>CM060978.1:105653441-106949066 GCA_030765065.1 Deroplatys truncata
ATAAGAACGTTGCCCGCAGTCATTTCCTCAACGTAGGAGAACTTCTGCGCAGTAGTATTTAAATGAGTTAATGATTCTGCGGGATTTTCACTCTACTAAATGTATTTTTAGTGCGGTTAACAGCTTCAAAGAATATTCCCCTTGCAAATTAGCAGAAAGGAAGCATAGGTTCATATGATGTTATAATTTTATGGAGGAAGATCTCTTTTTCTGCTATGTTCCAAATTATAATTCTAGTGTGAAGTTTAGGTAAGGGTTCTGAGATCCATTGCAAAAATTGCAATTGTATTAGGGCTAGCGGCCAAAGCCTTTTGTAATTTCCAAATAAGGCTATAATATTCTTCCTTAAGAACCTGGGTGAATTGGACATAAAACAATTTCGCCGGTTATTAAACTTAACATCATAAAGCGGAAAATGGATAAGAAGAACTTAAGAGTTTTTTAGCTTTTACCCGATTTTTTCGTAAAATATATATGGTGCGTTTAAGAGTTTCAGAATCCCGATGCTGGTGCTCATTTTAAGTGGGTTTTCAATGATTCAAGCCTCACACTTTATTTCCCATTTGAAGCATAAGTTTCAACAATCATAATGAGTATGGGAATTATAATTATTATGTAAGTCCTCATCAGCTTTCGGTAGAGAGATATGAAATAATATAATCCTAGCCGATGGTGCAAATTTGATTAGTCTTTTTTCCATATTTAAGTTTGATTGAATCCTTCGAACTATTTATTTAACAGTGGTTTACAAGTTTTGAATTTCTCCAAACAACATTCTCATAAGAAATATGCAATTATGATTTCATATTCAATGTGATTTTAGTAAATGCAATAACGTTTTATTGTTATGGAGTAAGAGTAGAAACTTTAGCGCTCCTTTGCACGATGTTTCAGCAGAAACACGGTGTTTTTCCATATAGGATCCTGACATAATGCGTTTTCCCCATTCGGGATATATATACAATATTAAATGTTTCCTCCTTTTCATAGTTAATAAAATGAACTGTTAATTTCCCGTTACTAAGTGCACTGTAAATTCTTAGCACGGAATAAATATCTGTGTGAGTGTCGGTCATTATATAAAATAATAATAAATAAATATAAAATATAAAAACAAAAGTAAATATAAAATAATAAATAATAAAGGTAGAACCAGACCGAAAAATTAAATACCATAGCCGTGTCAAAGATAAATTAATTATCAATATATAACATGTTTTGACATTTAATGGAACATACACATTTCCTAATAAAACAAATTAACCACATATCGTACATAGTGACAATGTACTGCGACTCAAGTGCTGTAAGTGAAGCATAAGAAGAAGTTTGAAAAGAAATCGAGTGGTACTTAACGGTTGTACATTGTGTACTATTTTTCCGACCTTAATTGCTATCACGCTGTTTAACACAGTATTAAGGTCATCCGCACTAGCCTTTGCAAAATAATGATCGAATAGTCACGTCTGGCACTGTTTACCAGGCCAGTCAAAACTGAAGGTAAGATGGGTGCTTGTTCCCAAGGAGGTATACAGAATGTTCTGACAAAGAGAGATCTCGTAGAGAGGAACATTTTTGTCATGCACCACCATCCTCCGACGAATTGTTACGGAGTTACTCATCCCTGTTTGAGACCCTACTGTATCCGGTAGGATAGGTTTGAGAGGCACAGCCAGTACGCTTTGACTTTGTTTGCTTATAACCACTGAATAAAGTGACACCGCCTCTTTCTTGTCCATTACGTCTAGTTAGATTTGGAAGGTCTGAATCGCACAACTCAATTTAACTCAAACGGGGCGGCAAAACGAAAGATCCCAGCAGATGATCATCAACGATTCAGGCCCAGATGTTTACGGAATACGTTTGTTGGTGATGTTTAACCAATGCTGCATGAAGGTTCTCAACATCCCAGATCTAGCTGTTCTTGTTGTTGAAGTATCCATCTCGTGTGAAGCAGGCCTTATCGGTAAAAACAAGACGTGTGGGGGAAATGTAGGATCTGCGAAACTTCATTGCAGAAACCACTGGACAAACAGTACACGAGGTGCGAGGTCGTTCGACCCCAGTCCTTGTACTTTATGGATGTGTTATGCGTGGAGCTGTTGGAATTATGCGTGGAGCTGTTGTTCACAAACACGGAGTTCAATTGGGCTGTGCATCTCAGACCTACCAAACCCAACCAGGCGTAATGGACAAGAAAGGAGCTATGTCACTTGATTCAGCAGTTGTAAACAGAGTCAAAGTGCACTAGCTATGCCTCTCAAACCTAACCTACCGGATACGCTTCAAACAGGGTGAATAACTCCGTAACATGCGTCGGAGGATGGAGTTTCCTTGATAAAAAATGTTCCCCTCTGCAGATCTATCGTTCCTCAGGGTTTATCTCAGAGGTCTTGAAACACCGTGTATTTAAATGCAGCATAAATTAAATCATAAGGAAATGTTAACATATAAAAGGAAGTAAAAGCTGTAAGATTTAAATGGTAAAATTTAACAATCAAATATCATGTCTGGAACAATAAATATGCATATCAATAGTTGGAGGATTAAATACATTTTACTTAAATGCAAAACGTACGGAGTGTGGGAATTTCAACTTCCCACGCATGATAGAATGAGCGGATAAAAAAGCACTATTGTCGAAAAATAGGCACAATGCATGCATAAATGAAGATTATGTAAATATATAAATACGAAAAGTTGATGATCAACTCCTAGTGTCATATATGTGTATATTTAGTTTCAAACTGTTATTTTGTATTTTGTTATTACACAAACTTGGGAAGTTATTCATATTCTCAAAAGCGCTTGCGGTATTACAATAAAAGTGTTTCTTAATTATCATATAAACATATGGTAAATAAGGTGTAAGCAATAATCCAGCTGCAGCTTCATATACAGGTTCTTTGGTTTCTACTTCCCGCAAAGGCAATTTGAGAGCGATTCCAATGAGGTTTGTGGTGAATCCCACTGGGCAGATTGGCACCCAATCCATTCTGATAATTAGTGTACTCTCATACTAACCTCATTACCTCAAACATATCATGCTCATCATCTTCATGTCATAGACTTAGGCCATAGATGTGTTACGGATAAAAATAAGAATTTATCTTGTAATCCTGCTATTCTATGTCGCTTTAATGTTTCTTAACGTTTGGTTACCGATTTCCTATTAGTAACTAGTCTGTTGCAATATACCATTTTGTTTCGATATAAATGAATATTATGTCTCTTCAATAATGTACTTCTATATATCGCAGCTCCTTATAGAGAGAGAAGCACACTTAGAATAATAAGGTAACATCTAGCAATAATAAAAGTTTGTAAGATGAATTAAACATTTTATACTAGTATAAAAACTACAGTGAGTACATTATTTATTCTTCTATTGTATTGGTTCAATTAAATGTTTTGTAACGTAGTAAAAATTTATTGTTCTAGGTACAGCATGTCCATAAACTCGTACTCTAGCTCTCCAGAGGTCTAAGGACAGAACACTGTGTTAAAGAAGGGTTTCTATGTTGTAGCTCTAGGAGTTAACCAACTACAAAATCTGAAATAAATAGCACCACTTTTCGGCTCTAAGCGCTTCGCAGACTGCAGATGATATTTAAGCTCAGACACGGCTGAAGGCCAAATTACAGACTTTACTTCCCTGCAGGAGCAAAATTGAGTTGGCTCGGGCGACAGGTAAATCGTCACAATAACTATCTTTTTAATTTAGTGTTTACTTATATGAGCTAAAAAATGTCATTTATGCAAGCGTTTAAGTCATGTATGATTGATTTTATTTTCCCTCGCTGCTATTGGCTTGGGCCGGAGTTGCTGACAAGAATAAATGTTTTCTGGGTTTCCAGGAAGGTTCCATCACTGCCGCGGTGCCTCTGGATGTTGAGAAGGCCTCTGGATGTTAAGAAGGCCTTCTGGACGACCCGGCATGCGGGCACCCTACACAAAGACTTCTAGCTGGAACTATCTACATAGCTGTACAACATACTACACACCTTTGTTAGATATCGCAGTTTCAAAGTAACAGTTACGCGGAGAACATGAACACTTAGACCAGTCAGAGGCGGAGTTCCCGCAGGCTCTGTGATTTCGGCCCCATTACGCAGCGTTTTCATGGCATATTTTCCACCCCAGCCACACATCAGTATAGCACAGTATGTTCTGCACCAACAAACGTATTCTCAGAGGCTTCAAGCCCATACAGAGAAACCTCCACCTCGTTAAAGGGTGATGCCAGCGTTAGTGCATGTCCTTTAACGCGGAAAAGAGTCACACCATTCTAATGACAAAACGCCCACACCTCCGCAGACTATCTCAGCTTTAGACACAGAGGTCAAACTATCGAATGGATGAATTCGATCATCTACCTGGGAGTGAAGCTAGATAAAGTTTTAACCTTTCCCTAATACATCCGTGATCTGTACGCAAGGCTACAACGCGTGCGAAATAGGGGACTTCGATCCATTTATGCTGTCGGCCGATTTTTCCCGTGAGACCACTTCACGAAACCTCATACACTTCCATACATATAGGAATAAATAGACGCCGGGTAGCAAACTTATACGTCAACATTAGAGTGCCATGGTTAGGTCTGTTTGGGATTATAATCACAGTACTCGCGCTTCAGATGACATCGGGTTCCCCGCATGACTTGGGGGCATAATAGAAAAAAACTGGATGTTTTCGATCAGCAGCTGCTCCATTTTAATCCGACTAATAGCTGATTGGCTACAAAATTCAACTCCACAGCAAATAAAATTGCAGATTTCAAAAGCACTCCCACCAGGGCCATTGCATTCTAATAGGCAGCCGTCGAGGAGCAACGTGCTTCCTCACATCTATATCATTCCATCATAAAACAGAAAAAGCCATTCTTTAAACACCCATCGTGAAATAAGAATTCCGCAGTAAAAGCCTATTGAGGATGGGCACGCAGAAAAATCACTCATGCTGAGCCTCAGTTTGCCAGCAGGAAGTCGGAGGCGGATACCCAGTGTACTTTGTACTTACCTTAGCCGGCCACTTGCGTGACTGTTAATCAAAGCAGCACCAGCTAGTGTGAAGCCACATGGAAATAGGTATATAGGTGAATTAGTGTCAAGTAAAGCAGAGGGGTCACTCATCGAGCTGTGACCAAGTGCGATGCTACTTAACTTGGCGGTATTAGGTTTGGATGGATCAAGTAACAGAAATTACAAGCCCAGGGTGTCCTCAGGCAGACTGTAAATGTTCTGCCGTCTTGGCAGCCCATGGTGTAGTAGCCAAGTGTGTTTACCAGGCAATTTGGATGTGATGCTCTTTGTCGCAAAACATCTCCCATGTAGGGGAGACCAGATTAAATATGTAGAATGTGGGGTGGGAATCAACGGTCTGTATCGTAGATCATCCTCAGTGCCGTGTTTTGGGATGTTGATCTAAGCCACCAAACTCCAAACTTCACAATCGTACAAGTCAGTGGCGGTATGATCGCACGAAACAGCCATAGTTCAAGGTACGTGAGCATGTTGGAGCTGAAAATTGGGTACAATTGTCGTAGTGCAGCAGTCCTAAGCCGACCTTTGGCTTCCATAGGGAGTGAATGTGAACCTGCGGTCGAGCAGGACTCCTAGGTAATGCCTGAGTTGACCCAAGGGATTCTTCTCCGGCGCAGCCTTAGAATCAATTCTGCCGCCAGCAGCATACCTTTTTCAGAAGAAGGACAGAGTTCTCCTGCGGACTAATGGCCCTTCTTCACTATCTAATGGCGTGGAGCTGTCTCTGTAGTGGAGGGAAGTAGAAATCGATATTTTTCTTCTGTGTAATTTTGAAAACATCGTCGGCATATTGGCACGTAACACTACGGGTTCTGTGGGGAATTGAGACATGTAGACAGTGAAGACTAACGGCGACAGTACACTGTTTTCCGGCACCCCGGTCGCTATGAGTCTAACTGAGGACACCCTTCCCTCCACCTGCACCCGAAAAATTGGGCCGCGAAGGAAACTGCTGCTATATTATGATTCATAAATTTTACTATGTACGAATAGTAGGAGTAACAATTCTATCTGAGTTGAAGCAACAATTTTATAGGTTATGCATTCGTTACAAACAAACACCATTTTGAGGATCCAAGCTAGCGACGCCTAGTTTTGAACATATTTTATTGATGGTAACGGGTATACACATACCAGATATGTATTTTATTTGCCGCATGAATGTCTGAAACATAAACTATTTTAATTGCATTTCACTGTGATGTCTGTGTAGCATTCTCCTTCGTTGAATGAGATTTGGAGTTCGGAGGTGAACTACCTGGGTCTGGTTTTCGTTTTTTCCTTAGAAGACTAATGTCAGATAACTCTATACTCTACAGAACCCGGATTCATGTGGGTATGACTACCCATTTGGTTCATTCACCATCCAATGTAACCTACTCTCTTAAAGATGTTAAATTTACATAAAAATATTTTTTCGACGATCATATTTTTTATCCACTTCCCGCTGTCAACTTTCCGCACTTCATGCTGCCGTGGTGGAAAGTTTTATTTCCTGCATTCGGTGCCAGTAACTTAACCTATCTGCGTGTTTTGTCTATTTTATGTGCATGAACTATATTAAGTACTCTAACTTTTGATATACTCTAGACCTCCTTTTATATCAAACATGGAATATAATCATATTTGATCTACAATTTTATCGTATAATCTTACCCGAGTCTTACTTTATACGATAAAATTGTAGAATCAAATTAGTAATTAACTTTATTTTCGCTTGTATACTATTCACTATCGACATAAAAATAGTTATGTCATACGTACACATTTAGTGCATTGCAGAAGCTCAAAAATAGAACTTAGTCACCTTGTTGAAACTCTACTCCTTCTCTAAAGATACACTTACCGCACTTGTGTCGGGAGAGGAAAATGACAAACGTTTTCCATGTCGAGAGTTATTTAAAAAGATGCCTGTCAAAGAAATGAACACGTTTTTGTATTCTGATATTTTCTCTCGCTGTCACACAGATTCTTTCTATAATCCTTATTAGCTTATGCTTTTATTCAAGCATCTCAAAACGTGTGTTTCCGAAGGGTGAATGCATAATTCCTCTCCCTTAAAGGAAACTAACTACATTCTAGGGCGTTTGAATACAAAAGGTTTAAATTTGCAGTTGGAAGGAACCGATTGCTTCCTTTTCACATTTTAAACACATAACGGTGCAGTTAATGTGTCCATTGAACTAATTTTAGATAGCATGAACTAGTTAGCGTTAAATAATGAAGCTCATATGTCGAAGTTTTACTCGGTAAATGGAGTTGGGTATGAATATGGACATGTATGAACTTGCACCGACGGATATTCGTCCGGACGTTACAGTAAACCTCCCCTTTTACTCTTTTCATTACTCCTGACCGCAAATACATGGCAGTGCACGTTTCCCAAGTTTCGGTTTTATTCATTCGGACGTCACCACGTGCTATGTTTAATTATTCACATGACCGAACCAGTGTAATGAACAGATTTCCGGCTCCATAATAACCGGCAGTTATTTTTACTTCAGAAAATTTCCGTTGTTATGGTATTTTATGCTGTCTATTCTAAGCTGCAGAATTAACGTTAATCCCAGGTTATTGCAATAATTCGAATACTGCAAAACACCTTTTATATGTTCTTAATATATAAAAGGTATGGAAAATGTATTAACTACAGAAAAGATAAACATAGCTAAATGAAATAAAACACATTTACAATTCTCTCGCTCTCTCCGCGCACATTCACAGACTGGCATAACTCTTTTTTTTACCTTGGTTATTAAGTGCAATGTTGTATTTCCAGAAAAAAGGAGATATGCATGTTTCTACACCTTTTGTTTCCGTCCCATTCTGAAAAATAAATATCTGGAACTTTGAAACCTTTCAATTTGATTTGTGTCTCTGTTTTAACAAATACTCATATCCAATTTCCATTCGTTTAATGTACATGAAAGAGAAACTAATGTAGAAATTTAACAAATTATATTTTTAGTAATTTGTCGAAAAATAAAAATTTGGTTTTACTTATGGATGCTCTTTAACTCCTGGACTTCTTAGGGTCTCATTCTATATTGGGCATGAAAGACCAGTAATTTTGCTCAGAGGTCCCTTTATCAGGCATGAGGTACTTTTACGTACCGTAAATCTACGACACGGGACCACCGGCTTTACTTCCCTTCTGAAGGAAGCCATGCTAACGTTATTACGTCCGAAAAAATCTATCGCCATGCGCCGGGTTTGAACCCGCGACCCTGAGACCTAGGGGCTAGCATGGCTAGCCTTGTGCGGCATTACTAATTAGATTGTCTCTTTAATTTATAACTTAAATATATATTCAAAAATGTTACTGCATCTTCCATGCTCACTGTGAATTCTGCATCTCTTCACAGAAAAAAAATCACTCCTATAGACATTGGAGTATAGATGTGAACTTTATTCTATCTTTAATGGAAGTTTTACTCTATAAATTTATATTACCGTTAATTATGACATTTCTGTATGCTCAAGCCATTTGGCTATTTCTTTCTTTGGAGACATATGCAAGTTGGTTTTCTCCATTTTTGCTTTGAGCAACGCTTTTTTCGAATCACATTTTTTGCTGTAAATGACACTTCTTTTAACTATTTATTATAACAATTAAATTTTAGGGTGTTAAAATAACTTCTTAGTGCTATTAGGAGTATATTGTGGTATTTATAGGATAGTAAATTTTAATCAAAATGGTATAATTAAAATAAAGATCATATCTTTCTTTAAAAACAAACTTATTGGATAAAAGCAGATTCCTTTTCTTAGAAGGCGTACATCTATATCCTATAAAATATTCAGTCTCTTATCTTAAATATTTTCTGACATAATGGTCATGAACTTAGTAGATTTAACGTTGATGGGGTGGAACTTTGCCTCCCCTTAAACAACACAGAGTACAGGTTGGTGTGACATAAGGTACATAACATGTAGCAATATACCAGGTGAACCAGTGCCCCTATTTATTTTTGAATTTATGCAATGTGCTAAGCAACATATTTGACTTACGCCTTTCTTGAATGCCTTCTAATGGCTTATTTGCGTAACACTTTATAGAGGAGGGATGGATAATTCAATGCATAAGTGTTTTACAGGACAGAATGCAATCCTCATTATGTTGATACAAAAAACACCCCCCCGACACTGGGATCGGCAGTAGCACTTTTAGCCAATTTTACAAACTTTTATTATTCACCATACATTCGTGCACACCTTTCAAAACGCCCATGAAGGAACAACGTATCACATGCATTGGTTGTAAAAACCATTTGAAAACAAAATGTCATATCTACGCAGTGTGACCAATTTGATTTAAGCCGTCAGTCAACGTTGTACAGCCTTATCAAATAATACTAAATATTAGTAGATACTTTCACTCATGTCACAAACTATGGCATATTTCAGATTACACAGTAATTGTAATGACTGATGCAGTTTATTTCTTTGAATTAAAACTATCAAACCGAGCTCAAAACACTGTATGGCGCTGTAAAAAGCGCGTAAAATTTCGAGGCGGGGTCTAGTTCTGCGATTACTAATTCGTATAGGAACCCCAGCTGACAAGGTAGCATTGGTCTAATGGTATTATCATGGTTGCTTTAACACTGTGCCACTTCAGTTCGGGTTCAAATCCTTTAGGTTAATTTTAAATGTTTTATTACCTTTTGTTATATCTCTTTGGGGGACTTGAAGAACATTAAAAGCAATAATTCATAAATATTTAATTTGATTTTTATATAATTCCACAAAGTTTTAATCAAAACTTTTAATTATTACTTAATTTATATATTAAAATGTTAAGTTTGGAGCTCCAATTATTAAAGGAACTAATCAATTACTAAACCCACCAATTATATTGGTATAACTGCAAAAAATCATAATGAAAGCGTAAGCAGTAACAATGACATTATAAATTTGATCATCTCCAATTAAACATCCAGGTTGTCCGTATAATTGGATATTAGGATATAAATAACATTTTGATAACATTATCAGTGTGTACAAAATATAATAATCGTCATGTTTTCCAGCGCAAAGAAGAAGAGCCGCAAAGCCCAAATCATCTACGGGCGCACTAATACGTGAAGAATGCAGGCAGATTACACCGCGCATGTTACAGCATGCAAAAAGTCTCTCCGGCAACGTACACAAATGTGCATCGATGAAGGGCGTCATTTTGAACATTTACTTCGTTGATGAAATCCACTCTCTTTAACAATTTATTATTTTGTTTATCCGTGGGCTTAGCACATTTACAACTCCTTTGTTAATAGAAGAAGTGAAACATAAGGTTTAAACATGAAACAAGAACTGTTATATTGAATATCGTCGATATGCGCCCAAGAGAATGAAAGCTAACTACGTAACACGGTTTACAACATCAGACACGGTACAGGTTATTAGGGTAAACATGATACACACTTATCTGATTGTAATTGCTGTGTATTTGGCTCACAGGAGAGATAATAACAAAAATAAATAAACTGATATACTAAAATACAGAAAATAAACACAAGGAGAAAGAAAATAAATCAAAATAATTTGATGCTTGTATTGGATTTGAACCTCCGAAGCTAACATTTGCATCACCACATTCCGGCAGCTAACCCACTCGGCCAGAACCCATTTAGTCTATTCTGCTCTTAACATTCTTCTCTCTCCTTGCAAGCATAATATCCATGAAACGCCGTCTTTTTTAAGGCTTTCGCAGCTCTTTAATTCTCATTCAGGCCTTTAATCATTAATGCTAGTTGCACATATTACCGAATAGAAGAGCAGAGCTACAAAAACAGTTTGTTTGCTAAAAGGGTCAATGTTTTCACATTAGACTATAAACTGCGGGTTTTTCATAGATACGAATACCTAGGGGCAACTGACTCACCTGGTATATTGTGCAGTAAGTTGGATTACCTAAGCAGTAGGAGTAATGCTTTAATGTAAACTCATCTGAAAACAGACACAACTAAACAGCGAATAATCTACTGTAAAAGGGACAATTTCAACCTAGAAATACAAAACTGGTTGGCGTATAGCTTCCAGCTGTGCAGTTAAAGCATGGAAATTGCACACACAAAAGGAATTTAGAACAAAATGTTGGCTTAATAAATTCTCTTACTTGTGGGCAAATCAACTTGCCAATTGTATAAATGCGCAACAGTTTGTAAAACTGAAGCGCATATACAAGCATTTTTAGGTGCAGGCGTTTGTGTTCTCATAGGGAAAAGCGATAAATTGGTTATTCAGCGATAATGTTATAGCATGTTTCTCAATGTTCACTTTTCTACTACTGTTTACATTTTCTTAGTAATCACAATACCTTACAACTTGAATTATATGAAAAATTAATAGGGCATATTTTGTTCTTTGTGGCATTCTCTTTAATATTTGGTTGTGAAAATACTCAAAAGACCTAAAAATGATGCTACTGAAAATAATTTTTAATATTTTGCGTCTTAAACCTTGATGAAATAACGAGTAATTGTAGATCACTTATATAAAAGAACCATTCTCTTAAAGTTAATGGATTAAGTCTCATTATCCACTCCGGTATAAGAATATTATGTTGCTCAGTCCTTATAGTCCATATTTATGATGAAAAAAGTGTGCTTATACGAATTCAAATACTTATACTCATTTCGAATTCACAGTTGCAAATTTCATTCACAAATGGAGACTAAATAGTTTAGACTCAGTTTGATAAGGGTAGTTCGGATTCCCAGCCATTTTTTGGTGTAATCATTTATCTCTGTCCATATTATTGGTCCTTCGGGCAAAAAATAAGAAAAAATGACTTTGTAGGCTAAGTTGATTTTATACTAGAGATGGACACGGTAGCCTACGGTAAAGAAACGTAAGGTTGTCAGCCTGTTGAAGAGGGCAGGGTTACTAGGAACAGTGTATTCAGTTCCTTAATATTAGACGGGTTAGATTCGGTTCCTAGAACTGAGTAGTATTTTAGCAGTTGCCTTGGAAATATATTACCCTAAAAATAGTGCACGTTTTTGCGTAAAGTGATTTTACTCGTATATATGTATGTTGTATAATTAATAATGCATGTTTTAGCTCCCTTTAGGCAGTTGAAATGAAATTTTTTGATATTTATCGCATAATTTTAAAGCCTTATACACAATAAGAACAAAACTTCAAGGTAAGTTTCCCTATTTTAAAATATTCAATTTCTCCTTTAGAAAATGATATTGATTTTAAAGAATATAGCATCATTGTTTCTTAACTATACAATTTTTATGAAGTTTTAGAAATAATTAATTATTTAAAAGGTAACTTGATATCCTATTAATATCAAAGCATATCTCCCACACCATTAAGGTGTTGTTTTTATCATACAAACATTTTATTTAGCTATCTTCAACAGTTTATGAGAAATGGGTTCATGTATATAAGAAAATGTAAATCAAAGAAAAAATAAAAATGAACTAGCATACATTTGAAAAAAGAAAACGTAAATCACATAGTTTGAACATACAAAAGCTATTATATTTATAGAGCAAAGATTTGCCTAAAAGATGAATTAAAAGTTCTCTTTCTCCTCCAAAAAGTATAGGAGTTATGATTTTTTTATGTGAAGTGGTGCAGAATTTAGAGTACAAAATTGCAGGTACAGTACTTGTTTTGCAAATAAATTTGGAGTACCGCAACTGCTAATAAATTGTATATCAAATTAAAAAGGAAATTCAATTTATAAGACTGCATAAAAAACTAAAACAATCAGTTTCGCAATTTTCACCATTTAATCTCCCCATTACTCAGTTTTACATATTTCACGTACGTTTTGTTGAATCGTTGAGGTTCTTAAAGAATTATGTCTTTATAACACTAGCTATATTACCACGCATTGCTCCGATATAAATAACAGGTTGAAAATAAGTGTTTAACTTTTTAGAGAAACTGCATAGCCTTTCTCCGTCCGAAAGGAAAGCATTTGAAAGAATTATCAAAATGATTTAGTGTTTTCCAGGACTATGTCCCGCCCACACATAGGTACACACATTCTCTCTTTTTAAAATTGGCATAAATATAGATACATAGTATTAAAGTCAGTTATCATTAAAACTTATTGAATGGGGTAGATTTATAATTTATTCTGCATTATTTTAAAGTTTAAATGAATCCTACATGTCATGCCTTTATGATAACTCGTCTTCAAAACCTACACTACTACCTGCCCACCACTGTGCTTGAAGCGTCAATATTACATGCCTCAACCCAACCTGTTTATCCTTGGAACTTAGACATTGAAAAAATGAACCCGATCTATTTATTTTGTTTACTCGAGCCACCATCATTGGCGATGACTGCACATGCGAGCACAGAAATGGCTTTCCGACGTAAACAAAACATAGTGTTTTGTTTAGGTGATTTCAATACAGCGCCACCCGAGCAATAGCACAGTATTCACCCTTCACTCAATTCTGGAGGCTATTAGATATGCAAAGATTCCAAAAGGACTTAAATACTACCACCGGATTTGAACCGCTAGCTTTCTTTTTCCTTTGGGATTTTTTTACCGGTATTTGAAGTTCACTGATCTCACTATTTTTAAGAATGCGATTGTTACTACTCTCTATGTTACTAAAAAGGAAATTTTAAATTCATTGGATAGATATTAATTTTTATAAATTAATTATATATTTATGTATATAATTAACTAATATAGAGCTATTAATCACTTTATAAAATTTATTTAAAATAATGTTTTCGGAAAGAATTTTATTAATAACTATTTTGGCAGAATTGAATGGGAATCTGACATCAATGCTACGTGTCTCAGCAACGCTGAGATATGGGTAGGTAAAGTAACGTCATATTACATATCTGTAAATCTTTGGCAGTAATTCGATTGAGATTTATGTAGTGTTATAAGCAAGAAATTTCTCACGTTAACTACTGTAAGTATTGCTCATTTCCTTTACCAAAGATATAGCAACTGTTGCAAATAATCTAAAAAAACAGCAATTACCAAGCATAAAACCTCGCCTCAATTCAAGCCGTTAATATCTCCGTAGTTTCAGTCTTAGTTACTTACTTCTACTCATAATAATTTTATTTGTACATACCAATATGCTATTAATCTATTAACCTCACCCATTCTCAGTTTTTTTTGTTTTTTTTACTTTTCTCATACATTACTACTTACCTTCACATTAATCCAATCCTAGATATAAAAACGCTGGTTATCAGCATATTGGTACTGAATACGATTAGCAGAAATTAACGTACGGACTCGTGAATAATAGACCTGCGGTTCAAATCCCGCTAGATATTCCTCCCGAATTGAGGTTTTTTTCCAGATTTTCCTCAGTCCTCATAAATAGCAAATGCCGGGGAGGTCCCTAAACTGGCCTGGAATGTTGCCTCCCCAAATTTCCCGTCCCAATTAAAATTGATTTCGTGTAATTTCCACCGCCTGTGGGCCATATGCAGTTAGAATGGGGATTAAACATTAAAGGAAAAAGTATATTGCCAATCCAGTTTTTAATAAGAACAAATAACTAATAATTATAGCTTCTCATCTTTGAACCAGTGATAAGACCAGGGGGTACTAGTATTACATGGGCATTTGTCTTAAATACCCATTGATACGGATTTTATCCTTCATCATTAGTTGCTAGATTTTGGTTTGAGTAGGCTTGTAATGTTCGGAACCGAAATACATTTTGAGTGCGGTAAAGTATATAAAACGTTTCTCTGCTGCCTACTCATATATTTACACTTGAACTCCATCAAGGGAGTAGTAACTTGAAATCACCGCGTTGCACGTTTTTGGTCCCGGGGAACACAAACCTAGCTAACGATGTCCAGTTTGAGTTTTACTTTGAAGTATTTACGCAATGGGTACTTTTAATAATGTTTTACATAATTTTCCTCAAATTGTTAAATGTTCTAATTTGATTAATTGGAATCATTAGAATAATATAACATATAGTAACTATATAATATAATAATTATAAAAACACAAATGCGTGTTTGTAAACCTGCCTTTTGGTTTTTTAATTCTGAGGTAATATGACACAAACAATGTACAGAGGCTAAAAGTGTGGTAAAACGAGATATCATAATCTCCTATTTTTGCCAATATTAATTGAATGTTATATCGTAATACGTATTAACTTTAGTATTAAAATTTACAAGAGTATGTGTCACTATATTTTATTAAGAATATTCCTTGCTTGTCTACTTTTATCGACAATGAGGATGACGATGCGGTACATGTTTTTGTTTTGTGAAGTATTGCTCATAAAATAGAAAAATATTGCACTTTTTAAATTAAAAACCATGTTATAATTGTTGATTTTTGTCACGAGTATCAGTAACTTAACATGATAATGTTTTAACTTATCTCGCTCTGTGTACGGTAAAAGACATTTTTTCAGATAAAGTATCGTTTCTAATAACTGATGGTGTACTTCTCTTCTTGTGCAATCTTTTATTATGTGAGTGAAGAACTAATACATTTATTTTTGGTAACAATAATTTTAAGCAGCTCTATCATTTGACATTCCGTATCATTACAGTGACAAGTACTTCATCCTGTCCCTCGTTTCGTTTATTATGTTCCTCATTTCGGTTATTTTGTACTTTCTCAAAAACTCTAACGCCCCCATCTCATAACTGTTTGTACTTTCGTCTTTTGAACTGAATAAGGTTTGCAGTCGTCAATTTTTAAACGTAAAACCAAACTTTATTGTTTAATATGGTCTGTAATAAAACATTTAAAAATGGGTGATGATATTGGTTATAAGAGACCTTTTATATTTCACTATTCACTGTAATAATTAGTTGTTTCGTGCTTACAGTACAGTTTCCTAGTTTCTCAAAAAGCTCCATATTACAAATATTAAGTTTGATAATATAAGTGAAAAACGTGGTAGTGGATTTATAGTTATTTATGCAACTAATGGGATATTAGTATCATTACCACTCGAATGTGTTTTGCAAGAACGAGGAGTAAGCCGAGTTCTGTAATTACATGGGAGCGATAATTATGTTCATATCCCACTAGTTGCGTAAAGTATTTTTTCCACGACCATCTATTAATGGCTACTTACCTTATCTGCGTTCAATGATATGATCATTGATTTGTAAAAAAAAGGCATCATCATTCAATACGTATAGTGATATTCTGTGAATAAATCTTTTAAATATTATTTAAAACAATATTACTCCGTTGATCAAACATTGCTGGTCTGGAAACAAAGAACTAATGTAACGGTATTAAATGATAGGCTTTAATGTACATTTATAGTATTACACGAAGATTATTTTCAAAGGGAATTTCAAATAAACAATATCCTTGAAATGAATTTTTGGAAAAGTGTAGTCAAAAGCGTGTTTATTAGTAAGGTTTAAACGTCTTCAATGTCTATGCTGGAAGAAAACCGTGAGCAGTAAACTCAGCCCATAGCTTAGCCTTTTACTCCTGTTTAGTATTCAACACTGTGCTGTGTGTAACAATAATGGTTGCTGGTTCACTATTTGGGACACATAACCTACTCGTTTTTTAATTTGTCTTAATGTTCCCTGATATAGTATTGTATGTAGATTAGCAGGTATTGTAAGCCACGCAATAAGATACATATGCTGCTAAAGAAAACCTGGAGTCAGACCCTAATGCGAGAAGAAAGTTGCAGATTTCTCTTGTCATTTGTCGCCGTATTAGGCATGGTGCTCTGTGAAGTCACGATTACCCAACAGAAACATATCCCAATTTTAATTAGATGCAAAACTGGGCAGCTGATAGTGCCAAGCAGTTTCTCCTACAGATTTGTAAGGTCATCGCTGTAAGGGCATTTAACTGTAGTGTATGTGTTTACAGACTAGTGGTTAAAAATGAGAATACGGCCCCAAGTAAGTATAGGAACGGTTTTGCAATCCCTAGCTATAGATTATTATAAGTCTACATCAGGGAGGTGGTGGATGACAGCTGCCGCGTTCACAATTACAATGGAAGGGAAGGGGAGTGTTTACATGCATGTAGAGGCTTGACGCGATTGGCCCCACTTTATTCTGTTGTTAAATGCTAATGCATAATTGTATGTCTTACCTTATTAAAGATTCTCCTTCAGTTATAGCTCAAAATTATCAAATTTCACTCGTAAATAGCACACAAATACATTCTGAAATAGACTACTGCTGATTTGCTAGGAATTACATGATTATACTGTTGCAGAACATTTGTTTCTGCACAACCGCCTACGTTCGTGACAGAAACTCTTTCGAATGTATGTTTCCTGAATACAAACTAATAGTGAAAATGCATGAATGTACGTTTACCTTTTATTAACAGTTGCTTAGGAAGCCAAAAATAATTCACCCTGATGACAGTATCAATGGAATATATTCATTAAAAGAAGAACATTAACATTCTATTATTATCATCAAAAGGAACAGGATATTTACACAAATACGTTTAATGAGACATGTTTCTTTCCTAGTTTTTCACCAACTTATCTGTATTCGGGTTTATGAAGTAGCAGTTCTTAGTGAGGTCTCTAAATGAGTTTTGGTCATTCGGGTTCTAGTTTAACATTAATCAGTTTTCGTTCCCGAGAAGGATTTTCCGATATATATTGGCATTTTCAAGAAGGAACGTCATCTAAAGCGCATAAGAATAAATACCTTTAAAAGAGAACCTATCCAAGTATCTGGATTGGAAATCAGTCAGTCCAATGCCATTAAGTTTTACTTTCTCTACGTCTTAAATGTGCTAGGCAGAGAAAATATTGCATCCCCCTAAAACTTTGATATAGGAATTTATCCAAGTTACGCGTTTTGCGGTTCTGAACATAAAAAGCGCGCACGTACGTGAATCATAACACTTTCATTCAAGATTGGATGAACAATTGTTGTCAAATTTGGTATAGACCATTCATTTTAGGACGTAAGAGTACTTAGAGAATAGGCCATATGATGTTTTAATTACGGCTTCTAACAGGGCGCGAACTCAAAACATTGAAATACCTCGCTTATTATTCAACTTCTGAAAAGTGTTAAATAACGAATCTGTATACTTGTGCTACTTACAAAGTTAGGCTACTTACTAAACGTCACAATAATGAACTTTTCATTGTTATTAATCGTGTCTGCAAATCAGTCACCACGAGAAACAGTGCTACATTAGGAACAAGTGCAATTTTGTGTGACAAAACCTTTTAATTTTTATTAACATCCGTGAAAAGTTAGTCTTTTTATCAACGTTTAAACCATCATACGACATGGGCGTTGCAAAGAGAAGAGAGAGTCCGTTGAAAGCGAGGAGGGGAGAGAGTGAGAGACAGAGAGAAAAGAGAGGTACTTAGTAGGAGAGAGAAGGGGAGAACAAAATAGCGTGAGAGAATGAAAAATTTAAGAGAAGGAAGAGTCAAAGCCAGTGAGAAGATGAGATTGGGCGGGGAATAGAGAAGAATTCGTAATTTAACGCATAGCTGTAAGATCTGCTGGTAGTGAAGAAAAATATCAAACGTATAGACACATTTTTACTTTCTTTACTGCTTACCTATAGTTAATAGACGATATATTATATTCCATCCGAAAATTCGATACTGAGATTTCGCCGAAAGTACGTGTTTTGAGGCTCCCTGATTCTCGAACAGGCATTTTTAGGAAAAGAAAGTTTGTGTTTGTGTGTGTGTGTGTTTGTGCATGTGTGACTAGCATAATACCATTCTTGGTATTTAAGTTCAACATCTTCTAAGGTTGCGACACAAAGATTTTTAAAAAAATACCCTCAACCCAAATTACGCTTTACAAGGAAACAAATAAGTTACTTTTTATGTTCTCAAAAATGGCTGAAAAGATTTGGAATAAAATATCACATAATTAAGATATTTGCGGGACAAAATGTGTATCTTGAATTTTCTGGGAATACCCTACGAGGTCTTCACTTTGAATGACTTGTGTAGTTGGTAAACGTAAGAGATACACCAAATATTATTACACAAAATATGTGATCTCGTTAAAGCACACAATTTGTGTCTAATAGAATTTTTGGTAGGGTTCATCATTTCGGAAATACTCTGTGTTGTTGAATTGAATTTTAATACGTATACTTTCTTCTGGTGATAAATCGTTAATGGTATTTTCTCGTGGTTATGCAAGCAGTAAGGAATTTCAAAGCCAGCAGATAGCGGTATTTTTTTAAAAATCTGACTATTTTTAGCCTACTGTATGCTACTTATCTATAACGAAATGTGTAAATGCGTAATGAAAACTTATCTCCATTATCAAGAAGTAGATAGAAGAATAAAATTTTATAAGAGTAGTTTGTCAAAAAGTGGTTAGAGGAAGTCTTACGAATGCAACAATCAGATTTTTAATTAAACTTTATTCCGTTTTATTTTTAAAGTGTTTTCCATGGATACTTGTTTTTCTTTAAATGATTATTTACGTAAATTCATGCATTACAATTACTTATGTATACATTTTAAATGTAAAAGCATAGTTGGAAAGGCAGGATAAGAAATCTAGCATAGCATAAAGGTATTATAAGGGCAAGTAGATGATGTAGTGTTAAGTGAGGAACCCCATGAAATTCTGAGACTTGTAAAGCAGACAAAGGAAGAGGGAGCTGACAAAAACAGTAACATCAAACTGTCACGAACATGGCTATACTAACGGTACATTGTCTCCAAGGTCCAACGAGAAAAAGGAAGCAAGGGAGGAAATAAACATCAAAGTAGCAGAGCAGCACAGAGAGGCTGTCCTGGAAGTGGCACTTTGTTACCTCCAGTAACGTAATGTACATGAAGTGCTGCATAATATCAATTTATTTCTCTTCTTTTGTAATGCACGTTCTCAGCATTTCTACACATGCCGAAAAATTATTATACACTCAGAATTACTCATTATGCATAAAATTAAAAAAAAACTTTCCTGTGTTTAAAAGCATTTTCGTTCCACCTGTAGAAACTTTATGTAATATTAATTTTTATAATTTTCAATAATATTAGACGCCTTGGTTACTAATCGAGAGCATACATCTAAGCAACTAGTTTCTTTTAGACCTAACGTGTTTATGAAATACATAATATTTAGAAATGTTCATTAATTATTAAAAGCTTTAGCCCAAAATTCTTCTCACGGAAAGTAGAAATTTGATTGTTCTCTGGAGTTTCAGATGGGGAAAGTGTATGTATGTGAATGACGGCGGACTGGGTGGCGCCTGCTTACGGATTTAAAAGAAAGTGGTTCTTTCACGACAAAATATAATTGTTTCTAGAGACTGTCACACGCTTGTCATACGACTGTCATACACTTGAATATGTACTAACCCCTTTCCTGGCGTGAGGTAAACAGCGTTTCTGCTTTTAGTGTTTGTATAACGACTGCAGTGTTTCACCTAATTGGAATGATTTGAAGATAAATAGAAATCTTTTTATATGAAGTATTTTAAAGTAGTTAGATGGTTCATATTCAGTGATTAAAAATGAGATAAATTTAGTAACAGCATAACTCTTTCTATGAGTTCATATCGAAAAAGGAAATTGTGACCTATATGTTAGATTAATGTTAATTTTTGCTGCAGATGTCCCTATGCTCTCTGTAGATTATATAAAATTCTTCGATCAAACTTCCCGCAAAAAGAGCTATGGACTATAATGAAAATGAATGGCTGTCCACAAAATTTAGCACATATTCAGTAACTTTAGAATTCCAATTTCGGCTAAGCCATAATTTTAGAGTAAAAAATACCATTTTAAATATTGTTTTATATGCTGACTAAGGGTTCGTTTTGCCAATAATGGAGGCTCACTACAACGAGCCATTTTGAAGCTCAGTAACACGAGGAAACATATAATCTGGAAATATCGGCTGAAAATCACAAACCTCATGGCTTTCAAAGAAAAATGTGAGTTAGATAAAACATACTACTACATTATAAATTAATACACCAGGCAATACATAGTTTTAATTGTTTAGGAAGTGAAATATCTATAAATACAAGAATGTTAGAGAAAATAAATTATATACAGCGGAAATAAATTATAAAAATGCTCTATAGGTGGTCAAATTATGAGAGCTCTAAAGGAAACGCCAGCCCTCGTAGCCGTAGTCGTTGGGGCGTATAGCTTCGGTCCTGCGTCAAGCTGAGAGTCGCGGGTTCAAATGGCATGGGTGCTTGTGTGTTGTATATATGTACCTAATTGAAGATATTAGCGGTAAAGTAAACAGAAAAAACACAGTAATAATAAAATGGGGAAAACGGGGGAACTTGAAGAGAAAAAATGCTTCAATTTCATAAAATGTGCTTGTATACAATCTTTTATGGAGCAAATAATTGGATTATGAGTAGAAAAAACATTTATGTGGAAACCGACGAAACGAAATTTGCGTGATATGTTCCTCGCTTTAGTTTTAGATATCAGATAAAAAAGACACACGGAGTTCTGCATAAAGGAAAGAATAATTGAAAAAACAGAGTTGGCAACCGTAGTTATTTAGGGTTTCTTCTGTTAGATGAACAAGAATATCTATGAATACCTGTTACTAGGTAAACGTGATGTTGGCAAAAAAAGAATTAGATACACAGATGATTTCCGAGACCCTACCTACAAGAAGAAGAAGGAGGGGAGGAGGAGGAGATGCTGTTAATTGAGACACAATTTTAGATCATCTAAGACTTTATATGGCTTTAGGCATCAATGACCGCACCAAAAGGTACTTTATTACATTTTTCGCCAAGAAATAAACATTTCCTGTCTCTGGTTGACTCTAGAAAAGCTTAGCTAATTTATATCAAACATTTACCACAAAGTAATACCATTTTGCTTCTAGTAGGATGCTTGTTACCAAAAAATCAGTAGAATTACATTTCTGTGAAAGAAAGGGGAGGAAACTACATCTTTTATTCCTACGCGTATTTATTTCACTGTTATGCAAACTGAACTATCCTTATTGTGTCGTCTACAAACCCAGCAGCTAAGATTTTCATAAAAATGGCATATCACTTCTAAAACAGTTTATTTTCTGTCCAAGCTCCTGCAGATCCCGACGATGTAAATTGTGCAGGTGTTACCTAAATTTATGCGAGAGCTCTAGAGATTCGGGGTGGAACATCTAAAACGGGCACGCTAGGTGGGGACTCCAGGAGTAGCTGATAAATGACGCCTTGCTTTATAGGCAACTTTTCATGCGTTGCTGTAACGTTGGTGCTCCAGTTCGGTAAATCAGGCACGCTACCAATTAATGGACTGAATAGTGTCACGTACGTTCTGCAAGTAAACCATGTTTCTTGGAATGACTCTTTAGTCACCATGAAAATATATTTCCGACGAAATGAAATGAAGAGCAGAACTTACTTCTCTTCTTCCCTCACAACTCAAGTAGAACTTTCTGTTGTCTATATTTATTCTCTCTGCCCCTTTTCGGTTTCATCATTAACCTGCTGTGTTAACATTCATTTCGCTTGTTAAACTGTCTAAGAATGAAGCGAAAAATAAGACATATAATTGAGTTACGGAAGCGCCTTTATTGCTTTTTATTAAAGAGGATTTAAAGCTCAATGTCCCCAATGCTGAATCTGCTAAATTCATGAGCCATTATCTCAAACTATTTAAGATATCAGGCACAATTTTTACAGGATGTGGGTGAATGACTTCTAAGTTCATTTATTTACTCTTGTATTTTATCCATGCAAATGGGCATTATATAAAGACCAAGTGCACAATCAATAATAATGTCATGAAAAATAAACAATAAAGTGAATAAAACTGTTCTATTAAGGAATCATATTATTATAGCTACCAGTTTATAGTTTTGTAATACAACAGCTAAAAGTTTTGAAACAATTAATTAATTTAGTATTTAAATTCACTAAGTCCAGCCAGTATAGCAAATAAGTTTATCACTAGTATTCACAAGTTTGTAAAATTTCAAATATACACCTAAGTAATCTTTATAATTAATTACCCAATATTTACTCTATTCATATTTTTCCTAAATCTCCTCACGGACAGATGATAGCTCTGAAAGTCTGCTAAGGCTATTTATTCCATTCCTCAATGGTTCTATTAACAAATAAGAATTTTTCTACGTTGGTTCTGTGTCTTCTTTCCTTAATTTTAAACAAGTGATCGTTTCTTTCGTAATATGTCGGGTTCTCGAATTTTTCACTAACCATCCATGTATTTAAACTAGCATGAGCTTCAAACAATGCGCAAAACCGACTCCTCTCACGCCGAACTTTTAACGGCTCCCAATTAATCTCTTACCCTTTTGTAGGCCCAAAATATTTACCCAATTTTATGGCCCTTCTCTGTATCTTTTCTAACGAATCAATTTGGTTAAGTCTATACCGGTTCCAGAATGCTATTCCATATTCTATAACCGGCCTCACTAAAGACTTATAGGCTATTTCTCTGGACCTTGCGCTTCCACTTTTCACTATTTTTATTGATAAGTGCAATGCTTTCCGAGCTTTGCTAGATGCGAATTTACCTGATCGTTCTATCCAGCATTACCTACTCGCAAAGTGCACCCAAATATTTGCTGCTGTCCACCTGTGAAATTTCTTCTCCGCCCATGCGATAGTTATGAAGGATTTCCACCTTAAATCTGCTAAAGGCAATGGACTTTCTTTTCCTAGCATTAACTGCCTTTTTATTTACAGCACCACTATTATTTTCATTTAAATCACTCTAAAGTGCGGATTTATCTACAATATTCCGAATTTTGTTGTAAATAATACAATCATCAGCAAGCAATCTTATCTGGAAGATAATATTTATTGTTACATCATTAACAAAAATTAGAAAAAATAGTGTACACAGTACTGAGCCTTGGGGCACACCCGAGCTCACGGTGCCCCACTCGGATATTTATTTGCCTACTTTTACCCTTTGTGTTATCCATTCCAATAAGTTTGTTTATTAAGGAAGGTAACAATTTTTTACCTAAACTATACAATATTTTATTAAAATTTATCGACTATTACATGTTTAAAATAACCAACTATGCTATTGACACCACAGTAGACGCACAATAAAACTTAGAGTTTGTTTTTATCATCCTAAAATGTAATTTAGCTGTATTCAATAGTTTCTGAGAAAACGGATCATTTATACCTGAAAATGTCATTCTCAGAATAACGTGTTCAAAGCAAAAATGGAGAAAACAAACTCGCATGTATTTGCAAAGAAAGAAAGAAAGCACTTGACTCGAGCACACAGAAGCTCCTAACTAAACAGTAGTATGAGTCAATTGTAGCTCTTCTTTCACCGAGTGGCTGTTTTCGTAGAGATGGCCGCAGTTCTTTAATGTACCTGGAATCATGAACTACACTTTTCGGCTCCTGCTTGTCATTACGTCGGTAGCCTGATTAATATCAGTAGTCGGCTGCACCAGGTTTCTACCGCTCGCCAGTTTGCGTCCTCCGCCAGCATAGGTAGCGCTTATACTGTCTCCACGTCCTCACCACCTGACCTTCCCGGGGCCCCTTCCCGAGCGATGCTTTCCGACAAAGAAGAGTTATGAAAGTTCTCGACGACCAGCGAAGGACCTTTTTTGAGCTTCGTGTTTGGGAGCGGCCGTCTTCACACCTTTCAACCTTGCCTAAACTATATATAACATATACCTTTGCCGTAAGTAAAATTCTAAATTCTTTTAGTGTGTGGAGCGCCAATTAAAATCTTACGGAAGCGAGTTTATATTGAATATTATCGCATCTTAAATTCCATTTCAAAATGGCAAAAGTTGTGTGAGAAGGACAAATTCAAATGCTATGTGCTTCAATTGTAATATATTTCTGTTTCTACTATTGATGTTAATATATTCAGTGTTTTTGGGGCTGTACGCATTATTACTTTTATTTAGAACTGCTTCAAATCCTTGTTTCATTTCATTTAACCTTTCGTAGTACAAACAATTATTTCTCTGGGGATATGCTTTATTTCCAATGAATTCTATAATAGGACGGGTAGTTTACTTTTCTAGTTAATTTTTAAAGTAATTGTGGCATTCCATGCATCGACTACAATTAAATCGGCCTAGCAAGAACGTTACAAGTATGATTATTTTGAGCAAAACTTCGTCTAAAAGATGGGTTGAAGTTTATCTTTCTACTCCAGAGTCTGTAGAAGTTATCATTTTTTCTGAAAAGTAATGCAAAATTCATGTACAAAATGGCAGCACCATTTTAAAGAACTATACTTAAATACGAGTACTGTGCCTGTAGATTAATTATATATCAAATTATGGAGAAAGTTCAGTTAACAAGACTACACAAAAAACTAAAGATGTCATTTTTTAGTAACTTTCGGCATTTAGTCTACTCGTAACTGGTTTCCTTTAAGCCTAACCATATGCTTGCTTAGAATTGTAAAATACTAGAAAGTCATTTGCTGGTTAAGGTTTCTGTTAAATCACGAGTTTTTTTTGCTCTATTTATATGGCGCCTCGAGTAATATCGGCGGCTTTTCACCTTTGGAAGAATGGCTCATCAGAAAGATTTTCACTCGTTTAAAGTTAGGTTCGATTACTTTGGGTAACTGGATTAAATTCGCACACACGGATTTACCCTCTACGGATTTACATCAGAATCTGGGGAGGATGGGGAATACTGGCAAATAAAAAACCCCCTCCTCTAGTCGGGAATCGAACCCAAGACTAAGTTGAACATAAAAATAAATCGTCAAGAATTCGTTGACTGACTCCGTAATCCAAATAATTTACTGATTACGTAGTATTGAAATACTGGCAGGTGATCTTACCACGTGAATGACCACCCCTAATTGCTTTCTCTACCACGTACATAATGGATGGAGGAGGTACTATTGCGTTCCACCCAAAAATTCAATTCCAAGATTTCACCGTAAATATATGTTTTGAGATTCTCTGAATAAAACAAATTCTAGGAAAGATCCCCGCGCAAGTGTGTGTGTGTGTATGTGTGTGTGACTGTAAACAGCATAACACAGAAACGCAAAATCAGATAAACACCAAACTTGGTATTTAGGTTCACAAAGACACAAAGATTTTAAGAAAATTCCTCCATTAATTCCTTTTACATGAAATATTTTTGTAAATTTTTAATTTTCTAAAAATGGTCCTAAGGATTTTGATTAAATTACTATTTATTAAAGATGTTTACATGGCAAATAAAATGTTTATCTTGAATTTTCTGGGAATAGCTTGTGAAGTTCTCTTCATCTGGAAGGAATTTTGTATGATCTTGTGTGACTGATTAACGTTAAGCGACAGAGGAAGATGTATTTCACAAAAAAATGTTGATCTCTTTAAAACACGCAGTTTATTTCAAATAACTTTTTTATGGCGCCTGCCATTTACAAGATATTCGTTATTAATGGTTCGAACTGATCAATACTTAACCATTCTGTTAAAGTCCTGTCGATTTTCAGCCGTTTCTCGCAATGTCATCAAGAGATTATGGAATTTTAAGGCCTGCGTATAGCGTCCAGTTCTAAAACACTTGACTATTGCTATTCGCTCCGTATCTATAACGAAAGTGTGATGCAGCTATTTCCGGAAAGGCTTATCAAGATTTAAATGAAGTAGATGGGAAGATAAGTCTTTCGTAACGATAATTTGTATACTCACTAAATAGAGGTTAGAGAATGCCATTGAATGTAATACGTTAGATTATTATTATTATTATTATTATTATATTATATAATTTATGTTAGTAGTTAGTAGAAATCTTTCCCCACATCCTCTTTTGCAGCTCATTAACGTATTCAGATATATTCAGTGTAAAAGCGATAAGGAGCATTCGTTTCTGTGGGCTAAGGAGTGAAATTCTTCACAAAAACAGTACCCTGCTACTGGCAGCACGCGATGTTTCGTATCTCCGAAAACCCTTAATGAAAAAGCCACCTACCACTGTCAATTTCACCAAGTATAAAATGGAAGATGTTTGCAATTGAAGAAACGATAATCTGCAACATTAAAAATACGACTGTACTCTTAAATCACAAGCTGTTAAACTAATATTGCAATTTCTTTGTAAACTACAACATGTAGACTGATATAGCATACATAAAGTGTGACAAAACTATCATTCTTACCCAAGTCGTAGGTGTATGTAACCTATTTGGCAACATAGCAACAAAGCGAAGTAGAAATCAAACTATCATTCTGAAGGAAAACGGCGGAATGTGTCCATGTATTCTTGCGAATCATCTTTGTATCACCGTTGGCACACGCAATTGATTATGTAACTTGGTTATTGACGTGGAAACATCTAATAGCCTCTTAAGCCCTTCTAAAAGACTACAGACAAATCAAATTCCTGGGTCATAATTAATTTGTGAAGTACAAAGCTGACAAACAGGTACTTAAAAGCTTTTGAACATCAAGCTGAACATAGCTGAGAGGTATAATGATCATCCCTTCAATATAATAAAGCAACAGCGCAGTTCGAGTCTTGCATAGTAGCTTGATTTCTTTTGTTCCTTTCTTTACTACATTATTTTTTGCATTGGGTACTTCCGTTTATTGTGATAGGTTATAAATAAGTTATATAGGCTAAGTTTGAAAGCAATATTTGTGGTGTTCTTCTTGGTATATTTGAGAAATAATTGAAATTAAATGCAAAGAACTTGAAATACCGAACACATCCCATGCATTCATGATTTGTCGCCATAATTATTGCGTTAAACCTAGTGGGTTCAATTAATAAAAGCGAAAGTAAATTTGGACTTGAAATAATATATAAGCTCATATAATAATTTCAAGAGAACAAAATACGTATAGAGAACACATGAAACAACGAACAGATTTAAGGCTGTTGAATTCAGATCTAGGGATACCCAGAAGACCTTGGATGTAGAACGACTTTGATTGATGAGACGAAATGGATTGCACAAGTTTAAAATTTGTATGATGACGATGATGATCCATTTTTCCGAAAATAATTCGAACACTTTATGGTCTATGGCTCATCCTCTCGTTCACCTTATGAATTTAATCAGGGCATTACATTTTGTCCTAAATTTTAAAGAAAGGAAGACATGCTGAAAGAAATGAAAGGAATAAAGAAAGAGAGGAAGACAGGAGAAAAAATTAATATTGATATGTGGTAAAGGGGAACTGAATTTGAAACGGGTTATTAATTTAATCTCCATATAACAAATATTCATTTTTTAAGTCAGTTAAAACCCTTTTTCTTTGCGCAGCGGGATATGAGCAGTACAAACTTCTTAAAGGTATGTTGTCGATATTAGGCTTAGGGTTTTTAATTTTCTGCGTCTGGTAGATGAAGTATTGCTCGGTTCCAAAAATTAATTGCAATTTCAGAGGAAAATTAACGTTCTTGAACTAACAAAAAAGTATTTTTAGTGTGCATGTGTATGTATCTGTATGGTTGGCTACTTAAATCAAATACAAAAGTTTGAATAAATACGAAACCTCGTATTTAAATAAATGACGAAAATATGAAACCAAGTTGTCCATCTCAAACAAGCGTGCACATGGAAATGTTTAATTTAAATGTATATTTTGAGTTGTATTCATATGTAAAACGTATGACTTTAGTTTTCTTAATAGAATGTGAAGACCTCTTCATTCTTAAATGCGCGTTGTATAATTAAAAGGTATATTCATTTCAAACAACGTTTTCCAAATATTGGTTTTGGTATTTTTAAATGCAACCACCTGAAGTTTACTGAGGTCTACGTAACGTTTTGTAAATATGCAAATTTTATTTTGCATCAGCTTAACACTAAATAAAATTGATTTGTATTTAGCACTGCCTCTATATCTTACAGTTCACGTTGAACATATTTCTTATTTTGAAACAATTTCAAGGTAAACTTTGATGTCGAATAGGATAAAGCGAACAGAGGCTACTTTTTACATTGGCTAATGCTCACCTATAATAAGTGGAAGAAAGCACTGCATTCGATACCGAAATCTCACCGTATATGCACGTTTTGAGACACTCTGAGTCAAAAAAAAAGTTTTTAGAGAAAGTTCCATTTGAGTGTGTGTGTTCGTGTTGTCTGTGAAGAACATAACCCAAAAGCGAATATCGATTAAATGCCAAACTTGGTATTTAAGTTCAATATCTTCCTAATTGCGATACGAAGATTTTCAAGAAAATATCCGAGCCTAAACTACCCTTTGCGATTACTTGGAAATATATTTCGTTATTTTTTATTTTTTAAAAAATGACTCTCCCGAGTTTTGTTAAAATACAAAACGTTGAACATGTTTGCACGACAAATAAAATGTATATCTTGAATTTTATGGGAATGGCGTATGAATTCATCATTCTGAAGCATCTTCTTGGTGCTTTTGAAGAACAGTTTATAGAAGAGTCGTGGAGAAAGTCATGTGAATGCAAGCATCACATTTGTATATTATATAATCAATATAGAATATCTTTGAATTTACAAAGGATGTTGCACATAAGTTTTTATTACAATATTCCCAGAAAGTTTCCGTGTTCCTCACTGAATTACATAAAAGAGAATGAAATGGTGAACGCTTGGAGAATCCAGCGATATGTACATGGTATCTGGGGAGAGCTAACAGAAACGATATTGAAATGGTAGAATGGCTACCAGACGGCCAGATTAGATCCACTTCACTTCTTCCTTTTGGGATCATATGTTACCAAGAAATGCTGTCTAATAGTGAACGACTTGCCTCAAGAGCATATGCATTCAGCTAGAAACCAATAATGAAAATGTTGCAAAGTCTTGAGAACAGCTATACAATAAGCTGGAGTACTTACAGGAGTTGAGTACTTCTGCATATTTTATTTGTTTGTTTCTTATGCTGTTTCTAGTGTTTGCAGACTCCTACTACTTCAGTCATATGGCATGGTCATTCTTTCCAATAGCTTAAATAGTAAAAAATACAGTATGAATTATTGCACTACAGTATATTTAAAAGCATTTATCGTTTATATCAAATGCTCTTTTTATCGCTTTGATCTATTGTTTGTGTTTAACATAAGACATTGGATTATAGAAAACCGATTTGTAATATCCATATTACTTCCTATATCGTCATTTAGCTAAGGACCTGTTCAACAAACGTCATGTGAATTTGACATAGAAGATTTTTATTTGTTCTGCCACTTAGGTAGGGCTGACTAAAAGATGATTCTAGATGGCATTTATAAATTCCATGTGTCTCTTCCTCTCAGAACTGCAGTACTCTCTATTTTCATTTGTATTCTATAGGTAGATGATGTTAGGTGATGACACGCAGATGACCTCTTTGTGATACGTGGGGAGATGAGGCATTTTTTCCACACCTGATAAGAATTAGAGGAAATGTTGCTTTTGATAGAACAATTTTATATGATCATTCCATCACATATACTTGTTTTGAAGGTTCCTGAATCATAACTTTAATTTCTCTGAAATATACCTGAGATTCATGAGTAGGTCTCATGTCTGTGAGAGAGCAGCATAAATCAAACTGCTACACCTGCCAAAAGAACTCCATTAATGAGAATATCTTCTTAATTTGATTATTTTCTCAAAAATGATTAGAAAAATTTAATTAAAATGTCATTTGATTGAGATTTTGGACTGATGAATAAAATCTGTATCTTCAATTTTATAGAGTGGCCTCCGAAGTCATCAGGATCCGTTGCTATGCTCATAAGGCCTTAGCTTATATGCTCTTATGGTGGTGTAACATAGCGATCTAGGGGATTTGTATAAAATTGCAGTGTGTCACATGTGGTGATTGCCATTAGGTATGTTACAGACACAGAGGTAATCAATACGGAATTCGCAAAGTAGGGAAGTAGAAAATTAAAAAAATTAGACTATCAAGCTGTCACATGGCATATGGTCGCAGAGAGAGCTGAAAATTCTGAAATAATGAATATTTATAAGAAGGGAGATAAAACAAATATTTTAACACCAGAGGAAATTCTCTGTTGATTGCTGCATATAAATGCATGCAAAGGTAACAAAAACAAAATTACTGCAAACAGCAGTAAAGTTCTCCGGCAAGAATAATACGATATATCATATGTGGGTGCAACTTTTATAAAGAGAACAATAATACGTATAACATTTAGTTAATGCAAGTGTGTACTCATTTAAATGTTGTAATTAATGTTTTAAACAACGCCAAAGCTGTTATCGATTTATACATGTTTTTAAAGTAAGTGCCGATAACTTTTTTTAAAAAATAACGGAACATAATTTTCCAAATACTTTATTATCATTGATTACCTTACACCTTGCACTATTTCTCCACATAGTCACCGCCGTTTATTCAGACATCTTTCGTAACGGGATACCAGTTTTTGTATGGCTTCGTCAAAGAACGATGCCGCCTGTGATGAAAACCAAGTCTGCACTTCTTGTTTCACATCATCATCGTCGTTGAAATGTTTTCACCAAGGGATTTCTGCAGCTGAAGATTTCTTGGTGCCAAATCCGGACTGTAGGGAGGGTGGTCGAATTGTTCCCAACCAACTGATGCGATCAGATCATGAGATTGTTTGGCTGCATGTGGCAGGGAATTGTCACTCATTATTGTTTTCTATAAACCTCAACCAATTGGCGATGAATGTTTGCTGCTGTAAAATTTCTCGCATTTAAAAAACGAATCACTGATCTGACTTCACAATCAGCGGGTGGTTCCATTGTTTTGAACATTTCGAAATGTCCTAATAACAGATAAACACAAAGTGACGATGTTCATACTGCATCTGGCCTCCTAATAAATGGAGGAAGAGATAGCGCACTTTCAATGTAGCAATTACAACGCTGTAGCGGCAAAATATTAAAACGCTACTTACTTTAAAAATACGTCTCGTATGTCAAGAACTAAGAATATTAATATAATATTCTTAGTTACTAATGGACAGAAAAAATAAAAAATAAGCTTTTAAGTAAGTTTTAATATGATTTTATAAAATTAATAATATTTATTAATGACAGAAAGCTAAATATAAGGGAAAATATAAGAGGAATATAAATGTCTTAAATGCATCTATATAATGTGATCGGTTAACAATATTAAACAACAAAGGAGAATAATTGGAAAATGAATTGCAGAATAAAGGTCCATTAAGAAAACCTCTGGATGACTGGTGTCTATAGAAGTTATAACATTCACGTACTTTGTAAAACTTATATTATGGGATTATAACTTACATAATCTTATAACTTATAACTTTGATTAACGGGTGGTGGCGGCGTCATTTCTGAGGATTAATACTCATTTATTGCACTGATATTTGGCACTTTGGAGTGCGAGGTGTAAGAATATAATAGGGGAGGAAAGAAATTATTGGATAACGAAAAATACTACATCATTAAGCAGTATAGTATAATATTCAACATAACATAACAAAAATGTAACTAATGTTTCTCTAGTAACTTTCGATTTTCAATATAATTGATACTAGTACGTATGTATATCGGTCTGCATTGAAGTCCATACTTCTATTTTTTGTGTGGCAAATGTTGCCTTTTTACGCAAGAATGCCACAAAGATTGTTATAAAATTTATTATTTAACATGGCTTAGTTTCGATTTAGAAAATGGCTATATATCGCCAGTTTCTTTCCCTAAAGGGAGTTATAAGGAATTTCAAAATAAACATCGAAACATCTCGCTTATTATTAAGCTTTATAATGAAAACGTTGCGTAGGAGTTTATAATAAAAAGTTTTTGAAAATTCTTCTTATTTGCAAAATTTTGAAAGCATTAATATTTTAGCACTTCTATGCATTTTCGTAAAAGGCTGTTCCGCAAGCTTAAGGAAGAAGAACAAGATTATGTTATGTTGAATCTCATTTTTTTATTTCAATTTTTATTATGACGGAGCAAAAACAGTTGTTTATTGATTTTCAAACATCACATAACATACAAGCTGCTTAGAGAGAAGGGAAGAAAGTGGAAGGGAAGAAACTCAGAGTAGGAAATTCATTGGAAAGGGAAAATGACGATGGGAGAGAAAGAGAGTGAGAGAGAGAGGGGGGTGATGGGAGATAGATAAATGGAGATAGTGGGAAGGTGTGGAAAGGAGAAGGAGGCAGGGAGGGAGAGACAGGCAGTGAAAAGGTGACTAATGGAGGGTGACAGAAAATCTCCACACTCCTACACAACTTCGCGTGCACAGCTTCGGGTTCAATAGGTGTAATAAACACCTTAATGAAGGAATTCTTAAATAAGATAGCCATGAGTAACAGAATATTTGGCAAGCTCCCAAACCAAGTATTTTTATCACGCATACGAACGTTATCTAGCATGCAATCCAATCTATGAAGGAGGAAAAAGAAAAAAAGAAAACTTTGAATATATGGTAATTGACTAGCAACAGGATCATATTATGCCTGAATAAACATCACCATTCTCGTGAAGCATTGTATATAAACTGCTACTATAATCATAACGAAGTTATTTCTTTGTAACTGTTTACAAGGTATTAAATATTACTAATTATTTATAAAGAAAGTTAAAATGAAAACAAAGACAACAGTAACTCCTTTTCCATTCAATGCAACAACGGTTAACAAAGAAGGGTCAAGCATGTAATATTCCCTTACATTCTGAATTTAGCTAGCTCGATTTTTTTCCTATATGTGAGCACTAGAAAAAAAGGGCTGCTACGGAATATGAAACCTTCATTGAAACCATGAAATGTTCCACAGCAAAACTGAAGCGTAGAGGTATTGCAGAATACAGTGGAGTGTCTTTTAAGTCCGCTGGTCAAACAAGCCAAGTTGAGGATTAAGGAAAAGAAGATAAGAGTGGAAGGGGCATGGGATGAGTGATTCCCTATTTTCTCGGACAGAGTCGATAGATGCTGACAACAAATGCAATTCTACCAGGGGGTTTAAAACTAGAACAATGATGGTCGGAGTTGAGATTCTAAAGTTTGGTTTGTACAAACGAATGCATTCCCCTTTGGTCTGTTCTTGTGCTTTTATTTATTTAGTTTACTTCCCGCTCCCCAATTTATCTTGATGAACTTATTTTGTCTACATAGTTAACCTTGTCTGTCATCTTTTCCTTCTTACATTCATTCTTATTTCCAAATTTTTGACTATGTAATGGAAGAGCATCTATTGGCCTCGTTTGTTCGTCTTACTATGCTTTCTTCTGAATGATGCAAAAAATCACGAATCACTGTAAGAACTAGTTAAAATTGAGTGTGTGTAAGAGTTTGAAGCAAATTCTGACCAAATTTTCAATTACGTTACTCAAATGTGTAATGTGATATATATAATAATTTAGATGCATTACAATTTAGTTTACTCCAAGGCCAGATCTTAACAATTACCTCTATTTACAATGACTAGGACTTGGCATAAGGTAATAATAGGTTTTCATTAATAACTGTGCAGCTTAATTTATGTCTTTGTGTAATTATATTTTGTCTTATTCTCTTTTAAATTATTTTCTATGATTTTTATGCACCAAATATTTAAAAAGTTCACTAAAGAATTTAACAGTCTTCTAATAATATTATATATATAATTTAAACCCGACTGGGAACAACAATTCGTATAAAACTTGAGTTAAATTTTTTTTTTGGGGAGTTAACGTGTACCTAAAAAGTAATATGCACAGTCAGTTTAATTTACTTAACCGTTCACTTTTTTCCTTTGTTTTCAACTTTTCTCCTATCCTGAAAACAATTACAATTTTATGAATCATGGAAAATATACTTTACAAGCAATTATATTTAAATTTTAACATACCCTTTTCTTCTTGCCTGCTATAACATTGGCGTTGCAAATACGCGAACGTACTCTGGTAGAATACAATTTTGTGTATTTACTTGAGAAAATAGTAGAAGAATTAAATTTAGACAATGTCGAAAACCAGACGTATAAAAGGTTGTACCTTGGCCACTAATGCATTGTGCCTCCTCGAAAAGTTGTGTAGCCACTCGGTGCTCGAGTCCCTCTCTCCTCACTCTGTAGTCATCTCTCGCTCGGTAACCACGAGCTCGAGTCCAACCGGATAGGGAGAGTACATCGGCGATTGTCCTGCCCTTTTCCAAGCAGCGGCAGGATGTGAAACTACTTACCTCCTTTCTTGTTGGCCATCTAAGTTGACGTTACAGCTAGACGGAAACAAATACTTCATTGGTTAATTCGCTTCCTCCGACTGCAGGCGGAGAAAGCCAAACTGTCGAGCCGAATGGCAGGTTTATCATTGTTGCTGCTTTCATTATCTTCATTTACTTGTAGATATCTGCTAATCTGTTTTGGATTTTAAAGTGCTGTATTCATTTCTTTTGAGATTTTGTAGCGGGTATGAGTAGAAACTCTAAGCGCACTTAATGCTACAATTTGAGCAATACCTCAGGGTCAACCTGCCATAGGATGAAGTAATATTTTTACGTCGTTTAGGAATGTTATGACAATGTGGAATTAATCTTTGACCATCTCTGCAATAACATTTAAGATTTTTCTTTTTATTTTATATTTTTTGGGGGGGACTTTGCTAAGACCTTTCTTTCTTCTTATTCTTCTTTTGTTTAGGGAGATTAGTTTTTACTTTTTTATCCTGTAATTATGATTTGAGTCTTTAATGAATAGATGTTTCGATTCACTGAAGATATATATTTCTCTTCATGTTTAAATATTGTTTGTTTTAAAGTCTTCTTCAGGGGGATGATGTTACTCACGTCCGCCACTTAAGCTGTATCTGTATCCTGGTGGTGATAAACGAATAACATTATGTACACCCGAGGAAAAAAATAAAATTAATCATGTCCTGAATGGCAAATTTTTCTAAGTCCTAAACGGCACAGCGTCTTGTTCACACCATACGCAATACAGTTGTGTAGCCGCTGGAGTAAGATGTGCGGCATTATTAAACGTGCTACATTCTGTGTGTCTTCTCTGTAGCGCCGTGGCAAAGCGTAAGGTACTTCTGTAGTTAAGACCGCAGATTCGCTTCTCGCAAGTAGCAAACCTTGTTTTTTCCTCTGTTAATAATGTTTAATCAATGCTTAGTGACTACTTATTTTCGATGTACTCCATTTCATACACGGCATTTGGTAAATTTCGTAATAGAATAGTTATTCTTATTACGATGCAAAATATGGCTTCATGATTGCATCGTGGGCGCATATCTGCATCTTGTTGGATATCAAGGGACGGTCTTGGTGTGTTGTGGCAGCCTGACGACACACTGAACAGTGCGAAATACAAGGTGATACTTGAATATTTTGATTCTTTCTGTGAGGCTAAGATATCCTGATGGAGTTGTTGAATTCGTACAGGATTCTGGGCGCAAATTCAAGAAACCTGGGATGTTGTAATTTGTCGTCCTCGTTACTACAGGAATTTAATTTCATCCATAACCCGAAAATGAGGGCAGTTATACGTGCTCAGGGTTCATACACCCGTTTTGTTTATTTTTAGTGTGTTTTAGCTTTAGAAGATAATAGTTTATTTGCATTTATTTCTTTAGTTATTTAAAAGAAGTATTTCAGTAGAATTGTGTTTTTGTGTACATAGATTTGCCTAAAACTTAAAATGCTAAAATTGAATTAATGCAATGCTATGTTCTACACATCCAGAAGTAAAATTACCAATAAAATAACAATAACTAATGCGAGATTTGAACCGAGGAGCTTATTAGTTCAAGCATACCTTCTTAACCTCTCGGCCAAAGAAGGGTTTTTCCCTGCTCTCTTTTCAGTAGCTTATAAGCTGACCACTGCGCTCACGGGGCAGAGACCATTTTACAGATCCTGCATATGTATTGTAAAGTTATTACGAAGGTACACGAAGGTACACGAAGGTACACGAAACCCTGCGATCGTCACATGGAGTCTGGGATGATCCATTATTTTTTTTTGTCCACGGGTGTATATCAAAATATCATGCGCGCACGTGTATGTGTGTATACTCTTCAATATGCTTGGTTCCCATAGATATGAAACTGATCTATGTATCTAATTGCCCAGCCCTGTAGTCTGGAGTTAGAGAACCTTTTCTCCTAATCTGAAGGTTCTTAGTTAGTTTGGATCTGAGTCAGGGTGAACTACCACAATAAGTGTTTTACTTTCTCCAACAAATACATAGTAGGTAGAAAGGGTATTGCATTCCACCTAAAATACGATACCGAAATTTGTTATGACATGTATTTCCTTGTACCCAAAAGAATCATTTTTAGAAAAAGATCCGCGCGTGCGCGCACGTGTGTGTGTCTGTATGTGTCCGTGTCTGTGGACAGCATAACTCAAAAAGGAAAAGTCGGATAAATGCCAAAAATGGTATTTAGGTCCAGTATCTTCCAAAGATGAAACAGAAGATTTTCAGGAAAACCCCAACCTCCAAATACACTTTATAAGGAACATTTCTGGAAATATATTTTTTAAAAAAATGCTGTAATGATTTTGATTAAAATGCCATGTACTAAAGATAATTACATGACAAAAAATGTACTGCTTGAATTTTCAGAGGAATCGCCTGTGAAGTCCTCTTAATTTGAATGAATTTTTCTATAATCATGTGTAACTGGCAAGCGTTAAACGATAGACGAAACCGAAATACACAAAACATGTATATATCTTTATTTCAAACGACCCTATTTGTAGCATCAGCCATTTCCGAGATATCCAGTATTAATGGATAGAATTGTTCAATACCTAGCCATTCTTTTAGTCGTGTTGATATTTAGTTGCTTCTCGAGATGTCTTGGAAAGAGTATGGAATTTTAAAGCCAGTGTATAGCGTCCAATTCTAAAGTATTTGATTATTCTATTCCCTTTGTATCTCGTCGTATAACAAATGTTAATGCGGCTATTAAAAAGCGTCCATAAATAAAACTTAATTTAATTAAACTATTTCCGGAAAGGTTTTTCTCAATTAAGATGAAGTAGTTAGGAATATAACTTTCGTAAGAATTATTTGTGTACCATTTTAGGCTTCATTGTTCTATTTTTATCTCCTTTATCATTAAAAGAACCCGATAGAATTGCTCATGCCGGCTCCGAAGTCGAACTTACAATTTTTTCATTACAGCTTGCCGGAATATCTAAATAAACACTAGAGGGTAGATAAAGTCATATGAATGTAATGGATAACATTTTTAGGTGCGGTACGTGTGTGTATGTGTGTGTGTCTATATGTCTGAACAGCATAACTCACAAACTAAAAGTTGGATAAACACCAAAATTGTGCTGTCGATTTTCAGTTGTTTCTCAATTGCATGGAAACAGTATTGAATTTTAAGGCCAGCATACAAGGTCGAGTTTTTAAACATTTGACTACCGCTATTCCCTTTGTATCTATAACGAAATGTGTAATGTAGCTATTTATGCAGAGGATTGTCTCTATTAAAATGAAGTGGATAGAAAAGTAACCCTTCGTAAGAAAAGTTTTTATACCAATTAATAAATGATAGAGGGAAGAAAAAGTAATGCAAATGTAACACATACATTTTTACTTTCTCTACTACGTATAGTAAGTAGGGGAAGTGTTGTATTCCACCCAAAAATTCGATACCGAGATTTCACCGGAAATACATGTTTTGAGACCCCCTGAATCCAAAAAAAGCATTTTTGGAAACATTTCCGTGTGTGTGTCTGTGTGTCTGTGTGTCTGTCTGTGAACAGCATAACTCAAAAACGAACAGTCGGATAAACACCAAACTTGGTATTTAGGTTCAGTATCATCCAGAGATGCGACACGAAGGTTTTCAAGAAAATACCCCCACCCCAGATTACCCTTTACATGGAACATTTTTCGAAAATTTTAATTTTCTCAAAAATGGCTCTAACGATTTTGATTAAAATATCATATGTTTAATATATTTTCATGACAAATAAAATGTATATCTTGAATTTTCTGGGAATGTCTCCAAAAGTATTCTTCATTGCGAACGACTTTTGCATAACTGGTAAACCATAAGAGATAGACAAAATTTTACTACACAAAAAATGTAGATCGCGTTAAAATACAGAATTTATGTCATATACATTTTTTTGATGAGTGAACCTTTTCGAGATATTGCTTGTTATTCCCTAAAAATTTTCGATGGGAATTCGTTATTCATTTTTTGTCTTGTATATGCAAAGAGTATTAATCTGTGGCAACGGGAATGGTGCTGCACCTAGCAACCAGACATTAAGATATATGTCGATGCTTAAAGGCTACTGTATTTCTATATTGCCCTTGCAATTACAAAACAAGGGGAACATAGTACGGTTAAGCGAGAGTCAAATGTTTTTAGAACTGGTCGCTATGTGTAAAATGTAATTCTCTTTGCATGTCAAAGATCGTTTCTGCAAATGTTTATCTCGATTAATATGAAATAGACGGAGAATAAGAGTTTGTAAAAATAGTTTGTACAAGAGTAGAGAAAGTCATGTGAGTGTAACACATCAGATTTTTGTTCTTCTAGCTCTTGCCTTATCCTAAACAAACATTGAGTAGCTCCAAGCTCTCCGAAGCCTTGGCTCATTTAATTGCTCATTAATTAAATGGATCTCATTCTTTGAGACGTAAAATCAGGAAGTAGTTGTTCACTGGACTTTTATAAACATTGTTTTCTTGTTCAGAACACCTGAAATAGTGAATTTACAACGGAATCTCCATATAAAATAGTTGACTAAATGAAATAATTATTTCCTTCACTATAGGTGTGGCAGTAGGGTAATGTAAAGAGAAGTCTAGAAAAAATAACGGTTTGTCTACTTGCGTAATACCACTCTTCGCTTTTAGTCTTTCGGCTCGACAGTTTGACTCTCCTGCCTGTAATCGTGATATGAAGCCGTTTGTCTCCGTCTGTCTGTAATTTCTAGTGACCATCTACGGCGGAATCCGAAAGCTCTTTTCAAATTAGCTGACATGATAAAGCATAAGGATAGTTTGCTTCCATAATCACTGATTGCCAACGGTAGCTTTTATGGGTCAGAATACCACTGAGGCTGTCGTAGTAGCCATTGTAATTGGGAGGGGGTGCGAAATGCCACAATAGGGCACAACATTTCTTTTACGTTTTTTAGTATTTTTGTAAAACAAACTAGGCTACGTAACTGGAATTTTGTTTGTGAAGGTTTTAGAAAACATTTTGTTAAAATTGATATGAAATTAAAGTGCAGTTTATTTAGGAATCTATTAAAAACTCCTGATTTTTAGAGTTCTTTCCAGAATATTCATAGTAGTGAATGTAAGAAATGTTGAATTACTTCAACAAGAAAACACTCATATGAAACGTAATGTGTGCGTATAGTTACGCTCTTGTTTATAACATAAGCATCAAAGCAAACGTCCTTCGATTACTACTTTTTTCAAAAGGTTTTAGAGGATTAAAAATATAACCAGCAATTTTATAACGTTAAAAGGCCTACTTGGTAATACGATACAAAAGTTCTGAAGTATCTTCTATAATCAATAATTCAGACTTCATCAGACATTGGCCGGGAGTACAGTTCAAAACACATATTCACGACCATGCAGCCATGTTAAGCAAATTATTTTGGGTACAGTTCCCTCAATGTTGTATACGGTGGGGGTTTGGCTGAGGCGGTGAAACCCATCTCAGTCCCATTTTCTACTTTTGAATCCTAAAACGGTCCCGTATTCCAAAATGTAAACAACCTAACTTTGTCCCATTTTGCAAAATGTGAATGACTAACCTGGTCCTTATGAAATTAATCTTAATCTAGTTCATAATGCGTAATTTCCATTCCCATTCTAAACAACTTGGAACCTTCTGCAGATCTATAGTGGCTCCAAATTATACTGCAGTTTCATGTTTCATCAAAACCAATTTTAACCGCAAAATCAAATGTTATACAAAACTTTTGCTCTACTAAATGCATGTAAGAATTTGGGACCCCACAACAAAATAGTTGAAACGCCTATATTATTAAAACATTTTAATTCTAATCAAATGACAGATTTTGAAAAACGCTATAATAACTAATCTGTAATAATGTTTCTTTGTTGTGTAATGGCTCCATGAGGTGATCATTAGTGTTCTCTGTTAACACATACATGTAGAGTAGAGGTGCGCAAAGCTTGTGTTGCGACTCAAAGTGTAGTCACAACGTAACGCCACTGAAAGCGCATACAGCCTGGATGTTGCTATCTAGAGGCGAGTGGGAGTTTGGAAGTAAACAATTCAGTGGTGGAGTCCGTGATGGCATTGGCTACTAAACCATCGTTTTCCGGATAAAGGATTATTTTTTTCTGTGCAAAAGGAGAGAATGTGAAATGTTTAATTTGCTTAAAAACATTACATTCCGTATTTAGAGGCGACATCCAAAGACACCACGTTAGATATATGGTGAAAGCAAAGGTATGTGTTGCACGGGGAACGTATTGTATTACTATTATTATCATTATTATTTTTATTATTATTTGTTTTAGGAATTGAGCGTGCGAAACTATTACAGGAGTTAACTGCAAAGAACACTGTACAGAAGGTCCCAAAAATTGATGGCTATAAATACATAACTAAACATGCTAGTTACATACTTACCTGGGAAATCGCTCAGTCCCTAAAATCTTTACAAGAAGGTGAATTGCTGAAACTATATCTGACAAAAGCTGTGGAAATAATGTGAGCTCAAGAACTTCCCAGTTTTAATAATATTAATTTATCTCTAAGAACCTTTACAAGGACAGTGAAAATCTTTCAACAATGTAAAAAGTCAACTTAAACACAATATAATAGTGAACTAAATTGCTATCAACCGTCACTACAGGAGTTCTACAACTGTAGCTTCCCGTTTCGCCGCAGCAATGCTTTTCTTCCGTGATTTAATTACGGCATTAATATACAGAAACCTAAGTTACATTGTACTTCTTTTACATCTAAAGCTGTAATTTTTAAAAGCAATATCTGCTTTTATCAGCGTATGACACAGATGCTCGAAAAACTCTGATTCATAGTTTGGAGTTGAAGAGGTTGAAAGTAACTTTCCTTATTGATCCTGTCTAATGATGCCACATGTTCCTTGTGTTTCATTGAATTATAGATTGCTTAACATGCCTTTTTAATGCCCTTTGAGGTCAAAAGTTAGCATCTGATGGTTTCGCCATTTGTGCCGATGTTCAATACCAAATTCCGCTACAAACCATGCTTATTGTGATAATTCCTTTTATGTTGAATTCTTCTTTACTTTAGGTGTATTACCACAGTTGTCCTCCACTGGTTTATGCATCGAATGAATAGAACAGTCGCAACGAAACCGTCTGTTGGGTTGGGGAGAAGAGTGTCCATAATGATACCTAACTTCACCCATACTCCATACAATAACACGATTGCTCTGTTTACCTACTAAAATCCCTCTGTCTGATAATGGCAATTTGGGCCAAATGTCGGACAGCATGCAGTCTCATTCGCCAACTGATGCACCGATGGTCGTCTCGACAAGCTGAAAGCGTGTGCCTACCTTAGGAAAGCAAGGGAAGTTTCACTTGATGTTCCATAATTATAATTTTAGCTGTGTTCCTACCTTAGAAAAAGAATCGTTGCCTAGCCAAAATCAAGAGACAGAAAACAAAATGCCTTTTTAAGAGCTGAATAGGAGTCGGATCTAACTTACCTAATTAGACAATATGTTGTTGATGACCATTGACTAACGCTCTTAAGGTCAAGAGTAATATTTAGAAAAAACGTTCTACTGTACAGGTGAGGTGGAGAGAATCAATGGCCGTTAGTATTAGCGATAAAAAGGAAATAAAAACTCTGCTGAAATTTCATTTCCCAGCGGTTTTGTCTTCTAATACTCCGTATTAATTCCAAGCATCGAACTCAAAGTTCTTTTCGTAACTTCTTAAATAATTAAATGCAGGTAAGCCACACCCTTATACATTCCCATGCACCAGCTAATATTAATTGGCACGTTCCCTATTTATTCCGTCATGTAGAAATGTACATTTCCTGTCATTTCAAATTTATGTATGACATAAATTGAGTGTTTTAGCAACATCTACACTTTTGTGTGGTACAATTTTAACTATCTCGTAAGGTTTACCAGTTATGCAAAATTTATTCGGATTGAAGAGAACTTTTAAGGACATTCCAAAAAAATCTGATGTGGTACACTCACATGACTTTCTCTACTCCTGTACAAACTATTTTTACAAACGCTTATTCTCCATATGCTTCATGTTAATCGAGATATCGCGATGTTAAGCTTATTACTAATTTTCTTGTAGATGCAAGGGGAATATGGTAGAGTTTAAGCGATAGGCAAATATTTTAAGAGCTGGTTGCTATGTGGAGTATTCCATTGTCTTTTTATATCCAGGACATAAAAGAATGCATAACGAATTCCCATTTGAGAAAAACTATAAGTATTGGAAAATTTAAGGGAATAACAAGCAATATCTCGAAAATGGTTCACTCAACAACAAAAATGTGTATTGTATAAATTGTGTGTTTTAACGCGATCTACATTTTTTGTGTAGTAAAACTTTGCCTATCTCTTATGGTTTACCAGTTATGCAAAAGTCGTTCACAATGAAGAATACTTTTGGAAACATACCCAAAAATTTTGAGATATACATCTTATTTGTCATGAAAGTTTCTTAAATATATTATATTTTAATCAAAATCGTTAGAGCCATTTCTGAGAAAATTAAAATTTTCGTAAAATGTTCCATGTAAAGGGTAATCTGGGATACGGAGATTTTCTTGAAAACCTTCGTGTCGCATCTCTGGAAGATACTGAACCTAAATACCAAGTTTGGTGTTTATCCGACTGTTCGTTTCTGAGTTATGCTGTTCTCAGACACACACACACGGACATGTTTCCAAAAATGCTTTTTTTGAATTCAGGGGATCTCAAAACATATATTTTATGGCGAAATCTTGGTACGTAATTTTTGGGTGAAATACAATACTTCCCTTACTTACTATACGTAGTAGAGAAAGTAATAAACTTTCGTAAGAATAATTTGTATACCATTAATAAACAATAGAAGGTAGAGAAAGTTAAGTGAATGTAACACATAACATTTTTACTTTCTTTACTATGTACATAGTAGGTAAAGAATGTTGCATTCCATCTTAAAATTCGATTTTGAGATTTCACCGGATATACATGTTTTGATGCATCCTGAATCCAAAAAAGCACTTTTAAAAAAATCTGATGTGCTACACTCACATGACTTTCTCTACTCTTGTACAAGCTATTTTTACAAACGCTATTTCTCCATCTACTTCATGTTAATCGAGATAAACATTTGCAGACTCTGTCTTATTGCTAATTTTCTTGTAGATGTAAGGGGAACATATATTTACAAGGGCAATATCGAAATACAGTAGCCTTTAAGCACACACATATCTCTTAATAGCTGGTTGCTAGGTGCAGCACTATTCCCTTTCCCACAGATTAATACTCTTTGCATATCCAAGACAAAAAAATGAATAACGAATTCCCATTTGAGAAAATAAGTATTGAAAAATTTAAGGGAATAACAAGTAATATCTCGAAAATGGTTCACTCAACAAAAAAAATTATATGACATAAATTGTGTATTTTAAGGCGATCTACATTTTTTGTGTAGTAAAATTTTGTCTATCTCTCATGGTTTATCAGTTATGCAAAAGTCGTTCACAATAAAGAATACTTTATAGACATTCCCAGGAAATTCAAAATATACATTTTATTTGTCATAAAAATATCTTAAACATATGATATTTTAATCAAAATCGTTAGTCATTTTTGAGAAAATTAAAATTTTCGAAAAATCCTCCATGTAAAGGTTACTCTGGGGTGGTGGGATTTTCTTGAAAACCTTCGTGTCGCATCCATGGAAGATACTGAACCTAAATACCAAGTTTGGTGTTTATCCGACTGTTTGTTTCTGAGTTATGCTGTTCACATACAGACACACACACACAAACACAGACAGACACACACACACAGGCACACAGACGTACACACAGACACATACACACGGACATGTTTCCAAAAAGGCTTTTTTTGGATTCAGGGGGTCTCAAAACATGTATTTCCGGTGAAATCTCGGTATCGAATTTTTGGGTGGAACACAATACTTCCCCTACTTACTATACGTAGTAGAGAAAGTAAAAATTGAAGATAGACATTCCATTTTCCACGAAAGTATCTTAAACATATGATATTTTAATCAAAATGGTTAGACCCATTTTTGAGAAAATAAAAAGGGTAGTCTGGAGTGGAGGATTTTCTTGAAAATTTTCTTGTCGCATTTTTGAAAGATACTGAATCTAAGCACCAAGTTTGGTATTTATCCGACTTTTCGTTTTTGAGTTATGCTGTTCACAGGCACAGACACAGACACACACTCCACACAGCGCAAAGACACACACACACACACACACACACACACATACACATGGACCTTTATCTAAAAATATTTATTTTGGATTCAAGGGGCCTCAAAATACGCATTTCCGTTGAAATATCGATATTGAATTTTTGCATGGAATGCAGTGCTTCCCCTACTTACTATACGTAGTAGAAAAAGTAATAAAAGTGAGGGATAGACTTAATAACACAAGAACTAGAAATGAAATTATAGTATATGGGATACAACAAAACCTATATGACCAAAGTTTACGTAAACATAACCGAACGGGCCTTCAGGAAGTCCCGGTATCGATCTCCAGTGACCGCCCACTTTGGCCCATAGGTTTTTCATAGTTTCCCCGGTTCGATAGGCGAATGCTGATGTTGCTGATCTTTTGCCATGACCTCCTTCCCCTCCTTTTCTGTACCCATCATCTTGTCATCTGTTTCAGGGTTATAGGACCAGGCGACGGTTTTCGCTGGGTTTAGGCTGGGCGGTGGCTTGCGTTCTGTAAAGGTTTCTTCTCTGGTGTCGCCCGGACATCCTGGAGGTTGGTTGGTATCCGGATGTGGTCGTCCATCGGGTCCCTCCCCTCATGCTTCCCTTTCAGGGTCACGTTGGAAGCAAAGGGGGCCTTTATGGCCTACTAGCGGTGCTCTGCTCCGGTTCCACGGGCCCTCAGTAATACCTGCCTTTATCGTTATCTTTTACGTAAACATAGGAGATGGTTATTTATGTTCTGTAAATGAAGTGAGATAAAACCCTAGGAAATCAAATAGTTAAAACAAAAATGAGGCAAATATCTTATATGTAATATACCTAATACCAGCATGTTATGTACGGCTAAGCGCATGATCTGGAATTTGTTTCTTTCCTTCACGGGATTCTAATTCGGACATTAAGAGGCTAGGGGCATATGCAAAACAGTGTTTATTTTAGAGCGGTGTTTTCTGTGGTAATACCTCCTATATGAGCAAAGCACAACGAAAATAATTTGAGAATATGCCCAATGCAGTAAGAAATGCATTAATTCCATACGGACAACCGCGGAGAGCAGCAGAGAGCTTTTCCTCTAAATGGAAAAGTCCTAAATCTTCGCTTTAATCTCTGCCTGCTTGTTGGTAACTTATAGCACAGAATGCTAATTCGATTTATTCTAAAGGCAAGCAAATAAATAAAGAATCTAAACAAAACAATCTGTCCTGCAGAAGACGACGAGAGAAATCCGCCACTTATCACTCTTCTCAGATAAATTAACGTAGCAACGGACGACAGAATGTGTTCAATCTAGAGCTCTCGGAATTTGCTTCGTGACTGGTGACGGGAGAAAATGAAACTCTGACGAAAATGCTGTTAAATTCCACTGAATCAAAGTAATCCAAATACACTATATTTTCAAAGACTATGGAAACAAACTTAGAAAACTTCCTACCCCAAAAAGGAATTTATTCTGGCGCAGTTGGCGTTCGCAGCCGTTCTACCGCCTATTGAGTATTCTGGCTGCTGTTTGAAAGAGAAAGAGTGTAAAACCAGCAAATGAAAGTCAATTCTAGTAGTTGTATTTCCTGTTTTATGTCCTTAGATCGGCGCCATTAAACTCCGACCAGAGAGAAAGCAATAACGTGGACATTGGATAACCTGAGGAATCTTTAATATCCTGTTTATCTAATCGAGCCGGAGCCAATGGCTTTACATCAACGCCGAGAAAGCTTCAAATGATTAGCACTTATTGCTAGTATAAATATTACGTAAATATAACGTAAAGAATAACATTTTATACGAATTTTGTAATAGATACGTACATTGGACATATGTGAATTTATCAGGGGTCGAGCATGTTGAGTGAGTGTTCACAGCAGATTTTTAATCTGATTACGCGATACATTTAAAAGTAAGGGGTTGCAAAATAATATATAGATATCTATACAATAATGACACTTACGGCTGAGAGGCATAACTTCATAAAATTTGATATCGACTATCTAAGGTTTGGTAAGGATAATAATAGTAATTTATGTAACAAGTGGGTTATCTTGATTATGACATGATTAAAGGTGTTTGCACGAACGACAGTAACTGAGACAGTTTTCACGAGTCACATATTAGGATTATCCACATGTTGGATACAACATTTTATGAAATCTTAGAATTATAAATAGAAGGAAATAAATAATGGGATAACTCGGCATCCATAGCTGACGTAAGCCAGAGCGTCTTCATACGTTTCTAAAGGATACGTTAGCTTCCCTCCCTGCATTTCATTTGTTATTACCTGCCGTGATGAACCGATAACCAAGACAGCCAATTGCTTGCATTCCCTTCCTGGGAGAGAAGTGTGTGGATGCTACGGGCTGTGATGTGGCCTAATATTAGCACACCATGATAAGTATTTATAAATTCAGATTTTAATTACTCTATGTATAATAGTGCACAAATGTTTTTACATCTTCGTTACTGAGAGAAAGGATGATCACAAAATGGTTATCATCTCCCTATTAGTCACTTCAACTTGGAATCTGATACGCCATTGCAGCCAGAAATACCAGTTGCTACACACAGCCATAATGAGCCAATTATGCACGTATATAATGAACTATCAACCTGCTTATAATGGAAGGGTTGCATAGTTAATTTTGCAGTATGTGAATTTCGGTAGGATTGCCACCACCAAATCTCGGACTATGAATGAATTTACTGAATATTAAATATGCATATTTTATTATTCTACACATACATTCTGCTGACGATCTTTTGTGCACTAAGGTGAACTCCGAAAGAGAAATTCAATTTCAATGCAAATGGAATCAAAGGCGTGAAACATCACTGTCAGGCAGTCAGAAAATACAATTTCCCGTTATCTGCTTTTTTTAACATGCCGTTAATCCTTCCAACCAGCGATGCATTTATTACTTTCTCTATTCCCTAAGGTAACGGAAGTATTTTATTTTATCCAAAAGTTCAATATCGTGATCCGACAGGAATTACAGGTCCTGATATGTCTTGCATATGATAAAAATATTGTACGAAAACAAATTACGAATTTCATTCAGGTATCTTTAGATAGCAAAATAAATAGTTTAAATACATTTGCTCCACCCCAAACGACTTTTATATGAAATAAATTTTGCTATTCTTAATTTTCAAAATATTGACTCTACAAATCTGGATTAAAGCATCACCTAAGTAAGATATTTGCATAAAGAATAAACTATATATACACTGAGGTTTTATGTAATGAAGAGTAAAATTCATATCATTCTTATTGAAATTGATATAACTGGTGGACAATAATATGTAGTCAGACATTACATACATAGCAGGATAAATGTAGAATGGTTGTTAAATGCTCTCCAGTTTTAAGCAGCTTGCTTTAAAAGGTTAAGTGATGGTGTTTTTATTGTTTGTTTGGTTTCTCTCATGCACTCATGGTTAACATATAGCAACTTTCCCCTTATGCACCTGTTGTCTCAGCCTTCGCTAACAAGAAAACCGACAATACATTGTTACCTGTTATGAATGGCATACTTTCTGTGAAAATGTACAATAGTGAATATTAAGGAAATATGCAGGAAACTGGGGATAATTCATAGAATGGTTATGAAATAATAACTTCGAACCACTCTTACGTTTCAGGTGTTTCTTTATTCCGGAGATAACATTATTACTGTGGACTGTTATCAATAGCTGTAATTATTTTATTAAATTTCTGTTTTGCAGAGAGACACTGGCATAACTGTGAAATCATCTTAACCTTAAATTAACTTTATAATATTCAAAACTGAGGGAGGGGGGTATTTCACAGAATGGAATTTGGATCCAAAATTTGACTTAGGCTTTCCAAATGTTTTTAACTTTTTGAGCACTTAACACCTCACTTAAAAATTTAGCCCTGCAGAAAATTACAAATTAGTGAAATAGTACTTAAATAAGCGGAAAATCTGTACGGAGTAGAATACGGAGCAATGAATAGGTCAGAATGGGAGTAAAATATAAACGATATAAATTAAATTTCTGAGAATAGTTGCTGAATGAATCCATAACAATTATAATCAAATAAGAACTGAACACTTTTAACTTAAGCCAAAGGATAACCATAAACAAGGCATAGCATGAACATACGAGGCGTGTTTTTAAAGTAAGTATCGTTTTAATATTTTACCGCTGCAGCGCTGCACTCGCGAGTTTGAGCATGGGCGACCACTTCCTCCATTCATTAGGAAGCCAGGCGCAGCTGTAAGGGATCATCACTTTGTGTTTTCTTGTTGTTAGAGCGTTTCGAAGTGTTCAAAACAATGGAATGACCCGCTGACTATGAAGACAGATCATTGATTAGTTTTTGAATTCGAGAAATGTTACGCCAGCAAACGTTCATTGTCCATTGGATGAGGTTTATGGGGACACAATAATTAGTGAATACAATGGTGAGCAAGTGGGTCAGACAGTTTAAAGAAGGACGTGAAAGTGTGCACCGACCGTTTGTGATCACGGATGATTTGGTGCAAGCTGTGGAAGAAAACACCCGCTAGGACAGACGTTTCACCATATTGGTATTGTCTTTGCATTTTCCACAAAGTTAAAGTTCAGATCCTCTACAACATTGTGACAGAAGCTTAGGTTTTGGGAAATTGTGCTTAAGATGAGTACGTAAAATATAAGCACAAGAATAAGCGATCTCACACTGTACTGTCCTTTCTGACAACATGCCGGCACGACATTAAATTCTCCAACTGATTCGCATTTTTCCAGGTAAACCATAAGATCTCAAATTGTATTGAGATGACATACCCCAATCGTGACTTACAATGTTGTAAGTACTTTAAGTCCACCGGGAGATTTGTGGTTCAAATCCCGACTATAGCATTGAATTTTTCAACCGTCTGATTCTACCTTTCCAACCTATTTTTTAGTTCTTTAGAAGTGTTCGATTAGTAAAAAATATAACGTAGTAGTGTGTACATTTATATACTTATGTGTTTTTAATAAATAAATACATAAGAATAGAAAGACTGTCATGTACAGCAACTGTGTGAGAAAATATGAATAAAACAAGAAGTTACACTGCAGTATTTACAGCTCGTCTCGTGTATGTACCTGCTTTCCTTAAACTGAAAATTTAGATTTTATTTTTCGAGACAACTTTTTGCCGTTGCGACATTCCCTGCAAGGGCTTCGATGTTTCTGTTGAGGCAGCAGAGGATTCAGGAATACATGTATGCTACACTACCAACAAGGACTGAGGATTTTGTCTATGTGCGGCTCACAAATGCGAGTATAGTTACGTACCATGTGTGGTTACTTCAGTCACGGCAGTTTTCACAAGGGAGCTGTTGATTAACCAGCCTTGAAATTGGCATCGGAAGATATCTTTATCCATTGTTTCCGTTTATATGACATTAACATATCAGTGAATCACGTGTAGTTTGAAAGAGAAAATCAACTAGAGCCAAAATTGTAATACGAGTATTTAAGTAAACATGAAAAAATCTTATTTCTTCCAATATTCAAGTTTTCAAACTATTCTAAACATTTGGAGAGTCCCTATATCTTAACTATATGGTTCCGATATAAAAAATTAAAATTGAAATAAGAATTAAACTCTCTTTAAAGAAACAATGAAACTAAATTATATTACATCTACAAAAAGTGCAATATAATGTCAATAGTAATATCAGTTTTATAAATAGAAACAAGCGATTAAAATGTTGATATTGAATTACAGAATAAGATGCTAAAATCAATAAAACTCGTGTCGTAATGATATGTTAATGTTCGAACAGTCAGAATGCTTGTCTGGTTGGCTACATTATCTCAAAATTAAAAATTCTCCTCTGCTAAAGCTCCTTACATCACAACACTGCGGTACATCACCGTATTCTACGCTCAAAGAAGCAAGGACTTTCTGAACTGGCTTTACCCAGGTTCTACTGTCAGCTGTCATGTCTCTGGAGCACCTCTAGTGTACTTTGACGCCTATGGCGCTGGATATGGACATCTGGTCTAACCTAGCTAGTCTATGCCCCAATGCACAAATGTGGTTGCAGGCAAAACATTCCAGCAATAATCGGTAGATTGAATTGGTCATTTTGTGGTGCGTGAAAGAAAACGTTATTGTGTATAAAATGATCTGGGTTATGTTTATGGAGAAAACACGAAAGAGAAGTACAGATATTGCATGGACACGTTCTAAAAATAGCATATACAATACAAATCTCAATACAATACAATTAAGAGGAGCCTATCCTTCCCATCTTAACAATGTTAACTTATACGAATTTTATGTGCATTCTTTAAAGAGCTATCGTTTCTGGGATTATATTTTTACAGAATCTACTATATACACTTTTGTATACCTTAATGGGACCACTGAAATATGTTTTAATAAATTTTATTTAAACGTTGCAATATTTTAGGCGAGATTTTCTAAAACATTTAAAGTGGCAAAACACCATTTGATAAAACATCCATGGCTACGGTAACAATAACTGGTAAAAGTTCCATCCTTCTATTTTAAATAGTTGCTGCAAAATGGTACATTGAAGTGGTGAAAATTAAAGTTACAGAAAACCTAGCCTAAAGAAGATGCTACTTTTCTAATGCATTCCTGGTCTACATGGTGGATTATCTGCATCCTCCTGTATCCTGTATTCTCTTTAACATATTCCCATGTAATAAGGACATTTTCAAGAGGCAAATTCCTACTCTGAACTGCTTATCCAAGAAGCTAATTCAGAGTTACCACATACTATGAACTACTTATCCAAGTAAAAATTCAAAGTTCTCACATACTATGAGATTCTGCAGGAGGCAAATTGATAGTTTCTGCATACTATGTACTACTTAAGTAGAAAATTCAAAGTTACCACATACTATGAGATTCTGCAGCAGACAAATTCAAAGTTGCTATATATCATGGGCTTCTTATCCAAGTAGAGAGTTCAACTTGAGATACCTGAGTATTATGTGATTCTGCAGGAGGCATTTTCAAAGTTCCCACATACTATGACCTTCTTATTCAAGAGGCAAATTCAAAATGACCACACACTATGAGCCTCTACACGTGACAAATTCGAAGTTCCTACATACTATGAGCTTCTATTCCAAGAGGCGAATTCAAAGTTTTCACATATTACCAGCTTCTTATCCAAGAGGATAATTCAATGTGCCCACATACTATGAGCGTCTCCGCGTGGCAAATTCGAAGTTCCCAAATACTTTGAACTTCTTATCCAAGAGCTAAACTCAAAGTTCCCATATACTATGAGCTTTTTCAAGAGGCAAATTGAAAGTTCCCACAAACTCGTATTATGTGCTTCCTATGCAAGAGGCAAATTCAAAGTGACCACACACTACGAGCTTCTTATCCAAGAGGCATTTTCAAAGTTCCTACATACTATGAGCTTCTTATCCAAGAGGGAAATTCAAAGTGCCCACATACTGTCAGGTTCTTATACAACAGGCTAATTCAAAGTGCCCACATACTGTCAGGTTCTTGTCCAAGAGGCTAATTCAAAGCGCCCACATACTGTCAGATTCTTAACCAAGAGGCTAATTCAAAGCGCCCACATACTGCCAGTTTGTTATCAAAGAGGCTAATTCAAAGCGCCCACATACTGTCAGCTTCTTATTCGAGGAGCTAATTGAAAGTGTCCACGTACTGTCAGCTTCTTATCCAAGAGGCAAATTCAAAGTTCCCACGTACCATGAACTTCTTATCTAAGGCGTGAATTCAAAGTTCCAACGTACTATGAACTTCTTATCTAAGAGGCAAATTCAAAGTTCCAACGTACTATGAGTTTCTTATCTAATAGGCGAATTCAAAGTTCCCACGTACTGTCAGCTTCTTATCCAAGAGGCAAATTCAAAGTTCCCACGTACTATGAGCTGCTTATCCAAGAGGCAAATTCAAAGTTCTCACGTACCATGAACTTCTTATCTAAGACGCGAATTCAAAATTCTCACGTACTATGAACTTCTTATCTAAGAGTCGAATTCAAAGCTCCCACGTACTATGAGATACTTATCCAAGAGGAACATTCAAAATTCCCACGTACTATGGGCTTCCTATCTAAGTGGCAAATTCAAAGTTCCCACGTACTATGAGCTTCTTATCCAAAAGTCAAACTCAAAGTTTCCATATAGTATGAGCTTTTCCAAGTGGCAAATTCAAAGTTCCCACATATGTGCTTCTCCAAGTAACAAATTCAATGGCCCCACATACTATGAGCTTCTTTTCCAAGTGAAAAATTCAAAGTTCCCAGATACTGTGAACTTCTCCAATTGGCAAGTTGAAAACAAACGTATTTTTACTTTCTCTACTACGTATAGTAAGTAGGGGAAATATTGCATTCCACCCAAAAATTCGATACCGAGGTTTCGTCGGAAATATATGTTTTGAGGCCCCCTGAATCCAAAAAAGCATTTTGGAAACATTTCCGTGTGTGTGTCTGTGTGTGTCTGTGTGTGTGTCTGAGAACAGCATAACTCAGAAATGAACAGTCGGATAAACACCAAACTTGGTATTTAGGTTCAGTATATTTCCGAGGTGCGACACAAAGGTTTTCAAGAAAATCCCCCCACCCAAGATTACCCTTTACATGGAACATTTTTCCAAAATTATAATTTTCTCAAAAATGGCCCAAACGATTTTTATTATGTCACATATTTAAGATAATTTCATGACAAATAAAATGTATATCTAGAATTTTCTGGGATTGTCTCCAAAACTATTCTTCATTGTGAACGACTTTTGCATAATTCGTAAACCATAAGAGATAGACAAAGTTTTACTACACAAAAACTGTAGATCGCGTTAAAATACACAATTTATGTCATACTTTTTTTGTCGAGTGAACCATTTCCGAGATATTCCTTGATATTCCCTTAAATTTTCCAATACTTATACTTTTTTCACATGGGAATTCGTTATTACTTTCTCTACTACGTATAGTAAGTAGGGGAAGTATTGTATTCCACCCAAAAATTCGATATCGATACTCGATACCGGAAACACATGTTTTGAGACCCCCTGAATTCAAAAAAAGCATTTTTGGAAACATGTCCGTGTGTGTGTCTGTGTGTCTGTCTGTGTGTCTGTGTGTCTGTGTGTGTCTGTCTGTGTGTGTGTGTCGGTCTGTGAACAGCATAACTCAGAAACGAACAGTCGGATAAACACCAAACTTGGTATTTAGGTTCAGTATCTTCCAAGGATGCGACACGAAGGTTTTCAAGAAAATCCCCACCCCATATTACCCTTTACATGGAAGATTTTTCGAAAATTTTAATTTTCTCAAAAATGGCTCTAACGATTTTGATTAAAATATCATATGTTTAAGGTATTTTTATGACAAATAAAATGTATATCTTGAATTTCCTGGGAATGTCTCCAAAAGTATTCTTCATTGTGAACGACTTTTGCATAACTGGTAAATCATAAGAGATAGACAAAATTTTACTACACAAAAATTGTAGATCGCGTTAAAATACAGAAATTATGTCATATAGATTTTTTTTGATGAGTGAACCTTTTCGAGATATTGCTTGTTATTCCCTAAAATTTTTCGATGGGAATTCGTTATTCATATTTTTGTCTTGTATATGCAAAGAGTATTAATCTGTGGCAACGGGAATGGTGCTGCACCTAGCAACCAGCTATTAAGATATATGTATGTGCTTAAAGGCTACTGTATTTCCAAATTGCCCTTGTAAATATATTATCCTCTTACATCTACAAGAAAATTAGCAATAAGATAGAGTGCAAATGTTTATCTCGATTAACATGAAGTATATGGAGAATAAGCGTTTGTAAAAATAGTTTGTACAAGAGTAAAGAAAGTCATGTGAGTGTAACACATCAGATTTTTCATTTTTTTTTGTTCTGGTAATGCAAAGAGAATCACATAGCAACCAGCTCTTAAAATATTTGACTTTCGCTTAAAGCCTATCAATTCCCCTTGCATCTACAAGAAAATTAGCAATAAGGTTAACATCTCGATATCTCGATTAAAATGAAGCATATGGAGAATATGCGCTTGTAAAAATAGTTTGTACAAGAGTAGAGAAAGTCATGTGAGTGTAACACATCAGATTTTAAGTTTATGCGTTAAGCATGTTTCCAACCAGGGTATGTTAGGATATTCATAAAATATGTGCAATAAATTATGCGTTTGAAGGGTAATCATAAGAGTACAAGTAAAACAAAATCTGAGGTGTAACATTCAGACGACTTTCTCTACCTCCATAGCTTATTAGTGTGTTTACATGTTACTCTTTTAAAAGTTTGTTTCCTATTTACTTCTTTTTAATGTAATTAAACCTTTTCAGAAAAAGACACATTAAACATCGCATTGTAATTACAAAGAGAATAGCTATAGTCAAATGTTTAACAACTGGTCAAATATGCTGGCCATAAAATTCCATGACATCGCGAGAAACAACTGAATGTTCACAAGACTAAAAGAATGAGGAGGTAATGAACAATTCGGAGCATTAATAACGGATATCTCGGAAATGGCTGGTGCCACGAAAAAATTGTATGAAATAAATCGTGTGTCACCCTCAGTGGTGTAGTGGTTACCATGTTAACCGCCGATTCTCGAGGTCGCGGGTTGAAACCCGGCGGAGGGTGATGGATTTTTTGGGCCTAGAAATCCTCAGCATGGCTTCCTTCGGAAGGGAAGTAAAGCTGGTGGTCCCGTGTCATAGATTTACGGCCTCTGGGCAAAATTACTGGACCTTTACGCCCAATGTAGAATGGGACGTTAAGGTCAACAGCAGTTATAGATCGTCAATAAATAAAACTGAATTTGAAATATATCGTGAATTTTAGGGGATCTAATATTTTTGGCAAGTACAGCCTTATCTATCGCTCAACGTTTGCTGGTTATACACGATTATACAAAATCCCTTCCAAATGAAGAGGGCTTCACACATTATTCCCAGAAAATTCAAGATATACATTATAATTGTCATGTAAATGTATTTAATATATGGTATTTCAATCAAAATCGTTAAAGTCATTTTTAGACGATTAAAAATTTCAAAAAATGTTCCACAGAAAGAGTATTCTGGAGTGGAGTTTTTCTTGATATTTTCGTGACGCATCTTTGTAAAGTACTGAACCTAAATACCAAGTTAGGTATTACTCGCGCAAAACTTCTGGAATCGTGACCTTGATTGCCAACCCAACTGCCGAGCCTAGGAATGGTTTATGATTATTCTCAACAAATCATAAAGATATTGGAACATTATATTTTATTTTTGGTGCATGGGCAAGAATACTAGGAACATCTTTAAGAATTTTTTTAGCTTTATCGACGAAAGCGATATAATACCTTTGCTTACTCACAGTGCGTAACACATACAGTCTGCATAGAAAGTTTCTGCATCTGGTTGTAATTTTAAAGAGAGCTGCAGTATCTAAATAGTACTTATTTTATATTTCTTATATTTATAACCATGGCTCCTATGTTTTCAAAGTTAAGTGGTAAGGTGTTACATAGTCCAAGTAGGGAAATAATTGCAAATGTCATCGACTTCATGAAGCAAGAAGCAAAGATGAAGGAAGAAATTATATCCGAGTTCCACAAAAGCCTTAAGAGAGTGAAAGAAAGAGTAGTCAAAGCAACTGGTGTTTCACCGAGTTCCGTTTCCAGAGTTCTCAAAGATAAGAGAAAAAAACATATGGATGAAAGAGTACCATTTGACACACCTGGGAAGAAACATAAGGTCCCTAAACGTATTACAGAAATAGACGATTTCGAATGCGTCATTCGGCGCACGATTCACAATTCCTATGTGGAAGAAAAAACTGTGCTAACAATAAGCAGATTGCTCATCCAGTTGAAAGACAGCAGAGACTTTCAAGGTGGTGCTACAAATCTCAGAAAAATTATTAAAGATTTAGGGTTCAAATGGAAGAAACCGAAATCAAATAGAAGAGTTCTAACAGAAAAGCAAAATAAATAAATAAAATAATAAAATAAAAAAATAAAAAGTAAATGATGCAATGATAGCTTAGTCGGTTAGAGCAACGGCACGGAAAGCCTAAGATCCGTGGTTCAAATCCCGGCTATGTCATTGAATTTTTCAGTCTGATTCTACCTTTCCAAATGACTATAATTTTATATGTACTTATATCAGTGTGTACTTATATCAGCATCAATTTTCAAGGTGGTGCTACAAATTTCAGAAAAATACTATAATGTATGAAAATGAGTCATACATACACAGCAGTCATACAGCATCTAACAGTTGGAGTGACGATAGCGAATTAGGTTTGCAGGCACCTGTTGCCAAAGGGCAAATACTTATTATCGTTCGTGCTGTTGGAAAGATCGGCTTCGTTCCAAATGCCCTTCTTTTACAAGTCGCAACAAACAACAGGAGATTTTCATCAAGAAATGAATGCAGAAAATTACATGAAGTGAATCAACGCCATGTTGATACCTAATATGCCTGCTGGGTCTGTTCTGGTCATCGACAATGCTTCACAATGCGTCAGCACTCAAATTCACAAACCACCTACCTCAACTTCCTTGAAAGAAGAAATGAGAGCTTAGTTACTTAGACATAATAAAGCTTTAGATGAAAGCATGAGTAAAACAAAGCTATATAACTTAATTAAAGCCAACAAACAGCTTCAGAACTCATACATAATTGACCAGATAGTAATACAACATCGCCATAATGTACTTAGACTGTCATCGTGTCGCCCAGATCTAAACCCAATCGAATTAATCAGGGCTGATATCAAAAAATGGGTGGCATGCAGAAATATCACTTTCAAATTAAAATATGTGGAGCAGTTATAACGCCAGCAATTTGCTGAAATTGGAAGGCCAGAATGGGAAAAGGTATGGCAACATGCTGAATAAATTAAGAATCATTAATCCGAAAAATACGGAATTGCAGAAAATCAAATAGAAGTAATTCTCATCCAGGATAATGGTGCAGAAAGTAGTGACAGCAGTGATGACGGCAATAATGTGAGTGATTCCGCAGAAGAGGAAGGGTTGTTAGATGTGGAAGAATTGGAGGTAATGATTGACAGCGTTTTTTATATTAAGCGTTTTTTACAGCGTGGATTTTAATATACTGTATATAACTAAGTTTATCAGCGCAACAAAGTGCATAACCGTTGTGGATATTTGACGATGACTGTCCCACGCACTCCTGCAGCATGGAGACGACCGGTCACCACCTGATCTGGTAAGCAACTCGCATCATAGCTCTCATTAAGATTTTCACGTGTCTAGAACTGTTGCGCCGATTATATGTATCCGAGTTTTGGGTTTTGAGTTAGGCTGTACACAGACACACCACACACTCACACTCAACTTTTGCTAACTTTTAATGGATAATTTTGAATCTATGGCGCTAGACACTGCTCCGTTAAAACCTAGTCGTTTGTACCGGTATATTGACCACGAGTTCCTCAAGAGGTCCAATGTTAAACAAAAATTTGCAAACTTTCTGCAACATATTTACAACTTGAATCCAAAGATTCAATTCAATATGTAAACAGAAAACAACAATCAGATAGCATTTTTTGAATGTTCTGTTAATAAGAAATGCGTTTGGATCACTGTCACACACACTGTTTATTGGTAACCTTTACATACCGACAGATATTTAAATCAGTATTCCAATCACCATCCACAACAAAAGAGAGGAATAATTGAAACCTTAGTGAGCTAAACGTATGTGTTCCGGTCGATATCTAAGTGAGGAGATACGTACCTTAAGCGTACAAAACGGTTACGGTTTTAAGGTTACAAAACGGATTTACGAGCAAATATTTTAACAGAGCAATTCGTCATAAAATCAAATCATACCAAGGCCACGAATTACCTGCATATAAGCGGAAAGTTTTCTTACGGTATATTAACAATGTTACAGGCCCACAACATAAATACAATGTATAAACCAACAACAAAAATTCAACAAACTTTAAAATCTGACAAAGATACGAGAGATCCCTTATGTGTTCCAGGTGCAAATAGACTACCCTGCACACGTGGTTCTGTTTACATCGGAACAAAGAAACGCAGTATGAATACCCGAATAAGAGAGTATACACGACATTGTCGTCTTGCACGAACAGATAAGTCTGCTGTTGCCGAAGTCATTGTTAATATGGGTCATCGTATCCTCTATGCAGACACGAAAGTATTAGCTTCAACAACATATTCTCATGCTAGACTTCATAGAGAAAAATTGAAATATATAAACATTCCAACAACTTCAATAAAGAAGAGAAACAACTTAAGCACAAGCGCACATGGATACTAGCGATGGCGCGCCACTGCAGCCTCACCAATCATGAGCCAGTCGGACCTTGGCGTGACCTATGAATTGTAAAGCATTTACCGCCTACTACACGGCGGCAGTGTCTGTTTCCAGTTTCGTAGAAAGCAGATGGCAGCTAATCCGACCTTCGAATCGACGCTGATGGCGATCTAATGACATTCAGCCAAAAATCCTGAGGACCCTCATTTACTCTAGGACAAGGACTTCATTTCTATCAAAAACGACCATTGTCACGCACAGTAGTGGCCACATCAATGCTGCTGAACTTCGGCCCAACACTATACCATCTGATCGGTGACCACATCTTGGGAGCGACCTACTGGTCAGCTTCCGGTGACCGGGCCACTTACATCAGGGACCAACAAACGGCCTTTCAAACTACCGAAAGGCCGTAGCATCAGGCAGCGGGCAGGCAAGAAGGGTCGTAGCCACCTTTCCGTTTGGTCAGGTACGGCGCACCTTCTGGTATCCGGCCGGATGCTTCGCGCACTAGTTGGGCTCCCAGCTGCCTGCAGGTGAGGGCACACGAAATGTGTTTAGTGTGCTGCATCTTCGGGTGCAGAGCTTGTACCTGCCCTAATTCTAAAAATGCCTAACCTTAGGCCCATCCCAGGTAAAACCCTCGGCGGTCCTGCCCGTCAGGCGTAACCGCCATTGCCAGTGCCGTTGCTGGTGAAGCCAAACTACCATCAAACGGCTCTACCGCTTTAGAGGGCAAAACGAGAGTATTAAGCAGGAACGCAAGGCGGGAAAGGCTAGTTGCGCTGAGGTAGTCTCAAGTAAAGAAAACGTGCCACAGTGCTACTACAGATGCCTGAGGTTTAACCATTTCAGTACCTCTGTTTCCACAACCTGCGTTGCCTTAGGTGAGGAGGCTCCCACTCAAAGGATGTCCGTTTCGAACTATCACCGAGGCACCACCGGCAGCAACTGCGAGAGGATCTCGTGGCGTGTTGTGGAGGACGTACCACGAGGAAGGCTGTTATCGCCTCTAGAAGGTCGGAAATAACAAACAACACCGGCTCTCCGAGGAAGGAGAGAAGACCTACACCATCCAGAAACCAGCCCAGGCATCACCGCCCCTTCAACATCGGGACGGTCATATTACCAGGAGCAACGAGCACGCCGGTAAGGACCATCATCTGCCGCTGTGATACAGGCAATACGGCTGAACCTAGGATGTCGTGTACCCCGAGTAAACTACAACCGCAACAAACCCCAATACCAGATCCAGGCTACCACTACTTCTACCATCACAAAAGGACTAAGAGACGTCGTCCTGTCCATGAGGCGGACTAGCACTTCCAGGCACCGTGGGAGCGTGTGCCCCTATGCCCCACGTCGACCGAGTACCGATAAGGTGAGCATAGACCAGCGTCCTTACCCTCTATACCACCCCTCTCCCAGAACGACACCCAACCCCTCCTCCTGGCACACAACTCTCAGATATGCTGTAGTGGCTTTGGCAACTGCTGCAATACCACGGCCAGTGACCTGTTGATTAGGTTTCTCTCTACTACCGAACCGACTGCCAAAATTGTTGTTGCCATGGAGGAGCTCATACTCCTGACCAGGGCCATCCAGACCGCTTAGGATGTCGGATCGAACTAGTCTCGTACCTCGTTTCGTTTCGCATTCTGGAAGGAGTGTGGACTGTCCGAAGTGGGAAATGAACTCCAGAAGTTTGCCCGCTCGAATGCCCTAGACCTCATTTTAGTCGGGAAACACATCTCCGCTTAAACACCCCGTCTGCCTTCCGGGCTAAAATGATTCAGGACTGATCAGATGGATAACCGAGGGGGCGGCACCGCGGTTTTCGTAAGGAACAGTGTCCATCGCCCAGTCCCACCTCTGCCGCTGCAAGCCTCGAAGCTTAGGCCTCTGCGTTGATCTTGCGGGACGGAAGTCATAGCGTCTGTTTTGCACCCCCGAAGGCTGTTCATTTAACTATTACCTATCCGTTCTCTCCCTACATCCTAACGTTATCGTGACTACAGACTTCAATGCAAAAAATGAGCTTGGCATTGTGAGCCCTAGACAGACATATGGAGCAATGAAATCCTGCGCATGGTAGTTGCGAACCCTTATCTCAGAGTACAGGGCCCCTGGCCACCAACACACGGGGTTCCGTTATCGATTTCGCGATCATGAAACATTTTTCCTTCCATCTCTCACTCACATCTCTCGACGCATTCAACTCAGATCATAATCCCATGTTGGCTGAGATTAACATAAGTGTTGCCAACCACGACGTCCCGGTCCAGCACCAGGAAGTCTATTGGAACTGCGTCAAGACTTGCCTCATCGATTCCATAATTTTAGTTTGACGCTTACGTCCTGGCATCTCTCCTTCACCTTGCTTAGGTCCCTGTGGCTGACCAATACTTTCCTTTCCATCAATGCGCAGGTGCAACATGCAATAATGCTCTTTCCATCCCAGAATTCCTCTTTTCCCTTGTTCTATTTCCTCGTTCCGGTGGAGCAGCTTTTCTTAGGGATATGACCACCAACCGACTTCCTTCGGGGCTGTGCGTTGCACGCAACTACGTTTTTCTCGTCCACTCGAAAGAAAGCCTAGTTCATCACTTCGCTTCGTGCCCTCCTCCTGTCAACATGCACCGACCAGAAACATCGCTGCTTCAAAACTTAACGGCGATGAAGAAGCTTAACCCCGCCCAGCCGTCGCCTCGACTGCCGACTGTCTACCACCGGCAACCATCGGAGCCGACTCAGACGCAAACACCAGTTCCGGCTCCAGTTCTTCATAAGCACCTTGCCACACTGCTTCTCTTCGCCGACCAGAAATTCTGGTCCGCAGCTACTAGAGCTTCCAGAATGCACAACCAACAGGGACAGACACAGAGATGAGGTTGGAATTTGTGGACAGGGAGGAACACTCGTCTACGCTAACGCGGGGCTGACCATTTTTGGCCAGTCGGGGTGTCTGCCTCTTCCTTGTCGCCACTGTTGCCGGGTACACAGCGAATCGAGGTGCCACTACTGTGACACACCTTACTTCCGACTGCTCCCGGCACAACTTGCAGCACCGACGCTCTCCCGGACGACGACAAGCACCGCCACCTCGGCAGTTCCCAGTCCAGGATCCAGCTTCCAACACAAAGGCATCAACAACAAACACACAAGGCTCCACATCAGCTCAATCGAAGATCCTCCAGAAGCTGGAAGGCCTCAAAGCCGGGATACTTCACCGCCCAGAATACTTTCACCTTGCAGCCTTGGATGAGGTGCTTTCTGAGTGCAACACAGCACACCAAAAAATTAAATCCATTCAAGAAAACACAAACCTTGTGGTAAGGAATCAGCTAACAGATATAAATTTCAACGCTACTATACGCGGAATTACACTCACCGTCCAGAAAATCGTCAAGCAGGAACTCACGCTCTTCCAAGGCACTTCAAGAAGGACCACACCGAATTTGTCGCGGTGGAAACCTGGGCTATGTCTAGCTTGCCTTCCTGCACCACATTCTTTGCCTCACACTCCTCTTTCATTACGCCACTCCGAATTCTCCAGGACGTAAGTAGAGCCTCGGCCATGCTTGTGTCCTGACTCTCATTTTTACCTGTCTTAGGCCCAAACTGGGCCGGCCAACATAACTGGTCGTTGAATGCACAGGTGCCATAGCGGTACTGCTGCATTTTTTTTTCTTGAATTCTCTTGAATTTTTAGTGGGTATGGCCATCTGCTGACGAGTCCCATATTCTCTCCGAAATCCCATTGGAACTATAGCTAGCATGTAACTGTGTTTTCTCCTCTACTGGAAAAAAAGCCTATTTGTAAGCTGCCCAGGGTGTTACCGTCTTGAACATGCCCTTGCTAGCCTCTGGTTCCTGAGGTTGCGGGTTCAAACTCGGCGGAAGGCGATGGATGTTTTCGGGCGTAAAAATTCTTAGCAGGGCTACCTTCATAAGGGATGTGAAGCCGGTGGTCCCGTATCGTAGATTTACGGCGCGTAAAGGAACCTTTAGTGTGATAAAGAGGCTTCTGAACAAACATTTCCGGTCTTTTACGGCCAATATAGAACGGGACGTTAAGAACTGTAGCAGTTAAAGAGCGTTCATAACTAAAGCTCGATTGTTATCCCTTAAAGATGGCAACCAGCGAAAGTGTTAACAGAAACATTGGGTGTAAATAAATAAAAAAATGTTCCAACCCGGAATATTATCACATTTAATCCATTAGCACCAGCCGTGAAAGCCTTCGCCCGTATTTGGTAAGAATAGTTTGTATTCTCACTAATAAAGGATAGAGGGTAGAAAAGTCTCCTGAATGTATCACATCAGATTTTAGTACAATTCCCTCTTAATTTCATTGCAAAAGCAACTTTAATAGCTTAAATACATTTAAGTGTGAGTAATTATTTCTTAATTATTATATATAAAGCATCGAAGTTAAACAAAAATGCACACTAAATGATTTACTATATTTTAGTTTTCAGATTGTGTCATATTGTTGAGTATATTTGAAATATTATTATGCAAATTAGTCAAGATAGTCAGCATTTTGATTTAATTTCTCATCAATTCTATTAAATTTACGAGGTGTTGCTTCTGAAATTTAAATTAGTGTGATATAAATACTGGTGTAAAATGTGATTATTTTTCAGGTGTTCTATTAACAAAAAAGACATTTTTAAAATTTTCCTAATATGGTATACTGTATCATCATAAGCAAACAACAACACAATAATCATGTTGTAAAGCTATAAATTATAGTGAGGTACCGTTCCAGAATAATGTATGGAAATGTAATCAAATTGTTACCGTTTCGTATTACCGAAGTAACTCTATATACATATACATGTCGTGCTCTACAGAGGTCTGCATCTGTGTACTTTGCCTGACAAAACCCATTGTCAACTTCTCTTTCAGTGAATGTATTGTTTCAAGAAAATTTATACGTATTATATTTCATATTAGGAATCGCACTTTGCAATCAATTTATGTTAGAAAGAAGGGTTTTAACTAATTTCAGCACCATTTTCATAATAGTGACTTCATGCTTTATGGTAAAAATCTACTTTACAATATCCAAATGTTAAGCATGTCTCCTGCTATGAATAGTGTTGTATGTATCTATAAAAATAACCAACCTGTCAAGAAGTTAATAACAAGAACAGATTTTATATTATTGCATAAACTGAAGAACAATATCGCCGTTAAATTCAGAGCTATGTGTCTCAATCGTATAACTGATAGTAAAAATCTACCTTTTCACAGGTAGCACAAGGTGAAAAAATAATATATCACAAATAAAAATAAAATTTTAAAGCCTTCTGTGACCTGCACGTAGTTAAACCTCGCTGTAGAATGATAATTTATACCAACAATATGAGCTTGTTACTGCCTCTGTAGTTGAGTGGTCAGCATTCTAGCTTCACCATGCAGAACCCTGGATTCGATTCTCGGTTGGGGTGGGGCTTTTTCTTTAATTAGAATCATTCCATACCGTCCAAAGTTGAATCATGAATGTGGAATGAAAAGTGAGCGTAAAAGCTAGTAAACGTTAACTAAACTGGCATTTATAAATATCTACAGTCAACAAGTTATAACACCGTTCAGTTATTATTCAAGTATAACTGGGCGATATGACAATGGAAGTAAAAGGAAACAATTAAAAAAAAGGTTTATTTACAGCATAGAGAAACACATGTTCATCTTAATATACTGAAATAATTATTTAGCATCACATAATGTAGTTACCTTCGTAGGAATAAATTCTACAGAAAAAGAGGCAGAATAAACCTAATAATAATGTTTACCTATTCTTGAAGTGAAAATAAGGAAACTGCTATTGTTACGCAAGAGATTCAAACCACAGGAAATGCCTATATTTAGCACAAATTGAAACGTTTGCTTTCTGCAGGGGTTGCAGTTAGGAAGGCTTCTGGTTTTCTTGCCAAGCGACTTCCCTTGAGGTAGTCCTTATTGATGCATAACTCTCGGATGCGATTTTGGTTCTTGGAAGCGAGAGATGCCTGAGGGAAATTTATAGCTGCAGCAGTTTTAGCAGAGGGTGCCTTTAAATAAAACTAAAAGAGAGATAAAACCAAGCCATGTGGGCTCCGCTTTATCTTCGTACCAACCTTTTAACTCCTACAAAGGTAACGATATTTATCTTGTATAATGATACTACACCATGTACAACATCTCGATGGAAAACTCAACACTGTGCACCTCAACATTCCGAGTTCAAAACCCATTTTTTGCGTCAGAGTAAGAAAAGCTACTAATAAACGTGAGACGACCCGTTTCAAGCACGTCAAAGGTGCTAGCTGTGAAAACTTTTATAAAAGAGTATTCGCTTGAGAAGAGAAAAGGTTACGGTTTGCTGAAAAAAAACTTCTGAATATTGCATTTACATTACTTTCTCTACTCATTTTTCTGCTCACTATTCTTACAAAATCTCATTCTTCTGTGTACTTCTTGTTAATAGGGATAAACTCATACCTATTTATAGAATCGATGTAGGTATAAGAAGGATACAGTAGGCTAAAGGCTGCTTCAGAACAATGGAGAACGGTAACCAGAACATGAACGACGAAGTTGAAATGCATGTATTTTAATGGGAGCGTTCACAATCGAAGGAAAGCTTTCCTGGGCCCAGGAACGGGAAAGAAGGCTTGATCAGGTTTTAACCTTCTCGTTTTCGTTCCCAGGCATGGCGTATTAGATCCATATTGTGCATATTAGATTCTTCAATGTAGAGGTTACTTTAGGCGGCCGTGACATGAAACAGCCGCTAAAGCTCTCTCTAGGCACAAGCTAGAAACATGAAACTGGAAGAAATCCCGCATATGTGCATCCTAACATCTGCATATCCATCAAGGTTGGTACTTCTAGTGAAAGGGTCATCTATAGTATGTTTATATGCAACTCAAAACTGGCTATTGCCCCCCAAAATAACAAAAACCGATAGAAATTAACAAAGAAATATAAACAACTTTAATGTGCGCTATTAAATAAGGAAATGAAAGCTTGGTTCGACTAGAAGAATCGCAAATGCAATGAATCTGCATTTAGATGTTTGCTCTATTGAATTATGTTGGTTGCATTGGAAGCAGGTGAAAAAATATCATTGATCAGTTAAAAACAAATGAAATCCCAGTGCACAAACGACTCTTCATTTTGTTATCGATATGGCCATTAATAAGCATTCCCGTTCTCTTAACGGGTTATTGTGAACCAAAATCTTGTATGCTAAATAGCTTGCAGTTCTCGTTTCCGTTTTGGTTACCGTTCTCGGGCTATTGCAAATCAGCCTAAAATGGTAGTAAGGGTTTTAAAAAGTGGATCAGTATGCGGTAACTTTGAAATTCCAGGTTACTTACCCGACCATGAGAAAAAACGTAAAGAATAGCAGTCATCCCTTGAAAAAGTACCATAATGAAGAGGACTACAAATGCTATTCGCAGAAAATTCAGGATATAGGTTATATTGGCCAGACTTAAACATTTGATATTTTAATCAAAAGCGTTAGAAGTATATTTGAGAAACCTGAAAATAACTAAAATATTTCCACGTAAGTGATAGTTTGGGCATTCTTGAAAACCTCGTGTCGCCTCCTTGAAAAATTGCGTAATGCTTTATGATGTTGACAGACACACATGCACATATAAGCATGCCTTTTTAATTTTTTTATGATCAAGGAGCCTCAAAACGTGTATTTCGGTGAAACTTCGTATCGAATTTTAGGGTGCAATGCAGTACTTCCTCTCTCTCTATAGGTAAGCAGTAATCGAAGTAATAAATTTATTAGTCCTCCATTATACATTTCGGTTTAGGCAACCTTGTAATACATAGTTTCTTTGAGCAGAAAATCACGTGTATATTTTATCCTCTGTTGCGGTCCCGGTTGGATCAGGGCATCTCACGAATTAACATCATGAACAGAACGTCTTTCCTTTAAGCGGTGCCTTGCTCGACTAAACTCGCTGGGAGTCACGCTTCACACCGTTTGCCTCAGCTAATCAGGTGCAGCGTGCCCTTCCACTTGCAAGAGCTTCTAGAACAATCCATCTGTTGACACCAACGGTCTCCCTGTTCGATACAACGTTTAACATTAGTATTTTCATTATAATTAAAGTACAGACTGCAAACATACGTTTTTTTACAATGAAGACTTTAGGTTGGGTCATTTAAGCCCACCCTGTATAAACGTTTCTTGATATTATGGGGGAAAGTAAATGCCATTAGTCGTGTTTTGTTTGGAGGACGTTGTGATGGCCATTGTAGGTTCCGATTTAAAAAAAAGTTAAATTGACCCTAAAATGACCATCAAAACGTCCTCCAAATAAAACCCGACTAATGACATTTACTTTCTTCGTAATATCAAGCAACTTTTATTCAAGACATTTCTTTCTACAACGCTTAGTTTCGGAGATATGTACAATCTCAACGTAAGTAGTTCATCCTATTTATTTAGCATTTTAATAAAATAAATTATTTATTATAGCGAGTGGGCCCGTTAGTAGTATAAGTCCCGGATGAGCCAATTGGCTTAACGATAATCCTGCCGCTAGGGGCGCTAGTGTCGCTAGTGTCGCTGCGTGCGACGGCGGCGGCGGTAAGTTTGAAAAGCGCCCTGAGCGGGAGGATTATCGTTATTGCAATTGGTTCATCCGGGACGAGTTAAAAGAATTGAGGATTAGGGTAAGGTGAAGGAGAAACAGGAAGTGACGTGGAGTGTTTTGATTGGTTCGTTAATTTGGGTGGAAGATGAAGGAAGGAAGATGAAAGAGTATGGAGGTCACGTGATGGAGAGGAGCGGGGTGGCGAGGTGTTGTCTGTGCGGAGGTCGGGACTGAAAGAGGGAAAAGATGGGGAGCGAGGGATAAAAAGTATAACAGAAAGTGACGTGTGAAGTTGTGATTGGTGGGAATAAGAAGTGATGTTATTGGTGGAAAGGAACAAATGAAAGTTGTTGAATGGTAAGAATAAGAGAGATTATGATTGGTGGAAAGAAAAAGGTGTGGGAGTGGGGTATGTTGGAGGTGATGGGAAAGGTAAGTTTTGCTAGCAACAAGATTTGCAAAAGCCTGTCGAGAACTGATCAGCAATTTTTTGAACGTTGGATGGTAGTTTTCTTGAGTGGATAGAGAGATGGGGCGATATGAGATGCGGTGGCGAAAATGGGAACTAAACAAGATGGATGAGACAAGAGGTTTAAGGACGAGGAAATTTGGAGGTTAGTGGTGAACATGGCGGTCGCAAGAGGTGGGGGCAAGGAGACGCGGTGGTGAGAATGGGAACTAAAAGAAGATGGCGGTAGCAAGAGCTTAGAAGAGCAGATTTTGAGGTTAAAATAGTGGGAACTAAAAATGGCGGAGGGTCTGCGACAAGGAGATGCGGTGAGAACTAAACAAGATGGCGGACGCAAGAGGAGGGTAAGGAGATTTGAGGTTACAGTACCAAAACACGAAAGGATATATTCCTACGCCAAGCAGGTCCGAAAAATAATTATGCGTGTGGTACTTACCTGTTATCGGTGTGGATGCTTCACCAAAAGCGCGGCAGCTTCACGCGACGCGAGAAAATAAAAGCAAACTGTTTTTGAAAATGCTTAACCAACTTTAAGATCAACCAACATCACTACGCACTGATATACCTAGGTTTTTTAAAGCGGTACAGACGCCCTTTGCAGAGGCGTAATTTAACTATACCAAAAACCTGGTACTGGACCATCGTGATGGTCGCTAGCGTACGTAGGAGCAGGGTTCTCATAGCCGGTCGAAAGCGGTCAAAAAAGTGTACGACGTAGGTGTTCACAGTAGCTGCTGTCGAGTCAACCGTCGAGGTGTGAATGAACGAGATCTGTTCTTGCCGGCAATCTGGTTGGGAGATGAGAGGCGCGGTGGTAAAAATGGGAACTAAATAAGATGGCGGAGGCATGAAGTTGAGGTTAAGGAGTGGTGAGGTGTTGTCTGTGCGGAGGTTGGGGCTGGAAGAGGGGAAAGATGGCGAACGAGGGATAAAAAGTATAACAGAAAGTGACGTGTGAAGTTGTGATTGGTGGGAATAAGAAGTGATGTTATTGGTGGAAATGAACAAATGGAAGTTGTTGATTGGTAAGAATAAGAGAGATTATGATTGGTGGAAAGAAAAAAGGTGTGGGAGTGGGGTATGTTGGAGGTGATGGAAAAGGTAAGTTTTGCTACCAACAACATTTGCAAAAGCCTATCCAGAACTCATCAGCAATTTTAAATAACTAGTGTTTCGGGGTTTTCTCTGGTTGGTAGACGAATGCAAGCTGTTTCTGCTTTTTCATAGGTTTTCCCAAAATTGAAAATGCATATATATTGTAACACAAATGTGTGCAGTGCAAAAGAAAATAAAAATTAAATAGGCACACACACACACACACACACGTTGCAGTTGCCATACTTATATTATTCGTCTTTTCCTTTTTTTCTTTTTTTTTAAAAAATAACTAGTTTTTGGGGGTTTTCTGCGGTTGGTAAACGAATGCAAGCTCTTTCTGCTTTTTCATAGGTTTTCCCTGGTTGGTAGGCGTTTTCTGTAGTGGTTGACGAAGCCGTTTCTAATTTTCGAGGTTTTCTCAGGTTTTTTAGTGGTTGTCCCTGCCCGGTAGGCAAATGATGAAGATTTACCTTGTCGGCGCACGGATACTAGGTACATACTCGCACACACACACACACACGCCCGTTGCAGTTGCCATACTTATATTATTCGTCTTTTCCTTTTTTCTTTTTGTTTTTTCGTTTTTTTGAAAAATAACTAGCTTTTTGGGGGTTTTCTGCGGTTGGTAAACGAATGCAAGCTCTTTCTGCTTTTTCATAGGTTTTCCCTGGTTGGTAGGCGTTTTCTGTAGTGGTTGACGAAGCCGTTTCTAATTTTCGAGGTTTTCTCAGGTTTTTTAGTGGTTGTCCCTGCCCGGTAGGCAAATGATGAAGTTTTACCATGTCGGCGCACGGATACTAGGCACATACTCGCACACACACACACAAACACACCCGTTGCAGTTGCCATACTTATATTATTCGTCTTTTCCTTTTTTTCTTTTTGTTTTTTCGTTTTTTTTTAAAAAATAACTAGTTTTTTGGGGGTTTTCTGCGGTTGGTAAACGAATGCAAGCTCTTTCTGCTTTTTCATAGGTTTTCCCTGGTTGGTAGGCGTTTTCTGTAGTGGTTGACGAAGCCGTTTCTAATTTTCGAGGTTTTCTCAGGTTTTTTAGTGGTTGTCCATGCCCGATAGGCAAATGATGAAGTTTTACCTTGTCGGCGCACGGATACTAGGCACATACTCGCACACACACACACACATTTAATAGTAGCGTGTAGCAAACTGTTTTTGAAAAATGCTTAACCAGCTTTAAGATCAACCAACATCACTACGCACTGACATACCTAGGTTTTTTAAAGCGGTACAGACGCCCTTTGCACAGACGTAATTTAACTATACCAAAAACCTGGTCGCTAGCGTACGTAGGAGCAGGGTTCTCATTGCCGCTCGAAAGCGGCAAAAAGTGTACTATCTTGTTTTCATGGGTTTTCCAGATCGGTAAGCGTTAGAATACTCAGAGCTTTTTTCAGGTTTTTCGCGGTTGTCCCTGTCCGGTAGGCAAATGATAAAGTTTTTCTATAATGTCGTCGTTTTGGCTTGTGGCGCACGGATACTAGGCACATACTCGCACACACACACACACTAAAATAGTAGCGTATAAAAAAAATTTAACAAACCGTAGATTTTCAAGAAAATTCCCACACCGCAAACTACCCGTTTAGTGGAAGAAAGTTCGTTATTTTTATTGTCTTAAAAATGGCTCTAACCCTTTTGATTACGGTACGGTATGTTTAAGATATCTGCATGACAAATAAAATGTATAACTTCAATTTTCTGGGAATAGCTGTGAAGTAGTCTCATTGTGAATGTCTTTTGTACAACTGTTAAACCGTAGGAAACGAAGCCTTACTGTACAAGAACTGTACAAGAACGTTAAAGCACACAATTTATGTGTATTATTATTATTATTATTATTATTATTATTATTATTACTTTGTGGCGTTGTCTATTTACAAAGTTTCCATGTTGATTTTAATGTTTAAAAGCTTTAGACCTTTCTCACTAAAACTCGTCATTCTTTTATCTTTTCTTTTTTCATTTTCATACAAAGAGAACGGAATTTCACAAGTGAAACAGTACTGTGATAACGATACCAACAAACTAATTATTATTCACCCACTGAAACACATAAAAACAATAAGTAATAATCACAGACCCAGTTTGTGGGTATTTAGATGAAACATCATGCACAATACAAGCCAATTATGTAATAAGTTGAAATGTGCAAATCTATAGATGTATTTCTGGTGAAATCCCGGTATGGAATTTTTGAGTGCAATGCAATTTCTCCTGCATCTGCTACGTACGTGGTAGAGAAAGTAAAAATAGTTACAGTGACTATACAAATGTAACAATAGAGAAACCCACTTGAAGAAAAAACGGAATAAAAATAACAAGGCGTCAGACTCAACTTTCGCGCCATTCTCCGAATATCTGAGAATATTCTTAATATGAGACAAGCATTTTACCTTAAGCAAGTAGTTTTAATCTTACTTTTATGAAAATCAGAGTTTTCTCTATATCCTTTATTTGTGACAACAACGCTAAGTTTCGAGCTAGCTATACTCACTTTTCTTGCAACTATATACGTTTAAACTAATATTAACAAATTTCTCGTAATCCCAGAATTTATTAATCATAGCTGTAATATTTTTCACAACTACATGTAATAATATTGATTTAGGGGCTTTCTCTAACACGTAAAATAGTAGGTAGAGGAGGTATGCATTGCATCCAAATATTCAATATTGAGATTTCACTGGAAAACTAAATACTTGTTTTAAGGTCCCCTGAATAAAAAACATTTTTAGAAAATTCTGTGTGTATGTGTCAGAGCAGCATAACTCAAAAATGAAAAGTCGGATAAATACTAAACTTGGTATTTAGGTTGAGTACCTTCCAAAGATACGACACAGAGATTTTCAAGAAAGCCCCTCCACCCCAAACTACCCTTTACATGAACTATTTTCCGAAATGTTTTATTTTCTAAAACTGTCTCTGACGATTTTGATTACAACACCATATATTAAAGACATTTATATGAAAAATAAAATGTATATCTTGAATTTTGTGGAAATAGCCTGTGAAGTCCTCTTGATTCGAAAGAAATTTTCTATGATCTTGTATAACTGCTAAGGTTTGAGGAAAACACACACAATTTATTTTAAATAACTTTTTTGTGACGTCAGCCATTTCCGAGATATCTGTTATAAATGGTTCGAATTGTACAATGCTTAGCCATTCTTTTTTAAAGGCATGTCGCTTTTCAGTTCTTGCTCGCCATGTTGATGGAAAGAATTTAGAATTTTAAGGCCAGTGTATAGCGTCCCTTTGGATGTATAACGGATGTGCAATGCAACCATTTCCCGAAAAGTTTATCTGGATTAAAATTAAGTGGATATGAAAATAAACTTTTTCGTACTCGCCTATAAGAGATAGAGGGTAGAGGTCATACGAACGTAACACTTGAGAATTTTTATTCAACAGTTGGTGTTACTCCTTAGAAAGGAAGTATCTGCTGATTCTATTTAATTCTTACATTTTACATAACACGCATGCACGGCACAACACAAAAACACTACACACGACACTCATAGTTTTAAATATTGCACTAATGGGTGTGCAAGCGTTACAACTCTGCTCGCTTCAGTCATTCTCACGTACAGCACTACGCGCAAAGACCGTGTACTGATGTAAGTGAAAATTGAGCGTTAGAAACGGATGTTCGTCAGCGATAAAATGCAGCTTTATTGACGATGGTAGGGATCGCGCTGTGGCGGATCGTGACAGGATGACTGCGTTTTTACAACTTGACAATTTTGTGGCGAAATGAGGCATTTAACTCGACGCGCATGTTGAAACTGCGGCTGCGATAAGCGAGCTTATAAAAACCCGGTGCCAAGAGCAAACGGCCGTAGTGAGAAACGGGAGCGATAGTGGGTTTTTCTACAAAATCGTTCTATTTGACGAAAAATAGTTTAAAATAAAAACAAAATAGCAGCAGCACTTTGCAGGGAAAGAGCGATCGGTGCATTCGGACGATAAGATGGAGCCGCAACCCGGGGGAAGTCGCGATGGCACCTTGAAGCCTACGTTCGAAATTATAGGGCACAAGCAGAGAAGGCTGCCAAAGCTTTTTTCCGGCTTTACAGAGTCTCAAATTACCGTAAACCCGGTCCCCAGAGATGTTAACCCGGAGCAATGGGTATCGCATTTGTTTAGCGATATTCTAAACTTTGCGAAAGAGAACCTGTTAGAAAACGAACCCGGATATTTAGGCATATCCATAACAGACGAAAAGGAGACGTCCAAAGCCTTCAACATGAGCGTGAGGCGCGTAGACCAATTGAATGCGGATGTCATTGTTGGAAGCATCGAAAAAGTAATGCAAAGTAACCAACAATTCTTGCTAAGCGGGCCTCTTCATGTGACGTTTGTGTGGACCAAGGAGGTCTCGGGTTCGTGCCAGCAACCTTGCGATGCCTGTAGGGACAATAAAGGCATTGTCGAAATAGCCAACAAAGACAACTTATGTTTAGCAAGAGCCATTGTTGTAGTTAAAGCCAAAGTGGATCGCGACGTTAACTATAGAACGATGACGCGCTCCGACTATCTGCAAAAATCGAAGGCCGTAGCCTTGTGTGCGAGCATCGGTCAAGGCCACGACAGCTGCACGATAAATGACGTCAGACGCTTTGACGCTGCGTTAAAGGGCTACGCTGTGACGGTGTTTGGCATTCATACGGGGAAGCACGTGCTGTACGCGTCGGATAAGAAATGCGATAAATACATCGACGTCATGCTCCACGCCGGGCACTTTAATGCTATCGCGAACCTTCACACGTGCTTTAAATGCAAATGGTATTGCCGCCGGTGTCATCATCCCTCGGCACACAAAAAAGAATTTCACAGGTGCGACGCCAGGTGTGCTAAATGCCATCAGCAGTGCGATGCGCGATTTGACGCCTACATACGCTGCGCCGGGTGCAACAGAGATTTTAAGGGACCGACATGCTTTGCAAACCACGCAAAGAAAGGCGTTTTTTACCCAAAGGCGCTGTCGGTGTGCGATGTAGAAAAGGTGTGCACGTCTTGCAATAAGCTCGTGAATGCGAGGCACAGAAAAACCGCGCACGAGTGCGGGGAAAAGTACTGCTATCATTGCAAGACACACGTGAATTCTAGCCACATGTGCTATATGCAGCCGTATGCCGCAAGGAACAAAAGAAACCGGTACGTGTTTATGTTTATCGACTTTGAATGCACGCAAAACATTCCATATACCGGCAAAAAGGACACATACGAGCATGTACCTAACTTGTGCGTGTTGTACCAACCCTGCCCGCACTGCATCGACGAACGCCGCAAGACGGCATACTGTACCGAATGCGGTTGCAAAGGATGGGTGTTCATGGACGAACCCGTGAAGCAGCTTTTCGAGCACATCGCGCAGGCGAGGTTCGAAGCCTGGGACGTCTACGTCGTGGCGCAAAACCTCAGAGCTTACGACGGGCAGTTTTTATTAAAGTACATGGTGGGGCACTTAGACTGGTCGCCGGAGCTCATCATGAACGGGAGCAAGATCTACAGGATGAGGTACGGCGACGTCACTATTCTAGACTCGCTCAACTTCATACCCATGCCACGCTCCCGCTTTTCCAAGACCTTCGGATTGAAGGAATGCAAAGGTTATTTCCCGTACCTGTTTAACACGAAGGAAAACGAGCAGTACGTGGGTTCGATTCCCGACAAAAGGCATTACTGTCCGGAGGGCATGTCGGCGGAGGGTCGGAAAGCCTTCGAGCAGTGGCACGAAGAAAAGGCGTCCTCCGGGTACGTCTTCGACATGAGGGCGGAAATGGTGGCGTATTGCATGATGGACGTATTTCTACTCAGTCAGGGAGTTTCCAAATTCAGAAGGGAATTCTTGGACGAGAACGGAATAGACCCGTTCAGAGAATGCGTCACCATCGCGCAGGCGTGCATGTGCGTGTATAGAAAGCGCTTCACGCCGCATAAAAAAATTGCCCTCTTGCCAGCGGGCGGGTATCGACTAGCGGACCGGCAGTCTCGCGCCGCATGCATATGGCTAACTTGGCTAGAGATGCAAAACGGCATCGTCATCCAGCACGCCATGCGAGAACGCGAAGTCAAAATTACGGGGCACAAGTTGGACGGGTACAGAGAGGCCGAAAAAACCGCGTACTTTTTCCACGGCTGCTTTTACCACGTCTGCAGGCGGTGCTTTCACAATCGCCATGCGGCGATATACAACTCGGGACACGAAACCATGACCTCCAGGTTAGAGAGCACCGAGAAGGTCACGGCCGAGATCAAGGCCGCCGGCTACGCCGTGGTGGAAATGTGGGAGTGCGAGTTCAACGCCGCGATGGAGGCCAACCAGGACCTCGCGCGCCACGCAAGGAACTTTGCGGTACCGGATCCCCTGAACCCCAGAGACGCCTTCTACGGAGGTCACACCAACTGCACCAAGACGTACTGCGAGGCGAAGGGGGATAGCAAGATCTACTACTACAACGTATGCAGCCTGTACCCGTACGTGAACAAGACGAAGCCCTACCCCGCGGGCCATCCCAAGATACACGTGGATCGATTCCCGCGCTTGGAAGACGTGGGAGGCGGGTTGGTGAAGTGCGAGGTTCTACCGCCGCAACACCTGTACCACCCGGTGCTACCGGCGCGCATCGGCGGCAAGCTGATGTTCCCGCTATGCCGCGCTTGTGCGGAGGCGGAGAACCAAGACGAGTGGCACCACGGTGAGCGCGAGAGGGCGTTGTCGGGTACCTTGGTGGTCGACGAGAAGAAGGTCGCCCTGGAGGAGGGGTACCGCCTCCTCCGGGTCCACGAGATCTGGGAGTACGACGTGGTGCAGCACGAACCGACCACCGGAGCCAAGGGTCTCTTCGAGGACTACGTGAATCAGTTCCTGAAGATCAAGACCGAAGCCTCCGGCTGGCCCTCGGATTGCGACGACCCTGCCGCAAAGCAGCAGTACGTGGAGCAATTCTTCGAACACGAAGGCGTAGCCCTGGATCCCCAGGCCGTCGCCACCAACCCCGGCAGGCGGGAGCTGGCCAAGCTGATGCTCAACAGCTTCTGGGGCAAACTGGGGCAGAGGGAAAACCTCCCCACGTGCGAGCTGGTGGACCGGTACGACCGCCTCCTGGAGCTGCTCAACGACCCTGGCGTGGAAGTGCAGACCTACGTGCCCGTCACCGACCGGATCATGTACGCGGTGTAGAAGTACTGCGAGCAGCACCGCAAGGTGAACCCCACCGTCAACGCCGTCCTGGCGGCCTACACCACGGCTCACGCGCGCCTGGTGCTCTACTCCTACCTCAAGAGGCTGGGAGAACGGGTCTGCTACTTCGACACCGATTCCGTCGTCGTCACAGCCGCTCCGGGTGACTGGACGCCGTCCGTTGGACGCCTCCTAGGGGACATGACGGACGAGCTGGAGAAGTACGGGCTGGCCTCTTACATCGCCCGGTTCGCCTCCGCGGGGCCCAAGAGCTACTGCATGGAGATCGTTTGCCCCGAGACGGGCAAGACCTCGGTGTGCAAGGTGAAGGGGATCACGCTCAATTCGGGCAACCTGGAGCTGGTGAACGCGGAGGTGATTCGCGACGTGGTGCTGAGGGACAACGACCGTGCGGTGAAGCTGGCGGGCACGCAGATTTCGCGGAAACCGTCTTGGACGGTCGTCACCGAACCCAGCTCGAAGACGTTTAGGATGGTGGTCAACAAGCGCGTACTCGCTAGCGATCACGATTCCTATCCCTACGGGTTCAAGAGGAACGCATAAATGAGACGTCCACAGCCGCGCCAAAGTCATTTCGAACCGGGCGCCCCTGAAGAGACGATGCCCGGTCCCCGAGACCTGGGGCGATTCGAGTTTCCCAGCACGATGCTCGTGGCGGGGCCGTCGCGCTGCGGCAAGTCAACCTTCGTGAAAAACCTGTTGCGCCACGCGCACCGGATGTTCGACGTGCGCCCCAGGAGGGTGCTGTTGTGCCACCCTCCGGAGTGTTTGCTGAGACTCGAACCCTCGGCTCTGCGTTGCGAGACCCACGCGGGCATACCCGAACTTGCTTCGGTAGGCGAGAACGACCTGGTCGTCCTCGACGATCTGATGCTGGATGGTGGCGGGAAGGACGTGTCCAATTTTTTTACCAGAGACTCCCATCACAAGCGCTTCGGCATCGTCTACATCCTGCAGAACGTGTTTCCGCAGGGTCAGAAATATCGCAACATCTCTCTGAATGCAAACTACGTCGTGGTCTTCAAGAACAACCGGGACAAGATGCAGATCCAGAGACTGTGCAAGCAGATCGAACCCAGGAACTCTAGGTTTCTCTTGGAGGCCTTCGAGAAGGCCACCGAACGCCCTCACGGGTATCTCGTGTTGGACTGCACTCAGTACACGCCCGCCCGATACAGGTATCGAACCGGCGTGCTGCCGGGGGAAAACCTCTCTTATTTCGTACCCAACTGAGACCGCCGAGAGGACTCGGGTTCGTTTCGTTCTATATTATCCCGGCAGAGTCTTACCCAACTGAGGCCGTTGAGTCTAAATAAAAAGTACCGCTTTCGAAGCGAACGTCATTATCGCACAAGCATGGCTAGAGGTAGGTTAAGGCTTGCAACGCTGACCAGTCCTCGCATAGCGAGACAGCACGGTAATTTGACGGCTCTGGCCAAGGCGAAGGCCCCTCTGCGCAAAAAGTTGTTAAAAATGCCGATGGCGATCTGATCAAGGCTATTAGCGAATGCATGCTCAACGTGTGCAGAGGTCACGTGCAACTTCCCGCAAAGTGCTTGGGTGGCCTAAAGAAGCACAAGGCTTCTTGGAGGAAGTTGACGGATAAACGGGTTCCTCTGAAGAAGAAGAAGAGCATCTTGGTTCAAAAAGGAGGTTTTTTGCCGGCATTTCACCTACCCGTCTTGGCTTCGCTTGGCGGCGCGCTAGTGTCGAAATTAACAGGATGAAGTACGGCAAGCAGATCCTCGTTGCACCGCAACCAAAGACCGTCGATAAGCTTCACGCTATAGACCGCACCATATCCAGATTGGCTAAAGAAATTCAGAACCTGCAGAGCGCAAAGCTCTCTGCCGACGAAAAGTGGCGGCTCGTAAAACATAAATTGGACAACTACCTCGATCTCGTGGCACAAGTCAGAAAGCTCTTCCTCGGCGACGACGACGACGACGACGATTACGAAGACGTGCACGAACGCGTGCCGGTGAAGCAGGAGGTCGAACCCCGAACCATAAAGGTCATCCTCCTCTCGCCTCGCAAAAAGAAGAGGGCAAACCCTGCCACTCCGAAAAAGGAATCGAAATCGCCTTCCGCGTCGTACCATTTTCGCAAACGCGTCTGGCAACCCCTGTACAAGTAAAGCATGAAGGAATGGAAGGCGCTAAGGCGATATATGCCAAACCGGAACACTATGCCGGTTTGGGTACGGTCAAGCCCCTTCGAAAGGTTATCACGTGACGAATATGGACGATCTTTGGGAGGCCGATCTAAACGTCATGAACAGCGTGAGGGAACATAACAAACCTTACGTGTACATTCTGACCGTTATCGACGTATTTTCCAAATATGCTTGGGCCGTACCCCTGAAATCGAAGCTGGGTACCGAGGTTGCGCAAGCGTTTCGCTCCATATTCTCCCAACGCGTCCCCAGGGTGTTCCAAACGGACAAGGGAACCGAGTTTACCAACAAGACTTTTCGCGACTTTCTGAAGAAACACGACGTGAAACATTACACAACCAAAAATAACGTTAAAGCCAGCGTCGTGGAGCGCTTCAACCGCACCTTAAAAACCAAGATGTGGAGGTATTTCACGCACAAAAACAGCTACAGATACCTGGAAGTCCTTCCGGCCTTACTCGAGTCGTACAATAGCTCGCATCACAGGTCCAAAAAAATGGCTCCGAAGGACGTGAACGAATCTAACATTTTACGAGTGTACCGCAATCTCTACGGAAATAGGTCCCTACCTCGCGCAGGGAAACCCACATTTTCCGTCGGCGATCACGTGCGCATCTCTAAAGAAAAAATGAAATTCGACAAGGGCTACGAGCAGAATTGGACGGACGAAATATTTCGGATAGCCGAGGTGGTGCGTGGTCGGCCAGTGGTATATAAGTTGAAGGATCTGGCCGGAGAAGCCATAGACGGCACATTTTGCACCGAGGAGCTACAAAAGGTCGCGCCACCTCGGACGTTTAAGATCGAACGCGTTTTACAGACCAAGGGCCGAGGGCGCCACAAGCAGGTCTTGGTAAAGTGGAAGGGGTATCCGGCAAAGTTTAACTCGTGGGTTCTGGCTTCGACCATCGATTCGACATGATTAAGACCAAGCCCTTCTCCATCACTCTCGTGAGCAACGCTTCCATGGAACACTTTACCGACAACACCACGGCCAGATTTTCTAACATCTTGCCCGAGAGAATCGTTCTGCAGGGAGAATGGGAGGTCGCCCTGCAAAGGTCAGGTATCCGGTGAAGTTTTATAACCTTTCGCCAGACGATGCCCGTCTGGCGGGCACCAAGTACACCATGACGCTCCTCCCCACGCATTCCAAATTCAGTTTGCAAATGCCGCAAGGCATCGTGCACAATCCCAAAGACTTGGTGAACCTCGTCAACGCCGTTCTACTCGAACACTTGCACGTGGAAAACTTCTTCCTCATCGACGAGCGCAAGCAGACGGTGGGCGTGAATGCCGCCGTCGCCCATCCCGAACCACTACCCGACATTCCGTTCGACGGGTTTGTGGAAAATGTCGCGCGCACGGTCGTACCGTACGCGGTCGGCGAATACGAAGCTCTCAACGATGCGCCCCACCAGAGACCCAAGCCGAAACCGAAACCGAAGCCCCGGGCTTCGGGGCAGCAGAAACCCGCGGCGTCTCGTTCCGTCAGACCCAAACGAGACGTTTCAAAATCGGAGGACCCTCCGCGACCTCTACACCGCATACACAGTTTGCTCTTAACGCCCGCTATGGCAAAAATGTTGGGTTTCGAGCCCTACGTCAACGTCATTCTCGAAAAAGCTGCTAAACACCCCGTAGATCCTTATATGGGGTTTCCTTACGAAATGTTCATCTATTGTAATCTAGTGTCCCCGCAAGTCGTGGGCGACAGCTTCGCCCACGTCATAGACAGCGCGGCCGTGGAATACGAAAGAAGCAACAACACTTACATGAGCGACGAAAAGACGTTTTTTCCCCAAAATTGGGTACCCTTGATTCAGCAAGACTTCAAGACGGTCAACATAGATTTAAGGAACGGTTACGGCGATCTCTTGCCATTCGCCGACGGATTTTCCTCTACTATAGTTCTCGCTTTTCGTCCGAAACAGGCGTAATGGACGTGCACGCCGTAACGCGGTACTACCTCAATCAGACCGGCGGCGCGTTCCACCATCGCGATTTCACTCTCTACAGGGGCAAGCGCTACCAAAGAGGCAGCGGTCTCTTTTCAGCCCTAGGAGGACTCTTCAGAAGGTTGCTACCGTTTTTAAAGAGCGGAGCAAAAGCAGTCGGAAAGGAGGCCTTAAAGGCGGGCGCTCACGTTCTGTCCGATGTGACTGTGGCGGGAGCAGCGCCAAAGCAAGCGCTCCAACGGAGGTTCAAGGAGTCCGGATACAATTTAAAGCGAAAAGCCGACGAAAAGCTCGATGCCATGCTCGGTTCCGGCGCCAGGCGCCTCAAGAGAATAAAACCGAGCAAATCCAAAAAGAGCAAGCAGTCCAAGCTGAAACGCGGTAGGCGTAAGGTGCAAGACGTATTTTCGTAATGGCAGACACAGCCGTCCACATGAGTTCCGAACTGGACCTCTTTACAGAGGTACCGGTTCAGATGAGCATCGAGGAGTCACGGTTCCTATACCTAAACCCTCAAAACACTTTAATGAAAAATGCCCCCATCACCTTTCATTATTCCGGAAATGCGGACGATTACCTAGACTTGACCTACGTCGTACTCGAACTCATGGTGCGCATTGTAGATGACAAAGGAGAGGCCTTAAACGCTGACGCTAACGCCACTCTGGTCAACAACGCCTTAAATTCCCTGTTTCAACAGATGGAGGTAACCCTCAATAACGTCATCGTCTCCATGCCGCAAGCCGGTTACCCCTATAGAACCTACCTCGAAACGCTTCTCAATTACTCCGAAGATGCCATGAACACCAAACTAGAATCTACCCTCTGGAGAAAGGACACGGCAGGCATCATGGACACTTTTATCGCCAATGCGGGTTTTCAGTGGCGTCAGGGGTTTACCAAAGGGAGCAACGTCGTACAGCTCATCGGTCCTCTGTCCAATGCTCTTTTTAGACAGGAGAAGCTGCTTTTGAACAACGTTAGCATGACCGTCAAGCTCACTCCCGCCTCTCCCCAGTTTTATCTGTTTTCCGACGTAGATACTTTTAAGGGGTACGCCGACATCGTGTCTGCCACGCTGCGCTTAAAATCGGTGCGGCCCTCGCCGACCATAAAGCTCGCGCACCAGGCCGTGCTCGCAAAGGGCAACGCAAAGTACCATCTCAAGGACGTCAGCTTTCACGCTCTCAGCATCCCCAAGGAGTCCAGGGCAATGACGTTTAGCGACGTGTGCGTAGGGCAAGTTCCCAGGAGAGTGGTAGTAGCCATGGTCACCGACAAGGCCTATTCCGGCCATTTTAACTCAAATCCGTACAACTTGAAACATTTTAAAATGAACTTCTTTCAGCTCTACGTGGACGGGCAACCCGTTCCCTCCCAACCTCTGCAACCCGACTTTACAAAGGGACACTATTTGCAATGCTTTCAAACCCTGCAGGACGGCCTAGGCATTCATTTCAAGGACGAGGGACACTCCATCTCCAGAGAAACCTACCCGCAATGGTATACGATAATGGTTTTCGATCTCACTGCAGACATGAGCGCTAACGAGTCTCACATCTCGGGTCAGCGCCACGGAACCGTCTCTATAAGCATCGGTTTTGCCGATAAATTGACAGAACCGGTCATACTTCTGCTGCTAGCGGAAATACATCGCACGGTCGAAATCGACGGCAACCGATCCATTTTGGTATCATGAACACCTTTCAAATTCAACGGTTTCTATCGACATGCCCCTCTACGCGCTCTCACTTTTTAGGCGTCTACCCCTGCGATAAACTACCCGTACTTCACGGCATTCGAACGCCTCCCTTGGCGTAGTGGCTAACACCGACCCCAGCACCAAATCTGGGCAACACTGGGTTTACATTTTTGTGAACAAAAACTCGCATGCAGAATATTTTGACAGTTACGGCATAGGACCGCTTTCGCCCCATTTTCTCCGGTTCTTAAATTCGGTCTGCGGGACGCGTTGGTCCACCAACGCCAGAAGGCTGCAAGGTTTCGACGGCACCACTTGTTGTCATTACGTCATCGCCTACCTCACCCACCGCTGCTCCGGCTTACCTAAGCATACATTCTTCTCAAAATTTCACGTCAGCAATCACGCGCATAATGATGTCGTCATTCGCAAAACGTTCAAAGACGCATGCCGCGCAAAGTGCTCTGACGCTCAGCAAACTTGTCAACCCTTAAAGGTGAGTACGTGTGTGTGTGTGTCACTATTCAGCACATCTAAGCTAATCCATCGTCTTGCACGTGCTTTCAGATGACGCTCCTGCTCATATAAAAAGCAACGTCACGGTGCCGCTCGCCTCATTCAGAGTGTACCATGCAGCACGCGGATACAGTCATGCTGCCATGCAGCACGCCGACCAGGTAGGTCCGCACCTATGTATTAGCTTGCTTTTTTCTATCCCGTTTATCTCTCTATCCCTCACATTATTATTATTGTTTTGTGTGTTCCAGTATAGCCGGATGTCAAACCCCGACCACCTCAAAACCCGGGGAAAAAAGGAAACTACCCATCTTCGACCTCCAACAGCATCCCGACAGCCCTGCTCCGCCAGCACAGTTCCAACACAGTGCAGTTGTGGGTCCTCTGGCGGATATCTACTTCCTCAACCCGCAACAAACTAAATTCGTCAGTGTGGGATTCTCCCCCCCAGCCGCCGCACCATCTCGTCGTCACCATTGCCAAATGTGGACAGCACAACGCAGTCGTCATGAGTTCCTCGCAGTGGCACAAACTCGTCGAAGCCATCCCCATCATTCACAAACGCTTGAATGACCCACAGGGACGTCTACAGCAATTTCAGTTCAGCGACAGCGTCACCATCGTGTTTAAGTTTGTGTTCGGAAAGCTAAAGCTCGTTTTCAAAGAACCGCAAGGCGCATCCGTTACGCTCAATCAACAAGAATGGCACGTGTTGCATACCCTGCAGCGCATCATTACCGACATCATGTATCACAAAAAGAAGGAAGAGACGGACGTGCAAAATCAAATCATGGCATACCACAAGTACATGCTTCACAACCATGCCTCCAACGTTCCCTTACATAACATGAATTTCACGCAGTTCACCAAGTACATACGGTGCGCCAATTTTAGAACATTCCTCGAGGTTCATCATTTCCTCAACACCCATTTCGCACTGCGCATCTCACAAAATAGTCCTTAGTGCGCATGTATTTCTACCAGCGTTCCAACCGCACCTCACCCAAACATCTCGCGCCCTTCGCTCCCGCATCATGGGTTACAGAAATTACCTGTCTGTGTACTACCATGACAGTAAGATGTTTAAAAACTACGAGGTGGACGGTCACCCCTATAAAAATATACCTTATGCACTTCGCTTCGTCGACAGCACCTACGACGGAAAATCCGTCTCCGCCAGAGTTCACAGCTGCGAAACCAAAATTCATTTTGTGATAACATGTGCTTCAACGATATCCAGCTCAAAGCAGATAAAGAAGACGTACAACATCAGTGGTTCCAATTTGTGCCCGCAAGAGGTTTATACATCGTTTTCTACGAACAGCAATACATTTCCACAGACAAAATGCAGCAAATGTTAAACGAAAACCCCATGTGCTACGGCACGTGCTTAGCGGCGCATTTGGGTCGCGAAGCATCCTATATCATACCCGATCACATTCACGGCGTTTGCATGTTCAGCACCGTTCAAAACAGAGTTCTCCTCCAAGTCGAAAACCGTTAAATCAACGGACACAGTGTTTTTCCTGCGGATGTTGTGCAATAATCGCTAAGCGCTTCCGGCGGATGTAGTGAACCTCCAACGAACGTTTCCCCACCAGTGCTTCCCCTGATGTGGTAATTCTCCAACCAACTTTTCCCCCACCAGTGCTTCCCCCCTGATGTGGTCGTTTGCATGTACAGCACCGTTCAAAACAGAGTTCTCCTCCAAGACGAAAACCGTTAAATCAACGGACACAGTGTTTTTCCTGCGGATGTTGTGCAATAATCGCTAAGCGCTTCCGGCGTATGTAGTCAACCTCCAACGAACGTTTCCCCACCACTGCTTCCCCCTGATGTGGTGTTTCTCCAACGAAATTTTCCCCCACCAGTGCTTCCCCTGATGTGGTAAATCTCCAACGAACTTTTCCCCCCACCAGTGATTTCCTGCTTCCGGCAGTTGGGTTATATTTATGCACGCGCATTCTTTTCCCCTTCATTCGGTGCTAGCCAGCCGTGGGGAATGCCAGGACCGTCGTGTAAAGACTTCCACTGCTCGTTTTGCTTTCACCAAACGTGCAGCTGCGAACTTAAGCACCGTCTCACCCGCCTGTGCACGCAGTGTCAACTCGGTTTCTACGAAGACCTCGATCATCTCAACAAGCAAATTCAACAATTCCTTCGAAGGTACTCCGCTAGAAACACCACATGAATTGCTTCATCGTGCTCTTTCGGTATCTCGATAACGGACGAAGAATCCACCTGCTACTGCCCAGGGAACGCCAAGTGCTGCTGCAGAACGGCATATGCATCTTCGAACGTTATTCCCCAAGCGACGTCGACCTTGTGTGGAACCAACTTCCCACAGACGCACAGGTAGTTTGCGCACCTTATCGCAGGTGTAAACAACACTACAACCTTCCTCATCAAACCACTCATATAGACGGTCCTCACCCGTTTATCAAAAACTGCCATCTGTGCCGTCATAATGTCACAGGACGTCCTTAAAGAGCTAGAAGAACTTTCCAGCAGCGCTCGCACTCTCAGCGTATCTACACTTCAACAGCACGTACCATATCGTGTCGTCGGCGTCAAAACAATCGACACCGTTCACGGTACAAAGCTCGTCGCCAAACTCGACAACGACACAGAAGTTTTCCTACCAACAAGATTTGCAAAAGCCTCTCCAGAACTGATCAACAAACTCAACTCTACCTCATTCTGCATCATATACGCAGGCGAGGAAAAACTACGCAGCGGTTTCAAACGTCACATCGTCACGTTCTCCCCATATAACCCTAAATAATGTCCGACGAAACCTATCCCGTCCCCGTGGGAAACAATCTTAACCTACAACTCATTCTCAACGCAGCTTCACCTATCCGTATCCTCTGCATCTCCAACTCCTATTTCCGCAACAGCAGAGTTGTCACCATCACACTCGACGTCCAAGGGGCTCACGCCGTCCACGTCAAATGCGTACCTACCAAAGTGCACCAGCATCAACAAGACGCACTATGCATCATATACCTCGGCAACAGCAACATTCCTGCTCTAACCAACAAAGTCACATCCACAGGATGCTTCTCAACCAGCCATTACAACGAATTTACCATCCCCATCTATATACCAACCTTCACCGAGTTCGTCAACGAAAGTTTCTCTCACCTGCTCGTCACCTGCATCACCAAACCTATCCAGCAATTTACCGTCGATAGCAGCAGCAGCGATGACGAGGACTCAAAGTGCACCACGTACTTTAAAATCATTGTTGTGCGCGAAATCTGTGTGTCCTAGTGCCTCAACAAACTATGAATTTTAATGTGCTTTTTTTCTCCTAATATTTCTTATATTGTCCATTTATTGTATTCATATGTTAATCTCCTGTAATCAAATAATCCATTATGTTATTCTCAAACTATGTATTCATATGTTAAGCAAATAATACATCATGTTAATCAAAACTATGTATACATATCTTTATCCAATTACTGTATTCAAATTATAAATAAAGAAAACAGTCCCGGATGAGCCAATTGCAATAACGATAATCCTCCCGCTCAGGGCGCTTTTCAAACTTCCCGCCACCGCCGTCGCACGCAGCGACACTAGCGACACTAGCGCCCCTAGCGGCAGGATTATCGTTAAGCCAATTGTCTCATCCGGGACTTATACTACTCCCGTTTAACTGATAGATGTTAATACTCTGTATTTATCTTTTTCTTTCATAGATAGTATTTTGTATTTGCCGTCCGTAGACATGTGTTTTCACCTAACACATCGACTATCAATGGCATTCTGATTATAAACGCTATACATTTACATTATGAACGAGTGGTGTTTTGCTGTAAATTTTGGTTCATAAATTACACTGTTTTACTTACTGATTGAATATGGTTTCAAAGTCAAGAATAGGAAACAAACATATGTCTACAGAAGTCAGTTTACTAATAACAGTGAGTAAAATACAAATACACCTATTGCATACTTTTAAACTTAACCTATGTAAAAATTCTCTTTTTGCACTTATATTTCTTGCGTTTTTGTATATCCATTTAAAACGCATTTTATCATTACGTTTATTTATTAAATTGCTTGCGGATATATTTTTGTTGTTGTTGGGTTCCTCTCCAATGCAGCATTGTGAGTTAGACTCTATCATAATATGTTTCCCTTGGTTTACCTTAAGTTAACATTATAGTATCTTTATTACAATTGGATTTTACTTTTGAACTAAAGCTGAGTATTCCCTAGAACTTTAAAGCTTATCTTCAAAGGTAATGTTTAAAAATACTTCAAAAGTTAATAGAGTAGGAAATAATTTCATTTTTAAATCACTGAATCCATTTCATTTTAATAACATTTCTGAAGAATATTCCTTATATATTGTTTACATATATGTTGGAGGTTATTTAAATCAATTACTCGAAATTTGTTAAATAAACGTAAGAATCAGAAGGGCTTAAAAGCTTAATGTCAAAGTTAAATCGTTTTTAAATAATTCAAAAATATTTTCAAACCTACTGGTTTGGAGGTTTTTAAAGACTACAACATTCCGCATTATTTAGATAATCTGATTTTAGATTTCTGTCATATAACACCACCCTGAAACCTTCATTCTTGCTTTACTCTCCTCGGACCGCAAGAGGAGGGATCATTGTATGCAGATATCACGTGCTGGTGACTCAGAGATCATTCATAAAGTTCATAAAAGAATAAATAATTATAATTTACAACATGTTGTGGATAAAATAAGAAAATAACAAAAATGATGAAACTTTCTAAAATTATCGACTTTCTAAAATAACAGACTTAAGAAATAAAGCAATAAAGAACATAACAGTAAGTAATTATGCATAAAACTTGTATTGTGTTAACCTGTGGCACGAGTGAATATTCAGCGCACTGGTTGAAGAAATCCATAGATCTTTATGAGTGGCAAAATATAGATTATAAACATTCGTATCAAATGCGAATGCAATCATTGCTCCATATGGGAAATAAAATTACAAATAAATAATAAAAGTTATTTTCGCTATGTTTATTCTCAGGTTGTAACATAATGACTTCATGGAAACTATTTGTCATAAAATTCCATTTAGCATTTATTAGCTGCGACAGCAAAATTTGTGTTGAGAACGTACATATAATCTGAACGACTAACTGATAGTCTGTTATTGGTATTTTATTTATTATACCTATCTTATATATCAGAATATAGGAAATGATTTATTAATTTTTTCTTCTAAGTTTTGAAAATGCTACAATGCCTGTACGTTTTAACGTAAATCGAATATCGGAATGTTCCAGTAAGTTCCAGTAACTCTTAGTTTTTAAATCTTAAATATTTGCACCATCTTTATTATCGTAGTTATTTAATAGCCACCGTTTACACATAATACAGAAAAAAGTGATATTAAAATTCAGCGAAATGGAGACTAAACTTATGAACGTGAGATTATCCAACTTCAGACCACCAATTTAAGCATTTTGGAAATGGTACATAATCTGTAACTATCGAGAAAAATAATTTCCTCCGTTGATGAATTTTTATTGGCAATTTTATGATGTCCCATCTCAGGTCCCTATCTCTTAGTAGCTGATACGAAGTATTCCCAAGGCCCTACGTGGTTCGAAGTTCCACGGTGAAGTAGGTCTCTTCGTCCCTACTCGTGTCATCTTACCATCAGAGGTAAGAACACTTTTTCGCTGGGTGCCTCCAGGTAATAAATGAGTGCGATCATCGCTTGGTCGAACGAGGTTCCCTGAAGTTCGTTGTCTATATGGGAAGCGTTGGAATCAGAAAGTAGAGTGTACTTATTTAGTGCACTCTAGTATGAATTTGATTAAAAAATGCCGGAAATACAGCAATACGTTCTTACATAAGCGTTACTAAACGTTTTTGGCATCCAGAAACTTCACTACATACGTACATCTGCAGAATTGGAATAAAATAATACCTGCAGTATTTCTTAAAGCGTAAATAAAAGAAATAAATAACACATGAATATACTATCACTAAAACTAGGACCCGATTGGCATTTGTTTTGCTGTGCCTTCTGTTTTCTTATTTGTTAAGTCATGATCTGTTTAGATTGCTCAAATAAATTTTCCGCGAATTTAGTCTGTGGAGCAAAGTTGTGGAGTCTGACAATAAAAATCATAAGAAGTAAAATTAGAATCAGCTGCTCAAGTTTCAGAGGAATGTTTGGCATCAGAAAGAGGAAGAGAGAAAACAATAGTGTATTGTTAGAAGTTTTACAGAGCTATCGAGAGCTATCGCTTAACTAGTGCAATAACTATGAAGTAATACATTATTCAGATTATTAGTAGTGCAGATATCTACAACTATTTGCTTGCAAATGGAGTAAACGTTTCCTTGATGCGGAAAAAGAATGGATGGGTCTAGATATTCCAACCAGCCGACTTCGTACTCGTTTGCGTCATTGGGATTTGATTTATTTACGATCCCACGTTCTGCGGGAGTTGAAAGTGGTGTTAATAGCCTTTTTCGAATGTAATTTGCCAACAAATGAACCAAAATCTTGTGTTCGCTTTCCGGTTGCATTCATATTCTTTCATTATGGGAAATTTAAAAATAAAATCACCCAAAAAGCACTGAAACACGCAACTCAAGATCTTTCTTGAAAATTGTATTATTCGAACCAAATGCCACTACCTAAGTACAACTTTTCTCTCTTAACACTACTGGAAATGTATTTGAACGCATGAATTGTTATTAATATTATCGACCAATTTGTCTAAATTCAGTAGTGTGTAAAATAATGGAGCATTTAAATGAACAACATATACGGGAGGAGTTAGAGCACAAAAAGTGGTTCAAGGAAGTACAACATGGGATTAGACCTGGGTACTCGTGCGAAAACCAAATAGGTTAACTTCATTATTTCAGGACATAGCAGGCGAGATGGATACAGGAGGAAGAACTGGTGTAGTGGTGATAGATTGTTCTAAAGCTTTTGATGTTGTGCCGCATAATTTACTTATCTGGAAGCTAACTAGTACAGAAATTAATAAACGCGTAGTTTTAGGGTTAAAAATCTTTTGAAATGAGGAACACAAAGGATGAAAGTAGCTAAGGAACCGCCCGAGAGGGACACTCTGAGTTCGTATATCTACCCAGGCTCAGTATTGGGTCTGCTACTTTTTATTTTTGTAAATGACATAACTATAAATATGCCAGATAAAATTGCTTGCAGTTGATCGCATTATTTTCAATAAAATTCGGAATATGAATCCGCGCTTCAGGTTGATTTAACTGAAATAAGTAATTGGGCTACTACAAATAAAATAACAATTAATGCTAGGAAAAGTAAATCCTTACATTTAACAGATCTAAGGGAGAAATCCTTCATAACTATCGCATGGGTGTGGAAGAAATTCCGTAGGTGGACAGCTGCAAACATTTGAGAGTGTACTTGGCGAGTAATGCTGGAGTGGTGATCAGGTGAATTCTCCATCTAGGAAAGCGTGGAAAACATTACTGTCTTATTGAAGACACTGAAAAAGGGGAACGCAAAGTCCAGGGAAATTCTCCTTTATTAATAGAGCCATTGGGGAATGGAATAAATTGAGTGTAGCAGCCTTTCAGGGCTGTCCTCTGTCCGTGAGGAAATTTAGGAAAAAAATCTGATGTGTTACACTCACATGACTTTCTCTACTCTTGTACAATCTATTTTTACAAACGCCTATTCTCCATATGCTTTATGTTAATCGAGATGTCAATCTTATTGCTAATTTTCTTGTAGATGCAAGGGGAATATGGTAGCTTTTAAGCGATGGTCAAATATTTTAACGCTGGTTGCTATGTGTCGAATTCCATTCTCTTTGCAAGTCCAGGACATAAAAAAAATGAATAACGAATTTGAGAAAAAGTATAAGTATTGGAAAATTTAAGGGAATAACAAGCAATATCTCGAAAACGGTTCACTCAACAAAAGAAATGTATATAACATAAGTTGTGTATTTTAACGAGATCAACATTTTTTGTGTAGTAAAATTTTGTCTATCTCTTATGGTTTACCAGTTATGCAAAAGTCATTCACAATGAAGAATACTTTTGGAGACATTCCCAGAAAATTCGAGATATACATTTCATTTCTCATGACATTATCTTAAACATATGATATTTTAAACAAAATCGTTAGAGCCATTTTTGAGAAAATTAAAATTTTCGAAAAATGTTCCATGTAAAGGGTAGTCTGGGATGGGGGGATTTTCTTGAAAACCTTCGTGTCGCATCTCTGGAAGATACTGAACCTAAATACCAAGTTTGGTGTTTATCCGACTGTTCGTTTTTGAGTTATGCTGTTCACACACACACAGACACACACACAGACACACACACACACAGACACACAGACACACACACGGACATGTTTCCAAAAATGCTTTTTTTGGATTCAGGAGGTCTCAAAACATGTATTTCCGGTGAAATCTCGGTATCGAATTTTTGGGTGGAATGCAATACTTCCCCTACTTACTATACGTAGTAGAGAAAGTAAAAATGAATAGAATAAATATTGGATAATTAATTATAAAGGTTACTTAGGTGTATGTTTGAAATGTTATGAAGTTGTGAATACTAGTGATAAACTTATTGGATATACTGACTGGATAGGTAATAGTGAACTTAAATAGTAAAGTAATTAATGATTGTAACTTTTAACGGTTATGTTACAAATTATAAAATATAATTACTTGATAGAAGAGTTTTATTCATATTATTGTTTATTCTTCATTGTATTATTATTTGTGCGCTTATTCTTTGTAATATTATTTTGTATTTTAAATCTGCCACCGCGTAATACCCATTTGCAGTGAATACATACATACATATGGTTGTCCTCCGTGGTGTAGTGACTACCATGCTAGCCTCTAGTTCCCGAGGTCACGGGTTCAAACCAGGGGAGGGCGATGGATTTTTTTGGGCGTAAAAACCCTTAACATGGCTTCCTTCGGAAGGAAAGTAAAGCCGGTTGTCCCGTGTCGTAGATTTACGGCACGTCAAAGAACCTCAAGCCTGATAAAGAGGAGACTCAGCAAAATTACCGGTCTTTCACGCCCAATATAGAATGGGACGATAAGAAACACAACAGTTATAGAGCGCCCATAAATAAAACTCAATTTAATTTAATTTTACGTACATAAATTAATGCGATTCCATATAATAGTAACGAAAAGGTGAGTATAATCTGGAACTCGTATATTAGAAAGTTTTGTATACCAATACTAATGATGAACATATACATTAACTTTTAGTGTTTCCTTTCGTCAAGGCTGACTGTAAGTTGGAGGTGATGAAACCATCAAGAGACCAACATGTCGCCAGAAAAGACGCCGGAGACCAAATGGTGCTTTATTATCAGTCTTGGTTTTATACTTTAATTTCACAATGTTTGGGTTATTATTGAAAGATGAAGTGACTGCTGGGCAGGTCGCAGGATCCATTCTGCTAATAAAATATAATCTCAGCATTTTTCTGGGATGAATTATAAAATAATGTCATAGCCTTCAATTTCATAGATATGGAGTACAATTACAGTTTCACATGTGCACGTTGTACATATTAAATACAACATAGTATTTATATAACAAGTGATTCGTGCATTCATCTTACTCGCTATACTAACTGTTTGGCTTAAATGATTTCTGGTGCCTGGTTACATAATACATACAGAAATAGCATTCAAATGCTAATATCAAAGAAACATAGAGGAACAGACTCAAAAATCGCAATATCGAGCTGTTGCGAACAAATAGGGGAAAGAAAAAAATAGCAACAGTTTCTTAACTCTAGAAAATGTAAAAATACAACAAATATTTCGAAAACCACTAATACTATGGAAAATATTTGATATAAGCAGTGTATTTCAGAGAGTTGTACATTTTCCTGTTGTAAGCGTTTGGTTAGCACTTATGCTTTCACATTTATATCAAATTCATTGAGAATAAGTAAGATATTTTAGGTGACTTATGGAAAACTTAAGATGTACATATTATTTTTCTTATTTTTCGTTTAATACCTCAAATGTATGATATATTAATCAAAGTGATGAAATTGATTTTGTGACAGAAAATTGAAACAAAACCATTTTCCATATAGAAGGTATTTTGGGTGGAGGATTTCCTGAAAATCTTTACATTGCAATCTGGAAAGATGCTGGACTTGTCACAGACATCAATAGAGACAGACAGATACATGGAAATCAAAATTTTATTTTCGGTGTTGATCTCTAAGTGAAACACATAGGTTTCCTTACCTACCATAGATAAGAGATGAATAAAAAAATTAATTCATAAAGTGTTTAAAGAATCGTACATTACTTCAATAACTGAATATTATTTTCAGCTCTGTTATGATTTTAATGATGTGCCTAACGAAGCTTAATAATCGTTTAAGATTATTTTCCATTGCATTAATAAAACAATTTCAGTAAAAACCTGGTAATGCCCTCGAATACCCTTCATTTATTACAAGCATGACATGTTCCTGACCTAATATTTAACATGTAATGTAGGGTTTTCTTTCGCTTTCGTGGCCACATTAACGTCCGGCGGTTTCACGAAATACAACATTGCTATGTTCAGTTCACTTCCCACAAGGAAAAGAGAAGATGACAGGTGGCAGTATACAACATGGCTTGGCAGCGCTTTGTGTGTTTCATGTCATTTATTTGACGTGCGTTCGTGCATCTCCTGCTGTGCGAGTCATGGTCAGCGTAGGTACGAAAAAGCTACCTTAAAGGGAGAAAAGAAAGAAAACTATTTATTATCCCCTTTCATGTTTTCTAGTCAATAATCACGTATTTGCCACAGAAGGGATCTTCCATGATATTCACTGGATGTTGAAAATCAACAGAGTTTAGTGAATCAGTTGGGGAAAATTAAAAATTATGTAGTATTGCTTAACCTCTGTGTCTCTTGTAAGTAGAGCTCTGTAGCAGAGATGCTTGAATATGTGCAAGAAAAACTGAGGAAGGATAATATTAAATGGTACTTTGGTTTTCAGTTCTATTATCACAAAAAAGATGACAGTGCCAAAAATGCTAAATTCATGATCCATTATCTCAGAAACCGTTAGGATATCAGACTGAAATTTTATAGGATGTAGACGCATGCCTTCTAAGGTCACTAATCTACTTCTATTTAATAAGTTTGTTTATTAAGGAAGATAGAACAATTTTCTTAATTATACCATCCAAAAATAACCAGCCATCTTATTAACAACAAATTTTATCCACAACTGTACGCAGTGGTTGATTTTATCATTCTAAAATTTAATTTAGCTACCTTCAAAGTTTTCTAAGAATCCGGGTCATTTATACCAGGAAAATGTCATTCACAGTAAAAAGATTTTCAAAACCAACTAGCAAATATTTGCAAAGAAAAAATCCACATGGCCTGAACAAACAGAAGCTTCCATATTTAATACTACTACAAATCTGTGAAGCAAAACGTCCCCTAGAAGTTGGGCCAAAGTTTACCTCTCTACTCTAAAGTGGGTAGGAGTTATGATTGTTTTTTCTGTGAAATGGTGCAGAATTTGTAGTACAAAATCGAAGATGTAGTTTACCTTTAAAAACATATTTCAAATATAAGTATTGTGCATATATATTTGGCACGTGGTGATATAGAAGACGCAGCAATTACACAGACACCGGCAGAGTTTGTCCAATCGAGTTCTCTCTTGCAACCTCAAGGCGGCTCTTGGGTTGCGTCAGTGGTGTACTTTACCGATACTGGAACTAAACACTAAGCAGGTAAACTCATCTAACATGCAGGCCTAATAATAGTGAGCCAATATTTTACATATTTTATAGAGTTACAAAGTACATGCACGGAATTACAGCCATATTTTTACAATTTATCATACCTAATTCTATGTTATACTTACAGTAGAAAATTTTCTCTTTGTTTATCTATTTGACTAAAATAATTATTTTATAAGTATATGTGTAGTAACACATTCAGAAGAAATAAAACTGAAATGATAATTCCATGTTTTTCTGACCAACATTTAACGTAATAGGAACATTATATTTCAAAATACAGAACCCAAGACATAATACAAACAGACAACTTAGGATATAACTGTTCAGAAATAAGTTATAATAACTTGTAGCAACCATTGAATAGAATACAATTAAACTGTAGGTAACTTGAATAAAATATTTTATTTTTTGTGCTAAGTTTTCCTTTAATCAGCCTGGACGTATTTAGGGTGATATTTTGTGGTGCCTTGATTCTGAGAACTATGTTCAGATTTCCACCAAACAGGTTATTTTGCTGTCCATGTTCTTAATTTAAAATTGAAGAAGAGCTGTTCACATGTATAAGTGGTGCCGAACATGCAAAGATTGTGGCTGCCTTTTAGGCGAGTAAATCCTAAACGAGGAAATTATTGGTAAAAACCATCCAAGTCCACATGGTCATTACAGTTCTCTGTCACACAGTAGATCAATAATTTCTAACTGTAATTGGCAGGAAACATTTACTAAGCATAGGCTAGGACATATATCAAATGGTGTTTCTAGACCTTTCAAGTCCAGGAATCGTATTTGAAATTGTTCCTGTAATGCAATAAGAATTTCTGAATACTCTTTAAAGTCCTGATGTACATCAACTGGAAGAAGCGAGACAAGCTTTGGAAAGTGAGAAGTATTGTTACTTGCTGGTTGACGTTCCCTGTTTATTTTATCCCCCATTTGAGTTACAACCTGTCGTTTCCCATGCAGAGATGCATTAAGCGGGTTCAAATGCGAAGTCAAATCAGGAAGGAACCAAGATCACATATCCACTTTGAAAGCTCAGCGCATTGGTAAGCTATCCAAGCTGTGACGCCACTTATCGCTGCCCTTGGTCCTGCCTACTTCCCTGTGCTCAAAAGTAGTATACAAAGAGCGCCAAAGAAAATCTCAATGCACCTTGCTTCTGTCACATTATATATCGTTGTACGAGGCCTTGCAAAGCCATTGCCATTTCATTGGTTACGTTGGGCCACGGTGCAAGGGTGAAGTTATGAATATTCAGATTTTATTAATATCAAATTTGATTCTTACATAGCTCCTCAAAATGAGCGTCACTTCTGCTAAATAGTTACACCGATAACCACAACAAAGGTTACAAAATGGTATAGACACGAAATAACTTCTTATCATGATGGTAGCCCATACCTTATCGGCTAGTGCAGGATACGCCTTTGAAAGGATTAAAATCTAAGGGGAAAGCTTGAAGAGCGCTCAGGTTAGTGAAATGTAGAATGTGTATTGTGAGAAGAGTTTCAGGGGGTGCAAATTAAAGCTTGAATGGTATTCATTGAATACATAGCAAGGCAGCACTTTATAACAAAACATAAACAGAACTGTATTCTCACAGTGGTATCAATGCTTATTGCTGTGTAAAAGCAAACATAACTAAATAATATATAAGTAAAGCAGCATGTTTTCCTTCTAATTCAAATTATAACTGGTTACTATACCTTTGCTAACATATTGCTGATCTTAGGAATACAACAGGATTATGGCAAAAATATAACCCAATTTTATTGCTATAATATGTATGTCATATTCGGTAAACCATACACATATACATATTTATCTCTAGTTTCTAAACATGATCAGTCAATTATAACAAAAGAGTAATTTGCATTTAGTAAACGAATATCATCATCTGCGGATGTCTTACGGGAGTGTCCACTTCCTGACGAGTATGTAGACTGTCTTCCCCACTTTCCTAGAATATTTTTATCCAGCAATTTACTATAAGAACTCTTATGCACTGCCGTTGCAATTGCTGGAGCATTGCGACCAGCCTCCCACATACCCACTATACGTCCACGAGTAATTTCGCTAGTATACGGCATGACTGGTTCTGAGACAATAAACATGTTTTGGTTTCAATAACACCATAAAAAGCAAAGGCATCAACCTCCCCTCTTTTCTCCCTTATTGCTGTGTTATCAAGCCACCACGCTCTACAATAGGTAAGGTGAAGGACACGCCTCAAAAGACCCCAGAAAACTTTACAATATCCGTCGAAGGTTTCTTTGGCGCTGTTTGTACCTGCCGGTGTCTGACTTACGCCAAAGTACTGCTGCGAAGTAACATGGGAAACTAATTGCTGATAACGATCGGTTTGGGCCACGGATGATAAGCAGTTCAGCCACAAAAGAGAGAACATTCTCTCCGAGTTTTGGCTTCGTAATTTAAAATTCTGAAATGCTGCTGCAGTCAGGTAAAATTTCATAGCTACAATTCATGTTAGCTAATTCGAATATATTTTTAGTAAACTTACATAAATATTATTGAGAAAACATTGATGTGTGCCAAATGAAATGTGGCTAATGTAGTAAGCCCACTGCATGGATAAGAAGAGTTAGCGGGGGTTAGGAAAGTGTATGTTCGGTGTGATGTGCAGGTTTCCAACTCTTGTTTAAATTTACTAAATAGGAGTGGTCCATTAAAAGTAATTGTATTTATGCCTCGACATTTATTGTGGCTTTCTATATTGGGTTAAATGGTGTGTGTTTTAAACTGTTGCACCTCTGTCATTATAATTGTTTCAATTTATCTGTTACATTCAATGGATGACAGTTATTCAGACGTAGTCCTTATTTCTATTTATTACTGAATCTGCCGTGTGTTCCTGAAATATTTTCTCACTTAAACATTACGGTTATAAATTTACACCAGTCACAAGTACTGTCATACCGGCCATCTAGGTCTTATATTTCAGTTATTTTTTGCATTAATTTAAGTGTAATGCTTTACAGGTGGGAGCAGAAGTGACATAATAGTAAGATAATACAAACGAACGAAAAGTTAGCGAAGGATTACCTTCAGGTTGTTATTTATTAAAATTTTGGCAATATCCAAGGGTATTTACCAGCATAGATTATACAAACTTTGAGGAATTGTGTATTATAAAATAAAACAATTGAAGTGTGAATGGCTATTTCTCATCAAGCTATACAGGGTGGACCATTTAAGTTGAGACTGTACAATATCTCCAAAATTAAGTTGTGGAAAGAAATGTCTTTAATAAAACTTGCTTGATATTATGGGGGAAAGTAAATATCATTAGTCTCGTTTTGTTTGGAGGACGTTATGATGGTCATTTTAGGTCAATTTAATTTTTTAAATCGGAACATACAATGACCATCACTACGTCCTCAAAATAAAACAAGATTAATGGCATTTATTTCCCCCATAATATTAAGCAAATGTTATTCAAGACATTTCTTTCCACAACGCTTAGTGTTGGAGATATTTTACAGTCTCAACTTAAATGGTCCACCCTGTATACCTAACTTGCAAATTCTAAATCAAAATTTTATCATGTTATAAAGACAAAAGCTGAAACATGTTTGATAAAACTACGTAGATACAAGATATGCAAAAACTATAAAATGTTCTTTGTCGCCCGGTAACCCAGTCGGTTTAATTTAGCTTGGTAAGTCGTGACCAAGTGAAAGACCTAACAAAAATAAATTGTCATGTCCATAGATCCTAAATTAAGGTAAATTTACTATAACAATACATTCGATCTCTAAGAGACTAATTTAATGTTTTAGTTTCAAACTTTTAAGTCTGAAGAAAACTAGTTTAAAACATATTTTTAACGTTTAAAATTGCTGTTATTTCCTCCGCAGGTTCTGGAAGTATGCTTGTGAGAATAAATGTGACTGTGCTTCATGTTGAAAATGATTAAAACGATCTCGATCGAAATGATCTCGAAACGTTAATTTTTGGTAAAGCCTCTACATCGAATTTTTGGGTCAAACGCAACACAGTAGGATTTCTTCGACCTGACTGCAGAAACGCAAACACGGAGGAGGTTGGGGTGGGGAGGAGAGAAAAGACAGGTAATACGTATTCCTATGGCGCGGTGCAACAGAAATGCCTCACGCATCGGCCGTTCTCCTACAACTAATCTAAAAACCTTTCCGGGAGATAATGAGCTCGTCCAGCTGTTGCACATCCAGCTGAATAGGGCCAGGAGGAAAAAATTGTATTATACTTCCTTCACCCATATTTACTTAAATAGATAAGGTAAAAAAGAACAACTTCATTCCGGTTAGTTCTCTGGCAGAAGATTATACTACCTCGGGCCCGCAGATTGGGCTCTACAAGGGAGAATCATTTCTTAAGGAACATGAATTCCACAATCATATTCCAATGTATTCAACTGTTACTCATAAGGACAAATTGAAATGATAAGAGGTATCTGGTGCTTTGGCTCGTTGACACATTGAAATTTAGATCCTACAAACATTTAGTTCTTTGATATGCAATTTCTCTCCCTTTACTTTCTGGTCATAAGAGGTATGACACTAGTCTTTTCTTTATTTTTTTCTTTTATTTATTTAATGTCGCTTTAACAAGGTCAAATCGCGACTGCAACAAATTTTACACTTCCCTACAAAATTGGGCTACATTAACAAAGTTCAACACATTCTTGGAGAAAGCTGGATCACCAAGGGCGGTTAAGGTGGTTGTTGGCATTTTGCATCTAGACCTTGCATCGTTGTAAAAGTGGCACGCGTAAAACTGTTGACGTCTTTGTGGGGAATATTGAGGTCTTACAAGTTTGGTTTCTTCTTTAATTGCCTAAATAAGCATTTATGACCAGATGGTACATACATGTGAAGATAATTTATACCCATCTAAGCAATGCTCTCGTGACTAGTGATTGTTGAGCCTGCCTGTATGATGTTTGTGTGCAATCCAAAAATTCAGTAAGAATATAGGTTATAGCGTCGAATGGTTAGTAATTAGAGTACAGAATAACGAGCTTTAATTGAGTTTGTATTTACAATGACCAATGGCGAACGGACTTCATAGAAGCGTTACAAATGCTAACAAAATAACAATGGCAATTTATTCTGTATTCGACATTTGCCTTGCATCAATGTCGAACGTGACCTGCTTTACAATCACAATAAAAAATACTAGGCAAAAAGCTAAATAACGTATCACTCTCGGCAATCGGATTAAATTCGGAGTGGTCGAGCTCGAAACAGCACTTCGTGTTGTAAATAGTGCAACAAATGCTTTGGGCATGTCGGTCTCTAATAAGATGGTTAGATGTTCAAGTCCTGGTCCTGCTTTAATTGAGCCTAAATTGGAGATTTTCCTGAAAGCAAAAGTTGCATTGAGATTATAAAATAAGTTAACACCACCATGCTGTTAAAGGAAACGCTCTGTCTAGGTTTTTGGTACTGATTATTATCGTATTTCAATTTCATATTTTTGCGATAGGTGTATAAAATCTTAGTATTATTTCCCAAAAGATTCCATAAAATGGTGTGACCAGAATTCCATAAAGCCTCATAATGGCTGAAATTAAACCGTTGAGGATCTCTCTTATGATTCGTCCCCTACAAACATAGGCATCTTTGGATTGGCATCTATCACAGGAAAGGAAGAGGTGCGAGTTAGTTCTAACGTGAACTGATCTTTTGTTTTTTATTGAGCTCGGTTTTAATTCCAATTAGGAATGTTAAATGAGAAATCCTATAAAATTAATGTTTATGAGTGTTAATAATTAAACCATGAAACCTTAGCATGATGCATTCTAAACTGTGTGAAACTTCAGTATTTCCGCTTATTTTCTTATGCGCATATGGTATAAGGCCCTTCGAAGTATGTAATTGATATACATAACATTGCATGAATTTATTTACCCAATAAAACCTAAACAATTCCCTATATCATAGTGCTAATACAAAAACTATTATTGTGCTCACTTTGTGCCACTCACGATACATTTTAGACTAGAAATAATTTCATGAAGCAATATCGACTTGGTCGCATGCACAGTATGGGGAGAGAAATACAAATGATGTCTCATAAGTAATGTCGGTTTTCAGCAAAACTTTATTTAAAATGTGTTGTTACAGGAAATTATCTTTATCTTCAATGTAAAGACCATTAGATTTTATGGTTCTGAGCGACCATTGAAGTAGATAGTTTGTTTCTGAAGGAGTTGTATTATAGTTCTTATGTTGAGAAGCCGAACTTGAAGTAGTTGCAACCGCACGTATGGTACCCGGTAACCTTAGCCCCAATTTTTAAAAATATTAACTTTGTAATTTGACTGTTTCTTTAAGTATTAAATATTTATGTTTGCCTCGGCTGCGTCAGTATTTTTGTTAGAGACACGTTTCTCTTAGTAGGGTTGTGGTGTGACTAAGAATGTAGGCTTACACAGATTATAATTTTACATCACTGCTTTTATTAATGCATGATACGATTTATATAACACTTCACTGATAGGGAGCTGTGAGATTCTTGTATTAATTATTTGCACTTTTTAAAACGTAAACTATTTTTTGTCTCACACAAATATGTATTAAATCTCTTGAGGACACTTTTTACGTCTGGTTAGTAGCGCTGTCTGCAGGCAACTGAACTCTAAATTTGTAAACTTTTCTCCTACTCCAATAGAATACCATCATTTAACTAAAGCTTTTTCTGGTTGTTGATTGGCTATTTTATAAACCGTCACTAAAATTTACATTATTGTTGCTCCAATAATGACTAGTATCATTTATACTTTCAAACTCATTATTGCCTCAAGGTTATCTCATTGTTACCTCATTGTTAGCAATTTTTAACTTATTATTCTCACAGCTGCTACATTATTAAATTACGTAATAGATTCATATAACATTATTAAACATGGGTACAATAATATAAACATATACAATGACTGTAATATACACTTTTTATATATTGTTGCATACACATATTGCTATAAGACGGGCTGTTATTGAATTTACATATTATATAATTTGACTGAAATCATTTAAGTGTTAAAAATACTGTCTCACCATTCAGCGAGACTAGCTATTCCTCAACAGTACCAGTTTCTGGTTTTTGATGCGAAGAATTCGTTGATATCCATTTCAACTACTTCAATGTTTTCAAAACTTCTTCCACGGAGGAAATGGTCCATGGATCTAAACAAATGGTAGTCTGATGGCGCAAGTTCAGGCTATATGCTGAATGTGGTAGCAGTTCGATTCCTTCCGATTCCTGAATTTTGTCCATTGTTCTTTGAGCTGTATGAGGTCTCGCATTGTCCTGCTGCAAGAGAACTCGATTTCTGTTAACTAATGCGGGTACCTCTGTCCTAAAACTTGATGAATTCATTCCATTTGTTGAGAATACACCTCCATTTGGAACTAACTCCCAGAGAGTCTCACCTTCAAATTTCTACCAAACACAAACTATTTTGGGGCCGAACCGACATTTTTAACAACGTTTGCAGGCTGACTGGTATCGAGCCACTGTTTCGAGGTGTCAGGTTGCGGTAACACACCCACTTTTCATCACATGTGACAATTCTCCTGATAAATCTATCATCCCAGGGATTAGCGATAAGCTAACGAAAGATATCCACTCTATGTTTGAGTTTGGTCAGCTGTCAATTGATGTGGTGCAAATTTACAGCTTCTGCACGACTGTTTAAGTGTCTTAATATGGCGATGTATGGTATCTTTTGAAGCACCAAGTTCTCCTGACAACCTCCGAGTGCTTGTCTGCGAATTGTCTTCAATATTCCATAATTTGGGTCTTCCAGAACGTTGTAAATCTTTAATGTTTTCGTCTCCATTTTTGAAACGCTGGAACCATCGTAGTGCTACTCGCTCACTAACGATACCTTCACCTTCATTTCACAAATTCTTCGAGGCGTGGCAACAGCTTTATAATCTTTTGAAGGACTGTAGCCTCAAGCCTTGTTGCCTCCATTTTAAAATCTTGTATTACCAACTGCTGGCTGCCAACATGTTAACAATACGGAACAGTAACCTAGCACCCTATACATAGTATTGGCAAAAATAAAATAAAATATAAGTAGGATATAAACCCAATTAAAAAACCGAAATTACTTATGAAACCTAAAAGTATACCTGTTCAAGTATTTTATTACTCTTATTATCGAAGGGGACTCGGACGATCCAATGAGGATATTGTACATATGCCCCAAAAGGAGGTACCCCTAGGGAGGAGGAAGTTGGAGAAGACACCGGTCGGCCGGAACCAGGAGTGATGGCAGAGCAACGACAGGCACCCTAAAATTGCCAGATTGAGATGCCTCGACAGTCGGACTGGCAGTCCGGGGACCCCGCCCCACAAGAAGAATCCAACGCCCTGTTATGAAGGGGCGGCTCTTATACCCCTGCAACCAGCCGAAATCCGAGGAACAGAGAAAGTTCCCCAGAGAGCATCCGTTTTCCATTGCCACGACGCTCCAAAACACTATCGTCAGAGACATTTTCAGCCTGAAGCAGACCTAACGGGGTGAGCGATGAATGAAATGATGAATGGAACGTAATGGAGGGATAGGAAATTCGGGGGCCAAATAAACCACTCCAGAATTCGCCTGACGACCCATACAATGTGTCAAAGGGGGAGGAAATCGAACCCGGCACCTCCCGAATGCGAGTCGCACGCGTTACCAGCAGCCACTTCGCTCAGTCGCATATGTTAAGTCAGTTTTTGTTATTAAGAAAACGATGCGGTAAAACGAAGAATCACGCAAGACTCTTTATAGATGCCACGTGGCAGTTTAACATGGGGAAACTTAAGCTACTACAACGAATATTTCCAAAACGGCTAATGTTACAAAAAATGTAATTTGAAATTAACTGTATATTGTGGCGTGTATGTGTGTGTATTGTCACGCCATTATTGTGTCGTTGGCGATAGCATTGTTGGGCTAATTCTTTCGGCTTTGGATTTTGAAGTTCGTCTGGCGTGGCGACTCGCCACCGTCTAGCTGGCGATCCTAGCTAGCGGTGGAGAGAGTAGGGGAAGTGAACATTACTTCTGTGTGTTGTGTGGTTAGCATCACTTTATCACTTTTTGGTTGAGTGTTGGGTCTGAAAGGCTGTATGTGAAATCGTGTGAATGTAGTCTCGTGTGTGTAGCATCCCCGTTCAACTTCTTCCTTTTTATCTTTTGTGTGAGATGTAAGGGCACCGTGCTTATACTAAATAAACCACAGGTAATATGATTAATGTGAAATTCTGTGTATTTTGTTATAATAATCCCACGCCTACTCTGGAATGCGTAGTTTAAGATTCTGGTCCTCTTGTACCTCTGCAGCTATGCCTCCCAATGTATATGCTGGAGTAACTAAAATTTAACATCTAGCTGCAAACATTTTGGCCTCACCACGATATATAACAATATTTAATTGAGTTCTACACTTTCTGTGTGTCAAGATTTTGTTTTTATCTTATGGTTTAGTAGTTATGCAGATTTATAGAAAGTTAATTCACTTTGAAGGGTTTTTAGAGGCTATTCAGAGGAAATTAAAAATATAAATTTCATTAATCATACTAATAGCTTAACACATGCCATTTAAATCCAAATCGTTAAGCTATCTTTTTAAAATGAAACGTTACGGAACATTTTCCATGTAAAGGGTAGTTTAGGGAAAAACGATTATCTTAAAAATCTTCGTGTCGTACGCACACGAACACCTTTTTAAAAATAATTTTTTTAATTTAGCGGGCTTCTAGCGAAACCTCGTTATTAAATTTTTGAATAGCGTACAATATTTCCTCTGCCTATTGAAAATAGGTGGTTGAGAATATAATATGATATTTTACTATATCAAACTACCAATTTTATTTTCTTTTGTTTAAATTAACGCAGAAAGAGGGACAAAGAGGTGTGATCATTTTAACGTTTAAAGCAGATCACACAATTTACCTACACCGTATCCAATATAGTGGTTGTGCAGGTCGTGAGTGTATAGCCGGATGGAGTAGTGAAACCTACATTACTCATTACTGACTACATCATTATAATGAAATAGTATATTGCGATATAAATGTGGTAAGTGCATCATTGGAGAACGAGAAAGAGTTTGAAATTGCGAGATAAAGTCGATCAATTTTCTGCTTCAGAGATTGTCCAATACACTTAACGCATGTGTATTACATATTATGCTTTTCGACGATATTAATACTATAAAAAGTACTTACAAGAGAATAATATTAATGATTTAATAACTTCTATTGCACATGGTCGTTCCAGTAGCAAGGTTTCCGACATTAACCTCGGTGGCGATCTAAGTTGTGGTTGACCTTAAAAAATCAATAACTTGCAGTTCATACTCAGCTGCTACGTGGAGTAAATATTAACAAATAAAAAGTAAGAAATAAGTAAGTTTAAGTATTAAGCTTTAGTTATAAAATATTATTCCATGTCTGTAATAATAAATATATCATAAGTTACAGGATGTAATATAGTTCATGCACATGCATTCAGTAAAATAGACAAAACAGCAAGTACGTTAGGTTACCAACGCTTATTGTAGGGAGTTAAACTTCACACCGTGACAGCATAAAAGGAAAGTGAATAAAAACACTATCGCCGGAAAAATATCTTATAGTCTCAGTCTCAAGAAAATAGAGGCTGAAAAAAGAGGGTTATATAATGTAGCACCGGAACGTATAGAAATTAAGATGAATCAGCAATGTTTTATGCTTCAAAACCTGTTTATGTGTATCTATTTTTAGGGTTATTCTCAACAAGCTAAATTAAAGAGAGGTTGAATGAATTTTGGTGACGTTTGTGCGTAAACCTAGATGTAACTTGCTTATCCTTCTTTTCAGGAAAAGAAAGTGACTTGATTGGTTTTCATCCCGGGAGATGCATATCCATTCTCTGATCCAGAACCCCACAATACTGCTGAAACGTCTTCATGTGTTGGTAAATACTTATTCAGTGTTCTTACATGACTAAAGTTTAAATTTTGTGGGATTCACAAAATTCATTAGATCTCCACTTCCTTAACGAATAATAAATCAGAGACAACACAGATTGAATTTATGATTTATGACTTTAGCGGGATTCTTTCATATTTTCTGTTTTCTTTACCTTCTCCTATGTTATTTAAGTCATTACTTAAATGGATCTTCTTGTAGTACCGTTTTACTTTGCTTAAGAATCTAATTTTAGGAGCTTGTATTTTACTCTTAGCTCTTAGTTCGCTGGCATAACCTTGAAAGCCATTTTAAAAATATTTTTCTCTTCTTGGTACCCCATTTTGTAATGTTCTGTTTATTGTTCTACATATTGTACATCTTCTAAATATCAGTTTTCCTCGTGTTTTTAAGGCCCAATATAATAGCGTCCCAAGGCTGGGAACAAACCCCAGAAAAGTGTTGTAACTAGGATACATGGTGATTCTAGATTAACAGAACGCTGATGCCTCACAGCGTGGGATAATTACGCTCACCGAACTGAGGTCATGGACAGACCACCTCGACGTCCTACACGGAACGTCTCTATACTGTTCGTGGTTTAAATGAGTCTCTTTTATAAACTGTGAATAAGAAACTTCACCACTAGCTAGGTATTTAATAAGCTGAGGTACTTACAGGCTAGGCCGTGGACCCTTAGGATAAAATAAAAGACTTAAGGCAAGGGCAGGAATGTTACACGGAGGGTTTTCATTTCCATTGGAACCCGCAGATCCAAGCGCTTGGCGCTCCCTAGGCGAGCGCTCTGCCACTGAATATTGTGTAGCACTCGGTATTTCCTGGGTCTTTACAATATAATTTAAAGTACCGTTTAAAGGGGATGACTACACATATAGATGCACATAGCAAGCTCAACACTGCAGCGACCAACGAAACAAACGGTGTCTGCACAGTGCTGATGGAACTGAACACTGCAAATAGATACATTACTGTCAACTCCACTCTAAAAGTAGAAACGAAGGTAAAGGTATTGGATTGCCTCATAAGTTCATTCGTTTTGCTTGCAAGTTCCATATATAGCGCCTGAAAACTCTGAACCCTATGTACACTCAAGTTATCCTAGTTGTCTAACCACTTAGAGAACAACAACCATACTCACTATTGGATATGTCAATGTTGGATAGAACGGCGTGAACTTGTGTTTAAAAACTATGGAAAGCAAAACGGAACATTTCCGACATGTTATGCTGTTTTACTATCGTAAGGATAAAACCACCTCACAATACCGGCAGAAAATGTGTGCTGTCTACGGGGAAGATGCAGTGATGAAGCAAGTATGTATAAGTGGTTTAGTCAATTTCGAGCTGGGAATTTCTCCCTAAAAGACAAACCGGTCTGGACGGACAATGGTTACGGACGTGGAAAGAATTCATGAAACGATAGTCAACAATCCAGGAATTACAACTCAGGTGTAGGCATTGGAGCTCAATTTAGCTCGTGCTACTGTAGCCGGGAACTTGGCAATATATTGTCGACAATAATGGTGTACACTGCAGGAAATAAACAGTTTGTTTACACAACATAACTGCCGTAGTTATTTATCTTTTGAACGACCTTATATTTAAAGTTTGTAAACGGAAAGTTCGGCAACTACGCTGTCGTAGCTATGCTGCGGGTGAGGTGTGTTTCAAGGCGTTCTTAGTGATTGAAACGTCACGAAAAGCGAACGAACTTATGAGACAACCCTATACATAACACGAAGGGGCACCCGGAATCGGGGCAGAGCACCACAAGTAGGCCGTAACGGTCCTTTTTGCTTCCAACGTAACCCCTAGGAGGGAGAGATGAGGGGAAAGACCCGAAGGGCAACCAGATCCGGATGGCCGACGGACGCAAGCATGGACAGGGTCTCTAATGTTTCCAGCATCGCCCGGTCCTACCTACAAAAAACAAACCCCGGCGGTCCCCTATCGGATGGAGCCCACTTGGGGAGAGCGACCAGGGAGTCCCCGCAGCGACGCCAGGAAGAAACCTCTACAGAGCGCAAGCTACCGTTCAGCCGCAACGCACCGAACACCATCGCCTGGTTCTAAAACCCTGAAACGGATGATAAGAAAGATGAGCAAATGAGGGGCAGGAAAGTCATGTTGGAAGATGTACTACGCCAGGATTCGCCTGCCAACACAGGAAAACCACGAAAAACTCATAGGCCATAGTGGGCGGTCGCCGAGAGTCGACTGCGGGCCACAGACGTTACCGCCTGAGCCATCCCGCTCGGTCAAAAAGGAGGAAGTCACCCGCTAAACTGTTCGTGAATTGCTGAAATTTTGCAGGACCTCGCTAAACATTGTAATACTACGAGTTTTCTGTTGACTTGCGGACCGTACATGATAGTGCTGCTTCTTCTTCTGCACAGGTGCATAGAAGCTCGAGACCTAGATTGTAAGGTTACATCAAAACTGGGACAGACGATTAGATGGCAATAGCTACCAGTGCTGTTATTCGTTGAGAAACATGTTTTAAATGACATTAACTGATTCTGGCATCCCAAAGATAGTCGTCGCAGTTATAAAACTGACGTGTTATTTAAGGTGGGGTCATAAAATACATAATCATTGACTAAAATTCTTCTTAGTATTATATATTCTCAATAAGATTGAACCGAATAAGATGAAGCCACCTGCGGAGAAAAATTCCTTCGTATTCTTTTATTGAATGAAACAGCCAGCACATCCTTAAGAAAATGTTGTGCATAAAACTGTAAAAGTAGTTTCACAATGTGTTTTTTATGGATAAGGAAAGTATGGATTTTGAAAGCGAGACTTTTTTCAACTATACTTCCAAATGAAGTTTACACTACTTCTTACACGAGCAAAATAAGGAATCAGAAATACAAGTTACTTCTCACATTTACTACAATGCACTTGCACATGAAATAGATGATTGACTGCTCTTTTGAAATGTGGCTTGATTTAAAGACAAGGAATCATTCAATAGTAATATAATTGTTAAACATTTGATACCTCTGAATAAATTCACACATAAGATGCATGAGGTTATGCGCTTAATATAACCTCATAATTTTAAAATTTCCTAAAAATAACGAACGGGTATGAATAGTTACGACTCTAAGTAATTTTAACCGCATCAGATTTTAATAACTACTGGTAAATCGCATTGCAATTACTCAGGACAAGTGCTAACTTCTCTTATTATCCAAGAACCAAGAATGTTTTCGAATGAGTGCTGATGTGAGCTTTTAACTGGATATCTGAAGACAAGTTATCCTAAAAGTTGAAAAAGGCAATGGATTCTTACTTGCAGAGAAAGAGTTGGAATGATTTATGGGGAAACGGGGTGAGTAAACATTTAATGCATAGTCTTGTTTGGATCAAATAGCGTCCTGCGATACGACATCGGTATGGTATTGGCATAGGAAGCTGTGTGAGCTGTATGAACTCCATTAAGAACTAGTAGATCCTAATGCAGAAAGTAGACAGGAGTGTTCGTGATCCTAACCACATGCTTCTCGGAATACACCTTTACACCAAGTATGCTCATGGTGAACGGGGATAGATGACACACTGATTTCGCACGCGCCCTGCCTTAGGCGTGTGCGATGTCATAACGTCATTAGTTTAAAAGAATCTGCTAGTCCTGGTCTGTAGTTGTTTCAGATCTTTTTACACTTTGGTGTTCAACATTTTATGGCCACACATGCCGGTGTATACTAATGGCAAATTAAACTTAATCACGCTCAGGCATGCTTTAACTATTTAAATATGCATTTAAATTATAAATAATTTTATTTTTAACCTCTAATATAACCAATGAGAACATTTGTGATTTCTGCGATATTATTCATAAGCAGATATTTTTCACAAATTATTTTGCATGTCGGTTAACACAATCGGTTACGTCTTTCCCATGCATATTATTTGCAAAGCGTGGCCCATTGCAATTATTGTAGGTAAAAAAGATTTAGGTAAACAAATATTAAAATAGCATATCTGCAAATTTATTATGTGTATATAAACACCATATATGTATATAGCGTATGTATATTGCCCCTTCGTTGTCCTTGGTTCTGGGTTCGGCTCAGGATCTCGTCTCGTACTCTGCAACTCGTGGTTACCTTATTTGAAATTTCCGCACCAGTAAGTGTGTTGCTAATATGGTATCTGCCTGTTGTAGCAGACTTGTAGATTTTTCGGTATACAACTTAATTCAGTGAGTGTTAGTTACTTCTAATTGTCGTTACGTTAGAAGAATAGGGCGAAATTTTCACGTTAATTAGTGATATCTGTCTGGCTATTTATATAATTTTGTAATGCATATCAGCTCGCAATGAGGGGAGTCTTCTTTAATGTTAAGGAATTTTATGACGTGTTTTATGAAGGTAGGACAATTAATTACAATCTCTACAACGATTAACTTCATATAAATTGTTTTATTTGTTTCGAAGAAATGTGAATTTTTACTTAATACAATAATTACCTTTTTCTGGGTTCTGTTTTACCTAACTCATTTCATGTATTTAATTCAATAATTCACTTAATATCGTCAGTGCTGATGATATCTTTTCAATATATTTAGTAATGTATTATTATATGTACTTGAAATTAAGCTTAAGGTTCAAGATGTCATCTTGAAAAATTTTATCAGGAGTATATAAAAAAAAATTAAATGTTGAATACTTTATGTTGTTATTGCTATGCATAGCGAAATAAATTTTAACATATATACAAGTTAATAGTATTAAACAATTTACATGTGAATACAAATAACAAATTAACAATCTGATTCCTTATTTTACATATCTATAATCTAATTTTCTCTTTTAAATTCACATTTGCATTTCTGTTATGTATTTCTTTTGTTAAATGCATATTTTCGTTCCTTTAGAATAACGTATTTTCCTTTATATCGTTATTCATTTGTCTTCTTCCTTTTTATAGTAAACAAATTGATAACGTAAACCTTATTTGCAAGTATTTTAACTCTTTTAAGATAATATTTTCTAATAATTCTTAACTAAAAAAATTTAACACAATAATATAACCTTATAAATACGCCAAGCATTGTTCATCTCTATGAATTACGAGACCTCTTGCTTGTCTTTATGTATCAATTTAACTTCACATGTCGCTTTCAAGTCATTAAAATTCTGCGTCAATATATAAAATACGATTAAGATTTCTGAAGGTTGTTAGTATGCATGTCTTTACACTGAAAAAGACCAGAGATATATTTTTTATTTTTCTTTCTTTTGATATTTGCTGAAAATCTGAAAGTTGCGGACACGTTCAGTTTTGGAAACAAGGTCTTGTTTTCAACACTTATTTGCTTGAGAAAGGAACCGAAGTAAATTAATCACATCCGGTTTCCTCTGTCCAAGCAACATAGTTATACATCGTAGGTAGAATCTTTGCTGCATCCTCCATTTTGTTGGTATTCATTTGCCAGAAAGCATGCTTGCACGATGAAATTCCAATTTTACTCCATATCTCAAAGCAGGACATTTGTCAAAGCTTCCGAAAACAATTAGAACGCTTTTCTAACCTGTAAGATAGAACCTCCCAGAAAAAAAACAGTGCGTAAAGCCCCATCTTTGACTTATTATCAAACACTTGTCTAGAGGTGTGTTAATTACTAAGGGATTTACATTAGTTTCAAGCAGAAGCCATGCTTCAATACAGAAATTTTATGTGTTACATTCACATTACATTCTATTTCCTCTATCCCTTATTAGTGGATATACAAACTATTCTTGCTAAAGCTTATTACTTTCTGTATCACATACACAGTAGGTAGAGAAGATATTGCACTCCACCCAAAAATTCGATACCGAGATTTCATCGGAATTACATGTTTTGATGCCTTCTGAATCCAAGAAAGCATTTTTAGGAAAAAATTAATATCATTCTTTATATTTACGTTCTGCACCTTCCAAAGGCGCGACACAAAGATTTTCAAGAAAATCCTCACACCTCAAACTACCCTTTATGTGGAACATTTTTCGAACATTTTTATTTCCTAAAAATGGACCTAACGATTTTGATTAAAATGCGATATATTAAAGATAATTACATGATAGATAAAATACATAGCTAAAATTTTCTGTGAATAGCCTATTAAGTTCTCTTCATTCGGAAGAAGTTTTGTATAATTTTGTATAACTGATAAACGTTAAGCGATAGACTAGAATCCACTACACAAAAAATGTAGATGTCCTTAAAACACAAAATTTATTTCTAATAAATTTTCCTGTGGCATTAGCCATTTCATAGATATCCTTATTAATAGTTCGAATTTTTCAATATTTGGCCATTCTTTTAAAGACCTCTCAACATTCAGTTGTTTCCCACGATTAATGGAAACAGTATGGAATTTTAAGGCCAGCGTAAAGCATCCAGTTCTTAATATTTGGCTATCTCATGTTACCTTTGTATCTATAAGGAAATATGTAATGCAGATATTTCTGGAAAAGCTTATTTGGATTAAAATGAAATAAAAAAAATCCTTAGTAAGTATCATAATATACACACTAATAAAAGCGAGGGCAAAGAAAGTCATGTGAACGTATCACATTAGATTTTTTTCTTTTTCTGGCTATTTCATTTTAATCCAAATAAACCTATGCAGAAATAGCTGCATTATGCATTCCTTTATAGATACAAAGGGAACAACAATAGTCAAATGTCTAATGTATTTTAAAGGGATATACATTTCTTATGTAGTACGTTTTCGGCTATTGCTTAACGTTCTGCAGTTGTACGAGAATTTACAAAATTCCTTCCGAATGAAGAGGACTTCAAAGGCTATTCCCAGAAAATTCAAGATTTATTTTATTTGTGATTTAAGTATCATTATCAAATCGTTAAAGCCATTTTTAGAAAGTAGAACAGTTCAAAAAACTTCCATGTTAAGGGTACTTCAGGTGCGAGATTTTCTTGAAAATCTTCGTGTCGCATCTTAAGAAGGTGCTGACTAAATACCAAGTTGAGTATTTATAGAACTTTTCGTTTTTAAGTTGTGCTGTTCTCTCTCTCTCTCTCTCTCTCTATCACACACACAATACACACCAGCATTTTTCTTTTTATTCAGGGGGTCCAAAAACATTTATTTCGGTGACATCTGGATATCGAATTTTTGGGTGGAATGCAATACCCTCTTGCCTATTAAGTACGTGATAGAGAAAATAAAAATAGAACAGGGGATTAGAGAAAAACTTAATTCTGTGGGAGTAAGAGAAGGAACAACATATAACATAACAAAATCCATCATTATTCCACAATGCAAATGGTCAGTATTGAAAAGCAAGATGAGTATAAGCATTTCCGAAAGGTCTGGTTTCGCAACAAGACAATCTCCAACAGTGACGATGATGTAGCTTGTGTAAAACGTCGTGACAGTCCCCCATTCCTGAAACACAGATGCACAATAGCACTGATTAGCCCACGTGCACCATAAGAGAAATGGGGATCAACGTTTCACTTGCTGTGAGTTCAAATGCAAGGTAAGCCTACATATTTGTTTACAATGCGTTGTGTATGAGACTGCCTTCGAGTTCTCATATCATTTCTATTCCCTTGTTCTCGCACCACTCTCATCACTTCTCATTTCTCCTCTCTTGCGCATATGGAGTGTCGCGACATTTTACACAAGCTGTACAGGACTAAGACTACGAGGACACTGAGTTTAAACAACCAAGTAAATATCTTTACGTTTTGTACGTCTTTATGCCATTTATTTTGCTCCAACGCGTCGGGCTTGTGTATTTCTTTTTTATACTTCGATTTATTAATTTTGTTTTTTATGTTATACCTATACTTAGTTAAGTTATGTTACACCTATATTGAGATTATAAGAAGAGAAGTTGTAATGAATCGTGTTTAATGAGTTATGCACGTGTTTTTTTCAATAATGGTTTAAAATACTTTTTTCTTAGAATACGTTTTATTATGTTGACGAAATGGTACCGCGAGGTACGATACTAGATCATATATTTAAGAATCAGAGAATTTGTATCACCATCGGAAGTAGACAACTGAACACTAGCTAGGTACAGAGTGAAACTGTTATCTTCACTACAGCCAGCGCGGATAGGGCAAGTAGGTTATGCTAGCGAACTGCTAATCTGTCTTTTGTGCGACATCTATGTCCTTGCCGGCCAACCCATATGGGAAATTAAAGCGTTGTATACGCATATGGCATAATCAGTCTTTTGAGACAGTATCTGCGTGTTGTGGGAAAATGATAATGCTAGTATTGCCACACAATCCTTCCACGAATTCGGTGCTAAACCTACAGATAATCCATATAGCGAGCATGGAGTGTGGAGCAAGTGATGACGGCGGCTTGTCGTCAGAACGGATGACCTGATCTTCTGAAACGATGATATGCTTCTGTTGATGTCATTCACCTTGCAGAATTTAATGGAAGGACGTATGGTGTTCACCATTGTCATAGACTGAATCATGCTGATCTGTATTAGACAGGCTTCTTGAGAGAATGAGAAAGGCTTAATATAGATATAATGCCATTGACCACGTTCCTATCACTGCATTATATGAATGCATCTTTGTGTTTCACGTTGGGGTAATTAAACCTTAGATTCAGGACCTTTAATTGGCAACTAGGATTTTGAAAGAACAGTCGGAAAATCAGCCGCTCATTTAGCATCAGTCAACTGGCTTGTCTAATTGTGGGAAACTGCTAAATCCCTTTTAAGAATGGTCATTATAAGGTGTTTGGAGCGAGTTATAAAATCAGGAGACCTGGAAATGTAATTGTACTTTCGGATTCCTTATCGCGTCTGAGATCTATTGCACCACACATCAAGTCAAATCATCTGCATCCTTCATAGCGAAAACTTTTCGGGTAGTGCATGGTGTTATGTACTTACCACAGCGTAAGTCGTAAACGGGTAGAAAAGGAAGCAATAAAAATTTTCGAAGTCACTCTACGAGCTGCAACGCCTGCCTATGGAAGTTAGTCATCATATAGAGCCTCTCCTAGTGTTTTGGGGCCAAATTAGTACAGCTTGTGTAGGAATTCTAAACGGAGTGTATATAAAAAGGAAGATAATATGAAACGAACATGTTTTAAGTATCATCAGATGCTCAAAATTTAATAAAATTAGATACATTTTAAACAAGTTTTATTTTTTCCCCATAAACGGGCTAAACTTCTTACAAATTGGAGGTCAAATTGGAGGTGGAAAAGGTCTTAATAAAATTCTCCATTTAGGACAACACTGCATTGCATTTTGTCTGTTGTGTACTGAATAGCTAGCCAAACCCAGTTTCTTCTCTTTTTATAGCAGAAGTTTCACACATTAAAGCCTTTAATTCTCCCCAAAGGAATAATTTCCAGAGATTTCATTTCCAGGTATCGTACTGGAAATGAGAGAGAACGTTCTCTGCCAATCCAAGTCAACCCTCGGCTGTTCAAGTGAACCTGCAAATCAATTTCAAAGGGAACAGGCAACCCTCAGATTCAAACCACATCCCTTCTTTATTTAAACAAATTATTTACAACCCGTGTTTCACCCAGAGATATATTACGGAATATTTACATTTGTTGAACAATACTTATTAACATAATTTTAAGATACTCTTGAGGAATACTATGACTACATCTGTGTTGAAATATATCTTGAGAATCATTGCCAGGAGAACTGAACGTAATAAAGCTAGTCGATCTATTGAATATTTGTTGCATTCTGTCATCAAGTGTAGGGCCGTTTGTAGAGGTTTTTCAGGGCAGCTATATAATGTGGAGCTCTTATATTCATTTTGTGAAGGTAGGGTTGAAAGCAGCCGTGACTTGTAAGGAACACAATTGTGTGATTGGTCCAGAGAGATAAGGACATTCTGAGAGGTATGTTGGGGATGAAATGGTAGTGTGATCCAAATCATTGGACCTGCTGTAGATGGAATTCCAAATCGTAGTATAAAATTCAGTTAGCAGCTGCTTACCCCTAGTTATGGGAATAGATTTGTAAACTAAGGTAGTCTTATGACGGCAGCAATCTTCGCGAGGTATTCGACTCTTTGGTTCCCACGTAGTCCTGCATGATCTTTGATCCATTGTAATCTTATTTGTCTTATTGAGAGTGATGTTTTTTTCTTCAGCGGCTTTCGAGTCTACATGTATAGCATGTCTTCCGGTGCCGATTTTCTGTTGTTCTGTCCACCCCATAGCTATGGTAATAGCAGAAGCTCAATCTGGAAGAGTGAGCATTCTAGGTCTAGTCTTCTTACTCCAATGAAGATCTCCAGGCCACCATTCCTGCTGCAACATGACTTCGTTTTGGACCCGTCTGTGAGGATATGAATGTCTGTTTTTCCTACTGCTCCTAGTATCTATGGCTATAGTATCCTTAGGCTGCATACCTTTAGACCTTGGATTTGTTATTTTTTAGTATAGGGATTACAGAATTTGTGGATTGACCTCTGGAGATGGCTTTGATGTCGTTATGTAAGTAAACTGTTGGGCCTATGGGAATTGCACAGGCAATTGCTTGTAGAACGTTGTTGGAGACTGTTCTGTACGCTTTTGTTGCAAAAATCAAAAAGGATCTTTGAATTTAGGGCAATTTGAGTCTGGCCCTTTGGCATATAGGGGTTCTCCAGACCTCTGCCGCATACATTATTACGGAAGAATCGGAAAACAAAATAGACGTAGAAAAGATCTTGGAGGACATCCCAAACCAACTCAGACACAAAACATGGTCCGTTAATGTCATCTAACTGTATTCCTATATAATCTGCGCAATGGTACGTTACGCCACGCTGCACTGCATTCATTCTTAGCTCTGAAAATCATAAAGAAGAAACGGAAGGAGAAGGATTTGTGTTGCAACTGGGGTATAGAGTGACCAAGCAGGTCACGAATTCCTTCTGTCCTTTTACCTCACACATTAAAGACTTAGGTTCAGGGATGTGGATAGAGAAGACATGAAGGAGGTATCGACTATAATTTTCTAAAACTATAAAAATCCTGTTGTAAACATATGAGAGAGAAGAAAGAGTGAGACAGAGATAGTGAGACGGAACATGTTAGGCCGCTAATTTTGGAGGGCATTTCATGGATGTTTTATTTGTCATCGCACAATAACCGCCTCTAAGAAGTACAGTACTGTAAGTAGTTTTGTAATGATTGCTCAGACCGAATTAGTTTCTGGAGAGAAACTGTTTAGATTCATTTCTCTGTATCCTGCACATACATTACAGATGTGTTTTAGGCTCGTGAATTCAGAAAGAAGTGTTCACAACAGACGTATATATAAAACAATAGAGATGCAGATTAAATAAAAAACAGCCACAGATGTACACAATTTATTTATTAATGTTGAAGAATATCCAGCCTAACTTTGTATTGCAAATAAAACGATTCTATAAGAAGTGGCATTCCATACTATACGGCTCTCTCGGGAAAAAAACATGTCTTAATGTGAATACTGATTCAAATGTTAATGTCTAAGTGCACAGCCGCTTCTGATATTTAAGGCTCCATTTTCTACACCTTATCTCGCATATCTCAAGAGGCCAGAACATTTGTATTCAATTTAAAAGCAGCCAGCTTATCATCATGGAATAGGCCTGTCAATCTGCCGAAATTAAACGCAACCGAGGCAAACCTGAAGCGGCGAAAGACAAATGATCGCGTATTGTTTCGCGAGCTTAAAGAAGGAAAGAAATAAAGAAAATCCGAAACGTAACCATCATGTTACTGCATGATAATATTCATTACGTAACACATAGATGGCAATGTCTTACTGAACTCGGTTTATTGTCAAAAAGTTAGCACTATTACAGCTAGTGTTGCAAAACCTATGTGCACACATGTAGCGTCAGACATACGAGGATTGAGTCTTGTAAAGTTTTTGTTTACAACAAGATAGTTCTTGTCAGAGATAGAATATGGTGGAGCATGACACTCACAGATTGCCACAATGGGTCTTTCAGCACAATCACCTTGCGGTAGGAAAGGATGGATTGGAAGATCTGAAGGGCAACTAGATCCGGAAAACGGCGCGTACTTAGCGAAGGAACTCTTAACGATTCCGTATTGTGCCTGACCTTGAATCGGATTTAGTTCTAAAGCCCTAACATGAAGGGGCACCCAACGATGGCCGCCGTAAGCAGCCCCAACGAAGGGACATCTTCTTGAAGAGTACCCAATAGGAGATCTAGCCAACCGGGCACCGAAATTCCTTCCACGCCTCAGCGCACCAATCCTCATTTGATCCTCCAACACTAAACAGAGTCATCACAAGGAAAGGAAATTGGAAGAGGAATAGTGCTGTATAGCATATAATCCACACCAATGTTTACCTTCCTATCTAGGAAAACCACAGAAAAGTCAAGATCAGGGTGACCCATCCAACGCGCCACAAGCGTTCTACCGAGTCATCCCTTCGGTTTATCTGCTTTAAAAGTTATATGAGGTACGTTGTAATTCCTTATCCTAAATGCAAATACGTTGATGTTTAAGAACTTCACGTTTTCTTTCTTAATTATATCAAGGAAATTCATCAAACATTTACTTGTCCATTAGTTTAAATCTTAAGAGATGTTAAACAGTCAAGAATATAAACACAGCGGACAAATATAGTCCGCGTCGTAGTATTAACTAAAGCGTATATAATAGTAAGAAAGTCGTATTTATTTACACTGTCTTTATAATAGATTTACCAATTCTGACTAAAAATAAACATATATTACTTAGATGGAGCTTATTGTTAAACCTTTGTTACACTTCTAGGGCCAGGCTCTAGCTACACCTTTATAGGTTAGTGGTTGTTTCATATTAATGTTTCGTATAGAAAGTTTCCATGGACATCTTTGCTTATAAACTCTTGCAGATGGAAGTACCACATAGCTTTATTACAGGATTCAGCAGTAATTATACCTCTGGTGAAAGTAGTGATAGATAGCACCCTTGGTTCGCAACCGATAATTTTTAATCAAGGTACACTCAATCAACTTTATGAACAATAATATAATATTCTAGCCTGAGAGTTCAGGTAAAGCAGCGAAAGTTGGATTTCCCAAATGTGTTTAGGAAAAATAATGCCACCTTTTTCTTTACCAAATGTATACTCTCATATATAGGAAACTATTCTTAAGATTAATGCAAGGATAATGCTTTCGGTTTTCAGTTATTCAAGCCCAACATTAGAATATTAATACTTTCTCTTAATTACTGTTTTTCGGCTTTAGGTATCAATTAGGGTTTAAAATGGACGTGAAAATAATTTTAGAGATAGAATAAACTGAAAAGATTGCGAAAGAAAAATTGACTAGCATAAATATATGCTTAGTATAATTATTATTAAATTTGAGAAAATGATTGCAGCGTTTCTAATAAGATATTAATGTGCAACTACCCGATCTGTATTTTTCTCACGTCTTCTCTTGTCTATGGCTGCAGCAGCCTAGCTCGTAATGTGTCGCCAGAAGGGGCTATTACTAGCACAGCTGACACCTTCCCCAAACCTGGCTATGGCTGCTTGCAGAACGTATTTCTTACGATTTTCATGAAAACCTGATCATGGAATTCAGAAAAGTTGTAAAAGGTCTATCATAGCGGTATTATCATAAGTAATATCTCGAGTGAGATCGACATTATCGATAATTATGCAATATCGATCTCACGAGTGGGATTTGCTAAGACCATTTACTAAATCAGACTTTTAATAAACAATATTAACAAAATTAAAATGTATACTTTATATAATATTATTTAATTTAGATCATTGAATACCAATATTATAACGTAGCACGACCATATATGTTCTTTAAGAAATTTTGTCTTCGTTTCTTTACTAGCTTAAAAATTAGAAACAATTACGAATCAGGTAAGACACTCTTATTTAAAAAAAGATTACAGTTATAGTCTCCGTAATTTTTTCCTTTATGTTTTTATTTTGCCTAATTTCCCATCTATAGTTATGTTATCACATATGATTTTTGAGTTTATCGTCCTTTAACCGGACAGGGGTTATCCGACGGTGAATGAAAGAAATGGTTGAAATGATTCTCAAATGGGCCCGGGGATATTAATTTTATTCTTAGTTATTCGTCTTCTCAGAATAAGCGAAAATTCGAAAAAAACCCTTATCCACGTAATTTGCTAACCAAGATTCGAACCTAGGACCTCTTGAATGTGAGGCAGACACGCTATTCCCAAATCATGGAGTTGTGATTGGTTAAAACTGACATAGGCTGTAAATTGAATTTGTCAAGGTAAAAGTTAGTAAAATATGATTGCAATACGAGGTAGTCTCTTTATATTCTTATTGCATCACGAATCATAAGAACGCCGTTAAATAATGAGGTCAGTAATGATTATATGAAGTTTATTTTTGACCACATACGTTGTTTATAACCTTGAAATTTAATTTTGGAAGAAAAGTAATGAGCACGCTTTTAAGGAATTACAACAGAGTGAATCAAATAATGAAGGATTTTGACAAACCTGTGAATAAAGAAGCACAGCTACAAATCAATATTATATTTAGTGGACCAACTTTGGCGTATAATAATGAAACTTGCACCACTGCAAAAATAGAAGAGAAAAGAATATAAGCCGCCCGAACAAGACTTCTAAGATTATTGTCATTAAGGCTAGTACGAAAAGTTTACATAGCAAATTAAAGAATAAGGGAGAAATTAACACAAGAAAACATTAAAGGACAAATACAGAAACGCACATACAGTAAAGTAAAGACTATTTAGACACGACAGCAGATGGTAGACTACCACTACTGACACACACACTATAAGGGGCGGAGGTCCTGAAGACCAGCAAAGAGGTAGCAATTTGGGAGCATGCCCCTGTTTTTGGTTAGGCAGCAGAAGGAGATTTGGAATCAAAGAAGTCAGCTATTTTGAAAGAAGTATCCATTTCATACGCAGAGTATGTTAAGTGGATAATTTGGTTGGGTGAACAAATTGGTAAGTAGATCTAGGAGGTGCGAAGAGTAGATGAGTTACGTTAGTAGTAGATAGGTGAGCCAATAGACGCGCAAGTCGAGAGAAAGTGTGGGGAATGGTGGATGAGTAATTAGTTAAATTAATAGGTAGAAGAGGGTTTAGGATTTAGGCAAGCAGTTAAGTAGATAAACACTGGAGCAGTTTAGATAGGGAGGTACGTGGTTAGGTGACCGCAGGCATAGGTTTATAAGCAGGTATTGTTTATAAGTTTATGTCAAATATGGATGTTTACTCGTCCATTAGGATATTATTGTTATAAAAACAATGACCAAATTAAATACCTTAATTAGGGTCAAGTTATAAGCCGATAAAGTACAAAAAAGGTTTACTTAAGTCATTGGGTATTTAGTCACATAGAATACGCCAGCTGCAACCTGAAAATTGGTTTCACGTCAACTGAATATTTCATTTGTTTTTTATGGTCCAGCAAAACAACATATGCTCCACTGTCTTTATGATGTTTTCACCTTGCTTTTGCGAAACTGTAATAGGCCTGGAGATGAATTTAGATGCAACACGCTGTGAGGAAGGCAACTTGCCTGATAAGCCTGGGAATTGATCCCAGAAACGGAGTGGGAACTGCCGAATACCAAACACGAGATTTTGCGTGTGACTTAAAAAGGATATGCGAATTGAGGCAGTATTTTTAACACTTAAATGATTTCAGTCTAATTATATAATATATAAATTCAATAACAGCCCGCCTTAAAGCAATATGTGTATGTAACAAGATATAAAAAGTGTATATTACAGATATTGTATATGTTTATATTATTGTATACATGTGTAATAATGTTATGTGAATGTATTACGTAATTTAATAATGTAGGAACTGTGAGAAATAGGTCAAAAGTTGCTAGCAATGAGATAACAATGAGGTAACCTTGAGGCAATAATGAATTTGAAAGCTTAATAATGCTAGTTGTGATTTTTGGAAGCAATAATATAATTTTTGTGACAGTTTATAAAATAGCCAATAAACAACCAGAATAAGCTTTAGTTAGATGAAGGTATTCTACTGGACTAGGATTAGCCAATCAGAAACTAAAATGCAGCAAAATTTACAAATTCAGAAGTCAGTTGCTTGTAGACAGTGTTTCTAACCAGACGCGATATGCATCCTCGAGAAATTTAATACATATTCAGTGTGAAAGGAAAATAGTTTACGTGTTAAAAAGTGCAAGTAATTAATAAAAAATCTCACAGCTCTCTCTATATCAGTAAAGTGTTATTTAAATCGTGCCAAGGTATTAATAAAAGGAATGAAGTAAAATTATAATCTGTGCATGCCTACATTCTTCAGTTGCACCACTCCCTGCTAAGACATTCATGTCTCTAAAAAAATATAAATACTGACGCAACCAAGGCAAACATAAATATATAATATTTAAAGAAACGGTCAAAATTACAAAGTTAATATTTTTAAACTTGGGGCAAAGGCCACCGGAAAGTACATTAGGCGAAGGCTACCGGAAACTTTTTACCATACGTGCGGTTGCAACTACTTCAAGTTCGGCTCCCCAACAGTCGAAATATAATACACCTCTTCAAACTGGCTTTCCATACCTAGCAGCAGCAAACCATCTTCAAATTGGCTCCCAAAGCGTGGGGCAAATAACAATACAACAAACCATCTTCACAGAATCTCCAATTATGGAGCATCAATTGGAAGACTTTCCTTGTTTAAACAAATAATATATCTTAAAAGCGTATTTAATTCAAATTCTGTCTAGTTCAAATGTACCCACATTCCTGCTGTAGAATTAAACGAGCTAATACAAATATAACAAATGTGACCAATAATCGGAAGTTTAATAATCGACTTAAAACTTAAATAACAGTATCCTCTGAAGACAATGTTTGAATTCAACTGCTTCAAATGTTGATGGTGGATCAGTACGTAGAGTGGTGTTATTTTTAAATGCCTACATCTCTGTGTATCTGTATGTGCTATGTGCGTGTTTAGCACTATGTACCGCTTTTTCGAAGAACACTTAGATAGGGTGAGGGAAAAGCACCGTTTCCATCGACCAATATGTTCTCATGTATACAGCTTTAAAACAACGGCATCTCGTTGAACAATGTCAGCGGCATGGTAGGGACACTGATATCTGTCCACCTCTAGGCGGAGCGGAGACAGCCCCCTTGTCCATTGCAATATACCCTCGCATATCGGGGCGGACCACTGGGTAGCATGACATGCGGAGTTCACTAACATGTCTTTTCCTGGGAGACCGCTTTCAAGCTTGTCTGATGTGTACATAAGGGAGAACAGAGCACCTCTTTCCCTGTAATGCTTTTGTGATTACCAGAACGTGTGAGAGCTAGGCCTTAATTTATCAACATGGTGTGGCAGCTAAGTCTCTTCAGTTAGGTCTAACACATCACTTTCACCCACAGAATATTTTATGCCTAAACAATAGTTTTAGAAAATGTCGCACTAAAGTATACAATGTCGGCTTCCTTTTAAAATAGCATAACTGCTTAGTCTATTGGTGGTATCACTGAAAGGCATGGTATTTTGTTGTTTATTGATGGTGCTATAAAAAAGCATGTTATTTTGCTTTAAAATGCTTTCAGTTTTTCTTGTAAGGGGTTCATTATTGATTATTATACTATTCTAATATTTCGGGGCCAACCTAATGCCACTTCCATGGACAGGGGCATGGACATGGACATGAAGAGGATGGAGCGTTTAGGTACTAGAGGCTTAAGAGGGACATCCCTTGATAGTTGTCGTGTCGTTTCTAACGCTCCCCATATGCCCTATGATCTTCTGGGGATACCTCGATCACCCAAGCCATGACTGAACCCATTTGAGGTGGAGGCACCCAGTGAGCGGAATCCGTTGCCTATGATGGTAAGTGATGAGGATGGCGGTGGAGTGAGATGGCCTACAGCTTTTACCGTGGACTCCGAACCACGTTGGGCCGTGGGGATACTTCACATAAGAAAGACAGAAGTGAAAGCGTGGATACGGCCGACTTAAAATCGCCACCCTAGAGCCTGGAATCAAACCCTGGTCACTCAGTATGAGAGCCCTAAACGAAACCAGTGTCCTACCTTGGCGCCCTTTCTTGATTGTAATTACTGGAAAAAAATTAACTCCAAATTACAAACTTAAAAAATCAACGTTATTATAGTCATCGTGCGAAAGTTTAGTCAATAATTGATTAGGTTAGTATTAAATAAAACAGAATTTTGTATTAAACACCGATCTGCTCAAAGAGTTTAAAGTTTAGGAGAATTCGAGTAGCAAATGGTTTGCGACTTATATTCATTAGAGCATATTGATTTCAACTGCTTTGAGCATCACTTTTGCTCTTATGATTTAAAAGGCATTTTAAATATACTTTATTTCGCCGAGCGGTTTTGCATTCATTATAATTAAATTATCTAGTAGGTGCCATTTTATTTGACGTTTTCTGGTTAATATATATTTGTGATAACGTATACGCGTTACTTTTTCTTTGTTTTAGGACGACTGATAAATATAGGATGTAATAACGCATTCACTAATTTGTTAAATTTATTGGTCCTATAATTACGTCGATAGTATCAAAGAGTATTACTTTAGTTTGATAAAGTTTCGCTGGTTTATAGATGGAAAATCGGACGTAACAATTCTTTAACACAAATTGCACGCTGTAATGTTGCATAACCTATGTAACTGTCCGAATATTGTTATTATTATGATTATGCTTATGTATGCATTTATGCTTTTATATTCTCCAGGCTACTGAGCATGTTAAGTAATACCTTCACATCTAGGAACTTATTAATCTAATGCATTTGTTAAGTCTTGGTTAGTTGCATGTTTTGAAAGCGTCTTTTGTTGTTCCTGAACATGAGCTGTGGTGACATGGAAAGAGAAAAAAATATATAGGGCTGGCAATTGCCCAGATCTAATAACACATGTCATTTCGGAGGAGCTTCGTCGTCAAGAAACGGTATTTGACAGATGCCGAGCAAACTGAGCCCTCTGTCCCTTCTGGGGATAAAAATAGTTCAGTGGGATTTGTAACTGGCCTTCTCATATCCGCTATCTATAAGAATGTTACTCACGTAGGCAGTGATGTTTCATAACAAACAAAAGACAATATTAGATATGAATTTCCTCCTCCAGCATGTCAGTTCATCCATCAGCCGTATTTTTATCTTAAGATTTCGTCAGCGGGAAAAGGCGTTGAATTCCTACAAAACAAACGCTGGTTTAAAAAGAATGTTCCAATGTTCTTGCGTGGATTATGTGCTCACACAACATGGCAACCGTATCATTTGGATGTCATGCTGTCATTTCAACATAAGCACACGTGCATATAGTTTGAGTTTCCCTAGTATTTTCTGCATAACCATTTTAATACAGGCGTTCGCATATATGTATAAGTAACCATATATTGGCACCGACAAGGAAAACTGGGCCTGTGTTATATGGAATGCAATAAGAAATGCGTTTACCCTCTTCATTGGTGACAGAAAAAAACTTCCGGTGAATTATCCTATTAACACTTCATTCTGTTCCTATTGAACCTAAAGAAAATGCACAAAACATATTTCTTCGATATTTTTTTTATTATCTTGAGCAGTATACTGATCAACCATATTCGCAGTGCAAGGGATTCGAAGTGCAGTCAACCAATGCCAGAGGATTGGATGCTGAATAAGCCTATTTAATTTGTTGGAGGATATACGTAGCAAGTCCGGTAGCAAGCCAATGAATTGATTGTGCACAGTAATACAGTTTGTGGTTTCACTTTTAAAGGAACAACTTTATTTCCGCTGCACCGTTTGCACAGTGGTATGTCACATCAATAAACCCACGTATAAAAACTGCCCATTAATATAGCATACTTCGATATAGAAAAGAAAGTAGTATTGTAATTATGAACAAGAATTTAAGTAAAAGCCAGGTTCAGAATTTTACGACTAACCTTAGCTACAGGATATGAAACCTCTAAATAAGAAATTGTCAGGCAGATATAGGCAACAGCAACCACACCAACCCTCCCGACAAGAACGACGATATGTTGAGTATCCTTGCAAATGCCACGCTGAAATGTTAAAAATGTTGCCCTTAATGTTCCAAGGAAGGATTTAATATTTAAAAAATTGTCCTCCCATACCAGGCATCGGGGTGATCACCCATCCTGGATATTCTGTCTGATCCATGAGTGTCTGCTCCTAGACGGGCCTCTGTAAGTCCTACATAAGAGGAGGTTAAACAGATAAAGAAAAGTTAATTAAGTGGCGATTCATTTCAATTTTTTCTGTATTAAATGGGTTATTAAGAAGGTAAATGTCAGAAAACTAATATCACTCATAGGTGCTGTCATGTATATGTGTTGCATTATTTCCCTGACATTTGTATGGCATATGATAGCGTAGGGCACAAAATTGACGCACGCAAATATACCCAACAATTTGTGAGAATTGGTTGTAAATCTCATTCAGAGCGATACTGCAGTACAACAGGGATGCCGTCGCGGGGAGGAGTGACTAGGTTTAATCCAAATCCCAGTGTTATTCTTCGGATTGCCTACTATCCAAGCAATTTTATTCTATGAGCATGGTGTCGCCGGGAGATCCAGCAACGAGCAAAGCAGAAAGTTGAAGGGAGGGGAGATGTCATCGAGTGACAAAAAATGGTATACCTGTAATAAACGAAACATCGCCATTTTCACAAAAAGGCTTTGTACAAGGCTACTAATAGCTGCTACACTGTTTAATTGAGCAACCCAAGCATCGTTAAGGACTTAATGGATCGTAAGATTGAAATACCTTTATTTTACAAAATCCCGTTAGGTGGTAGATAATTAATTATGCAAGTGATCGCTTCTTTAGCGTTGCTAGTACTCAGTCACATTTCCGACTGTGCGTTCGTTAAACGCTTCTGTCTTCATTGCTACAAGGCAAAACAGATTCTGGTACCGTAGGTATACTGCATACTATTTTGAGGGATCTGTGATAATTATGTATCTACTCAATTGCTCATTCACAACTAATTGAAGTATCAAAATGGCTGGATAGTACCAAGGTATAAATATTGCTTATGAATGTCGGTTCCATTATCAACATTATTTTTAAAAAAGTACCAAATGTTTGAAGTCGAACCATGACAACTAGTTGCTATCGATTACTTTCGCTGGTATTAGGAAAAATGAAGTTGCTATCGTAGCACAAAACTTTGAGTCGGAAATTGAAGAAGCGTAGCAAATAGAATAGAACTCATTTCAAGGAGCGCTTTATAATTTGATATCTCTCACAGGTCTAGTTCAGGTTGCCAACTTGAACCATAATTATGGGACCATACAAAAATTTGAGCGTTTATACGATGTCGATAGTACCTTGTGCGATACCGGATAAACATGTGACAATAGCTTTGTCATGTTTGCCTCAACAGTAAAATGAAACGAATCTGCAAAGACTACCTTCCTCCTCATGCTGAAATTGCATTATTGAATTAAGTAACCAAACCTGACTCCTGCTCGAATTTTGCCCTGGAATCTCCATCCCTCTGGGTAAAGCATCCACCACACATCCCACAAAACCTCCTTTCCTTTATTTGCCAGTGTATTATTAATCCCAGCGAACACTGTCTGGGCACAGTACTGTCCAGAAAACTGATGATCATTGGAGAAAAATCGGAATAGCTGACATTCCCTGCGAAGTAGAGAACACGCCTGAATCTGAGTGCTATTAAACGCACCTGCGGCTTTGATGGTAATAATGTTTTCAAAGACCTAGTAGAATTCGCAGTGACAGTGATTTCGTCTCCCCATATAAGCGTTTCTTGTGAACGAGGTTTTTCTAAAGTGGGATTAATAAGAACTACAATACGGAATACAATGCACCAAAAACAAAATATAAGCTCATTCTGTCATCCCAGTTTGTGAAAGAATGTGGTAGGTCTGAAAATTTCCAAATAATCGAGAACATGTTCAACTCTACAATAACAAGTTTTTATGCTGCAATTGTAGTTCAGAGTGAAGATAATAGACTTTCTGATCAGTAGACGGAGAAACGCGTGTGCTGTAGTCAACGATATTATAAGTACTATAAAAATGCACATTATTATCGTCGGTGTTATTTTAGTATTGTTGCGTTTATTTAGATGTACCATAATTTTTATTCTAAAACATCTGTAACGCTGAGTGTCTGGTGCGCTGTATTTACATTTAAATGTCGGCAACGCTGCTCTGATTGAAAAATATTGTACAGATTTTAAATAAAATCGGGAATGCTTATGTGCATTACTAATTGGAATCAAGCGAGTATAATAATAATAATAATAATAAATAATAATAATAATAATAATAATAATAATAATAATAATAATAATATAAGGGAAAGTAGGTCATTCGGCTACGTAGTTTCGCTTGAATTGCTAATGTGAAAATCAATTATGCATGAATGAAATACATCTTAAGAAACAATCTGATGTGTTACACTCACATTACTTTCTCTACTCTTATACAAACTGTTTTTACAAACGCTTATTCTCCATCTACTTCATGTTAATCTAGATAAACATTTACAGACTACCTTATTGCTAATTTTCTTATAAATGTAAGAGGAATATATATTTACAAGGGCAATATAGAAATACAGTAGCCTTTAAGCACATGCATATCTCTTATTAGCTGGTTGCTAGGTGCAGCACCATTCGCTATGCCACAGATTAATATTCTTTGCATATCCAAGACAAAAAACTGAATAACGAATTCCCATTTGAGAAAATAAGTATTGAAAAATTTAAGGGAATAACAAGTAATATCTCGAAAATGGTTCACTCAACAAAAAATGTATATGATATAAATTGTGTATTGTAATGCGATCTACATTTTTTGTACAGTAAAATTTTGTCTATCTCTTATGGTTTACCAGTTATGCACATGTCGTTCACAATAAAGAATACTTTTGGGGACATTCCCAGGAAATTCAAGATATACATTTTATTTGTCATAAAAATATCTTAAACATGATATTTTAATCAAAATCATTAGAGCCATTTTTGAGAAAATTAAAATTTTCGAAAAATCTTCCATGTAAAGGGTACTCTGGGGTGGGGGATGTTCTTGAAAACCTTCGTGTCGCATCCTTGGAAGATACTGAACCTAAATACCAAGTTTGGTGTTTATCTGACTGTTCGTTTCAGAGTTATGCTGTTCACAGACAGACACACACACACAGACACACACACAGACATACAGACACACACACGGACATGTTTCCAAAAATGCTTTTTTTGGATTCAGGGGGTCTCAAAACATGTATTTCCGGTCACATCTCGGTATCGAATTTTTGGGTGGAATACAATACTTCCCCTACTTACTATACGTAGTAGAGAAAGTAATAAAAACATAAATAAAGACAAAGGAAAGATTGAAATTGTATGTAAAAACGATTACCAAAAAAGCTATTTTATCGTCTTTTAATACACACACACATACACATCATAGAATTTTTAAAGCGTCCTGCAAAAGTAGTGTTTTGAGTTTCTGCGTTAGTGGTGACACTTGTTCCTATAGGCCTCCTCGCGTGTCCTTGAATAAATAGAGACATATTTTTAAGTTTATTTACCACAATAAAGTTTAGAATAAGCAAGACAAGCGCAATTACTTTTAATTCCAAATGAATCTTGTTTGAATGACAAATTATGCGTAAAACAATGAATGCGAAGCAAAAGGCCAGCTACACTTCTGAATCAGTGGTTCTGGCGTTTATGCGACATGGGGTTTGTTGACGAAATTCTACGACTTTGTTATGTCAACTGTCATATTATGAACAATTTGCAGCAAGAAAAATAACTTTGTAAAGCTGGTATATATAAACTTCAATTTATTCACTAATTTCCATATACCGATGGGTATATTATTGAGGGAACCAAATGTTAACACTGATCTGAAGTGATGGTAATTAAAGGTCGAATTGAAGTGAGGGGGAAAGTTTAGTCGATTATCACAACAATAGCATGTTCGCTAATTTGTATAAAAGTAACTTAAGCACGCAAAAATATTGCTTACATATTCTTCTTTTACATCATCAGCAAATGCGGATCTACGTCGTTTTCATCAGTACCGAAGTTTTTCCACAATGTAAGTAATTTCAGATATAGAAACCATTTCTTCGATTGGTAATTCCTGTACACCATCGAAAGTATGGAACTTTATTTCATTGAGCATAGAATTTCCCGTCGTTTATTAAATGTATTGCAAGTTCTCCCTCTTTGTCCATTACTCGCAGTTTGTCCACTCTTTGAATGCCCTATCAAGTGGCGTTACCCACCCGATTCTCCCTTTCTGTTTTCTACTGTTACAATGCTCAGCTGCAATGATCATCCTAAAGTACTTCATGCCATGTGCTGATACTTTGCTTCTCTCCGATCTGCAAGCAGAATTTAACTGAATATATTCGAATGTGAGTTTCATGATCATAAATTAAGCTATTGCTTCTTATGGAGGTATCTTACTATTGGTGCTTTAAGGGCGAGAACTTAAATGAACTAAGATCAACTACGTCATTAAACTTTCAGATTTTTTTATCAGAAATGTGGATTATTATATATGGTATTTTATGTTTTATTGAGTGCAGTAATTGAAAAGCGGAAGTTTTTATGCATCAGAGGGAAGAAGTTGGAGAATTAGATCTTTTCAACGAAATTTATGCAATTTACAATATAGAGAATATTGATATGTGTGAAGGAAACAAATATACCCTACTCAAGTTTCTTTTTTCGCTCTCATACGGTTTTCCCAATGATTTTACTCAACAATACAGAGTCTTCTGTTTTAAATATTCTGAAAAAGCACAGCTGAAGGTCTAACTTAAAGCATCATTTCAGTGTTAAGTTCCAGTTAGTTTTTCAGTTTGGAGAAAACACGGCTTAAGGGAAGGTAGGCCGCTTGCTGGCTGCTTTCTCAGGGGTGCTTGAAGGAAAAGAAACCTCGTTTCGAGAGCACTCAAGTAAGGAACCCAGTCGGACTGTGGCTGGCATTTCCTTACCGCCTGATGCAATTACCTGCTTCGAAACCTCTTTCACAAACAAAAGTCTGCTCCCGAAGGTATTTGCTTGCGGTGAGCACTTCTACTCCAGCTGAAACGACCTGGTATTAGAACTTTTCCACGTCCTTCTATCGAATTTATTTACCGAAACTCGATGCACTATCTGGTCTTGCGGGTTAACTACTTTCCAAACTATTTCTAATTCAGCGTTTTATGTGTGCAAGCATTTCATACCAGGTACTTTCAACGAATTAGTGTCCTGAAAACAAAACATTTTTACATTTCCGTTTAGCCCTGTGTTATATGATATCGGAACATACAGGGCGATTCATAAATGTTCGACAATACTAGTATATTTCCAGCGAACTGACAGAAATAGTGCCATAGAAATATAGAACAATTAGTATGATGTTACGTATATACTCACTGGTTTCTGATGTTTGGTTACTGGATATTTGCATTACTAATCTTCACTTTTCCAAATAGAAATGTAGCCTCTAAGAATATCAGTTGCCATCCGTTTAGTACTTTCTATTCTCTAATTTACGAGCTTTTCGATGCTAAAATATCACTCGTTATATTGTCAGGTAGATGCTATCTGAATATTCTAATAGTAAATTTCCTCAAATCCATATATTTGTATATGTTTATTTATTCCACAAGAGTATTGCTGAACGGGGTCACTGTTGCGGCTGGCAATTAAATCGGAAGTGAGTGATGCAAATGACATGGTCGCAACATTGTTCGGTCATATAATGTGTTAATGATAAAATTGTTGCAGGGTGTATGTTTGTGGCAAGATCATTGCTTACTAGATATTACAAGCTGGCGTATTCTGTTCCTGACCGTGTCCCTAGACGTATTTGCACTTACTGTCGCTTGGATCGCTCGAACACACCCTAAAGTCGAGAAATCTACCATTGCTGTGCACTACGAAATTGTCAGTGAGTGATTAATTACGAGTTGTAGCTATTTTGTGAAACTTAAAAATAAACCGAGAATATGTTTGTTTTTATAGGGTTACTAAACCTTTTAAGACAAAATACCTTATTAATTACTCTGTGCTGTGATGTACAATGGTCCCAAAACTGAGGAAATATTTGGAGGTTAAAGCGCTTGTAAACATTACTAATGCATTGTGTGCAGAATATGAAAGTTATGACGAAATCAGGTTATATCGGCTAAATTTATTAACGGTATTCGAAAATTTTGGAGTTAGTGATGTATAATGGTCCCATATATGTGACATTTAGATGTTAAAGCTTGTAAACGTTTCTTACAGCTCCTAATTTTAACACCATATACAGCAATAAAATATGTATACAGAGAAAATCGTGTTATGTACTCACTGAAGAATTAACATACGCTTAGTACAAAGTAAGCAATGGCACTTGTACCACTCCTAGCCCACGGCATTAATCGTAAATCTGACATATTGAAGGACAACTTTGCAAAGGATAATTTGAAAGAGAAGGAAAATGCAAATGCAGTTCCTATTGCAGTGTTTTGTTTTCTTTTGTTTCCGCATCTAAGATTGAACACTGTTTTTATGTGGTGGGAAACCTTCAAATATTGATGGCACAACTTTATAAATAGGCATTTTGTAGAGTGCTGATACTGTAATCAGTTTGTTTGAAATGCCTTCCACATAACTTTGGCTCTTGTGCTCAAAGAGAGACCAGCTTGTTTCCTTGGCGAGAAATTACTGTGCACCATTTCTTTTTTAGTTCCTTGCCTTTGAGAATGCGTGTAATGACCTGCCACGTAACTTTTCTTGGCTTGGCTTATAGTAAGGTACACTGTAATAATCCATTTTCATTCAATTATCGATTAAATGCCAATATAAGTATTTCAGCCTAGAGAGCTTAAGATACATACATGCACACTGCAAAAACTATTACTTAACTGAAAGTTGTTGATGTAATGAAATCTATGCTCATTGTAAACTCAAAACAGTGCATTTTTTTACCGGTCAGTGATTTGCGATTTGGATCGCTATAGCAAGGTGAATAGAAAAGTTACTTAGAGTGGATCTCCGTATTTATGTTTACGTCATGTTTTATAACAACGGAAATTTCAACCGTTTATTATTGTATAATTAGAATCTCCAACTAATAAATGCCCATCTAAGTGCTGTATAGCATCATGAACGCTAAATAGGGGTACCATACTAGCCTCTAGTTCCGAGGTCGCGGGTTGAAACCCGGCGGAGACCGGGGATGTTTTTGAGCGTAAAAATCCTTAGCAAGGCTTCGGAAGGAACGTAAGCCGAGGTCCCGTATTATGGTACGTAAAGGAACCTCAAGCCTGATAAAGAAGCCTCTGAGCAAAATTCCCGGTCTTTCATGCCCTGTATAGAATGGGACGCTAAGAATCATAGCAGTTAAAGTGAATCCATGAATAAAACCCAATTTAATTTAATTTATGAGCGTTAAATAAGTAAAGATTATTTGGAGTAAGGCGCCAAGACATCATTGTCATTATAGTTGTCTGCTGGAGTTTAGGGAGTATTTGAGCGCCTCTATGGGCGAAAAATTTGCTTTGCGCAGGAACCTGTTTTATTGTCAATTTTCACGCCAATGCGCCAGCATATAATATCTAGTAAGCAATGGTCAAGACAATCTTTCTTGAAAATGCACTTGCCAATGTACACATTCACCTCTGACCAAATACATTTGTTTTCAAAATGAAAGATAAAAATTTTAAGACGTGATAAAACAGTTACATTATCCTCGTATCTGGCTCACAAGGTGATGTAGCACCCAGGATAAAATCCTCTAGCGTTTCAAAATCCATTTGACTGAGATCTGAACCGTAAGTAAAGATATAGTGTATTACAATTTTTAATGTCCCTAATACAACTTTGTGAAAAATTCTTTTCCTACTCTTTTCCATTACTCCGTTTTAGATTTTACTACATTAACTATAGAGTATATTCTTCTTTTGCAAGGATTTTTGGATACAATTTGAGATCTCCCTCTTGGCGTGAAGCATTAGATGAACCGCTTCGTTGAACAATCGCAGCTCTCAACAATGGATATCTTCTGGTAGTAAATATAGCTTAATAAAGTTTTAGTTCTCAGTACAACCTGTTTATGCAACGCTCTTACTAGCTTGACTCGCCTATGGTCGACCTGCTTGAGAATGGTCAAGATTGTGTAACATAAGGCGAGGGGGAATCACTACAAATTAGGATTATGCGCAAACTTGAATTGTAAACGGTGTCAAAACAACTGACTATAAAAATATGTAGGGAAGAAATCTATTTAATTTGCTTGAAACTGTTATTGCCTTAAGCATAATTTGATATTCGTAGATGTTCGTAGAATAAGGACAGGATGAGTTTCCAACAGACACTAATTTTTAAGGCGAATCTAGTAACCCCCAAAAATGTTACTACAATGTTTTGTGCAGTGTACCATGGAGAATAACCACTTAAGCTGTGTATCTCTCTATCGCTTCTACGCTTGTATGTGGGTAACCCCGCTCCCTTCTCACGCTCAGACTGGTAAACTGTATTTGCTTTACTACACTAGTTACCGTAATCGTATTTATACGTACATGTGATGCTAGACTCAAGTAAACATGAACTATCATTTCATATAAAATGATAAAAGTCGTTGCTTCACTTCCACATAAACAAAATTTACTCGTAAACAGGCACGGAAATTTCCAAGTAATAAAGCCAGGACGGAAGGGAATAAAGTTGAATTGTTACCGGACAAGGCAGGGAGGTCGTAAGTAACAATCCACACCCCATCCCTCGTACAATTTGCAGACTTATACCTGTTTTACCTGCGTGTCAGCAAGCCTTGGCTGCTTTTATAATGGTTTGAGTGTAGATAAATTGAAGCCAATTGCTTAGGAATTCCTGTACCTGGTAGCAACCTTTTAATCTTCGACAAACTTTAGGTACACAGGAGAGGCATAGTGCAGGGTGGGAGAGAGAGATTAACAGAAACTATGTTTCATAACGTACTAGTATGTTGTTTTGGAGTGATTAATACGAGAAGCTCCTCAAAACAACATAAATGTGAATATTTTAATTTGTTGAATCATTCTTATTTGCGCATCTGCTAGCTATCCTACTTAATCTTTGCGTGTAACAATGCCCAAATCTCTATCAGCTAAAACACTTTGATAAACGCTTGTTTAAATGCCATTACAAATTTGAGAGTATATATTTACGCTCTCGCACTACTGCTGTATCGTCCATTGGAAATTAGCATTTATATGTTCTCTAACTGCATAGAAAATAAAGACGCTATCCACTTTAAACCCGATATTGATGAACGAGAGAAGGTATAAACATAATTTGCGTAAATCAACGAAATACAATAATCCGTTCTGTTATTGACATCCTGGTATTACAAACAATCCTAAGGCGAATACTCCGGTAGTATTTGTATAAAATGTCATCCTGGTATGTTTCCACTTAAATTCATTTCTGTTCATGAATGAGTGGAATTTAGTCCCCGTATTAGTCGCCTGTTAACTCGTGATTAAATATTGACTTTTTTCTCTGGGAAATCAGCAGGTGTGCATGCACTTTGTGTATGTATTTAACAAGTAGATTTTAAAGCACTGAAAACTAATTAAAGATATTATACTATGAAATATGTATTTCTATGCACGACTGAAATTTCCACAACAAAAACAAATTTTCAAATACGCAAATGTTATAAGAAATCAAACTGCAATGCTAAAAGTTAAAAAGGACACGTTCCATTACTTTAGCATTGCTCCAAAAACGTTATTTAGCTTCCGTTAGGTTTGTTTTATTTAATACAGAGAGACACTGCGTTTCGAAAGATCAAGAAGAACTAATTATTGAGCAAAATGAGGTGGAAATACCGGAAATATCTTCAAGCAAGGTATGAAATATCTGATTTTAAAAGTAAGAGTTTCGTAAGTGTTAATACTACTACGTGGCGCTTTTTCTAACTTACTTGAGTATGGCTGAGAATTTCCCATTGGTTTTTTTGACTTGTTTCTAATTTACCAATGGGTAGAATTAACATTTCTTCAGAGCTTCTAATACCAACAGTCCTTATGAATCTGAAATAGGGATTCCGTTCGGGCTGCAAGGCTATCTGATTGAGGTAATCCGCTTCTCAGAAATTGAAACGGTTTTGACGCAAAGTGATATTTAGGTACGTTTTCCATCAGTTTGCTTTGTGGTAGGCGCTTTGAGCCACTTTTTCTATTCTTAACGTATATGACCACTCGAGGACAGAAGCGAAAGTGACTCGTGGTGGTTCTGGTGGGCGTGGTGATTCCTTATTTGCAGACGCGCGATGGTCACTCTGAAAACCGCGACCACTAGGTTGCTGAATAAATGTACTGCAGAAACGCTGCGTAAACAATATGGACGAACAACTGAGTGAAGTTGTTTTCAGGTTTAAAATATAACGGTTGCAAAAAGCAGAGGAAATGCTGGAATAAACAATTAGCAGAACACAGAAATACTGGTTGAAAATCATCAGCAATACTCAAATACTCAATATCAGCCGAACAATTCGAGTGGATATTCAACTTAATTAGCTCGCAAATAACTAATATATATATGAAATGTGAGCTACAGTTCCTATAAAGCAAACGAGTGATGGGGACATTATATATTTTGGCCTCGGTAAATAAAATTTCTGATGTGTAACCTAGGAAGCGCATATGGTATAACAGCGTTTTTATAAGATGTCATATATCACACTACAGACATAGTATCTTCCGCATAAATCCGAAATTACATTACTGTTGAGCCTTTCCTCTTTAGGTTAAACAATGCATTGGCAGGTGAAGAAACTTGTTTGATTTATCTTTATTGATACAAATTTTTCTATCGAAATGGAAATTGCTGCTGTTCAGCTTGTATTTTCCTATACCTCATTCATATTGCATTGCTCGCTCTCCTTTTTTTTAATTCCAATATTTAACTATATTGGTCTCGGCGGCCTTTCCTTTGGAACTTATTGTCTATTGGCAATGGTGTTAACTCGTATTCTCTTATCGTTGAGTTTCTTGCAGTTTTTGGACTTTGATCATTAGATCACACACACATTTACACTCTCATTCACACTTCCAGACTCTGGGGAGGATAGGTAATATCTTGGCTAGAGAAGCTACTACTGAGCTACGGGACTAGCCCTTCTCTCTCTTTTCGAAGCCTAAAACTTACAAAAAATTCCTGTTTACGGGCTTAGTTTGTTTTGAAATAAGCTAACAGCCACTCAAAGACCTACTATCAATATGTTATTTAATAAAAAGATACAAGCTTGTAATGCTGTGTAATACACAACGAATATTTTAACACATAACGTCTGTAAAAACATATGAGCTGTTGCATTCACATGATTTTCTCTAGTCACTGTCGTTTGTTTTTTTATATAGCTGGTTTAAATCATTTTAGTAAAATGATGCTTTTCTGTCTGCTTCATGTTAATATAGTTAAACATTTGCATTACACATTTCGTTCTAAGTACAAAGGGAATAAAGGAAGCTGAAGCGATAGTCAAATGTTTAAAAAGCGTTTCGCTCTACGACGTGGCTTTGAAATTGCATACTCTTTCCATGACATCGAGATACAACTGAATGGTGACAGCATTTAAAAACATCACAAAACTACTGAAACGTTCAAACCAATAACAACAAATATCTTGGAAATTTCTGATGCAACAAAAATCTAATTGCCATAAATGTTATATTTTTTAATAAATGCATACTTTTATGCAGTAAGCTTTTGTTCTCTCTCATTGTTTACAGTTACAAAAAATATAGAAGATCCACTCCAATTTATGAGAACTTTACGGGCTGTTCTCAGAAAATTCAAGATAGAGACTTTATTCTGTATATTAAATATATTGCATTCTAAATAAAATTGGTAGAACCATTTTTGAGAAAATGAAAAATAACTAATATTTTTCATGTAAACGTTGGACGAAGGAATTTTCTCTAAAGTGTTGTGTCGCATCTTTGGAAGATGCTATACTTAAATATGTGGTTTCATTTTTAAGTTATGCTGTTCACGGATAAATTATTTTTTCTAAAGCTGTATTCATGGGACCTCAAAACATAATTCCAGTAAAATTTTCATATTGAATTTTTATGTGGTATGCAATACTTATACCCAGTATAGGCAGGTACTAGAGAAGGCAACAATTTAAAATATTAGAATACACAAAGATGTTGAAATAATATCAAGAATTACTTTTATTCCTTTCATTAACACATTTGGTTTCTTAAAATATTTATCAACAAAAGCTTATCTTGAGTACCTATTTGCATTACCAACGTTTATCACTCATTTAGTATTTGGTGTCTAAGTAGTTTAATTATTTTCAGCCTACCTCACATTTTCACCCAGATAAGACGTATTAAGAGAAACAAAGTAGAAACGTGTCAACAACTTCGACGAATGTTGTCATTATTCTAAGCTTATGTTAATATTTCTTCTGCAAACAACGTTTTCCTACCTCATAGCAGTCTGCAAACCTGCTATATAATGTTATAAAAAGAAACTGGTGAGATGAGAAAACTATAGAACTAATAACAAACGCAAGTAGATGTAAGTTTAAGGCAGTAAGCGAAGAGAACCAATGATGAAATTAATGCAATACTGCAACAGAGTTTAATCAAGCAGGGGAGACCAGGTAGCAGTGCAATAAACTTTATAGCGCCTGTTATACCAAATGAGAATCAAGCCAATGCTAGTTATCATTAGCTTGCCAGAGAACATCTGTAGGGAACGTGCAGCTTCTATCATGAAGGAGAAGGTCTGTAGTCAGAGATTGCAATACATACTACACACACAGGAATGCTCATGGTTAAACATAACCTATTATTCCACCGACAAAGTAGTAACATGTACACATATAATAAAGCAGATACCAAAATCTTTATGATATTTTTAGATGTTGGATAAATGTTTCTCATTTCAAGGATTTGGCAAAGCTGTTCCTCCTTCATAGACATTGTGACTATCTTTTTCATGACTTACTTTGACTCTTCTAGCAACCGATTTGTAGTTTCATATTATTTTTGTGAGCCTGGTGTCTGACATTCTTTCTATCTGCTTCTTCCATTTTTATGTTTTCATTTTATAAAGTTTGTACATAATTGAGAATACATTTAGTTCTCTTCTTATGTCTTAATTTTTAAATGTGTTCCTTTAGGTTATAGCCTTTTATCGATCTTAAAAACGTGTATTTTGACTTGTATGTTCGACATAGCTTTGTTTAGTGATGCCCATGATCAGTTCCATAGAACACTACAAGGCAAACTATAACTTCGTAGATCTTCAGTCCCATTTCTCTCCTTGTTTTTCCCCCCCCAAACTGTTTCTAATTATTCACAATTAGAGCTCTTTTTGTTTAAATTTCCTTACTATCTCTTAATGCCTTTATACCAGGTGAGTCAGCTGACCCTAGGTATTAGTATCTATGCAATCTGCAGTTTATAGTCTAATGTAAAAACATTAACCCTTTTAGCAAACCAGTTATTGTAGCTCTGCCATTTTATTCGGTATATACGCAACCACCATTAATGATTAAAGGCCTGAATGAACCAAGGAGCTCCGAAAGGCTTAAAAAAGACGGCCCTTCATGGAATATAATGCTTGCAAGAGGTAAAGAAATGTTCTCCCAGAGAGCGGGATGGAATGCGTGCGTTAGTTGACGACATGTGGTGAAGCAAAGGTTAGCTTCGGAGGTTCGAAACTAATATTTACATAAATTGTTTTGGTTCTTTTTTTTTCTTTCTCCTTGTGTTTATTTTCTGTATTTTAGTATACTAAGTTATTTATTTTTCTTATTGACTCTCCTGTGAGCCAAAGACACAAGAATTACAATAATCTAATAATTGTGGATCATGTTTATCTAATAATCTGTACCGTATCTGGTGCTGTAAATGTGTTACGTAGTTAGCTTTCATTCTTTTGAACGCATGTCGATGCTATTAAATCCAACAGTCTTTTTTCATGTTTAACCTTATATTTTACTTCCTCTACTGGCAAAGGAATTATAAATGTGCTAAGTTCATGGGTACAGAGCATAATAAATTGTTAACGAGCGTGGATTTCATCAACGAAGTAAATGTTCAAAATGACGATCCCGTTCATCAATGCATATTTAGGTACGTTGCCGGAGAGCCCTTCTTGCATGCCGTAACATGCTCGGTGTAATCTGCCTGCATTCTTTACGTTTGAATGCCCGTAGATGATTTGGGCTTTGCGGCCCTTGACCGTAGACCCGTTCCTTTAAATGATTCCATAGAAAGAAATCCAGTGGGGTGGGATCAGGCGATTTAGGAGGCCATGCAATTGGGCCCCCTCGGTCTATCCATTTTTACGGATAGGTTCTATGTAAGTGATTCCTTACCACTAGTGAGGGGAGCTCCATATCACTCGCGCTTGAAAGTCGCGTCCGTGGAGAGTCTGGTGTAGTTGTAGATGGCATGGATGATATTTATTACGGTGCAATATGCGCATTACTGAGGACCGATTTAGGCTTATTTGCAGATCCTGTGCTATGGTTCTTGAACTGGTATGTGGACTGTTTTCTATTACGTTTCGCACAGTTGCCTCATTGCCTCCAGAGGTTACTGGTGCATCGCGAGCAGGTGGTGCTCTTCCAAATCATCCCGTTTCACGAAGCCGTCTTTCAACCTTTCGTAAAGTGTCTGCAGTAGGTGCCCTCCTTCCTGGAAACCGTTCTTCACACAAGTGCTTTATTGACAGTGCATTACGCCTTGTTTCTCCATAGATTAACAGCATGTCAACATACTCGTCGTTTGTATACGTGTCGGGCAGAAAGATTTCAAATGCTTAATAGAAAATAGAGAGTTTATTCACGCCAAACATTGATGCAGGTGCAAATAGCTAAAGCCACTTTGCATGTGTGAAGTTTTTAAAACTTGGCTGAATGGACCAAGCATAATACCGAGCACAATAAAACACCTACTACGAAGCATAAATTATCCACTTGTCAGTGGAAAACATGACAATTATTCTATTTTGTAACCATATAATGTTATAAAAATGTTCTTTTTATCATAATATGAAATTATAGGCCCAAAGAGATAAAACAAAAGATAATAACATTTTTGAACTTAACTTAAAGGATTTGAACCCAAACTGAAGTGGCATAGTAGTAAATAAACAATGATAATATCATTCGGCCAATTCTACCTTGCGAACTGGGGTTCGTATACCAATACGTAATTGTAGAACTCAGACCCCACCTCAAATATTTACATGCTTTTTGCAGCTTCATACAGTGTTTCGAGCTCGATTTGCCAGTTTTAACTTAAATAAACAAAATAAACAAACTCCATCAGCCATTTCAATTACTGTACAAATTGAAATATGCCATAGTTTGACAGAAGGGAAATTATCTACCTAATACTCAGAATTCTTTGACAAGGCTGTACAACGAACCTTTGTTGGCTGACGGCTTAAATCCGATTATTCGCACTGCGTAGCTCTGCCATTTTGTTTTCAAATAGTTTTGTCAACGGATGTATGTGATAAGTTGTTCCTTCAGGGGCTTTTTCAAAGGTTTGTATGAATGTATGCTAAAGAATAAAATTTTGTAAAATCAGCTAAAAGTGCTGCACCAGCTCCCAGTATCAGGGTGGGATATTCTTGGAATCGACATAGATGGCGATTGCATTTTGTTCCGTAAAACACTTATTCACTTATCCTCCTCTATAAAGTGTTATGCAAATCAGCCATTACAAGGCATTCAACAAAGGCGTAAGTCACATATGTCACTTAGCACGTTGCATAGATTAAAAAATAAATAGGGGAAGCTGACTCACCTGGTATATAATTTCGCTTACAAGATGATTAAAGGTGGACGTGTTCCAATACATTATTATCGATGCTTTTGTTCTTAGTAGCATTCTTAAATTTCAACAGTACATTTCTGCCATATTATGTTTAATTTATGTACACATTTCTGTAGCTCTTCAATTTATTCCATAATTAGATGGCCGTTTGCGTACAATAAAGCATTAACCACCTGCGAAAGTAAATTTTGTTGTGAACATATTTAATCCATTCTCAAAGGATTTCATCTATATACACATTACACAAACATTGAGACACCGCAGACTTATTTCAAACTTTAATTTGTACTTATTTCTTGAGTTAATCTTCCGTTTTCCAATCCCCAGTTTTTATTTAAAATAAACGTTCAAGGAATATGTGTCATTGTATTTATATGATTATAATTAATTGAAACATATTAAGACGTCCCGTTTCAGGGACAGGGTAATTCATTTTCTTAAAAGCATCCTTTTGATGACAGAGTAACCAATTCCACGTACGATAACTTATGACCATTTGCTTTCAGGGTCCCTGTATAACAAAGAATGGTTGACGAATGTAGCCAAAATATTTCTTTGCAGCATAATATTTAATGATATAGCTGTATAAACTATCTAGAGACCATTTGTGCTCTGTGAGAAAGCTGAAATATATGGCTGGTAACGTCATGAATTAGCAGATAGCAACTGCTCAGGAAGAGTTTTGAGTTTTATTCACTTTGTAGGTAGGATAGCGACATACTGAGTTACATACTAGCTTAACCAATGAGTATACAAATTTTTATGGTTCTTTGACTATGCCAGATAATATTTTATGTTAATTTCCTTAGCTGACGAATATCATGCAGCGATTTTTTCTTTCTCTATCAGATATATAGTACATAGAGAAGGAATATTTCACCCAAAAATGCGACAAGATTTCACCGGAAATGCATGTTTTGAGGCTCCCTGAATACAAAAAACCATTTTTAGAAAAAAGGTTCGAGCGTGTGTGTGTTGTGTGTGTGTGTGTGTGTGTGTGTGTGTGCGCGCGCGCACGCGCGCCTATAAACAGGGAAACTCCAAATCGAAAAGTTTGATAGATACTAAACTTGGTATTTAAGTTCAATATCTTCCAAAGATTTCAACGAAATCTCTTTACCCCAAACTACCCTTAACAAAACTTTAGTTTTTCTCAAAAATAACTCTCGACGACTTTGATTAAAGTACCACATATTTAAGATCTTTACATATCAAAGAAAACGTGTATCTTGTGGCGTGTAAAGTCTCTTTATTCTGAATTTGGAATAATTTTACATAACTGTTAAACATTAAGAGAAACGTACACACGCCACATTTACACGACAACTTGCCTGCATCGCATTTCTTAACAAGGTCTAGTGACATCATGGCTACAGTTAATTGACTGGGGTAGTTTGCTTGCAGATGTAGGTACCCCTTCAGATACATAGCGTACCAATAAGCAAGCACACATATCGTTTGTATCGCTTAGAATGAAATGAAATGTTTCACGTTCTGCCATCGTATTGGCTAGTTGATAAATGTGTGATTACAAGACACCGCTTCCACAAGCAAAATGGTGGCAGCTGTTCACTTTATGCTTGTATGGAAACCAACACGCATGACGTTCTAATGTTCTTCACTAACGTTTTGTGTTTATAAGTTACAAGGCCCTTAACTGCAGACGAGAAAGCGGCTTATGTGCCCATAATATTTTTTAAATGTACAAATTATTGTTCTATTTGGTTTTTGTAATTTTCATATATTTTAATGTCACAGACATACCACACAATAATTGGATAAATTAAACAGTGCATGTAGGAATGAACGGAATGAAATAATCAGCGATAATTTAACTCAGCCCGGTACTTAAACTGTAACATACATTATAATATAAGCTACAGACTCGCTGCAACCTTTGTCGGCAGTTTAACGATTGGTTGATTCAGGCCAGAAGTGCACTAGTATAAATGATTGAATGTTGTATTCGTCAATAAAGTTACATTACGCATTCCTTGTATAATAACGAGTGTTGTTTTAAACGCTCGCTTTTTGAGTCAGAAATATACAGCTATGAAATTGCAGTGTTTCCCAATAAAATTATGGATCACCAAATTGGACCGTTTCGAATATTTTCTTTATTTAATATCTGAATTTAGGAGTAAGTATTAGTTGCTAAGCAAATTAGGCTTACATCAAAGATTTGTTAGTTATCATTCTATCCTCTCTGATCTTAGTATAAATACATTAAATGTTAACAAAACGTAAAAGTTTGCAATTACTCTTTTACTTGTTTTTATATTAACTAAGCATTCTTTTATAGTGTTTGCAATAGCATTGTGCATTACAAAAGCAAATCTTGCATTGTTTGAATCCTCTTTTTGAAACACAGATATTTTAAGGCATTATTGTAAAAGGGGATCTCAGTCTTGGAATATATATATGTATTCGTTCAAACCACTTATCAAATTTACAAATATGTGGAGGAATATGCTTCACCCCTTTTGCAATATCGAATTCAATTAAAACAAAACAATCAAAAATTTTCTTTCTTCTACTTTAACCTTTAGAAACTGATTTCAGATCTCAATATTGGGTCCATCGCCCGTTGTTGTCTCAGACTGCATTCAGTCGTTTACTCATTTATTTGCTAGGGACTGCATATATTGGGCATCATCCTCACATTTTTCCATAATTTAAAAGCGCAATTTATTATCGATTGGGTTTAAATCGGGACTCTTGGCGGACCAGTCGATTACCGAAATTTCTAGGTGTGACTGTATCCAATCTTTGGCGGTTTTAGAAGTAGATATGGGCACCGCTGTTATCCTGCGCGAAAGTAATGGTGAGCATTTCGTCAGCTGGATAAACAGTTTGAACGCTAGGAAGCATACAGTCCTCAAGAACACGTATATGTTCTTCAGAATTCATTTGAGATGATATTTGGATTAGCTCTCCGGGTCCTGAAGCAGATATCCAGCCCCAAACGCTTATCCGGTCACTTCCTTTTTGGGTGACAATATGCCTTTTCGTCAGTGAAGATCACAAGCTTCCCAAAACTGTCTGGTTTGACAAGGTACTCGAGCGTAAACCCCATTCGATTATTGCGGTGGTATTCGATCATGTCTGTTTTCTTGGCTGCCTTTCTATGATGGATGTCAGCTTGTCGGGGCAGTTTCTTACTGTCGAAATGGAACAGGTTAACTGTAAATCGTGGCGTAATCTTGTAGCAGGTTGAATGGGGCGTTTCTGCTGGCATTTACTAGCAGATTGACTTTTTCAGAGTCTTACAGAGTTGGCCTGATTTTAGGCCGTCAACCATGTCCTCGGAATCGTCTAATCCAGTACTTAACCACGAATTTTACTGGTTTACACGATATTTACAATTTCCGTAAGTGTTGCTTCGCATAACCCAACAATACGCCCCCGAGTTGGTTCGTTTGTATAAGGCATGTTTAACTGTCGTCACGGTTTTAGATTGTGAAAGAGAAACCCGAGTAAACTACAAAAACCTATTTTCCCTACTGGAGAGTCCGAGGGAGGACAAGGAAGTATATTATGGCACGCCCACAAGTCCCTGACTGATGGTCGAAAATTCACTGTATGTTACTTCTTTTTGCTTGTGTACAACATGATATATATAGATATCTTTAAAGCCCATAATTTATTTCAATTAATTCTTTTTGTGGCATCAGTCTTTCCCAGATATCCGTTATATTGGTTTGAATTTTTAATACTTAGTCATTTTTAAAGTGCTGTCTTTGTTCAATTATTTCTTGAAGGGTTATGAGTAGATTATGAAATTTAAAGACCATAGAATACCAACTTTTAAACATCTGAGTACAGATTCGATTTCCTGTATCCCTTACCTTTTACCTACAATGAAGTGGGCAATAAAGCTATTTTTGTAAAGGTTTATCCCTACTGACATGAAGTGGATAGAAAAAATAAGCTTTAATAACAATAGCTTGCAGAGGCTATGTAAAATAAACTATTTTGGGTAGAGAAAATCATACAAATGTAAGACTTGTTTTTTAATTTTGTTGTCAACTGAAGCTATGTTTGCAGTAATAGTATTTCCTATGGGACACTGCTGTTGATAAGTTTGAGCACTCATATGTTTATTTATTTATTTATGGACGCTCTTTAACTACCATGGTTCTTAGTGTCCCATTCTTTATTAGGCATGAAAGACCGGAAATTTTGCACAGAAGCCTCTTTATGAGGCTAGAGGTTTCTTTACGCGCCGTAAATCTACGACACGGGACCACCTGCTTTACTTCCCTTCCGAAGGAAGCATGCTAACGGTTTTTACGCCCGAAAAAATCCATGGCCTTCCTCAGAGTTTGAACCCGCGACCTTGGGAACTAATGACTAATTCATGTGTCGGTGTATAAAATAAGTTAAGAAAGCAAGCACTTGCTTTTAATAGAAAAGTCAAGGCCTTGTACCATCTACATAGAAAATGTCCTGTGAATAAGACTAACGTTATCTACGACACAGAATATCACAAATACAACGACATTATTACATTAGAACTGATTATGAAGTCCATTAAAATACATATATTAGCTTTACTGACCTTTTAAGGTCAAACAATTCCACGATTATTAGTCCTAGATTACACACTGAAGGTTAAATAATTTAATAGTATTGTACAAAACAAAAGTCCAGAGATTATTTGCCTTAAGGTTAAACTGCATTTTAAAATAATCTTTAACTTTTAAAATCATTATAAGATAATTTTTTTAAACAGTGTACATTTATTAAACAGCATACTTGTTTTGTACGCAGAAAATTGAGTTTTTTATTTACGGACGCTCTTTCACTGCTGTGGTCCTTAGCGTTTCATTCTATATTGGGCGTGGACGATAGGAAATTTTGCTCGAAGCTTCTTTATCAAGCTTGAGGTTCTTTTACGCGCCGTAATTCTACGACATGGGACGACCGGCTTTACTTCCCTTCCGAAGGAAGCCATGTTAAGGATTATTGTACGTAGCTATTGGCACTATTGCTGCCTTACGTTATCTGATAGGCAATTGCTTCTTTTTATGTTCTATATTTAAGAAAGTACATGAAAATGAGATTTTCTGAAGCCTTTCCCTGGAATTTCTTCAAAATGCATCGGCCGAGAAATGCATTTAGAACCGGAATGCATGTACAAGATGAACCTTGTTTAACATCGTTGGTTAGGAGTCATTTATTTGCATCCTAATATTGCACTAATTGAGTGACGATTCAGTACACTTTTTAACTAATATAAACTATGCAATAAAAACCCTTCACATATAAAGGGGTCGGGGCAAAACAGTTCAAGCATCTTTTGGAAAAACTCAGCTATCATTGCCATCTTTTGAGTAATGGCAATAACCATGAAATTCGATGTCGAGATTTTACCGAAAATATGCTTCGAGGCCCACTGAAACCACTAAAAAAGCATTTTAGGAAAACATGTTGGCGTATGTGTGTGTCCGTGATCAGACGAAAAGTCAGATAAATACCACATCTGGTGTTCAGATTAAGTGCCTTTCAAAGATGCGACACGAAGATTTTCAAGAAAATCCCCATCCCAACTACCCTTTACAAAGAACATATTTCGAAAAGTTGATTAAAATACCATATATTAAAGATATTTACATAACAAATACAATATATATCTTGAATTTTTGGAGAATAGCCTATGAAGTCCTCTACATTCGGAGGGAATCTCGTATAATGGTAAACGTTAATCGATAGACGAAAACATATATACAAAAAATATAAATCTCTTAAAAACGCAAAATTTATTTAAATAACCTTTCTTATGGCATAAGTCGTTTCTGAGAGATCCGTTACTAAAGTTTTGAATAGTTCATTTCTTGGACATTCTCTTAAAGTCCTTTCAACCTTCAGTTGTTGCTTGCGATTGCATGGAAACAGTAAGTAATTTTAAGGCCAGCATATAGCGTCCATTTCTCAAACATTTAACTATCGCTGTTCTCTTTGTATCCTAATAAAATGCGTAATGTAGCTGTTTCTGAAAAGGTTTATTTGGATAAAAATTTGGTAGATATTAAAACAAGCTTTAGTGAAAATAGTATGTATACCCACTAATAAAAGTTAGAGGTTAGAGAAAGTGATGTAAATGTATCACATCGGAATTTTTTCATCTATATCACAGATAGCTCTATATGTCACTATAATTTTGTTGCCTCAAAATTGTTTTATTTGGGGGTTGGACAAATCAATGCCAAGCGTCAGTCTTACAGATTGGATCATGGCGTGCAAGAGGGTGCTTACATTTTCAAGTGATTCAGAAGAATGTGCTGATAACTCTGATCTAGATCCCGATATCTACCAAAAGTTGTTGACCAAAATGTACAAAAAGAGGTTGAACAAGTGAGTTTTGCTTGGCATTATTCTTATACTTAAAATTTTATTCTTTGTTGACTAGTTTAGGTGACCTACATAAATCCTAAACCGTAATTACTGTGCAATGCTTTCAGTTATATTCTGAAATTATGCTGCTGTTATATAATGCAAGTAATATAAAACGTGTTAGAAACTTTTATTATCTCTTCTTGAAAATAAAACATTTGGTGCCTTGGCAGTATGCTTCGCCTATTTCTGGGGGATTGTTACTTCGCGCTTTATTGATCCAAGAATTCGGTATTATTAGCCTTATAAGGAAGTACGGGTACTATTCTTCTATCATTTTAATACCATCTGTGTTAGAAAGCTTGAAATGGATTAAATTTCTGAAACATTATGCCACCTAAAATGTTTATTAGTAATACCATTACTGCTTAAAATTAAATTAGTTTTAAAATACGATGATAGAATATTGCCATAATGTTTATTTATTAGTTATAATCCTTTATTTCAACACCGAGAGGACTACTCTGCAGATATCAATGGTGTAGGAAGACTACCTTTTCCTTCTCCAGCGAAAGAACGAAGAGCTAGGAAAAGAATATGCCACATGAAGCAAGTCGTTAGAAATAAGAAAAGGATAATGAGGGAAGAGAAACAAAATATGTTCTTCAAAGGTTCAGTCCAGAGTTGATGATGGGACATTGCGTCATTATACCGTCGACAGAAAAATTTAGCAATTAAGACATATGAAATAACGTTAAGCGGGATAATTATACTGGTGTGTCGAGTTCCTTCAAAATATTCATAGAAGCGAAGTTGTGAAAGCCCTTCTGTCCACTGGTAAGGAAGAGTGTAAGGCTCTTTCTTAACGAGAGATTCTTTCAGAATTTGGTACAGAGAGGTTGCTCCCACTATAACTAGAGTCTTCACAAGAACAAATGATTTCTCTACTATGCTCGGAAGGAAAGGCAATTTAATATAATACAACGGGAGAACAAAGCGAGTGAATGAAAAGATAAATGATTCAGCCAGAGAGAGTAAAAGAAGAAAGTAAGATGATTCGATCTTTTGTTAACCTGAAACACACGTTTCTAAAGTTTCATCTTCATACTTGCCTTCCAGAGGGAACATCTTGTGAAATGAAATTGCTCCCGCGGATGAAAGCTTCCGAGTGCTGTAATATCGCTCGCATCCACGTGATCGATGCAGAAAAAGAAAAAGAAATGAAAAAACAGAAAAAAGGAAAATGGGGAAAAAGAAACTACATGTACAAAATATTATCTATCCTTAAATTTTCTTGTAGCATACCTGCTTTTTTGATTGAAACCAAACCACACATGTAGAGATTTCAATAAAATTAATCACTTTAACAAGAGTTAAAACCTTTATTGATAAAGTAATACTCTGATTAATAACGTGTATTTAATGTTGTAAAACTGGGGCAAACCATAATTGTATTAACACATTATAGCATAATTTTAAACGGGGTATTTTCACTTCATTTACCATGTACTAGCATAATACAACCGTATTCTTAGAAAAAGATTCCTGTGTGTGTGTGTGTGTGTGTGTGTGTGTGTGTGTGTGTGTGTGTGTGTGTGTTTACCAACCGCTTTGGAAAAGACGCACATACTAAACTTCTCAGTTGTTGATTTGTTTATAACTATCAGTTGACACAAATTCCTCTATTTATACAATACATGGCATACCCTGCTAAATAATTGATTACAACATAAAAGTAAACACAGCAAAGCTTTCTTTCATTAAGGTTATTAAACTGTTTTGGCATTGATAATAAATATCGTATCGTACAAGTGAATTCGATTCTCTTTAGTTTTTCTGTATTGTAGTTGCTAAATCGTGACCATGCATATATTATGTTCAAAATGAAATATCCACATCATTTATCTTATTCTACATGCATTTTCTGTGGAGTAATAATAACTATTTTCTATTCCATGACATTCTCAACAAAAATTCAAAGCCTTCTTCTCAAATATATTGCTTTATAACTCTGTGTATTCATATTCTAGTTATAGGCTTTGTATATACTTCTTAGTCTATTAGTAAGTTATGAATTGGAATTAGAAGGTGTTTTACAGCCTATGTCTGCCAGAAAGAATAGGGCTTTTCAATGGCAAAAGAATTACTAAAATCAATTTAGTGGCTTTTTAAACGTTTCTCTCTTTATAATATTAATATAGATTGCATTAAAACACACTGTCTCATGTAATTATGCAGATATACGTTATATTACTTGCATAAATGTTTTCTACTTTATGAAACACTGCATTTCACTGATCCATTGTTCTTACAGGATTTTCCAGATGTTAACTTTCGTTTAAGTTGAGAACAAAACACACCGCTAGCAGAAAAATCTTGTTTCCGATTATAAAGCTAAATGATCTACTACAAAAGCTGTTTCTTTATTTCGTTTAGTATTGATTAGGTGATTTAGCTGAAACTTTGGTGTAGACGTGTGTTCAGAATTCTAAATTTTATTTCTGCGATGCTGTCGGGTAACTGGTGAAGTAGATGTTCATGTAACCAACGTCGTGACCACCCAACTCACGATTAGCTTGTACATTAGCACAATCCGACAACGCTACAATTCTATCAGGCACGTGGTCGCCCGGACTTTGCATTTCGCTGTTTAAGTTTCCTGCGACTGCTTTTACCTACCTACCTACCTACCTACCTACCTACCTACCTACCTACCTACCTACCTACCTAGCTATCAATTCAGTTTATGTTGTATTTATGTTCCTTATAGGCTCCTACTCATTTGTACGGTTTTCGACCAAATTGGCACATATATTCTTTAGGACCAGAATGGTAACAAAAAACACTCCTAACGGTACACTGTGTGGAAAATGCACTGCGAGAGGCAATTTTGATTCTTTCTGCTTCAATGGTCTAGTTTTCTCAATAATTTTGCTAAATAAAACGACAAATATTGCTCTCTTCATTCTGTTAGGGATGTCACCCCCCCAAAAAAAACCATAACGAGAGATAAGAGTTGACAAAGGTTTTATAAAAGAGAATTGTTGGTTCTTTCATTACAAATGGGAAATTTGGCACACATATTCTTTAGAATAAGCGTAGACATTCAGTGGGAGTTGTTTTGAAATAAAACAGCTTTTGAGGCTTTTAGTCTGTTTCTCAAATATTTTGCCAAATAAAGCATTATTTTATGGTTTATAATACAAAAACTAACCTCTAGGGATAGTGTGGAGGTATATCAGCATTAATGGGCATGTTCTTTCAATTTTTGTAGAACATAAAAACAGAGGATACTTTCTTTAGCCTTTTGTAAAATAATGTGAATTTTTTTTTAAAAACTTGAGGTGAACTGGAGGCATTTTTGAGACATTTCAGCATGAATGCACATGTTTTCTCTACTATTTTGCTAAATAAAAAGATAAAACCTTATACTTGTTCTAACTTGAAAATCGGCCGAAAGGCTGCTCGGGGTGCGCGCGCGCACGCGCTCGCACACGCACACACACACACACACACACACAAAGCAAAGCCCCCGTTCTCCAAATATTTGGAAATTTAATAAGCCGTGTACTGCAGGTAGTTAATACAAATAAAGACAGTAATCATCCTGCCATATTATACTGACTTTAGAAAGCATTGCTTTAGTTCTTCAACCGCTTGGAGACACCCATATTCTTGGTGCTGGTGGGTCGGATATATTAGGTTGTACTGTATTTTGGAACCATAGTTAATGGCGTTATTTTAAGAATTGTTTCAAAACAACTGTTCGTTATTTCATTCCACCTGTAATCACTAATAATGCTTTTGTCATTAAACAATTTCATTGGTTTCAATATTTTAATCAAGTAAACTGTCACAGGTGAGTCGTTTGTTTGCTTTCCCTGGTACAGTTAGATTTCAACGACAAAAGGTTCAGTCTATTCATAACTTGACAAGTGACAGTTACTGATGGAGTTATAAATACTACAAGAGACTTCATTATACTCTGTTATTCATACATGAGCATATTAGTAGCGCCTTTTATTTTTACCCTTGTGTTGTTTATATTGCTTGACCATTTATCACATTTTGTGACAGCCAGATCTATCTATACGTCATATAAATTGTAGCAGAAACTTTTCTGATAATTTCCAATTTTTGGATGAATAACATTTGCAAAATTTGTTATATGCGGTATTTGTAAACTTAACCTACATGCATTTAGCAAGGGTATTTTTGTATTTGTTCTTTTTTAATACCTGCAAAGGTCATAGATGTATCAGTTAAGCTCATGGAAAAATAAACAAATTCGTGAAGAATTAAGGCTTTTTATTATTAAATTCTTGTGTTAATGCCCCGATTTTCACAACTTCAATTTTATCTTTCAGTTTCGGTGACGTTTTCAATAACGTACTTAGAAATTTCTAAAATTTAATGTTGAAAGTACTATCTATTAAAGTGGTATGCAATTTTCCAAGAATTACAGAACTCATAAAATGCAAAATATTGAAACACACAAAACACACGAAAACCGTAAAATTGGTGTTTGTTCTTTAGCTATGTAAGAATTCTTTTAGGGGGTTAGACATATACTATAGTTTTCGATGTGTCTTTCTCTCTTTTTCCCCATATCTTGCCCTTCCGTTCAGGAATAGCACAACCGAATGTCATGAGACTTTGTAAACAGCATACCTCGTGTCCCATTAGACAATGTGCTGCATGATATTGCATTACCCAAAGGCGATTTCCAAAGGAGCACGAGTTGAAACAATCCCTTGCATATTGCTGGGTTTTCGAGAATGTTTATCACAAATTTTGCATTTACAAAGTTACGGTAGAATGGACATTTAAATGGTTATACTGCATTTTCTTTACTGTTATTCATGTGCAGTCATTGTCAGCGATGAAGGCTCGATGTAAATAAATTAAGCAGTCTTGTCATTATTGTTGTTATTACACTTGTTATTATTTTTCCTTTTTTCTTTTGTGTTTTTGCACTGTTTTGTTTACATGTTTTACAGTTTTTCTGATTTTATTTATTTATTTTTTCGCATATATACTTTCGATACAAACATGCATGCCTGAAACAGAATTACAAACTGCAATACGGTATACTAAAAGTAAACTACTTCAACGAGGCCGGCTCGGGTTCGAAGGGTCAACAGATAGATTTAGGATATCCTAAGTTGATGCTTCAAGCGCTATGGCGAACAGTAAAGGCTGGTTCAAATAATCCCAGAAGGAAAACGGTAACGGAAAGGGAAGCAAAATGCAATGTTTTGGTTCCCAATACACTGGGAACGAGAACGGGAGTGCACATCGATGACCGTATTTATAGCAAACTGGAAAGTCCATTTTGTGCACTGGGATGTCATTTGCTTGTAAATGGAAAATGATATAATGCAAATAGAAAAAGAAATTATTCTTACAACTATTTTATTTCATTGGGTTTTTTACCTGGTCCACCTGGCAGTTAAAGTTGGAAAGTTGGATATACTTGCTAATCAGACTTTCTACCGTCGGAGTATCAAAATAATTTATAAGTTGTTGCTGGTTTTTCTGGATGAAAATCTTCTGCCACTTTCTTAGATTACTATGTTGTTAATGTGCTTTACTAATTTTGCATTTCATGATATGTTTCCCACATTGATTTTACTATTTGTTTATATTTTACGTTTCGAAGGAGTTATTTGGTCCTGATGCTTATGTACCTTTGTGTTTAAACGACCTAAAACTCGTCAGTTTTTGCATTCTATTTTGTGAATACCGGATATTTTTCTGAAGGTTCCTTGTCTTTACAATCTGATTTGTTCACGTTTCTCAGGTTATACTTTTCTTCGGGTGCTAATATAATTTTGAAATGATGAATATTCTTTTTTAAGCTTTTGTGTTCCTATAGCTGGAGTGTAAGTTTTCTGTATTTTGTGACTTTCCTTTTGTCTTTCCATTTTGTGATTTTTAATGGCTTTTATCTGTTGAATGTCTTAATCTTCTTAGTGCTAAATTGTTTTAACCCATTATACCAACATTAAATAAGTGAATTCTTACTGGTATTCGTCTTAAGGAGGGAAACGTTAACTAGTGATAGCTAGGTTATTAATAACTTCTTGTTTTTAGAGTATCGGGTTGTAACTATTTCTCTGATGTAGTTTTCAGCATGCAGTTCTTTCCTGTAATTATATGATCAAGTCCATTTCCTATTTGAACTATTTCATTAGGTCCTATACAGTTTTCAAGTGTAATTAATTAATGACCCATGATTCTTTTCACCTGCTACCAATTCAGCAAAAATAATGCAGGTTAGTCAACGTCAACACTTAATAGAGTAAGCACTTTCCAAATTATGTTTCGCATTTCTCTTTTGAAAGTGTCATTTCTTTATTGGTAGTATATATTAAAGTTATTTTTAGTCTTTACCTTTCTCTGTTAATATCTATCGGTTTTTGTTTTGCTAATATTGGTTTTTAGACAATTGTCTGTTTTGAGTTGCATAATAATAAAACACGAATGACGCTTTCGCTGAAAGAACCAATGCTTAATGTATCTAATGGATTCAGAAAGTATATATGCAGGAATTTCTTCCGGTACCATTTCCTCAACTTGCGACTACAGAGAGCTCTAGCGGCTGTTTCATATCCCGGCCACAGCAGTCCGGATTTGGTACCAACGATTTTCATCTGTTTGTTTTTTATCTGAAGAAATTCCTTGGTGAAAAACGTTTCAACGACAAAGATATTGTGAAGCAAGAAGTGCAGATTTGACTTTCATCACAGGCGGCATCATTCTTTGACGAAGGCATACAAAAACTGGTTTCCCGTTACGGCAAGTGCCTGAATAACGGCGGTGATTATATGGAGAAGTAGTGTAAGGTGTAAGGTAATGAATAATAATAACGTATTTAGAAAATAATGATCTGTTGCTGTTTAAAATAGTATCGCTACTTACTTTAAAAACACGCCTCGTATATTTCGCGAAAGTAGCAGTGGAAGTGTAATGATTGAGGTACTTCACGCTGTATTCTGTTGCATGAGCGGTTATGCCTGCTGGATAGAACCGACTCTAGAGGATTATGCGTACGCCCTGGGACAGTCTTTAAGGTAAGCTGCAGTACGTGCGTGGCCAGAACCGCACTGGGATCAAAAGGATTCCAACCTCTGGAATTCATGACGCTGGAACGCCAACTCTACAAGAAACCGGGCAAGCACAAACTTGGTCGATAAAGAGGACTGATGTTTTAAACCCAACTAAACTGTCATAAGAAATAGATCGAGAACCTTGGAAACAATTTCCAAACCCTTATCGCCAACTAATGCATATGAGGTTTCATTGAGTGAAAACTAATTCCTACAAGCTACATCAGTAGTGCCTTTATCCCCATTCCAAAAATATACATGATGTACTTCCGTAACAAATATAAAAACAGTGGCATTCCAGGAGATAAATCATATAAGGTACAAAATAGCACTCAATAATAAAAATCATAAATTGGTTCACCAATTTGAATTATGTGGGCCTCCAGTATTTCGTATGGATACAGGAAACAAATTAAAGTTTAAATTAACTAACTAAATATTAAATTTAAAGCGAACTGCGGAACCATCAGAAGAATACTAAAGTATACAACAAAACGAGCTACTATTAAAGCCTACAAAACAATGGCAGTACCTGTCCTTTATTACGGAAGTGAAAACTGGACCGTAAGCAGACATGAGAGAAGAAGAATCGAAAAGAAAATGAAATTCCTCAGATCACTGGCGGGATATAGAGTAATAGATCAGAATAGAAATGTAGAAATAAGAGAGGAACTACAAATATATAACCTAAACGAGCATATAGTTCAACAAAGAATAGATTTCCATTAACATATAACGAGAATGCCAGATCGCAGATTCCCTAAAATAATATTCATTTATGAGCCCCAAGGTTACACGAAGAGCTGGACCGTTTCTAAATGGCAAGAGCAATTTTTGAAGTCAGAACATGGCCGATGACCTAATCCTTGTTGAAGAAGAACTATGTAACAAATTATAAATATTGATTATAATCAATCGAGCACAATTGTGTACAGTCATTGTCACCGATAGTGGCTCGACATAAAGTAAATAAGAGTTCTCCGTGACCTCAGATCCTAGGTTTGAAGGCTAAACATGCGGATTGAGGTGTCTTACGTTGGTATTTCAAGCACAGTAGTGAGCAGGTAGTTTAGAACGTACGTTTTGGAGACTTGTTTATTAAAGAAATCACACATAAAATTCATTTACAACGCTGCAGAAGAAATTGCACACCTGTGTCCTTTAAGACGTCTTGTAGGATTAACCGACTTCTACAGTATGTATGTTCATACTTCTATAATATCCGTCTCGGTGTTCAAGTGGACAGCGTTCTGACTATTCAATCTATAGGACTCGAGTTATTGCCAAGATGTGATGGGGAATTTTTATTTAATTAGAATTATTTCCTACACCTACCAAGATTGTGGAAGTGTGAGTACGTGGGTGAACATAAGCATCGTGACTTTCTCCAATTCTTTTGTCACTTCTCTAGGTTTTCACTGTCATTTCACTAATGTGATATAGTTCAGCTTTCACTGCGATTTCATTCAATTCACTATCACTTCAATTTCTTCGTGGTGCAGCCGCTTAATGAAGCACCCAAGACATTGCCTCTTCTTCCGGACGGTTTACTCATTGGGGAATCAAACACAAGACTTCTCCAATATCTCGCGGAAGCAGCACTCACCGTACGTCACAAACTCACTTGTAGAACCGCACTTGTATCGCCTCAGAAACGCACTTGCCAATTCCCTTACTAACGCACTGACGAACTCACTCACTGGCAAACCCGCTTGTATACGTTTCCACAGAAATTCTAGAGCCGACAAGATCCGGGACGGCAGTCCGAGCACTGGCAGAGTCCCTGACGACTCCTGACGCCGGGAGAACGCTCCCCCACAGACCTGGCTTTCTGGGGATCTCAGTTCCATAAATCAAACTGTATCGCCATAAGCTTCGCCAGCCGTCCACTCGCCTGATCCTTCGATTGCGGCGTTTCTTTCCTTCCGCTAGGTTTGGGACGATGTATAAATTAAATTAATGTATTATTAATTTGTAATACTTAGTATTGTTTAATTTAAGTAGTGCCACGTATAATTTACATGTCTTGGTGTCAATTATTGCTAGTATTCATCACTGCTGTAGCGTCGCTCGCTTGCTGATTGCTGACTGGTTTCTTCTTTCTTCTGGTAAAACATGGATTGGTAATGGAGATCTCAGGTAAGTAAGACAGTATTGCCTATTTTAATAAGCTGGTAAATTTTAATGTTTCTTCTTCACTAATTATGGAACTTACAATCACCGATTGCAGCAGCACGATCATAAATCTTGACGACAATACTTCCATTATTGACAAAGAAATAATTTACAAAGCGCGGAATGTTTTCACTTAGGATTTTAAATTGCACATATTATCTCACGAGAATTCACTACTAAAAGAACTGTTGGAAATACAGTGACATTATTTCACACCGGATATGACTGAAATATTCCTCGCAATGTACATCGCGTATTGCTTCTTCGTTATTATTGGCGTAAAACTTTCACGCGACGTGACGCAGAGACACGTTGAGTATCTTTTAACAACTGAGCTCTAACAAAAACTTTCCCAGACTATATACTTCTAACTTCGCGCGAACACATCACCCTCTTAATTCTTATGGCCACTTTCATACGCACAGTGGCTTCTAGATATTTTAAATCACACTTGTTACAAAATCATTGGTCATACGCTGCTCACATGAGCTAACACCACTAGAAATTTTTGTTTGCAAAATATTCTTTGCGTATAGAGGGAGTGACACAAAAATAGCCATGGCTTGGGGTGGTACAATGAAGCCATTCTGTTACGTGTCCTTGGCAGTGAATCCTTTTCGTGCCTGCGTGCTTCTGGACATCTTTCGGTGGAAGTTTCGTACGTCTTGGAAAATTACAAACGAATAAACCTTAATAATAACTGTTGCATTAGATTAAATAATTACCTGCAACCTTTTTCCTCATTACTTCGCTTTTCTCTTCTTTATATGATATCATTTTCATCTTGTATACATAACAGAATACTGATATTTTTCTCATGTTAATTATTTATATGAGGCAGTTCGAATATAATTAATTATAGTTCATTTATTAGACAATACATAATGCCTCAGAACTTGAAACAAAGGTAATGAAATGACAGAAATAGGGAACAGGAAAAATCGAGGTATTGTATAATCCACACCAAAATTCGCCTACCAACCACGGAAAATCACGAAAAACCACTACGTCAGAGTGCCGGTGCAACGGGAGTCGAACCTGGCACCTCCCGAAATGCAAGCCTCGCTCATTACTGCGGAGCTATCTCGCTCTGTACCCTACGTACTTAAAACGGTGCACTGTGTTAAACAGACGATTACCGTAGCTGACAAACCGATGCTATTAGGTGAAATACAAGCCCTAATCGCTGTTGTATTGTTCGGAAGAATAAATGCAAGGTGAATGTCACTTTTGTACTGATTGCTTATAGTGCTTTTCAACTCCAAATAATATTTTTAACGAGAACGGTGTTTTAAAGGTGAAGAAGCAGACTGTAAAACTAGAATCTATCGTTTTCCAAAGATACTACTTCACAAAAAGCATTACTTTTACATAAATCCGATGTGTTACATTCACATGACTTTCTCTACCCACTATTTATCTGTATGCAGCCTCCAGAACTATTTTTACGAAAGCTTATTACTTTCTCTACTACATAGAGTAAGTAGGGGAAGTATTGTATTCCACCCAAAAATTCGATACCGAGATTTCACCGGAAATACATGTTTTGAGACCCCCTGAATCCAAAAAACGCATTTTTGGAAACATGTCCGTGTATGTCTGTGTGTCTGTCTGTGTGTGTATATGTGTGTCTGTCTGTGAACAGCATAACTCAGAAACGAACAGTCGGATAAACACCAAACTTGGTATTTAGGTTCAGTATCTTCCAGAGATGCGACACAAAGGTTTTCAAGAAAATCCCCCACCCCAGATTACTCTTTACATGGAACATGTTTCGAAAGTTTTAATTTTCTCAAAAATGGCTCTAACGATTTTCATTAAAATATCATATGTTTAAGATATTTTCATGACAAATAAAATGTATATCTTGAATTTTCTGGGAATGTCTCCAAAAGTATTCTTCATTGTGGACGACTTTTGCATAACTGGTAAACCATAAGAGATAGACAAAATTTTAGTACACAAAAAATGTAGATCGCGTTAAAATACACAATTTATGTCATATACATTTTTTTTGTTGAGTTAACCGTTTTCGAGATATTGCTTGATATTCCCTTAAATTTTCCAATACTTTTCTCAAATGGGAATTCGTTATTCGTTTTTTTTTGTCTTGGATATGCAAAGAGTATTAATCTGTGGCAAAGAGAATGGTGCTGCACCTAGCAACCAGCTATTAAGAGACATGTATGTGCTTAAAGGCTGCTGTATTTCTATATTGCCCTTGTAAATGTATATTCCCCTTACATCTGCAAGAAAATTAGCAGTAAGATAGAGTCTGCAAATGTTTATCTCGATTAACATGAAGTAGATGGAGAATAAGCGTTTGTAAAAATAGTCTGTACAAGAGTAGAGAAAGTCATGTGAGTGTAACATATCAGATTTTTGGAAACATGTTCGTGTGTGTGTGTCTGTCTGTAAACAGCATAACTCAGAAACGAACAGTTGGAGAAACACCAAACTTAGTGTTTAGGATCAGTATCTTCCAGAGATGCGACACGAAGTTTTCAAGCAAATCCCCCTACCCCAGATTACCCTTTACATGAAACATTTTTCAAAAATTTTAATTTTCTCAAAAATGGCTCTAACGATTTTGATTAAAATATCATATATTTAAGATACTTTCATGACAAATAAAATGTATATCTCGAATTTTCTGGGAATGTCTCCAAAAGTATTCATCATTGTGAACGACTTTTGCGTAACTGGTAAACCATAAGAGATAGACAAAATTTTACTACACAAAAAATGTAGATCGCGTTAAAAAACACAATTTATGTCATATACTTTTGTTGTTGTTGTTGTTCAATGAACCTTTTTCGAGATATGACTTGTTATTCCGTTAAATTTTCCAATACGTGTTCTGTTTCTCAAATGGGAATTCGTTATTCATTTTTATTTGTCCTGGTACTGCAAAGAGAATGGAATACTCCACATAGCAACCAGCTCTTAAAATATTTGACAATCGTTTAAAGCCTACCAATTCCCCTTGCATCTACAAGAAAATTAGCAATAAGATTAACATCTCGATATCTCGATTAACATGAAGCATATGGAGAATAAGCGTTTGTAAAAATAGTTTGTACAAGAGTAGAGAAGGTCATGTGAGTGTAACACATCACATTTTTTTCCATCTACTTCATGTTATTCGAGATAAAGCTTTACAGAAATAGTTTCTTTACACATTTCGTAGGTACAAGGGGAAAGGAGGAAATCAAATCAACAGCCATATGTTTAACAAGGAAATTCTTGAAATTCCATAATGTTTCCATAACATAGCAAGGAATAACTGAATAGCAACACCACTTTAAAAGTTACAAAACAGAAAAATTCAAATCAGTAATAACGGTGAGTTCGAAAATGGCTGATGCATAGCTTACATGAAATAAATTGTATGTTATAAAGATATTTATATTTTTATGTTGTATGTCTTTGTCTATCTCTGATGGTTTACTGGTTGTACAAAATTATACAAAATTCCTTCTGAATTAAGAGGAGTTCACAGGCTGTTCCACGAACATTCAAAATATACATTTTTTTATATGTAGACGCCTTAAATATGTGACATTTTAATCAAAGACGTTAAAGTCATTTGTGAGAATATAAAAATATAAAAAAATGCACCATACAAAGAGTAGTTTGGATTGGGGAATATTTTTGAAAATGTTGGTGTCGAAACTTTGGAAGTTATATACTTATATTAAATACCAAGCTTGCTATTTATCGAAAATTTTGCTTTAGACTATGCCGTTTACAGACACACACAAAAGACATATATACATTTTTTTTTTGGATTCAGGTGCCTTAAAATATGTATTTCCGGTGGAATAAAATACTTCTGCTAAGTGGCACAGAAGGTAATAAGAACGGTCTTCAAACGCTAAATCTGCAGAATTAAATTTAACGTCCGTACTTACTGTAAACGGCACCACACGCGGTGGACACTGATGAGTGATGATACATGAAATAAAATGATAATTGTAAAAGGAAATTAGAAAAGGAACCTTTCAGACCCTACGTTTAGGGTACTCACCGCCATTTGGTAGTTATGAGGGCTGAGAAAAGCCTGTTAAATACTCATTCAAGAAACTATCCTGGCTGGATTTGAACCGCAGATTTCCTGTCACGAGTCCTTGCTTGAACGACCTCGGCTGCCGGTATCGACTGCGCAGGCGATCTTTTGTAATCAGAGTTACAGAAGTATTCCATTCATATTTAAAAAAAACACAGATTCAAATTAATCCTTGTTTGTGCTCGTAATTATGAACAAAATACGTCTGTGTAGTAAAAATGGAACAACTAACAGCTCGAAGTTTAGCAACTGGGCAAGGACACTATCCGTTGCTTCAAGACGTCGTAAAAGTGTTGGCCGACTTCTTACTCCTGCTGTCTGTTGAGCGTTACATTCCCAGAGGAGGTAATATTAAAAGTAAAGGTACGTATCACGAGGGGCTCCAGAACCGGAGCAGGGCACTGCAAGTAAGCCAGTCGGTCCAATTTGCTTCCAACGTGACCTCTGGGAGGGAGGGGCTAGTGGACAGACGTGAAGGGCGACGGGTGCAAGCAAGGACGGTATCCCTAACGCTTCCAGATATAACGCACCGACGCCGCCGGGTTCCTGCTCACAAGACACCAATCTCAGGGGAGAGACCTAACTGAAGGGTACTGCAGCGACACCGGGAAGAAACCTTTACAGAGCGCAAGCCACCGCGCAGCCACAACCCGCCCAACATGTCGCCTGGTTCTGTAACCCTGAAACAGATGACAAGGAGGATGATAGATACAGGGAATGAGAGGGAGGAGAATCGCGGTAGAAGATGAACCACACCAGCATTCGCCTGTACAAAAAACCCATGGGCCAGAGTGGGCGGTTGCCGAGGATCGATCCCGGGACCTCCCGAATGTGGGCCACAGACACTGCTGCCTGAGCCATCTCGCTTGGTAGAGGAGGGTGTATTATTACTCGTGCAGTAAATGCTTTTCATGTCGCTTTTTTCGTTCCATTTATATGCCGCCCATAACACCTACACCAAATCGGAGGCTTTATCTTTGGAACAATTGCTCATGGCAATGGCGTGCGCACGTTTTACTGTTTGTGTTAATATTTTGTGTTATCTTTTTAAATTCCCGCACTCTTTCATGCACACTCTGGAAAGTATAGGTAATCCTCGCTAAAGCAAAATTGCCACCCTCCAGCGGCAATTGAACCCGGTGCCTCTGGATTTGGAAGCTAGCATGCTAACCACTAGAGCACAGAGACTGTTCTTCCCCCTTTTTTACACAAATTTGTCGATTTGCGACGATCGGCGTATTTTTACCTTAGTAGGTGCGACGTTGCGTGTGTATGTTTTGCATTTGTAATTATGATGCCACTATCCCGTGGTATTAGTTTGTGAAGTGGAAATATTTCCTGGAAATGGCTCTGGAATATTCTTCTCTCTTTACATAACATAAAATGTTGTGTGTTATGATGTACTTTCAGAGACGAATATCTTACCTTACTGATACCACACACCACTTTCCTACCTTATGAATTCCATAGCCATACCCAAGCATAAAAATAGGTCCGTGGATAATGTTCTGAGGAATATTATTACACACACATTCATTTTACTTCCCCTTTATTTCTGCTATGATTCATAATATTCAGTTAACAAGCATTTAGTTCCTTTTTCTACAGTTAACTTCTTCAAATACATTTCCTGTCGAATATTATCAATCCAGAAATTTAATTTAACAATCCAATACTTTACTCATGATTCATATCAATGTATCATTAGTTCAGGTAATGCAACGTTACATTACCTACCAAAATTTGATTTTCACCACCCAAGTTATAACATTAATCGTCCTTATGTACATATTAAATCTCCTTCCAACACTAAAAATGCAGGCGCACTGCAAATTTGCAAACTCAATTTTCACTAGAACGTGAATAATATAATTTTACATACGTAACAAACTCTTTAAACCCGTTACTAAAGTAATTACAAGAAAAGTGAACATTTTGATTGAAACGCTCCACTTAAATCTGGCACAGCAATTTTAATCATCCCCTTTTTACTAAATAAAATGAAATAATTTACTCTTTTAAAAGGAGGCGCAATCGTATCAACCGATGTGTAGTTTGTCCACGTGCTCCTTCCATATACCTTTGGCCATGAATCACTTTTCGCCTACATACTCATGTAGAATTTTCTGCTCCAATTCTCCTCTGCAAAGACGAACTGAAGAAACCTAGTCTTAATGCTGACCTGCTGCGGCGCGTCACTGTATAGGTTGTCCCAGTTGTCTTTCTTGGGGAAGATAAACACTTTCTTCAAAACTGACCGGTTGCTAAATTAAACTTAAATATGCCTTGCTTCTTCTCAGGTAGCAAATACAGTGCTACTACTAATAACTCACGTAGCGACATAATTACAATTAACCCACTTCTCGTAGCAACTTTCGGCAATCGCTACTTCACACCCATTACGTTAACTATCAGGTAATCTCCTGGTGTCTGATATTCAGGGAAACGTGCCCTATACACATATAATAAACTGACACACTACGTGGTCTTGACTAGCAAACATTACTACCAAGGCCCATACGACGTGACCATCGGCGGCAACCGGCCAGACAATCTAAGGAGAATTTACTTGATCGAGCACGCAAGGCAATCTCCCATCTCATTTCAGTACGGGCTGACAGCTGTTACATTCATTGCGTCTACTGGCTTCATTTTCTTTATTTTCCTTTTTATTCCCTCTACTAAAGCTCTTCTCGGTTATAAGCATATCTATTCCAAGCTCCATCTAACTAATTAAAATCAGATTTAGAAATAAAACGATATTAAACATAATACAATTACAGGTTTTGAACACACCTGTTATAAACACTTAATAGAGGTATTAAGTTTCTCAGGAGTAACCATGAACTACGTAAAATAATGTCTGTACTTTAACACATATCATGTTGCGATGCACAACGTTAAGTGCAAGTATTTACCGAATTTTCACGGAATAAATGCTCCCACGGCGGTCTACGTGTTCCTTTACCCTAGCATTTTAAGTTTATTTTGGCTTAGAAGCACTGCTTTTTTTTGGAAGTACAGGAGATTTTAAAATCAGGATAGAATATCCTTTCTTGCAGATAATGTGATAGAATGCTACTCACAGAAGATCGAATAGCTATTTGAGCTCCTTACTGGAAACACATCGATATTTTCAAACAATTTTTGGAGCCCCAGTTGGTATCTGATGGGAGTATGGATACTGTTGCTTTTCAACAGGATGGAGTAGCACCCCATTTTGCCACTGCCTAAATCAAGCCTTTCCCGGCAGATGGATTGGTTGTGCCGAGTCAAGTTGTGCTGACCGCTCGCTCGCCCGCACGCCTTGGGATTTATGAAGTTTAATGTTTATCAGTTGAAAACCACAATATTGAACAACAATAAAACAGTGTATTAGAGCTGCTGAGATTACACCAGCTATGCTTGAGGAAGCTTTATGGTTTGTGGTTGAGCGCTGAGGCTATGTATAGACGTGCAAGGTAATCACATTGAAATGTATTGAAATTATGCCCTATTATGACCTATGTTTCATTAATATTGCACATTGTGTAATAAAGCATGTTTAAACACAAAATGTATAGTTACTTTAGATTCACCCTATATTCAGATATTAAATTTCTATATTGAATTCTGGTTTTTGATTCTTCTACCAGGAGAAGATCAGCTATGCTCGGACACTGATACCGTAATTATTGATAGAACTATATAAACATTAAATAAATAAATAGTAATAAGATAGAGCAACAATTGCAATAAATCATTTCCGTATACTAAATCAATGTATAATGTAATAAGTTTGAGTTGAGAAGATCTGTCCGTAAAGAAAAAGGTAATTAGCGAACAAAGTCATTAGCAACAGAGAGGAGCGAACGCATCAGGCATAACGTTTCTTGGAATGCAATTAAACGGTGGATTCAATTACGTTTGAACAGTCACGTATACCAGAATTCTGTGAAAGCGAAAGAGAATAAAATTCTGAGATTTGGAGCGGTACCGCATAGTAACAAGCTAAGAGACTCACACGTATACTTTTTAAGTATTGGCCCAAGCAGGGAGGAGACTTCGTAGGGTAGTTCTAAAGTAGGCGGAGCTTAAATTGATATATAGACCTGCATTCCAATAAGACACACATTCCTTTGTGCAAACATTCATGCATACATTCGTGACATTCTCTCTTAAAAATTACTTAATGTGGTGATTACTCATGTTTTATTTTAAGCGCTCACTGACGCGCTTGTTGCGAGTAAAATTTAGCGGCCATCGCGAGGGGTTCTGCCGGTAAGTATTTTAGCAACCCACGGCAAGTTACGCTTCTAGTTTCTTTTATTACGGAAAAACTTATACTGCAGAAGTTAGCAGGTATAAAAAGTCAATTGTTATAGTTTCGAGTGTTACAATCCATAATCAGTTTTATTCCTTATCTTCAAACGATCGGCAACCTGCTTCAGTATTCAAGTATTAGATAATATTAAATTTCTCAGTTAATTTAACTGGTGTTCTCCTTCACATTAAATTCACGCATACCCTGAGAAAGTACTCATAGCTCTACCACTGGAGCAGCTGGCGCACGAGACAACAGACGAGCTACCAGATACCGGCAACATCAGCAGCAGGTAAAGTATACTGCTTCAAAATTGTAGCACAATTGTGCGGCTTTAAAAATTCAGACAACGCAGTACGTTATCAACACGCTATGTTTTCTCGATCATCGATTATGAATAAATCAACTGTCAATACCAGAACCATCAAACCTTTCGTAAACAATGTGCCGTAGCTTTTTATATATTTTTTTGAGTATCTCTCTACAGTCGTCTCAGTTTCCTGCCTTTTCAATATCTGGGTCCCAAAGCTTAGGAAGCTGTGCTCTACCGTTTAAACCAGCCGTCTATTCACCTGCAAAGTGGCTGAGGTAACATCGGCAGAGAGCTCTTTTAGAGAGAGAAAGCTAGGAATATGTTCTTTCAACTTTGGGATTAAGCTGAATATGAGATCCTAGGTGGACTGCACGGCGCACGAGATAAGGCTTCACCAGGTTGTTGTTTTTCCTTTTGAGGGCTTTATTCTCCTTTTCATCAGAAAAAAATTTGTATAGTAGTGCTAAATGTTCATATTATATACATTTTAAACATTGCATTATTTCAGGGGCATCTTATTCATAAGATAAGGATAGAATCACAGTAGTGTTGAAGTTTTCATTTTAAAAAATCAGATGTGTTGCATTCATGTGACCTTCTCCACTCACGCTTCTACAAAATATTATTTATAAAATCCTGTTCTGTTTACTTCTTGTTATTCCAGATAAAAGTTCATTACACGTTCATACATTACGTTGTAGGTATAGGAAGGAACAGTGAGCTAAAGCGATAGTCAGATTTTTAAAAAGCGGATCGCCTTGTGATGGCTTTGAAATTCAATGAACTTTGAATTACCGCGGAAGAAGGCTTAGCAATTGAAAAGCATACCCAAATGTGCACTTAGACGGGAGCTACATTTTTTGTGTTGTAAGATTTTGCGTATCTCTAACGGTTTACCAATTATACAACAGTCATTCAGAATGAGGACTTCAGAGGCTATTCCCAGAAAATTTAAGACATAAATTTTATTTATCATGCAAATATCTTAAACCTGTGGTATTTTAAACAATATCATTAGAGCCATTTTTAATAAAACCAAAAATAACGAAACTTTTTCATGTAAATGGTAGTTTGGAGTGGGAGATTTTGTTCCAAATTTTCGTGTAGCATCCTTGGAAGGTCTTGCGGTTAAATGCCATGTTTCGTATTTAACTGTCTTTTCGTTTTTGTGTTATGCTGCTCACACACACACAAACACTTTTTTTATTACGCTCCTTAGCTACTATGGTTCTTAGCATTCGATTGTATATTGCGCGTAAAAGACCGGAAACTTTATTCATAAGTCTCTTTATCAGGTTTGAGGTTCTTTAAAGTGTCCTAAATCTACGACACGGGACCACCGACTTTGGTTTCCTTCCGAAGGAAGCATGCTAAGGATTTTTACGCCTGACAAAGTCCATCGCCATCCACCTGGTTTGAACCCGCGACCTCGGGAGCTAGGGGCTAGCATTGGCACCCCTAGACCACGGAGGACGACCCTCTTCCACGCACACACACGCGCGCCCGCTCGCGCACATAGAAGTTTACCTAAAATGCTTTTCCTTGGGTTCAGGGGCCTCAAAACATGTTTCTCGACATCGAATTTTTGGATGGAATGCAATACTTCAATTATTTGCTGTAAGTAAGTAGTAGAGAAAGTAAAAGTTTGATGTGGTACATTCACATGACTTTTCCACCTTCTATCGTTTATTAGTGGCTGTACACGCCAGTCTTACTCAAGCCTATTTTTCTATCAACTACATTTCAATCCAAATAAACTTTTGCAGAATTAACTACATTACACATTTCGTTATAGATATAAAAGAACATCGATAGAAAAATGTTTAATAACTGGACGCTTTGTGCTAGTCTTAAAACTCCATACTGTTTCTATGTAATCGCGAGTTGAATATTCAAAGGGCTTCAAAGAATGACCAATACTGAACAATTTGAACCATTAATAAGGGACATCTCAGAAATGGCTTATGTCACAAAAAAAGTTATTTGAGATAAAGTATGTTTTAAAGAGATCCACTTTTCTTGTATATTATGTTTTCGTCAATCATTTAATGTTTACCAGTAATACGAGATTATACAAAATTCCTTCCGAATGAAGAGAACTTCAAAGGCTATTCCCAGAAAATTCAAGATGTATATTTTATTTGTCATGTAAATATCACTAATATATGGTATTTTAATTAAAATCGTTAGAGCTATTTTTTAGAAAATAACAAATTCCGAAAAACCTTCCATGTAAAGGGAGTTTGGGATGGAGAAGACACTGAACCCAAATACCAAGTTTGGCGTTTATCCGACTTTTCATTTTTACTTTCTCTACTACGTATAGTAAGTAGGGGAAGTATTGTATTCCACCCAAAAATTCGATACCGAGATTTCACCGGAAATATATGTTTTGAGACCCCTGAATCCAAAAAAAGCATTTTTGGAAACATGTCCGTGGGATAAACACCAAACTTGGTATTTAGGTTCAGTATCATCCTGAGATGCGACACAAAGGTTTTCAAGAAAATCCTTCCACCCCAGATTACCCTTTGCATGGAAGATTTTTCGAAAATTTTAATTTTCTCAAAAATGGCTCCAACGATTTTGATTAAAATATCGTATGTTTAAGACATTTTCATGACAAATAAAATGTATATCTTGAATTTTCTGGGAATGTCTACAAAAGTATTCTTCATTGTGAACGACTTTTGCATAACTGGTAAACCATAAGAGATAAACAAACTTTTACTACACAAAAAATGTAGATCGCGTTAAAATACACAATTTATGTCATATACATTTTTTTTGTTGAGTGAACCATTTTCGAGATATTGCTTGTTATTTCCTTAAATTTTTCAATACTTATTTTCTCAAATGGGAATTCGTTATTCATTTTTTTGTCTTGGATATGCAAAGCGTATTAGTCTGTGGCAAAGGGAATGGTGCTGCATCTAGCAACCGGCTATTTAGAGATATATATGTGCTTAAAGGCTACTGTATTTCTATATTGCTCTTCTAAATATATATTCCCCTTACATCTACAAGAAAATTAGCATAAGTTAGACTCTGCAAATGTTTATCTCGATTAACATGAAGTAGGTGGAGAATAAGCGTTTGTAAAAATAGTTTGTACAAGAGTAGAGAAAGTCATGTGAGTGTAACACATCAGATTTTTAGGTTATGCTGTTCACGGGCACAATTTACCGACACACTCGCGCGGTTCTTTTTCTGTAAATAACCCTTTTTTAATTCAGGGGCCTCAAAACATGTATTGAAATCCGGTATTGAATTTTTGGCTGAAATGCAGTCTCTTATACCTTCCCTCCCTATAAGATTTATATCGATTAACCTGAAGTAGATAGATAAATAAGCTTTGGTAATACGAGTTTGTAAACGCTACATAAAAACAAAGGATAATGGGTAAAGAAAGGCACATGAATGTAACACACCAGAGGTTTTTTCATAAATAATATTAAAACAAACAGCATGTATTGTGTTTCGACAAACTTTATTTCCCGGACATACTGTGTGATTTTATTTGTGCATGTCTTTTATGGTGACGTATCTACTCGTATTCTTCTCCATAAAAATGCAGCGTACGAAGCTAACATTGAATGACGAATTTGTATTTTTTGTCACTTAGGAAATCTCCTTCAAGGTTTTACCTTTAAATCGCGCTTTCCAGTGCTCTCATCGTTTCCTAAATAAGGAGTTCTGAAGCTTCTAGACTCTTAATGCTCTTTGATAGACAGTTGAAGTTTCTTTAATAATCGCAGCTGAACGCGGTATTCTGATTACCGAAACTACAATCATAACTCTAGTCTGCATTTTCAAACTTTTTGCCAGATGATTTCTTAAAAGTAGGTGTTCTTGAATCAAGTTTGTATGCTGATTTCAGAAATAACTTCCTATTTTCTATCACGTCAGGTTTTTACACAAAATAAGTAAAGTTTTCACAATTTTACTAATGAGCGTAGAAAAATATTCAAATACCACCTCACACAAGGTAATTTTTATTCAAGAAACATTTTAAGAATACTCTCAAGAACTCCCCTAATTTATTTCATGACTACATTTTAACAAACCAAGAAGCCAAAGTGTTACATTTAATTTTTTAAAAATTTCTCTTCTTTGACTTCCTTGCAGATCCTTGAAGATGACTGTCCACTCCTCAATATCCAACAGCAGTTGGCCATCACAGTTTCATTCCATCTCCCATGGTACCTCCTCTCCATTTCCTTAATATCTTGGTGAAAATGTTCACCCTGCTCTTCACTATAATGTACTAGATTTTCTGGCAAGTAGTCGATATGTGAATGCAGAAAATGCTCCTTTACACTCATGTTATAACCCATCTTCTTGAAATTTTCCTACATTTTTTCGACAACGGTCTTGTAATTAGGATCTTTGTTATTTCCTAAGAAGTTTTCAGTAACTGATCGGAAGGCGGTCCATGCTTCTATTTCTCTCTCATGCATTGTCTTCTCAAAATCTTCATCCTTCATCAATTTCTTTATTTGAGGACCAACAAAAATTCCAGCCTTTAATTTGTCTTGTGTAATGAAGGGAAATTTCTTGGAAAGGTACTTGGAGCAGGGTCAATTCTGTGGTAGAGCCCTTACAAATTCCTTCATCAAGCCCAATTTTATGTGAGCGGCGGAAGCAATATCTTTATATCTCTATATTTTTGAAGTGAAATTGTGAAAAAACTAAAATCAGTTCTGAAATTAGCATAACAAAGTGAGTCAGAATAGCTTATTAGTTTTCAGTCATTCGATATCATGCATACCAGTGTAATAGCTAGAAAACGTTTCTGTCTCTGCACTTAATTACGATACTGACTTTTTTTACCGCGTGTGTTTTTGGGTGGGCCGACGTTGTTGTCTTTGATGCAAAATGATATAGCCATTTTTAAATGTTTCACTTCTGTTATGCCTCTGATGACTCACAAATTTGAGCAAATAAGGAATAAAATTTGTCGAATGATCTCAGTAGATTTAGGAACAAATGACAAGCACTACTCAGCAACATATTTTCTCCCTTTTGTGGAGCTAAATGCAAGTTTATCCAAAATATGAGTATATAGTGCAGGAAGTTAGTATCTACGCCATCATACGATATGAGTTTAAAAATGTGAGAGAAGAAGACGTTCTAGTGTAGAAGCGATCAACGAGTTACTCTATAATACGCAAAGAAGATGCTCGCTTATTCGGGTTTAATTTTTGAAACAGCTCATATACAGAGGGGAAGAGAGGAGGAAATCGCGGAACAATAGTGTGCTTTCAAATGAATAGGTATGCTAATTATATAGGAGAGTTTTCATTTATTTATTCTAATTCGAATGGATTGAAACATATAGCTGTTTTAGTATATGCCAAACCTGTAACGTTAATACTTTTTATGGAATAATACTAAACGGATGGAAAAGGTATGTGTGAATCACATTCTTACTAAAATATATCTAATAAAATACTGGGAGAATAAATTACATTACACGTTATTACAAACAACTGAAATATTCTAACTTTTATATGGGTGCTAAGGCTGTTATTCTCTTTCAGGCGTTCTAATAAAACACAGAAAAATATTATATTATGAAAGAAAAAATTCCAGTGAATCACAATCTTTTGCTAATAAACTAGTAGCCACTGGATTTTTCTTGTAATAAAGAAAGAAAGTATTTCAAAATAACAAATCTAATAATAATAATAATAATAATAGTAATAATAATAATAATTTTCCAACAAAATATAATGTATTTTCCTAATTTGCATATGAACATTATTTTTAAATAAAAGGTATTCGTCCTCACAGCCACGTCAGACGTATCTTCAATCAACACATTTCGACGGCTCCAAGTGATAGGATGTAGATGCGTTTATTGGAGGGAGACACCTCGCCACTGCAACCGACTTGATCTATTGTTTATTGTTTATCTGCCTCCCCCTCGGGAGACAGGGATGAGGTGGAGGAGCCGTAGGATGTCGCACGTCCGCAGGCAGACAGGCTCACAGGGACGCGCAGAAGTCGTTAATATTTCAAGTTTGAACACCCGTGCACCAATAGAGGCGAAAATTCCCGAGAGAGGACGACGAAATGACCCTAATGGGTGGGACATCGCACCCTGGCGTTCCCGGAGAGAAATATTTTCAATGCGTAGGCAACTACGCCATCTACCCGACAACGCCAGCACCGCAGGACCCGAAGACACCTGGAACGTGAAAGGGAGAAATGAAATGAGAGGAAATGGGGGAAAAAAGATAAATCGTGGTAGAATACACCACCCCAGCATTCACCTAGGCGACCAGGGAAAAATCACTAAAAACTTCATGGCCAGAGTGGGCGGTGACGGGAATCGAATTCGGGCTACAGACGGTGGCGCCTGAGCCAGCCCACTGGGTACCCAAAGATAACATTGTAATACAGTTGTATTCGTAGTGTCTGTGGGGTATTTAATTTCCAGATGACTCGTAAAAAGTTGTACATTAGAATTTCAAAACATTTAGTTATTCATTGATTTTGCTGCATTGTTTCATTGCATTGATACGATACAACTTAAACGCTGCTCCAGTTCAGAACATGAATTTTCGAATTACAGTGCTACGAGTTGACAATGAATGGTCAGGGAGCTGTACCCGTGCTACAACACAAAATCGCTGTACCATGAATACCGTGCACAAAACTAAACTACCAGACAATTGTTGTTGCTTGATCTAGTATTCCTCCATGCACAAAAATACTAAACATCGATGGAGAGTTATAAAATATGTATCTTAGTTACATCCGTGGCATAATGAATAGCATCTCCGCCTAGTTTTCCGGAGGAGGCGAATTCAAGTGTTGTTGGGGGATTTCATGAATAACACTTCAAAACTTTAACAATGACTTCCTCTTATCCTAAAAAATATAAGATTAACTCTCAGTTCTTTGGATCCCGAGATATTTGAGTGCTCTTCAATTATGTTATGCGCCTCTAAATATAAAAATCCAATGTGTTACATTCACATGGCTCTCTCTATCATCTATCGTTTATTGGTGGCTATGCAATCTATTCTTACGAAAACTTATTCCTGTAACAGCTTCATTTTAATCGAGATAAACCTTTACAGAAACAACTACATTGTACATTTCGTTTAGATAGAGAGGGAATAGCGACAGTATAATGTTTAAGAACTGGACCTATATGCTGGCCTTAAACTTCCATACTCCTTTCATGCAATTACGAGAAACAACTGAATATCTACAGGACTTTTAAAATAAGAGGGAAGTATTGGTCAATTCGGATCCTTATTGATGCATATGCCAAAAATGGCTTATGCAAAAATTATTTGGAATAAATGGCATGTTTTAAAGAGATTACATTTTTTATGTAGTACATTTTCGTCCATCGCTTATCGCATACCAGCCTTATAAGATTATATAAAGTTCCTTCCAAATTAAGAGAATTTTGCAAGCTATTCCTAGAAATTTCAACATATACTTTTATCTTTCAAGTAAGCATCTCTAATATATGGTAGTTTAAACAAAAACGTTAGAGCAATTTTTGAGCAACTAAAATATTTCTAAAAGTGTTCAAAAGTACTTTGCAGTGTAGGGATTTTCTTGAAAATCTTCGTGTCGATCTTTGAAAGATACTGAACTTAAATACCAAGTTGGGTATTTATCAGACTTTTCGTTTTTGAGTTACGCCGTTCACAGACGGACAGACACACACGCGAGGCCTTTTCTAAAAATGTTTTTTCGGATTCAGGGGTCCTCAAAACATGTATTTCCGCTGAAATCTCTGTATAAAATTTTTAAGTGGAATGCAATACCTACTTTTCCTACTATGTACGTGGTGGAGTAAGTCAAAAGCAGAATTATTTAGCAAATGGTACATATTTATTCTAAGCTGTAGAATTATGCAACTATAATGGCTCCCTTGGAACATTGTGTTATGAGCTCAGCTATAACGTTAAAATGCTATAGTTACGGACGTAATTCATATGTATATTATGCTTTGTTCTTGTGGTTATTTCTCGTTCAGAAATTAACGATATATTACAAGAACCAAAGTCAAGCAATGATATTTCAGCAGTGACGAAAATGCCCTCCTTCCGCAAGTCATCAAATATGCAACACACGTTATACCTCTCAACAGCATATGAGAGCCAGGGAGGGATTGGCGACTGCGAGTCGCATTTTCGCCACCTCTGATGTGGATCTTATGCAAACACAAATGTTAATGAATCTATATCAATGACTTATGCAATAAATGCAAGATTATAACACATATTAACTTGGAAATTCTATTCTGATGCATTTATACTAAAAATAGTAATGGGTCATAACAATGTAAATTTACTTTCACGAGCATTAAAAGTACTGGAATATCAAGAATTGTCAGAAACTTGAGTTTTGCTTTTGGTAGTTTAGTTATAGATGGGATATTTTGTAAATTTAAATGCCCCAAAATTCTAATATGAACTCAATTTGTATTTTTTGGGTACATTTATCTCATAACTATTGAAGATACAATCTACAACATTTGTAGAGGTGAATAAGATCTTGAAAGGGATATATTATACATATATAGAGGAATTGTACATATGAAAGGGGAACCATACGTATAGGAATTGTACAGTAATACTTTAAGTCACTAACATGTTAAAATATTCAACATCTAACATTTGTACAGAGCTGATTGTAAGAAACGGGCGAGATAGCAAAAATTCCAGGAAAGCATAAGGAGCGTACCTTACACCAAGCCAACAGGCAGGGAACCGGTAACGATACGGAGAAATAGAAAGAGACAGATAGAGAAAAGAAAGAGACGGAGATATGGAACTGGCTCCACAACGCTACAAGATGGCGCTTAAGCGCGCGGATCTGAAGCCACACATTCTCATACATGTTAAGGTAACGCGGTCTGAGGACCAATAGGGAACGTCGTTACATTTTTAAACTCAGAGGTGAGCGTCACTAGGCTCCCGTATATAAGGGCAGACAAGGCCTCGGAGCCCACTCTCTAACTGATCTTCAGGAATTCACGTCGACACGAGATGTTACAGATGCACGTGGGTGCACAAAGGTGGGAGTGCGTGTGTAGATAGCTAGGCTCCTGACTATGTTAAAGTGGTGGAGTTATAACAATGCCCACCCATAATTATTCCAATAGTGAATAAACTTCATTTATTAAGAGAAAATTGCAGTGTATTTCTTAAACTTGCCTCACACACTATAACCTGAGAATTAACAATTAGATATAGTTAGGAATGGAATACACAACAACCGACGAGCACCAATAGCCGAGGAAGAAGAACACCGCAACAGGCAACAACAACCCAAGGAACGACGATTTCCCGCTACAGCCTTTAAAATTAATATACTGTGATTTTCCTCTGAAGTCATTTAGTTTAATAAAACAAAGTTATATATTTTCCCTCGATGTGTTAAAATCTGTTAAACGTTGTTTGAAATATTTTAAAAAACTAATCCTATCATTTTGGACAATGATATTTTTAAGCACATTGTGACCAAATGCGGTACCTAGAAGTAAACTTATTTAAAAAAGTGTATCCAAATGAGGAGAAAAGCAGATTCGTTTATCATTCCAAAACATCTATGTCCAATGCATGTATATCGTTAATATACTGTGATTTTCCTCTGAAGTCATTTAGTTTAATAAAACAAAGTTATATATTTTCCCTCGATGTGTTAAAATCTGTTAAACGTTGTTTGAAATATTTTAAAAAACTAATCCTATCATTTTGGACAATGATATTTTTATGCACATTGTGACCAAATGCGGTACCTAGAAGTAAAGTTATTTAAAAAAGTGTATCTAAATGAGGAGAAAAGCAGATTCGTTTATCATTCCAAAACATCTATCTCCAATGCATGCTGGAAGAAATGCATGTTTAATTCATTACAACATGAGAAATAATACAGTTCCATTAATATCAAAAGGAGAGAAGTTTAGAAATCCTCATTCTCACGCACCACACTAAAACTAAGGGAGTGATCCATGATTTGTTGGGGGTTTGAAACCCAGACTTAAATAAAGGCAACTAATCTTAAATTTCCATCAGGTTACTAAAGGGAGAACTACAAGCACGCGTCACTAAAGAGTGCCGGCTCTCGTAACCGTGGTCGCTGGAGCGTATCGCCGCGGGTTCGAGTCCCGCCATGTGTATGGGCGTTTGTGTGTGTCTGCGTGATGTGTAATTGCGGTAATAAGTGGTAACAAACACAGTAAAAACACAAATAATCATAAACGGGGTAAAACAAGTGAGCTTAAAGAAAGAAACAGACAGAGAGTTGCCAAAAGGAGGGGCGAGGGGCTATTTCGATAGGCTTTTATACCTGATCATGCACGTTCGTAATTCCCTAATAAAGCAACGCTTCAATAGTGTAACACTATCACAATACAGAACTGTTGCACCGGTAAACGACACTGCAATAACCATTAATCCTCTAGACGGTGTTGCAAATAGCACATGCTTGGAGTTTTACAATCCTCCCTGTCAGCAGTACTTTCCTATTTCTAAATTCTTCAAACATTTCTGTTACCGGTCTGGAATTTAGAGAACTCTTTTGCAGTCAAAACTATACTGTTTTCACACCGCAGTATCTCGCTGTTGTATAAATAACATATATTTGGGGAGTATCTTTGTTTCTTGAAAAATCTGATGTGTTACACTCACATGACTTTCTCTACTCTTGTACAAACTATTTTTACAAACGCTTATTCTCCATCTACTTCAGGTTAATCGAGATAAACATTTGCAGACTCTATCTTATTGCTAATTTTCTTGTAGATCTAAGGGGAATATATATATTTACAAGGGCAATATAGAAATACAGTAGCCTTTATGGCACGTACATATCTCTTAATAGCTGGTTGCTAGGTGCAGCACCATTCCCTTTGCCACAGATTAATACTCTTTGCATATCGAAGACAAAAAATGAATAACAAATTCCCATTTGAGAAAATAAGTATTGAAAAATTTAAGGGAATAACAAGCAATATCTCGAAAATGGTTCACTCAACCAAAAAAATGTATATGACATAAGTTGTGTATTTTAACGCGATCTACATTTTTTGTGTAGTAAAATTTTGTCTATCTCTTAAGGTTTACCAGTTATGCAAAAGTCGTTCACAATGAAGAATACTTTTGGAGACATTCCCAGAAAATTCAAGATATACATTTTGTTTGTCATGAAAATATATTAAACATATGATATTTTAATCAAAATCGTTGGAGCCATTTTTGAGAAAATTAAAATTTTCGAAAATTGTTCCATGTAAAGGGTAATCTGGGGTGGGGGGATTTTCTTGAAAACCTTCGTGTCGCATCTCTGGATGATACTGAACCTAAATACCAAGTTTGGTGTTTATCCGACTGTTCGTTTCTGAGTTATGCTGTTCACAGACAGACACACACAGACAGACACACAGACACACATACGGACATGTTTCTAAAATGCTTTTTTTGGATTCAGGGTGTCTCAAAACATGTATTTCCGTTGAAATCTCGGTATCGAATTTTTGGGTGGAATACAATACTTCCCCTACTTACTTTACGTAGTAGAGAAAGTAAAAATGGGTTATTTTACTGTGAAATTGCACAAAATATGTTACTTCATATAATATTTTTACTTTAATGGGTGTACTAATTTATTTTATACGCAATTCTCAGACCATCAGGTTATAATTTCTGAAAAGTAGCAGTATTTCAATCAGAAAATATTTAAAATAGTTTAATTTATGATATCCTCAACAACCAAAATTTATGGCTTTGGAGGCCTTCAAAAAAGAAAGCAATACTGTTATTAGTAATAACTTAGTAGAAAAATCTCATAATTTAACTTTATTTCTTAAATATCATATAATTTTAATAATGATGTCTACAAAAATCAACAGGATGAACCATATTAACAGAAAAATTAACATAACTTTTTTTATTAATTTATTATTGTCGCTTTAACAATAAAGTCAACAGTTAAGTGGTATAAAAAGTATTTTTGCACCAGTTGGATATAACCATATACAATTGTTTGGTAATTTGGAGAGCTCTAAACCCACGCAAGACAATGACATACCTAGACTTCCGCATATCAATAGCTCGTAGCCTAATTGAGCAGTATAACATTCAGAGACCTCTTCATACTGGGGGTAAGAAATCCACATCCCCTGCACCCCTCAGACTTGAAGGAAAACATTTTCCTAAAAGGATACCACCCACCGCAAAAAAGGCGCGTCCATTTCGAAAGTGTCTGGTGTGTCGCAAAAAAGGTGTTCGTAAGGAAACCAATATGATTTGCCGTGAATGTGATGTGCCCTTGTGTTTTTATCCATGTTTTGAGGTATACCATTCAAGAAGAAACCTTTAAAGTTAAGCCTTGATATCTTATAGAATTTATTTAAATTTATTATAAAAGAGAAAAAATATAATAACTAGGGTTAAATAAGCATTAAATGCATGTATACACAGGACATCTATTGACGTCCATATCCTTTCTCCTGAATTTTAACATGGACGTCATATGACGTCCATATCCCCGAAAGGGTTAAGGACAGTCGGACTAGCTGAGTTATATATAATGTAGCCATAATCAAATTTAGATCGTATAATCATCCTGTATGTGCGGAAAACGATATTAAAGTCAGCTCCCCAATTTTTGGCCGATAAGCTTTCAAAATATTCAGCCGTCTTAAGCAGTCAGCTTTAAGTATTTTAAGATGCGAGATCCAGGTTAACTTTTGGTCAAATTGCAATCCAAGTATGCGAATGTTATTGTCAATTGGTATGCGATGATTGTTCATTAGCAATTCAGGTTGTGGAAGTGGTTTTCTATATCTAGAGAAAACTATGCATTGGCTTTTTAGAGGTGAGAATCGAAGACCAGTACTACAGCTCCAAGTATAGAGATTCTGAAGGGTCAATTGTAATAATTTTTGAGTTGACTTTCTCTTGTCCTTTACAAAAATGGTAATATCATCAGCGTACAAATACACCTTAACAGGTGGTCGAAGGCATGACACAATTTTAATGATGGCCACCAAAAATAGTGTCACACTTAAGACAGACCCTTGTGGTATGCCATTTTCTAAATTAACAGGCTGGGATAGAAAACCATTAGCTCTTACTCGAATCCGTCTGTTTTGCAGAAAATTATAGATGAACGAGATCATGTTTCCATTGACTCCAAATTCCTTAAGCGACTGAATGATGTAATTTCGCCAGATGGAATTGTATGCCTTTTCTATGTCAAGACTGACTAAAATCATATGTTGTCGACTACCAAAAGCTTCAGCTACTTCTGATTCAAGCATGACCAGGCTATCTATTGTGGAACAATTTTGACGAAAGCCGGTTTGTATGTTGCTAAGCAAATGGTTAGTTTCCAAAAACCAAGGAAGTCTTTTCGCAATTATCTTTTCAAGGAGCTTGCACATGGTACATGTTAAAGAAATAGGTCTGTAATTTATAGGCAAAGAGTGATCTTTATTTGGTTTCGGAATAGGAACCACTTTTGACATTCGCCATTGATCAGGGAAGCACATAACTTATTACGGGAGGAAAAAAGCAAAAACAAAACTATAAAAATCGTTTGCGGTCCTCACATATTGAGCTGAAGTGTGAACACTCAAAGTTGTAGATGAAATAAAACTCCAAGATCACAAATGAAGTTTTTAAGAAGTGTGTAAATGAGGACATAAGAAGTTGTGGAATATAAATTATATAATAATAAAGCGAAGAAACGTGAACTCATTTAAATAGAAGGAACAGCAATGGAATATTGCTGCAAATAACAGAACACAAACCTGCCGGAAATAGTAAGCGACCAAGAAAAATATGTCGTCCGTAACGTACCTATTATGGTGATGGTGGTGGTGGTGGTGGTGGTGGTGGTGGTGGTGGTGGTGGTGGTGGTGGTGGTGGTTGTGGTGGGGGTGTGGTGGTGATTTCAGCTTTACTCAGTCCCGGAGGGACAGCGAATTAATGAATAAATACACGAGTAAAGAATGCAGTGCTTTTACCAGCATGTTATACTATTACAATCTGGCTTCTAAATGCAGTATACCATGTCTCTGCAAAAATACTGCAATTCAAGAACTCTTCGGTATCGGAGACTCGTAGACCAAATGCTCATCTTAAGCATTTACTGCAGATGACTCTCACCCTACTCACAACCATTTGCCAAACCTAGAAGTTGGTCGTCATCCAAGTCCAAAACTAGAAATAGTTGTTTGTACAGAAGTCTTAACCAAAGCTAGTAGTTTTCACCACAGCTCTACAGTCCTTTATTCGCTACGTCTGAAACTTTCCCTCTCTTTCACCGTAGCAGGACATTTTTAATATTATCAGTTAAATACAACGCATTATTTCTAAATAATTATTTATAATATTACTCTATATAGGCACTTTTAACTTCTTTGGTAGTATCGACGGCTTTGAATTTAGTAACAACTAACTTTTGACTGTTGTGTTTTACTCATTTTCACTCACTCCACATTTATGCTCCCAGACTTAGCGGAGGATAGGGGATTATTCTAATATCAATGAAAAATGTTCCCGCCCAGTCCGGAACTGAACCCGGACCTCTGAGTTGAGAAGCCAGAACACTGAGCACTTGAATACAGAAGCAGCATTCTACATTTTGTTTTCCCTAAATACCTAATCCTGTATTACGTAACAATTTTGAAACTTCTTTTTCATTTTTTTCCACGAAACGTCTTAAACCTGGTGTTTTTACTTTCTCTTTTGTTGGCAAAGAAATATTGTATTCCATCCAAAAATTTGATGGAGAAATTTCGTTGGAAGTACATATACTAGGACCCCTAAATATACAACACAGACGCACCCAAAATAATAATTTTTAGAGAAGGTTCTCTCTCCCTATCTCTTTCTCTCTCTCTCTGTCTACGTGTGTGTAAACAGAATGCCGAATAAAAACCAGTCTTCGTACTTATGTGAGGCATTTGTCAAGGATGTAACAAGCCGAAGCATTAATCAAGAGCTCATTACAAACAAAATCCGACTTCTGATATAAACTGATAAATGTAGTTTTTGTATACTGCTTGTACTTAGATCTGTATTGCTAAATTTGGAAGGAATTCTAGGTTACGATTTACCCTCACAGGAATATAAAAATGACTTTTCATTTATGCTACATAGGTAATATGCATGTGTTTTTGAAATGGATAGATAAAGTCGTATGAGTGTTATACGTTAGAGATTTGTATTTGCTAATTTATTAAACTAATTGCTACTTCTGTTCCTTTGTATCTTTTGGTATTTGCAGGAAATCTTGGTTCCCTCGCTTCATAAGCCGTGTTTAATTAAAGACGTTCAGACAGCAGTCGATACGAAATTCGTCTTCACTTATGGTATATAAATAACAGTAATCCCATCTGATTTAATGAAAACTCGCAAACTGGCTGAATACAATGAGTTCGATAAGTCACTACACCTACTTCTAAATCCTAAATGGTCCAAAATTTAAAGGAAATTTGGATCAAATGTCGTGTTTTGTGTGCTAAAGGTTTTACGGTAACTACTTTTGTGTTTGCGTCTGTGAGTGGAATATTAGCAGGGCCGGAATAAACCGCGATTCTCGCTTCCTAGAGCGCCTACCCCTTCCATTGACCAAGGACATTATTTTCGCCAAGTGTTGCATCTACTGCCATCTGTTCGATGCTGGAAGGGGGCTGCGGGGAGCATGAAACCGAAGGCGTCACCCGTCGTCAGATGCGCAGGCGTCCGGGCATCGCGACGCCGTACACCAAAAGCGTACGGAGCAGAAGCCGGTAGTTCAGTACCGGCACGACGGACCTGGGAACGGAACCTAATCACAAAGCCCTTCGCGGCTATCGGCAACACCACCCTCGCCACTTCCGTGCTGTGATTTCGCTCTATTTTAGTTTCATTCGCGATTTTTTCTCTCTTGTATTCTTGTACACGTAAAACGTTTTAGAGTTAGTAAAGGCGTTTTTTCTGTCACACGCCTCAAATTCATTTTTATGGAAAGAAGCGGGTATTATATGTATTTAGTAGTTACATAAATGTGCAATAATAACATAGCATAACTTGTTCATAGGATAAACTTTGGGCAAAAATATGTTTTAGGGAAGGAATAACTAAAAGTAAAATTTCTCATCTCGTCTGTTTGTGATATTTGCCTTCTGTGATGACAATGTCAACACCCTTGCTCCCCTTATTGCGCCATGCGAGTGTCTGTGTGTACGCATATATGTAAAATAAAGTACATAGAAACCATTTGTTAAACGGGTGGCACGTTTTTAATTCAGAAACCTTCTAGCACGAAAGGATGTGATGTGCTTGAGAAGTGGTTAGTGCGGTGATATTACTAAACTAAAAATCCCGTTTATTAGTTTAATTCAAACTATAGTTAACAATGTGGAAAGGTTTCAAAACTGCTGTGGCTTCACGAAGTTTCAAAAGTTTGTAGTCAGAATCGTGTAATTAAAACCTTACGGTTCAATATATTAAACCTCTCGAAGGATCTTTTCTGCTATTACATCCCCCTATAAGAAACCCCATGTTCTTATGCTTCACATAATGTAGATAATGTGACTCAATGTGGAGTATTCCAATATAAGGCTACTTTAGGTATCTCTGACTCTAACATGAGTTCTAGTAGGCATTTAATGTATGTACAAAGATTCCTAACTTCATGTTCAGTAGGTTCAACGAACCCTTTCTGTAGGGACTACATAGTATAAAGTGTTGAGAAGTAAGCTGTTATGTGTTGTACAATAGAACTTGTGTACGTGTGTGAATGTCAGATAACGAAATAAAACAATTACGCGCTAGTAGTAATCTGTGTAAACATTTGGAGAATATCAACGCTGGCCAAGCGGCGCTGGTGCAGAGTACATTTTATTATGACTTTTGAACATCGACAATCCCTCTTTACAATGATTAACTCTCTACCTCCATTCCCAGCACCCCTCTCTCCCATTTTCGATTATGCTCGTGTGCAGCAGACCAGTGTTTACGGTCCACTGAGAATATAAATTATAACGGGGGGGACAGCATAAAAATGTTGTTTGTAAAAGCCAAACTCTTTCACCATTAGAATAATACAAACGAAAATTAAACGGAAAAGTTCTGTGAACTAAAAAATCTCTAAGTGAATCCTATTGCAACAGGAAATGGATTTGCTTGAAAATATACTTGAAAGTCAGAAGATAGTGAATATAACCAACAAGGTGATATCCATGATCGTATCATCGAACTTTACCCCAACACTGAGAGCGGATAATGATGCTAACACAAGCGTCAACGAAGCAAAACCCAGTGTCAATAATTTAGACAAAATAACACGACTAGACAAGAACACCAACGACAGCTACATCATATCGCCGTTGTCATCTTCGCCATTGTCCTACGACGGAAATGTTAACGAGCAGAAGGAGGACTCTTCGTGGATGGACAGCAACGGTACCATGATGTTATCCTTCAACGATACCCCATCGAGCGATGGCGCCAATTTCAGCGCGGGGAGCATCAGCTCCGTGTTTTTAGCCCAGGATCTGGGAGAATATTTTGTGAACAAGAATGGAAGTACGTTGGGGGGAGTGAACGGGGCTGCATTCTTGGAGTACTACCATGGGGGATCGGCGGCAGAGAACTGCTCCTCCTGGTTGCTCAGCAATTCCTCCTCGTCGACCTCGTGCAACGGAACAGGTTCCTCGGAAACAGCTATACCTGACAGCAGCAACTACTGGGCACTCATCCTCGTGCTTTTCCCATTCTTCACGCTTTTCGGCAACGTCCTGGTGATCCTTGCCGTATACCGGGAACGTACCCTACAAACTGTCACCAACTACTTCATCGTCAGCCTTGCCCTTGCAGATCTTCTCGTCGCAGTTCTCGTCATGCCCTTCGCTGTCTATGTTTTGGTAAGTAATACCAATTGCTTAAGTACAATAAGCTTCGTAAAGTGGCATTTATTTCAGAAATGTTATGAAATAATCAATAATATCGTAGTCCCCCTGGTCTAAAATAGACTTGTCCTAGTGACAAATGCAAGTTCGATTTCTGATCTGGATGAATTGATGTAGAACTTCGGATTAATTTCCTTAATTATTTGAAAACTATTTCTTACAGTTCCAAGAAAATGGTGCTAGCTATTGGGGGCGTGAAATTTTAAACAAATAATTTCTAGGAATTTTCTTGATACTAAAGTAAATTGTACTGTCAAACTTAAGTTGTTCCCTTACTTAAATATCATGTGAAAACTTACATATTCTACACATATATTTCACCATATTGATATCATAGGCAGCATCAGGTTTCCCAAACAAGGAAAGGCTTGGTGACAACCACCTGATCTCTCTAATCTCTTCCCTGTGCTTTAATTACGTCCAATGCTTAGCAATAAATGAGATAATTACGTAATTTACACCGATTATGGAAGTAAGTTTTCTCATTGACTATGAGAATAAGGAGTTTGTTATACTTCGTATATTGTTATGATTATTTTTAGAGAATCACATTTATTTGATTTGGAGCTCTTGCTAATTATTTCAGAGCTAACGCTTCTGCGTTTTGCATATGCATACCTATAAAATATAAATTTGATTGGGAGGAATTTATAAACAGATCTCGTAGGTTTAGATACAAAAAAATATGTTATAAGATGACTTCCTCAGAGAAGGTATAAAGTCCTTAAGAACTTTAACATAATGAACTGAGTTTGCTCAGAAAAACAGTTGTTATTAAAACCAATGCACTTTCCCAATGTGAAACAGGCTGGTAATGTCACTTGTAAAGCGCTTGGTATTTAACTTGTCGTGAAGAGTATTAGGATTCTTGCTCATCATTGTCATCATCATCGTGTCCTTCTAGACCACCCTATTATGTATATCTATAAATGTGCATCTCAGTGGTGAAGGTCAAGACTTATGACACCTTGCAATGATATAATTAAATAAAATATGACCTCTATTAATTTATCTGAAAGCAATTCTTTTCAATTTACTTAGTTTAGCGCCTAAAACCTTGCAAGTTAGCGTTTTTACGCTCAAAAGATCAGCTTTCATTATAATATGCAAGCCAATCAATTCGATCATGAATATTAGGGCTAAACCTTAACAAATACGCTTTGGGAGCATAGTTAGGTGAGCGCTGGTTTTCTAAACCCAAGGTTGCACTTCAATCTGATACAGGGAGATCCTACTCAACATTTACTCAAATGTAACAGTGTCATCGGAGTAGATTTTTCTTTTATGTAGAAGTTTATGTTGATTAAAGTGCATACAAACCGGTTAAATATGACTTTGACAGCTAATACCAACGCTAATTAATAACAAGCAATAGTTGTAGAAATAAAAACATATTGCTTGGAAAGACAGTTTTCCATAGCTGGTGTGTAGTTTATTCGTCAATAATTTTTGTGGGAAATAAATGTCTTCTATTAAATAAATAAGATACATCCGGTTACTATTAACATCCTCAAATCTGCTCGTATTATGGTGATAAATAAGGAGATCCTTCTCTGTTTGTGTGTGTGTGTGTTTCTCTCCATCGCTTCCTTCCACTTTCTCTCTATTTCCTACCCTCTTTTATTCTCTCTGTAATTTCGTTTTTCTATCCTCTCTTAAGCTTTCACTTGATCCCACTTTATAATTCTCACCTACCTGTCTCCTTTCTGTGCATCTAAATGCCATGTGATATTTGATGAACTTGTCACATAACTGCTTTTTCTGATTTGCTAATAAACGTAAAAGCACAAGTAAAAGAAATAACAAACTTTTAGTGTGCCATATAGCCTCTTTTTAACTGGTATCTAGGAAACACTTATGCGACCATTTTTGCCTGAAGCAAATCACACTCGCTCATACAAACAATACTTTTTAAATATGATTTTTGGCTTCGGATTAGCCCATTTTGCACGTTATTATGAGTTATTCGACAAAAAACATAAATCACCGCAAATTAGGGTTACGGTTTATTTATTATTATTATTATTATTATTATTATTATTACATGTCGTTTGGATGCATCTAGGTTTATAAGTTGGCCTTCCGGATCCTATTATGCTTATCTTTAAGCATAATGTCGTAATACTCCTTAGGAAAGTAACGTGGTACGGTAAACTGAGATATCTTTGCGACGGGGGATGTAACTTTGGAACAAGGCGTAATTTCATTTTTCGTTAAAAAATACCAAAGCTGAAAATTACGCGTTATCCTAAAGTTACATCACCCAGCCCTTTGTTACCTGATTTACGGTTTTATTAATGTGTGACTCCTAGCACAGGAGCGGAAATATCCAAACAAATCTTTTCTTCCCAGCGGAAGAACAAAATAGTTATCATCCGGAGCGGAAAATATCACGATGTTGTCCAAGCATATTGCATTTTCGGAGTATATCCGAAGAGGGAAACTTTTCTCTCTCCGGTATATCAGTCTGCCTTAGAACCAAATAAAGTGACAGTAAAGAACATTTCTGACTACAGTAAATGTTGCATAACAACTCCGATTAGATATTACCATTAGAAGCATACTTTAATTTGTAACATTAAATAAAGCCATTGTAAAGGTTAATAACCAAATATCAACCTTTTCAGAACGAACAGCCTATTGGATTGTTACGAGGAGATATCTCGCTCCCTAGCATGATTCGGGTTCGTTTACTGAGACCTTTAACCTGTAAGGTTTTAAATGCTCTCTTTTATTTATTTTTTTTAAAGTTCCCTTGTTGTACTCAGTTTATGCTACTGTGTTTTACTGTTTTCATACCGCTTATTTCCGCAACACACAAACACCCATGCCCTTGGCGGGACTCGAACCCGAGACTCTCAGCTTGGCGGAGCGCTGGAGCGACCACTCCAGCGACCACGGCTACGAGGGCCGACCTTATTTGTATATATATCCACACACATTTAAATTGAGACTAAAATATCTCCAAAACTAAGCGTAGTAGAAAGAAATGTCTTGAATAAAAGTTGCCTGGTATTATGAGGGAAGGTAAATATCATTAGTCATGTTTTATTTGGAGGACGGTGTGCTGGACATTTTTGAGTCAATTTAATTTGACCCTAATTGTAGGTCTCCATTTTAAAAAATTAAATTCAGCCTAAAATGACTATCATAACGTCCTCCAAACAAAACACGACTAAAGGAATTTACTTTCCCACATAATATCCAGCAACGTTTATTAAAGACATTTCTTTCTACACGATTAGTTTTGGAGATATTGTACGGTCACAAATAAAATGATCCAGCTTGCGTGTGTGTGTATGTGTGTGTGTGTTACTAAAAGGAATATATTTAAGTTATCAGGTTAATGATAATCTAGTCATTTTTACTCTAATGCTGTATACTAATGAAAGCGGGCACTTGGAGGTTAGGGATAATGGGCTAGTAAGAAAATTAAGGTAATCAGACTAAACAATTTGTAAAGCAAAATTAATGCAATATTCTTTGTATTAAGCCAGAAAAATACATTATTGGAGAGAAACATTTTGTTTAAGCCGGGAAACAATGCTTACGTAGGAATTACACTGCTGTGGTACAGATACATTTTAGGATATGAAAACATTAACATGAAAATGTATTTATCCGTTGCAGTGATTTCTCCAGAGAGCATTATACTGATTCGCACCCGTCCGTCAAGAATTTGTAGATGTTCAGTGTGTCTAACTCTGTTTCGTAATTAACAGCTCATGAACGCCAGTTTTAGTATATATCGAAGTTTCTTCTCTTCAGCAAACACTAATACACCAGGATATTTCTCATATCAGTGCTTTGGAAGTAAACTGCATTTTATTTCACTAACAATTCTGTGAACCTATGTCGACAAACATACGCTGTATTGCAGAACAACGAAGCATATGTCACTACTGTTATTTGAAGTATTTTAGTCAGATATAGAGTGTGTGTTTAATGCCCTCTGACAATTAAATATTTATTCCAGGGACTAATTTGGAGAAATGTCATTTTAAAGGATTTACTTTATCACATTTACTTAATATACATGCTTCAAAATTGTTTCTGATATTGTGGCGGACTGTTATAAGAAAGTCCAGTTGACATTAATAACATCATGGTTGTTTACAATTTTTTAAACTACATCAAATTAATGGTCATTATCATAGAACAGGTCACAGCAGTCCTTTTACTGAAGCAAGAGTACTGTGTTATGACGCAGCTGCATACCCCCCATTAGGAAATGTCGAACATACACGTCAGGTATGGAAATCTACCTTCACTCCTTTTTGGTTACAATACCTTTTACAAACCCTCGTCTATGTAAAACTTACAAACCAAAACTTGAGTCAGTAGCTGTCGAGGAATAAGCAAACTCTGGATCATAGCATATCCAGAAAGGGTGATCAGCCTAACGCCTGGTATGGCGGTGAAAAAGAAGGAAATGGTGAAAGGGGTGTTAAGAAAATACGCGGATAAAATTATCCAACCCAGCATTTGGCTAGCTACCGATGAAAACGGCGAAAGAAACCTTCGGTCAGGTTGGTCGGCCCCGGGGGTTTGAAATCGGTACCTCTCGAATGCGGGTCGCTAACGTTACTGCGGTGCCATCTCGCTCGGTGTGTGGAAGATCAATTATTAATAATTTTACTGAAAATTATTCCAACTAATGTACATTAACAAACACTATATTATGAAGTTCGGTGTGGGCGACATCATATACATAAATGATGAATGGAAAAGTATAACATTTCAAATATTCAGAAATTAAACACATAGTTATGAAATAAACGGAAAAGGGTGAATATTCCTACATTGTTTCATTGTTATAATCAGCATTGGAGTTTTTATTAGATAAAATAAACTAAGGAGTATTCATATAAAAAGGGTGCTTTTATTCATGTTATGTTATTCACGATAAACTTGGGCTGGAAATAATCTTAAAGTAGGAAATATGGACTTTTTGAGGTATAATATGCGGAAGTAGCTCCTCGTCGAGGGGTTAGCGTTTGGTTTCTCCACCTAAAATTCCCGGTTCGATTCTGGGTTAAGGCGGGGAATTTTTCTTTACTTAGAGTTATTCCCTATCTTCCAAACCGTCCGAAAGGATAAATGTGAGTGTGTTTAATAGTAAAACTTAAGAAAACCAACAGCTCAGAGGGTTAGAATACCATTAGTAGTTTCTCAAGTCAAATCTCTCAAAATGACGATAGAATTTCAAAGGGACTATACAGATAAAAGAATTAAAGCAATTACGGAAAAAATACAACTGTTCACACGTTTCAGTTTTGGCTACTCTTGATCAACACTGTTGGAGCCGTTTTTAGTACATTATAAATAAGGGGGGAAAATCCATGTACACGGAAACTTGGGATTAGGGAATTTTCTTCAAAGTCTTCGCCTGACGTGCTTAAAACGTGTGTGACTAAAATATGAAGTTTTATGTTTATCTAGACATGCTGTTCACAAACACACACATACACGCACGGGCGATTTTTTTTTCGCCAAACTGTTTTTGGGGCTTAGTAGACTTCAAAGCATGTGTTTCCAGTGAAATCTTGATATTGGATTTTTGGTTGAAACACAGTCCTTCCTCTCGCTACTACAAGTAAGCGATGGAGAAAGTTAAAATATTACACGACAGTTCAGAATGAAAAGTAAAGTTACAATTATTGTAATAGGATTGTCCTGAACATCTAACTCGAGAATCAGACGGTTATAATAACAAGATTTCTATGTAACATGCATAGTGAGTTTTGAGTTCCACTAACATGCATTGTTGATCTGTGGTGCAAGTCTCGACCCTGGTAATGATGTCTGCTTCAAACTTCCAACCTTAGCCTACATATGACAAGTTTGAAAGAACAATTATTAGACACACGTTAACCCCTAGAGAGTGTATATCCTAAAGCCCGGAACTAAAAGTACTTGCAGCATTACAAACTGCCTTTAAGATATGACATCTCGGAGGTTTACCACGATATATAATTTGGATAAGAGAATTTTAACGTGTATTAAGTATCTCGCCATTATAACATAGTTTCGGTCGTAACTTTGAATTTTTCATAGCGCTTCAACTTTAGACTCAACACTACTTGTGTGAAAGGACTAACAAATTTGGATATGAATACAGAAATAAAACGTTTCCCTTAACAAGCTTTCAAAGAAGCATGCCGAGCAATGGTGTATTGTCTCTTGTTCTCGGCCTGTTCCAGCATAGACACATGAGAGGCTCGGTGAACTCCATTTCAGCGGGGGAGATCGAAATCGGAACTTTCAAATTCGTAGCCAGACATGCTGGCAATGGAGGCGAAACCTGAATAAAACGTCTGTCACGTTATATCACAGGTAAGCTGTCATTTTAGATTAGGCATGTCGATAAAGAAATTAGCCTGTAAACTCATTTGGAGAAATGTTATGTCGATATGGCTACCTAGCACGCTTACTCCGGTTGCGTGATAATGGAATAATTGTTTCTGACGAAAGTAATCCGCATTAACCTCAATACGAGATATTCTGTGTATTTCCTGGCAAGCTCCACTGTAGACGAGGTATAATCGAACTTTCATGTCCATGTAAATAATACATTTCAAGAAGAAAACTTAGCTTTACTCGTTGATACGAGTACTTAAAACTACTACAGAGCTAGTATTTAACTTCTTTTGATTCTCTGCGACCAATAGCAATATTTGTCAATGCATCCAAGCCATAGTAGCTATAGACAAGGGAAGCAATACATCATCTTTGCTCTCTCTGCCGCTTACCCTAAGGTAGAAGAAGTATTTGATTTACCCAGCAATTCTATGATATTTCATTGGAGATATAAGTTCTAAATCCCACGAATAAAAGTATTTTTAAGGAAAAAAGTGTCCGTGTGTGTATTGTTTAGCATATACTGGTAATGACATTTATTACAATGTACAGGGAAAATGCAGAAACATATTCATATAAGGGATATGAAAAAGTTTTGGCATTCAAAAACTTCATTACATGCATCTATTTAATTGAAATAAAAGTTGCACACATATTTTAATGGTAAATCTGTGAAATAAGGTTTATTTACTTTTAATTTGGGTTTATTATTTTTTTTAGTATGTACAAGTTTAGGGGTTTATGCAGTTATATTGGCTATAAAGTAAATACTGGACATACATAATATAGTAAATAATTCGAAACTAAAGGATTTATATATTCCTTTGTGGTATATGAATGAAATGTCAGCTAAAGTAAGTAAAGATCAGATTGTAATATCGTATCATTTTAAACAGAATTCGGATTTCTTTAGCCTTTAATAGCCAAATGCACATAAATAAATAAAACATCCAAGACTTTTGTCTTACTGCGTTTATGTACCTACCACATACTAGGTAGAGGAAGTATGGCATTCCACCCAGAAGTTAGATTCCCAGGTTTCACCGGAAATATAATTTTGATGCAATTTATTAATATATATATATATAAATGTATGATAAATAGAGATTTTAGAGAAAGGTCCGTGTGTGTGTTTGTCTGTGAACAGCATACTTCAAGGAACATTTGGATATTGGTACTTAAGTTAGTATCTTCCAAATATGCAACAGTAGGATTTCCAAGAAGTCCCCCCCCCCATTCCAAATTACTTTTTGCGAGGAAAGCATTATTGATTTTCTCAAAAATGGCTCCACAATTTTAATTGAAATACCATATGTTAAAGAATTTACATGACAATTAAAATGCATATCTCGAATGGTTTGGTAATGGCCTATGAAGCTCTCTTTATTCGGAAGGTATTTTATATAATTTACTACATAAAATTTGCTACACAAAAATGTAAATCTTTGTAAAGCACACACTTGATTTGGAGAAAGATTTTGTAGCATTAGCCGTTTCCGAGAAACTTGTTATTATTGGTTTGATTTTTTCAATATTTTGTCATTTTTACCTTCTCTACCGCATACCTATTAGGTAGAGGATGTTTTGCATTCCTTCCAAAAATTTTATACCGGCATTTCACTGAAAATACTTCCTGAATAAAAAAAAGATATTTGCAGAAAAAGGTTCATGTGTGTGTGTGTGTGTGTGTGTGTGTGTGTGTGTGAACAGCATAACTGAAAAACGAAATGTTTATCGCGGTGGTAGCGCAGCTGCTTACCAAGCGGCAGAGACGGGTTCGATTCCCGGTGGGGATTTTCTCCCTTTTGGAGACCTAGCCCGAGGGTGCACTCAGCCTTGTTAGGCCCCTGAGGGGACAATTGAGGAGCTACTTGATTGAAAAGTAGCGGCTCCATGTTAAGGAGGCCGCATATACCGGCCGGGAGGGATTCGTGACGCTGGCCACATCCCACTCTGCGGTACTGCACCCCACTCATGAAAGACGCCTGTTGGGGGCAGAGGAGGGGGACGCAGTGACCGGGCGGCAGGCCTTAGCCCGGCAACGGGCTTTTGCGTCACAGTGTTTAGTTTTTTAGTTTTGGATCTAAAACACACACAATTTTCTCTCTTTAAGATATTAGTGTGGATAACGAGTACCTGTGGATTAGTAATCGCAGAGAAAACCATGCAGCCGTTACACATTCAATTTTTAACTTTGTGACGTCTCAAATGGTAAGCGGTAATGCACGCTTGCTGGTATATTAATTAAGATTGTGAGATGAAATTTACTGTAAGATATGAAAGAAAATAATAACCGGGACGAGGCGAACACATAGGAAAATAAATAAAATGGAAGTGATAAATTAGAATGTTTCATAATAATTAGTTGTACCTAGCCTCATTCTGTGCATGTTTTGTAGTAAAATTACTACTCTGGATAAAATTATGTAGGAAAAAGTGAACATTGAAGAACCACACAGACTGATAAAGTGCTAACCATCTTTGCCGAGAAAAAATTGTGATGAGACGAGAGGAAAAGGAATAAAAAAGATGCCAGTCCCCCCCCCAAGTATAATGATGCTACATAAGACTTTTACTCTCCCTCTTCCTTATTCCACTGATGAAGAAAGTCACAGAAAGAGAGCATTTTTATCCTTCGCTTTAAGTTCGTTATTTTCCTTCTATTCCGTTAATTGCTCAGACGCTATGTGAGACATTTCTTTTTACTAAATTTATGTCCTATATAAAGCAGCGTGGTGACAAAGCCGGTATAACGGGAAGATATAAAGCGAGCTTAGCACCTCAACGGAGCAACTGAGTACGAAATATACTGTCTGGAGTTCATAAACAACTAAAAGTGCTTCCGGTAGCTGAATAGCCATCAAAACGAAACATCGTATACAAGCTATCATCAACAAAACACAAAGTAACACGGGCAGTTTTATTATTTGAAGTGGAAAAAGGATATATTCCAGCTTAAATGGTTTCATAAATAACATAAAGTAAATAATAAATAAAAATGTAATAATAAAATACTCCTGTTACTACAAATCGTTGTTTTAGATTTTTAGTATATAAGACAATAAAGGTGGACTAGGTATGCAACTTGGGTACTTTCCAAATATTTTACCAAAGTATTACTATGTTTTATTCTCCTAAGAAAAATACTATATCTACACTGTGACAACACAATTATTGCCTTCCACGGCAGCTTCATATGTATAAAGTTGTAGTTAAAATCAGTGAAATCAACGGCTGCAGGAGAATCCGAGAAGTCCCTATGTACCGGGTAGATGATGATTAGAAGAAATTATGACCTCTTTTTAGAAGCCTGCACATAGGCTCATTGGCCCTTTGTGCCTCTTAATACGGGATTCAGTGAAATGCAATGTTTCCGATAAAACGTACCACATCCTTTACGCTTGCTCTTGTTATATCTTCAGGATCAAGATAAAGGAGCCAAAGATACGTATCTATGTATTGCAAAACCTTCGCACTCGCATAGTAATAGAGGTTTCATTTTTACTCCCACATTTCCTGCATAAAGGGTGTTGTATAAGTCTCATTGTGTGCAAATATCTACGTAGTGTGTTGTGGCCCGTAGATAGCCAACTTTGAGTTTATATCTACTTAATTAATTCAAAGAATCTCACTCTGCTTACCGCCTGAACCCGAAACTAATTCATTGGCTTGCCTGTCAGTAATATTTCTTTCCAATACTGAAGATAAGCCCTATATGTTAGTTGAGTTACCTCACACTTGATACTTCGGAGAGACACGCCAAAGTAGGGCTCGTATCCTATGAAATTAAGACTTGAGCCTTTGCGAGCATGTCCGCCATCTCATTGCTTCTAATACCTCATGATCTAGAACCCAAATAAGGGTGACCAGGCCGCGGGCACAGTCTATCCAAGATCCTTTAGCACTGCCGAACCAATTTGGGTGTGGTTTTAAACGTCTTGAGGAAGTCAACCTACCTATTCGAGCAGTTATTCATTTCCGTCCGTTTGTCTGGCATATTTATGATATGCAATGCACAGGCTACAGTTGCATATATCTCAGCCTGGAAAACAACGCATACCTTTCCAGGGGAATGGCAAGCCTGGTTCTAGGGTCCTAGGTTCCAGCCCCGTCTTGTCCCCCATTTAGTAGCCATCAGTGAGCTACATTTGTCCTCTCAGTTTTCAGTGGAGACCTTTTCTCTGGTTATAGATGTCATCCTTTTATCCACAAAGAAATATTAATGAGTACATTGGAAACCTTTATCAGCACTTTAAATCTTTTTAGAAAAAATCTTTGTAAGTAACAGACGTTTGACAACCGCGCGCATCACCTTGCAGATGTATGAGAAATCCCTTTGGAAGGATAAACCGCATTTGCTTAATAAAGAAGCTGCTGTGAGATTCCAAAAGTGTCTGGATGTGCATTGTTGGAATAATGTTAACTTATTTTATTAGTATTTAGCTCATAAGGCAGTTATTTCGTGCATTTTCAACGAAAGGAGCTAAAGTAAAGGAACGAAAGAAAACAAATCCTTTATTTTAAGCATTTAAAAACATGCATTTAAAGTAAAAATGAATAAGTACAACTGTTTTTAACTGTAATAAGGTTCGCAAGCTTATCTAAGCATTCAACGAAAACTATTAGAAACAAAATTGAGATTTTATCTCGCAATTTATGCGGCTATAATAAATCAGATTTACTTTATTTCAATATTTAATAGAACAGACTAAAAGCAAACATAGTTTATCTTTTTCTGAATCTACAATAAAAGAAAACAACAATAATGCGACATTATTATTCATGTCTTCCGCAGAGAGTAGTCCCACAAGTGCCTGGATCGAGTGCTAGGTCATGGCAGCACAAGACTTCTGCATATTATTAACTCTCGTGTAAATTATTTTGGCTAAACTGAGGAAGAAAATTAAGTTAACAAAGGTTTGAATTCAAATAGACTTATGTAACATACTTCAATTGCTTACCTTAATTGCTTCGTATAGAATTACAGTGTCATCAAAAAAGCACAAAACTTATTTTTCTTCTACTGAAACAAGAGCTCATAACTGTAATACTCCCACGTATCTGATTGAGAAGTATGCATTTTATATTAGTTTGCAACCCTTCATTAGTCTGTCACAATGTTTTAAATATATGTGGAATCTCATTTCACATTTTCTTAACTTTCTGAAGCTTTGGTAAGCTGTGTACGTGACAGGATATAAGTGGCTTACCACAGCCTATGTAGTCCTAGAGGACTTTACCCTGACATCACTTTCCGGACAGAAACTTGTAGAACAATGTTGCATCATGAAACTTAACAGATGTCACGTGTCTCTAGAAAATCCTGGAAACCCACACAAAACCAGACTGGTGCAATACCATATATGGTAAAATCCACCATTACAATAGAGAGACCCCTATAGGGAATTAGCTCCTATATAACCGGGCGCTCAGGTCTTGCTTGCGTGACTGACTGACTACTACTGTCCACGTCGGCTCGCCTGCCCGTCAGGCTATGGCTGATCATCATGCTGGTCGTCGTCGTCCTCCGTGGTGTAGTGGTTATCATGCTAGCTTCTAGTTCCCGAGGTCGCGGGTTCAAACCCGGCGAAGGGTGTAAAAATCCTTAGCATGGCTTCCTTCGGAAGGGAAGTAAGGCCGGTGGTCCCCTGTCGTAGATTTACGGTACGTAAAAGAACCTCAAGTCTGATACAGAGGCCTCTGAGCAAAATTACCGATCTTTCACGCCCAATATGGAACGGGACGCTAAGGACCACAGCAGTTAATCATCGTCCATAAACAAAACTCAATTTGTTTATTTATGCCGCCCGCTATGGCAGTACTAAACAGCGACACTCCTCGGCATATCTTGACATACCCTCGACGTTAAGCCTCGTACAGGAAGAATTACTAAACTATGTAAGTTGAACTAAATAATTGATTCCGTCCCCTATTGTAAACCCAACATAGACTTAATTGGAGTTCTTCTACTATAAAAAATATAACAGGATCGTTCAAGCCAAGCGTTGAGTTGTCTCTACGCTTTCTTTATCCCAATTAGCTATTCGGCCCAGTCGTATCTCCGATGGTTGTGACAATACTATGTAAGTGTTTATTCATCTGCACACACAGAATCATCTCCTAAGAACATGACATAATACTTTAATTGTACGCCCACAACATACTAAACGCAGGGGATATGTATTATACATATTATAAGCCAGGTCCATCAAGTATAACTTTGTGACAACGTTGCACGACAGAATGTGCAGCACCATGTTGCTACCATAGAGTGTTGTGTGCAGATCACTTCCTCTTAAAGTTTTCTGGGTAGAGAGAGCTTCATTCCGAATGGAATAAATATGATATGACATACCTTTCCCATTTTTCGTTTCTACATAGACAAAGTTCCTAACTTTAGAAAATAATGGAACTAGTTCATGCTGTAGGGATTGTGGCTCCCTCTGGGAAGGACGTAGGTTCATTTCCGTGTAACGGCCAATCCGATTGGAGTACTTGCCTTCAGTCAGTCGACGGAGTGGAAAATTCATTACCATGATCCAAAGTTTCACCCGAAGAGTAAAAAGTTACAAATAGATGGTACAGAATGCGTACAAGTAAGGTCATCTACCCGCATCAAACTGTCAAGGATGCGTACTTACAAGGCATCAATTCCATGGGCTCATATGCCCACTATCCAATATACAGGTGTTATCTACACCGAAATAATTTCAAAGTGCGCGAAAGTGTCTTAGACAAGTAATTTGAGATAGGAAACATATAGTCTGTCTGTTTAATTTCAAAATTATGGCTATAAAAGTCTAAAGCATTAGAGCGTCATTGGTTAATGCAGATACCATTTGAAATCATAATACGCGATTACGAAATCGGTTTCAGAACATATATCTCTGGCGCAATGGTTATGCATTAGCTTTCGAGTAAGAAGTGGTCATTGTCCAGATTTGGGTTGTCGTTCATCACATTTGTTTTCTTTCTTTTAGGTACGACGTAATAATAGTGTTAATCTACACAATTATTCAATTATATCTTAATATATCAATTCATTTAATTACAGTTTTTGTTTACAAAGAGTAGTATCATGCTTAATGCAATGATTAAAAACAGAAACTGGTTTAAAGGATGAAAGAGAAAAGAAAAAATTCCAACATTTACAGCAGGTGTTAAAGAAATCGAAGCAGTGATCTGCATTTTCTCTCAGCAAAGTAAATATCGGCGCAGAAACGGTGGCCGTACTTGATCTATTATTGTGATGTATGTCGAATGACATCACGGCTACAACCGTTCCAGCAATTAACGCTTTTCTGAGTTGGCAGTTGTTTCGTCATCCATAGACTTGAGGTGCCTCCAGAAAGATAAATCAATAGAATGGTGGCCAATCTGGTAGGACTGCTTCTTCCGATTCATCGGGCGGGAATAGTGAGGTACAGATGTTCTCGCACAGCTAAAGAGAAATCTTTCTTCAGTCACATTTGCGCGACGTTCGAGTATGCAGAGGCGCATTTTCTAGAAATACAACAAATGAACATAATCCTGGTGAACACGGCCTCATCACACGAATTGGTTCCGGCTGCTGCAGAACTTTGACAGTGCTGTACAGTATTGTGCTGGTAGATGGTTCTTCTGCAAGTCCATGCATAATATTTTCCTTAAATTGCATTGTGCGTCGAGTTTGTCTAGCAACTGCATCGCCCCTGTTTACTCTGAAGGATCTACGCTCCGGCAAAGGCCTAATGATGGATTGGAAAATGGAGTGAAGTGACTGGCGTCTATTTGAATATCCTTTCTTGTACAGTGCTGCAGCTACTAAACCGTTATCTTATTTCACCATAGATATGACGCATATCTGCATGTTCAGAGCAGGTGTGAACGCTTTCCATGTTGCCTCACAGACAATTTTCAACTTACTAACTGCAGTAAGCATAAAAAAGAAAATTCTGTCAAAGCAGTGTCAATAATATATTAATAATAGTTGCAGTATCTCAAAATTACATTTATCAGGGATATTAGTTTTTCTGTTACGTAGTTATCCCAAACCTGTCATAACTGTAGCAACTTTAAGACAAAAATATCAAAAATGTTCCCTAGTAAGTGGTTATTTGAAGTTTAAAAATATAAAATCCTTGTCCTATATCCGGGAAGAACGCCAGAATATTTGAGCTACGCTGCATTCACGAGCACGTGACGCACCCACCCAATACACACACAAGGTCCATTTTTAAAAACTTCTTGTTAATATCACTTTCCGTATCTCTTAGGTAGATATAGTACAGGAATTTTGGATTGCATTTAAACATTGATATGAAAGTTTCGCACGGAATGCGCCTTTAAAGTACATTGACGTTTCCTTAATTTGTATTTTCTTAAAAATAGCCCTAATTGTTTTTATTAAAACAACCTATGTCTGAAACACTTAAATAGGTGAAATTTTCAAATAATTGATTAAAATCTACAATACAAAGTTAAAATAAGCAGTTTATGTCTAATAAAAATCTTATGCCTCTTACTGTTACCCAAATACTTGCTCTTTGTTTATATTCGCAGATTTTATGCAATGCGCTCTGACACATTACCTCAAGGTTTTTTTTTTGTTTCAAAGGAGCCTAATCAGAGAAATTTTAATATCAAATATAGCAATATATCGTCCTCCCTTTTAAAGAGTTGAATTATCGTCTCGGCTTTCTGTATGCTCTTGTATACCTGTAACAAAACAAGGACACTTTATCGTAACTGACAGGAAGTAAACAGAAAAATAATCGTTTGAATGAATAACTTTTTAAAAACAATGAAAATAAGTTACAATGGACGAAACATGCTGTGCAATTATTGAATACACTCTTTTCTTTCTTTTCCTAGAAGTAAAGACATCCTTATTTCAGAACAAATGTCGGTATAAATTTCGTGCAATTATTTCTCTATATGTGAGAGTGAAATTAAACTATATTTCAGCGACACGTATTTAATTGCCAAGACCTTATCACAAGTGTGAAGTAGTTGGATAATCTGCTCCTTTCCATATCCACCACAGTCTCACATTTAATAGTTTCCCGTTGTGCCATACGTAGCGTCAGAGACGCAGTTTCCATGTCAAGTCTTCAACATGGAAAATGAAAAATGCAGTGCAACTTTCCCTGTTCCCGAGGATGTGGAGTGCCGAGATAGCGCATTAATCTAAATGTACATTTGAAGGTCTGTTAATTTTCTCTCCCACTTTACCCTCTCGTATCACATAAAACATTGCATTTCGACATTTTTACGTTTCCTCGCCAGTCCACTAACAAGGAAAGTGCCCATTACAACTCGGCAGTGGAAGAGAAGAAGAATTCATTTCCTAATAAAAATTACACCATTGTTATCGTGTCCTTTCAGTAACATATTTTACGTCTGAAATCTTTAACTTTCTATAACTTACCTACAGTAGGTTTCAAAAGTTCAATGTAGAGATTCCACCGAAGTTATATGCTTTTAGATTTATTTTTTTTTAACGAATGTCGTTAAGTATTGAATGCCAGCATTTTTGTTTCTTCTTCTGTACTTCTATGGTATTTTTTCACATAGTTACTTTTATTATTTATTTAATTTTATCCCTTTGTTTTTCACATTTTGTTTTCCTGTTGTTATGTTTCGATTTTCTGTGTTTAATTGCACACACATTTACACGGACACAAACAGCATACCCGAGGTGGGACTCGAACCTGCGTTCCTCCACACAACGGAGCAGCAAAACCAGCTCTCTATCGACCATATCCAGGAGGACCGGCGATGTTTTCAGGTACGCTGATTAAAAATATGTTTTAGAAAAAAAACTCTGATAAATACCAAACTTGGTATTAAAGTTCTTTCAATCATAAAACATGCAGATTTTCAAGAAAATCCCATTCCCAAAGCAACCTTTCTATGGAAAATTGTTCGTTATTTTTTATTTTCCCAAAGAACCGGCTCTCGTAGCCGTGGTCGCTGGAGTGTATAGCTCCGGCGCTCCGCCAAACTGAGGGTCGCGGGTTCGAGTCTCGCCATGGACGCATGTGTGTTGTGTAATTGCGGTAATAAGCTGTAACGGAAACAGTTAAAACGCAGTATCATAAACTGAGTAAAACAAGGGAAATTAAAAAGATGGCTTTAAGGGTTTTATTGAAGCAATATACGGTTAAGGTATTTTATGAGAAATAAATTGCATATCTTGAATAGCTTATTAAGCCCTCTGAAATTCTGAATGAAAGCTGTATAATTTTTATAATTGGAAAACCATAAGACAAAAGTTTACCTTACAAAAATGTGGAGATCCTTAAAACACGCAGCTTATGCCAAATGATTTTGACTGCCATTTAAATGTGAGGATGGAAGTAGTGAAATTTTAACAACTAGCTTTCTTATATTTAAACCTTTTGTGCGAGGTAAAGGGTACAAAATAATCTCTGTGGGATATCGTTTTGTCCAACTGTGATGATGGTTACAATATACGCTTAGAAATGTATATTACATATAGCAACATATAAGTATTCATGCGATTATTTGTAAAAATGGGCACCTGAATATTTTCTTCAATTTATTGGAATCATGAAATAACACTGTAGAACTTCGTCATTCAAGGATTATACCATTGTTGGTTCGCTTCAGCTATTATTATAGCTCCTATATCCATTTCTTCCGTGGACTTGCCTGTTTCTTTTTCCTTCTTTCGGTCCATAGTTCAAACTTCTCCAAGACATTATTTTGGTATCCATTCTTTTAACTGTTTGCTTATTCAAAGCCTATATTTCTGAGCCTTATAATATTACAGGTACTGCTAACTCTGTATCATGTTAAGTGTGTTTCCTTTCCTACTTTCGTTCCTAGTGTTCTTTCCAGGGTGGCACATAAATATTGGAACATTTGTAATATATTATTTACTTCTTTCTCTTTATTTTTTTTCTTCTATTACTTCACGGTTTTAGGCCGTTTAGCCTGTTCCGGCTCCAAAATCTTGTTGTGTCCATTTATTTTTTATTCGTCCTGGGTTTCTGTATCCTCGGGGACTGTAGTTATATGTTGCTGGGGGTATGTTGTTTCCAGTTAGTTTTATTATTACCTTATTTAATTCTTCTATTTTTAACCTTTGCCTTATTTCGTTGTTTAATTCTTTATCCAGTCTTGTGCATCCTGGTATAGGCCTGAGAAGTTTCATTTCAGCTGTCTGTATTCTTCTTTTATTTTCTGCTGACACTGTGCATGTTTCAGACCCGTAAGTTACTGTGGGGATGGCCATTGTCTTTCTCTTTATTACAACCTAAAAATCTATATAGTTGAAGTTTACCTAATTCATTTACTAATCTCCTCAATTGACGATTAGAAGAGTAATAAGTTAAATGTGATAATCTCACAAAATCACCCCATACAACAATTAAAACAATCAATATGCACACGACTCTTAAGAAACCCGGGGACTGAGGTGTTGGTCAACAATAATAGGTTTACCGAATTCTAGACTTTTACATGTAAATACAACTAAGTTCAATACACATCATGCAGCACAGATTTTTACATTCTGCGGTTTTTAAAGGTGTCGGTGTGTGAGAATTTAAAAGCTTATATCATGACTTGTTTTGCGTTTTCCTCCAACATTCATTTTTGAAGAAATAAGTTCTTTTTTGCGCACCAGTAGTAGCCCAATTTAATTGAAATATTCTATAAGTATTTCATCTTCATAAGCATATTCACAACTGGACAGAACTAAGGTTTAATAACAAAATTAACAGAATTATGTTAAAAATCTTAAAAAGAAGAAAAGATAATATCTCAGTAAGTAAATGAGTGATTTATAATTTTATAACTAGGCCTATTCTTGTAAGCTTAAACCAAGGAAAAAGCGTATTTGTTGCTCATCAAACTACATGTTGCAATGAGTTTTCATAATTGTATCTATATTTTATATTGTATTTTTATAAAATCTTCAGTATATTTGAAATTAATTCTCATCAATTTTAAATATTGCACGTGCAGAAATTTTAAAATAAATAACTTTCATTTAGTGCAGTTATTTTGTAGGCTATAGTTTAAAATCAACATTTACTTTTAATGCTCCCTTTATATAAAAAACGTGACAATGTGGCATTACAATCTTTTCATTCAAAATTTTTTGGCAATTCGAGTTGGGGAAAAATGATTTTGTCCCTAATTTTGTTGGTTTAAAGTGCTCTACAGGATACTGCTTCAATCATTTCTTTTCAAACAAAGCATCCCATTTCGAAAAGTCAAACGATTAAAATCTTCATATAATTGTTTTGTGCTGCGAAAGGTGCCTTAGTTGTGTGTATAGGAATTTTGCTTTTTACACCCGAGATGTTGGTTTTAAAGTAACAAATCTGATGTGTTACACTCACATGAATTTCTCTACTCTTGTACAAACTATTTTTACAAAAGCTTATTCTCCATCTACTTCATGTTAATCGAGATAAACATTTGCAGAGTCTATTTTATTGCTAATTTTCTTGTAGATGTAAGGGGAACATATATTTACAAAGGGCAATATAGAAATACAGTAGCCTTTAAGCATATACATATCTCTTAATAGCTGGTTGCTAGGTGCAGCAACATTACCTTTCCACAGATTAATACTCTTTGCATATCCAAGACAAAACAAATGAATAACGAATTCCCATTTGAGAAAATAAGTATTGAAAAATTTAAAGGAATAACAAGCATATCTCGAAAATGGTTCACTTAACAAAAAACATGTATATGACATAAATTGTGTATTTTAATGCGATCTACATTTTTTGTGTAGTAAAATTTTGTCTATCTCTTATGCTTTACCAGTTATGGAAAAGTCGTTCACAATGAAGAATGCTTTTGGAGACATTCCCAGAAAATTCAATATATACATTTTATTTGCAATAAAAATATCTTAAACATATGCTATTTTAATCAAAATCGTTAGAGCCATTTTTGAGAAAATTAAAATTTTCGAAAAATGTTCCATGTAAAGGGTAATCTTGGGTGGGGGGATTTTCTTGAAAACCTTCGTGTGGTATCTCTGGAAGATACTGAACCTAAATACCAAGTGTGGTGTTTATCCGACTGTTCGTTTCTGAGTTATGCTGTTCACAGACACACACACACACACACACACACACAGACACACACACGGACATGTTTCCAAAAATGTTCTTTTTTTGGATTCAGGGGGTCTCAAAACATATATTTCTGGTGAAATCTCCGTATTGAATTTTTGGGTGGAATACAATACTTCCCCTACTTACTATACGTAGTAGAGAAAGTAAAAATGAGCTATAAAACCAAAAATATACATTATATATTTAATAACAATTGTTTGGAGGTAAATCAGCGGATGAAAAATATATGACAATTTTGTTCGCTATGAAAAGTAAATGAGAGGATACGTAGAATAATGATAATTTTTAAAATGTCATAAGGCATAGGGTAATACAATTCATTTTTGAAACTCATTACATTAGACATTAACAGGGATATCGAAATAGAACATAAAACCGTTCAATATTTACTGAAGGAAGACTTAAGGTAAATTTTCGGCGGCATTCGGTGAAAACTTTAGAATAACCATTTTCAATGGTGCATTCCCTTAAACCTCTCACATGATTCATATATCCTGGTTAATCTCCAAGGCGCATTTCAAGCGCTTCAAACACCTATTATTGTTTCCATACTTTATTTAACCACTTTATAGGAAATAATTTATGCGTATTAATTATCCTTTTACAAGAACAGTTAACAGAGAAGCTGAGGATAATTTATTAACAATATCTAACTTCCCTTATGGTCCATCAATAGAATGGCAGCCCACCTCCTTGGTGTTAGGGGTAGCGTGTCTGCCTCGCATTCAAGAGTTCGAATCTCGGTAGGGTGAGTTACCTGAATGAAGTTTTTTGGGATTTTCCTGAACCTGATAATACGAATGACCGGTGTATAAGCTCTAGGGACTCCGGGTATCATTAATATATCATTCTGATATAATGAAGCTTAAAATATTATATATAGTATGATCTTTTTGCTAGAAATGCTTGTGTTTTACTTAACAAAAGAAAGAAAAAGGAGAGCGTATGTCCATCGCTATCTAATTAAAACTCCAGCTAGAAACATTGAATACAGAACCCCGGAAACCAAAATATTCATAAGCACTCGGTTATTAATATGCCACAAATTAAAGTATTTTGCTGGCCTCACGTCTTATGTGCTGCATTCACATGACTTTCTATAGAAACTATTGTTACAAAAACTTTTCTTCTATTTCGTATTAATGAAAGTTAACTTTCATTACCCATCTACATATATTGTTGTATGTATAATAAGGATGCAGTCGGCTAACGCGATTGTCAGATTTTTAAAAATCTTATCGTAATGTGATGCTTTGAAATTCCAGCATGGCCACCAGAAGAAAGAAAGAAAGAAAAAACAAATAGTGGCATACTACTTGAAGAGAAACTGTGTAAGTATTTGGAAATTTAAACCAATAACAAATAATTTACGGGAAACTGATAATGCAACAAAGATTTTATTTAACATATAATATGTGCTTTAACGAGATCTACATTTTTGTGAAGTAAGATTTTGTCTATCTCTTACGGTTTACCAATTATACAAAAGTTCTTCAGAATGAAGAGGACTGCACAGGCTATTTGCACAAAATGAAGGATGTATATTTCATTTGTCATGAAACTATATTAAACATATGTTATTTTAATCAAAATCATTTGCACCATTTATGAGCAAATAAAAAATAATGAAAATTATTCCAGCTAAATGGTAACCTGATTTGCGGTAATTTTTTTAAATCTTCGTGTCGCACCTTGGAAGACTAGTGCCAATGTTGTTAGACACGCGCACAAACACACGGGCTCTTTTTCTAATATTTTTTATTCAGGGAGCATAAAACATGTATTTCGGGTGACATCTCGGTACTAAAGTTTTGGATAGAATGCAATACTTTCTCTGCTTACTATAAGTAAGTAGTATTTGGAATGCAACTGAAGCCAAGTGTTTTAATTATTAAGGGAATGTGTTACAATTGACTTATCAGTAAAGTAAGAACATACAGTAGCCTGTGAAGCTGGTATTAATACGGTCAACATTTTATTCGTCAGGATTAGCGGATTACGGCCGTCTCTGTTATTGCAATTCCTTCTCACTGAGGAAAAGCACAGTTTAGATCCATACCTCAGCTTGTTTTCCAACAACTCGATTCCACAGCTTCGGCTCATTAGATTTAATGCTCTTACCAACAGACCCGAAGAGGTTTGTTAAGCGTTTGTATCCGTAATGTGGTGCATTAAAGGCACTGGAGTTCCCAGAGGTTTGACTATGTTCCTAGGGGACCATTCATACATCCTTGGAGATTACTTAAATGCAGATATCTGTGTCTGTACAAAGTGCATCGACACGAAAAGGTAAATGGCATGGGATTAAGTCTCAGTGCTTCTGTTTGGCAGACTGTTGCATGAATAAGTCTTTTCAAAGAGTAATAATTAGGTCTCTACCGTCCACCCTGCTGCACGCTCCCCCGGATGTTAAAAGGTTCTTATTGTGATAAATGAATTACCAGTCACTGCAAAATACAATTTATTTACAACTAGGTACTTAGCGTAGCACAAACGTTACACTTGAGTTACTTTGGCTCATACTCGGAACACAACACACTGATCCGTCAAATCAAATCACAACTGACTTACTGAGTCACAGCTGCACTGACACTGTTCACTTTTCACTTAGACACTTCTTGACTAATTGAACTCCTGCCACCCGAAGCATATTGGCAGGCTGAGGGCAGCCCGAAGAAGTGTTGTAAATGTACCTACCCTTGTTAACGTTTAACCACTGGTAGGTAGGATGAGGTTTTGCAGGATGGCGGTAGAGACTAAGGTTGTGAGGGTGAAAGGAGGTAGCAATGATCACCTCGAAAACTGCAGGTCAGGGTACAACGGACCTAGTGTACCGCTGGTGGAATATTTAGAAAAAAAGTGTTTGGTTATAATTTTGAATTTATCAAGCAACTTGTGGTAGGACTATAAAGGGGCTCAGCTTTTGCTGCTGGTTGGAGTTGCTCCTTGGTTACCGGGGATACCCGCAAGCCATGCGGGGAACCCGGTGACGCCTCAAGTAGCGTTCTCTGGGATTATAGTCCCCTAGAGACCAAACGAGGGCACTCCGATGGAATGGCAGCTGGTCTAAAGTTTTTTAGCCCGGCGCCTAATTTCACCCTCCAGGTATGGAAGAGATGAGGCTTCGTGAAGTAGTCTCACGGAAAAAGCGCGGCATACAGAATAGATGGCTCGGAGGCCCCTATTCTGCACCATTTGCAGTCGGAGCAGATGGAGTCTGCGGCCATGCCCCAGATCTCGCAGGCGTAAAGTAGGACGGGGATTATAAGTGCCCTAAAGAGGCGCAACTTGAGCGGCGTCGGCATCACAGATCCCAGCATGGGGTACAGAGAGGCCGTAGTCGCCATGCCCCGACGCGAGAGATCCGCGATGTGACCCGCAAAAGTCAGACGTCTATCCAACTGAACATCCAAGTAAGTGATGGAATTCGCCCATTCTATCCTACTAGGAGGTAGGTAAATGAGGGGAAGTTGGCGGGGAAGCGGCGCTGTGTAAAGAGAATGGCGTGGTTTTTCTCCGGATTGATGGACAATCGCCAACGCCTGCAACACTCTTGGATGAGGCGGAGGTATCCTGCCGAAAAGAGCAGCCCCTTATATAGGCCTCGTATACAAAGCGAAACATAGAAAGATATGTTACTGAACATGCCGAAAGGATTGTTCTCGAACAGGTAAGCGGCATACAATGGCATTTGTTCCGCACTAGCTATTGTTCCACGCTGCGTATTGTTCCGACGGTGGTCGAAGGGGCCGGGCCGAGAGGCGCTTACCGTCCGAGCAGTTAGCCTTGCGCACGCGGTCACAATATTCATTGAGCCAAAGGATAGTTTATTTTCTAATCTGAAGATCTTTGAATATGAGGATCTTTAATCTGAGTGCTCCAATTCATAACTTACAGATTGTTATACGCATATGTGTATGCAATATGACCTGCCGCCTTATGACGATCAAACAAAGCTTAAGTGAATTGGAAGAAAGGTATTGTGGATTCTCAAGAACATTTAGAATTAAAAGTCAAAACTAGCTAAAACGTTGTTCTCCATCCACTAGTTACCACTCTTCTAAATATGTTGGACCTAGAATGGCATATTTTTGAACCCATCAAAAAATCCAATAACGCAAAGTTCTAACACTCGCCGCATCTCTAATAACTAAGGAAAACATGAAATTCACATTCTAAACGATCCCTGCTATCATTTGAGCACAATTATTCTTACGTTTTGATAAAATTCAGTACACATGAGAAAACATTTCATATTAAACAATATTTTGGTAAAATCTTCATATTTTATAAAATTTAATATTTATTGCTGTTAATATAATTTCCGTTAGCAATGAACCGGCCTTGCCAGATACTCTATCGGGCAGAGTATTTCACATTTAGAAACTCAAGCCGCTCTTTTCAACATATCAGGTAGGCTTGAGAAAATGTAGCATTTCCTCTATGTGACGTCCGTGTGAAGTTAAACGTCCTGTATTCTTGACGACCTTTTTTTCGCGAACCGATGCTTTTGGTTGTATATTGTAATTACTGTTAAGCATGAGCAAAGCAAACAGTAAATTATGTTTCTTTTTTCCTAAGTTTTAGGGGTTTACAATGATTAGAATTCTAAACTTCGGTAATTTGTTGCATTTCATTTGATATTTTATAATTAAATATAGACAAAAATCTACAAAGCCTGTATTTTAGAATGACGAAGTGAACCTATTCTAAACCCTTAAATTGGTTTCGGTTGGATGTTTCGGTTTTAAAAGAATTGTAGTGTTTTACGAGTTTTCTTCATATTTTCATATTTTTGCAAAAATAATATTTTACAAATATTTATTCACTTTTTCCTTCTCTACTGATAACTCACGATCTGTGAAGAAGGTACTGCTCCTATATTAATTGTCAGCGAATGACAGGTACCTGAAATGTGCCGGAGACAGTGAAAAATGGGACCAGTTACTTTCATCTGTTTTACACGACCGTAAAAACACCCTAGATAGTTACAGAAAATACAAACTCGTTTAATCGCTAAGTACGAGGAGGGGGTAGCAGGCAGCTGCAAACATAATAGCTAGAGGTTTGATAAACAAGGTTGAGTTGGCATGTTTCTGACTTTCTCAATGCAATAAATACAGAAACCACTAAGTAGCAAACTGCATTTTATCTCTTCTTCTGGTTATTTTTGTCAGTACTGTACATTTTGGTTAGTATATCGCAAAAGCAGAAACACTAATATTAGTTATAAACAGCCTGCATGTCTTGTGATCAGTAAAACTTGCCGAACTTTCTTCATTGGCGGTCGCTGAAATCAGGACCATATTTGCTTTCTACATCTACGATCAGGAGAAAAGGTATTGTATTCCATCCAAAAATGCTATATCGAGATTCACCGGAAATACACCATGTGATCAAAAGTATCCGGACACACCCACAAACATACGTTTTTCATCTTAGGTGCATTGTGCTGCTACCTGCTGCCTGGTGCTCATTATCCGCGACCTCAGTAGTCATTAGACGTCGTGAAACAGCAGAATGGGACGGTCCGTGGAACTCACGGACTTCGAACGTGGCCAGGTGATTGAGTGTCACTTGTGCAGAGAGATTTACGCGATATTTTCACACTCCTAAACATCCCTAGGTCCACTGTTTCAAGTGATAGTAAAGTGGGAACGTGAAGGGACATGTACAACAGAAAAGCGTACAGGCCGACATCATCTTTTGACTGACAGAGACCGCCGACATTTAATGAGGGTCGTAAAGAGTAATAGGCAGACATCTATCCAAAGCATCACACAGGAATTCCAAACTGCATCAGGATCCGCTCCAAGTACTATGACAGTTAGGTGTGAGGTGAGAAACGAATCACGGTACACAATGTGGCAGGGTGTGGGTATGGCGAATGCCGGTGAACGTCATCTGCCAGCGTGTGTAGTGCCAACAGTGAAATTTGGAGGTGGTGGTGTTAGGGTGTGGTCGTGTTTTTCCTGGAGGGGGCTTGCACCCCTTTTTGTTTTGCGTCGCACGATCACAGCGCAGACCTACATTGATATTTTAAGCACCTTCTTGCTTCCCACTGTTGAAGAGCAATTCGGGGATGGCAATTGCATCTTTCAATACGATCGAGCACCAGTTCATACTGCACGGGCTGTGGCGGAGTGGTTACACGACAATAACATCCCTGTAATGGACTGACCTGCACAGAGTCCTGCCTTGAATCCTATAGAACACCTTTGGGATGTTTTGGAACGCCAGTGCCAGGCCTCACCGACCTACATCGATACCTCTCCTCAGTTCCGCACTCCGTGAAGAATGGGCTCCATTCCGAAGAAAACTTCCAGCACCTGATTGAAAGTATGCCTGCGAGAGTGAACGCTATCATCAAGGCTAAGGGTGGGCCAACACCATGTAGACTACCAGCATTACCGATGAAGGGCGCCACGAACTTGTACGTCATTTTCAGCCAGGTGTCCAAATACTTTTGATCACATAGTGTACGCTATGAGGTGCCATAAATAACAAAAAAAGGTATTTTTTAGGAAAATATCCACGTGCATATGTATGTGAGTGTGGTGTGTGTATGTTTATGTACGCAGGCGCGTGTCGCTCTGTGCATTATTCAAACCGATTTCGAATAATTACCAAACTTGGTACCTACGTTTGCATCTTGCATAAATGAGATACAAAAATCATCAGGAAAATCCTCCCACCACAAACTATTCTTTATACAGAACATACTTATGTCTACTATACATTTATACTACATATTTAATGTATTGGTATGGATAATAAAATGTATATCTTGAATTTTCTGCAAATAACCTGTGAAGTCCTTTTCATTTGAATTAATTCACGTATAATTTTATATAGCTAGTGAGGTATAGATAGAACTTACGTGAAAAGTATAGATCTCGTCAAAACAACCAGTTGGGCAATAAATAAAGGTTTTTATGGCATTGATCGTTACCGAGATATCGTTTATCTCAATTTTAATTCCTCACACCTTTAGTTTTTGAACTGCTTGGTCACATGTTTCTGTTTATTGGGATGTCACGGAAAAGGTATGGAATTTCAAAGCCAAGATACAGAGACCCGATTTTTGAGGATTTCAGTATGGCTTGAGTTCCTGTATCGCCGTTGTGATTGCAACGAAAAGTGTAATGAAAATTTCTGCAAAACTTTACCTCTATTGCGAAGAAGTATGCGAAGCAAAAATAAGCTCTAGTAGGAACAGTATGTAGAAGGGATATAAATATACATAATAGGTGTAGAGAGTCATGTGAATGTAACATAATATCAGAGTTCTGTTCGTCTCTCTTTCTTTCTTATTGGACATACAATGCAATAATGACGTGGTTATTTGCTTGCCATCAATCTTCTCCGAATGAGCCGAATTGTTTGAAAATTAAATTGAGTTATATTTATGGATGCTCTTTAACTGCTGTGGTCCTTAGCGTCCATTCTATATCGGGCGTGTAAGATAATTTTGTTTAAGGCTTAAGGTCCTTTTACGTGCCGTAAATCTACGACACGGGACCACCGGCTTTACTTCCCTTCCCATGCTAAGGATTTTTACGCCCGAAAAAATCCATCGCCCTCCGCCGGGTTTAAACCCGCGACCTCGGGAACTACAGGCTAGCATGGTAACCACTACACTATGGAGGACGACGAATTCTTTGATATTCTGACATTGTCACAATAGTGATGACTGAAAAACCAGGCAATAAATCTGATATGAAGCATTCACATGACTTTCTGTACAGACTATCTTTATTAATGGGTGTATAAACTAATTATTACTACAGCTTATATTTCTATCTGCTACATTTTAATCCAAATAAACCTTTGCAAAAAGCTACTCTGCAATTTTCGTTATAGATATAAAGAGAACAGCAATAGCAAATGTTTAACTGGACGCTATGTTCCGGCCTTAAATTCCATACTGTTTCCATGCAATCGCGAGAAACAACTGTGAGACTTGAAAAGAATGACAAGTATTGAATAATTCGAACCTTTAATAACCGATATCTCATGACAGCTTATGTCATAGAAAAGCTTATTTTAAGTAAATTGTATGCTTTAAAACCATCTAAATTTTTTGTATATTTCGTTTTCGTGTATCACTTTACGTTCACAGTTATACAAAATTATACAAAATTCCTTTGTAATGAAGAGAACCTCGCAGACTATTCTCAGAAAATTCAAGATATATATTTTATTTGTCATGTAAATATCTTTAATGTATGGTATTTTAATCAAAATCGTTGGAGCCATTTTTAAACAATCAACATTTTCTAAAAATGTTCCATGTAAAGACTAGCTGGGGTGGGGGATTTTCTTGAAAAGCTTCGTGTCGCATCTTTGGAAGCTACTGAACCTAAATACCAATTGTGATATTTATCCGACTTTTCGTTTTTGAATTATGCTGTTCATAGGCGCGCACGCACACACACATACACACATACATGCAGACGGAGCTTCTTATATTTTTTTTTAATCAGGGACCTCAAAGAATGTATTGTCGCTACAATTTTTGGGTGGAATGCCATATCTTCAATACCTACCATGTAGAGAAAGTAACATAACGACTTCCAAAATCTCAGCTATTTAAAGTAAAAATATGTGCTCCCTCTAGACTTTACCGTCTCATAAATATTTCACAAGGCTTTTATATAAAGAAAATCACGACAAATCTTCGTAATTGTAATTTAGATTAGGAAATAAATATATTTTATCAGATGTTGAAAACGCGGAAGTTGAGGCAAATAGTTCATAAAACAAGCTGGTACAATTTTGTACTGAGTGATCATATAAGGAATTGTTATGTAATACTTCAAAGTACCTATTAAACTAAACTCCGTGGCGCTACAGCCATTACCGAGCCAAGATCTGCCGCCCGGTTGCTGTGTCCCCCACTTCTGCCCACAACAGGCGTCATGAGTGGGATGTAAACTGGAGGGTGGGACACGGTCAGCGTCCCGGTTCCCTCCCGGTCGGTATATACGGCCACCTTAACCTGGAGCCACTACTTTTCAAGCAACTAGCTCTCAATTATTGTCCCCTCAAGGACCTAACGAGGCTGAGTGCACTCCGGGACAGGTCTCCAAGCGGGGGAAAATCCCCACGCCGGTACCGAAATCGAACCCGGGTCTCCCACTTGGTAAGGAGCTGCGTTACCACCGCGCTAAGGAGACGACCTTAAAGTACCTATACTGCTAAAAAATTTACGATTTGAGAATTTTTGGACAGAAATAGTTAACAAACATGTAAGGCCACAAAAAGGAGAAGCTTTTGGATATAAATTGCACATTTAAACGAGATCTATATTCCTCTATAGTACGTATTTGCCTATCTCTTATGATTCCCTGAAATGTGAAGCTGCACAAAAATTAAAAAGAGTCTAGGGATTTTTGCCGGAGATTCAAGATTTATGTTTTCCTAACTTTTTAATCCAGAGGTTTAAGGTTCGATTCCTGGCTGGTTTGGATTAACTTTTAAATAAGTAGGAGCATTCCCTACACTCTCTAAGAGTTTGGAAATGTAAATGCGGAGTGAATGTGAGCATGTTTTATAGTAGTTAAAATACTTACAGTGAAAGATTTGTAACAGCTATCTGTTGTTTCTCAAGCTTCGGATGTGACCATGGAAGTTAAAGAGCATTATATAAATCAAATAATAGTAACAAAAAAGAGAGATTTACTTTTTATTTTCGTCATTAAATCAGAATTATATTATCATACAAATCGTGAGAGTGATTCATAGAAAGAACAGTTTAACAAACATTTAAAATTAAACGAACTATGGATGTCTGCTTTAATTATCAAATTTGGTTCCGTTATATGACTTCTGTTTTTTGAGATAGGGATGCTGCACCGGAAAAGATAAACGCACACGGAAGTATTTAATGTTTCGCAGCTCAAGTTGTCTTAAAACATCCGCTGAAATCTACAAAAACCATATGCACATAATGGAACACCAGTACAAAAGAAACCTCAAGAGTGAGCAGCAGCATTATAGGGTATTTTATGGTAAAAAGAGCAAAGTTATTTGAATGAGATAAGTATAGTTGGCAGTAAATATGACCTACTGAATGGTTGCACCAATACAGAAAGTTTTTGTTGATAAACTAATGCAAAGTCAGATACTACGTTGTTGTTTTTCAAATCATTCTGGATGAGAAAATTATTTTTAATAAAGCTACCTAATTAACATTTATGTACTACGCCAGACAATATCGCGTTATGAAAATATTGAAGTCCTGGATTGTTATATTCTGTTTGTTATTTATTAAATACTATAATGATATTTTAAAAATAATTTCAGAAATTACATCTTAGATAGATGATTTTAAAGCAAAATTAAAAGCCGAATAATATTTTCTGCGTTTTATTGAAAAAGCACAAAAAATTATTTAACTTTAATTCATAAACCGAGCGGGATGGCTCAGGCGTTTTCGTCTGTGGCCCACATTCGGGAGGTCGTGGTTCGATTCCTGTGGTCGACCTTCCTGACCCATGCGTTTTCTCGAGGGTTTCCCCGGGTCGCCAGGCAAATGTTGGGAAGGATCTTTGCACCCCCCGAAATTCCTGTCGCTCCATTAATAATTCCATTCATCCTTCACCCCGTTTGGTCTGTTTCAAGGTTGGAAGTGTCGGCTAAGGAGTTTCGGTGCAGATAGCAGGGAAAAAGAATGCTCTCTGTGAACCGTCTCCTTCCCTCGGCCTTCAGATGGTTGCCGGAGCATAAGAACCGCCCCCGGTGGGGCGTTGGATCCATGTGGACCAGTGTCCCCGGTCTGCCTGTCCGTCTGCCGAGGCGCTTATATTTGAAAACTTTACGGACCCTGTCATTGCCGTTCCGTCACTCCTGGCTCCAGCCTCACGGGGGCGCCTCCACTCGTGGATGCGTACGGTACAATGTACGGACTCCCTGGATCAATGCAGCCTCCCCTCCGCTTCTCATTCCATTCCATTAATTCATAATGAATTATTAATGTAATAGATGTGTTAAAGATAAATATATTTAAACAAAATAAAGCATCTTAAATTATTGAGTTGACAAATGAGAACGAGTAGCTACTGCAATCAGCTCTGATTGTTTAAAATATTAAATTTCAATAAATAATGTGGATATTGACTCTGATAAGATACGTATTATATGACATATATAACTCAGTTATAAGCATATTGGCACATTATACGATTTACATACTACTATCCCTGCCACCTAACTGTAGTAAGTAAGTAAATGCAAGAATCTATTGCATTTAGCTAAAAAATTCGATGTCCAGATTTTACTGGAAATGCACATTTTGGGAGCCCATATTTTGAGAATCCAAAACAAAAAAATTAGGAAAACCTCCATGTACGTGTGTGTTCGTAAATTCTGTGAGCAGTATAACTCTGAAACGAAATGTTCGATAAGTACAAAACTTGGTATTTAAGTTTAGTATCTTCTAAAGATACGACACGAAAGTTTTAAGAAATCTCACACCAAAAATGGTCCTTTACATGAAAAAACTGTTGATAATTTTAATTTTCTTCAAAATGGTTATGACAATTTTGACAGTGGTAGTATACCAGTTTCACACGGTTTTCACCGTTTTCCGATTTTCTACGGCTTTGTTCTTTATCTCTCCATTTTTCCTCCTCCAACCCTCTGGTTTCCATTATCAGCTGTATTTCGCTCCTCCAGGACCTCTTTCTCTTCTTTCTGGCGAAGTCCACGAATATTTGTCTTTGAATTCTTCCTTCTTCCATTATTTCTAAGTGTGCACACCATTTCAGTTGTTTGTTTACGATATCATCTAATATGGTTTCATGTATATTCAGTTCATGATTTCTCCAATTCTTTCATTCCTTATTCTGTCTAACCGAGAAATCCTAGTAGAGCATCTCAGACAATCCATTTCTAATGTCAAGCACCTCTTCTCCTCTACTCGTAAAGACCATACTTCTGCTCCGCGGAGTACAATACTCTTAATTAAGATATTATATATTTGTAACTTAGTACGCTTCTGAATATTCCTACTTCAGAAAATTTAATTTAGCTTGGATATTAATTTTTCCTTAAATTATTAATTCTTTTCTTATTCAGTTTTGTCGTTGAGCTCAACTTTACGCCTAATAATTAAATTCTATAACTAAATGTCTATAAACTTTGATATATTTAAGATATGTATATCTAAAATGCACATCTTACATTTTCTAGTAATATCCTATGAAATCCTCTTCATTCCGAAGGTATTTGTATCATTTTTTTATGTATAAAGGGTAAACCATAAGAGATAGGCAAAAGCATACTGCATGAAAATGTAGATATGTTTAAAACATAACATAATTCAAATAACAGATATCCGATATTATTGGTTTGAACCTTTTAATACATTTATCATACTTTAAAATTCTATCGCTATTCAATTGTTTCTCGTGATGTAGTGCAAAGAGTATGGAATTTCAAGGCCAGTATATTGCGACCAGTTGTTATACATTTGACTACCACTATTCTCTTTAAACGTATTACGAAATATGTAAAGAAGCTATTTATGAAAGTCTCTATGGCATTTAACTTGAGAAAGAAGAATAAGCTTTTGCAGAATAGTTTGTGAACGGTATATAAAAACATAATGGGTAGAGAAAATCACACGAATGTAATACACATATGTTTTTCATCAGTAGCGTATACGTATAATGGGAAAAGGGTCTACCAGATTCGGTGAATTGTGGGCAGGACCGGGCGGCGTCTGATATGTTAAGTCATGAAACACTAGGGACCCCGTCTGTACTTGCGCCGGTCGTCATCCGGATGTGGTCGCCCTTCGGTCCCTCCCCTCCCCCGGAGGTCAAGTTAAGAAGCAAATGGGGCCGAATGGCCTGTATGCGATGCTCTATCCCGGCTTCGAGGGTCGCCTCTGTTTATTTGTACCTTTACTTTTACCCACATAAGGAGCACATGTTGTAGTGTAGTATGCACCGGGTTCATGAAAAATCTTGGTGCCGCATATCTTGTAATTAAATCTATTACTTACAACCGGACTACTATGTGTCTCAGTTCATAGTGTGCCTCCTCCCAGTATGCACCGGGTTCATGAAAACTCTTGGTGCCGCATATCTTGTAATTAAATCTATTACTTACAACCGGACTACTATGTGTCTCAGTTCATAGTGTGCTTCCTCCCAGTATGCACCGGGTTCATGAAAACTCTTGGTGCGGTATATCTTGTAATTAAATCTATTAAGTACATCCGGACTACTATGTGTCTCAATTCATAGTGTGCCTCCTCCCAGTATGCACCGGGTTCATGAAAACTCTTGGTCCGGCATATCTTGTAATTAAATCTATTAATTACATCCGGACTACTATGTGTCTGACTTCATAGTGTGCTTCCTCCCAGTATGCACCGGGTTCATGAAAACTCTTGGTCCGGCATATCTTGTAATTAAATCTATTAATTACATCCGGACTACTATGTGTCTGAGTTCATAGTGTGCTTCCTCCCAGTATGCACCGGGTTCATGAAAACTCTTGGTCCGGCATATGTTGTAATGAAATGTATTAATTACATCCGGACTACTATGTGTCTCAGTTCATAGTGTGCTTCCTCCCAGTATGCACCGGGTTCATGAAAACTCTTGGTCCGGCATATCTTGTAATGAAATGTATTAATTACATCCGGACTACTATGTGTCTGAGTTCATAGTGTGCTTCCTCCCAGTATGCACCGGGTTCATGAAAACTCTTGGTCCGGCATATGTTGTAATGAAATGTATTAATTACATCCGGACTACTATGTGTCTCAGTTCATAGTGTGCTTCCTCCCAGTATGCACCGGGTTCATGAAAACTCTTGGTCCGGCATATCTTGTAATGAAATGTATTAATTACATCCGCACTACTATGTGTCTGAGTTCATAGTGTGCTTCCTCCCAGTATGCACCGGGTTCATGAAAACTCTTGGTCCGGCATATCTTGTAATTAAATCTATTAATTACATCCGGACTACTATGTGTCTGAGTTCATAGTGTGCCTCCTCACAGTATGCACCGGGTTCATGAAAACTCTTGGTCCGGCATATCTTGTAATTAAATCTATTAATTACATCCGGACTACTATGTGTCTGAGTTCATAGTGTGCTTCCTCCCAGTATGCACCGGGTTCATGAAAACTCTTGGTCCGGCATATCTTGTAATTAAATCTATAAAATGCATTCGGACTACTATGTGTCTGGGTTCATAGTGTGCTTCCTCCCAGTTTGCACCGGGTTCATGAAAACTCTTGGTCCGGCATATCTTGTAATTAAATGTATTAATTACATTCGGACTACTATGTGTCTGGGTTCATAGTGTGCTTCCTCCCAGTATGCACCGGGTTCATGAAAACTCTTGGTCCGGCATATCTTGTAATTAAATCTATAAAATGCATTCGGACTACTATGTGTCTGGGTTCATAGTGTGCTTCCTCCCAGTATGCACCGGGTTCATGAAAACTCTTGGTCCGGCATATCTTGTAATTAAATCTATAAAATGCATTCGGACTACTATGTGTCTGGGTTCATAGTGTGCTTCCTCCCAGTATGCACCGGGTTCATGAAAACTCTTGGTCCGGTATATCTTGTAATTAAATCTATAAAATGCATTCGGACTACTATGTGTCTGGGTTCATAGTGTGCTTCCTCCCAGTATGCACCGGGTTCATGAAAACTCTTGGTCCGGCATATCTTGTAATTAAATCTATAAAATGCATTCGGACTACTATGTGTCTGGGTTCATAGTGTGCTTCCTCCCAGTATGCACCGGGTTCATGAAAACTCTTGGTCCGGCATATCTTGTAATTAAATCTATAAAATGCATTCGGACTACTATGTGTCTGGGTTCATAGTGTGCTTCCTCCCAGTATGCACCGGGTTCATGAAAACTCTTGGTCCGGTATATCTTGTAATTAAATCTATTAAGTACATCCGGACTACTATGTGTCTCAATTCATAGTGTGCCTGCTCCCAGTATGCACCGGGTTCATGAAAACTCTTGGTCCGGCATATCTTGTAATGAAATCTATTAATTACATCCGGACTACTATGTGTCTCAGTTCATAGTGTGCCTCCTCCCAGTATGCACCGGGTTCATGAAAACTCTTGGTCCGGTATATCTTGTAATTAAATCTATTAAGTACATCCGGACTACTATGTGTCTCAATTCATAGTGTGCCTCCTCCCAGTATGCACCGGGTTCATGAAAACTCTTGGTCCGGCATATCTTGTAATTAAATCTATAAAATGCATTCGGACTACTATGTGTCTGGGTTCATAGTGTGCCTCCTCCCAGTATGCACCGGGTTCATGAAAACTCTTGGTCCGGTATATCTTGTAATTAAATCTATTAAGTACATCCGGACTACTATGTGTCTCAGTTCATAGTGTGCCTCCTCCCATTATGCATCGGGTTCATGAAAACTCTTGGTCCGACATATCTTGTAATTAAATGTATTAATTACATCCGGACTACTATGTGTCTGAGTTCATAGTGTGCCTCCTCACAGTATGCACCGGGTTCATGAAAACTCTTGGTCCGGCATATCTTGTAATGAAATGTATTAATTACATCCGGACTACTATGTGTCTGAGTTCATAGTGTGCCTCCTCACAGTATGCACCGGGTTCATGAAAACTCTTGGTCCGGCATATCTTGTAATTAAATCTATTAATTACATCCGGACTACTATGTGTCTCAGTTCATAGTGTGCTTCCTCCCAGTATGCACCGGGTTCATGAAAACTCTTGGTCCGGCATATCTTGTAATGAAATGTATTAATTACATCCGGACTACTATGTGTCTGAGTTCATAGTGTGCTTCCTCCCAGTATGCACCGGGTTCATGAAAACTCTTGGTCCGGCATATCTTGTAATTAAATCTGTTAATTACATCCGGACTACTATGTGTCTCAGTTCATAGTGTGCTTCCTCCCAGTATGCACCGGGTTCATGAAAACTCTTGGTCCGGCATATCTTGTAATTAAATCTATTAATTACATCCGCACTACTATGTGTCTGAGTTCATAGTGTGCTTCCTCCCAGTATGCACCGGGTTCATGAAAACTCTTGGTCCGGCATATCTTGTAATGAAATCTATTAATTACATCCGGACTACTATGTGTCTCAATTCATAGTGTGCTTCCTTCCAGTATGCAGCGGGTTCATGAAAACTCTTGGTCCGGCATATCTTGTAATTAAATCTATTAAGTACATCCGCACTACTATGTGTCTGAGTTCATAGTGTGCTTCCTCCCAGTATGCACCGGGTTCATGAAAACTCTTGGTCCGGCATATCTTGTAATGAAATGTATTAATTACATCCGGACTACTATGTGTCTCAGTTCATAGTGTGCTTCCTCCCAGTATGCACCGAGTTCATGAAAACTCTTGGTGCCGCATATCTAGTAATTAAATCTATTACCTACAACCGGACTACTATGTGTCTCAGTTCATAGTGTGCTTCCTCCCAGTATGCACCGGGTTCATGAAAACTCTTGGTGCCGCATATCTAGTAATTAAATCTATTACTTACAACCGGACTACTATGTGTCTCAGTTCATAGTGTGCTTCCTCCCAGTATGCACCGGGTTCATGAAAACTCTTGGTGCGGCATATCTTGCAATGAAATCTATTAATTACATCCGGACTACTATGTGTCTCAGTTCATAGTGTGCTTCCTCCCAGTATGCACCGGGTTCATGAAAACTCTTGGTGCGGCATATCTTGTAATGAAATCTATTAATTACATCCGGACTACTATGCGTCTCAGTTCATAGTGTGCTTCCTCCCAGTATGCACCGGGTTCATGAAAACTCTTGATGCGGCATATCTTGCAATGAAAGTTATGAAATGCATCCGGACTACTATGTGTCTCAGTTCATAGTGTGCTTCCTCCCAGTATGCACCGGGTTCATGAAAACTCTTGATGCGGCATATCTTGCAATGAAAATTATGAAATGCATCCGGACTACTATGTGTCTCAGTTCATAGTGTGCTTCCTTCCAATGTGGTCATGGCGTCGGTGATGTAGAAGTCCGTTGATATTTCTGTCCTCCTCCTCCTCCTCCTCCTCCTCCTCCTCCTCCGGTGTTCGGTAACAGCCGCCTCGTACGCCGGTGTGGATGACAGTTGTAATTGCAGGCGCAAGTCTTCCAGGAGCGTGGTTGCCCTACTCAACTCATATATCTTGGTATATTAGGGCTTCAGTTCAGAGAAGTAAAGAGCGACGATCACTTCATATTGTCATTATTATTATTATTATTATTATTAATATTATTATTATTATTATTATTATTATTATTAATGTGAAAAAGTATAAATGTGTGTTTGAACAGAGCGAGCGCTTCTGTATCCTTCGGATTCTAATGATATTTAAGAATCTCTTATCTAATTCCTCCAGGACCTATTGATGTTATTTCCACTTTTGAGAACAGATACGCTAGGCTGGAAACGACACAATGGAACAAGTGAGAAAGGCCTTTGCACTTTGTTATCCAGATAGCAAAACAGTTTTTTTAACAAAAAAGAGTAGCTTTTCTCTCCCTTAATAACACCCCAGCTTACTGCTTTAGGCATCGTCTTCATTTCATAGCCTGGATGGAGTGGCGTTACATAATGAATGGGTTTGCACTGCTCTCGACTGGCTTTTTATAGCTTCTTCAAGCCGTGCAAGACAAAAGACAGTCAGCACACAGCTGAAGTACTGAGAGTGTAGTTTATGGGACATTATTTGTGCTGGAAATGTCACCTTCCATGAAAACACAGCAACCATAAACAATTCTACTATACATTTAAAGTGTTCTTTTTTTCAGAGGAATGTAGTTTTGTGATATTCTCGCGCCTTGTGTGGTGTGTGTTGGTTTATGCGTGTAGGCATTCCACTCTGGGTGGGGAGATGTAATGGTTACCATGTTTTCCAGCCAAATATATTTACTGCGAGTAAAGCAAATGCAATAAAGCACTAACTTAAGCATAACAAACAAATAGCTGTTGAGAACTGCTTAAATGCCAGCATAAACCAGAATTATCTATGGTATTATTTAATAAGTTGTTGTATCTCTCTCCTGTTTCTAGTAAGCATTAGAGTTTTGATTAAATCGAATACTCATATCTTAGGTGGTTTTCAAATATTTCTCGTCCATTAGTTTTAAAACTCTTAAAGCACATTCTCTCTGTTTATTTATGGTATATTTATTTAAACCGTAAGTTATGCTCATATTTATAAATTTCTGATTCTATGCAATTGTTTCCGAATGATCTTAAACATCTCATATGGGCAGCCTTCGATATGAATTTTTCTTTATTTTTAATAATCATTTTAATAAACATATTAATAAAAATAACATATTTTTAAGTATGTTTGTTTTGGAAGAGATACCTTTATAGATAGGTATAAAGTATAGCCTTGCTTTATTAATTTTTTCACACTTTTATTAAAATGCACTTTTATACCCCATTTAACTGATTGCATACCTCAACACTGTCTTTCACATTTGATTCTTGACACCATGATGATTCTTGTAATAATAAAGTTCTTTCAATACATATTTTTTGTTGTTGTGGATAGATAGAAGACACAGGCGGCTAGGATGAAGGCCATATTTTTAAAAAGCTGGCCTTGTTATTGCATGCTGTTTCCTTGGGCTGAAATAAAAGATGACCTAACTTTTCAAACAAGTATAGCTTAAAATATTGGAAAAGTTAAACGAACAAACATAATCATCTCATGAACGGCTAAGTTATTTAATCTCTACGTTTCGTCTGTAACAAGTTTCTGCCTATCGCTTGTTACATTACTAGTTTTAAAAGAAGTAATAAAATTAAGACTTAGCAGACTATTTACAAGTAATTCAAACTATGCGCTTTATTTGCCATACTAATATCTCAAACATATTAGGCATGAAATTAATAGTAAATTATTTAGATACTTTTAACTTTAATTTTAAACAAATATTAAAGATGCCTTATATATGAAATAAAAATGAAGACAAATAAAATGAGGAATGTTTGATGTTTAGATCTTATTTTAAATTCCTTGCCAGTCACCAATTAATTAACATTATATCAAGCAATTATATGAATTTCTAAACAAAAATTCAGGAAAACATCAGTTTCTGTGTATTTTATTCTCATCAAATTCAATGATTAAGTTAGACATAAAAACCAACAATACATAAAACCTCTTGCTTCCTAAATGCTTGGCCACTTTTATGTTATCACTACTAGACTTGTAATCCTGGTGGCCAGTAAGAAAAACTAGCTGCAGTACCTTATATACAGTGCGAACCATTTTAAACCTAGCGCCATTCTAGAAGGGGCTAAGGCGCGTATTTTCTGGGAGACGCGAGTGCGCTTCGAAACGATGCGATAATTTATGTGCTGTGAATGACAGAGATTAGGCCTACCATCCCAAACAAATAATGTGCCAGTAGGAGGTAATAAGAAAACGCAACGTTAATAATACCTTTTAACCAAATAACGTGTTAAAAATGATGTCCATATTTCTAGATGCAAACACCATAACGGCCTAGAAAATTATCAAACACCTTCTGCAACACTCCAGCTATAATTTCGCTGAGCACTCACTTGATTTCATTCTCAAATTGTAGATTATTTACATAAATTTTCTGTTTTAAATACACCACAGATAAAAATCATATTTTTTGTTGCTCGACGTGTACCGCACCATTCTAAATCAGATATTTATTTATTGTAACTCGCGTGTTTTCAACATGGGCGGTCGGTAGGCCAACCGGTACGGTGTGTGTGGCGATGGATTTCTTTCGGTGAGGTGCGGTCGACTCTCCCAGTACGGTCCGATAGAACGTCGGTAAGTTTGAAATGGTCGGCACTCTAGAAACCAGTTCACTCCTGTATACTGAACTATGCACTCCGTCAACGCTGACACCGCAGGAAGGTATAAATAAAAATATAAGCAAATAATAAAATAGAGAAATAATTGCAATAAATAATAATAAGCTTCAGTTGAAAGATTTTTCCGGAAATGAAAAACGTAATACTTAGGAAATCATGTAAGGAGGACATTAGTATCAGCCGAGGATAGAACACATTAGCTTAAAGATTCTTGGAATGCAGTTAGGGTTTAGTACAATACGTTTGAACAGTCACGTGACAGAAATTCTTAAAAGAGAAAGGTAAATGAAATTCTTAGATTCCGGTAGGTTTCGCACAGTAACAAGTTAAGGGACGCATACGTAGAAATTTTTAGTATTGGCCGCACGAGAAAGAATCTTGGTGGGGTAGTTCTAAATAAGCGTGACTTAAGTTAACAAAAGAGCTTGTATTGCTAAAATTAGCGCCAGTCTTTCTTCTATTTCGTGTACAGCCTTAGGGGTCTACAGTCTTTTACGGTGATTGCCAGTTCGCAGTACTTAAGATCGCGCTGGGTTATCAGTTACTTATCGGAAGCCGCGAGTGGTTTGCCGGTAAGCATTTCAGAGACCTATAGCAATTTACTGTTCTAGTTTATTTATTGCGGAAATAGTTCTTTCAAGCCATAAAATTTATACTACAGAAATTAGCAGGTATAACAATTCAATCACTATAGTTTCAAATGCTACGATTGGTAATCAGTTTTATTCTTTATCTTCAAACGGTCGGCGAATCGCTTCAGCAGCTCAAGTCTTAGATCACATTAAAATTCTCAGTCAATTTAAACTAGTGTTGTCCTTTTAAACTACGCCCACGCATACTCTGAGAAGAAGATCTCATAGCTAACCACTGTAGCTGCCGGCAGCAGAATAAACAGCAGATATTGGAGACGACGTCAAAAGGTGACATCGAGCATTCATCGTCAACGGGGTAGACAGCCTGAGCATTACCATTCTATTGGTTCCGAATGTTACAAGCAGAGCTATCACTATGGAATGACAATGAAATAAATTCTTTATCCCACCTAGAAATTACGAGTATATTATATCTTATTTTGCTTAGATGCGCATCTAAGCTACGGAGCATTGGAATCTCGTAGATAACTATTAGTGGTAAAAAAATCTTAATGGCTTTTACGGTTTGACTTACTAGTTTTTCAGAAGTAATTGCCCACTTAAGTTTTAGTAGTTGAGGAACAAGCAGCATCATAGCAAAAAGGACGCAAGAATTTAAAGTTGGGTAAGTACTCCTATATTCAATAATGAAGCAATTTTCCACGAAACGAACATCGGTATCTGGCTTTAGAGATTTAATTTGTATCTAAGGACTGTTCTGATGGAGCTGGATTTAGATTACTGACGGTATAATTAAAGCGCAATACAAATTCTCTTTTGTACGACATTCACGCTGACGTCCTTTGAAAGAGAAGGCAGCTCTGAAACTGAATATTCATGTCCAATTTACGCCTATATATCACTGTTCAATTCACTTCAAAGCCTTGAAGAATCTCATGTGGAACGGAGGAGCAGTTCAGAATGCAATTTAACCGTCTGCAATAAAACTGCATTCATAAAGCTTTATTTATCATGATTTTCACTTTGTAATTTCATTGCTTAGCACATAGATGGGCAAAAATGTCTGAATGTCCCGATCCATAAAAAATGACTAAAAGAATATCAAACGCAAGCACATACATGGGAAAAAGTGTCTGAATGTCCCGATCCATCCAAAAAACAGGCTAAAAGAGTATAAAAAGAAAGTATTTCGTGGTAAGGGAATTGATAAAGGGAGACGTAAGTGGGACTTATAGTAATGCTTGATAATTCTTAGTTTCAAATAATAATAATAATAATAATAATAATAATAATAATAATAATAATAATAATAATTGGTTTACAAATATTTTCGGTTTCAGTTAGCATTATAGAAGTTTAGTATTCCTTTTTAAACCTACAGAAATGCTAAGTGAAGATTAGTTATTTATGATATAGATGCTTTCCCATTTTTTCTCCCTCTTCTCCTCCACATCCCTCCCTCACATTTCTCTTTCTGCATGCCATGTGGCATTTTTAAAACCGGTTAATAAAACTGCTCTTTGTGGGATGCTGGTAAAAATTAAAAAATATAAAAAAGGGTGGGTTTAATCTGTCTGCCCCACATTCAAGACTGTTCTATTCGGCGAATCTGAATTTAGTTGCCTGAATAGATTTTTTCTGAGGATTTAGCCCTTAATTTCAGTAAAGAAATGTCCGGTTACTCGAGGCTCTAGTGACTCCGGGCTCATTGCAGCCTTATTTCAATCGTTCCATTCTTTCATTATCCGATATAGCCTGCACAATTAAAAGGGAGGTGGGGGAGGAGGAAGTGTACTGCTAAAGTTTTCGTCTGCCCCTTATGTTTATACTGTCTTCCGTGATTAAGTTACAGCATGTCTGACTTATGTATCTACAATAAACAATAATAACTAAAACTTACCTCAACTCCGTGGTTGGTACAGATTGTCTAGTCACATTCAAGAGATCCCTAGTTCGAATCTTGGATAAGGCGTTTTCCAGGGTTTTGTTTATCCTATCGAGAAGGCGAAAGTCGAGTAACTCCTTATATTTTCGCACCATTTCATCCATAATAAGGCATAGCACTGTATCGTTTTATCATTGTTTTGTGGGTTGCTTTTGTTTAATATGCGATATTTGAATAAGTTTGTCTTATTTTTTTTCATGCCCTGGAGTTTTCTTGTAGGGAGTCTTTTTTTATCGTTTTTTTTTGTCATTTTTGGTCTTACTTTATTACTCTGACTATTGTAAAAACACGTACGGTTTTTTGATTGATATAAATGTGATCATCTTAGAGATAAATGTGTTTAAATTTTAATTTAAACAAATCCACTCATTCATTCATTTAACGATATGATTTGCGGTTCAAGATTGTTAAACGCATGCCCGCGTGCGCACACACATGTACACGCACAAAAATGAAAATATGTTTAAATATTCATGGTATAGAAAATTTGAAAATAACAGAAATGTTCAGAAACATTATAATTATATTTGTTGATTAGCTTTTTTACAGGACCAAAAAATAAGGGTGGTATTCCGATTTGTTTGTATTTCAACTTTCATACCTCATTAAAATCCTTACTTTATGGAAAAGTAGTTATGTTACAGGATCTTGCTGATGCTACGTTTCAGAATAGTCAGTTGGTTCATTCTTAATGCTACGGTGGTTTACAATATACTATACACATACACAAAACGCAATTTAAAAAATATAATTTTCGACTTCAGGGTAGTGCATTATTCATGTCAGCACTTCAATTCAACCAAAATCGAAAATTGCATACATATTCTATTTTCCTTTATGCTTAGCTTGAAGTCGTCGTAGTGTGTTCAACAACAGATGTAAAAATACAATAAAAAATATTTGGGTAAAGCATAAAAACACTGCAGTTGATCGATTACTGGCCTATGGCTATCCTGGAATTCTCTTGGCTGCAGTTAGCAATATTTTAACACTCCCTTCTCTTTACCTAGACGAGTACGCCTACATTCCCGGTGTTCAAAGCCAAAAACATCACACAGAAAAGCAAGGCATAGGGTTTGCTTTGTTAAATCCGACACAATACGGTGTCTGAGCATGCAGCGGCAACATAAAAATTCCATGCATTGTGTATGTCGTATGCCAAGTGTTACACAGAATTCCTGCTATCTCCAAAACAAAAGCAGAAAAAAGCGGAAGGGAAACCTGCATTGTAGTTTCTAGCAACAAACAAACCAACTAAACGGACTACGGAAGCTTGCCCAAATGCTTTCTATTTTTTTTTTCACCGTAAAGTGTTCTTGTTGTCGATAGTAAACTGAAATTAAAATTTTCCCAACATCTCTGTTTTTAAAACATTTAGATGGACTGTTTGTTTTAACCCTTTATAAACGCTGTTGAACCATTGTTGTTTGCTTGCACTCAGGTACGCTTGCAACGTTCTAAATTTATTAAAGCAACTTGTATTTTAATAAAAGCCTTTGAAAGCGGAACACGATTAATACTGGTCAGATATATTTTCCTCAATGTTGTTCACTAAAATAGTATTCATCACCACCTACAGTTCGGGCGACCCAAACTCGCAACACAACTATTAAAGTGCGAATATTATTACAAACTTTTTAAATGTAAACATATATCTGTTTTCCACAATCTGAAATGGAGTCAGAACTGTAGAGCTGGGTAACTCAATTGACTTTAAAATATTTCTCGGCCTCAGCTCCGACAAAACTCAAATTGCTCCTTTACGTGATCATGTTCTCCTATCTTCAAAGTGATCTATTTAGGCTTCCCTAAACCCCTCTTCCCTTTTGGTAGTATGATAATCTTGAACGCTCCGTTTATACTTTCGTTGATATAGTCCGGCATTACTGGAAAGTCGGCCAAATCTTCTGTGTGTTTTACAGCCCGGCAACATTCTGTACCAAATAGTGAAGTATGCGACAATATTCTTTGTTATTTTTTTGTTAGCCCCACGTTGTGGTAGCCAAATATGCGACAATATCCTTTGTTAAGTTTGAAAGAATGCTACTGTTTATTTGCCGCATGTATAAAAGACAATTTGTCGCGGTCACTTCGTGTTATCTTTTACTGATCGCCTGTTATTGTATTTAATTTTGGGTTCACTGTCCTCCGGCTAGCTATGATCTCTCGGTCAAGCACTTATTTTATACAGGTGTGTAAACGGAAAGGAGTTTTTATCCAAAGATAACACTGATGAAAGAATTTGTTTTACACTTTTTATTGTCTTAACACATTATTCACTTTCACCTATTAATCTTGACACTCGCCAAACTGAAAGTGTTATAATAACTTATTTACTACAGATTATTAATTCGCGTACTTCAACTTTTTGTGTAATTAACTTTACGACACTTGAGATTTTTCATAACTTTGCTACGCGTAACCTGCGAATCGATAAACTATGCTATCTATTCACCATGACTGTTTCTGTTGAACTCAGCGACGTGTAATGCACAAATGCTTCCGATGGACTGGAGCCGATGTGTAATGTACAAATGTTTCCGATGGACTGGAGCCGACGTGTAATGTACAAATGTTTCCGATGGACTGGAGGAATCTACCTCTGACTTAGCCCTTTTTATACTCCCACACTCCGATATGCCTAAAGATTATAACCGAGCTGCAATTGGTTAATAAAACGCGCCAACATTAGCGTCTATTTTTATATCCAATGAAAATTATGAACACATATGCTCTAGGGAAAAATGTTCCCGCAAATTCCTAAGAAAAACGCGCCAATATTACGTCATTTGCTCGTCTCTAATAATGATAAACAGCTCACCCCCTCGCTACATTATTGCACGCTATTATCGTCAGTTTCAGTAAGGCCGTATAAACTTACTTCTCGACAATAATTACAATCAACAAACATCTCAAATCAATGTCACACAACAATGAATATTCACACTACAATCACTCTGACATTTACATAATTTGTGATAGAAATTACTGCGTCAAGCACATGACTTCAACTTTCATCTGTGTCAGAGCTTGTACAGGACTTCACTGGAACTCAGCGTATAGAAGGTACGGAGTGTAAAGGTAGATATACTGAAAGTCTGATCTACGAGTACGTTCTGTACTACTTACCTGTAGTAATAGAGAGGTATTGTATTGCACATAAAAATTAAATTCCAAAATTTCGCCGGAAATATATGTTTCGAGCCTCCTGAATAAAAAACGTTTCTGTGTATGTCTGTATCTGTGAGCAGCACACATCAAAATCTAAAGGTCGGTTAAATATCTTCAGCATCTTCGTAGGAGACGACACGAAGATTTTAAGAAAATTTTCTCACCCCAAACTATCCTTTACATACAAAAACTTTCTATAGCTTTTATTTTCTCAAAAATGTCACAAACCATTTTGCTCAAACTACTATATGTTGAAGATATTTTTAAGCTAAATAAAATGGATATCTTGAATCTTCTACTAATAACCTGTGGAGTCCCATTCATTCTGAATTACTTTTATGTACTTGGTAAACAGTAAGAGATACAAAGGTTTTACTAAACAAAGCGTGTAGACCTCGCTAAGGCACACATAATTGATGGTCAACAGCTGTTTTGTGTCCTTAACCAATTTCGACATGTTATTTATTCTTTTGCATTTTAAAATAGTGTTTTTCAAGTAAGCAGCTTCTTTTGGTTTTTTCTCGTGATCGTGGCACTTCAAAGACATCATATAGCGATCCCCTTTTAAAAGTTGAATATCGCTTTGGGCTGCTGTATGCTTCTTACACCTACAACGAATATTTTAATGTATAAGCAAGCTTATCTTGATTAACAAAACGAAGATAGAAGAATAAGCTGTTGTAAGCATAGTTTGTAGAAGGGTAGAGAAAATCATGTGAATGCAACACATCACATTTTTGATCTTTTTTCTACGAAAAGAATATCTTAATAATTGCTTCATATTTAGCGCAATGGGTATCGATTTAGACAGCAACGATTACCTTTGAGTTTATATATTGCAGAACTATACTTTTTAGCAGACTTCATATTCCCTCCCCCATTTTGGATAAACTTTCAGAGTTAACCGATGAAATCTTGGCGCACGTTGCACTATATCAGAGTTCATCTCGGTGACTCAAACTGTATTTGGCAGTTGCTAGAAGTTGTTATGTGTTTCGCACACCATTTGTGATATGTTACATAAGCACCGCAAATTCGCAAATTTTGACTATTGCGAGAAAGTCTGGGGAAGAATCAGGAAGGCTGCCAATAAAATTACAAATCATAGTTGTTGTGATATATTGTCTACATTATTAATAAAAAATCTTGATTATAACATTTTAGCTGTTCATGTTGTTCCTATTGCTGAAGAGAAACTAAAACTGACAAGCGTTTCATATTTGGTACTAATTTGTCCGCACTCCTCAATTCAGCTGCCACCCCAACTGTTGAGAGCTACGTCGTCAGTCCTGCAAAACGCAGTATGCTGCCATGCATACGAATGACATTCGAGAAGCTTTCAACATACTAGCTTTCAACGGACACTTACTACTGCCAACCAATAATAATGACAAAATAACAATAGTAAGTAATAAAACCCTTACTTCACAAATGCCCATTTCAGTGTACACACAGAAAATAACGTAGCTAGGACACAGGAGCTATTGTGCTAATCTAAGAATTTTTATCGATAAAACTATAACAGAAAAGTTATCCATACGGGAAGTTCACAAAATTCCCGTGACTGAGGGAAAGTAATTGTTTTTTTAATTCAAGGGGAAAATACTATTACCGGGTTGTCTTCTCCGTTCCTTTCAAATTTGATGCATCAATACGTTGCTGTCTATTCTAGATTGTAGCCTCGCTGTTAAACAGGCGCCAAATGTCTTACATCATATGAACCATATTTCATAAGTCAAATGCATATGCACCAGTACAAAACAAAACAGTCCTTATTAATTTCTTATGCAGGAATTGATGCAGTAATTTGTATCATAAATTATTTAAATGTAAAGAATGATTATATTATGAATATGCATTTTTATGTGACATTGATTTTAGATGTATATTGATTGTAATTATTGTTGAGAAGTAAGTTTATACTGCCTTACTGAAACTGACAATAATAGCGTGCAATAATGCAGCGAGGGGGTGAGCTGTTTATCATTATTACAGACGAGGAAGTTACGTAATATTGGCGCGTTTTTCCTTTAGAATCTTCTGGAACATTTCCCTAGAGCATATGTATTCATAATTTTCATTGGATATAAAAATAGACGCTAATGTTGGCGCGTTTTATAACTCAGTTATAATCTTTAGGCATATCGGGGTGTAGGAGTATAAAAAGGGCTAGGTTAGAGATAGACCCCGTCAGTTCGTCGAAAATATTTGTATGCTACACGTCGCCCTCAGTCCAGCAGAAATATTTGTAAAGTATACGTCGGCTATCGATTCGCAAGTTACGCGTAGCAGAGTTAGGAAAATTCTCAAGTGTTGTAAAGTTAATTATACAAAAGGTTGAAGTACGTGAATTAAAAGTGATCAGTAAGAAGTTGTTATAACAGTTTCAGTTTGGCGAGTGTCTAGATCAATGTGTAAATGTGATAGTGAAAGTGTTCGACAAGAAAAGTATAAAATAAATTCTTTCATCAGTGTTATCTTTAGATAAAAGATTCCTTTCCGTTTACACAACCTGTATAAAGAGATGTGCTCGACCAAAAAGATCATAGCTAGCCGGAGGACAGTAAACAAAAATTAAATAAAATAACAGTCGCATTCTTTCAAACAAACACTAATACTACCGCAAATTGCTAACACCAGATGGAGCTACAAACTTAACAAAGAATCACGTCACAAAATGGCTTCACCACGTGAAGTAAACACACATACACAAACATTATAAATATACCGCCGCAAATTGGCTCCCAAACGTGGGGCTCAACAAATAATATAAAATAACATTTATACCCTCACAAATTGGCAGTAGATAATGCTACCCTAAACCGATTTTTCACATTTCATTTTATTTTACCATTTATTATTATAGCAATAATTGCAACTCACTTATTATTTCTTCACCAAACTGGATCAAATAATCCCCCACAACGTGGGGCTACAATAATGTTAAATAATATTACAAGTAAACCACTTCAGAATAAATTAATCCAGCTGAGATCCATCTTCAACACATAAATGCATATGTACAGTGACAATACGGTTGAACCAGAAGAGTTACAAACAAATTCGGGCATTGGAAACATCTGGAAGAAGTTGACTAACGATAACCAATGATAGACCACAACATCCACCGAAGATAATATTTGGGCAGAATAGACCCTTGACCACGAGTATGTATTGGAAAAGGCAGCTGTAGCTATCACCATTAAGAATCTTAGTCTCTGTGATTTGAACTTCTGAAACGGTTCATAAACTAGAGATACAATAGATTAAATTGGACTGTTCTTCCTCATCTTGCTTATAGCCCGAATAGCCATGTTAACAATACACTTCTTAGTCGCGTTTTACTGACAACGCCGAAATGAAAGAAAGTAGATTAGAATCGTAATATTGAATTTTAACCAATCAGGATACAACGTATGTGTTTACAGACGGCGTAAATGCATAGCAAATGATAAGTACCAAGTGAAAATTTGACAGAATATTCATGAAATGTGCAGTAAACATTGCCTCGTATTTATGGTAGTAAAGTTCTTGAAAATTATCTGTATTCCCTAATTATATCATTACGGAAATGCGGTTTTAATTTCTTCACTTCTTTCCAAAGCTTCAAAGAAGTAAGAAAGAAAGCTCTTGTAATTTTGTCGAAACACTGCTTTATATGCAAAAACTATTTAAATATTTTACTGCAGAATATTAGTTATTATTGTTTTAATAAGAAATTCATTATTAATTATTAAAGGGCTAAAGCTGCTTTGGTGTTCCTGACATTTAACTATTTATATTCGCTATGCCAGATACGGTAATATGTTCCCTTGCTATAAAAGCCTTTTCCTAAGCGGTTTATTGCCAATGGGAATAAAAAAGTGCCATATCGATCAACATTTTAACGTATCACGCCACGGCAGCCACATCGACGACATGTCATTTAAACATTATCGGACAAACATTTTATATTGCCATTAAAAGTTTCGCACAATAATTCATCTTTGGCTTTGTGTGATATGTGTGTATATAGCTAAATGCTGTATGCAGTGTGGCACATGAAAATATTTGTTGATAGTTTTTTAGAGTGCTATCATCGTGCTGTTTTCTGTTACAAACTCTGCTTCAAATATTAGGATACTTTGAACAATTTAAAGGGGAGATCAGATACCACTTTTCAGAAAAATATTATACTAACCCTTAAACGCGTACATGCAGCAGTATATGCATCAAATATTAAAGTTAACGCTGTTTCCTAATAATTTATCAGTTGTACCATCTCTCTCTAGCTATTAAATAAATGGGATTAAATTGCGTCCACAGGTTAATTTGTAACAAGAAAACTGGAAGATTAATGAAACCTCAAAGATCGATATGTGTTTGATAAGCTGGCTCTAAAAAGGAAAGTTTATACAAATAAGTGAAATTACAAGGCTAAATATCTTCAAATCACGTTAAATTGATAGCATTAATAACACCACAGGACATTTTTCTCACTATTCGTGGTATAAAATCAGGAACTGTTTTGCTTTTAATGTTTTCTGTATTTATTTTCACTATTTACTGAAAAAAATAGTACATAGAGAGATATGTTTGTAACTAGATGATAAAACACGCAATTCTGATCAAATGATCATAGGTGAGGTCAGACGAAGCACTGACAATATCGAATAATTATCTGTTTAAGCTCAAAGCTTCGAATGATATGTTTTATTAAGACTATTTCAAATATAAAATTAATAATAATATCATAAAATTCATATAATAAAAGTAATTTCTACTTAGGTTATATTCAAAATCATATGACCTCATTGTGGGATATTATAACATTAGCACTAACCGCTGAATTATGAACTAATACCTAACCTGAAAAGCAGCGGTAAAATCATTCACCAACAGAATAAAGATGCAGACCTTCTGTAAGGACAACATTTACACGTGTGACACTTGACCAAATCCTAAAGCCGTCATTTTATTTGCATCTTTCCATCCAAAAATAAGTGATGAGCGACATTGCATAAAGATGCGTTTAAACATGGAGGAGGCATAAATGTTTTCGGATAACAGACAGATGCCTGTATCCACTAATTATGCTGCAATCAAGTCGCTATGGTTGATATTGTCTAAGGGGTTCTTAATACAAGTATTACTTAAGCACACAAACACACACACACACACATATATCTATCGTTTTTTTCATTTTGTTGCATACTATCTCCTCTGTAAATATTGGAACCTCTTTCCCTGGTACATTAAGTATTTTCTTAATTACTCATTTTAATAACAATTTGTCAAAATTCTCTGCTTATAAAGATAGTAGCTCAGTAAAACCATCTTACTATCACTTAATGCTTGGAGTTTAGCAGTTCGTGTCACAAATACAACAAATAACTTCTGAATGTATTCCAATAGTTTGTTTCTAGGCGCACATTATTACATAAATAGTTAATTTAATGTAATGTCACTGTGGAATTTTTATCATGAATGTATAATGCTGTAACACTTATGTATTGAGGTTTTAGATGTTGGATATTTGTAATTATCTTAACATTTTATAATTATATTTTCCTATTGTAGGGCACAATTATTCTATATTTATTAAATTTCATACATATTCTAATTTCCTTTTCATATCAAGGTTTTCTTCCTTTACTTCTTATATGAGCACTAATGTTGTACCATTTACGTATTGTAAATTTAAATACATCATTGTATATTTCGACAGTTTTCCTATTCTTCTACCATTATGCACTTTTTGTATCTTGTATTTTATGTATTTATATGCATTTTAATGTATATATCCATGCAATTAACTGCATACGCTGCCATAACTGGAGCAAATGAAAATAAATAAATATCTGTTTATGAAAATGCGTCATAAAATAAAATGTTCAGGTTTTTAAAACCATATCACATCTATGCTTCTGTTGCGTCAAAAACATCGTTTCTAACAAATAAACGTTTACAATTATCTATTTTTAGTACATGCTTATCATATTTAGTGAGCTTAGTAATACACCGAATTTATAGAAAATGTTAGTAATATGAGGAAAATACTTCCAAAACTTCACAGTGATAACAGCTTTAAAGTTACATCATAATTTACAATTTTTGCATACATAACAGAATTGAAATTCTTAGCTTATGTGTTTTTCTCAATCTTAATGCATTAGACACTTTTGGACTTATAACACTGAAATATTTTATTCCCAATACAGGCTAAATGAAACATTCTCTACAATAATTACTGCAAGACACAATTTTTGATAAGTCTGTATCTTTTGCAGAAATTAAAATTGGCATTTGAAAAGAAAATTCGTTTAGTTAATTATAGGAGTATATTCACAAACAAAAACTTATGAGAACACATATGAGAAATTTTGTTTTAAAAATATGAATATTAAAATATATCAAAAAAAGGAAACCATTTAACGTTTATGTCCTAAACCAGCAAATTGGACGACACACAAAAAATCTAAGGGCTGCAAGTGCATAAGAAAACGTTCCTAAAATTGGACTTGAATCTGTCATAGTTTTCGTTTATTACTTTCTCTTATATGAGCTTAAGTAAGCAGAGGGAGTACTGTATTCCACACAAAAGTTCGATATCGAGATGTACAGGAAATATATTTTGAGCCCATCTGAAGCTAAACTAAAAAAAAGCAAGAAATACGTCCACAAAAATATCCGTATGCATGTGAACAACAAAAAAACGAAGTGTTTGAACAAATACCAAACTTTTTATTTAAATGCAGTATCTTCCAAAGATGCAACACGTAATACTTTTCAAGAAAATCTCCCAATCTAAACTACCCCTTACCTGCATGGAGCAATTTGCTTTATTTTTTATTTTCCTAAGATGGCTCTAAAGGTTTTTAACAAAATAGCATATGTTTAGGATATTTTTTGACAAATAAACTGTATATCTGGAATTTTCTGGATGTGGCCTGTGATTTAAGCAAAGCTTCCGATTGTGTAAATCATGATGTATCAATTTATAAATTAAAATATATTGGAATTAAAAATAGTGCACTTCAGTGGTGTACCTAATACTTACAGAATCGAAAGAATTATGTCGCAGTAAATGGTACAAGATCTGATGTAATGTGTATAACTTATGGTATCCCAGTGGATATTGTGTTAAGGGCAATCGCTTTTATTGCCACGATAAATGATTTACTGTCAGTGTTCCAGCGTACTCTGTGGTGAAGATGCTACTTTTCTTAATAGCCTTTCTGATATCAGATACTTAAAGTTGGATACTAAGCACATTTTTTCTGAAAGTAAAAAATGGTTTACTGCCAATGAATTTTTAATGAATGATAATAAAACTGATGTATTAACTTTCACCTTGAAATGTATTGAAACGGCGAAAAGTGTAAATCTGCTTGGTATCTTTTTGGAACAGCCTTATCTTGGGCTAGTCATATAGAACATTTTTGAAAAGATTGTCTCTTATTTTATATTGGTTAAACTTTTAATAACTTTTGTTCCTAATGAACATGCTAAAATTGTTAATTATTTATTTTTTGAAAGTATCATCTCTATGAACACTTAATTTGAGGCAACAGTACACACAATATTAATAAAATGTTTCTACTTCAAAAGTCAGCAATCAGAATTGTACCTAAATCAGCTATAGATGACCATTTATCAAAGAACAAATGAGTAAGTGCCCTGTAATATCCCTGCACATACTTGATGCACTAAAGTTTGTAAAATATAATTATAATTCATTTTATATTCAAAATAATTTGATTCTTATAATGCAAAAAATATGAATATGGCAAGACAATATAAATGTTCCTTTCAACAGGCTTAAAATAACCATGAACAATTATCCAATTATGGCTATTAAATTAGCGAAAAATGCACATTAAATGCACTTCAAATAAGAAAAGCAGTATTTAAAGCAGTTATCTCGAATTGGCTCTAATATGAATTTTTATTCGACTGACAAATTTTTCCACAGTAAAACCGGTTTATAATTGTAAATCTTTTAATGTTCGTATATTGATAATGTCAACTGTACAGATCTAATGCTCAAAGACGAAATGACTTTTGCATACTTGTTAAACCGTGAGAGATAAACAAAATCCTGCTATTCAAATCAGGTAGATTTATACTAAGTACAATTTTTGTGTTCACCAATTCCGATATATTCTTGGTCATTGGTTTGAATTTTCAAATACTTAAAGTTTTCTTAAGCGAAAAATCACTATTCATTTTTCTCTTGTTGTCATCAAAGAGAACGGAACTTCAAAACCATCACATAGCAACACGCTATTAAACTATTTGTCTGTTGGTTACGACGACTGTATTGACCTAATGTCCTTGTACATACAAGTATATATACAATGACACCATTTCTACAAATGTTTATCTCGACTAACATGAAGTAGATGGAAGACTAAGCTTTTATAATAATAGTTTTTGAAGAATGAGTAGTGAAGGTCATGTGAATGTAACATACCAACGTTATTATTAGATCAATCCCCTTAAGTACTCTGTGTGTTATTTTTCAGTTCCACTTCGTGTGTATCTTTCTCCTGGGCAAATGTAACGGCGTAAGAATATACGTTCATTAATTCCAAAATTCAAGCTATATACTATGTGGTGTTTTCAGAGGTGAGTTCAAACATTAAACGGCTATAAATAAAAAAAAACCTCACAGTGTTGGGCAAACAATGCGGTTTACAAAACATTGGGAAGATGTCCACCTTTCTCTTGCTCAACGTATAGCATTCTGTCTGCGGTACCATCACAGAATTTTGCAGATAATGTCTAGGAATATCGGTAATTTCTTGCGAAATTTTATATTTCAGTTGTAGTGGAGCTGTTGGATGTGTCAGGAAAACTCGTTCTTTCAGGTAACCCCATAACCAAACGTCGGCCGGATTGAGATCTGGAGATCGCGGAGGCCACATTGTTGGGAAGCGCCTACTGATGACACGATCTCAAACATCTGCGTAATTCATTGTTTCGCAGCGGTATAAATTGGGGTGGAGCCCATCTTGCATGAAGATTATGTCTTCCATATCGTGATTCCTGAGTTTAGGGATGACGACGTTCTGTAACATGCTGTAGTAGCGCTTCCCGTTTACTGTATCAGTCCGTCTTATTCCACTATTGCTATGCTTCGAACAAGTATGGGCCAATGATGAATTGTGAAGTGAAGTCAAACATACAGTAACTTTTAAATAATAAAGACCTTATTGAATTGAAGTTTCAGGGTCATCTTCTAACCACAGTCTGCAATTACGCGTGTTAACTGCACCATTAGAAAAAAAAGTGTGCGTCGTCTATCCAGAAAACGTTGTCCAACCAATCACTATTAATTCCAATGTCTTTAGTACAAATAAAGCAAAACCACGTCATTCCCGCTTGTCACTCTCTTTAAGTGCAAACATTGCTTTTAGTGTATATGGATACAGGCAAACATGTTTCTTAGAACTCTCCAAATTGTACTATTACTCATCTGAAGTTGCCTGGACGCCTGAGTAACACTACTAATTTCATAATAATTATTTCTACTTATTTCATTATTTGCAAGAAGCACCTCAGCAACAGTGACATCATTGATTACCTTTGAGCTTCCAGATTTCTTATCAGCACACACCCAGTTTCTTCAAACTTCCTGATTAAATTCCCATACTTACGAATAGAACATGGGCCTGCTCCTAAATTTTTAAGAACCCTAAATTTTCAGACTTTGAGTAAGACTCCTATTGCTTTCTAATAGCATTGAATGAGCTGTATTCTAACATCTAGTGATAGAGCCATGATTTGAAACTTACAAATTCCTGTAGCAGTAGATAAAATAAATAATCTTCAAATCAACAAAATGATAGCAACTGTGAAATACAAAAAGAAGCCAATGAACACCAAACCGCATTATTTTCCCAACACTGTGTTTTTTTTGTTTTTTTGGTTTTTGCTATTTTATATAATATTTATAGCGGTTTAATTTTGGAACTTACTTTTGAAAGGCCCTGTAAATTAGCGACTGCAAGTTTTTTCTACAGTGAAACCAATTTGCCGTTTGTTACGTATACCTGGATACTACTGCACTCTTCTCCATTTGCTGTGGGTCTGGGATAGCACGTAGATGATCTCGTTTATCTAGGTCCATATAAAGAAAGGGTCATGAGATCGAGGTAACCAGCAGAATAGGGCAATATCACTGATACCATACGTCCAACCCAGCGTTACGGGAGCACTTTGTTAAGAAATTTACGAACCTCTCAATGAAAATGGTGTGGAACACCGCCTTAGTGGAAGAAGAAGGTAACCGAATTATCATCTATCGCAGTAAATTTTCTGACATGTGTAAGAAAGAAAACGGGGTCTTTGTTATCTCTAAACAACAGCTTAGATTATTTTGCAAGGAACTTTAAATTTATCTAATATTTATATGGGCAGTTAAATTGGTTCTGCCATGAAAAGTTTATTTTAGAAATTTACTCCAAAATGCTGGTTCAACCGAGAAAAATTGCAGAAAGCCAACATAATATCAACGTTCGTGTTATATTACAAAATTAAGATTTTCTTTTCGCTTAAATATTTTATCTAATGAAATACTTTCCGCCACTCCTAAGACTGTCACTCCTGGTAGGTCAATTTCTCTTATATTATACGTAATTACATACAAAATTGATAAACATTACCAGAAAATGCTTCACAATGACGACACAAAGATTATAAGTGGGCACAAACGATTACGCTCTAAATGAAAAGAAATTTAAATTGCATATAAATGTATGGAAATTCAAATTAATGCCTGAAAGTTAGAATTATAACTCCAAAGATTGAATGAATGTCTATACCCCATTTACATTATATAGATTAGTCACTTAGCCATCGAATTTCCTACCTATTCCATCTCCGAATACAAATACACTGAATTCACTAATGTCTGCCTTATGAGTTGAAGTTTAATGTTAAAAGAATTCATTTAAAGTACTGCTCGAAAACAAAAAATAAATTCAAACTAAAGAAAGCATATTTAACACAATGCCTAAAATTATATGGTAATTTAAATGGGTCCCTAAATCATAATTATAACCTCATATAATGTGAATGATTGGTGACAAAAAATATCAAAATCAGTTAAAATGAGTGAACGTGCAGTGAACAGCATAGGAGGAGCAAGTACCCGGAGAAGCCTGCTGCCACTACACATGGCCGGACGAAGCCAGGATCCAAAACACAGTGCACCACCTTTCTCTCTAAGTGACTCTCTCCTTGTCATAACCAGAGAGCAACCTGGCTGCGAGTACACAAGACCGGATGAAGTCAGGATCCAAAACACAGTGCACCAGCGTTCTTTCGGAATGACTATCCTCTCGCCTTATGACAGAACAAACTGCTGCAACTGATCCAAAATACTGTGTGCCGTATTTCTCTCTGAAGACTCCCCCTTGCGCTGAGCCAAAGTCCTATCTGCTACAACTATACAAGGCTGGATGAAGCTAGGATCCAAAAATCAGTGCCTGTCTTTCTCTCTGAGTGACTCTCCGCTCGACTTGGGCCAAAAAGTGACTTGCTGAACTACACAAGATCTGACATACCTGGGATCCAAAACAAAATTCACCATCTTTCTCTCTATGTGGCTCTCTAGCTCCCTGGCCATGAGCTAGAGAGCAACCTGCTCAGACTACACAGGACCGGATGAAGGTAGGATCCAAAACACAGTGAAACATCGTTTTCTTTAAGCAACCCTTTCCTTGCCTTAAGTCAGAGAGCAACTGCTGCTGACTACACAAGGCCGGTTGAATCTGGGATCCAAAACAAAGAATGACTCTCCCTTAGATCTGAGGTAGAGAGCAATCTGTTGCGACCACACAAGGCCGGATGAGCTGGGATTCGAAACATAGTGCACTGCATTTCTCTTCGAGTGAGTCTCCATTCGATTTGAGCAGAGAGGAATCTTCCTGCGACTACAAAGGCCGGATGAAGCTAGGATCCAACATACAATGCACCGCTTTCTAAGTGACTCTCCGTTCCTGTTGAGCCAGAGAGAAACTGCTGCAATTACACGAGGCCGGATGAAACTGGGATCCAAAATACGGTGACCGCCTTTCTCTCTGGTGATTCTCCGCTCGCCTGTAGCCAGAGGAACCTGCTGTGACTACACAAGGCCGGATGAAGCTGGGATCCAAAATACGGTGACGGCGTTTCTCTCTAAGTGACCTTCCCTTGATTTCAGCCAGAGAGCATACTGGCTAAACAATAATTCTGAGCATGGCATCACAATCATGATGCCTGGAAAGCGATGAATGCTCTTTGGCATACCAAACGTGGGGAGCGTCTTGAACATCTAATTCAAAGTGTGCATTTACCTTCAGTTTCTTTGTAATAAGTATATTCTTGTTTTAGCTTTGTACTTCAAGAGCCAATCAAGTCATACAGGTAGAGAATGAGTATTATGTGGTGAAATGGATATTATGAAGTTGGCTTCGCTTTATCACCCCCCCTCTTAAGGCAGAAATGTTAAAGTCGGTGATACCTGCCTATCTTTTCTTCACTTCAAAAGTTTAGCCACCGTAGAATGCCGCGAGAGGCTCTTTCATATGTCTATGGCTATGTCACATGCCTTCTATTATACAAAGTATGAAATCTCCCTTCACAATTGTGGCTATCCACTAGACTCCTATTGGCTACTGAAAATAAAGAAGAAAACTTAATTTTTGTTCAAATTATGTTAGAACATGCATGTATTTTTCTGTACACTTGTATTATCAAGCTTATTCAGCATATAAGTATGTATTAAGAACAATTAATTGTAAAAGTTTATTTGTTTAAAAATTGTTTTTGGCTCAAGAAAAACAAATTAATCTTTAAAAAATTGTGAACATGTTATTATAAAATGAATTCATAAACTTATGTAAATTGTTATTAAAAATAGCAATTAAGAAAACGCTTAACATATATTCAACACTTCTTTACATAAAATGATAGATGTTTCGAAAGCCAAACTGGTAATACATGATCTGGAAAAACCACAAATCAACCCTCTTTTAATTTACTTGTATACGGTTTGTTGAAAGTAATTCTGGGAGTTTAATTTTAGTTGTACGAGAATGCGTTTTAATTCTGCTTTCAAGTTTCACTGTTGAAGTATTAAGCCATTTAACGTTTTAAAACACTGATGCCAAAGTGCATTTTTGGAATTCTTATTCAGACTGATTGCGGGAACGTTTTTCAATGGTATTCGTCAATATTGCCCCAACAGCACAACGATATGCGGTCTCATATTATCGAGCAGAAGCAACTTTCCCCTTTTAAAATTTAAACCGTGCTGACAATGTGAGTAGGTTTTTGTTAAACTTTTACATAACAGCGAAAAAGCTACTAATATCAAACCAAATGGCATGCTTGGTAACCCTTACCTGTACATAATGTTCACTTCGTATTTGTTGCAAAGAGGCTATGATAATATGTTAGATGAGTTATGTAACAGTTACCATGACATAGGCACATTCCAGTGGGTGTTGGTAGGATCATATTGCTTTTTTGTTAGAAACGCCAGGGAAGAGCAATGTATCGGAGGTATCGCCTAGTTGGTAATGAAAGATGCGAAAATCATAAAAAAGTAAGAAAAAAATCTTAGTATCATTACAAAGTAAATTGCTGCTGTTACAAGAGACTAGATTAAATTGGAATGAATGAGTTTAGAGTATGTAAGTGACTAATCTTATCCGACTCCTCCTTTTCAAGAGCAAGTAAACCCTCCGTTAGAAACCTCACGTAAGAAACTTGTTTCAATGTAATTTAAACTTACTTAGTAATGAATGTCTTAGAGGACTATCTAGTCAGAGAGATGTGTGCACTAATTGCTGCATCCCTTGTTTGCGTTGTGTATGAAACTAAACCAGCAGTACTACTTCCCCTTTTTTCTGCCTCAGGCAGCACTATAATTGTTCAGTTTTGTTACTTGTGTAAAACATTAGCTTAATGAATATTAGATGCAACAAAACTCTGAATTTGCATATAATCACCGGTTGACATTGGGGACAAAGTATAGTATACTAGTAATTTAAAGAGACACCATTGGTCCTCTCCACTGGTGAAAACATTCATCGCTTATTAACTAACATATGCATATTTCAATTACTATAATCATTATCTCTGTTACGTTTTCCCTCGCGGGATGTCAAGTAGTACTATCGTATCTCAAGGGCAATGCTGTGGATCACTTTTACTGTATAAATAGCAAGCGAAGCAATACAATACCATAGCATCAGCGAATAACTAACATGAAAAATGCGAGTCACTTAGGGAATTTAATGTCGTGCCGGCATGTTGCCATGATAGCTCAGTTACCTAGAGCAGTGGTGGCGAAAACGGGACTTGCGAGGCAGTGTGACTCGCAGGCGCCACTCCTTTTCTTGCCGTCCATTCATTTGTTTTCCATATGCTGCTGGGTGGTATGGTGCGCGTTGTATGTTTGTTTATGACTCGAGGAGGAAAGGCATTTTCGCCAACCTTGACCTAGATCAACTGGACGGAAACCGGAGGATCCGTGGCTCAAATCCCGACTATGGCATTGACTTGTTCAGTCTGATTCTATCTTTTTAGCCTTATCCTATTCACGGCTTGTGGAAAGGACAATTAATCACCAATTAATACATTTGACCCACCTTCGTGGGGATAGCGTGTCTTCCTTACATTTAAGAGTCCCGAGTTCGAATCTCACTTACGGTGAGTTACCCGATGCAGGTTTTCAGGGGCTTTCCCTTATCCTTATAAGTTGAATATTGGATAACTTTAAGATCTATGGACCCCGGGCTCACTTGAGTGTCTTTTACCCATTTTCATCAATTAATTTATTTATTCGTTCATTCATCGTCCGATACTACCTATCCGGTTAAAGCCCGTTTAACTACAAAAATCTAATGTTCTTCAATTGCTAATATGCATTTTCTCATTTATTAAACAAAAGAAAAATATATCGCTCATGCTATGCATATGAAAATTTTATATAACCAAAAACTGAGATAAAATTACACTATTTGGAGCCGTCGCAAGTTTTTTCTGCCTTTAGTTTGGAGTTAACCTCTGCGATGATACGAGTTCCTTTTATAAAGCTTATACATTTTTGATTAGATTTTATACAAAGACTTACTTAATTTAAAATTCATTAATTTGTATATTAAAAGCTAAAGCCAATTTCATCAATAGTGGTAATAGACATATCATTCGTGGACATCGTGAAAAAATTTCAAACTCATATTACGAGTTTTATGACTTTAAAGTGTTATCGAGTCCCTTCCCTCCCCAAACCTCAGAATGTTAGCGACCCCGAGCTAAGCAATATATAAGGCAGTGTCTGTATTTTATGTCTTCCGAATTTGCTTTGGTCAGGAGTGTAGTGTGAGAGTATATTCTTTGACTTGGAAGTAAAGCTCTTGTTCTTATTTGTTCGCACTGATATTTTATAAACAACTTTCTCGCTCCAGCAAAACGACAGCACCTTCACTAATGGCTTTAATGAGCCTTAAAAACTGTGTCAACCTCCGGTGCTGATTTGAGAAACAAAAACTTATTCAAGTTTTGGGGTTAACATCTCAAATTTTGATATCTGTAAATATATACTAAGCACAATTTATAAGACAGCAAGGTGGAATTTATTGCACTTAAAACACTAGGGAAAATACATAGTTGACAGAAACTACATATAATTCAGTATTCAAAAATTGCTCTATCAATTGAAATTTCATGTACTTTTCTTTTTCTGATGCAAATGTGAAGAGTAACTTTGAAAGCTCATCACTATCGCCGGAAATTAGCTGCAAGGAATCGTCAATGTGAATGTTTAGATTACGAATACCACAATTTGTATCACGTGGCCGCTCAGAGCCGAAGCACGAGCTTACAGCACTCGTAGAGTACACTTATTGTTTCTTAAGGAATTAAGGTAAGAAAGGGCGTAGAAGTTCTGAAAACCCCCTCGTAATACCCTTTACAGGAGCTGATACTAATGTCACAACAGCTCATATCCTCGATTGTGTATCGTAGATATTGCGCCTTATTGGTTAGGCAGCTTATCCGACACTGATGCTCTACCATTTCACAGCCCCTTTAGGAGCTCGCATTCTTTAAACAATTGGTACCATTAAACACGAATATTTGCCAGGTTCTCATGGCCTCGCTCCCTAAGGATTTTCAACCTGGTATTCCGTGATATAGATGACTGTGGGTTCGAGTCATATCTTGAGCATAGGTGTTTGTATTTGAGTAAAATATGTTTATGTGTGCATGTAAGATGTCAGGAAATATTTCGGGAATGTCAGTTGAAGACTTGGCCAAGCTATTTACCAGTGAAGAAGCTGAAGGGTAATCTGGGACCCTTAAAATTCACAGTGTTTTCGAAAAGATAGTAGTCACAATGTTGATTAGTGCATCACGCGACTAATCCGAGATAGAGGTATACCGAATTTAGGCCAATCGCAGCTATCTATCGTACCAGTTTTTCATTTCATCACACCTATTTGCAATTTCCTTTTTCTTAATTTCATCAATTGTGTCATCCCGTAATGATCGTCAATTCGACATGCATTTGTTCAACTCTTAACGGAAATCCTGAAGTAGTCATTTCTGATTGTCTATTTTATAGTGACTAATGCTTATAGGTGAATTTTACGGATATGTCGATGTTTATAATTTTGTTATTGAACAATGAAACTATATAAAACTAGCTGCAGATTCTCTAAATGCTCTTGAATTTGTTGATACAATAAAATATCTTGTTGGGTTAATGCATTTAAACTTCTTCTTATTTTTAATATCTCTACTACTTAACCTATAATAAATAGAAAAAGTATTGTATTCCATCTATGCCCTATGAACCCCAAAAAAGCATTTTCAAAAAAAGCCCGATATGTGTGTTTGTGTGTGGGTGTCAGTGAACAGCTATTTCAAAAATGAAACACGTCAAACTTGGTATTTAAGTTCATGTCTTCCAAGAATGCTATACAAAGATGTTCAAGAAAATTCACCCTACTCCAAATCACCCTTTATATGGGAAAAGGTTCTCTATTTTTCATTTTATCAACATGGATCCAACGATTTTGATTAAAATAACATCTTTTAAGATAGTTTCATGGCAAATAAAATGCGCAATATGAATTTTCCGGGAGAAGCCTGTGAGGTCCTCACCATTCTGAATGACTTTTGTATAATTGGTAAACAGCTAGAGGTAAACCAAATCTTACTACACAAAAATCTTGATCTCGTTAAAGCACAGAAGTTATGTCTAATAATTTTCGGATATTCGTTCTAATTGGATTTAATTTCAAATACTTATACTTTTGTAAGGGATAGGTTACTATTACTTTCTTTCTAATGGTCATGCAACGAGAAAGGAGTTTTAAACCAAAACATAGCAATGAATGTATAAATGTTTGATGAACGTTTACCTCTATTAACAAGAATAAGATTTTGTTAGAATAGTTTGTAGAAGAGTAAGTAGAGAAAGTCATGCGAAGCAGTTCATTAAATGTTCGGCTTCTCTTTCTACAGTGACTAGGCTTATGAATCCCTGCTTACGTCACCACTGCCAAGCTTGAGTCTGCTATGAAACATCCACAGCTGGGCGCGAGAATGCATACACAGTTGAAGATCTCGTACAGCTGTTTGGCTCAGCGCCTAGGCTGAGCTAAACATCTAGCCAAACGTCCCCCAGCAAAACATCTGGTAGTTTTGCCTTCTCTTTTTAATCCTATAGATATTAAGCTCACTAGAGATTTAGTGCACAATTTTCAAACTGTTGTTCTCTTTACTAATTTATGAGTAGGTATACAGGGTGGTGAACCAGAAATCCACCGACAAACTTTCAAAGGTTGTTGCCACCTTCTGTGTGCTAGTTGCTACCTTCTGAGTATGTTGGTATAAGGTACCCGCGGTCTCCGACGGCTCGTTACAGAGCAATTGCATTTCGTTTGGTTTCTTGCCCCAATTAGCTTTGTATCTGTATTGCACTGAAAAGCTTCACAACAGCCCAAAAGTTGACGGTATTTGCTGTGTGTCTTATTTGTGAACAAATTCTTTCCATTAGCTCACGTTACCTGCTGTTGACAACAGTAATGCCGACTTTAACTCGTCGCCTTCAGGTTTGCGTTCAGCACTGCTCGGTTCTGTGTTTACAATTACTATGATGAACAATCTTCTGTATAAATGTTTGCATAGCTCTGTCATCTCACACTTAATTATGCATATTTTTAGCTACGAGGCGAAATTACAGTCTCAGTATTTATACCAATTTGAGGAAAATGTAATCAATAATTCAGTATTTTATCGAATTATTCTATTAGGTGTCATCAATGTTCTTAGAATATACCATATTTTGTCAGTGAATGTTATCGAAATTAGCTCACAAATGCGCATTGTATTACGATGTAATGAAGGAGTTAGGTGCATATTTAGTGCATAATTATTTCTTAGACATTTAGCTGAAGAGATATACTGATACACAGTATCTTGTATAACCCTCGTTCTAACTTTCCCTGGGATTGCAACTTCAGTGAAAGGAGTGCGCTGATAGGGATTCATTAGTGCATTTTAGTTTCAATAATATAAGTGCCTTGGCTATCGATAAGAGCATGTTAATAAAAGTTTCAAGAGATCTCAGTTAAAATAAAGTGTCATGGAACATTTTGCAGAACCCAAAGCATACAAATACAATTGCTCTTAAAGCAATGTTCTGAAAATATCCACTTCCATATCCCCAATTTTGCCACAAAGACGACGGTTATTCTCTATTAAACACTAATTTGGGTCTCCCTTGTGATCCGAGTTGTTATGGAAGATTATTCTTTATGCACCCTTAATTAAATTTTCGAACCCTTTGCTATGCCCTAAGATTTACTTCATTTCTTTAGTTATTTAAGCAAACAGTTTACTAAAAAGCTGCGACTTTTGATCAAACATTTTATTTTTAGATTGAATTGCTGAAAACGTGATAGTTACTTTTTATATAAAATAGTACTCGTATAATATTTTAACCGTTGCTATTTTTAAATGTATTTAGTGCACTGTTTTTAACCATTAATGAAATGCCCTTTGCGTGGGCTCTTACCGTACACGCTAGACTCTCACAACACCTATCTGCAGTAATTACATTGACATAACACAAGTGCAAATAAGGCATATTGACACTCATTTAATCTCTCATTATACACACACAGGCTTAGTTCGTTTCCTGGATTATAAACTATCAGTTTTTTATAGTCCGCAAATACTACAAAGGTCATCAAATGTGTGCTTCTTTTACCACTTTTCAAATCTTATAAGATCAATTCTTTAACGTTAGGCGTAACGCAGGTCCCTTTCCTATCAACTTTGTCTCTCATCTAATCTATACTGTTAGATATGTGTTCTCTTTTTCTACAAGTGACACTTCCCTATGTTGTTGATTAACATAAACATTTAAATTTAGTACTGCCCCATGTAATTACTATGAATCCTTTTCATTCCAAATTAATGTTTCTTTAAGTTACGTCCCAAGCGTTTCTTCAGTGCGACTTTATAGACTGATGTAGCCCTTATGCTTTGCAATCCATTTTAATATCTTAAGCATATTTGACTGTCCTATTTGTCCTCGTACTGCCAAGCCCATTAGCTGACATACGGGGAACTTTTTAATCCCAAAACATGTTTAAATTGTTATATTACGATGCAATTTTTTTATCTCCTCTCCCTATGAGACAATGTAAATAAGCCCAAGGTAGTTACAGGAGCTAACATATTCCACCCTAAAATTACGTATTACGATTTAATCGGATGTATAGTATTGTGATCCCCTGAAAACAACAAAAGCAGCTTTAGAAAAAGGACGCGCATGCCTGTGTTTATGGATAGCGTAAGTAAAAATGAATAGTCTATATTTTCTAAGATACGAAACTTCGCATTCTTTACATGGAACAATTTTCTTATAAGTATTTCATAAAAAATTGCTTTAATAATTTTCATTAACATATATATTTTATCGGTTATGTGAGGAATAAAGCCTATGTCTTCAATTTTCTGTGAAAGCCTCTGAAAACTCCACAATTATGACAGCATTTTGTATAACTATAAAACCAATCCAGGAAAAAATGTGTTGTAGCTTTAAGCATATGCAAGATATTTTCCATTGTTGGCCGGAATTTTACAATTTTTCAAGCTATATGTTTTTGAAATGTTATGACCGCTCTTTCGTTTTTTCTCAAGAAATTCAGGTAAAGAACAAAAATCAATCCATCACACATAATTAGCGAACCTGTTTTTAAGTATTCGACTGTAGTACTAGCCTTCTTTATGCTCATATACCAGATAAAACAAAACGTGTGTTGAAATTATTTTGGAAAACGTTTATAATAAACAAATCAAAAGAAGATACTTTATTTAAGAATAATTTTCATATACTTGTGTTTCATATAAACACATAAGAAAGTAAATCACAATAGGTAGAGATAGTCGTGTGGCTGTAATGCATCAGCTTTTCATTTTGACGTCAAACGTCAAGCTTATTTCATATATAGTGTGCTCTGAATTGGATTCTGTAGGCTGCTGTGAGCTACGTTTGATCGTTAGTAACATGATACCTCGCACACTGCGACCAGCTGGATCTATTGTGGCTACACCTCCCGGGAGGCAGGAATGGGGTAAAGGAGCCGTAGGAGGTCTCAGGTCCGTCGGTAGACGCCCACAGAGACACGCAGAAATCCTACATTTCCAGTTAGAACACCCGCGCACCAGTAGAGGCGAAGTATCCCAACGGGCGGGACAGCGCATCCTGGCGTTCACGCGGAGAAATCTTTCCTGTGTGCAAGCATCCATGTCATGTTCCCGACACCGCTAGCATAGCAGGACTGGAAAGCACACCTGCAACTTGAAAGCAGTGATAGGGGTGGTGTAGAGGAAAACCACGAAAAGCCTCTGGGCGGCCACCGGGAATCGAACACGGGACCTCCAGAATGCGGGTCACAGACGTTGCCACCCACCATCCTCTTTATAACCGTAATTTTTCTACGGTTAATCTTCTTTATTCGAAACGATCATATCGAGAGAAGACAGACTATGAAATGTTCCTCAAGTGGTCAGAGTTCTGGCCTCTCAACCTTTCAGTCGCGAGTTTTATTTCCGGCTGGAGAGAAAGTTTTCTTGAACTCGAATCATTCCCTGTCCTTCGCAGAGAATAAGAATTTTTCACGGTAAGAAATATTACTAATAAAAGCAGCAAGTATAACACTATTCTTTGCCCATATCTCTGGTGTGGAATAGCGCATCTGCTTCACACTCAAGCGGTTCCGAGTTCGAACCTCAGTTAGCGTAAGTTACCTGCATAAGGTTTTTTTCCGTTGTTTTTCCCTTATCTGAGAAGACGAATGTCGTATAACACTAAGCTCTAGAACTCCGGGCTTGTTTGCATATCATCTCACCCATTTTATTCATTCATCATCCGTTATAACCTTTAAACGTTTAATAACAAACTTCAGCAAAAACAATTAAGAAACAACAAGAAAACATCCGTTGTCTGACAAGTCAAAGTCCCGATATGACTGTAGAAGTTGAAGGGGATCACACAAACAAAACAATAAAATATCTAATGTGTTATTTTCACATGACTTTCCCTATCTACTATCGTTTATTTTTAGATAGCTTTTATAAAATGTTCTTACGAAAGCTTAATTTTCTATCTACTTCATATTAATCGATAACGCGTTTAGAGAAATAGATTCATTACATATTTTGCTGAAGGTAAAGTCGGAATAAGAAAACTGAATAGAGAGTCAGATATTTGAAGACTAAGTCGCTACATGCTAGCCTAGAAATTTCATATAATTTCCGTGATATCCTGAGAAACAACTGAAAAGCAACAACACTTTATAAATGAGAAAGTATTGAAAATTCAAACCAATAACAAAGAACGTGTTGTGGTTTTTTGTGGCTGATGCTACAAAAAATTATTTCAAATAAATTGTGTGTTCTAAAGAGCTCCACATTTCTCTTATGGTATTATATATAATTACACAAAATTCCTGCCGAATGAAGAGGGCTTCACGTGCTGTTCCCAGAAAATTAAAGATATAGGACGGTCTTATATTTTATTTGTCACGTAAGTATCTTAAATGTCGTATTTTAATTGTATCGCTAGAGCCATTTTTAAGGAAATAAAACATTCTGAAAAATCTTCCATATAAGGGTAGTTTGGGGTGGGAGATTTTGATTAAAATATTCGTTTCGCATCTTTGAAAAGTTACAAATTTAAACACAAGTTAGGTATTTATCCATTTTTTTTTTTGTTTTTGAGTTGTAATTTTCACAAACACACAGCCACATGTGGATCCTTTTATAAAAATTCTTTTTGAATTTAGGGTGTCTCAGAACATGTTATTCCTATTGAAGTCCCGACATCAAATTTTTGAGTGGAATAATTCTTCCTCTTATCTAGTATAGGCAGGTGACAAAAAAAAAGTAAAAATGGTTTCGGGTTTATTACTTCTTATATGAGTACAAATCTATCAAAAATACTTCAGGAATTAATTGGAGCTAGTATCTGAACTAGGGCCAGCAGATAGAGAAGACTATCGTGCACGTTCTGAAAGCTTCTTTTCTACGATTCCTTAGTTTTGAAGAAGGTTCTTTTCTTTATAAGGAATTTTATATTTTCTGTTTATTCCACTTTATAAAATGGTAACAAGTGACATTAATTGCGTCCGAATGATATTGATATAAACGCAGTTATTTTTTCCAGCAGAAAGAGAGCAGTAGTGATTATTTGTTTCATTAAGGGGGTCAGGAGTGCAACAAGTAATGCTCTGAAGTATTAGGGCTGAAGATTTCTGCGTTTTCAGGCATTACTGGTAGTAAAAGACTCTCTATATGTACTCTCATTTTAGTAGGCATTTGTGTTTTTAGATATTAAGTAATTTATACAGATTGTACATATTAAAATCAAAATTGATCACCTCCTACAAATATGGAACAACGGTGGAATTTTGTTAAAATTGCATTTCTTTGGGGGAAATGTTCTATGGACATTTTAATGTAGTGGATATCTTTTATGTTTTACATTTTAGTTTGAAAACTGGAAAGGATGCAGCAAAAATGCTGCTATATTATGTCAAGTATTTTTTTTAAATAAAACCTCGAGTTTCTACTCCCAGGCATTAGAATTTCTAAGTATTAAATCCAGGACGGAGGGAAATGAACTGTCACTGGGTTATAGGCGGGGTCATCGCAGTAAAAAACTACCCCTATCCTTGCTACAGTCTTCTGGTGCTTGCAGACACCAATCAGAACGGGTTTTGCCTGTCTTTCGGTGATCCTTGGCCGCTCTTAGTTTGCACTCTTTGTACTGATTATGTTTTGGATGTAGATTTCTTGAAGCAAACTGGTTAAGAATTCCTATTCCTGTTTATTATACATATTTTGGAATATATTATGGAATGGACCTATGTCTGTATTTATGAGAGGGAATACATATAGAATAATATACAATATGAGAAGGTTATCGTAACGTTTTAAATGGAAAATGATATAATCGGCTGTGCTTGATTACCTTCAAAATGTTAGTTGCACTCGCTCTAGCAGAAATGTATTTAAAGTACGGTGTATTTGGCACCAAAACTCCATAGTTAAACTAGCACTTCAACCTCCCGTAATTAGTTAATTATTTCTTGAGATAAATCCATCAGACTATAGCAGTAGACATGCAATTGAAAAAAATCTTAGTACCATGAAAAATAAACCAGTGAAATTTCAAATACATTCTAATTATTTGTTGCAGAGGAAATATTTATCAAACTATTTTACAGTTCTTCTTGTGCTACAGCAACAGAATGGAATTAGGGAAGTTTGTAATCACGAGAGATTGTGTATCAACTGTTATGGACATAACTATTCTCTTTTCCTGATAGAAATGTAATATGATGATTTTATTCTCCTTCCATACTCAATTCTTTTTCTGAGCAGTTGGTTTATAATTATTTTTATTCTAGGTTCTATGTGTGCAATTCTTCTCATAAAGTTTTGTTACTTTTCTGCCTAAAGCTACCATCCACTGGGTCAGTAAAGTGGCGCGGAGCGTGTCGGAACCGACCTGGAAATTCAGCTCCGCTCCTTAGTACGAGAAGTAAACTCAGTACTTAGTTCATGAAGATCTTAAAACTTCGACTCTCCCCGAAAGGATCGTGGTTAAGATTCTTTAAATAGCAATTCTCACTCGCCTCCAGTTATACGTTCAGATGAACTACGTTCTTAATATTGAATTGAAGTGTAGAAACAAAATCTGATGCGTTGCATTCACACGACTTTTTCTACTCACTCTGCTAGAACTATTCTTACCATAGCTTATTATTCTAGCTACTTCTTATTAATCCAAATAAGCTTTCAATTTACATTTACACATTTCGTTGTACGATACAGAGGTAAAGTAATTGCGTGTTGTTCTTTAAATTTCACGTTATGTGAAAAGAAAAACACAATAATGAAACGGTTAACCCTAAAAGGAATTGTATTATTTGAATAAATTGTATGCTTTAACGAGATATACATTTCTTGTGTAGTAAAATTTTGTCTATGTCTTAAGATTTACCAGTTATGCAAAAGTCATTGAGAACGAAGAGGACTTCGAAAATTGAATACAATTCATTTGTCATAAAACATCATAAGGATATGGCATTTTAAACAAACTCACTAGAGCATTTTTTGAGAAAATAATTTTTTTCGAAAATGTAGCCGTAAAGGTTAGTGGAGTGAGGGGGTTTTCTTGAAAATCTTCGTGTCGCATCCTTTGAAGATGCTCAATTTAAATACCCACTTTGATATTTAACCAAACTGTCGTTATTGAGTTATGGATTCACACATACCCACGGGAATTTTTCTAAAAATGCTTTTTTGGTTTTAGGGAGTCTCAAGACTTGTACTTCCATTGAAATCTCGGTACCTATCGAATGTTTGGGTGGAATACAATAAATTTGCTTTAAAAGTCAACAATGCATTGTGCCGCAGTAATGGATGGAGGTAAGGAATTCCGCCCTGTGCTTCTTCGCGCCGCGCAACGCCGCACCTCACCGACCCTGAACGCCCTGGTACAGATTGGAGGAACTTTATTTCAGTCGCCTCTGCTTTTCCTCTGTATGTCAATATGGGCAACTGTGTCATTAATTTTAATAATTTACTTCTTAGTGTGTTGTTTTGAGTCACGCGTATTTTGAAGTTTGCAGAATTTCTTGTTCATACATATTTTAGGCAGTAAGCACATTGATTCCCTGTAATTAAACTTACTTTCTTATAGTTTAATGGTTTGCATTGCGTTACTTTGTACTTAATATCTACCTATTTTTCACCAAAATAATTAAGATGTTTGTTGTCTTATTTTGTTCGATACAGATTTCCGTCATTGCTCCGGACGCACTTCAGTCTTGGGCTTATTGTGCTACCTGTGTCACTTTAAAGCCAATTCATTATTCCTACAGCCTTTACCAAGGAATACAGTTTTATAGCAGATATGGTTTAAAATTCTTATGGTTCTAAAATATTTTCCCCAAAACAATATATCTCCTGTGAGCCAACGCCTTACAGGAGTAGTTATTGCATTAAAAGAGGTGTCATCAAAGGCACTCTCATTATCTATGAAGACACCAAGAACACCTACTTTTCCTGAATTTCTTTTTCAGTTTATAGGCAACATGAAAAAGGCAGTTTCAGTTGATGCCTGTACGATAGGTACGCTGATTCTGGTACAGAGGATACTTTCAGACCACCTCTTCTTATATGCCTATCTATTAATTTCTCAATATTTTTGAGAATTATTGTCATGAGTCTTAGGGACTTAGTCAGGATTATGGATTTCCCTGGCTTTGGTATAAATGCCACCCTAAGATGCCTCCAGTTTATTGGTATGCATCCTAAGGTGAAACTTTCTATTAGGATTTGTATCAATATTTTTGATAATTCATCAAAATTCGCTGAAGCGTAATGGGCATTATTCCATCACTTCCTAGAGATTTACAGGGTTGAAATGAGAACACTGCCCATTTTAATTTTTCATATTTGATGACTCCCTTGGTGATTTCTCAGTCTGCCCTGGAAGCTCTCTTCCCAGAAAGCCTCAGTCCCAGACTGTCCCATCCTCCCTCAGGTTCAAGTGAACTCGGAGTTTTTCCATTGTCTCCTCTGTTTTAGTGTATTATCCGTTTACCAATTGAAGATTGCTAATAAAGCATTGTGCGTCTTTTCTAAGAGCCTTGTGAAGTTTAGCACATATTGGGGTCGTTTCTATCTCCTCATAGTGCTTCCTCCAGGAGTCTTTCTTAGCCTTTGTCAACGCTGCATTGTATTTTGTTAATGACCTACTATAATCAGGGCATTGTTTGGTTCTTTTTTGGAAAGTTAAACAATATGCAAATTTTCTTCTATTTATTTGCAAGATCTTGATTCCACCAGGGCACATTGCTGTTGACTTGCCTTGTTTTCAGAGGACACTTATCATTAAATGCTGATATTATTGCATCCTACAAATGCTCTGAAGCAATTTTTAAATCTTCACAATCATGAAATTTATCGTCCATCTTACTTAGATTACTGATTAGGTATTTCCTGTAGGAATCCCAGTCAGTTCTTTTTGAATCCCGATAAGTTTGATCTGTTTAGAAGCACATCTTACTTCAAATTGGATGTATTTGTGATCTTTCATCCTCAGACAAATGCCAATTTTTAATAAAGTTTCCCACATAATTGGTTGCTAAAGTTATTTCGACAACTTCCTGCCTTCTTGTAATAACAAAGATGGGTCTATTACCCACATTTAGTGTCTCAAAATTACTGATGTAATAACATTATAAAGGGACTCACATTTTTCATTTGAATCCGTAACTAAGGTATTTAGTCATAATCCATCAATGGAAATGGTAGTGTTCACTATGACATATGTTGCGTAATATCACTGAATTTGAATTAATCAAAAACGTTGAATTTTTCAGACTGATATACATTTTGACGTTTATTAAAACGTGGCAAGAGCATTCGGGTTTTCCTTCGCAAAATATTTCATTCCGCCAGTTAAGTGACGTAAAACCTTAAACAGACAAATTTTTCCTTGTTATTTCGGTTTAACTAAAAGAAAGATCACACAACTTGCCATATTGTTGCCTTTCCCGCTTCCACGTGACCTAGTACAGCACAGGGATGTGCTATAATTCGTGTCTCACGTTCTCTAGCGGTCTGCAATTATTTGCCGCAATGACCTGGACACATATTAAAACCGTGCTCGCTTCTGTTTTTGCTCGTAAGGGACGAAGGGAGGTGCAAAGTGTAAAACACTGCTTCCTTTAGCGGCAAAATGAAGTGCAAATATTTATCAGAGATGGGAGGACGGGGCGGACTTTATTGCAGCAATAAACCTGAGGCTTCCCCACCGTGTTATCGTGTTCAATTCCTTGCTAAATCACAACATCACAAGAACATTTGCACCTCGTTACTGTCCCAGGAAAAGCACATACGCGGAAAACATTTAAAAGTGTCGCTGCTGATGGGGATTTTTGTTTGCTGAAAACGCCACAGCATTTGAAAAATAATAAAACTGGGAGAGCAATGGAATAACACAGTGCTTATGTAAACCTTCGACTGGGTAAATGACTTTAATTTTAGTTTACTGCGAACGTGCACTTTAACTGGAGGCTCTTTAAGAAATCGCATAGTAAATATAACATAATAAATGTAAAGTATTGAAATTAAGACCAAAATTAAAGATGTCATGTACCTATTACATTCTCCGTTAGCGTTTACTTTCAAATCTCTTCTACAAATCATTCCTAAAAATGTTTTCCGTCCACTTCCTGCGAATTGCGATAAAATTATGTTTTTGAGAACATAGCGGAATGTTCCATGTGGTGGGCAGTTCGGAGGAAGGAGAATGTCGATGTCGTGTAAAAGTTTCTTTGTAGAATCCTTAAGATATGCTGAGTGCACCCCCCCAAGACACACACATTCACAAACGCGGGCATTGTCTTCAAGCTGTCTGTTTTCTAATTTTGTTAACTTTATGCCACATACATTTGCTCCAAGTGATAGTGCTGATTAGAATAGACTATTATAATTATATGTGTGTGCTCTGGCTTTTGCCCAGCGGCAATCCTAAATTTATCATTACGGGACACGAGCGGTTGTTGGGAACTCAGAATTTGGATAACATAGAACACCTTGCATTAAATGATTCTGTAATTCCATTCCATAATACCTGGGATCAAAATCTAAACTGTAACATGCAAGTTACACGTGTGTGCAAAATATAATTCTCAATAGTGTATCCTTTAAAACGTACGAATGACTTTCTGCCAACTAAAATTAAGAACATATTAATACAAACTTATCATTCCCCATTGACTATTTTGACTCTTTATACTAACCCAACTGAAATTTCGACTCTAAGGTTTCAGTGGGCCCAAAATAAGTATGCAATCTCTGTCGATTTGATCATGTTACAACATCATTGGAATTACTGCATTGGCTCCATCTTAGGGAACGAAGAACTTCACATTCTTTATCACTTCTCTACCATCTCCTTCATTCTCGCATCCCAAAGTGTCTAAATATCTCTAACTGTCATAATCGAGAAACTTGCCCACGAAATTTTTCATTCTTGCTGTACCTGCTCATCATATAACCTTTTATTCATCATCATACAGTGCAGCATTGGTTCATGTTTGGAATTCTCTGCCGGAAGACACAAGGGACTGCCGGAAAGTTATGCAGTTCAAGAGTAAACTTAGGGCATACATTTATAGTTCAACCTAATCTGCTATAGTGATAACTATCTCACAACATTCATTCATTATTACTACTATTTTATGTACTAGCAACTAATATTTCCAATCTAATAACATTTAGAGTAATGCTTTTTTCCTATATTAATAATATAATAAAATAATTTTGGTTATGATTTTTTCTTTTCTTTATTTTAATATATTTGTGGAGCCTTTGTATGTTTTCTTATGTTGTATTATACTATCTTTTTCATTTCATCTTAATATTTATGTTAAAACTTTGTATATTTATATTTTATTATGTTGTATTTTACTGTATTGCCTGGTAGAGTGGAAGAGAAAGTTCATGGGTTTAACTGATACCAGGGTAAATAAATAAACAAATAAATGAACAGTTATTAATGGGGGAATTGGTTATTAAATTGCCGATAATATAGACAGAAGAACACTCATATTCACCAACGAGACTCTTGGCATATAGAGAAGCCTTATTTTTGAAAGTAGCATTTCTCGAGCTAGCCGGTAAGCGAACCCGGGATCCCTCGTACAGTAGCAGACGCTCTACAGATCGAGCTACGGGACCAGTAAAACATTTCTACTGATTTTTTTATGAAGTACAATACTATCCTAGCTCTAACTATATAACGTTACAGTATGAATTACGATGTCTTGGTTTATACCTATCATTTTAAAATAAAATATTTAAAGTGGTTATTAAAATATAAGTTAGTTAATATTGCAACAACAAATTTTAATATGCAAGCCATAGTTCTAACATAAAATCTTGGGATAATTCTGGTCAAATATTATTGTAACATAAAATAATTCTTTTTAAGGAATCTCTACATTATTTCACATTTTAAAATTCCATTTGTAGCCCTAGGCCTTGCAAAATAATTGGCAATCGAATCATCAAGAGGCACATTCTATTAAACTGAACTTCAAAATCTGTATATCTCATTTTATTCAACTTCCTGGTTTGCATTAAAGAATGATTTTTGTGGTTTTAACTCCTGCATTAAAATCTGGATCTTTGGCATAAATGGGGTTAGTAATTCATTGACTTTCTTATTTTATCTAGGCTTTAATAGTTTTTGTGGCAGTAAAGCTCACGTTCGCTTCCCCATACTTTTCAGCCTTTGTGGAGGGCAATCCTAATTAACGCAAAAAGAATTATATTCCTACCTGAAATACCTGGGTTTAGAAGTCAGAACGCTGACTACTAGACTGCAGAGGTTGTCTAGCAAGTTAAAAAGAAATTCCAATATGTTTGCTGAAAAGTAGTAGGAATTTTACGGGTTATTCAAAATATTTATAATCAACAATGCAATTTCTTTCTTTCGCTCCAAATATTAACAACGTGGCTTCTAGACGACAACTCTGGTTTAATTTTGTAGATTAAAATTATTTTCAGATAGTGTTTTATATAGTTATAACATCATTCTACCTTTCCAACCTTGTCCAACACACGGCTTGTGTGAAAGAACAATTAATTCCATTAATTGACCTAATAGTGGTTGCAACTATAAAAGCCCGGGACTTAAGTACTTACAATGTTTGTAAGTCGCCATTGGGGTATGACATCTCAATACAATTTGAGATCTCCTTGTGGTTTACCGGGAAAAATGCGAATCAGCTGGAGAATTTAATGTCGTGTCGGCATGTTGCCATGGTAGCTCAGTGGGAGATCCGTGGTTCAAATCCCGGCTATGGCATTGAATTTTTCTGTCATCTGATTCTACCTTTCCAACCTTGTCCAACACACGGCTTGCGTGAAAGAACAATTAATTCCATCATTAACGTATGTTTGTATTGTTTACAACTTCAATTATGTATCCATATCGTTCTGTTGTTTAGTATGCTTTGTTACCGATCGGGATGACTAAGGCGGTAAAGATATGGCCCGCATTCGGGAGGTCCTGGGTGCGATTCTTGCGTACCCATGGGTTTTTTCGGAGGTTTCCCCGAGTGGCTAGGCGAATGCTGGGGCGGTTCATTACATCTCTCGAATTTCCTGTCTCTCCATTTCACCTCCGTTCTATTTCACTTCATCTTTCATCTGCTTGGTCTGTTTTAAGTTGAAAGTGTCGGCGGGAGTCTCGGCGTTGCATAGCAGGGGAAAAGGATGCTCTATGTAATCTTTCGTTCTCCGGAAAGGGAGTGGTCTTCGACTCCGGTCCCCCAGGGGATGTGCAAGCCTGCAGAGGGGAGGGGAGTCGTATGTACCAGCTCTATTCGGGAAGTTTCTATCTGTAAAAGGTAGGGACCCTGCCCTCTCACTTGTCGAACTACCTTGTTGGCCGCCTTCTGTTTTCTCTCACCTCACCCCTCCCTCTGGGGGCACCCCTTTAGGCATAACATTTTTTAAGTCGAGATGCTAAGTCCCTTTTCGCACTCAGTCCTACTCCTACTATGCCTTGTTTGTGGTAACCTCCAATTAGGGATGCTGAATTTGGTAAAAGTTCTGTATACATACAACGCGGTAAGATTTTTATCCAAACCCGATTATAAACATATTATAAAACTGGACCGCTAAAAGCCACCGGTTTCAATATATCTGAGGGTGCAAAAATTCAGCATGTATCCTAAATTATCTACGTTAATAAAGGTCAGCTATAATTTTGAAAGCTCTCTAGAACAACCATACAAGATAAAAAAAACACGTGATTATTCATGGATGCGCTCTTATGCAGAATTTCAGAGTGTATTACTGTATCTTACTTGGACTTCCTTTACTTCCGTCATAATCTAGTGCCCAGGAATCTGACTTCTAGGCCCAGAGGTCTCATATTTAGTTTCCGACTACGGTGAGCTTTAATGCAAAGTAGTCGGGTAAAAGCCAAACTTGGTATTTAAGTTCAGCATCTTCCAAGGATGCGACACGAAGATCGTCAAGAAAGTTCCCACCCTAGCTACCCTTTACATGGAACATTTTTCTAAGATTTTAATTTTCTAAAAGATGGCTCTATATTGAATTTTGATTAAAATCCCATATATTAAAGGTATTAACATATTCACATTTTGTATAATTTTGTATAGCTGGTAAGCGTTAAGTGATAGACGAAAACGTACCACAAAAACAATGTAGAGCTCCTTAAAGCTCACAATTTTTTCTAATATTTTTTGGTGGCATAGGCCATTTCTGAGATATCCATTATTAATGGTTCGAATTGTTCATTACTTGGTATTGTCTTAAAGTTCTTTCAACATTCTCGTGATTGCGGAAGCAGTATGGAGTTTTAAGATAGCATATAGCGTCCACTTCTTAAACATTTGACTGTCGTTGTTGTCTTTGTACACTAACGAAATGTGTAATGTAGCAATTTTTGCAAAGGTTTGTTTGGATAAAAATATAGTAGATAGAAAAATAAGCATATTAAGAATAGCTTGTATACACAATAATAAACGATAGAGCATATAGAATGTCATGTGTATGTACCACATAAGATTTGTTTCCTCCTTTGTTCCAAATGATTACTAATAAGTAAATATATAGTTGAATATAATTATAAGAGAGAAATCCACTAAGCCAATCAAACTACCAATTTGGAGTAGTAGACGGTAGGCTTCAACACCGCACGTAGGCCATAATGGCCCCTTTTTGCTTCCAACGTAACCCCTAGGAGGTTGGGGAACCCTAAAGGGCGACCAGATCCGACCGATGATGTACGCTAGCAAGGGTCACTAACGATTCCAAATTAATACAAATCCTCACGCCCTGCCGTAGTAATCCGCAATCTGGGTTCTCAGGAATAGATGAGAGACACTCAAGAAGGAAGGGAGTCACAGAATTTCTTAAGTATCAGGGATAAATCTTTTCATAGCGCCAATTGCACCAACACACCAATCACCGTCGCCTGGTCCTACAACCTTGAAACTGATGAAGAGAAATGTTGGGAACAGGAAATAAACAACAAAATGTGGTAGAAGCATTCACCTACCGACCTGGGGAAACCACAAGGAAATCCATGGTCAGAGTGGCCGGCCCAACGGTAGACGAATCCAAAACCTCCCGAATGCGACATTCACATGTTACTCTCACTCGGTAAGCGCCAGTTCAGCAGTTTGTTTCATCTTCCAGTGTGCAGGTTGCCACTGCCCTGTTTCACAAAGTATCTACTGCATGCAAGCTGTGAGAGTTTTATAGTGCATTTGCTTTAAGCTGAAACATGGAAAGTAGAGAGAGATAGTACTATATTTCACACGACATGTGGTAATTCTTAACTGAAGTAGTCCTTTACTACTGAAACTTACTATTTAAAATCTGGATTAGGTTGAAACGTGAAATTTAGAGGAAGACAACCAACATGTGCTTATAACAATACGAAAGCAAGGACGGCCGAAGACATCGGGATATTTTCCACATTTCACAGCCAAAAGTGCCACTTGCAACAACACTATTACAAAGAAACTGATACTGAGAGAATAGACTGTGGTAGGATTTCTCAGCACTTGCACCGGCATTAGCGCGTTTTAAGTTAAAACTATCCGTAATGAATCGTTGAAGTGCATGCTAGAAACCATCATGAAATGCTAGTGCAAGAAATGAAAGGCCGAGATTTTGTAGTAATTTTGGCAGATGAGACCACAAATATTGTAGAGCAGACACAATTAGTATTAGCATTTTGCTACCAGATGAATGATGTCCCATATGAAAGGTTTTGGGATTTCTTAGGAATGGAGCAACAAAATGCGGATCCAGTGTCTAAATGCATCTAAAGGAACTGGATGCCATATTCAAGGACGCGCCACACAAAATCATTGCTCAAACCTATGATGGCGCAAATGTAATGAATGGCGAAGCAAGTGGGGTACAAGCAAAACTTAAACTGCAGTATCCCAACGCTAATTATGTTCACTGTTATGCGCACAAGCCAAATATGATAATGCAAAAGACTGCATCATAGAATCACTCAGCACGCGTGTTCTTCCTGAACTTATCAGCTTTCCCTGCAAAGTCACCGCAGCGAGTGTCGGCATTACAAGCGATGACAGATCATAGGATCCCTTTGCGGGCCACAAATAAGGTGGAATTTCAAATCGAGGACAGTCAATATAGTATATGTACAAAGGGAGAATTTGCTTGAGTGCATGTTAAATTTGGAAAAATCAAATTTCGACGTCACCAGCCGAGAGGCTAGTGGACTCTTGCGAAATTTAGAATACCAAGACTTTCTATTTTGGCTGCCATTTTTTCACCAGCTAATGTCGAACGTTGACGTATTATATGATCAATTACAGGCAAAGCCAATGGACGCTGTAAAAGAAAAGAAGAAAGAAAACAATGTGACAATTTTTGTGCAAGCTGTTAGTCACATTAGAAATTTGGTGGACAAAATTGACACTGCAATTACTCAGAAGTACACAATCAAAGGACAAGCACCGAGAACTAGCATGCCGACGTGCTGATGCCAAAGAAGTATGTGATAGAATCACGCAAGAGGCTCGTGGTCGTTTCCAAATTTTGGATCACCAGCAAGCACCTATGGTGCTTAACTCCTCGAATTTTCAGGAGTATTTAGGAAACCAAACCTTCGCAATAGAACAGAAAAGTCTTCACACACAAATTTCTGTTTTGTATTAAAGGCAAGATTTTAGAAATATTGAGGGAGCGGTGGCTTTACTTCACTTCATCACCAAAAGTAATCTTCAGCAAACATTTTCTGAAGTAACTAAGCTTTTGAAAGTCCTTGACACCATACCCATAAACTGCTTCGGAGCTGGAAAGATCTTTTTCGTCCTTAAAATAATTAACACTTTTCTTAAGGAGCACTATGCTACAAGAAAGGCTCAATGCTCTTGCCATGTTTCCAATTGAGAAGAGCTAAACTTCTAACACCGAAGGGTTCAATTCCAGAGTGATTGTTAGGTTCTTTAGTAAGAAGAATCATCGCATGTACAGCATTTTTCGTCACTGGCGATTGAGTAGTGTAATTATTCTTAGCCTATTGTTTTAAAGCACACACTGGATTTTGAGCACGAGCCACTACTGCTCCAGAATATCATTAGACGCTTGAGTCGACAGGATCTGCTGCCAGAAGGAAAAAATGCACACATGCGATGTTGTCACACTTTTACAGATGCACAACTCGCTATTGCATTATTATTATTATTATTATTATTCTTATTCTTATTATTATTATTATTACACAATATTAAGTCACATGGTGTCAAAAATTGCTATTATTATTATCCTATAATATAGTTATTAAATTAATACACTTAATTAACTTTCATTGAACGACACTTTAACTTTAATTATTCAGACAAAAAATAAAAAAATTGTGACAAGATCATATTTTTCTGACCATTGAATATTTTTAGCATGTCCTTGCTGAAGGCCAGTTATGCAACAAATTCCTGACATATCACGGAAAAGTTTTGATGACAGTCAACACGGAACTATTTTAACGTTAAGACTTGAACGATGGGACGTCCATATCACGTTCATGGCTTAAAAATACCCTATCCACAGACAGATTGCTTTCTGACAAACTGGAAACTGTGATAAATTGATTGCGGAGAAAAACTACGCAAGTGATTATTTCGCCATCTAAATGAAGAAATCTGTTCATTGCTTCTGCTGGTACCGATGTCTTAATCGATATACAGGATTCTCGGTGTAACATCTTTCATCTTTATTTGATAATAATCAAATGGCGTTCGAAAACAAGGATATTTTTGGAGGCTTATTAAAAATCGAGGACATTCCGGGGACAAGGTATAGTTGGGGATAAAAGTATGAATTTCGGGAGTGGCCCCGGAAACCAGGGATGACTGGCTATGTCAATTTAAAAATATATCTATAAATGTGTATTTATTTAAACTAGCGTCATAAACTTCAAAATAAAGTATGTCAACGTATATTTATTTAAACTAGAATCATTAGGACAGTCTTTCATAATGAAGTTTACGAAAGTCTTGTTATTCTAAAAAGTAGTGTGGTTTAAATCCTCAGTTAACCACATTAACATCATTAAAATTCATTATTATTTGTAAATATCCTCCCAGGAAGATAAAATATTTCATTATGTTTTCGTCTCTGTTTTGTTTTATTCTGTGCCAATCCTCGGGCATTGGAAATCAATAATCGGCATAGGATTAAGCTATTTTCACAAAGGTTATTTATTTACTATACGGAATGGCGATGTAGTATAATTATATAATCCTGGGTAAAGCCTTTTAATGAAATTACAAATAGAGACATGGTTGAAATTAATTGCGAAATAAACCGCTACAGGTGGCGTCAGATCTGATACAAGAGGAAATAACACTACTATATATTCTAAAAATTTAAAGCTCTCTAGTAATGATAATTACTCACTATATGGTAACGTCTGCAGTAAATTCATATTTTTCAGGCAATTCCATTCCATAAAGGAAAATATTTACTTAGAAGGATGCTGTGGAACTTTCATTGGGATTTAATATGCTCAAAATGAGTAGCTTTATAATATTAATTAAATTTATTAAGGGACTGACAGACAGAAATTTATAGTACATCAAATACATTACGTAGATTATAGCAGGAATTCTGTTTTGACTCTACGCGTGCTGCATACGACAAGATTTGATGATACTTTACCTCCCTTTTCTGCTGACCATGTAGACTTTCCTTGTAATAATTAAAAATCTGGTGCATTACACACACGCAAAATCACGCTGTATTCATTACTTCGCCTAATCACTTATATCTTATGTTACTTATGTAAAAGCTGTTCTACTTTCGTTACCTTACTCATGATAGATTTTTTATTATAAATAATCTCAAATTAAGAATATGTACCTGTTTTAATTAATTGTTGTTTCACAAACCCACGATAACTGAGCTCATGCGGCGTCCGTTTTATCCATTAAGGCCAATTTAAACTAAATATTATTGAAATTAATTTAAAATTTTCAAATTAATATGATATGCCTACTAATTATTAACACATTACAGTCCGAGGAATTTTTAATGAGTTACTTAATTTAATCAAACCATGAATGCCCGAGTTTGTACAAATCCTATAATAAGATACATATTACACAATCAAAAATTTTGGACAAGCTAACGACATATTTTCTGTATTTCCATATTATTCACATGAGCATAGTATATTTTTACGTTGACAAATTTTGTAAGCGAGATGGTGTTCTGCCCATGTTTAACCTAATCCTGGATACTACAGACCTTTCCATTCGTTTGGTACAGGTATAGTCTTGGAGCGTGCACGATACTGATGACAAAACACATCTATTCAATCTGCGAAACTTAGATCTAACAACCAACACTTAGAAAACGACTAATGTTAATAATATACGCTCAATTGATCGTTTCAATGAGCTAGATTTTTCGTATAGGCAGACTTTTCTATCTCTTGTAGTTTGCCAGTTAAACAAAATTATACAAAATTCATTCAGGCAAAAGAGGTATTTACAAAACATTCGTTTATTAGTCATATACATATCTAATATTTTAATCAAAATCGTTGGGCCATTTTTGAGAAAATTAAAAAAAAACGAAAATTTCTCAGAAGTTTAGTTTGGGTGAAATCTATACAATATATATTTTTAAATTTATGATTTGAGTGGACCTCCAAATATGTATTTCCGGTGAAATCTTATATTTAATTTTTGAGTAGAATAAAATTATCCTAGGTGTGATAGAGAAAATAATAAAAATACATCTGCAAATATGTAAGTGTGAAATGTAAAATATTCAGGAAACTTAAATTTCTTGTTCTTATCTCAGACATACCCTCATTTTAGTTTTCAGTCTGTACATGCACAGATACGGATTAGAACAGACTTGAAAAATCCGTGCTCTTGCCACTTGAGTTACCTTGCCGGGAAACCCGTTGTATTTTGTTTTCCTTATGCGCAAGCTCTAATTCAGACAGAATGCAAACTTCTTCAACATTCAGAATTAAATTAAACCTGGCCAGAATACCATCTTATACAAAATTTTCAAAGCAAAAACTTGTTATGCTCTCGTGGAGAATATGAAATACAGGATATATACTATTCTCTTCTCCATAATTTATAATTGTGAACGAATTAACAACTACATATGTGTATATAAAACCCCACTACAAGAGTTGTACAATTGGGCATGTTTGATGAAGTAATTTATTACAAAATCATCCGGCTATTATTTTTAACTTTATTTTTCAACTTTCCAAGCGAGTGAATACGGGATAGTGTGAAAGAACAATTGTGAAAACATAGGCTTACATACCTGGAAACAGTTAAAAAACTGTCAACTCTTTAGCAAACGCTGCAAGCTCTAAAATACCAAAATCTAAAATAAACGGATTCCTGTTGCAAAACTCTTACTTTTTGAACTTAATTCTCAAGCCCAGTAATGATATTTATTTAATAATGTACTTTGGATCAATAGGCATTTTAGTATGATGGTGTAAACAATATGAACACTCCTTTTTTCACCGAGCCGGATTACTCAGGCGGAAACGTACGTGGCCCGCATTCGTGGGGTCCCGAATTCAAACTCCATGGGTCGACCAATCTGACGGGTTTTTTCCATGGTTTGCCCACATCACCAAGGTAAACACCTGATTGGAGCTCAATACCGTGACCCAAAGTTCCCCCTTTAGTCCAAAACAATAATATAAATAAAAATAGATGTTACTAGCGAAAACTCTGCCATCTATCATAGATAATAAAAGCAGGTAGACTGGACAGACCATAATGTCATCTGCCCGGCACGTAAAGAAGTAGAGATACAGTTGCCAAGCACTATGGCCTCTGACGAGGTATCTCCTAACAGATCCGTCGCGATAAGACTATTTAAAACTATGAAAAGTAAATAGAAAAATAAAGACTCCTTTTCAGGTGAGCACGCTACCCCGAAGCACCTGTTAGTGTTATTAATCTGTCCATACCTCCGTCCTCCGTCCGTATGCATGAAACAGCTTGTCAGCCCCTACGGGTACGGAGTTGAGGTTTTATAACTTGGGGTTCGAAGACATGTTTACAACACTTTTCCAATTTGGTTGAAATCGGTACAAAATTGAGGTTAGTTTGCGTAGATAAGTAGTCTAACATTTTCAATTCCTAGGTGAAGCACTGCATGTACAGAGTTGAAAACTTACTCGACGTATTTAAAATTTCGTTGCAGTCGGTACAAACTTAAGGGCAGTTAAGAATAAGAGGCTCCGAATTGAGGTTGCAGCTGAATATTTTTGAACCGATTCAAAAGGCTTTGAAACTTTGGAGACCAGGTTCTGGACGAAATACTGGTGACGTGTTTATAGGCTCCGAACAGTTGCTGTGCTTGTCACACCGAAACTCGGTGTTCAATTTCACACCGTAATAGATTAACATTTGTCTGCTTTCTTAAATCTTGAAAGTTTAAACGTATTCTGAAGATCCAAACTTAACTCAAGGATACTACCCTTTTATTTTAAATCCATTGTCATGGATTAGGACATTTTAAAAATATCAAGTTCATTACTTTACGTTAGAAAACTCCAGGTTTTCCTGGACACTCCTTAAGATATCTTCAAATTAAAACAACAGAGAAGTCACCATTATAAGTAAATACAATCTTAGTAAATGTCATAAGTTTACAAAATATCCTATCACAAGGTGAAATGTACGCTTGCAAACTATAACTTCACATTACATAATATTGCATCAATTTTGAATGTATTATTTTAAGGTCTAGAGAACAAGTGGAAGTGATAAATAAAATTATAATGTGTTGAATTCTCATTAATTTTCAACAAATTCTTCTCGCGCAATTTTCATAATGTCTGTTTTTATATTGTCCTTAAGCTCGTCTGTGGTGTGGGGATTGTTCCTATAAACTTTATTTTTTAGGGTTCCCCACAAATAGAAGTCGCACACAAGAATTTTACATTTCTTGTAAGCATAAAGTGTTAGTCATATTAAAAAAACAGGTCGCTATGGATAGCTTTCGAAATTTCATGGTCTTTGCATGACGATGAGAAAAAACGAATAGCGACTTACTGCTTGAAAAAGACCTAAATATTGAAAACTTCAAACAAATAACAAAGAATATATGCCACAAGAAACTATTTGACGTAAATTGTGTGTTTTAACGATATCCACATGTTTTATGTAGTAAGATTTTGTCTGTATCTCTTACGGTTTACCTATTAGACAAAAGTCATTTAGAAGTAGAGCACTTTACAATTTATGTCCAAAAAATTCAAGATATGCATTTTATTTGTCGAATAAATATTTTGAATATGTGTTATTTTAATCCAAATCGTGAAGCCCTTTTTGAGTAAATAAAAAGTTCGAAAAAGCTTTTATGTAAAGGGTAGTATGGGTGGGGGATTTTCTTGAAAAGCTTCATGTCAGTCTTTGGAAGATACTGAAATGAAATACCAAGTTATAGTTACCGGACTTTTCGTTTTCAAGTTTTGCTATTCACATACACACACAGACGTTGTTTTAATAATGCTGTTTTGGGATTCAGGAGGCCTCAAAACCTATTTCCAGTAAAATTTCGATATCGAATTTTGGGGTGGAATACAATACCTGCTTTATCTATTTAGTATGTGATAGAGGAACCAAAAACGTTAACAAATGCTAAACGAATGTTCATGTATGAGATTTGTTTGAAATAGATTTAAACCTAAGAGCAATTTTGACTAGATGTCTGCAAAATATGTACAATTTTTATGACAGTTTCCTAAAATGTTCACTAAATAATATAACGCAAGTTTTGCGAACACGCCTGAAATGTGTGCATCTTTTTATATATATATATATAGTTTCGAGGCTTGTAAGCATGAAGCGGATTTCATATGCATTCCAGCGAGTAGTCTCACTAAACATGTCACAGGCTATTTGTTTCTCATATAAAATTCGCAGCATAATCTTCCGGTTCACTGGTATGTACTTTGTATGGAAAGTACCCACTTGTGGGCATTAGTCATTGGACCGAGGGAGCGTGACTACAAGGAGATTGAAGGCCCCATTAGCTCCGGACAACTGCACCGGTTAGACTGATAGCATTAAGGAGAGGCAAAGAAGAGAGGAAGATAGCTGGGACCAAAGGTTAAGGATCTATGGATTATTGCTCCTTGGATTTCTGACTACGACATCTCACAAAAAGGAAGAGTGCTTCTCTTTTACAAAGAAGTGCTCTTTTAATAATCTCAGAGAAGTGAACACGGGAGCCTCGTTAGCAAATAGTCTCTGTGATCTCTCAAGTGGAACAGGGGGAGAAATCTCCTCTGCGACCAGTAGAGGTCAGCTAAGGGAGTTGCAGACAGTAGTAATTAGCCCTAAATTTAAAGCAAGGGCGATTAAGTTGGACTTAAGCTTTCACCTAAACCGTTGCATTACTCTGGTACTGTCTATTGCGCTAAACAGAATGATGTTCCTTTTGGTATGCTTTTAGTATAACGTTCTTAACAGATCTCTTGAAAGAAGTTCTACAATACAAAGATTTCTTTCTTCCAAAAAACATACTACCTAAACTTCCTTGATGTAAGGAAAATTAAAGAAGTAAAAAAAAAACTTGTGTTGCATTCACATGGCGTTCTCTACTCACTTTTCAAAAAACTATTGTTACAAACGCTCATTATTGTATATACTTCTTTGTCGAATCAACTTTCATTACACATTTCGTTATAGGTACAGCTAAAGCGATAGTCAGACTTTTAAAAAGCGGATCGTTATGTGATGATTTAAAAATTCCATGCTCTTTCATGACCACGAGACTAAACGAATAAGCAACATACGCTTGTAAAAAGTATAAGTGTTTGAAAATTCAAAATAATAGCAAAGATTATCTCTGAAATGGTTAATGTCATAAAACATTTTGTTTAAAATAAATTGGATCCTTTAATGAGATCTACATTTTTTTATGTACTAAGATTTTGTCTATCTCTTACGTTTACAAGCTATACACGTCATTCAGAATGAAGAGAACTTCACGGGCTGTTAGCAGAAAATTGAAGATATGTTTTATTTGGCATGCAAGTATCTTAAACATTTGGAATTTTAATAAAAATCGTTAGAGCTATTTTTGAGAAAATAAAAAAATTACGACGGTTTTTTTTTCATTTAAAGGCTAGGTTCGGGTGAGCGGATTTTGTTGAAAATCTTCGTGTCGTATCCTTGGATCACTGAACTTAAACACCAAGGTTGATGTTTAACCAATATCTCGGTTTTGAATTATGCTCTTTACACACACACGTGCGCGCGCGTGCTTTTTCTTGACACTATTTTTTTCTTTTTTTTTTAAGATTCAGGGAATCTTAAAACGTTTATTTCTGATGAACTCTCGATATCGAATTTATGATTAGAAACCAATGCTTCCTCTAAAGAGAAAGTAAAAGCTCTTATGTGTTACATTCACATGACTTTCGTATTCTTTATTAGTGGGCATACAAACTATTCTTAGAAAGTTTATTTTTCAATCTACTTTATTTTAATCCAGATACACTTTTACAGAAATAGCCAAATTACACATTTCGTTAAGTATAGAAAGGGAACAGCAAGTCAAATGTTTAAGAACAGAACGCAGATGCTGACCTTAAAATCCCATACTCTTTCCATGCAATCGCGAAAACAACTGAATGTCGACAGGACTTTAAAAGAATAACGTATTGAACAATGTCAAGCATTAATAACGGTTATCTAGAAAATGGCTTATGCTTTAAAAAATGTTATTTGAAATATATTGGGCGTTTTAAATAGATCTTCCGCAATACGTTTTTGTCTATCGCTCAATATTTAGCAGTTATAAAGATTATATAAAATTCCTTCCGAACGAACAGGACTTCACAAGCTATTCCCAGAAAATTCAAGATATACGTTTTAGTCTTCGTGTAAATATGTTTAGTATACGATATTTTACACAAAATATTTACAGCCGTTTTTAGGAAAATAACAAATATCTAACAATTTTCCATGTAAAGAGAAGTTTGCGGTAGTTGGATATTCTTGAAAACCTTCCTGTTGCATCATAGGAAAATACTGAACTCAAGCATCGAGTTTGGTATATTTCCGACTTTTCATTTTTGAGTTAAGGTTTTCACAAGCAGACAGACGGATACACCCACACATACAAATTTTTTTTATTCAGGATATCACAAAACATAAATTTCCGGCGAAATCTTAATATCCAATATTTGGGAGTATACAGTTCCTTTTCTACACACTAGATACGTGGCAGAGAAAATCAAAAGTTTAATAATAAGTGTTGTACCTTATATCTGTTTTACTATCCACAGGTCAAACTTAGGAAGATTCAGTTTAACGCTTTCTTAAGTGAAGCTTGAAGCGCAACAAGGTGCATATTGTTTGAAACTTATTGCTTGCAATGAAAGCTCATCAGAGCAATAGTCCCTTCAAAACATGAAAGTCTCTATTACAGGATTTCTCAACCTAATACGCGTATACTATGATAATACCTCAGCCATTGGTGGATGATAAGAAAATATATGGGGGCAATTAATATATTTTTTCAGCCGAAAAAGACTTGAAAATAAAAAATCGGTGCGCTGTTGTTTAAATATTCCACTTCAAATATTTAAGGCAACTAAATGCGCATATGATGATGGAGATAGTCATGTATTACGAGAACAATAACTAAGAATAAGAATTTCATGATAAGTTATTAAATAATTTATAATATTAGAAAGAGTTCTTTACCTTGCCTTAGGAGCAGCAAATTAGCTTTCGTAAAATAAATTTGCTGCTCTAGACGTTCTCGGGCTTCAAGCCAGGTGAAGTGATGTGGAGACATTTGCTGTTTAGAACATCCGATATTTTGAACTGCATATTTTAGCACACTGATACACATTAGCCAGCATAAAGAGTTTAATAAACCACCAGAAAATAAGTAAATATCTGTTTTCCTTGAAAGGGCAAATCCATCTGATAATTTTGAAGAAAACATGTGACGTCTAAAACATTTCTTCCTTCTCTTCTTAAATATTCTGCAGTCATAAGTACCGTCATAAGAACCAAAACAAGCATAAGTTTAAGTACTGTTGGTTTTTGTGTAAACAGCTGAGATATACGCTGCTTAGAAATGACTACGTGCGCACAAAATGTCAAGTTAAATATTATCAGTGTTCACGCAGTTGTTTTAATTCTAGAATATTATAATAATTTACGGCGTAATAGATTAAAGTAATAAATATTTTAATACTGAGTAAAAAATTTAATGCACCAGACTTGTTGAGGGTGGTAAGTTTTACGACATTTAAATTGCATTTTAATCTCGTGTGGCTTACAATATTTAATCCGCTAATAAAACGTAAATTGGAGTCATTATTTTAATTAAATATGTAGATTTATTGTTGCTGGATGGGAACATAGAGTCAAATTCTGGTTGGCTTAAAGACAAGGGAAATATGTAAACTGAAATTGACGGCGGATAGCGTAGATATAAATTGAAATGTGTACAAAAGGGTTGAAATGTTTATTTCTTAAGACGCTCTAATGGACTCTCAGAGAGCAGTGAGTTCATTGGTCTCTAAAACGTCTTTTAATAAGTATTAATTGAAGTCTGGTTTCAGAAGTGAAATAAAAGGATTAAAACGTTTTAATTCACTACTGTGATTAAAACCGATAATTAAGTGTTGATAGGAACGACAATACAATAGTTTATATGGTAGTAGCGGATAAAATATATTTACGCTATCGGTTATGCCACTAATATGGTTTTAAAATATGAAACCACAGAGAACGGCACATTGAGAAGGCAGTAAAAGTAACAAATACGAAGTTTTCCATATTTCAAACAATTTCAACAACTATCCAATTCCAAGCAGAGCACAGACACCATTGCATTTGCTTAAATAGCATATTGGAAGTTTTATCCAGTAAGCAGTTATCCCTGCATTTTTAACGTCTACACAGCGGCTACTTTAATAATAATGCAAATTGTGGGGTTATTCTGTGGCGAAATGTTTGTGTGATGCCATTTGAGTGGATTATTCATGAATTCTGTATTATCGCTTTTCAATAAACCCTTGCTATGTGGTGTGAATTGGTATACCTCCGATATTTATGATATTACAATACCACGTCACAGGTTCATATTAAAGGGAAAACGGTATGTGTATATTGATAGTCCAGTTTTCCATCGTCCATTCATTTTAATGGATGCATGACTATATTAAGGTTCGGGGGAGGGTTCTTGCATTTTTACTTCCCCTACCACATACTTAAGCATGTAAAGGAAGCATTGTACATATGTTAAAAAATTAGATAACGGATTTCACCCGAAATATATGTTTGAGACCACTGAACTAAAGAAAAAGAAAAAAAACGATTTTATAAAAATGCCCGTGTGTGTATGTGTGAACAGCATAAAACAAAAATGAAAAAAATACAAAATTTTGTATTTAGGTTTGGCGTCTTCCAAAGCTGTTAAATCAAGATTTTCAAGAGAATCCTCCGACCCCAAACTCCTTTTACATGGAAGATTTTTCGAAATTTTCGAAAAATTTAGACCTTATGATTTTGATTAAATACCGCACATTTAAGATATTTACTTGAGAAATGAAATATAAATTTTAAATTTTCTGGGAATAGCCGCTTCATTTGGAAGGAATGTTGTATAATTTTGTACAGCTGGTGCTAGCCATTTTCGAGATACACGTTGCCATTTTTAAATGCTGTCACTATTCTTTGGTTTTTCACCATATCATAGAAAGGTATGAAATTTCTAGGTCAACGTAAACATCTAATTATCTATTCGGCTTTATGCATTCCGCTTGTACCTTCAACGAAATGTTGAAAGCTACAAGGCTTATCTCGATTAATATGAAGTAAATAGACAAATGAGTTTTGTTAGAATAGTTTGTGGAAGCTATATAAAAATAAACAATAGTACGTATAGAAAGTCATATGAATCTAAAATCCGATATTTTTTACTTCGTTTCTGTTTCAAATTTTAAGATAGCTAAACCGACTAAGGATTTTATATAGCCGCCGTAGGGAGAGCTCAAATAAATCCAACTGCCTCTATCTGAGCTCTGTTTTCAGGACCAGAAGCAGCCATTTTGTGTATAATGGGTACTCGGAAGTTCCAGAATTTACAAGTAATATTTAAGGAATTTTACTTGAAGAAATTACATTCATTATATTGCTTACAAAGTAATAATAATTTTGTTTGCAGTACAGCTCGAAACCGTTTGCGAGCGTCTGACGCATGCGCGATTTTGTTTTCGCATTCGTAGTAACCGTTATCAGAGTTGTTGATTATCAGTTCGCTGTTCCCACAATGTTTTCGAACGATGCGATAGTTACTGATCCTTGGAAAAGTTTCTTGCCTTAAGAGAAAGTTTGTAATCAGAGCATATGCGCGTATCCATTGTCTTCTGGACATCAAGTATGCAAATATTATTTGTAAACTAGTGAACAATTTAGTAATTTAACATAGATAATTATTATGAGTAGACATAAGAATTCCTAAGCATTAAAGCCAAGACAAAAGGAAATAAACAAAACTGTTACTGGACTATAGGCAGGGATATTACAAGTAACAAACCACCCCAATCTCTCATACAGTCTATTGGCATTTGCCTACTGTTGGGTTTGTTGTACACACCTTATTACTTTCTCTACTACATAAATTAAGCAGGGGAAGTATTGTATTCCACCCAAAAATTCGATACCGAGATTTCACCGGAAATACATGTTTTGAGACTCACTGAATCCAAAAAAAGCATTTTTGGAAACATGGCCGTGTGTGTGTCTGTCTGTGTGTCTGTGAACAGCATAACTCAGAAACGAACAGTCGTATAAACACCAAACTTGGTATTTAGGTTCAGTATCTTCCAGAGATGCGACACGAAGGTTTTCAAAAAAATCCCCCACACCAGACTACCCTTTACATGGAACATTTTTCGAAAATTTTAATTTTCTCAAAAATGGCTCTAACGATTTTGATTAAAATATCATATGTTTAAGATATTGTCATGAGAAGTGAAATGTATATCTCGAATTTTCTGGGAATGTCTCCAAAATTATTCTTCATTGTGAACGAATTTTGCATAACTGGTAAACCATAAGAGATAGACAAAATTTTACTACACAAAAATGTAGTTCGCGTTAAAATACACAATTTATGTCATACACATTTCTTTTGTTGAGTGAACCGTTTTCGAGATATTGCTTGTTATTCCCTTAAATTTTCCAATACTTATACTTTTTCTCAAATTCTTTATTCATTTTTACTTTCTCTACTACGTATAGTAAGTAGGGGAAGTATTGCATTCCACCCAAAAATTCCATACCGAGATTTCACCGGAAATACATGTTTTGAGACCTCCTGAATCCAAAAAAAGCATTTTTGGAAACATGTTCGTGTGTGTGTCTGTGTGTGTGTCTGTGTGTCTCTGTGTGTCTGTGTGCCTGTGAACAGCATAACTCAAAAACGAACAGTCGGATAAACACCAAACTTGGTATTTAGGTTTAGTATCTTCCAGAGATGCGACACGAAGGTTTTCAAAAAAATCCCCCCACCCCTGACTACCCTTTACATGGAACATTTTTCGAAAATTTTAATTTTACTACACAAAAAATGGAGATCGCGTTAAAATACACAACTTATGTCATATACATTTATTTTGTTGAGTGAACCGTTTTCGAGATATTGCTTGTTATTTCCTTAAATTTTCCAATACTTATACTTTTTCTCAAATTCGTTATTCATTTTTTTGTCCTGGACATGCAAAGAGAATGGAATGCGCCACATAGCAACCAGCGTTAAAATATTTGACTGTCGCTTAAAAGCTACCATATTCCCCTTGCATCTACAAGAAAATTAGCAATAAGATTGACATCTCGATATCTCGATTAACATGAAGCATATGGAGAATAGGCGTTTGTAAAATTAGATTGTACAAGAGTAGAGAAAGTCATGTGAGTGTAACACATCAGATTTTTTTATGGCCTGTACATGCAAAGAGAATGGAATGCGCCACATAGCAACCAGCGTTAAAATATTTGACTATCGCTTAAAACTTAGCATATTCCCCTTGTATCTACATGAAAATTACCAATAAGATTGACATCTCGATATCTCGATTAACATGAAGCATATGGAGAATAAGCGTTTGTAAAAATAGTTTGTACAAGAGTAGAGAAAGTCATGTGAGTGTAACACATCAGATTTTTTTTCATGTTATCAAAGTGTGTAAGTTTCTGTAATTGGATTTTGCGAAATGATAGAGTAATTCATTCACGCTTAATATTCTTCTCTGACAAAGCATTATTTGTATATGAGCTACGTTTCGTCGCAATATAACTGATATTGGAGCACAAAGAAACCCGACTTTATACATGAGATTTTCTTGCATGACGCGAAAATTGATGTGCAGTAAACGCATAGGAATAATAGGACCTATATTTTTTTAACAAACAATAAATGCAGAGAGATACCGGAACGACCTATTTTGAAGAGGTGACCGGTGTTAAAGATCGGTCCGGATTTTTACAACAAAACTTTGCTACCATGCATACAGCGGATGAGTCATTAAGTTCAATAAGGAAGCTTCTGAAGATAGGATTATTGATAAAGTACAATGGTCCTCACGATCCTCTGATTTAATTGTATGGGTTTTTTATCTATAGTGGAACTTGAAAAATAAGATATGTGAAACAAAGGCATACATCGTAGGAACTAAAAGAAAACATCAGGTGAGAAATTCACTCAGTTTCAAATATTGAACTCTCGAATGTGAACTAAAATTTCCTGAAAAGATGACAGAAATTTGCCCATAGGGGACAATATTTCCGTAATATCCTATTATTATGTATGCGCATATTATCATTGTAATTGTAACTAAGACATGAAGCGTTTGCGGGGATATTACAACTGTTTCGGCGGGAGTCCAAGCTGCAGCGGCCGGCGCGCAAGCTGCCGAGCGGTGGTCACAGTGTGAAGGAAAATCACTGCGTTTAGATAGCAGAAAAAATGAACTTGTTGCTTCCACCACGTAACCCTCCAAAGCTTGCTTATTGATTAAGAATCCGAGGAGGGGCAAAAGAATACCGTAAGTTACCTAAGTAGTGCACAGACGATCGAACTATATAATTTTTGTGGTTTATAAGAGATAACTACAAGCAACGTATACTGATAACCGGAATGAGCGTTAGGTTTACAATATCGTTGACACCCAAGATGATGAAAATTTCATATTTTTTATTGAGTTTTATTTATGGGCGCTCTTTAACTGCTGTGGTACTTAGCGTCCCTTTCTATATTGGGCGTAAAAGACTGAAAAGCTTGCTCAAAAGCCTGTTTATCAGGCTTGAGGTTCTTTTACGTGCCGTAAATCTATAACACGGGACAACCGGTTTTACTTCCCTTCCGAAGGAAGCCATGTTAAGGGTTTTCTTCGCCGGGTTTGAACCCGCAATCTCGGAAATTAGAGGTTAGCATGGTAACCACTATGCCACAGAGAAATTTCGGTTATCGCCTTGTAAGGCAGGTTTCGGGAAATTGTCGTCTCTTTCGCTAGCAACCAAAATCAGAAAGAATCAAGAAGGCGTTTTTAAAAGGTTTTAGAATGTTGCAGGTAAGGCGAAATTCTAAAAAGAGTACGTATGCATACATTCATTACAATATATATTATAACATACTTATTAATCACTGTTAGAGTACACATTTTGTGACATTCTCTTTATGACATGCATGGCATGTTATGAAACATTTTTGTCATTTTAACCTGTTTATAATTCTGTAATTGCATAAAACGATTTTATACACCCATTCTTTACGCTACATGTAAAGAAAATATGCAACTAAGTTGACCGCACAGTGTTTTGAAGTTATTTTAGATTCAGAAATAACCCACTTATTCGTTGTTGTCGTTTTCTTCTTATCAAAACGTTGCTTTAGAATGTAGCACTTAATGAATAATGGTTATAAATTAGTTCTCTTTGGCTGTTAACGTATTTTATTCTTCAGGTCTGATGTAATTATTGCACTTGGTATTGTAACAATCACTGGTCATCCCTGGTGTACTATACGCTATTTTGTTACTTTGAAAATATCGCCAATGCTATTGCTGGTCTCTCTCGTTCTCTTGTTACTTCTTCATCAATGATTGACCGCTAGATAATAGTCATTCATTACATTCAGAGGCATACTGCGTTATTTTATCTCCTCTCTCGAATTTGACGTTAATTAATATGTGCATTTTGATTAGATATTAACACCGAGTAGAGAAGGTAATTCTATTTCAGATTATGATCCACAAGCGATTAGTAATTACATTTCCTTATCATCACAAACAGTAAATACCTACCAACATCAAACTGGATATTTTTGTCCAACATAAATGAAAATGGAAAGCTAGATGCATGGATATTAAATGCATCGACAGCGCTTGGATCTCACACAACATTGTTAAGTGTACAAAATAGTTTGTTGGATATTTCTGTGCCATCATCAATACATTACAAGTTACATCATAATTTATATTCGTGCAAAAGATGTCAGTACATGTATGACATTATTGCTAAATACTGTGGTAAAGGATCATTTAGGTAGTGCAGTTGTTGTAGTTAGGATTTGACGTCGATAGGTGTTCTTTTAAAGTATTACTTCGAGAATGTTCAAATAGAAAACACTTTGGGTTCTTCTTGAATGTTACCGAGCGGGATGACTCAGACGGTACGTCTGTGGTCCGCATTCGAGAGATCCTGGGTTGGAATCACGGTGGCCGCTCACTCTGACTGTGGGGTTTCTCGTGGTTTTCCTCTGGTCCCAAGGCGATTGCTGGGGTAGTGTAATCTACCACGATTTCTCCTTTCCCTCATTTCCTGTCATTTCATCTCTCTCTCTCTCTTTCATCCTGCCTGCAAGGGATGTTTCGTCGCCATCTCCCGGGACTCCGCGTCTACTGGCGAGAGCGGGTGTTTCGTACTGGACTTCCGTGTGTCTCTGTGATCCCGTCTGCCTGCGAACCTACGACCTCCTGCGGCTCCTTCACTTCATCCCTGCCTCTTGGGGTTGTGGCCACAATATATCTAGTTGTTCGCAGTGGCAATGTGTCCCCTTCCGGTAATTCCATCGTACATCCTTCTTGAATGTTCCCTTGTATACACAGTGGTACATTGTGCCTGTGCAGAACTGGTGATGTAGCTCTGAACGGTTAATAGTCAGTTGGAAACATGAAATATATACCTAGATAGCAGAATATAGCACATCTCTTCCTCGACGGAGGGAGGGGAAAATACAAGAATCATCACAATGTAATATATTAAGATTAGTAATAATTATTTGGTAAACATCTAGTAGCAATATGGCTTCTCTTGTTTCCCTCGCAGTCATCTGATAACCCAATGATGTGGTCCTCGTAAAGAATTTTGAGGCTGTCTGCTCAAATGCCCAATGAGTAGCTCTTATCTGCAGGGTAACTAGGTTTACCACGTTGGAATGAAGACTACGATTTGCGTTGGTTCACAGTTTATTGACGATTCATTTTACAAACAAGAATGTTCTCGGAGCAAGGCTTACTGAGAGATTTACGGGAATAGTGGCGTAAACTTATTTTCCCGTTCACTAAATAAAAGCAAAACTCGCTCCCGATTATCACGGCGATATATAAAATACTTAAATGCTCCCGGAATATTAGTATCTTTAACTTACGCTCACATCTCGAGCATGTACTCGTGGGAGCGTCGATGAATGTATGTCTACTCGCCGAAGTCAACAAAATACTAGAGAACGAGCTTCACGTTTCTCTCCAATTTATACAAATTTTTACCCACGCGCTACGGGGTTTACAGTTAGGCTCCAACCCAGCCAGTAGACGCTATACAGGGCTTGGCTCTCTTTTGTATAGGGGGTGATGACCTCGCCAAGGGTGTCCAAGGACTTGACTTACCCCTTCCGAATTCACGGAAATCTGCAGTTAGCCTCGCTCAGAATCTAAATTATATTATAAGCGATGAAATACTGCTTCAATTTGCAGCCAAATGATTCCCCGTGTCGAGATCCTTAGCGTACAATGTTGTATTTATTTAGATATGTGACAATGACAATACTTAAAACTGGTGTATTAGCTATCTCTTTCTCATTAAATATCTGCTAAATAATGGATGTAACTCAAATGCTAAAATTAACACATTAAAGTTGAAAAGCGAGTTACATAAAGGTATTCGAAATTCTTGAAGGAAAGAATGAAAAAACATGCAGTCATTCCACACATAGAAGATGATACTTGCGTGAATGCTATTTTTCTGGGTTGTTTATGTTTCTGCAGTTCATATTCTATCAGCTACTTACGTAAAAAATTGATGATGTGAAACAATTCCCATGATGCACTTGCAGTATTTATGTGTTTTAAGAAAGATAAGAGGAAATCCTAGTTTGATACAGTTTGCCCACATAAGGATGTTTGAGCAAGGGCGAGTGAAAATTAAACAGCAAATAGGGAATGCTCTAAAGAAATTTTGAGATAGGAAAGTATAGATCGGCATAGTCAGCTAGAGGTCTTAAGGCTTTGCACATGTGCAGAAGAATGCGAAGTTAAAGTAGTCTATGTTATATATGGTGTATGGTATATTACCATTCGATAAGAGCACGCTAATCAATGGCATTCGACTGTAAGAACGCGTAGCATAATTCTACACGGAATATCAGTTTTCTTTAAAAGAAAAAAAACTTTTTAATGTAAAGTTTTAGCACTTTTCGCAGCAACTTCCAGAAGTATTTTAATACTGGGAATAATCGCCGAGAAAACCTTAGATATTAAGATCAGTGACATTTGTTCCGAAAAGATATTTGAGATCTCTAATACATAAACTTTAAGTACACCAGTCTAATGAAATCTCGCTGTAGTACTAAAATAAACCACGTCTGCGAAGATTTTGAAACACACTACCTGGGAAACACTAAAACACTAGGACCAGGAGCGAACCGACACTTAACACTACGATCTACGAATATCTGTTGTGCTTAAGCCCCTGAAGGGGCGCCCAGGGAGGGAGGGGTAAAGTGAGCGGAGACAGAGGCGGCCGGACCAGGAAGTACGACAGGGAAGAGGGCAGGGTCCCTGCCTTTTCATATACATATACTCCCCGGATCTCAGCTGATACAACCGGTTCCGTTTCCCCTTGCAGGCTTGCACATCCCACTGGGAGGTCCGGTACTCGGAGACCGCTCCATTTCGGGAACGAAGTTGTTACATAGAGCACCCCAGCCATGCAACACCGAGACTCCCACCGACACTTGCAACCCGGAAACAGCAGATGAAGTGAAATGAGAATGGAGGTGAAATGGAGGTCCAGGAAATTCGGGGGATGTAACGAAGCTTCCCAGCGTTCTCCTGGCGAACCGGGGAAACCCCAGAAAAGCCCATGGGTCAGAAGTGTCGACCGCGGGAATCGAACTCACGATGTCCCGAATACGGGTCACAGGCGTTAACGCCTGAGCCATCTCGCTCGGTCGGAAATAGTACATCCTCTCTCTCTCTCTCCCTCTCTCTCTCTCTATATATATACATATATATACGAGTGTATATACACAGGGTGGACCATTTAAGTTGAGACTGTACAATACCTCCAAAACTAAGCGCTGTAGAAAGAAATACCTTGAATAAAAGTTCCTTGATATTATGGGGAAAAGTAAATGAATTAATCGTGTTTTATTTGGAGGGCGTTATGATGTTCATTTTAGGGCGAATTTAATTTGGCCCTAGTTGTAGGTTCCCATTTAAAAGAATTAAATTGACTCTAAAATGACTATCATAACATCCTCCAAGCAAAACACGACTAATGGCATTTACTTTCCCCCATAATACCAAGCAACGTTTATGAAAGACATTTCTTTCTACGATGCTTAGCTTCGGAGATATTGTACAGTCTCAACTTAAATGGTCCATCCTATATGTACTTATCTTTTTATTTATACGGCTGCTGGATTTCCTTGTATATTTATATTAGGTTTATTCGGTTTAATAGTCGGGGAGAAACCACCCATAATAGCAGGTCAAATACAAGAAGATTTGAAGCAGGCTGCCGGTCAGAGATAGAATGCGTTTGGAGATATTACAAAGAACTACAATGCACGAGAATGAAAATGCAAACGCTGGTCACCTTTTGCCACGCGGCGTCGCTTAATGCAGGCTAATACATTCAGCAAGCGCAGTTCCGTAGCCTTTTACTTAAAATGAGAGATTACGGCCCTCAACTATTTATATTCTGTGCGAGGTTGTAGGCAGTTCAAACTGTTGTAAAACTCAATAGTATTGATGTTTAACTCAGCAACACAAAATACCCCAAGCTCGGCCTTTTGGAAAAGCGACACATGTGTAGAAACAGTTAAAGAGACGGTATGAAACCTTACATAGCAATCGTAGGTAGTTTTAAAATACCCAGGCATATGTGTACATTTAAAATTCATGCTTATGCTTAATCCCTCGCGTGTATGTTAGTTTTTTCGATTTAAAATATTAGCAATGAATGACTCCTTTAAGGATATCTGACATGATGCATTCATATGAGCATTCTCTAACAATGATAAATTCACTATATTTATTATACGAGGGCTGATCAATAAAGACTGAGACTTATTTTTTTCTGTAGTTTCTTTGATAGTTTTATGTCTCTACCACAAATACTTGAAAAGAGCAGTGTTTCATGTATAATCCATAAGCGACAGCACTCTCGTAACGGTAGGTTGGTAGTAATGCTGTATGTTGTTGACCCTACTTGAATTTCGCATACCACAAAATGGAGGTGACACGAGAGGAGCAATACAGCGCAATAAAATTTTATTTTCGTTTAAATCATACAGCCTTGAAACTTTCGAAAAGCTGAAGCAAGCACGGTGAAGATGCACTTCCTCGTGCAACGGTGTTTAGGTGGTTCAAGGACTTCAAAGAAGGGCAAGTCCTCTGTGCTAAGCAAGGTGGGTCTGGTGTTTCGGAATGGAATGATTTACCAGCATGCAGTTCCCCCCTCGCACTACTGTTACAGCAGCTACTACACGTCAATGTTGGCTACACTGAGGAAGCACATTACAAGGAAACGTCCAGAACATCATCGAAATGGGTGGCGACTTCAACGCGCGGCCTCACGTCGCAAATCAACTCCAGGAATTTTTGGCTAAATTCAACATTACCTGTGTGCCGCATCCGCCTTAAAGCCCCGGTCTTACCCCCTGTGATTTCTTTTTATTCCCATTACTAAAGGCAAAGCTCCGGGGCATTCGATTTGAGAGCACTGAAGGAGTGCTAAAGAAAAGTGAGGCGATTCTCAAAGACCTGACAAAGAATGGCCTGCACCATGTGTTCGAGGACTGGCAGAGACGCTATAAAAAGTGCATTCAGTTAGGAGGGGACTACTTTGAAAAAGATCATGTCAACATTGAAATGGAGTAATAAATATCTGTGAAAAAAAATCAGTCTCAGGCTCGTACGTTTTCGTATAAAAAGTGATCCTTCTATCCTTGCTGCGTTGCGCCGATATACTTTTACCTAGGAATTGTTTAAAATTAAGCAAGAGTTTTCAACACGCTGAAACAAATCCTTATTCTGATAGCAATTTCTTGCGAAGAAAAGAAAAGTAAGGCGGAAAAAGAAAAATACAATCACATATTTACAAGCATGGCCGTTAACGACACCAACAAAAGATCTAAACTTACTACGGAATATTTAGATACGGCTAAGATGTAAATAAACTTATTTGACTCAAATTTCGTATTTCGTATTTAATGATTTCTACATTTTTCTGTAGTAAGATTTTGTCTAACTTTTAAGATTTCCTTGTAATGCAAAATTATACAATATTCAATCAAATAAAAGGAACGCCATAGATCATTTCCGGAAAATTTAAACTATACATTTTATCATGTCAATATATTAAACATATGCAATTTTCATCAAAATAGTTAAACAGTTCTGAGAAAATGGGAGATGGGAATTTTTCTGAAAATGCTCGTGTAGTATCTTGTAAGATACTCAAGTTAAAGACAAAGGTTAGTATTATATCGACTTGGTATGATATTTTTACTGAACGAAATAAACACTCACATATTATAGGCAATAGCTTTTCAAGCGGCTGAAGTAAAACACACAATGCGCTCTATTTATTGAATTATGAATAACTGTCTCATGGGTTTTAGCCAATCAACCTGCGAAATAAGGGTGCATAAGCTTGTCCTTTATGACCTGAGGGTGGATGCACTGGGGTTTAACCAATAGACCACATATATGTCTTGTTTTAACCAGTTAAATAACTATTTATTGCTCATCCACGTGGAGTAAACTTTACGACATAACTGATCAGAGTTGGTTCGACTGTTTTGGATGACATGTTATAGCTTAGTATTGTGAAAATATGAACAACCCTTGATCTGTTGTAGTACAGAGGAATAGTAGGACTAGGACTAGGAGTGAACTTAGCACCCCGACCTATGAAGACCTTTTATGTCTGAGCCCCTGACTTGGCGTCCCCAGAAGGAAGGGGTGGGTGAAAGGAGACATAGGGCAGCCGGACCAGGAGGCACGACAGGGCAGAATCCCTATTTTTTTCCAGATTGAAACCCCTTGATAGCAGCTAGTACCCCCCCCCCCAGCAGGTTTGCACATCCCACTGTGGGGCCCGGGCCTCGGAGACTGCCCCCATTCCGGGGAATGAAGAGTTATATATTACATCCCTTTCCACTGTCATGCAATGCCGAGACTTCCGCCGACACTTGCAACCTGAAACAGCCAAGGAGATGAAAGGTGAAGTGAAATGAGAATTGAGGTGAAATGGAGGAACCCGAGATTTAGGGAATGTAACGAACCTTTCAAGCATTCACCTAGCGACTCGGGGAAACCTCTAAAAATTCATGGGTCAGGAAGGTCGAACCCACGATCTTCCGGATGCGGACCACAGACGATGCCGCCTGAGCCATCTCGCTCAGTAGAGGAATAGTAACAGGTAAAGGGTACATATTACAGAGCGGCCCCCGAAACTGCATGTAGGCCATGTAGCCCTTTGTGCTTTGAACGCGACCCCTGGCAGGAAGGGTGAGAGGGGTGAGGGGAGAGACCGAACGAAGACCAGATCCGGGAGACGAATTGCGCAAGCGTGGACGGGGCCACTATCGTTTCCAGATCGAACGCATCCGTCGCTGCTTAAGCCCACTCAAATCCCTGAAAGAAGGCCTGCTCCGAGAGCACACGGAAGCGGCTCCATGAGCAGTTCGACCGATGCCAGAGAAGAATCTTCACAAGGCGCACATCCACCACTCAGCCGCAAAACGTCGAACACGGTTGCCTGGTCCTTCAACCCTGAAAAAGATGGTGATGAAAGGCGTGGTACAAGAGAACTAACCCATAATTTGCCCCCCACCCGGGAAAACGATGAAAAACCCATAGTCAGAGTGTACGGTCGCTAGAAGTTGATTCCGGGACCTCACGAATGTGAACTTCACACGTTACCGCGGAGCCATTTCGCTCGGTCAGAGGAATAGTACACTCACTAAAATGAAAAACTAATCTACACTACTATTATAAAGGGAGAAAATCAATGTTCAGTTACAACAGCAAACTGTCATTACTGCAGCTTAAGTAACCTCGATGGGGAACATAGTGTTGTGGGCAGCGAGATACAGATCATTCTACCACCTTTTCATGGAAGGGATTTCCCAGTTACCTTCAAGTACCTAAACTAATGAGAAGGAAGGGTATGTGTGTGTGTGTGTGTGTGTGTGTGTGTACGTTCACTTGAATACACTCAACCCATATTATTATTATTATTATTATTATTATTATTATTATTATTATTATTATTATTATTATTTCACATCAAAAAGCACTGTTCTTACCGGCGGACATGGGCTATAAGACAGGTGCTGATTTCAACTCCTAAACGATTGAAAGACTAAACAACGATTTACAAACTGGATTTTAGAACACAATTGTGAAGAAGGCTTTGACGTTTCATTGGAAATGCCATGCAGCAGGTTTTTTTTTTTGGGGGGGGGCCGAAAATGTCAGGGAGTAGCATACACTTGTTACCTACAGAAAATGCATGTAAAATGCGGATACTTCGTTCCAAGCAATACGTACAATATAGATGGTTACGACTTAGCAACCGAGGAAACGCAAGACGCAACAACACAAAAGACAACCTCACCTGCACGGTATGTGTGCGATATTTATTCCAAAAATCTTTTTATGATCCTTACGTAATACTTATGCTTTTGTTGTGCTTCCTCTGTATGTTGCAATCTAGATTATTACCACTATAGGTATATGCTAAATAATTGTCTGAAGAAAGAAGTTATGTCCAGCGTAAAATAAGAAATTAATCAACCAAAACTTTCTATTAACAACTGCTAATATTATTTTATCGATGCCTACAGATTAAGCCATTTCCAAAAGCTTTTAACTCAATGACCTGATAGTGGAGAATTTTCATGTTTAACAGTTTTGCCCCTATTGATGTTATAGATTTCTGTGTCACAGGAAAACTGCATAACATTTATGGTATTAAATAATTGCAAGAACAATTAGAAGGTGCAAAAGTTTAAAATATCAATTACTGTGACTATCTAAGAAATTACTCAACTATTCCGATAACAGATTCCCCACCAAAGGATATTAACAGGCTATACAACTTTACAAAGACAAGGGAGGTAAGGAGGTTAAGAAAAAGAAATATGCAACATATACTTTTGTTTCTTATTCATTCTGAGAATATCAAGGAATTGTTATTCTTATTAGACGTATCACAGAAATTTAAAACTCTTGTAGGTAACTCCGTAAAGGGTCGATGTACAAATGACAAATAAAACCAATTAAATTGTTATTTTAGATTTAAAAATCTACCCGTGTATCACTGAGGAAGCGAGCTAGTAAATAGTATAAAGAAAGGCTTAGGTAACTGTAACGATAAAATATAACGATGGCATGAAGCCACGCAAAATACGCCGCGTGAGATAGGAAAACACGATATGAAGAACTATTCCGTCAGTTAAGCTCTGTCATAAGCATCAGTTTAAACCTGATAGTATTGTGCTTCTTTAGGAAAAGAAAGGTATAATCGTCCTGTATAGGGCTTATCCTAAGCTTAATCAGAAATCGTTAATTAGGCATTTACTTAAAGTAAGGGATTTAGTTCAGTATGTTTTAACGTGTTTCAAATAAGTTTAGAATGGTGGTAAAAGTCATCTTTTGTGGATCAAAGGTTTTGTTTGCTTACCAGAATTTATTAAAAGCACAGATTTTGTATTTATCAGTGACGTGCGTGTTGTTAGTTGGCAAACACTGCAGGGAAGAGAAGGTATATTTACTTATTTCCTTGGCATTATTTTTTATTAAGATATTTTATGGACCAAGCCAGTTTTAAGGATTAGTTAAATTAGATTATACATTTCTAAGGTTTTTCACCCACCAGCAAATGGCTTTGACAAGGCAACAGGTCCCTGAAGAGGAAGGTTACTATGCCTTCGAAACGTAGAGTTTAATGTCATTCATTCTTAATTATAAAGTATTCTATTAATGGACTTAAAATGTTTACTATATGTATTTTTTCTTAATTTCTACTAATTTTATTTTAAATGGCGGGCTCATATTGCAATACATTTTCTCCAGGAAGAAAAGGTACTCTTTTCATTCCTATACTCCCTTTAACCTTTATGGTCATTTTTGGGCCTTTGGTATGTGAAACAAATCATGGTGTTGTCACTCGTTGAACTGTAAGTATTTTCTTTAGTTTATTACTTTCTATCATGCAACACACCCCTATATACATTTCAGTTTCTGCTAACAGTCGGAAATGATTCTAGTTAAATAAAAACTCTCTCGCTCCAACAAGGAATCGAACCAGAATTTGTTAATATCCTATCCATCTCTCTCTCCTTTTTATTTATCTTGCTTCAATGTTTTATTTTATTTTGTTTATTGTTATTATTATTATTATTATTATTATTATTTAGTTTGCTTTCACGTTTTTCTTCAGCCAAAATGAAAACATATTTTTTCCATTTGCAAATGTCGGAAGGCTCCGTCTTTGAACTAGAAGATCACCTTCCCGTTATTAAAACTAAGAGCTTCAAATAAGTTCCCTTTACCTAACAGAGTAACGAGTTATCCTAGAAAACGTACAATTACGAATGCGCACGCGCATACGAAATGCTTCTATAACAGTGAACTGGTAGTCACTGCACCATAAGCGAGAAACGGAAAACTGACACTAAGGAAAATTTGCTTCTTGTCATATATCTCCTTATTTAACCCCCCCAAAAGACCTTAATTTCATCAGTTTTCTCACTGACGAGAAGATCCTCCCTGCACCCCATCCAAAGAAGTATTATGTAAAAGGATTATTTTCCTGCTCAAGTGGCGCCTAATTTATGAATAGTGTTAAAGTATATGATGAAGCTTTTGAAAATATTAGTGTAAAAGAAAAGGTGAACAGGGAATCTCTAATTAAAAGTTACGCAAAGCATTAACAGCTTACCTTATACTTTATGGTTATGAAAACTAAAATGTTCATTGGTACCTAGAAAGTAACAACAGGTAACGCATTTCCGAAGTTTATGGCTTTTAATTTTTACACCACGTATATTTTCACTCCATATTTCCACCCGCTTTTATTGTTTATGTGCTCCGGTATTACGATATCCATTGTAAGACCTACACCGTCATTTACGCCCACCCTTGACCTCAGCTGCAAATCGTTTTTCTGTACTTCGTGTACTGTGTAAAACCACAGTGCTTATTGGAAGGTTTCAAAACGTCTTTAATTTCTCTACCACCAGAAGTTCTCTTCTCAAAAACGCAGTACCGAAATTTTAACGGGAGTACATGGTTTGAGGTCTACTGAGCACAAAAAAGCTTAGTGTGTTTCCGTTAACGATGCAACTAAAGGTGATAAGTCAGACAAATACGAAATTTGGTATTTAAGTTGAGCATCTTTCAAGGATGTGACACGAAGGCTTTCAAGAAAATACCTTAATCCCAACAACTCTTTACATGGAAAATTTCTCGTTACTTGTTATTTTCTCAAAGCTGGCTCTTAAGGATTCCGATGAAATATTCAGTTGTGAGCCATTTTGACACGAGGAAGTAAATGTAATCTTTAATTTTTTGTGAATATCCCATGATTTTGGTAATTTTTACTATGAAACTTTAACGGATAGACACAAGCTTATTTGGGAAAAAATGTGGAGCTTTTTAACGTATAGAGTTTGCTTTGAATCACTTTCTTTGTAGCTTCAGGCGTTTGCGAGATTTTTCCTGTTGCTGACAGAATTTTTTTAGTTTTTCAAACTCCACTCTTTTTAAATGTCGTTTCTAACGCTCCATATATGGTCCATAACCTTCGGGAATACCTCATTCCACCAAAAATGACTGGATGCATTTCTGAGGTGGAGGCACCCAGCGGGCAGATTCCGTTGCCTCCGATAGTAGGGTGATGATGAGGATGGCGGTGGAATGAGAGGACCTACAGCTTTTACCGTAGACTGCGAACCATATGAGCAAGTCAGAGGTGAAGGTGTGGATAGGGCCGATTTAAAATCGCCACTCCAGAGTCGGAAATCGAACCCTGGACCTTGAGTACGAGAGCCGGCTTTTTAAATGTTATATCAGCTCTTTTGAGTCTCATCAGACCATACAAGAATATAAAAACATTAAGTGCGGCATATGATAGTGAACTTCTTTTTAACATTTGAGGATCACATCAGCGTTTAGTTTGCTTTTATGTAGTTACTATAAAATGTATACTAAAATCAATCCGTTAAATCTTTATAATGACTAATAAGAAATAGAAAAAAAAAACTATTATTTCGAAGAATTAGCGCAGTGAATACGGAAGCAAATTATAAATGGCCAAAGAAGGTACATGCCTACTGCACATTGGATATTTGGCTCCTTTTTTAAAGCTATTTGTAAGGAGTGACACGCAGTAAGCATGCTAGAATTCTATCGTAGATGTTTCAATTTCCGCTTAAAAAGTCAATACTCTATCCAAGATACAGAGTGTTAATTAGCAAACTCAGTGTTTGGATTTCCAGAACAATTTTATGGCTTACTTTGCAATAAACGGCCCGTAGCTCGATTCCTTTTACGCCATAGCTGACGTCATTAACAACGAATTGTATTAAAACGACTCGTGACGCGGTCTGGACCATGGCTCGGGGCGCCAGATGCCTTAGATAGCTCTGACGGAGGGCTTAAAGAACATTAAAGGGGCTAGCCGAGGCTTGTGATGGTTGTTGCTGTATACGGACGCTGATCTGAACCATTTTCAGGTGTTTTCATGCGTATTTATTTGCATTGGGTGAAAGGATTTAATCAAAATAGTGGATTCCTTCGTTAAATGAAGTGAAAAAATGAAAACATTTAAAAATTGGTTTTAATTTCATGTACAACAAACTGTAATTTCGCATCCAAAGCACCATTGACACCGTGACAGTAATAAATTATATGATACATGGCAGAGAATGAAGGCGCGATTGGAAAAGGGAAAGAGTCCTGTGTTAAACGCCTTAAGGCAGCAATCTACCTGCACCAATCCCCACCATTTGTTGGCCGAACAGCGCCGTTTAATCATTCGCTTTAAATTTTCGTGTTGTCTATTGCATCTCTACACCGAGTGAGGTAGCGCCGTATTAACGTGTGCGTCTTGCATTCGGGCTGTCTGGGTTCAGTTCCTGGCAACCATCCATTCTGACCGATAGTTTTTTGTGTTTTCTACGGGGTCAGCAATTCTAGGGTGGTTTCTCATCTACCACCATTTCCTTTCCACAATTTCCCTTTCATTCCGTTTCCTTTTCATCTTTCAGGTGTGCTTCTAGGTTATTTGTTATTAACTGATACAAGTTGTTTTATGTTGCCAGCTGTCAGTAGCAGTAGTTGAATGTATTTTTGATTGAAACTTCAATTATAATTATTACATCTGGGATTTTTACTTTATTATTTTTATTTTATTCATTTTATCTACTTTCCTTTTATTTACTAGATTATAAGTAAAAATCTGTAAATAATAATATATAAAATGAAAGAAGTATTAAATAAATCACAAATTTGGAATACACGTCCTGGTGTAAGGTACCAAGATGGCGTATTGCAGATTTTATTTTATTTTTATTTGTGCTTCTAGGTCTCGAGGCGTATGACGGCACCGGACAGGTGGCACGGATGCATGCTCAATGTAAAGAGTGGATATCAGAGGGTTGCTTGAATGCTGGGTCGTTCATCTCCCTCTCTCAGCGGCTCCAGCAGTGGAACGGGTCTGCGAGCTTTGAAATGTTAGGGACTTCCGTGCGTCTCTGTGGTGCCCGCCTATGGCCAGTAGCCGCCTGTGGTTCCTTCACCTCGTCCCTTCCTCCTGGGGTGTGGTAGCCACAATAAATCTGTGTAGGTCGCAGGGCGCGAGATGTCCCCCTCCGTTGAATAACCTATTCCCGTTGCATCTCTAGGGTTGTATCTTAACGAATTTAAAGCCATACTCCGGTTGCTTAGCGGCTATGGTTATGTTCTCATTATTGCGTTAGCTGCCGAGAATGTCCACTCTTCCTTCTCTCTCTCTGGAAAAATCATGTGGTTTCTACTCATTACAACTCTGCAGGCAAACCTCATATATTATAGGATTCAATAAAAAGTTATCTTTCCACGTTACGTTATTCGTGACACATTTTCAGTTTAGTAGCGATTTAAAAATAGCGTTTAATACTTACTAAACTTTAACAGGCCTTACGGCCCATAGCTGCTACTTCAACATACATAGCAACATTTCTTTTTATATGCGTAAAGGCAATTATTTGCAACACTGGCTGCGCAGTGTTCCGACTTTTCTAAGCATTATTTTTCCCTGCCATTTCTTTTCCATTTTAACGCATTCCGCGTTGCACTGCAAAACTCGTGGGATAGCTATCAAACACTATGCAGCTTGACAAGGTGGAATGGCTGTTGCGAGCTTGCCCATAAGCGCTCTTCTGCTTTTGAAACGTTAGTCGTACCTTAATTATATACCTACAACATCCGACAACAACGCTCAAATATTTAACCGTAGCTCAGTTGGTAGAGTATCTGCCTGCCGTGTGAGGGCTAGGGTGGAAACTTTGTTCTTTAAACAAGGTTTCACGGAATGCCCAGCACCTGTTTGTGTGTGTGTGTGTGTGTGTGTGTGTGTGTGTGTGTGTGTGTGTGTGTACAAGTTATCATATATTTAAAACCAACTTGCTCATTATAAATATTTCAGGATTGGCCTTGGGCATAACCCTGAGTACACGTGCGAAGTCATATATACTTATATGGCAATCTATAATCAGCATGACTATATGGCACCTATAACTACCGCAAATAAACAAGATAATTTTTTTAAGCGGAAGCAGGGAGGAATAAATCCAGAAGCTGTAGTAATAACCCGTTGCGAAGTTCTTTGCTGGGATTAACCAAATTTTAGACTAATTTTGAAATACTATCTCAACATATATTTCCTTATTTATTTCTAAATTCACAAATTAGAAAGCAGCTTTTATAAAGTAAATAATTTTAAACAAAATGGGACATTATTTTAATCGTGAATTAATGCGGCATGCCATAACAATATTATTTATAGTTAACTGCTAGCGTGTTATTTTTCTAAAAGCTACCATAACCTCGCCGTATTTTAACATTTAATCACCACGCTAATGCTGTTCGAAGCTCGTTTAGACCTGCGTGCAAAAAATATAAGTATGTACTTCCAACTAATGGGGAGGTCGTATGCCATGGAGTAATATGTACGCACACGCGGTGCTTAAGTTCACTGGCACCGTAATTTGTGGGTACTTAGCAAGTTTGTATAGCAGTTTTTAATAGAGAAAATACCTCAGAAATTTAGAATAAAAGCCTCATGTCTAAATTAATTGGATCAGGAGAATAAATCATCTGGTAGTCTCCGTAAGCATCAACACTCAGATATTTTAATGGCACAGATAGTATTTATCAATAATAGAAGTCGATGTTTTCCGCTTTATGAAGGGGCAGTAAGATGCATATGCTCAAATTCTCTCCTCTTGACTGAAGTAGGCCAGTTGTAAAATTTTCTGTATATACCTATTTCTGTTTTTCTCTCCCCCTCCTCTCGTAAAACGATAAAGAGTCACAGTCGAGTAATTCTGCCTTCTATGTCTGTTTTCATGATATTATTATTATTATTACTATTAGTGTTTTATTAGGTGAACTCCTGTAAAATAAATCCTTGCTAGGTTAAACGTAACGTTACGGCTAATTTGTCAACCAAAGCCTACGTTGGCGTGAAATAATGATTAGACATATGTCTGCCTTACGTACCAAAACTAGAGGTAGTATGGAGGTGATGCATAATTTCATATCAAGATTACACCGGAACTGCACGTTTTGAGGTCCTACAAATACAAAGGATTAAAAGCTCCTTCTGTTTTCTTTTATGTTAAGAACAATGTTCTTTTTATGCTTCCCTCAATGGAATTCATTCTCATCTATGGAAAAGTTACACTATCTGTACACCTGAGCTACCGTGACAGTGCAGAGTATACTCCCCAATTTAATTAATGTTCAGGGTTTTTGTGAATAACACTAAGAACCAATTAAACTAAAGTTAAATAACTTTTAAACACTCTCGGATACATAAATTGTCATATTGTGAGGTCTTCCAGGCTTTTAAATACTCCTGACATGCCCATGTTCTTTGAATTTTAATTCTATCCTACTCACGATTGTTTGTGAAATTGGTTGCCAATTTGCGTGTTTTATTGAAAAGCATGCATACTATTAGTTGTGAAAGTCCTCCTATCAGTGTCAGGATTAGCATCACAGTCATCATCAGAATTTCAATTTTTTCAGATCCTGTTAAGACTGTTTTAATCTAATGTCATAAATAAATCTGTATACTTGACTGAAAATCTGATATACAAATCAAGAATTAAACTATTGCTATAGAAATCAACTTGTGTATAAAACAAACAAAAAATTATCATGCAACTACAGAAAATAACTTAAGAAGCTTTGTGTTACACTCACATGTTTTTATTTACCCGTTTCGCTTATTGGTGGGCTTATAAACTTCCTTACTAAAGCTTATTTTTCTACCTACTTAATTTTAACCCAAATACACCTTTGGAGAAACAGCTACGCTACAAAGTTCGTTATAAATACAAAGGGAACAACAAAAGTCAAAGGTTTAAGAAGTGGAAGCTATATGCTGGCCTTAAAATGCCATACCGTTTCCATGACATCACGAGAAACAACTGAATGTTGACAGAACTTAAAAGAATGACCAAGTGATGATCAATTGAAACCAACGAATATCTTAGAAATAGCTTATGCCACAAAAAAGTTATTTGAAATAAATTGTGTGCTTTAAAGAGATCTACATTTCTTGTGCAGTCCGTTTTCACCTATCGCTTAAGTTCACCAGTTATACAGGATTATACAAAATTCCTTACGTATGAAGAGGATCTCAAAGGCTATTCTTAGAAAATTCAAGATATACATTTCATTTATCATGCAAAATATTATTAATATATGTTATTTTAATCAAAATTATTAAAGTCATTTTTTAGGAAATAAAAATTTCGACAAATGTTTCAATTAAAGGGTAGTTTGGGGTGGGGTATTTTCTTAAAAATCTTCATGTCACATCTTTGGAAGGTATTGAACCTAAATATCAAGTTTGTCATTCATCTGAAGTTTCGTTTCTGCGTTATGCTGTTCAGACACACACCCTTTTTTCTAAAAGTGCTTTTTTATTCAAGGGGTCTCAAAAATGTATTTCCGGTGAAATCCTGGTATCGAATTATTGAGTGGAATGCAATACCTTCTCTACTACTAGATACGTGGTAGAAAAAGTAAAAAAGAACAGGATATCACTTTAAAATCTGATGACGCCACATCCTATAGTGTAATGGTTGAAGAGTTTGTTTGCATTTTGTAAAACGTTGCTCTCAGGATGTTAAACTTGACGTTCTAAGAATGTTTTACACGTGATTTTATTTTAATTTTACTAGTATAATGTTTTGCCTCTATATACTTACATATGTCATCTGTAAGTCATATTCAATTTGCATTAATCACATCGTGCAGCACGTGTGCAATAAGGAAGGAAGCACTACAGCAGAGTCAGAGAGACACTAATGGCTAGAACTAACATTAAATAACATTGTACAGCTTCCCAGTGCTTTTTCTCCAAATGGCACCATTACGATCGCGTTAACGTTAATTGCGCATCGAGGTGTTTAATGGAAGCTGGGATATACGCCACGGAACGCTGGCTGAATCCGAACATCTTGATGAGAGTGACCCCGCTATGGATAATAGAATCTCAGCGTCATCTACCTCAATTAACTTCCCCGTCAACACTTGGGTAACGACCCGCGACCGCCCAGTGGCAAACTGCCAACCTTTTTTTCTCGTCCGGAACTAGTACGAGGCTATCAGCACTTGGCTCTGTCCGCTGATTTGGTCGGTATAAAAAAATAAGAATGTAACTTTCTTATTGCTTTCTGGAGCTGTCATACATAGACATCTAAACGTGCTAGATCAAAGTACCAAATGCTAGGAATGGGTGGCCAAACTAAACATTTGTAGCTTCACTTCGTTATTTAGTTAACTGCGAATATTCTCTCTCTCTCTCTCTCTCTCTCTCTCGCTGCCTTTCTTATCCCTCTACAATCTTTTATTCATGTTCACCATCTCTTTCCTTATCTCATTGTTTCTGTCTCGGTTCACAACCATATAATAAAATGGAGCAATCATCACTTTGAAACCTTCAATTGATTTTTTCCTCGAATATTTTTAATATCACTTAATTGTGCAGCATATAAACACTAAATTTATTAATATTATTAATTTTTTTGAAAAATTCTTATGAGCTACATTCACATTGCTTTCTCTACACACTATCGCTATTCTAATATCCCTTTTGAGGCAGTATTTTTAACACTTAAATAATTTCAGTCTAATTATATAATATGTAAATTCAATAACAGCCCGCCTTGAAGCAATATGTGTATGTAATAATTTGTAAAATGTATGTAACAGTCATTGCACATGCTTATATTATTGTATATATGTTCAATAATGTTATATGAATGTATTACGTAATTTAATAATGTAGGAGCTGTGAGAAATAGGTCAAGAGTTGCTAACAATGAGATAACAATGAAGTAACCTTGAGGCAATAAGGAGTTTGAGAGTTTAAATGTTACTTGTGATTCTTGGAAGCAATAATGTAATTTTAGTGACAGTTTATAAAAATAGCCAATCAACAACCAGAAAAAGCTTTAGTTAAATGAAGGTATTCTATTGAAGTAGGGTTAGCCAATCAGAAACTGAAAAGGAGAAAATTTTACAAATTTAGAGTTCAGTTGCCTGCAGACAATGATTGTAACCGAATGCGATATGCGTCCTCGAGAGATTTAATACGTATTCGTGTGAGACGAAAAAAATAAGTTTGTGTTAAAAAGTGCAAGTATTTAATAATAAAAAGAATCTCACAGCTCTCTATATCAGTGAAGCGTTATTTAAATAGTATCAAGCATTAATAAAAGAAGTAAAGTAAAATTATAATCTGTGTAAGCCTACGTTCTTGTCGCACCACAACCCTGCTAAGAGAAACGTGTCTCTAAAATAATACTGACGCAGCCGAGGCAAACATGAATATATAATATTTAAAGAAACAGTCAAATTACAAAGTTAATATTTTTAAACTTGGGGCAAAGGCCACCTGAAAGTATATTTGGGGTGAAGGTTACCGGAAGCTGTTTACTATACGTGGGGTTGCAACTACTACAAGTTCGGCTCCCCAACAGTTGAAATATAATACAACTCCTTCAATACGACCTACTTCAAATTGACGCCCAAAGCGTGATGCAAATAACGTAACAAACCATCTTTCTCTCTTTAATAAACTATTCTCACAAAAGCTCATTTATTTATCTACTTCACATTTATCGATACAAAGCTTTACAGACATGATTTCATTACACATTTTGCTACAGGTAGAAGGGGATCCAGGAAGCTGAAGCGATAGAAAATCTTGTGGCTCGCTATATGCTGGATTTGAATTTCCATACTTCCATGACATCATAGAAACAAAAGAATGATGACTTGACACTTCAAGAAATGTAATATTGGAAAATGAAAATTATAGCAATTAATATATTGGAAATAATGCCAAAGTGTGTGTTTTATCAAGACCTACATATATGTGTAGTAAGATTTATGGCTTATGGTTTATCGGTTTTACAAAATTAATTCAGAATGGAGAGCACTTCAAAATATATTCGCATAAAATCAAAGATATGCGCATTTTAGTCATGCAACATCTTAAATAAAATTGTTAGGCCCTTTTCGAAAATATTAAGTATATTTAGACATTTTACATGTAAAGGATAGTTTTGTACGGAGTACCTTTTTGGTGATGTTTTTAAATATTAAGTTTGATATTTATCCGAAATTTTGTTTTTGAGTTCTGCTCTTCACACGCGGTATGCCCGCAGCTTTTTCTAAGAATGCTACTTTGAATTCAGCGAATCTCAAAACATGTATTTCTGGTGAAATTTCGGTATCCATTGTTTTGATTGGAACAATAATTCCTCTATCTACGATAAGAATTATATACTTGTTCAACAGTTTTAACATTCACAGAAGCTATATAAGGTCGTAGTTACCTACAAGTCTGTTTCACCTCAAGGCGGATCTTTTATTTTATTGCCTCCTTGAACCCCTATGGGAGTCACATCGAGAGCTCTGTAGGGTTCCTTAACACTGATTTTATTACTGTTTACAATTAAACAAAAAAAAATTATCTCTTTTGTGTGATTGATTTTTTTTAATTCAAGAAATAGTTATTTTGGTACAATGGTTTACTTGTTTTTAAAAATTGTAATAATCAACATTTATCTGGTTTTTCATATGTTTCATTGTTTTATTTATTGGCTTAAACTCACATTCACTCCTACATTCATACTTCTAGACTATACTAAGGAATCGTCGGGAATCGAACCCGGGACCGGTGATTTGAGAAGCCAGAACTCTGACCACTTGGCCACAGAGGCAGACGTTGTCTTGGATAAAGAGATAAATAAACGCCGAACACAATTATCACAACAGCATTATGTTTGTTAGACCAAATTGTCTTTGAATGTAATCTTTTGTTAATTTTTAAATTTTATTGATTTAAGATCTCATAAATAATACCAATAAACCATGTTTTTAATAAAACTATCAACAAAATATTTGCCAAATTTGCCTATATTGAACTTTCAATTTAATACCATGCGTATTAGTGCGCATAAACATGCATATAGATTATTGTTGAAATGAAAAATTAAAGCAAGAATAAAATATATATAGATATAATATAAAAAATATAAGCAGAATATTAATTACCAAAGTCACAACTATAGTAATTTCCACTTTAATATTGAAGAATGTGCCAAAGGTGAGTAAAATAAATACAATAATACGCAAATGAGTAATCCCGAAACTACACATATTTATTATACTTTGATTACTGCATTGGTTCAGCAAGCATAAGGACACTCTGATTTCATCTATTTCTGAAAACCTTATATTCGAATCATCGTCCGTTGTGAACCATGGAGGGATATAATGTATATTAATATTATAAATGCTTATCTCAACTCCTAATATAACTAAAAGGGATTTACATTACTCTTCCGGGATATGAGATCTCGAACTGTTAAAGCCGTATAAGATTATATTTGCGAACGTGTCTTTGACATGCTTTGAGAATGCTATCTCAGTTAACATTAAGTAGATAGAAAAATAAGCTTTTGTAAGTATAATTTGTAGAAGAGATGTAAAATAAATAGAGAAAGTCACGTGGTTACAATATACGATTTTCTTTTGTTTACAGCATGGATTTTGGTCAAATGAATATAGGCAAGCTTGAAAAATCTGGAAAATCCGAGTAATTTTGGCAGCACTTTTTGATAAACATATAAGAAAACTATGAAAGTTATACATTAATAATATTGTTTAACTACAATATAGCTCTCTGCAAGTCATTCGTTAAGAGACACCGGGACTGAGATTTTAGCTGAAAATGATCAAATTATCTGTATCGTATAGAAACCTATGAATCATTTTGGTCAAACATTATTTACGGTCCACCATTTTTAAAGCCCAATGACACGCTTAAATCACCCGTGTGCTATCTTTTAATCCTACTGACCTTTTCTGTATTTTTTTTTCTCAGTTTACATTTTTGTGCCTGAGATTTATTCCTTGCATTTTTTTTGTTCTGATTTGTGTGCGAATTTGCATACGTAATCTAAAATATGGTATCCAAAGATTAAATCATTCATTTTATAATTGCTTAATTTATTGGCTCAAAACAATTAATTTACACAAGGAAAACAAGGAAATTTAGCAACAGCTTCATAAACACAAACCTTTATTTCTCTACAACTAATAACATCATCTTCAATCAAAAGCTTACATTTATTTTTATTGTTCTGAAACGTTAGAAAATGTCACTTATACTTATAATAAATTCGAATGTGCAGGCATTTTTAGAAAATTTAAATTTTTTCTCTAATTAAAAATATTTAATTGCAATATACGAGAAACTATTTGGGTTAAAGCTTTAAGCTTCTGCACAGGCATTTCTTTATTTATTCGTATGAAGTGTGCTAATTTTCAAGTGAATAGCTTTAAGTTAAAGTAAGAAAATTCAGTCCCAGTGCGCCTTAAGCTAGATCTGACAACCTGGTGATAAAGCTCGGTATATTGTGATTTGTGATTAAGAACTCTTTTTGCAGTTCCGTCATATTTGCTCCCATAGCATGTTAATTTCCCTAATACGTCCTCTAGGTTTTGTTTATGTCCCTGTATTCAACATTTACAGCATCCCATAAGCTCCAGTTCAGCAATTAGTTTGCGTGTTAATGTCTAGGTCATTCCATGTTGACGAAGAATATTCCAGCAAATTAAAACAGACAAGCTAAATGCACAAGCTGTGTATATCTGGAACACGAAACGAGTCTGGTACAGCGCACAACATACAACAGTCACACGGGTATTCTCTGACAACGCGTTTCGAGCTGCTGTTCTGCACATACATCGACTTTGCCGAAATAATCATTCCATGTTTCCCCATTACTCATTTTCAGCAATAGAGATTCATCGTGTTTTGTCAAGAGCCTACCATCGTTTGTTTGGAACTGAAATTACGTAACACAGAGGTGCAAAATCAACTGGAAGCAATAATTAAAATTTTGAGTGAAAGAATGGTTTAACCCCAAAAATATGTTTTGACAAGAATGAGTTTGAAGTTTTTATCTATGCCTTCATCAAGTATGTTGCATTGGTGGATAGCTACTGGGCAAGATATACACATTGCGCTGATTCTTTGAGCCAGATGTTGTCTTTATTAGACTTAATTAATCTTTAATGAAAACTAACCCACGTAATTAATACCATGTCTTCTTTTCCACTTCAAGGATGGAGTCCGCCTCTCCCGTTCTCGCATTTTTCACTTTACACTCGTCTTTTTCTGGAGCGTACGATGCCTCCTTTTCCTAAAGGCTTATACTTGTTAATTAAGAATTATATCCTTTCTTCACTCAAGTGCTTCATGTGCTCTTTCAGATTATGTTCATTTTCTTAAATGTTTTCATATAATTTAAAATAATAGGTTTTCTATTTTTATTTTATTTATTTATTATTTTTTGCCTTGCTAGTAGCTTAATGTCCTTTGATTGGACTAAGTCATATCGACGGTGAATGAACGAAATAGTTAAAATCATGCTCAAATGGGCCCGGAGTTCCTAGAGCTTAGAGCAGGTATTGTGAGCTGCATGTCAAATCCGAGAGGGGGGTTCATGGAGGGGTAGCTTGACGTAATGTAGTTTCCCCTCTGTCAGAGCAGTGGTGTAATGCGATTCTTAGTTTTAAAAAGCTTAAAACTATCTCATGATTCTTATCAAATTTAAGAAATAACTAATATATCGCTTATAAACTAGCAGAGAAAATGAACAAACCATACCCAATACTTAGTTTCAGTCTTACTTCAACTGACTTGCTGACTTACTAATTGGAGCCAGAGATACTATTCAATGTTTTTTTTTATTCTTTTTGTAGAAAATATAAATGAATCAATTAATTTATTAAAGCAGTGGCCCTGAGTGTTATTAAAGGGTCACTAGTTGTATTGAAAAATCGTTTGTATGGCGCGTAAACTACGAGGGTGTCAGTAAATAAGAGTCAAGCATCAGTTTATGTATAACGTATTTTATCTCCACTTGTGTATTTTGGCAACAGATAGCAGCATATATATGCTTATTGTAGCGGGTGTACGATTTCACATAGCCAACTGTCAGTCAGTGGCAGCCAGAAGAAGATGGCGGGTGGACTGCATGGGTGTACACAAGAACAGCGTGCGGTTGTGCATTTTTTTTGGGGGGGGAAGTACTGTCCACAGAAGTGCATTGCGAAATGCGTCTCGTTATGATGACAACTGTTTATCAGGGAAAGATGTGTTCAGTTGGATTCAGAAGTTTAACACGGGAAGGCGAAGCATCAGAGATCAGAAGCGTCCTGGGCGTCCTGCGGAGGTTTCAAATGAAACCACAGTGCAGCGGGTGGAAGAAATCATTCGTACTGACAGGCGTGTGACGATCGCTGTAGGTTGTTCACATGGAACTGCTTACAATGTCATTCATGAGCAGGTGAAGTTCCGCAAGTTTGTGCACGGTGGAAAACATCTCGCATTCCTCCCCCCCCCCCCCAAAAAAATGAAGTTGAAGACGATTCCATCAGCCCGTAAGGTTTTGCTCACCGTGTTTTAGAATCATACTGTTGACACCGCAGGGCGGCCAGGACGCTTCTGATTTCTGATGCTTCGTCTCCCCGTGTTAAACTTCTGAATCCAACTGAACACAGCTTTCCATGATAAACAGTTCTCACCATACACGAGACGCATTTTGCAATGCACTTCTGTGGACAGTCGTTTTGCCCTCAAAAACGCACAACCACACGCTGTTCTTCTCGCGTACACTCCTGCAACACACCTGCCGTATTACTCTTGCTGTCACTGACTGACCAGGTGCCTACGTGGTGTCGCGCACCCACTACGACAAGCATAATTGTGCTGCTATCTGCTGGCAAAATGCACACGCGGAATTTGAAAACGTTATACGACAGGCTGACGTTTGCGACTTAGTTAATGACTCATCCTCCTAATTTCTTCTTACGTACAAATTTGTTTGTTTCAAATAAGCGTCATTTCCGTATATATTTGTAGATTATAAGTTATTTTCAAGTAGTGTTTTATATACCTGTAACTTTATTAAGGGTTATATGTATTCGATAAAATATTAAAATCTTCTGGGTTGGAAGACCGCGTCTAAGAGTTTAAAATTTTCCTCTTTTTTATTGAAGAATTTAAGCTCAACCGCACATGGATACCAGCGATGGCACGCCACTGTAGACTCACCAATTATGAGCCAGCTCTGACGTTGGTGTGAACTATAAATTGTGAAGCATCTGCTGCCTAGTTGGCAGGTCATTGTTAAGTTGCTCATGGTGTTACCCTCTTGAAGATGGCAACCAAAGGGTTGACCGAAACGTCAGGTGTAAATAATTTTACCCCTAGACCACAGCCTTCCAGCTCGGAAGATTTCAATACTTTATGATTAACTCCGGCCGTGAAACTTTGCATTTAGTCATTTGTATTATTTAGAATTTCAATTGTGTATTTACGAGTATATCCTTTCATTGTTTATTATACTTTGTTTATAGCAAACTTCAATTGGAGAAAGCTGAATTTGGTAATGAATTATATATTACATTGCACATCTTTGTGTGCTACAAAATATGATGCCGACGAACTATTGTGGAATGCATCTCGCAATTACACAGTCCTTAACCCAACACTGGGTCTGTTGTAAACAGCAAACGAGAAGAAGAGAGGTGGAGGTCGCTTGACACGCGGTAACACGAGTGGCCAAGAATACCCATACCTGGCTTAGTTACCCGAAATTCGTCTTCACGGGATAAGAGAAAACACCAGAAAAAAAACCTTATCCAGGTAGCTCGCCCTAACCGTGTCGAGCTCAGAACCTCCTGAATGTAAGGCAGTCACGCTACACCCACACCACAGAGGTGAGCCTTCTTTGTTTCAGTTTTTATTAAGCTTAGACTATGCGGTAAACACACTTGGTGTATATGTATCTATTGCATTCTTTAGTTCGCCTTTAGAACTCATTACTGTTGTATGAATGTTTCTTTTCTGCTTTCCTTTTATTATCCACGATTCGCTGCCATACTTGAGCACAGGAACCGCCATGGTCTTGTAGATTTTTAATTTTGTTTCTTTGCTTGTTTTATTTTGTAGAGCTTTTATTGTGGTTCTACATTTTTGTTGAAATTTATTTATCTTACTTTCATATCTATTGACATCGAAACTTGCGTCACAATCAAATACAAGAGTGCAGCCTCTCGGCTACTTTATTAATATATCGGATGAGCAATCCTTGGCGGGACCGGTTTCGCGGCATGCGGCCGGCCGGCAAGGCTGGTTGCTACGTCGGCGGTGCGGGTGCTAGTAAGTCTGCAATTAAGTACAGATTGTCGCGTAAGTTATTTCGAACACACATAACTTAAACACTTAAAACGAAAAGTAAATTACTCACGTATATCAAACAAGGAGATGTTGGAACTGCCTCCCTTCGTTGTTCAAGCATTGACTAATTGATAAATTCCCTCTGATAAATTACAGCAATTTCTTGACGAATGTTATTTTTAAGTTCATCTAAAGCATGTGGATTTGTTTAGTAAACTTTCACCTTTAATATCCCCTCGTGCGTCTGATTTAGACCCCTGTAATTTTTATCTCTGGTGGCATTAAAATAGAAAGTTTGTAAAATAAACTTACACACTTTTGGTGAACTTAAAAATAACCTTCTAGAAATTGCTGCCATTTCTCAAAGGGAACTTTAGAGTGTAATGGGCATTTCCTAAGCGGGTGCCAGAAATGCTTGAACAATGAAGGGAGGCAGGTATAATTTTGTACAACTTGTAACCATAAGAGATAGACGGGAACTTACTATACGAAAATGTATATATAGCTAAAGCACACAATTTAATTAAATAAAATGTCTTGGTTCCGAGTTCGAATCTCGGTTAGGGTGAGTTACCCGGATAAGACCAATGTGGCTTAATTTTAAGCTCTATGGACTCCGGGTTCATTTGAACATCATTTCACCCATTCCATTCATTGAAATATATGACCTAACCGATTAAAGGTTGAAGTCGTCCTCCGTGGTCTAGTGATACCATGCTAGCCTCTGGTTTCCGAGATCGCGGGTTCAAACCCCGAGGAGGACGATGGATATTTTTCGGGCGTAAAAATCCTTAGCATGGGTTCCTCCGAAGGGGAAGTAAAGCCGGTGGTCCTTTGTCGTAGATTTACGGAACATAAAAGAACTCAAACCTGATAAAGAGTCATCTGAATAACATTTCTAATTTTTCACGCCCAATATAGAATTGAATGCCAAGAACCGTAGCAGTTAAAAAGCGTTCATAAATAAAACTCAATTTGTTTTTATTTGGTTAAGGGACACTAAACTTAAACTATCCAAACAAAAACAAAGAGAAAGAACATGTTTTGTGGCATTAACCGTTTATTATTGGTATGTATTTTCCAACATGAAAATGTAATTCATGTGTCTCTATGTCATGTAAAGAGTATGGATTCAAGCCAGCTTAGAGCAACCCGCGTTTTAAAAATTTGACTATCACTTAAGCCCCTTACAATCCCTTGTACCCACGACGAAATGTGCAGTAACGCCGCTTCAGCAAATGTTTATCTCAATTAACAAGAAATGAAAGAAAAATATGCTTCTGTACAATAGCTGTTGAAGAGATATAAAAACAAAAAAACAGTGTAGAGAAAGTAATGCGAATGTAGCACAAAATATTTTAAATATTGTATCTAACAGTGTTTCGATAGACATTTTCGTGGCAGAGGTTTTCATATGTATATACGTTAGTTTAGTAGTGCTTTGAAACTTTAAGAGTAATATGTAATTCCTAAGTACAGCTATCAGCCAGGCGTTGGGTATCCTGGTGGAGGGGTTCTCCTTACATCCAGGACTGTCCTCTCATCTCTAACCCCATGAGAAAGGGCTGCCTCTTCCGCCATCAAATATGCCGTTGACTTTGTTGGACAGGACTTTGTTCCTCTTACCCTGAACATGGGCCTCTCATTTATCTCCCCAGAGAAAGGATGTCCTAACAGCATCCCGCAAAAGAGACGGCTACTACTTCGGGTTCTACGGCCAGCATAGAGTGAGAGAAGTATTGCGTCACATAACCGACAGAGTGGCCTTAGTACTTCCTTCAGAAGACTTCTCCAAATGAAATTATTTTAAAAAGCTTAATTGAAACTTGGCTATATAAAGTTAACAGTTAATCATTATACATTTTCAATTGAAAAACAAATACAAACATTTTAAAAGGAAAACGAAGCAGAGGAAGCATCATATTCCGCCTAAAAATTCGATATCGAGACTTCACTGAAAATATATCTGCGGTTTGATACCCGCTGAATCTCACTCTGAAAGGAACCGTAGACGAAGGACCATGCGTGTGTTTGTGTGTGTGAATAGTATTGCTCAAAAACGAAATATCCCTTGAGTATCCAACTTAATATTTAGATTCTTCATCTTCCAAGGATTCGACAGGAAATTTTTTCAAAAAAATCCTCTCTTCCAAATTACCCTTTATATGGAAAAAGTTTCTTTATATTTTTTCTTCAAAAATGGCTTTAACGACTTTGATTAAAATATGCATGTTTAAGATGTTTCCATGACAAATAAAACGCGCACCTTGCATTTTCATGACATAGCTTGTGAAGTTCTCTTACTTCTGAATTACTTTTGTACAATTCGTAAACCGTAAGAGTATAGATCTCCTTAAAGCACGCAATATATTTGGAATGACATTTTTTGTATTGTCAGTTATTTCCGAGATATCCTTTATTATTGGTTTGAATTTTAAACTAGTTATAGTTTTCTCAACTGCAAATCGCTATTATGTTTTTCCTTTGTTTCTTTTTCGCGTTCATGCAAAGGGAACAGAATTTCAAAGCCATCACATAAGGACCAGCTTTGAAAAGATGTTTGACTGTCGCATTAGCTTACTATATTCTATCTAAAACGAAATGTATAAATTAGTAGGAGGTTTATCTGTATTAACAAGAAGTAGATAGAAGAATACGCTTTTGTAAGAATAGTTTGTGGGAGGGCGAGTAGAGAAATTCATGTGAAATTCTACATATCAAGTTCTTTAAATAAATGTATTTTACTATTTTGAAAGAGTGGACTGTTTCTACCAATGTATGCAATGTGTAGAAGTAAAAACCAGTAAGCTACGTGTTTAATGAAGACTTGAGAGAGACTATTCCTGCAAGGTGTGGCACGAGAACAAGCAATAATCAACCTTGCTATATAGATATGTTCGTAGGTCGAATGCGTTTTCCCAGAGTTCCGCGCAATGATTAATTATAGCAGTAATTTCCGCACTGCGGTATCTTCCTTTTTCTAATCAATTGTGTTATTTTGTCTCTCACTTTTTTCACGCATTGTGGTGACATTCAGATGATAAACGAAGTGCCTCTCTAAAATACATTAAGAGGAAGAAAAATGAGATAAAGTAAGAAAAGAAGTCAAAGCGATAAATTGCCTGGGACACAAAAAGAACTCGTTGAGATTTATATAAATGTCCCATTATTTCTGCCATTCTCAATAGCGGTTCTGTTGGTGAAGCGAGGTGCAAACATGTGAACTATTGTATTAAATTCACCTCATTAAGGAGACACGTCATTCGGAATAATGTTTCAATTTTATATTGATTTATGGTTTGTTCACGCGATATGCTTAATATTTTTAAAGTGTAATATATTTCACAGGCCAACTCTTGCCGTGATTGTGGTGTACGTGGGTTCACTGTCTTCTATCACTGTGTCCGGAACTAAGCATTTCACATCTCTCATCTATTTTTACCTTCTTTACTGCTTACACCATGGTAATGAAGGGGCTTAGTATTTAAATAGCGTCTTCCAAAGATACCAGCGAATATTTTAAAGAAAATATCTATGTAAACTATCGTATACATGGAAAAAATATCGCTATTTTTTATTTTCTCAAAGTAGTTCTAACAATTTTGATTAAACTACCGTATTTTAAGATATTTTTATGACAAACAAAACGTATCTGTGAAGCCCTCTTCATTCTGAATGACTTTTGTGCAGTTGTTAAGCTTTAAGAGATAGACAAAATCTTATTACACAAAAAATGTATATCTCGTTAAAGCACACAATAAAGTGTTTGTGGCGTTAGCCATTCTTTATTATTGTTATGAATTTTTAAATACATATACTTTTTGTAAGTGGTAAGTCATCGTTGTTTTTTCTACTGGTCGTGTAAAGAGCATGCAATTTCAAGGCCATTACATAGCTTTTTATAAATATTATCATTTAACCTTCATATTTTTCTAATACCTGCAATGAAACTTGTAATGAACGTTTATCTTGATTAACAAGAAGTAGATATAAGAATAAACTTTTGTAGGAGTAGTATCTAGAAGAGCGAATAGAGAAATTAATGTGAAACATCAGATTATTTACTCGTAGTTCACTGAAGTGGCGGCGCCGTGGCCGAGTGGTTAGACCGCTCGCCTCCCACCGAGGCGGACCGGGTTCAATCCCAGGGACCTGCATGTGTGATTTGCGGTGGACGAAGCGGCGTCTGGGCGGGTTTTCTCCGGGTTCTCCGGTTTCCCCCGCCACTCATTCCACCAACTGCTCCATCATCACCTTTCCTTTCATCCATTTCACCAACATTTCGTTTCATCTACTTCCTTCATCCCATACCAGGCATCGGGCTGATCACCCATCCTGGATGTTCTGTCTGATCCATGAGTGTCTGCTCCTCGACGGGCCTCTGACCCCAGGCACCCGCCTGTAAGTCCTGGGGGGTGTAAGTCCTACATAAGAGGAGGTTAAACAGATAATGAATGAATGAATGAAAGTTCACTGAAGTAATTACCCTATATCAAGCGAAATGATGGCTCGTGCTTACCTGACTGTTGGCAGCAATCTACCGTAATTCCGGTTAGATTTTAATTAAACAACTTTAGTTTTTTTTTTCCAAAAGTGGGATCCTTCTCTGAAAATCCAGCCTCTTCTATTCTTCCTTCTTTGTCTGCGCATATAAACCATTAGTTTTAATATTGTCTACCATCTGGCAGGCAGTTTTTTCAGATCCACTTTCCTATTCACCATTCCTTTCTGTGTGTTTCTTAGACAGCAATTCCTTCTCATCCAATTTCTCAGCCGATTTCATTTCGTCTCTCTTTTCAATTTAAGCATTGCTCACTCTTTCTAAAGTAGCCTAATTACTTAATTAGTTATTTCGTCTCATTTTTCCTTAGATCTTTGTGAAGTCTAGGTTTTTTAAGGCATCGCAGGATATGCTTCATTTTCTATTAAAAGCTTCCTTCTTCATTGCTATCCTCTGTGTGATCTCTTCACATCGGCTGCTGCTTTTGCTACACCTAAAGATAGTTGTTCACTGGTCCCATAACCTCATCTTAAAATTAACGTTTATCTTTTGTATCTCTTCTCTTGTTTGCATTCCAATAAGCATAATCTTTGTGTTTTTTCCATTTTCTTAATTCCTCGAATTTCTCATTTACCTCCATCAGAACGTACCGTACCATCAGAAACATATTCAAATTGCTGTTCTTTTTCCTCCTACTACTATCCGCTTGTTCTGGAAACAAATGTTAACTAATTCTCCAGATAATTGGTGATGAACAGAGCCCTATCATTCGCCGCTCCCTATTCTGCTTCCCTGTGGTATACTTTCTGCAGTGTGTCGTTATACGCATTCTCCCTTTCGAATCCATGCCAGTTTTCTTCAAAAACCACCGTGAGTTACATCAACAGTCTGCTCTATCAAATGAAATCCAATCACATCAAACTCTGAAACTAGATATTCACACCACATAAAACGATGCGTTACATTTAAGTAACTACATGTTACATATAACTGAGTTTTTTCTTAGGAAACTGTAAATGGGTGTTTCATTTTACTTAAATTGAATCAACCAAAACGTTCACCGCTACCTTTGCTTTATACATATTTTCTAAGAAGCCTTGTTTCTGTGTTCTGTTATTATCCGCTTTCTGTACCACTCGCTTAAGGCAAAATAAGTTTCTGCTGCATTCTGCTCTTAAAACTGACATCGAGATTATACTGTGCATATATGACTTGAGACTCTCTGAATAAAAATAATAAAGCATACGAAAATAGAAAAAGCATTACACTTATGCTTATGTGTTTGTAAGTAGCAGAGCTTAAGGAAGCATGGTATTGTAGTTATGTGTGTTGCGAGAAAGTAATTTGCAGATTTCCTGGGAGTTATCCCAAATAAGGTAACACTTTACATGGTATAACTTAATATACTTTTTAATTTTCTCTAAACCTGCTTTAACGATGTTGATTAATATATTTGTGGGTTTAAAGTGATGACAAATATGTTGCCCTGAAGTTTCTTGAAAATAGTTCTGATGTCCTTTTCCTTCTTGCGGCATTTGATATGATTATAAAACTGAAAGGGATCGACAGAATATTTACTACAGAGGTAATGTAGTTCTTTTCTAAATATTTAATTAATTATTCCTACTTATATTTAATTAATATCCGAAACTTTCATTGTTCTGCGTGTAAACTTTGAGACTTTTGTTGATCATGATCCCTTTTTATGGCATCATGATTAGCTGTAAAATATAGCAAAATTTGACAGATATGAATATCTTCTCTTAAAGGTTACATTGTATTTAATTAAACATAATATATATATAAACTCTACGTGGGCTTTGGGTTCTCCTTTTAGAGATACTACATAACTCTTGAATTATTTTTCTCTTAATATTTCCATTATTCCAAGGTCTTTAATTGGCTATTCAGTATTTTGTTTTAAGTTTTCTCGCAACATTTTTCATCTTTGAAAGATTATAACATTGGAATCTATGGCTTGATTGGCTTGATATTTACCATATATATTCTTCAAGGGAGAATTCATATACAGTGTGTTTCCAAATCGTCCTCCACTTGTTTGAATAGGCAACCTAAATAACATCAGGAATTGTAAAATATTTCTACTATTTTATCATTACAGTAATATGAATACTTGTTTCTATTTTAATTAGTATATTTAATTAATGGTGGTATTGCCAACATGTCACTGCATACGAGGCAAGCATATTTGGTGTACTAACATTTAGTTTTGATGGTTACATTGTTCTAACCGATATACTGGTTGTGTATTAGTAACTGTACACTTCATATAGTATAACAATGTTTATTAATTTAATACCAATGTAGTATTCCATAATACATTCCAATATAATAATAATAATAATAATAATAATAATACGTTCCCGTCCGCCATGAATCAGACATCTGAAGACCACCCGTGGTAGCTGCTTTGGCCTACATATCCGCAGCTGTATTTTGTGTAGTAGTGGTTAGGCCGGCTGGTTTCTAACGAAGAAGTTCCTAGTTCGGATCCCGTTCCCATCTGCAGAGTTATGTATGTATGCACAGAGCCAAAACTCGTAACTTACTAAACTTTGTACCACCCTGAAACGCCTGCAACATACAACCTACATTACCGGTGCGCCGTGCACAACTACGGGATATAACGTCAAGAAGTGCACGGGGTTCGGGAACACTATGTATGGCATTGGTGTATGAATCACCTTTTATTATGTGCTGATGTATAGCTATTGCAACACTTTTGCAATAAATTAACTCGTTACAGCAATTATACCGAAAGAAATTTATAATAGATGTCGTTCTTCACATTTGTTTCTGTGCACTTCAAATTTAACGTTTTTACACCTTCTGTAGAATTTTCCTTGAATGCCATTATTGACTGAAACTATGTAGACTTGCACCACCTTTGTCATAATGTATTTGCATCTGAGATTATTTAAGGGGTTGTTTTTTAGACTTGATGACTTTCTTACAGACAATCCATCACTTGAACCTCTAAATTAATACCTTTATGAAAGCCAGCTGCTTAGATGACCTAGTTTAGGATTTGGTGATCTGTACTTGTTAACTTCCTATCACGTGGACACAGATGCCTACACCATGAGTCAATATATCCCTGAACTGGTTCTAATGGAAGCATATAGTGAGAAACAAGGTGAATATTAATTTAAAGCTAGCTCATTTACACCCGTGTTGAGAGCGTGTCTAAATTAATAGCTAAATCAGAGCTGCGATCCATTAATAGCTGTGCCCATCATTAACTATTACCTGATATAGGTATCTATCGACACTACAGAGAATCAGGCAGGTAATAACATTAGCTTTGTGGAAGATGAAGCATTCACTGACTCAGTTGTAACATTTCAGGACGGGAGCTTTCCTTACTAGGGCAGTATCAACATTTAACCCTTCCGCTGACATACACTTCGGGCGAATAGCTACTGGTCACGGCTGATTTTTCTGCACGGACCTTATTCTCTTTGTGATGGATATTTTCCGCGGTTTGAGAATCGACTTTGTATTTACATTTGTAAATACAAAGTCGACAAACCCATTAACTCTAATGAATATAAACGAGACAAGTAATGCATGGTAAAATGCATATAAACGGGCGCTTTATTGTGCATCATTTATCGTATCTGTATCTAAAAACTCTGATTTGTTGCATTCACATGACTTCCCCTACTCTTGTACAAACTATTGTTACAAACGCTTACTCTCCAGCTACTTCATATTAATCGAGATAAACATTTGCAGAAACTATCTTATTGCTAACTTGCTTGTAGGTGCAAGGGGAATATGGAAATGCAGTAGGCTTTAGTCAAATCTCTTAAGGGCTGGTTGCTATGTGGACCATTCTGTTCTCTTTACATGTCCAGGAGATAAAAAAGGAATAACGAATTCTCATTTGGGAAAAAGTATAAGTATTAGAAAATTAAATAAATATCGAGGATATCTCGGAAATGGTTTACTCGACAAAATATGTATGTGATATAAATTATGTGTTCTAGAGATATACACTTTTGTGCAGTAAAACTTTGTTTATCTCTTACAGTTTACCTGCAAAAGTCTTTAAGAATGAAAAGAAATTTTGGCGATATTCGTAGAAAATTCAAGATATACAATTCATTGTCATGAAAATATCTAAAATATATTTTAATCAGAATCGTTAAAGCCAATTTTGAGAAAATAAAAATTTAAAAAAATGTTACATGTAAAGGGTAGTCTGGGGTGGGAGGATTTTCTTGAAAATATTCGTGTTGCGTCTTTGAAAAATACTGAACCAGAATACAATGTTTGGTATTTATCCGACTTTTCGCTCAGTTATGCTGTTCACAGCCAGACAGCATAAACACGTACGGACCTTTTTCTAAAAATGCTTTTTTTTGGATTCAGGGGGCTTAGAATATTCATTTCCGGTGAAATATTTGTATCCAATTTTTGGGTGGAATGCAATACCTTCTCTACCAACTACGTACGTGATAAAGAAAGTAAAAAGGACAAAACTGGGAACAACGTCATTAGCACAGATCTTAGATTACAGAGTGCACATCATATTACTGAGTTATTGCCTCAGTAATTACATGTTATATTTTATACTGTGAGATAAAAGGCCGATAGTTAAACGTCATGATGAATCTTTGTGCTTTTGGGCGTGGTAAGTTTTCTTTAGCAAGAACCTTACCTTCCGTAGTGTTTAAAAATATGAATCAGGCAGTGAATTTGAGGGTGTTTCAAATTAATAACACATTAAACCTTTGAAAATTACAATTTAAGCGAGTGAATAACTTTAAGGAATTGTAGAGTTAAATTGGGCTTAAAAACCTCAAGCCACGAAATGAATGGAACTGCGGATCTTCAGCTTTCCCTGCCTAAAGTTATGGCATCGTTTAAAACCACAGCTGAAGTTTTGGTATAATACGTAGTATCATTGATAAAATTGGTTGGATTGGTGACATGTATGTTCGAGTTTTTTTTTCAAAAAAATGGTGCTAATTTTGTCCGACCAATAGTATTGTAACTATATAATACATAAACTCCAAAGAAACACAAATTCATTGTTATTTGTTACTAAATTAAATATATGAATAGCAATATTGGTGAAACAAAAATCAAAATAAATGCACTATTGCACTATTTTGCAAGACATTTGCTTGGCTTATATTTTAATAAAAAATAACTGCACTCATTGTTGCAAAAGGAAGCAAGAATCATATTAAGTGCTCTTTCACAATGGATTCCACAAAAAACACATAAAGGAAAGGCAGAAAATTGTATGCCAGAATTGTAATACTTTTAATTAAGAACAGTGAAGAATGTCTTTGAACAACTGAAACTAATCACCAATGAAATGGTGCAGAGGCAAATTTTACTGAACAATTTCCAAGATTAATCGGCTTCTTAATCAAATGAAAATTGCAGATTTTTATTCTTAACTGCATCTGCATTGTCATCTTCGTATCGAAGATTTCACTGTACTGAAACCAACTTTTCGGTTGAAGGTCCGTTAGCGGTTTTTGCATGGTTTCGCCCATGTGTAGGCCAGTTGTTCTCACTTGCGGCTGATGATGGTGGTGCATTCAGAACTTCAGATGCCAGCAAACTTATCTGTTGTTCCCGTATAAACTTCTTCATCAGGTAGAAGGTGAGACATGTAGAGCAGTAGCCCATAAAATGTCTCGAGAGAAATTACCATCACCAGCTTGAAATTCTGCTAAGTTAGCCACGACTAACCACTACCATGCCCTTGCACGTTGCTCAAAGACGAAGACCACTGGCCTGGTGGTTATGCACAACGCCGAACTCTGTAGTAATGAAGGTTGCGTGTATTATATATTTTGATATTATATAGTACGATATTTTTACAACTCTAGCTCTTCGTATAAGCTGTGTGGTTCAGCGGATGTCGCAAAGCACATTAACTCTGATAAACATATCCCGGTAGGCTACGCACAATCATTGTGGGGGCAGTTTATACATACTAAATCTGGGATATGGCCAGAATGGTCATATAAATCGAAACAATAAAGAGTGAGGGCTAGTATCATTATCATGGTATGTGTTTATTAGCAAAATTAAAATAGTCTATCGTGGTACTTTCTTTCTGTTTATCGGAAGCACGGAGCAAAAAATTAAGAAATCAAAGTAATGAGCTGTTGCAAAGGAGAACACAAAATGTAGTGTGTTACATTCACACGACTTTCTCTATAACAAATAACAAAGAAAATTGAACAACAACAAAATTCTCAAAAAATAAAACTGAAGGAAATGAAAGAAACATTTGGCAAGACTTGAAGTTAGAATCGCGGAAGTGAACAACTCTTAAAAAACAGAAGGGAGAGTATATTTTATTCATAAGCAAATCAATAACGCAGCATCATAGGCGTGGCAAAGGTTGTATGAGCGGGCAATCTTATCCTTTTAAAAGGATCAATTTCGTGTCGCTTACTCTGGTCACACGGACATAGCAAATATTGATTTTGTTTAGAAGCTTAATGTTACGAGCTCTTGTTTATTATTTCCAGTCGACGTCCACTAGTACTACCATGACCGTTAAAGATAAAGGGTAACGCCAAGGTAAAGTGAAATTATGCGTAAATTCTTTAAACGTATCAACTTCTTATTTTTTTATTTTTTAAAAACTTTAGACCTTGTTTTTATTTTCTATGCCTGGTTCTTATTTCTGGAAAAATTGAATTTAACGGAGGTTGTATGATATGTCATATGAGATCCTGGTGGAATTAATGAAATTAATGCAAACATGAGACCGCGTATCTAAAACACTAAAACTAATGGGTAGTCATTTCGAGGGCTGAAGGAAAATTACGAACCCTCACTTCCCACCGTAACCATTACCGCATACTCATGGAGTCAAGTTATATGTACTGTTTCCATCGTCTCGCTACAAAAACAAACTATCATCGTTTTATATATTATCTCTATCTTTTAGATATTGTAAAATTCATAATTCGAATGTGATCCCGGAAATAATGCACACCCTGTCTGCGCTGCCGACTCCTTGTACATGCGCGGTTTTTATTAGTGTGCTACCTGAATAGGTTTGTGTAGATTTGTTCTCAATTACTTAAAAGGTTCTTTGTCTACAAATATTGAAATTAACCATAAAATCAATCATATAACATTAGAGTCTTAGATCAGGGATCTTTCCTTAAAGTTGAAGTGTTACGTGGACTTAAGTCGACAGAATGACTTATTTCCAGACCTATGTTGTGGCTCCACTAAAACTACACTAAACTCTGTGGCGCAATAGCTCGTTACCGAGCCAAGGCCTGCAGCCCGGCCGCTGCGTCCCCCACCTCTGCACATACAGGCGCCTCGGGTCCCTCCTGAACGGTATAGGCGGCCTCCTTAACCTGGAGCCTTTACTTTTCAATCAAGTAGCTCCTTAGTTAGCTCCTAACGAGGCTGAGTGTACCCCGGGCCAGGTCTTCCAGCGGTAGAAAATCCCTGCGCCGGTACCGTGAATCGAACCCGGGTCTCCCGCTTGGTAAGCAGCTGCGCTACTACCGCGCTAAAGAGACGACACGTTACAGCTGATCTAAATAAACTTATCAATTGTGTAAAAGTTTTGGCTAAGATATTGTTGCTGCAAAAAGCAATCAACGATTAAGAGCAATGGTGTAAGAAGATATGATGTATGTTATCCGATTATAACTGAGAAGCACTCCTCATCCTCCTGCAGTCTGAACACGAGACTGCATGTCTACTTTTTTCTCAATACCGCTTCGGAGTTAGTCTTTTATAAAGAACACGTAGTGACCCAAGCCATCGGAGAGTTAAACGCCAAAGAGGAATAGTATGACATCCATAACTACCACAACATTGGGAATCATTAATTTATCTATAAAGCAATGCTTCTAAAAGATGTCAGTGGGTGGAACATAAAATGGAGGCAATCAGGTAACTGTATATTGTGTCTCGGATATCCCGTAAGGGGGGGTTCCAACCCCTTCAGCTGCCGTGGTGCAGGCGCTGCGTACCCTGAGCACTCGTGGTACGATTACTTCTGACATTACCAGAAGTACGCTGGGCCGAACATTCGAGCCCCTCCCGGAAGGGAGTTGTTCGGATTGGGTTGGACTCGGCGGGGCAATGTGTCCCGAGACCCGTGGGAGATTGGGTACGTCTGTATGGTTTTCCATGCAGGCTGGTTATGAGACGCCTCAATGTCCTCCGGTACCGCCCTGGAAAGCCGGTAGACAGCATACTAGATTGAAGGCCCTACAGAGGTTTTTAGTAGTACGCCCGTCTTGGGATGACGCGAAGTGGCGTAACCACTTCCATCCTCGAGCAAGGGAGGGGGCATTTTTAAATGGTCAGATTATTGGCCTCGTGGGAAACTCCCATGGTTTGGAAAGCCACCCGGATGGCGCCGACCCTGGATCTTCGGAGGGGTATGTGCTACGGTGCATGCCGGGTAGACCTTGCATATTCATATTCTTGTGTCTGGATCACCCTGGTAGATATTTATGGACGATGCAGAGTACATTCATAATATAATCCACATTTGTGCTTAGCCTATCTATATTGCAATAAGACAAAGAAATATTTACATCATTTTATTGCTTGTTTAGCTGATAACAAATCAGCTTGAGATCAGGATACGAACAAGGGAGATAAATAACCAGTGTTGATAAGCAAGACAATTTACAACTGTAATGTAGTAGGCAGTTTTTTCATTCATAATCAGTTTTGCTTACCAAAGGGCGACGTACCTACTGAGAGTAACATCTCAGCATCCTCGTATTATGACTTTCATATCCTAACACAATTACCGTCACCACTTTATCACAGGTTGCGTACGTGATCATTGCTTCTTAAAGCAAATCCTGGACTTTGGTGTCAAGATGATAAAGCTAAAGCGGGGGTTGAAGCTAAAGGCCCTAAGAAATATAAATGGTTTCCTCTCGGGTCGCTATGACATACTGTTTCCATCAAGCTCTCCGTGCTGTTTCCATGACGACGCTTCCTTGTTTTCCTTTCATGCGGTAGGATACGTGTTTGAGGTTACATCAAGTTGGTGCTTTCCAGCGGTTTCAGCTGACCACTCTCTTGAGAAGCCAAGCGGAATTTATGAACTTTCATCTATATGCGATCGACGAGCTTTTGCTTATACGAAAGGCGTCAGGATACCAATATTTTATCGTTTCAGATGAGGGGCTTCAAGAATATTGTGGTTAAATCGCATACTTTAATAGCACATTGGTGAAAAACCACATCAGAAACGAGTGCAGCGTTTCCAGGTTACTAATCTAATTTTTGCTTTCTCTACCACATACCTAGTAGATAGAGAAGATATTACACTCCACCCAAATATTCGAAACCGATGTTTCACTGAAAATACATGTTTTGAGGCTCCTCGAAACCGAAAAAGGCATTTTTAAAAAATTCCGCGTCTGTGTGTGTGTCTGTAGACATCTTATCTCAAAACAAATTATGGGATAAATATTAAACTCGGTATTTAGGTTTAGTACCTACCAAAGATGCGATACGAAGATTTTCAAGAAAATCTACCCCACAAACTATCCTTTACATCAAACACTTTTCCAAATTTTTGATTTTATAAAAAATGGCTCTGACGATTTTGATTAAAATACCTATATTAAGGATATTTACATGGCAAAATGTATATCTTGAATTTTCTGGGTATAGCCTGAGAAGTCTTCTTCATTCAGAAGGAATTTTGTATAATCTTGTGTAACTGTTAAACCTTAAGCGAAAACGTACTATGCAAAAAATGCAGATCTCATTAAAACACACAATTTAATTCAAACAACATTTTTGTAGCATGGGCCATTTTCGAGATGTCCATTATTAAGGGCTCAAATTGTTCAATACTTAGCCATTCTTCTAAAGTCCTGTCGATTTTTAGTTGTTCCTAGCGATGTCATGAAAAGAGTATGAGATTTTAAGGTCAGCAAATAGCGTCCACTTCTAAAATATTTGATTATTGGTACTCCCTTTGTATCTATAACGAAGTGTGTAATGCAGCTGTTTCGAAAAGGTTTACCTCGATTAAAATGAATATATAGGAAAGTAAACCTTCGTAAGTATAATTTATACACCCATTATTAAACCACAGAGGGTAGAGAGGGTCATGTGAATATTAAACGTCAGAATTTATAAAAATCTGTTTCATTTGTATAGCCTCTTTTAATTTCTATGGTCATATCGGGGCTTAGATTTAAGGAGCAACTTACTGATAGTATATTTATTCTCTAAACTGTAGGATTTTTAACGCTGTTTTTTCCTTAACTTTTATATTGAACACGCTCACGTTCACTCCCGCATTCATACTACCAGACCACGAAGGGTAGGGAATGATTCTGTTTAAAGAAAACTTAACCGCCCCAGCGGAAATCAAGCCGAGGACCTTCGGGCTGAGAAGCCAAAACACTGGCCACTCGACCACAGAGGCAGCTCAATAATGCAATTGTATATACTGATTACTATGGTAGCCTAAGAATAAGCATGGCTATCTTATGTTAATGCGTTTCACTTTGGTTCCCATAAAGTAAACGCATGAATAAGCATAAATGCAATGCTGCATATTTGAATTTGAATTTCTCTTCCACTTACAGGAAGTGTTGGATTCGACACAAGATGTTGATACCACAAATTCAATAAATTGTAACATTAGCGGGCACTTTAGGACTCACAACTACTTAGGTCATTAGCGCCCTCTCGGAAATAAATGCATTGATGGCCTCTGAATCCAAACAATATGTTTTAAAAGTGGTTGTGTGCCAGCATTATCAAAGGATTCAAATAAACCTTTCTTAGGGTATTACATCCACCAACACTCATCCTTTCTGGCGAAAAATTCCCTTAAATTTAATTTTCTCAAAAAAAATTGCACCTACCAGTTGGTTAGTAAATTTGGAATAATAACACAACAATTAAAAGTATCTTGACCGTTTCATCTCTATGGGATTTACTGACGATAGAAGTTGGAGAAAAATAGGAAAAACACGTAACTGAAATAGATTTGGTTTCATATTCATGTACTTTCACCTCATTAAAGACTTGCGAAGTATTTTACATTGCACTTTTAGTTTTTTTCACATTGACATGATATTGAAGTATTGAGTTACCGTTCCTAGTTGCTTATAAACTTATGGTTTATGTCAATATTCTGTTATGATCAGTTGCCGCTATTTCCCTCTTCTTTATAACGGTAGCTGTTAATTAATTGTAATTATTTATAAGCATATTTTATGGACAGTGTTCAGAAATTTGTTGTAAAAACCATAGATTTATACCTAATTGTAATTTTAAATATCTCAATTAACGACTTCATTGACTGAATTTCAAATTATCTTGTGCCATTTTGGACATCCCCCTCAAGACAGTTTAAATAACATTAAGAAGTTGTCACCCCTTCAATTTGGGCGCCAGCTGCAACAGCGAATCAATTAGAACTTCCCGCTTGCAGCCAGACTAAAGAGCTGTATCTCTGGACGCCACATCATTTGGAGGGGGAAATGGTTCGGCGGAGCACCGCATCAAGAGAAAGGCAGTGCTGTTGCCGCGTTTATCCCCTCTCTTCGGCATCAGGAATTTACCTTTGGATCTACGCAAGGACGACCAGAACAGTCGACAATCTTTGCTTTTGGAGCAACACCTGCAGCCAGCTATTGGCAGCGAAAACGCGATGTAGTCTAAATTTTCGGACTTGGTAAAATTTATTAACCTTTAATTTTTCACAAGTACCTTCTCTAAATTTTTAACTACTGACGTATACACGAGAGTTTTGTGTCTATTGTAAAATGTTGGGCTTTAAATTTGTTGCAGTGTATGACATTATTTCTTTTGTTGAGAGAAAGTTGAATTTTGAAGGAAACGAGTGGTGAATTGTAATGGCAATGTATAGAAAATTGTGAAACAAAGGTACTTTTATGTACAATTGTTAGCGGAATTGGTAGCTACGTTTTAATGAAGGTTGTAAGTTCCGAATTTGTTATTCTTCTAAATCCTGACTTTAAGTACCCATAAAATTTTATACCAGGATCTTCCATTGCACAGTTCTTACAATTGTTTTGTACCTTAATAGTCCTTCTCATTGTATGCCTTTAAGATGAACTTTTTCTCTGGGGAATACGATCTGCTCTTGGTAGGCGGTCTTGTGATTGGGGAGAGAGGGGTAGGTCGCACTACCAGCCAGTACCAACCATAGTTTCGTTGACTATGAAATTACGCTTTGCAATAATATCCACTAAGAAAGTTAACGAAAATGGTAGCAGTAGTGTGAAGACATATTTAATGTTACGTAATGCCAGCAAGGTGGAACTGTTGTTGCAAATAACACGTTACATTCTGAATCATCAGATGACTGAAAAGCAAGTAATGATCTCTTAAACCAACGTTATTAACATTAATATTGACTAGGGAGAGGATTTTGCTTTCATTTGAATAGTTTATAATTTCATTTTATGCAAACTTGCCTCTTATAGAAAAGCACCAGAGTATAAAATAAACGGAAGCTAAAGAGAAACTTTAAACGGTGATACGGCTAAAGAATGGTAAAAAGTTCCAAAATGTTGCAGTGTGTTACAATATTATGGTATTTTGGGTTAAGTAAAACTGAAATATAAATTTAGGTTATTTTTCAGAAGTTCCTCTAACATTCGTGACATGGGAAACAGTATGTTTTAGTCCTGCTATGAGCGTGGGTATCTACTCGTAATGGATGTTTAGTCTGTGAGAGAGGGAGAGTTAGAGTGAGTGAGAGAGAGAGAAGGTAAACAAGGAAAACTAGAAGACGGACATAATAGAAGAGGGAAAACAGCAAAGACAAACCATAAACAAGGGATTATTTGTTTAAAATATCACTTCTGAAGTGCTGACCAGTTACTCCTTAACATGACTTAATAGAAAAACAAGTTTCTGTAAGACTTGTTTGCAGAGGCTAATAAAAATAGATAGAGATTAGAGGAAGTCATATGAATATAACATCAAATGCTTCTATATATTTCATGTTGATTGCAGAAATGCTTCTTTCACAATTTTGCTGTACAAAGGGGATGCAGGAATCTGAAGGGATAGTGAAATGTTTAAAAAATGAGTCGCTATATGCTGGCTTTGAAATTTCATGTTTGCAGGACATCACGATATAAAAAATATTCAAATTATTATAAAATTGAAACAAAGAACAGTGAATGCACACGAAAAGCTTAATACAACAAAAATTAAATAAACTGCATTTTAAAGGGTATACATGTTATGTACTAAGTGTTTGTCTATATTGTGGTTTACCTACCGGTTATATAAAATTATACAAAGTTTGTTCAGAACGAAGAGGACTTCACAATCTATTCCTAGAAAATTCAATATATACATTTAATTAAGCATGCAAACATTAAAAATATGACGTTTTAATAAAAATCGTTGCAGCAATTTTTGAAAGAATCAAAACTAATGAAATATTTTCATGTAAATGATAGTTTGAGGTGAAGGAAATTTCTTGAAAAGTTCTTGTCGCATCTTAAGAAGATGCTGAACTTAAATGTCAAAATTTCGTTTTTAGGTCACGGTATTCGGATGCATGACAAACATACACACAGAGTTTTTTTTAAAAAACTATATTTTCTTTTGTTCAGGTAACCTTAAAGATGTATTATCCATGTATGTCAATATTTAATTTTTGGGTAAATATAATACTTTCTCTATCTGCTATAAGATGTAATTAAATTAAAGTCAAAGGGAGGGTATAAACATTAGCTGTTACAGGGTTATAAATTATATTACAGCCACAATTACCCCAACTTTAAGATAAAATGTTATTTATATTGAACAAAAACTCCCTTAGAATGATGAACATATGGATAGGAAAACTTACTTCCCGATCTTCAAAGACTTATTTCTTAGCGAACCTCCAACCTCTCTTTAAATCACTTGTATCATTCATTGGAGGTAAGAAATTATGAAGTGATTTAATGAGGCGTTGGAGATTTGCTAAGGAATAATAGTCTATCACGGTCTGAAAGTGAATTTTTCAGAACTGGATAAAAGCTTTAAAAGACAAACATGAGTTACTTTCTTTTCTGATGTTCACTAAAGCACCACGAAAATTAAAATTTTATGGGCACAGTCATTCCAAAATCCCTCAAAATTAGTGTACACAGGTGGCAAAACGTTTACTCACAATATATGCCAGAGAAAATGTATGCGTAAGCATTCATGGCCGGTGCCCATAGCTTTATCTTATAAAATTTCCGGACTGTTTTGCCGTGGTCAATTAGCTTAAAATGATTTCACTTAACGTATCACCCCTGTCTATGGGGAACATCTTTAGAGGAGTTGACATCACTAATGCATGCTGAAACAGAACCAGTGTTTATACTCGTCCAGTGGGTTTGGTCAGGGGAAAGGGTTATGTTGTTGTTTCTTACCAATAAAGATGATGGATTTAAACTAAACTAATCTAATCTTGGATTCCTATACTTTCCGAACTCCTAAAAAAATTCATTAATGCAACAAATACAGAAACAACAAATTTATACTACGCAGTGTTTTAGTGTAGTTACAGTCATGAAAATAATTGATTTAATTGCGTTCTCCTTGGCATATCCGAAGCATTTCTGTAATTCAAGGATTATTAAAGAAAATATATTGTCCGAAATACGAAAGAAACTTCAGGAATATATTTGAAATACATTTTTCTAGGTAACTATTACGATAATTATTCTGAATTTGAAGATAGGGCGCATTCTTTATTCTGGAACAGCCAAGTTTAAAAGCTCTATAGTCTTTATCGGATGCCTAAAACAACTTCTGATTACCCAAATTTTTACTTACGAGAGATTTTTGTATGAAAAGACCGTCGTAAAGAAGGAGTAAGGAGGCATTTATATTCCAATAATCACTTTTATGATTCCTTTTATGGATCCATTAAAGTTTCATTCGGCCAGTTCTTATAATTCATCTTTTATTCTTGGTTGGCTCGTCTTTGTCTTCTCCCCTATCTCTTCCTGCACTTTCCTCTCGGTTCAGCTACTTCCGAACAAATTTATAAGTTACACAATGCCAGCAAAAAGTCGTATAAACCCTTTCAGCGCAGACCTGCACTCCCGCCTTCACTGTCACAGCTCAAACTTTGCTCACGTACCGCCATTTTCTTCCTCTTCTCTCCTTATCTACCCAAACAATCCCCTTTATTTCTCGGACATGTATAAAAACAGCATCGCATACTCTACCGGGAAACTTCGAAAATGTTAGTGCTCGCAAGAGCTGAATTTGACTCGGTGATTAATTTTTTCTTCTCTGCTTACTCCACAGCTGCTCTAGAGGTAACCGCGACAAATGACTGTCTACATAGCACTCTATGCACACACAGTAAGTGGAAAAGAAAATATTCACATATTTCTAAAAGTTGTGATTTAGTGAATTTAGGAGACTGCAAGTAGAACTTATGGGGCATTGCGAAATTTAAACAACTAGATAACACTCTGACAGCAAGCTGTATTTACTTACACTGTTAAAAGCCTAAACGTTGTTATTATTTTCTCTACCGCTTAGCTATGGCAGATGGAGAAAGTGACCTAAAAAAATTAAATCGAGTTTCATTTATGGACGTTCTTTAATTGATTGGTCCTTATCGTCCCATTCTATATTGGGCGTGAAAGATCGGAAATTTTACTCAGAGGCCTCTTTATCAGGCTTGAGGTTCTTTTACGTGCCGTAAATCTACGACACGGGACCACCGGCTTTACTTCCCTTCCGAAGGAAGCCATGCTAAGGATTTTTACGCGCGAAACACTCCGTCGCTCTCCGCCGGGTTAGAACCCGCGACCTCGGATCTAGAGGCTAATATGGTAACCACTACACCACGGAGGACGACAAAGAGGAAGTGACCTGTTCGACTTAAACATTAATATCGTGTTTCAACGAAATACAAATTTTGGGATCTTGTTAATTCAAACTAGGCACTAAACATTTCATAAATGTGTGTGTGTGTGTGTGTGTGTGTGTGTGTGTGAGAGAGAGAGAGAGAGAAAGAGAGAGAGGGGGAGAGAGTAAATAACACGAAGAAAAAACTAAAAATCGGACAGATCATGCAAATGTTCTATTTAAATCAGATATTTTTAATGATGCAATGCGAAGATTTTCATTAATTTTTCTCACACACATCCTACCCTTTATATGGTACATATTTCATTTGTTTTTCAAAATGATTTAATAAGTTTGATTAAAGCAGGTTTTTTCAATATTTTATTCACAAATAAAATGATATCTTGAATTTCAGCGGATTTGAATTTTGTATAATTGTTCCTTCATAAAAATACACAAAATATGATCACAGGAAAACTACAATGTACTGCAATTTATAGGTAGCATTAGCCTTTCTGAAATATTTGTTGTTATGTTATTTCTTTCTTCAAATTTAAGTATGCTTGAAAGCTGTGATCTTTCTTCTTTTCTGTATGCCCTGGTTACTAAGAAACATCGACTTTACATAAACAGTTGATGGTTGTTTCCACAAACCCATTCAAGGAAGCCCATATTGTCTAGTAATTTTAATTTATTTTCAGGCAAAATTTTATATGATTAACTAAAGTAAATAGAATAATAACTCTTATATAAACTACATATTATATATGATTCTTACAAATCATTGATGGTTAGAGGAAAGTAATCTGCTACAGATTGCAGTTTTCCTTTTCTATTATTTTCATTGCTTTTTAGTAATAAAAGATTTATCTGAGTGTACAAAGCGTTCGAATATTGCTCTTTATATATGTATATATACACACAAGAAGTAGGGAAATCTTTAGCCACAACTAGTTTCAACGGTACCAATGAATTGACAGAAAGGGATGTCATGATGTATCAATCACATTACACGTAAAATACCAATCTTCAATTTGAGGAAGCAAACAACTCTGTCAGGTTATGTTGGCAAAATATATGCTGAAAGTGAAAGACATTGATCTGCTTGAGCAGTATGTGAAACCGGATTCCTTACTTCTGTAGCTGAAAAGTCTTACTGGAATAGCACATTTTAAGCAGCCACATCCATCTTATGAATTGCCTATTGTTGCTTTGAAAAATGAAACGGTTCTTATTGCTAGAATGAAATTTTCCCGAGAATGTTCACCATTTAATGAAAAGTACAAAAGAAATCACCCAAGGGATGGTTTCACCGCCCTGTAAGTTCTTTAGCCTTCAGAGCAAAAAGCATAACAAGCGTAAGAACAAAAGCGTAACTTAAATTAGAAGTGTAATTACAGCTGGAAGCATGTCGCTCCTAAATCTTTCTTGGCGTATTTGGGGGAACTTTACACGAGCCCAGTTCCAATATCACAATAGCAGACGGCTCGATAATTCACTAAGTTTATTTAAACTTTAATCGATTCCGAAACACTTTCATATTGGTAGAGAAGTTTGCCAGAGGCAAGCAAACAAGTCCTCAACCGCAACTGAACTCTGAAAGATTGTGCGGGATTTCTTCTTTATTCTGTTTGTAACAACTTCTGAGAAAACAAACAGATGAGTAAATCTGAAAGTTATCTATATGGAGTTTCCAGCTGGAACGTTTATAGAGCGTACACTCTTTCCAAGGACAGGACGGAAGGATTGAATGATATACAAATACGGTCAAGACGATCTTCCATTCCTCCTCAAATTGCACGTTTTCCTTGAATATAAATGCCTGGTCATAGTGAAACAGTTTCTATGTTAGGCGCTTCGAACTTCCCCTGTTCTATTTTGTTTTATCGTATGTTAAACTCTGAGGTTTTCTTTCTCTTACTGCTGTTTTCTTTTCATTTCTTTGAGAAAATCTAGGAAATAACATTTTCTGATTCTTTTGTGCCTTTCAACACTGAAAGTGCTATATTACAGACCATGAACTTTCAATAATTGTTCTTCCACACAAGCCGTGTGCAGACTAAATTTGGAAAGGTACTCGTAGAATCAGCTGAAAAATTCAATGCCATAGTCGGGATTTGAACCACATTATTTGTGTGACTGGTCTAAACGACTGAACTACCATGAAACATTTCCGGCACACCATTAATTATTACCATTGATTCACTAACTATTGATTAACTATAAAATCCGGGACAAAGTACTTACGCGATTGTAAGTCGAAATTGGAGTATATTATCTCAAAATGAATTGCAGAACGCCTTATGGTTCACCAAAACAAATGTGAGTCAGTTGGAGAATTTAGATCCAACTAGCTTCCTGTTGCAACAGGGCCCAAAGCTAACATCTGTGAAAGTCTGCAGAAACTTGGTGAGCTAACCTTATATGTTATATCCGTATTTGAGAAATATATTAATTATAGCAATCACAAAAATATTTCCTTTTTGTACCACAAAACTCTAGAGGGCGGCTTTGCGATGCCCTAATCAGTTATGACTAACGGGTAGGCAGGAAATATGTAAAATACAGCTCGCGGACCAACAGGTGCGGCAGATGGAAGTCTTGAGCTGCGGTGAAAGCTATTCATTTGGAGTAAACCTTGATGTCAAATCCTGGCCCTTCAGAATAGGGGTTGAGGCTATGGGCCTGCCCCTCATCACTCCTAAAATTTTTCTCTGACAAAAGCTCTTCTACAAGCCCCTCGGGAAAATCAGCCTTTGAAACGAGACTTGAATTAGGAAAAACAGACGTTGAACATATGGAATATAAAGCTATTAATGGAAAAGGAAAGGAAATATTTGATCAAATAAATATATATATAAATTGGATATTGTAACTCTCTATGAAAAAATCTGATGTGTTACAGTCACATGACTTTCTCTACTCTTGTACAAACTATTTTTACAAACTCTTATTCAACATCTACTTCCTGTTAATCTAGATAAACATTTGCAGACTCCATCTTATTGCTAAGTTTCTTGTAGATGTAAGGGGAATATATATTTGCAAGGGCAATATATAGAAATACAGTAGCCTTTAAGCACATACATATCTCTTAATAACTGGTTGCTAGGTGCAGCGCCATTCCCTTTGCCACAGATTAATACTCTTTGCATATCCAAGACAAAAAAATCTGATGTGTTACACTCACATGACTTTCTCTCCTCTTGTGCAAACTATTTATACAAACGCTTATTCTCCATCTACTTCATGTTAATCGAAATAAATATTTGCACAGTCTATCTTATTGTTAATTTTCTTGTAGATGTAAGGGGAATATATATTTACAAGGGCAATTTGGAAATACAGTAGCCTTTAAGCACATGCATATCTCTTAATAGCTGGTTGCTAGGTGCAGCACCATTCCCTTTCCCACAGATTAATACTCTTTGCATATTCATGACAAAAAAATGAATAACGAATTCCCATTTGAGAAAACTTAAGTATTGAAAAATTTAAGGGAATAACAAGCAATATCTCAAAAATGGTTCACTCAACAACAAAAATGTATATGACATAAATTGTGTATTTTAATGCGATCTACATTTTTGTGTAGTAGAATTTTGTCTATCTCTTATGGTTTACCAGTTATGCAAAAGTCGTTCACAATGAAGAATACTTTTGGAGACATTACCAGGAAATTCAAGATATACATTTTATTTGTCATAAAAATATCTTAAACATATGATATTTTAATCAAAAATCTTATAGCCATTTTTGAGAAAATTAAAATTTTCCAAAAATCTTCCATGTAAAGGGTAATCTGGGGTGGGGGATTTTCTTGAAAACCTTTGTGTCGCATACTTGGAAGATACTGAACCAAAATACCAAGTTTGGTGTTTATCCGACTGTTCGTTTCTGAGTTATGCTGTTCACAGACACACACACACACATACACACACACAGACAGACACACAGACACACACACGGACATGTTTCCAAAAATGTTTTTTTTGGATTCAGGGGGTCTCAAAACATGTATTTCCGGTGAAATCTCTGTATCGAATTTTTGGGTGGAAGACAATACTTCCCCTACTTACTATACGTAGTAGAGAAAGTAAAAATGAATAACGAATTCCCATTTGAGAAAATAAGTATTGAAAAATTTAAGGGAATAACAAGCAATATCTCGTAAATGGTTCACTCAACAACAAAAATGTATATGACATAAATTGTGTATTTTAACGCGATCTACATTTTTTGTGTAGTAAAATTTTGTCTATCTCTTATGGTTTACCAGTTTACCAAAAGTCGTTCACAATGAAGAATACTTTTGGAGACATTCCCAGAAAATTCAAGATATACATTTTATTTGCCATGAAAATATCTTAAACATATGATATTTTAATCAAAATCGTTAGAGCCATTTTTGAGAAAATTAAAATTTTCGAAAAATCTTCCATGTAAAGGATAATCTGGGGTGGGCGATTTTCTTGAAAACCTTCGTGTCGCATCTCAGGCAGATACTGATCCTAAATACCAAGTTTGGTGTTTATCCGACTGTTCGTTTCTGAGTTACGCTGTTCACAGACAGACACACAGACACACAGACACACACACGGACATGTTTCCAAAAATCCATTTTTTGGATTCAGGGGGTCTCAAAACATGTATTTCCGGTGAAATCTCGGTATCGAATTTTTGGGTGGAATACATCTTCCCCTACTTGCTATACGTATTAGAGAAAGTAAAAAGTAATAAGGTAATGGGAATCAAGAGCACTGAAACTATTTGTATTTAAATAGTGGTATAGATGACAAAAAGGGAACGGAGCAGGAATCTCAGTCGCTCGGATGAAACAAAGGCAAAAAATCTGATATGTTACATTCACATGAATTTCTGTACCCTCTATCGCTTATTAATGGGAATACAAATTATTCGTACCAAACCTTATTTTCCTATCTACTTCAGTTTAATCAAGATAAACTCTTCCGAAAATAGCTGAATTACAGATTTCGTTTGTCAAGTCAAAGTTTAAGTACTGTATATAAGCGTTTAGGTAGATATGTATATCTACTAGCTCTAAAGCTCCATACTGCGAAAAACAACTGAAAATTCACAGCATTTGAAAAGAATGACTAAAAGTTGAGCAATTCGAACTATTAATAACGGATATCTCGGAAATGGCTAAAGCCAGGAAAAGCGTTATTCGAAATAATTGTTTGTTTTAAGAGATTTAAATTCTTTGTGTAGAACGATTTCATCTATGGCTTAACATTTACCAGTTATGCTAGATTAGATTTTTCAGAAAATCAAACAGTCGGAAAAATGCTCGGTGCAAAGGAAAGGTTGGGTTGGGGGGATTTTCTTGAAATCCATAGGTTAGTTCGTCAATCCATGTTTTCATTGGGTGAAGGCTAGCGGAGTTCCATGTTATATCAATCGGTGCTTTGTATTTTCTCATAGAGTAATTTCATCACACCGCGCATCATACAGCATTTATTGTCACATGTAGTACCAATGAACTTTAATTGTATCATGCCACACTATGGCTGTGGTTTTATCCCATCTTTTTCATTGTACTTTTTGGATACACTCTGTCCAATAATGGTAATTATGGCGGTTGATAGCGTCATCCCCAATATCAATTACAAATTCATCATTCCGCAAAATATTGCTATACAGCTAGCGATAATCATCTCTCCAGTCGAATGCGCTGCATTATACTCTCCTGCAAAGTTCGATTAGAACCGGTTGCATTCATTATGGAGCTTCCTAATTTGGATAAAACAGATGAATTCTTAACACGGACAGTACGGCGATCTAGATGTCAACTTTCTTTAGTTGTCAAGAGTCGTCAACTCTGACGGACTTTGTTGAAACATAGTTGGAACAAAGTTCACAGCATCTCCTAATTTGGACGCCAATTAAGATACTTACCTTGTGTAAGTTGGTTAAAATGTAGAATTAATTACGTAATATGTGCAAATCATTCTCTTTTTTTAAAATATTGCGTTTCCAGTATATTGTTTATAGAACACACTGTATGTGTCCAATGAATTTATGGTATATATTTGTTTTATATTTAAAAAATGGAGTATTTTATAAATGCCACACACGTTTGTACAAAGTATATACATTAAGCAGAAAACACAAACAAGATTACTGCTGCAATCGGCTGTATTTCGGCATGTACTGCGATGCCCATTAGATACATACATGCATGCGTAAAATGGAATAAAAATACAGATCGTCTGTACAAACCAGATAGGGCTTAAGTAACCTTTGACGATACTCTAAACCATTGTAGAATATTGTTGAGTTTTACAGCAGTAAGTGTGTGTTTTTTGACCGTTTTACGTTTTATGTTATTTTCTGATGTTTTTGTAGAAGCTTTATTATGTTTTGGAAAATAAACCATCTAAATATCATCAGGCTCGGTAGGACAAATGGGTGTAAACAAGATGAATGTGGGCTGATCCAGCTTGAAGCGGCTACTATTTGAATGCTCGGTGACGACAGCAAGCATGTCTCTTCTTGCCCCCGAATCTTAGCTAGAGTCTCAGTGATTGGTGTTGGTTTGGTGAGGCAAGCGGAAAGGCGAAGTTATTGTTGTTAGCATGGCAGGGTGCATTCGCTAAAGGGAAAACCTCCTCTGTTGCGGAGGGACCTTCGAACTTTGCCTTTCTGGGACTGGAGAACTAGTGGGTTAAGGGGAATGTATGTTGTATTTTGTACCTACATGGTTGTAATAAAATATAAATTTTGCCCTCCGCATCCCCTGCCTACGAATTTCCCAGGCGGTGTTACACTACATCACTGTGATATGTCACATCTAATTGAATTGTATGACTTGTACGGTTGGGACAAAAGATGTAATGCATGTTTAGGTAACATGCATTGCATGTATAATGGAAGTTAAGAATGAAGAGAATGCAGGCAGTGGAACGGAAGAGATTTTAATGCCAACTGTAACTGCCACTTTGCTACATTGTCAGTCAACATACTATCAGCAGGAGTATAGACAGGAGTATAGATCTATAACAGAAACCATTCCCCGTTGGAACACACCCTTGCTAGGTGTGTCAACCTCAGAGGTGGCAATTCTACATTCACCTGTTTAAGTGGACGTTGGATAAACAATGTTAATGTATTAAATTCACGTGGTTTTCTGCACCTACTATTCTACAATCTATCGTTAAAAAGGCTTACTTTTCTAGCTGTTTCACGTTAATAGCGGTAAACATTTGCAGAAATGATTTTATTACACTTTTCGTTGTAGATAGAAGGGGAATACTTAAGCGATAGTCAAATCTTTTAAAACAGAGTCGCTAACTGAAGGCCTCGATTTTCCAGTCTTTGCATAACCACGAGAGAAATATTGATAGGGACTTAGCATTTGAAAAATGTATAAATACTTAACAATTCAAACCAAAGAATATTTAGGTAATGGTTAATGCCATAAAAAAATTTGACATAAATTGTGTGCTTTAAGAGATCTAAGTTTTTACTTTCTCTGACATTGACGCGCATAAAATGTGGCCCATAATGGAACGGAGCTGTTTATGCTGGCACTGACAAAACATAACCCCACCTACCACCCGCGTGACCACCTCTGTTTATAAGTATAATTCTAACCACTGGATTGGGGGGTACGTTGTCTCCCCAAAGTTTGGCCGAACTGCCGAAGGGTAACTTACAACTTAAACGTTATATTTTCATGCTACATTACCGTTTTCTTGAAGGCGTTTTTCTTATTGCCGTTTAGTAGAAGCAAAAGCTTAACTTTCGTCTCCATGTCGCATGATCTAAGCTCTCACATTTGTAAATGTCGCAGCTATCGTTCAATTTAACCTTACATGCAAATAATTCTTCACCCCTTCCTCTAGAAGACTGAATTATATCGTAATTTGTTTAGGATTTTCTTATGTACCAATCATAGTGAAACTTTCATAGAGGTGGTGTCCTACTACACCTTCATTCCACGTAGGTTATGAACATCGTTTCTATTCCTAGACTATTCTCAGAAAATTCAATATTTATATTTTATTTGCCATGCATAACCTTAGACATTTGGTATTGAAATCAAAATCATTTAAATTTAAATGGTTAGAGCCGTTTATGAGAAAATAAGAAATAACTAAAATGTATCCATCTAAATCAGTAGTTTAGAGTGGCGGTTTTCTTAAAACTCTTTTGTGTCGCATCCTCGGAAGATGCTGAACCGACTTTTCGTTTTTGAGTTATGCTGTTCACACACACACACACACAGTCGCCCGCGAATATTTTTATTGCTCTTTATGTATTCATAGGGACTAAACACGTATATTTCCGATGAAATCTCGGTATTGAAATTTTGGGTGAAGTGCAGTATATCCTGTACTTACTATAGGTAAGTAGTAGAGAAAGTAAATCCGCTTGCTTTTCCTTACAAGCGTTGCAGTCCTGCTATCAGGCATTGACCCTTTTTATCCGGAAAATCAATATATTCAAATATGTAAAACATACTTATGTGCATCTTTCAGCACAGTGGTCCAAAGTTAGTGCACACCTGAGAAATTTCAATTGTAATTGGTTTACATGCACGAAAAGAAGCAGAAAAACTGTACTACTAATCTGCTGGAGATAATGGCAACTAAGGTGTTTAATATGTATGTTATATACATGATATAAAATATAGGATTGCATCTTAAAAAGGAAACAAAGAAAAATATAACGATTGTACTTCAAATGCGTGATTGCAAAAACTAAATCGGTTTAGATTTTCCTTGTAAGTAAGACGTTTTCATTCGCTGTGGAAACAGGTTTATGTTTCATTATATAACTCGAATATTCGTGAGCTAAACAAATATGACTTGAATTCGAGATTAGTGCGGAAGTGAATGGAGAACCGCAACGGCAAGTTTAAACCCCAGGTGGCTTTCACCAAGTTTCCATGTTCCCTTATTCCCCAGGAGTCGTGCCGAGTAGCTTCCTTCCTCTAGAGATGTGGTGTTGGAAGTCACTTCCTTATCGGTCGGAGGTGGTTCAGCTTAATGTGAGAAGAACGGTTAAAACGTGCTGAAGAATATCTTACTGAAAAATTCAGAACAGGTCTTAAGCAACCCATTGGAATGTTGCAAACTGTGCTACATCCTCGTAAAGATTTAACAGCAAAGTTTTATTGCAATGTGAAACGACAACAGTATGTATTTTGGAGATTTTTGGGCTGTTAGAGAAGGCTGAAATAAGGGTAATAAGCATTTGTGTAAAGAATGAATGTTTAACTGCAAGTGATTTAGGCAGCGTACCTGTAATAAAGTAAATATCCACATTTTCTTTGGGTTAAATTATTCTCCTGGTATTCTTTAAACATGTCGGGTATAAATATCAATTTGGTATTTAGCTTCGAGTCATGTTATTCAGAGATAGGCAGGCGCGTTTTCATTTATGAAAATTTAAAAACATTACCCATACTTACACTACTTATACCTAAAAACCTACACGTCTTGGAATTAGGGTCTTAAAAACAAGTGTTTCCAGGAAAGTCACGTTGTAGGATTTCACCTCTGGATATCTAATTTATCTCTGTAAGTGAACTCTGTAAGCGTTAAAATATTTACTTCTTGGATTAAAATCTCAGCAGAATACTGAGATTGGGTGAACCAAAAAATCCTATCACGAGTACACCTTGGTATGGGTTGTAAGGAAGAGAGAAATGAGGTTTCTAAAGACAAACAAATAGTTTTGAGCTCTAAAAAGAAAGTTTTCCTCGCTTTTAATTACGCTGCAGGGTAAAAGAAAACAGAAATGGAAGAAAGACAACTCCAACACCAGGAATTGGGAATTAACGTAAAGCTGCCTGGAAATGGAAAGCAGAGTTTAAGGTCGCTCTATTGTTGTATCTAAAGGAACATGAAATGTTATTCGGTTATGTATGAAAAGAGAGTTTAATTCATAAATCCATTTTTAACTTTTTTCCAACACATTCAGAAATATAAACATGTTTATCACGTTTTCAAGGCGAAACGTTAGCCGCGAATAGAGCTTTTAATGCTTATGATAGTGTATTGACATTTTAACTCAAAGTACCACATGTTTTGTCGCTCAAGTGCAAACATAAAGTGGGGGTAATGTCCGCGCAGAGAAAGGCCATTGATTAATGCGATTTTGTGCATGAATACAGCCATCCCCACTCACGCTATTCTCTCGGAAGCTGACGAGTTCAGTGATGCATTACCAGAGCATGGTACCCACCTGCAGGAACTCCAGGTTCGTGTATTCACTCTGTAGTTTAACACACACGTGTTAGAACATATGAAGCCATTTCTGATAACACAACGCAAATGATATTACTAGAAAGTAATAATCATTAGAAAATTGTGGATCATCCAATATGTATGTTCTCTTGATGAAAATGTTTTTGTATACATTCTCATTTTCATTACAATTGACTTATCTAAACAAAATACATCAGATTTTAGCATAGGAATCTTTGTGTTTGTACTCCCATTTTCATTGATATCGTTTAGTGTTGTATTTAACTTGGCATAATATGCTTTTGGTTCATTAATGGTTAAAGATTTTCAGCACCATCTCCATCTTCATAATCATCACCATCACCACGATGTTAAGTTTGAATCCTGTTAACCGCATGTTTTTTCTCCGTTCGTAAGTTTTAGCATGAACGACTGAGTTTCGCTTATCGTAGGAACAAGTAATATTATTTTATGCTCGACCATGCCAAAATGTAGTATTTATACGACTGGTAACAGTGCTTTAATGGGCCTCATTAAAGTACCCCTGTTCATTAAAGTATTGGTATTCGATCAATCAGAAGTGGCCACGTAACATTGTGAAAGCGCAAGTATCGATTATTCTCGTTTCGATCGACAACGGTGCTAGCGCGAGTTTAGAAAAAAGTAAAAATGTCTCACAATAGTAACAGTGACATTCAACTTATACCCCCAGAAATTACGACTAAAGCGCTCAATCTTACCAATAACTTGTTGGCACAAAAGTCAAGAAAGATGTACGAGAAATTCTATTCACAATTCATGGATTGGAGAATATCAAAATGTATAAATTCGTTCTCAGAAAGTGTAAGGTGCTACAAGGTCATTGTATTGTAACCGTAGATAAAGGAATAACGATTGTAACACATCACTCAAACCAGAAACGAATACTTATGAAGCCTTTAATTTAGATACATACATGGTCGAGCATAAACAGTCGTATGAAACTTGACTATAATGGTCATTAAAACGCTTCGCTTCGCTCGCTCGGTTAATAATAATACTCGCGTTTTAATTACTACCATTATAGTCTCGTTGCATAATGTACTATTATTGCATTTGCAGACGTAATCAGGCCATTGATGGAAAATAAAACTGGAGCTTGAGGATAAGGAAACAAATAAATAACCGAAACGCTGTGGAGAATATGTGACTGCACATTTCTCGAGTTAGAGAAACTCCACCCTCGTAGATGAGGAATCTTTACTTCCCAGGTCACGTGCTGTGAAGTCACGTTCCAAACCAGTGACACCCAAAGTGTGCGTGTTATGGTGTATGTGCGTCTTATAAACGAGAATCTGCAGCACGAGAAACACAGAATGACATCTTTCCTCTTTGATTCCATGCGTTTCATCCACAAACTGCGCGATGTCACTATGTAAATCTGAAATGCTTTGGATTCGTCTTTTAATAACTAGACTTAGAAGCTGCATTACAAAATTCTTATGCCTACGTCTTAGTTAATAACCTTTAATTATGCTTTATATATAGTAAAACCTAGTTTGATCGAACTGCACTTAACCGAAACCTGGCTAAACGGAAACGGCGGAAAAGTAAAATAAATAAAGGACAGGAGGGAACAAAGAGAACAAAGTTGTGCCGGCAATGTTGCTGTATAATTGGCAATGTTCTTTTCCTCTACCCTAATTTTCAAGACAAGTATTTGGTATTGTATGCAGTTAATCATCAGCTCAACTCACATTCCAAGAAATATTGTACGTTATAACCAGACAGAGGGATTTTAGTAAGTAAACAGAACAATCCTGTTACCGCACGGAGTGTAAGTGATGTCACGTGCTGCGACGGACACATTTCTCCCCTCCTCAACAGCCGGTTTCATTGCGACTGTTCCATTTATTCGCTGCATGGTATACACCAGTGGAGAACTGTGGCAATATGCCTAAGGCAAAGAAGTGTTTATACATCAAATTAACATAATTTGTGGCGAAATGTGGTAGGGAACACCTCAGCACAAATGGCGAAATCATTAGATGTAACATAGAGCTCAAAAGACGTTTAAATACCATGTAAAACAACATTGCAATTTAATGAAACACAAGGTAGATGTGACATTAGAAAGGAACAATGAGGAAAGTACACCTCAGTTCCAAACTACACATAAGAATTTTTAGAGGATCTGTGTCGTACACTAATAAGAGTAGCTATTGCTTTAAAAAAATAAGCAAGTTTTGAAATGCCTGTTTCGTAGCTTTCATAAACTATCTACACACTATCAATAGATAAACATACATTGCTTTCTTTCTTTTAATACTACTACTTAATCCTGATTTACCTACTTTCGAAGCAAAGTTCTCAACTGTTCATCATATTTGTTCACAGAGAACACCGCAAGATCGCAGTCGCTTCTACCTTCCCTCACCGCCAACCCTCGATGCGTTCCTAACTTGATGGCTTACTTACTAAAACCCCTCTCCCTGGTTATAACACTAACTGCTTGCACACGCATTCTATCAGGAGGGCCGCTGCTATTTTACTGTTGATGTTGGTCAGTGTAGTTTATTTGTGTTTAAGATGTCAGCGTAAAGAAAACATGTAATAAGCATTGTGCACGCACTTGAAGCTGTTACCGACAGAGCGGACCAGGGATTCGAAGCATTAGAGGTAAGAAATTCGTAAAAATATGTACGAGTACTCCAATCTTAAAGAGAAGTATAGAATTACGCATTATCAATAACATAAAACATTCTAGAATTAATTGTTCTTCCACACAAGCCGTGTGCTGTACATGGTTAGAAAGTTAGAATCAGACGACTGAAAAATTCAATGCCATAGCCGGGATTTGAACCAGGGATCTCCCGATCTCCGTCCAGTTGCTGTAGCCACTGAGCTACCATGCAACATGCCGGTATGACATTAAATTTCCCAACTGATTCGCAAGTTTCCCGGTAAACCACAAGAGGATCTCAAATTGAAATGACATACCCCAATGGCGACCTACAATTTACCGGGAAGCATGCGAATGAGTTGGAGAATTTAGTGTATGCCGGCATGTTGCCATGGTAGTTCAATGGTTAAAGCAACCGGATGGAGACCGCCAGATCCGTGGTTCCAATCCCGGTTATGGCATTGAATTTTTCAGTCGTCTGATTCTACCTTTATAAAACATTTTGTTTTCAGGTTGCCTTTTGTGGAACAAACCAGTCAATCAGCACCAGCATGTATAATGCTTATCAATCGGTGGCGTGATTTAGCTGCCTGCAAACGTTGCGAGAGGAAATTTCAACGATAAAGTGGCTGATTTTATGAAAGAGGCTTGCAAATACTGAAATGCACATTTTAATATTTTATGAAGTACTAGTTGTCTTCATTCAACATTATTCCATATATTTGGAATATCTATCGTTATTTTCTTCCTTTCGCTGCTTAAAATCGTTACCATCAATTCTTATCCGAAAAAATACGTTATCCGAAGCGACTCTGCCCTCTCTAGTTCGGTTAAGCGGTGTTCTACTCTATTTGGAATAGCTAATGTCCTGGTTTCATTTCACCACATCACAAAGTACCATATAAATATGTTAATAACTACGGAGATAAGCTGTGGGGGAAGAGTACTGTCACAATAAAGAAAATATTTTCGATAGGGTACTACAAAACAAGAGAGCAGAAGTATAGTACCCATATTTCTATCAAAACTGTTGCTGGAAGTGAGCGCCAGAGTTCCTTAGCGACCACGCTTGGGCTATCAATCCGCCTAAAGACCCCAGGGACGTTCAGAACAGCATAACATAAAGCAGGCATTACCTGGTGGATGGGAACCAACTCGGCATGCACGGCTCTGTTCATCAGACTCAAAAGTTAGGGAGAACTCGGGTGAAGTGAATGAGCAGTACATGCCACGAGTGGACCAAGGTCTATCTGATCTCTGATGCGGACGTAAAGGCTTAGGACGCTTGGGTGAATCGAAGCTCCATGACATACAAACTTTCATCTCTGAAAACTTTACTGATAAACAAACGGGCGACATAATACACCATTTGCCAACTATTGTAGAATTTAATCGTGCAGTAATGGTGGTGGTAGTCGCGAAAACGGGGGATTTGTATTTTTCATTTCAGCAATCGCTCTTCGAATTATAGCGTAATTAACCCTTGTATATGGAAATCTAAAGAGTTTATTTCAAAGCAAACTAAATAACTCGCAACTTTGGAGAGTTATTTATCTTTACCACTATGAATTTCTCTATTTGGTTAAATAACTTTATATTAGCAGGGTTAAAGCCTAAATAAACGACGAAGATTAAAGGGAGTGTCTGATTGTTTAATTCTAAATTGCAGAAAAGGGGTTTTACCGACGAGTTAGCAAAGCTCCATAAACTTCAGTCACCACTTATTGTATGTACGCCCATTCTGCTTCGCAACAGTGCATTACGACAATTCAGATGTAACTTATCTCTTGACATTGAAATTATGTTCAGTAATATTCAGTGGTTTAACTAACTGAGCTAAAATACTTAGAAGAGGTAGAAACAGTTTTAAATGCACAAGTAGTGCACTATGACGTCAAGTTTCATTAACCGTTTAATTGGAAATCAACGCATAACCTATGATTCAAACGTTGGTACAAGCAACCGACAAATGACTGAGTTTATTTATCACAATTTAGCATAGACATTAAGCTTTGACTTTTAACATTCTGGCTTCTGTCATATCTTAACTTCAAACGTGGAAGTACATAGCCTAATGGCATTCTGGAATCATATTGTTGTTCGAGATTTTCTTGTTGGACTTAAATAATGCAGTAATTAGTCTCATATGAAATTCTATTGGTTTTTAAAATAAAATATTCCCTCCATCGGAATGAAGGTACTGCTGCACTTTCGGAATTTGCCTGGTAACATTAATTTTCCAAAGTCATTTGTTTGTTGGCATTTTTTATTCGCAGAAGAAACTCTCCCCACTATTGAAGAGAATATTTGAGAGGAAGTATTCCGAAAAGAATGACTTGACGCAGATAGTCCTGTCACGCCAAGTAGAGGGTGAAAATTGAATTGGTTGTGCCCAGCACAGAGCTAGCAGGAGAGTTATTGAGTTAACAACTTACAGTCCCGCATACACTTGTCCGCGCTCTCTCCCGTTCCATGTTTCCCTAATGCTTAACTTTGGCGCGCTCGCAGTTTGATTTGCAACACAGGACGCAGTATTCATGTTAGCTTTCTATGTCCACGGCTTAGGGTTTAATTCTGGCCCAGAATGACCGTAGGTATTTCGGTGTCCTTAAATCGGACAGCTTCATTACAACGTGTAAACGCGCTCTTATAGGACAAACTTTCGACACAGTGGTTTAATTATTATTTACTATAATCTATCAGTCCTGTCTTTTATATCACGAGACAAGGCTTTTGCTTTTAGATATAGTTGCCATCCTCCGTGGTCTAGGTGTGCCATGCTGGCCTCTAGTTGTCGAGGATTCAAACCCAGTGAAGAATGATGAATTTTTTCGGCGTAAAGATCGTTAGCATAGCTTCCTTCGGAAGGCAAGTAAAGCCGGTGGCCCAGTGTCGTAGATTTACGGCCCGTAAAAGAACTTCAAGCCTGGTAAAGAGGCCTATGAGCAAAATTTCCAGTTTGCACGCCCAACATAGAATGGGATACGCTAAAAACCATAGCACTTAAGAGTGTCCATAAATAAAACAAAATTTTAATTTCAGTTTGTAAATGTAGCTTAGGAGTTAGTGACACTTATCCACGCATATAGAGGTGTGATCTTACTTTGGCATTAATACTGCTCATTTCCCCAGGTTTTTTTGCACCCTGAGTTTCAGTGTTTCAGTGAAGCACTTTGGCTCCGCTGCAATCTCGTTTACTTGATTTCTCGCATTGGCGAGAAATGAATTGATTCACGAGAAGTAAATGATTTTTATGACACTTTAAACCTCTACATGGCAATATATATTGTGTTATTTTTACACTTTTTATTGATTTCTGTACCAAATAACTTGTTAAATAGAGCAGGTATTGTATTCCACTAAAACTCCGATACTGAGATTTCACCGGAAATACTTTGAGGCCCTTGAACACATATTTAGGGTAGTGAAATCTCGATAGATAGGATTCTTGACTGGAATACAATACTTCCTCTACTTATTATAAGCAAGTGGGGGAGAAAGTAAAAATGTAACATTTTTATTTAAGATTTAAAAGTCGATTTGCAAGGATAATAGTCTTCAAACAGGTGACTGAGACTAGTAAGTCTTCCCGTTCTATGTCACTTCCTATCCTTTCTTGGGCCCTATGGTATATATTGACAATAGACTGATGCTTTCAAGCTCACACCTAATATTGCTACTTTTCTACCATTTGTATAAGGTAGTACTGCACTCGGAAAACGAGTTACCAGTATTTTATCGAAAATACAAATTTTGAAGTCCCTGAAAGAAAAACAAACGTAGAAATATGGTATATTAAAAAGATTTTTTCCAAGTTAGTTAATTTCACAAATATCCTCTAGAAGTATACAAAGGATATTTGCTAAGTACATTATAAGAAGTAATCCGTTATTATTGTAGTTAAACTAATTATTACAAAGAAATTATATAAAAGAATACAAGACCTATATGCAAATCATAGCTATTTAGATCACAAGCGCATTTTGGTTATTACTGAGCTCATGCAGAAGAAAACAAGCGAATACTTTCAACGATCCTTCATAGATGTCCGATTACATTCAAACCTGGGAAAGCGTAACCAATAACTAATATTTTTAAAATTTCTAATAATACAAGAAAGGTTCTCGGACACTACTGCATATTTAGATGCTCTCTCTCTCTTTCTCTCCCTCTCTCAATTTTCGTTCCTTATTTTTCTGCAGTTAGCCTTAGCCCTCTCTTATGATTTCTAAGTTGCTTAAAATTCGGTGAAATGAAGATGACTTACACTTTATTCTTCATGCGGATATCTGAAAAATACGATGTTTTAATAAGACCGTATAAACAAATTATGGGAAAATAACAACATTTTTTACAGGAAAGGTATGGTTGGAATTGTGGATTTTCTTGAAAATCTACTCTTCGTCTGGCATCCCTAAAAGGTGGTTAGCGCGCATACGCAATAACTTGTTTCTGAAAGCATTCTCTGTTATTGGTGTCAAATTATTTAAGTTATTACACAAATACTTAGTGTATTGGTCATTGACCGCACATAAATATTTAAGATACAAGTTACATGTGACAAAAAGAAACAAAAGAAAAAGAAAGAAAATATAGAGATAAATGCTGACCAACTGAACAACAAATTTGATCTGGCTTAGCGCACTCAAGCCTGGAAATTGCCCATGTGTTGCCAGTTGCTCTGGTCAACCAGTAGATTTCAACATCCTCCCCCTAGCAGGATTTAAGAACTTTTCTTTTAGTTTAATTTTTCGCTAGTCCCCTCTCTGTGCGCACTAGCCTAGACAAACAGACAGGAATTTAGATAAATACTTTATTTGCCAAGACAAAAAAACTGGTTGTACAGTAACGTGAAATAAACAATATTTACAATGCAGTACATTTATACAAGCTTTGAACTGTCCTTTAAAAAGTCATTTACAATTTACACTTTTTTTTAATGTCGACCTAATCATTTTCTATGCAACATTTTAATGTTATAGGGAGACTCTTGTAAATGTTAAGTGCTATGACCGCAAACAAGTTTTGTATTTTAGTGCATTTACTTCTATTAATATAAATATTACTATTATAAATAGTTGGATAATTATGAACTTAAGAGTACATTCTATAATTATGAATATTTATTTTCACATAGAGAAGATCAAGCATGCTCATTTCAAGGTAAGAATTCCTCATTGTATAGTAGTAGGAAGTGTTTGGGCCTTCACGGCTAAATATTTTGAGGGGAGTTATGTAGTACTTGGAGGGGAGTGGGTAGTATTTGGATGGGAGGAGGCAGTACTAGCATCCAGTATGACTCATCCGCCACAGAATAGTGTGCTCACATGATATTTTGGGGGTGGAAGAGATGTTTTTTCGGTTTAATTGGTATTTCCGGCCACGTGTTGGCTTTAATGCAAGATTACCTAAAAGCCATAGGCTTCACGGCTCTGGGTCCCATACTTTTGACCTTTTAGTGCACGTAACTTTTCTCTTATAGCCTTATGCCTGGCTATAGATTCTTTAAGTCTTATGCTCTTGTTGTCCATCTTTAAATGACATTGAATTTTGATATTCATGTCAATATATAGCCCTTCTATTCTACTGGCATCAGTTTATATGCGATCTTCAATTTGATATTTAGAATATGACCGTATTTTGCTGATGGCCGAGCAGTGAACTTGAGTGTATCTCCATTTGCAATAGGAGCAGGGAAGGTTTCGGCTATGTTATTGTTTGTAGCAAATAATGTTTGCTCTTACAAAAGACGGTGTTGATGTCATATAGTATGCAATGACCTCTCTGTTTGCAGGTGATTTGTACTATTCGAGACCCGATGTTAACATGTATCTTAGTGAATTCCCCCTGAAAGACTTTGTCTGTAGGGTAATAATGTGTTGGCCTTTCATTTGATCTAATATTGCATTTATGACATTCACCTGTGGTTTTGGAGTATTGACATTCATAGCTGTCGTGAAGTTCTTATCCATTGAAATCTGTCAGTTCGCCATAGTCTCCATATTTTTCACCACTGTTTCGGTGATATCATTTCCAATAGAGGCTAGTCTCCTGTTTAGAGCTTGCTGTACTTCATTTTGTTTTTACCAATAATGTGTTTAACAAACCTTTAGTTGCTGCATCACTGTCATCGATTGGATCTGCTATTTCTCTTATCCTTCTTTCTTGAAAGGAAACATCCCCGTCTGAATCGAGGCGCTGGTGTTCTGGCATTTATATAGTCTAATACATATTTCCTTTCGGATCATCGTAGTCCTCCTGAGGTGGTAAAAATATTCTCATTCTTATTGTATACAGAATAAAGTTGTTTACAGCATCTCTTTAAGTGCATGTTTGCCCAGGTATCTCATAGAGCCTCATATTGTCCAACTAGCGATTTCTGAATGTGATCCCTAACCTTAGTTTGAATTTCGCCTACATGCTGGTATACCACTTTTTCGGTGAATTCCTGCATTTAATTTTCCGTAGATGTCGTAAGTGTTTCAAAATAGCGTTAGTGGTTGCTCATTATCTTCCCCGGGGTTCTGAACAATGTATAGACTCTTATTCTTGAATTGATGGTTTCCTTTCCATATTGGTTTATGATGAACTGATGAAGTACTGTTTTAAAAGAAGCATTCCTCTGTAAGCCGAACCTATCAATACCCATCTCGCATATGAATGCTAATTTTCTTTATTTCTACATTAATATATGCATCAAAACCGCTCCTATATCGACCCTCTTCACGGGGAATTCGGGAACTGACACTACCAAGGATCTTCCTTCTGAGGCACTGTCCCAAACACCCTTGCACAGGTCTTTAACCTCAGTATATTTACATGTCAGTGTTTACATAGTCTATTTAAGGTATCCTGCCTGAAGAGGATAATAACATTCCTGTTATCTAGGATTAGAAGTTTCGGTACCTTAGCATAGGACTGTGCTAAATATATATAGTCCACATTATGGTGTTCGCCTATGCTGTAAAAGGAGGCTTGCTTTTTATTAATGACGTCAATAAATATAAATATGGAGCTTTCTTTAACTTCAGAGGGATGTAAGACACTTTCTCCATCTTCATAAGTGTTCACTTCTATCCCTTCAATGTTTTCGAGTAGTTGATGAGATATTGTTACTTTGGTTGATAAACCGATTTTGAATAGATGTACAAGTTTTCAAAACGTAAACTATTCTCATGAAGCAGCATATTCAGTTACATTTGTTTTTTCTGCACTTGAGCTGCCTAGAAGAAGAGCTCTTATATTAAAGGGAAATAGCGATCGCATCTAAAATCACTTTCAAAGTTGAGACCCAGCCAATTAACGGCGTGGAAAATTCTCAAGGTGCCCTAAAAACATTCAGTTAAAACTAGGGTCGGGAACAACTGACCAATTAAACAAGTTGCCTTTCAAAACTCTATTGTATGTAGTAAGAATAATATATAACACACATTAAAAGTCTCAAGAACACTGCAAGTTTTACGGAACCTTAGCAAATACATAAAAAGCAGAGTTGCGACGTGAAACATGACAATAAATTCAAATAAAAAATAAAAAACATTAAAGCTTACTCACACACAAATATACCTAAAATGTATCTAAAATTACGCTTCACATCAACAGCAGCAGGAATAAACAACCTGTAACTTGGCTATCTCGCAGCATACTGCCCACTGCTAAAACAGTCTGCCCACATTACCACCGTTCCCAAATAACACCTTGAATACACAGCAAATTGTAAAATGAGCCTGCAGATTATAAAAGTAACGTTAAGTAATTAATGGCTGGTAGTAAAAGAGAGCACTGTGTATTAAAAAATCTGATGTGTTACACTCACATGACTTTCTCTACTGTTGTACAAACTATTTTTACAAACGCTTATTCTCCATATGCTTCATGTTAATCGAGATATCGAGATGTCAATCTTATTGGTAATTTTCATGTAGATGCAAGGGGAATATGGTAGGTTTTAAGCGATAGTCAAATATTTTAACGCTGGTTGCTATGTGGCGCATTCCATTCTCTTTGCATGTCCAGGACATAAAAAATCTGATGTGTTACACTCACATGACTTTCTCTACTCTTGTACAATATATTTTTACAAACGCCTATTCTCCATATGCTTTATGTTAATGGAGCATATCGAGATGTTAATCTTATTGCTAATTTTCTTGTAGATGCAAGGGGAATATGGTAGCTTTTAAGCGATGGTCAAATATTTTAACGCTGGTTGCTATGCGGCGCATTCCATTGTCTTTGCAAGTCCAGGACATAAAAAAATGAATAACGAATTTGAGAAAAAGTATAAGTATTGGAAAATTTAAGGGAATAACAAGCAATATCTCGAAAACGGTTCACTCAACAAAAGAAATGTATATGACATAAGTTGTGTATTTTAACGAGATCTACATTTTTTGTGTAGTAAAATTTTGTCTATCTCTTATGGTTTACCAGTTATGCAAAAGTCGTTCACAATGAAGAATACTTTTGGAGACATTCCCAGAAAATTCGAGATATACATTTCATTTCTCATGACATTATCTTAAACATATGATATTTTAATCAAAATCGTTAGAGCCATTTTTGAGAAAATTAAAATTTTCGAAAAATCTTTCATGTAAAGGGTAGTCTGGGGTAGGGGGATTTTCTTAAAACCTTCGTGTCGCATCTCTGGAAGATACTAAACCTAAATACCAAGTTTAGTGTTTATCCGACTGTTCGTTGTTGAGTTATGCTGTTCACAGACACACACACACACACGGACATGTTTCCAAAAATGCTTTTTTTGGATTCAGGAGGTCTCAAAACATGAATTTCCGGTGAAATCTCGGTATCGAATTTTTGGGTGGAATGCAATACTTCCCCTACTTACTATACGTAGTAGAGAAAGTAAAAAGTTTGTAAAAGTTAAAACAATTTGCAACAAGAACCAAGTAAAGCGTTTATAGCTTTAACCACGACAACCAATACATGCTATGTCAGAGTTAACCACACATTAAAGGTAAACACCATCGCTGCCCCGTCGCATGAGTCGAACTAACTAGCTGCCCAAGGCGACCAAAACAAGAGTCTCACTGAAAGGCGTCCTTATCATTATAGGTGCCGAAAATTTCACTCTAGTATTCGATATAACGAACGCCCAGAGGGAAACAGGTGTCCCCCCAGATGAAATTTTTCACACAGCCTGCCCTTTACAAATACCGTGTACTGCAGCGAAAGCATCGGCAACAATGTTCTGGAAGGGGTTTGTGGGATAACATGAACGGCACCAATATCGCCCAAAATTACATGTAATACTCACAGTCTTAAAGCCAGTCGGAGCATGACTCAGAGAAAATCCGAGCAGAAGCACATACTCGCGCTGAATGCATCCAGAGTAATTCCGTGCCCAACGAATACCGGAGCGTGAACTGGGAGTAGCAAGATCTGCTCTGCGTTTATCTTATGACACAACGCCCATCTCGGAAACAGGAATAAATACAGCATGACATTTGGGCCGAGCTCCGGACAAACTCATCCCTAGACAAGCATGCTTCTCTACAACGGGGGCCAGCTTTTTGTTATCACGTAGCCACTCTGAGTGACATCGGCTCTACGAGGACGCAGAAGAATCTGGAAGATTCAGCATAGGCGAACTGGGCACCGCTCGGTCCGTGGGGTAAAGGTTCACAAAAGATCCTGTAACGAAAAGGTATTCACAGTGGTAAAAATCTGATGTGTTACACTCACATGACTTTCTCTACTCTTGTAAAAATTATTTTTACAAACGCTTATTCTCCATCTACTTCACGTTAATCGAGATAAACATTTGCAGACTCTGTCTTATTGCTAATTTTCTTGTAGATGTAAGGGGAAAATATATTTACAAGGGCAATATAGAAAAACAGTAGCCTTTAAGCACATACATATCTCTTAATAGCTGGTTGCTAGGTGCAGCACCATTCCCTTTGGCACAGATTATAATTCTTTGCATATCCAAGACAAAAAACTGAATAACGAATTCCCATTTGAGAAAATAAGTATTGAAAAATTTAAGGGAATAACAAGTAGTATCTCGAAAATGGTTCACTCAACAAACAAATGTAAATGACATAAATTGTGTATTTTAACGCGATCTACATTTTTTGTGTAGTAAAAGTTTGTGTATCTCTTATGGTTTACCAGTTACGCAAAAGTCGTTCACAATAAAAAATACTTTTGGAGACATTCCCAGAAAATTCAAGATATACATTTTATTTGTCATAAAAATATCTTAAACATATGATATTTTAATCAAAATTGTTAGAGCCGTTTTTGAGAAAATTAAAATTTTCGAAAAATCTTCCATGTAAAGGGTACTCTGCGGTGGGGGGATTTTCTTGAAAACCTTCGTGTCGCATCCGTGGAAGATACTGAACCTAAATACCAAGTTTGGTGTTTATCAGACTGTTCGTTTCTGAGTTATGCTGTTCACAGACAGACACACACACAGACACACACACACGGACATGTTTCCAAAAATGCTTTTTTTTGGATTCAAGGGGTCTCAAAACATGTATTTCCGGTGAAATCTCGGTATCGAATTTTTGGCTGGAATACAATACTTCCCCTACTTACTATACGTAGTAGAGAAAGTAAAAAGAGCCAAACATTAATTAGGAAACTTGTTGAAAAGTTGAAAGTAAATATAGAAAGAAAGGTAGTTGGCCATCCTGAGGAAGTAGGAAATATGAATATGAATAAAATAACACACATATACTTCTTCGTAGCATATAATATTTAAATACAACGTGATTACCGATTACTCTCGGTACCAAAGGGATGCGCATCGTACGACGAGGCAGACTAAAATCTGCAACACTCAGATCAAAATGAGTACTTATAATGGTGTCACTAAAACTTTAACTACAAATGACACCATAGCACAGCAAGTAAAGGTACGAAAATTCCGCAGCGGGTTGAAACATTTACATGCAATGACTGGAGCAATTTGAAATGTTTATTAGATTTAGGATTTTTCTTTTAAAAAATTCAAACCTCCTTGCTATTAATAGGTAATTACGAACAGTTTCTTCAACCTTCCTAATAAAATATGAATTAAAATCATCTGCAGACTTACGAGTAAGAATTGTGTTATATTTCAAGTCACTATTAAGGAACAAGCGAGCAAAGATATTTTGATTTCGTGCTGCTGTTATTATCATCTCTGAATAATAATCAAAATAATAATAATAATAATAATAATAATAAATCAATCTTGTACTTTTAACATATTTCCTATATTGTTTTCCAAGTTCATTATGTTTATGTTTAGACTCAGTAACTCTAAAATACACATACAAACAATAATATAAACATTTATATTTTAAATTCCTAGCTCATCATTATATAATTTATTTAACATCATTTTCTGAGATTTTCTGAGATTTATTCACTAAGTCTAAATATCCAAACAGTTTATACCTCTGAATAGACGAATAAGGTTGTTTTGAATAAATATTTTAAATTATTTTGCTCGATATAAAGTACTTTTCCGGTTGACTTTTGATTTTCTAAGTTTTCAATACTGCAGAGAATGAAATGGCATCATGATGTGATAAAAGTTTATGAATCACTAGAAGAGGCTTTATCACCACGTTTATAAACTATAGCTTTATCTAAACAAGTCCAGGATTATCACTTTTCCCAAGCCAAGTAGGTTCTTTAATAGTCAGTTCTTCAAAATAAAAAACTGTCAAGTATATGAATAAAATCTTGAACTTCAGTTGAATAAACAATAAAATCGATACTAAAGTCGCCAGCTAATATTATTGTGAAATTACGGATAAATCATATTTATTATATTAATAATTCTTAAAAGCAATTATAAAATAATCCATATAAAACGTAATGTTCTGATAAGCCCTGTAAATTGTTATGAGGTTAAAGGAAGTAACAAAACTAATACATATTTCAAAGTTCGAATTCAAAACTAACTGTATAACATCCAGTCATTTTGTTGTTGAACATTTATCTCTAATAAATATAGCTGACCAACACGTTTACTCTTACGTCTACAATAACATTCTGTAAAATAGTAAACCGGTATTTAATTTATTAGCTCATCAATAGCTCAGTAACACAGAAAACATAAATATTTAAGTCATTAAGTAAAACTAAAATATGGTCCACTTTATTAGTAATACATTGGACATTCCCCTTTGCTTTAGCTGTGGAAACGTGTTACACTGGTGTGCAAAACCTAAAGACGAGATGAGTAAGGTAACATAACAAATGAACTACTTGGTGGAAGTAGATGAAGTTGTGGGAGCAGGTTGCTAGAGGTCTCTCACATGTACACAGAAAGCTGGACGTCACATGGGTGAGTGTAGCGAGCCTATAGTGCCAAATGAATATGGGCAGTTGACAAAACAGAACAAGACGGTGTGTGGCGAGCTGTTACGGTGCACTGTAGTGGTGTTCTTCATTGCAACATGGCCCGTGTTTGGATGACTTCACACGGGAAGAATCGTCGGGAAATAGCGAAGTGTGACGAGTGTTGCTCAGGCGTTTGGAATTGTTCACAGCATTGTTTCACGTGCATAGGGAACCTTCCAAACCACAGGCATTGCTGTCCCAAGGAGAGGTGGTGTTCGACCACGCTCAACTACAGCAGCAGATGACCGTTACTTTGTGCAACAGGCAAGAAGGGATCCACGCCAAACAGCGGGTGAAATTGCAAGCACATTTAACAGGACAGCTAGGCACGCAATCTCACGATACACAGTGGCACGGCGACTACACAGAGGTGGTCTCTTTGTCCGACGTCAGTACGTTGTGTTCCATTGACATCCGCACATCAGCGGCACCGTTTGCGATGGTCCCAAGAGCATCAAATTACGACCAACGAAGAATGGGGTCGCATGCTCTTCTCGGATTTGAGCAGATTCAGTCTAAGTAGTGATTCTGACGTACCCTCATCTGGAGAGCGGTGGGAACACGTAATGAACCCAGGAACATCTTTGAACATGATCGTTTTGGTGCTCTGGGTGTTATGGTTTGGGGAGGCATAATGTTGCATGGGCGCACCGACCTCCAAATCTTTGAACACGGTACGCTCACTGGTCTACGTTATTGTGATACTGTACTCCTTCTCCATGTGCGTCTTTTCAGGGGTGCAGTCGGCCCTGACTTCATTTTTATGGATGGCAATGCGCGACCGCATCGAACAGCGCAGGTGGAGGAGCTTTTGGAACGAGAGGATATTCAGCGAATGGGCTGGACTGGCCTGCCCGTTCCCCCGATTTAAACCCCATCGAACACGTGTGGGATGTTTTGGGAAGATGCATTGCAGCACATCCACATGCACCAACGACCATCCAACAGTCAACAGGAATGGAACGCCCCACCACAACAACTGCTTACCAACCTTGTGGCCAGCATGGGAGCACGATGCAGAGCATGCATTGCTGTCCGTGGTGGTCATACACCCTTTTAAGCACCATGTGTCCGTTTCTGTAAATCTAGAGAGCCATCATATGTCGTATTGACTTTAATGCACATTTCGTTTAGTTGTCTACTGTAGCATACCGTAGCAGTTCCCTCTGTGTATGATTCAAGTTTCATTGAGCTATGTTACTTGGCAGTGTCACAGCATGCGAAGATTACTTTCGTCCTTTGATTGTGCTCACCAGTTTATTTATATGACCTAAGTCATCTATGCTTGTGGAAAAAAAGTGTGTGGCTAATGCCGTTAGCAGCCATTGACCTACCCATTGCCTTATTCATGCCCTCATTAATTGCAATATTAGAAGATCCGTAATTACGGGGTATCTAGATGAGAGCGTCACAGTTAGCTTCTGGAAAAGGTACCTAACGCAACCAGTTCCGCTGTCGTAGTAGAAGCTAGTCTAGAAACAAATAGAAACATTTTTTGCGAACAGTTTTCAAAATTATGAAAAATCATGTTTTGCAGTTTTGTTTACCCCAATAATTTTCTTATTTTGCCTAGACTATCTGTATTCTTTTGCACCACTTTGCTCCAATTCCGGCAGCATAGCTATGACCTCCACTAGCTATTGACACTCACCAGCAGCAATTTCACCTTCTCGGTTAGAAGAGGTCATTGTTGTTTCACAATCTTTCTTCACTTAAAACTGGCATTTTCACGCCCGTTCGCATTAAATTTATTATTAATAGAAACATTACACTTGATGTTTGAGCCACGTGATTTCATTATTTGATTGCCATATTTCATACACCTTCTTTTACAGCATTTAGTTGATGTCGGAATTGTTACTTTCTCACGCAGTTCGTATATTGCAAAATCCTTTTGGTATATAATATAGTTAATAATACGAATATTTACCTTATTTTCTGAATCAGCTATTTCCCTTAAAACATCGAAGAAATCGACCTCAATTTCGTGTTTACTATTAAATTCACAACACTGCACTTTTTGTCATTTACAATTAACTTTGAACAGGATATGGTAAACAATTTCGCATACACAACACTAAAACCATTGACGACTTTTGCAAGGTCCCAAAGTCGAGCTAGGTTACGTAGCAGCAGACGCTCAAGGCAGGAGACGTCCGCTCAATGTCGACTCAGACTATACTCTTAGTAAGTAGAGAAGTATGTACTAGTTGGCCACAATATAAGTTCGTGCGGTGGAACTAAACAGATACGTAACAAGTGGGCTAGGCATCGGAAGGACAGTCCGGTAAAAAAAGAATATATATAAAAAAATCCGCAGTTCCGAGTTGAATTTACTAACGAGACTCGGGCCTGCTAATGTTTTACTGTTATCCTTGTGCAACTGTACATTCCCCTATCGCCTTGCCTCCACTCCCCTTTGATCCATAGTCAATGCGAATTTGTTGTTCGCATTGTCAACAAAAACAGTGGCGCCCTCCTCCAAGCGCACTCGTGTTGTGGCCGACTAGAGTGTACAAGTCTTCATCCAAACCACAGAATGGGCAAATTATAAGATTTGGAGAATCTCAAAAAGCGTCTTTTCAGTGACATCTTGGTTTTTTATATGGAATACAATAGTTCTTTAACCCACCATAGCAATATAATATAAAGTTAAAGCTTTCTTACATAGATAAGGGCGCACAAGCCTATTTGTCCGTCCGTCCCTCCCTTTATCTGTCTGCTAGCTGCCGTATCATCCATCTCACTTGGTTGTGAATCACCTTAGTTCCATTTACTGTAGACTTCTCCTATAGCAAAGGCTGGTAGTATTTGAAGTTTCTATTTTAGGATTCCATTATACAAAGGTGTGTTGATATAGATAGAAACAATTTAAATATTTTAATATAAATTTAATAGAAATGTGTGGAATTTAGGAAATCAGATTTCTGTACTTTAAAACGCTTTATTTTATAACTTCTTATAGCAAGTTTTAACTCTGCGTCGCTATTTGGAGACAGGAACATCCTTCTTTCTCTGTTTCCCTGCGTCTCTAAACAGCAATTCACTAAAGATTTTCTGTGTTACTATTACTACCGTAATTCTTTTTAAAACTCTTAGCTCTTTACTACAGGAGATTCAATCTGCAGCATTAAAACCACATTACTTGGTATATATTTGACAATCACTGCCACGAAGGCAATAAAAATCACGGAATACAAAAGCTGGAAGCAAACTTCTCCGTATTCCCGTGTATCTCGACCCCTAAAGCAATATATCATCTCGCCCGTACACACAACCGTTCCTCATCTAAAACATATCGATGTATTGATTCGAAACGCTGTTCCTTCCGATACACTACATTCCCTCGCAGGTAACTGCAAATATAGCTATGGATTTTGTTTATTTACGCTGGTTTCGTATACGTGGGACTTGAGTAAATATTTGGATAAAATAGTGTGCTGCAACCTGCAACTACAGCTGAAAATAATTTGCTCGAGAATAGTGTTCAAAGCAATTATTTGAACCAATTTCTTTTTTTCGCTCTCTTTAAAATAACGTTTTGTTCTTTGGTCACAAAAAGGGTACGTTTTTAGAAAGGTTTCGTTTCATGGGGAATCGTTGTGTTAGCCCACATACTTTTGAGGTCTTAATAGTTATTTATTTAACTAGTACGAAAAGGAGGTCTTTAGCAGAGGAATCTCTAAATACAAAAGTTTGTTTTAAAGTTCCGTACACTCTTTTTTTTGTAAAAGTTCCCCATATTAATATAATAGTATTTCATTACAAAATTTTCATTTTATAGTTTTCTTTACTTTGTTATTGTGGTTTTGTGTGACGTAGTTGGCTAGAATCGTAGTCTGGGAATCTATGCTAATGCATATTATGAAGGTAGAAAGATTTTATGTATGCAATGTATGTGTATGTAGGGTAATCTCAAACACCACTCTTTTGATAATTCGTTAGAAACCCTATTCTTTTTGGCGTACATGGGCTATACATGGGCGTATGATTTCAATTCATAAATTACTGAAATACTAACAAGAATTTACAAAATCTATGCACTACACATAGAACACACTAACGTTATAAAAAACATGCTTGCGTAGATGGTTTTCACTTTCGTTGAAATCGCCATAGCTGTGTTACTCCACAGAAACTTCATGTAAAATAAAACAAACAATATACAGATGATAACGATTTAGAAACTAAAAAAACAGAAAACACAATAAAACAAAAGAGAATCGAATCTGTTAAAACACTACGATATGCACGGTATACGAATGACAAAACCCTTTAATGGCCCTCATGTAATATAGTTTTGCTTATTTACTTTGTACTTACGTGTAATTAAGTTCCTTAGAAGGGTGTGCTAAACAATTATATAAAAAGAGAAAACCTTAACATTAGAAATCAGTGAGACAATACTTTATAATTAGCACTAGAAAGCCTGAAGGATCATCCTACCTATAATGACTGACAGAAATCATTTTCATACCTGTATTAAAACATAATTAATTCATAAATTTGGCACGCTTTAGCTATTGTGATTAAGTTGCATACGATAACCCAATATCTTCCTAAGAAATCTGTTTAAGCTTTATGCTTTAAAGTGCAGCCCTAGCAAAAAAAAAAAAAAAATACAATACAATACAATAACTCAAATTTATGCATTCTTTCAAAGAAATTGTTGCTCACAGAATTGAAGCCGGAATTATAAAGGCAATAATTATCATAATATTCTGAGAAGGATAGTGGTATAAAATAAATAATAAAATATTTAATTTCAGTGTATGTATAAAAAGTAGAAGCGTTGTGAAAACTGTTGACTGTTAAAAGCGACAGAAAGACCAGACAGGCACAGTTTAGCTGATTAGGGACCAGCCCCAGGTATAAAGGGTAAAATAGCTGAAGCCAGTTTCTCTTGGAATTCAGGGGTGTAGCTGCACTTAGCCTGGTGAAGGTCACTCCAGAGGCTTCATGACGCTAAGTTTGATGAGAGCGTTTAAGGGGAGAGTAGGGGAAGTTAGGAGTTTTTCCTCTTCGTAACGCGGTGGTGAAAGTCATTCTGTCCTGAGCGATCGGTGAAAGCAGGACGACATTCTCGTCGAGTTGTAAACAATGGCGGCGAACATGCAAGAGGGTAGAACGTTCAGCTGTAGTTAATAATTTTCGGTCTTGGTAATGACACAGTAGCATCGTATGCACTTAAAAGTGATCGGCAAACCTTAAGTTTTATTTTAAATGGTGAAAATAAAAGTGTTCCAAGACAGCGTTCGTGTTTCTCTGTACACACCCATGCTGGAGCAGCTGTGGCAAAAGAAGAACCATCTAGGAGGAGACAAGCAGTAACCGTGAGGCAAAGGTATTGCTTCATTGTTGGAGGACGTAGCGTGGCTGCGTCAGAATACAAATTCAATATTAGTGTACTTTTGGAAATCAGTTTCATTTATGACAGTAGTCTAGAAAGTTAAACCACCACAATGCAGATTCATTTCTTCTGCCCTCTTGGACAGGCTCCACACCTTCTTTCCTTCACGCTTACCACAATGGCTTGTTGCAATGTACACGAACCCAGCATTTGTTTCGCGTATTGCCTGCACTCTGGTCCCCACCAATCTAAGGGTCTTCACTGATTGGTTGCCGGTTGCCCAATCCTCTTTGGAAAGCCATGAAAGGTGCACGAAGCTCATTATATACTTTAAGTATGAATTTTCTTCGGCTGAATTTTTTCTGCCCTGTTGCCTCCTTAATGTCTCTGTAGTTTTTTTTTCAGGTTATCGCCGATCTGCAATGTTTGGTGTAATGTGCTCAACAACAAGACATTTTTTTTTCCTTTTTTTTCTTGGTACACAGTCAGGGTTGTATCATCTCCAACTTTTCTGAACACAGAAGGAAATAGAGCTGTCGATTTTCTATGTTTGCTATAGGTGGCACCTCTCTTATATTTTTTTTCTAAGTGTGTCTACAAGACTAGTATATTTAGGCTACAAATTATAACAGAGCTTTAGAGAAGTGAAGAAACTGTCACTAGTTGCGTTTCTTCCTTTACCCAATTGTGCATGCATGAGTTTCATTACATTTTCAGCAACACCCGCATTTACAGGACGCTGATTATCTGCCCCAGTAAAGGGATTCCCGTTCACAATGCACTTAGAACCTATACTAACTGTCAAAATTCAATGTCAAACTTGTCAGTCTTGCTAGCAATATATTGACTGAAAGGGAATTTTGTCTTTGATGGCAAAAGTTGCTCATTCACTGTAGGTTCTCTCCAGGCATATAACAAGCATTGCTATTATCAATGAAGGGATTCCATAGCCGATGCAAGAGCAACTTATCTATCTTTAGACACTCAGATCTTGTTAATCTCATATCAAACCAGATGAACCTCATAATGATTGTTAATCTATCGTGAGACATTGTTTGAGCGAAGATGGTGGGCCCCAAACTGATGAACACAAATCATTGACTAGAAAATTCTTCGTCCCGCAAACACTTCTTGCATATAGTGTGTAGATAAATACATCTAGTTCATTTAGAGAAATATATCAAATGTTGTCACTCAATTGATGACGTGCTTTAGTCTCTGTACATTGTTGATGTGGGATAACATTGTGTCACAAAATATCAGACGCCAAGCACTAAGAACACTGCCTTCGTTGATATTTCTTTTTGCGTATGAGGTAGGTCCTGATCTTTCACGCAACGCGTTGTGCATCCCGCGTCTTTCTACCGTCATTCCAGGTTGAATCACTTGCCACACTGTGCCATCTTTAGAAAGCTTCTCATAATCTACCGGCAGTGTAACTGGGCGGCGTCTGGTGCCAGTGGTGATTGGTTCATGTGGCTCATTAGGGATGGTTCTTGTCCGTCAATGTGGCATCTTGTGATAGTAGATTCCTGTTGTTCACAAGGCGGTGTTTCTCCCTCAAAGTATACTACTGCAGGCGATGGAAAATAAGATGTCTCCTTCTTGTAGCGGAAATCTCATAGTCTCCCTACCTCTAGGAACTTTAGTATCTCGGCGACAAGAATCACGAATAGTACCACATTTTCCAAACCTTTGTTAACCTGAGAGTCAGATGTAGAAGGCCTAGTGCTGATTTCATCCACACTGTCTGCAGAACTTGTGTCACAAACTGCATCATTATTTGGCGGTATATAGCCTTCTCTCTCAGTTTCGCAATCAGTACTGTTATCACCCTTACTCAATTATTTTCACCTATTCGAAGTAATTATTCCAGAATTTGTTCATCAATTAGACCTCGTCTTCATCCATACATCCTTCCTATATACAGTTGCAAAACGAACTGAACTTGCATCAGCTTTGTAAAGGAAAAAATTGAAATGTCAGTTGTTAATTGTTGGTGCACTTACACAACATCAAATAGGGATATTAATTGTTCCGTTATGCTTGGTAGTTTGTCTCCAATGACATAATACCTTCATAACTACAGTAAAATATGGTATTTTAGAGCAAAATACTGTAAGGATATGTTTGATCCCTCAGATATTCTAGGTAGTGACATCAGTGTATCCATTTATATTAAAATTATAAACTTGCAATTCCAGAAGTAAATTTACATCAAATAATAGAAAGTCATAACATTTTTGGTTCGTTGAATCACAATTAAACAAGATTTTGTCTTTAAAAAGTCGCAAAGGTATCAAAATGAACCCTCAGACATTCAAGTGTTAACAACTAGAAGATTCCAGCGGGATGGCTCAGGCGGCAAAGTCTGTGGCCCGAATTCGGGAGGTTGCGGTTCGATTTCTGGTGGTCGCCCACTCTAACCATGGAGATTTTCATGGTTTTTCTCTGGTCGCCTAGGCAAACACTGGGGTGGTGTATTCTACCACGAGTTCTCCATAGTGCGCCTCTTGTAGAGTTGGCCCGCTTACTAGGGTCACTTTATCTCCCTCTCGCGAGATTCTTCGCCTCTGCTGGTGCCGGCGGGTGCTTCAACTTGGAAATAATAGGACTTCCTTGCGTCTCTATGGACATGTCTGCCTCGGTCATGCGACCTCCCGCGGCTCCTTCACTTCATCCCTGCCTCCTGGGGGTGTAGTACAATAGATCTAGTTGTCCGCAGTGGCGAGGTGACCCTCTCCGGTAAATACGCATACTGAGATCATTATTCTTCTCGATGGTCACAGACATTTTTCATATAAGTCCCGTAAGAAGCTTTATAATATGTTAATCATGTTCTCATAGTTCTCATAGCAACCTATTGTAGTAAAACACGCTCGTTTAACCGGATTAGTCATTTATGTAAACGTGTGTGTTTCTTTAGTCTCTGTTGCGAGTGAATTACTAGCGCATGAGCAAAAGCGTGAGCATTAAATTTCACTAGTGGAACAATAAAGGCCCTGCAGGACTTGCATATGTTTTGCGCAGCTTTAGAGTTATAAATATAATAAATTCATATGTAGCTTTGAATGTTCATGGCGTACAAATGAGTGAAGTCCATACCTAGAGAGGTATTCGCTAGTTGTTTTAGTTTTTGAGGGCAAATGAAGCAATTTTGGATAGAAATTCCAATTGAAATTATGGAACAACTAGCTGTCTTACCCGGCGTTGCATAGATTTGTTTATAAACCTCCAATAATGATTTAAATACTTCTATATCATCCAGGTATTCTCTATGAAATTATTGTACAGTGCCCTAAATATTTTTACAAGAATCATTCCCTTTACTTCTTAAAACTATAATTTCGCAAAGTACTCTATATTCTGAAGCCGGAATTATAAAGGCAATAATTATCATAATATTCTGAGAAGGATAGCGATATAAAATAAGTGATAATATACTTAAAATCAGTGTATGTATAAAAAGGAGAAGCATTGTGAAAATTGTTGACTGTAAAAGCGACAGAAAGGCCAGACAGGCACAGTTTAGCTAATTAGGGACCAGCCCCAGGTATAAAGGATAAAATAGCCCAAGCCAATTTCTCTTGGTATTCATGGGACAGTTGCACTGGCCTGGTGAAGGTCACTCTAGAGGCTTCATGACGCTAAGTTTGACGAGCGTTTGAGGGGAGAGTAGGGGAAGTTAGGAGTCTTTTCCTCTTTGTAACGTGGTGGTGAAATTCAGTCTGTCCTGAGCGATTGGTGAGAACGGGACGACATTCTCGTCGAGTTGTGAACATTGGCGGCGAACATGCAAGAAGGTAGAACGTTCAGCTGTAGTTAATAATCTTCGGTCTTGGTAAAGACACAGTAGCATCGTATGCATTTAAAAGTGATCAGCAAACCTTAAGCTTTATTTTAAATGGTGAAAATAAAAGTGTTCCAAGAAAGCGTTCGTGTTTCACTGTACATACACTCACGCATACCCAGTGATTAAGGTTTCATGCTGGAGCAGCCGTGGCAAAAGAAGAACCATCTAGGAGGAGACAAGCAGCAACCGTGAGGCAAAGGTATTGCTTCTGTGGTTGGAGGACGTAGCGTGGCTGCGTCAATTCTCAATAACGGAGTAAAAATGCCCTGATGTCCACGAAAATGGGTTGAGATAGAATAGATAGGCTACGCTACTACCCTTTATAATAGCTAGCATTACATTTTCGGAAAATGAGTGCAAGCGAAAATGTTTAACATAGAGCAGATAACTAGATTTAGAACTACTGCCATTGAAGTCTTCAATGTAAAAAGGAGTGCAATTTATTCAAAGAAGGAGTTAAGTAAGCAGCATGAGGTGATAACGGACAGAAGTGTTGTTAATTCTGATGTTATCATATTATAAATTGAAGTGACTCGTTACATATTAATTCACATCACAATGGCGCTTGGTGTTAACTGAAAGCCTTCTCAGTTAACACCAAGCACCATTGTGAATTAATATGTAACGACTCACTTCAATTTATAAGCAGAATGAGTGTTATAAATGAGGTTATAATAATAACAGTAATAATAATCCTGTGGCCTTGACCTGCCAACCCGACTGCCGGCCTCAGGCCCACTTACGCATCGGGAGGTGATGTGGCCAGCATCACACATTTTCCAGGCAGAATGTATGGCTTCCTATCGCAGCTCCTCACTTTCCTCACTATGCTGAGTGGGTCCCATATCTGAGATATAAAATCCACACCCCCATGGGTAGGAACCAACTCGGAGGCATTCCGTGGCCGGGAATTAGACCTCCAAGCTCTAGCTCACAGCTCCATGGCGCAGTACATAAATGAGGATGTACACTGTAAGAAATCAAAAGTACTGAAATCGTGATCTCTGTGTTGAAAAGACTAAACGTTATTACGGGCAATCTTAATTCAGAACTGGTGCAGTTATATATCCTTGTTTATTTATTAGCCCTTTAAAGTCTTGCTATACTGATTTTAAGTGCCCACAAAAGAACATTTATGGGGCTGTTTTTTTGTCCCCAAAATGGCAAACTAGAGATACACAAAAATGTACAAAAACAATGATTAATGGAACAGTAGCAGCAGAAGAGGATGGAAAATAATAAGAAGGACTTTCACCATGGTGTTTGGAGTGCTATTAGATAATGCATTTGGATTCTATCAAAGGCCAGCAGTAGCCTTGCACCATTTCTTTATCCTTGACCAAATCAATATGTTATTATAATTTCCTTACACATCAAACCTGTTTATGAAATTGTTGTATCTTGACCATGTTTTTAACTTCATAGGGACTCAATGACTTGTCAAAGTCTTGTTTTGTGTGTTTTAAAGAGATGTACACTTGTGTGGTGTATCTCTTGTTGTTTAGCAGTTACAGTAAAGTGTGGAAAATTCATTTATAATGAAGACACCTTTACAGGCTTTTCGCAGAAAATTCAAGAATTACGTTTTATTTGTCATGCAAAGACCTTATACATACGGGATTTTAATTAAACCCGTTATAGGAATCTGTGAAAGGACAAGAAACTTAACGAAACAATTTCCATGTAAATGGCAATTCGGCGTGAGGTGATTTTCTTGAAAGTATTTTAGTCGCGTGCTTTGAAGAAACTGAATTTAAATAAAAGTCTAGGATTTATCAACATTACGTTTTTGAGTTATGCTATTCACACACACACACACATATAAAACTCATTTGTTTTTATACAGGGGGATAGTGGTGGAGAATGTAAAAAGTAGAAAGAACAATCTGAATAAGAACCCAAAATAACCATTTTTTTGTGTGTGTTACAATGTCATCTGAGACCAAGAATATTTAGAAACATCAATTTAAAACACATCAAATTTGAATGTTAAGACTTATTTCTAAAAGTGAAAGCCTCTTTAACCCCTGATCGTGTATTAAGGTACTTTATAAGCGATCAGGTGTTAAAGTTATGTTTATGTTCTAAAAATATTCTAATGTACTGATATAACAATTTTTGTTAATCTGTCATGGCGTATGTTGTGATAATGATAGTCCTATTTTTAAGACGAAATTAATTTTTCCTCAGATTGCACCACGACACTTTTCAGTACAAATGCTCAACTGTGAAGTTGACAAGTGACAGAAAATCACAAGCATACCTATAAGAAAACTTGGGGAATGTTCCTAAACTTTTGGTTTTTAGGTTAAATGAGGATAGACAAGAGATCATGTAGGGACACCAATATCGACAGCTAAAATTTAACTAGATGTAATGCAATACACAAAATAATATCTTTCATTATGAAAGAAACCAAAGTATGGTCGGGAACTTAATTTTTCAATTTTATTAAGATAAAATAATATCACACACGATTTTTGGCAATTTTATGGGCGTTAAACTTAAGAAATCAAATGCAATACTCACTTGATTATTCCGTTATTATTTCCTTTGTAAAAAGAACTAAGAAATGCATTCTCCTACTTTAGAGAGAGATGACGCAGATTCGGGGAGACTTCGCAATGGTCTTTTGGCTGGAAACAAAAGGCTAGTCAAAGAGAAAGAGGATATGTTTCTAAAGGTTTTAGTAGCTAAGCTTCATGAAGTTGAAGTCTTCTTAAGTTCAATGGAAAATAGCTAAACAGAATATTTTATAAAATATTTCAAGCAATATAAACACGTATACAGTAAAGTAATAATGGCTGCACAAAACTATACATCGATACATGCATTTTAATGCATCCAATAAAAGTAAGGTTATATGATATATAATAAAAAGTGAAACTGACAATGGCAAGGTTATCACTAGAAATAAGAGGTCACTAAATGTTAATAATGTAACAACTGATAACCCTGTTGAGGTATCGAACATTTTCAATAATTATTTTACCAGTATAGCAGATAAAGTATTTTTGCCTCAATCAAATTTATAGAAAAATATGACTAACAAATTAAACAGAAATGCTAAGAGTGTGTATATAAAGCCAGTAAATGAAGACGAGATAAATAAAATAGTTAACTTAAAATATATATGTAAATTTTGATGAAGCCATTATATATTAAATTGTAAAATATTTCTAATGGCGAATAAAGAATAATAAACGTATCGCTCAAATTTGCCCAATAATAGTATATGATGCAACAAGACTATGTAGTTGGCGGGGTGAACCACTTCCCGTATACACACGTGATATTTCACCTTAATGATGAATTCCAGATTGAAGTTCTCAGAAGTTCTCCGCCTCTGCCAGTCGTGAGCTGTGAATAAATTCCTATTCCTAGCTATCTGTATCTCAGGATATTGTGGGCGAAGCCAATTAATAAGCTAAATTTCCCAACTATTTGCTTTATTCTAACACCACAAATTATCGAAGCGGCTAGCAACTATTTGCCTTTGATATTAATGAAGTAATCTATAAGCTGTATTATAAATCTTACAGCTACTTTGAATGTTGCAGTGGACCTAGCTTCTATATCACACGCTATCTCCCCCACCACAACAACACGATGTTACAGCACCTGTCACCAAATGGCTCACATGACAGACATATAAAAGAGTGTTGAAATCTGGGGCGAGCCTTCCTTTTATTCTCCGCCGCTATGGCGCTAACTTTTGAGCGCTTTTACCTAATCTTTGTTTCGATTGGTTATTTATTTGGTGTGCTATGAGAAGGAAATCGCTCACTTTTAGAACTAAAAATTCTGCCTGGCTCCTTTGTAAAACCCACTATCTTTGTCTCACTCTTAATCTTGCTTCTCTTTCTAATTGCTGACTTCCTATCCAAACCTCTTGACTTTCCGGGAACTGGCCCGCTATCTCCGTCCTTGTTTCGGACCTCTCTCTCAGCTCGACGCAATTCTGCCTAATCCTTGTGCTAGTTACCGAGTGTACTAGCGGACTTTTAACGCTGCTGCTAGCTAATTATAATTTTTCTTACATCTGTCTACATTTTATGGTACAAGTTATCTTACAGTGTTATATTCTTGCATATTCCTATCTTGAATACTGGTTTAAGATTTCCCGTTATTTACACTGCTGGCCTGTCCGGTGTATGTTCCCCTACAACTGTATTGGTAGTAATTAAGACGCCTGGTGCTTATGAAACGAATGGTAGCGAGTTTCGTCATTTCATACGAGCGTCTTAATTACCATTATAGTCAAGTTGCATATAACTGTTTTTGGTTGACCACATTATAATTTCAAAACCTTTGAATTTTTACACAAAAGATCTTACCTTGTTAATTGTGGTAATTAAATGCTGATCGGATGGCAGACCTTGAGCGCGTTTGCGAGTAGTGCAACAGATGGCAGCACTGTTGAGTCCCCGCCGTATTTATTGATTTTCTGCAGGTAACGTGAAAGGAACACATACTGAAGCAAAGGAAATGAACCTAATTTATTAGAATATTAAAATTACAACGAAGAGAATTTATTTTGTTTTAAATATACATATTTAATTGCTTATCTAGGGAATGGATCCCAGTGGACTGTTGCTGTTAAGGTGTTAAATAGTATGGGGGAACTGGGCACGCTGATGAGTAAGATCATAATGAGTCGCCGAGGCATAATAAATATCATTCTAGTTCAGTTACGTCACATCAAATCAGCGTATTGTAGTGTTGTCGTCGAAAATGCAATACCTTTTGATACTACGTTGTCATAATACCACACTGTACTGAAGGCCAAATATATTAATAAGTATTTAGCTCAATATTGTAAATGAAATAATACAACTATTTTATGCACATTCTTAGTGTTAAAGCGTGAAACAGGAAATCAAACAACGCGCTGAAATTCCATTTATTAAGATTTAATGATAATTCGAAACACTGACAGCTGAATTTTTAAATAATTTGATATGGACAAATCAAAATGCAACAATAAACATCGTGGCATCAGGCGTAGGATGGGCCTTCTATCAACAAAACATAGGGCCGTTTGTGTTCATTTTTACTAATTGAATTGCAGTACGGAAATTAGATATCCAGCTTCTCTTGTTTACCAACAACTTTACTTCCATATAGAATAAAAACTCTGATGCGATACATTCACAGGATTTTCTCCACCCTCTAAGTTGATTAGCGCATATACAATTTTTTCTTATTCAAGCTTATTTTTCTATCTACTACAGTTTAATCCAAATAAACCTTTGCAGAAATAGGTGCATTACACATTTCATTATAAATGCAAAGTAAACAGCGGCAGTTGTGTATTTAAGAACAAGGCGCTGTATGCTAGCCTTAAAATACTATATTGTTTCCATCGCGAGAAATAACTGAATGTTGAAAGTACTTAAGAGAATGATCAAAAAATGAGTAATTCGAATGTTTAATAATGGATATCTCAGAAACGCTTATACCACAAAAATCTTTTTTCAAATAAACTGTGTGTTTTAAATATATCTACATTTTTTGTATAGTACATTTTTGTCTATCCCTTAACGTTTACCAGTTATACAAGATTATACAGAATTCCTTTCGAATGAAGAGGAGTTCAAAGGCGATTTCCCAAAAATCCAAGATATACATTTTATTCATCATGTAAATAAATTTAATATGCGGTATTTTAATCAAAACTGTTCGAGTCCTTTTTTAGAAAATCCAAATTTTCCGACATTTACATGTTCCATGTAAAGGGTAGTTTCGGATGGGGGGATTTTGTTAAAATCTTTGTGTAGCATCTTTGAAAGATATTAAACCTAAATACCAAATTTGGTGTTTATCTGACTTTTAGTAAGTATTTAGTTATGGTGTTTAGAGGCACACGGGCGCACACAGGAACACACACATGGACATGGCTCTAAAAGTGCTTTATTTGGATTCAAGGTGCCTCAAAACAGGTATTTCCAGTAAAATCTTGCTATGGAATTTTTGGGTGAAATTCAATACTTCCCGTACTATACGTAGCAGATAAAGTATATATATATATATATACATATATAGTTTTGTTATGAAGGAATCAATCCTACGGTGCACTTCGTGACTGATTCTGACTTGCTGAAAGCATTCTGGATCGCAATTACTTTTTCTGTAGAGAAAGCACAAACGGTAAAGACGTGATGTTCATAAAGAGCATAACAAGTTTCTCTGAGTTGGAGAGCCTTCAGTTTCTTTCTTCTTCTTACTTATGGTGTAAACGGCTTTTCTCCTCCATAAGATTGACACCACAAAGGCAGGTTTCTTTTGATCCTTCTCCCTCGCCATAACATTTTCCGTGAAACTGCGGAAAGCTTTTTATTTTAGACTACATATGTTACAGAGGAAAGCGGAAGAAGTTTGCCGCTTTGAAAGAAAGGCATTCTTGCTTCCAACTTTGTAGCTGTAGTTAGTTTTGTGTACAGGTACGTTTATGTCTTTATGATGATACAATCGCATAACGGCTGTTCACGTTACTTCACAACCGCGGTAACTGTAACATTTGAAAAAGTAACTTGTTTTGCACTGTTTTAAATAAAGAAGTTTGCTATTGCCAATACTGAATAATACTCTAAAATTCTCTAAAAATCCGAAATCATAAATATCTACACTTCTTGTGCCACATTAACATCTGGTTTATAATGACCATACATATTTATTTAAACATTTTGTTATTTCAGAAATGCATTCTATAAATTATGCATTCAGAGTTGCTGCTAATCACGAAATAAATATCCGCAAGAAATGGTTTAAGTTGGTAACACCATCATACTGTGTATATTGTTGATACTAAAGCCAAATTTTAAGACGCAGTTCAAATATTGGAAAATGTAACATAAAAAGGGTGATATTTCGAAAACATTTAAACTTAGAAAGGTTTTAGGTACTGAGCGCATAGCTCAGGCGGCAATGTCTGTGGCCCGCATTCGGGTGCTCCCGGCTTCGATCCCCAGAGTGGGGGCTTTTACTTGGTTTTTTCGCGTCGCCTTGTCTGCTGGGTGTGGTTTTTCTAACACCACGAATTCTTTCGGTCTCTCATTACCCATGATTTCATTTTCTATCACCTTTTGGGGTTCGAGGCTTGACTGATGGTTTGGTGGTGTGTGGTGCGCGGTGGTTATGCGCTCTATGAATGTTTCTTCCTCCTCTAATGCAGAACCAGGGCAGTTAGGACCTGTTCGCGAGGAGCGCTAGTGGTGCCTGCAGGAGTGTTTCCATCGGTGAACTTTTAGGGGCCCTGCAATCTCTGCACCTGCCGCTACTTGGTCCGGGTGACCACCCTTTGGATCTTTCACCTCATTCCTTCCTCCAGGAAATTCATACACAATAAACCCCTATCCGCAGTGCTTCTTCTGCCTCTAGCGAGAAAAAAAAGGATTTTAATGCAATCAACCGTATATTTTAGAGAACATTGCAGTTTTTCCCATATGTTTTCTCTGTCTTTCGTGGCCACGCAACTAGAGAGCCGCAGTGTAGAACACATACCGGTTTATGTTCGGCCGTCAGATAGCGATCGGCAAGGTCACAGATCCGGCCGATTATTCGACCCTAATACCTTGCGAGTTACTGTAGGAGTATATCAACAGCCATTTTTAAACCGGAGAGGTTTGCACTCTGCAACAAGAAAATGTTATGCATGCTGTTCAAAGCACACGGCGTTCAGTAGTGGTTAAAGATTTGAGCTTCTCAACTGGTTAGTTTAATGCATTGGAGAGTTAAGATAAATTGATCACTTATATACAGCAAATTGCAATATACATTTTGTTTGGTGTACAAATATATTAGCTATGATACGTTAATCCAAACCCTTAAAAAAACGTAGATGTGTACACTTAAACTGAGGACTGTTTCAACAAAACTCAACCAACTTCATTTCTCGAATTGTGTTTTCTGACGGATTCTGGTCAATTGTTATGAGAGGAAAAGGATGGAATATTGAAATGCTCACAAAACGAAACATTTCCCGATGAAGAGGGTGTGTTAATGTGACAATTTTTATTAAACTTAACATCTTCATTCCTTAAATTTTCACAAAACTCAACATATCCTCTAATTCAATATCTCATATTTATACCTTACTTCCCCAAACCACATTATTTTACTACAATGCTATACTTTTGCACTTCGACAGCAATGAAAGTTCGAACTAAAAATATACTCGGAGGAAGAGAGCTCATTACATTCCCTGTAATATGTACTTCATACAGTTATTACAAACATAAAGGTATAATAGCATTTTGTTCTGTGATCAGTCGTTTTCGAAAAACAAAATACTTGTATTTCAAAATTAGATGGTTTGGAATGTATGGAGATAACAATTTTTTACTTTTAAGGTTTGTAGAGTAACCTATTTCTGACCTAGTTTCGGTAGTAACTCTGTAACATCATGCAGGGTTCTGAAATAATTAATAATTTTCCGAACACCATTTTGAAGAAATAATGTAATTGGAGACATTGACAACATTGCTTAACCCTGCTTCCTAACCTTGCCCCGCAGACATGTATTCTTTCGCGCTGCGTTTCCTTCCCCTTTCCTCTGGTTGGCTAATGTACATCTTCGAATGATGGTGACAAACGAGCCGTGTGCATCCAACGATAGACGATAAGAGCGATATAAACACATTATCGTGATAGATGTATGTGCTTTTGTCATACTGAGAGGCAGGTTTCAATCGAAAGAACTTCCCGTGTATTTGTTGATAAGAGTTTGCATGTATTCCATATGCATTGAGCCTGTTACACCATATATGTTTAATTCATACGGTTATGAAAATGTAAATTTGATAATTTATTATGTAGGAATATATTAAGGTAAATGATCATGTTAAATATTATCATATGCCTATTTTTATCACGTAACAATATGTTCCACAACAGCAGCCAATGGGAGGTGACTAGTGCAGTGACCGTGAAGAGACACTGGGCAAAGTTATATGGAGTAACCTTAGGTCAAGGTAGGTCAGTGTGAGAACCGGCTCCCAGTCCTACGCAATACAGCATATCTGAACTGGAAGCTGGGGGGATTAGCGGTTCGGTTTTCCGCACAACACTTAATCCAAAAAATACGAGAAAATGGTAAATTAAATTGTGTTTTATTTATGGAGCTCTTTAATTGATATGGTCCTTAGCGTCCCATGCATATTGGGCGTGAAAGACCGGTAATTTTGCTCAAAGGCCTCTTTATCAGGCTTGAGGTTCTTTTACGTGCCGTAAATCTACGACACGGGACCACCGGACTTACTTCCCTTCCAAAGGAAGCCATGTTAAGGATTTTTACGACCGAAAAAATCCATTGCCCTCCGCCGGATTTGAACTCGCGACCTTGGGAACTAGAAGCTAGCGCGGTACCACCAGTCCACAGAGGACAACGTGAGAAAAGGGTGGTGTACTGTTTTGGCGAAATGACAAATACAACTTGGTAGCTATTGGCCTACACTAACAGTGTGGAAGTTATGCCTTCATCTTCCCATAAGTGTTTCGTGGTCGATAACTGAAAAGTACACCATGTTTATGTCAGCTCCACTAGAAGTTGAATCGTCATTAGAGTAACATCGTACTACGCATTGAAACTCGCAGATTTAGTGATAAAGTACCCGAGGTGTGTTTAATGGATAATCATAGGTACAGCATAAGGTTTACGAGATGCCAGCCTTTTCAAATCGTGATTATCTTGATATGTTTTCTTAGTGTATGGCCTGCAAGATCGCCGGACCCGAATTCTCTGGACTTTTGCTTCTGGGAGGATGTGAAAAGCAGGGTCTACAAAACATCGATTACTGGCGTCGAATCTTTGAGACAACGTATTCATCTGTCTGTGGAGGAAATACGCAACAGTGAAAGTGTCTTTGCTAGAGTACGACGTAATTGGTTACGAAGGTGTGATGCTTGCAGGTGCGCAAATTATGTACATTTTGAACAATATCTGTGAATTGTGTGAATCATTTACTTTATTGCTTAGTCTTTAGCTGCCATGCTAAAACTACCATTTAGTAGAGAGCCTATATAGCTTTTATGTTTGTTTTCATATCAGAAAGATGGTTTAGTTAATTAAATTAGCAGTATCAGTTGCATTTAACATAAGTTTAATGCTCAAAGATCTGATTATCCCTAGATTCTATGTTTAGGTTATAAAATGTGTCATTTGAAGATGCAGATACAATTATTACAAGCTTACAAACACGAGACGTTTATCTACACTCATGATTCGCATGCCATACAGCGAAAGTGAAACCTGTTTATGTGCTGACCTACTTCGGTTTTGAAAGGTAGAGCACCACCCATGCTCCCAGCTGCCAGTCCCCTCTCATTGCAACGTTGCCAACGTGTGCGTTTTATGTTCTCAAAAAACCTAAAATATCTCTGCAGAAAATGGTGATAGAAAACAAATTAAAGATACAAGATATGTTCCAAGCAATGAGATCTGCAACTGGTTAAAATGAATGTAATGACTTCCCTTTCACCCGATATATAGTTGTTTACCCGTTTATTCAGTATATATTTTGCTGCTACTGCGGCTGTGAATGTATTCTGTGAGTGATAATGGACATGGGTAACAACTCTTGAGTATTTAAGCGACTGAAAGGAATATGGAGAGCAGTAGAAGACTAAGTGAAACTAAGAGTAAAAATATACAGCAGTTGCCCCTAGGAATGATGACATTAATGCTAACTGTAATAATTCAGAACAGAGAAAAGAGTATATATGCTGCAGGTTCCTTGTGCTTAAATGGTCTGGTTAATGATTATGATAATTTGTGCAGAAACAGTAGAAACAGGATAATTTCCTGCTACATTTTATGAAAGCTGATCTACCTAAACGGCGTAGAGTAAAGTAAGACTTAAAAACTATAAATATCTGTGTCTGCTTCATATTTCATAAGAAGTGAAGATGGAGAAGATCCTCCAGTACGTGCTGCTACTTTTAGAAAAGTGACAGTACGTTACTACGAATGATTAGTACCTAAGTTTTGTTTGTAATCACTATTTAATTATTTATTGAATACGCAATATTAGTAATCAAAAACATCGTTTTACGTATGTTTCTGGAGATAGGTTAGGACATACTGCTAAAAGGTATAAACTGAAATGTTTTGCGTCTAAGTAAGACTGAGAAGGGCCAGTTCGCGAGGGAAACTTCGCGAGAGGAATGAAGAGCAGGTTCAATATGTTAAAAGAGATATACAGAAATATAAGTGTGGTGCAACATATTATTCTAGAAATAAAATTTGCGTTCTTATCTTCCACCAGTACTGACTTGAAGAAAATGTATGACAGGCCCAATTTTCTTTTAAAATCACAGGTGAGGGTACTAACATACGAAAAGGTTGTAATAATTGTGTGAAATGTTAGTATGCTGCAGCAATAGAAGTTGAGGTCTCCAAACCAAGACAGAAGCTTCTGTAATGTCTTAAGCACCTGAACTTTCTCTGATGAACAATGTCAACAAAAACTAAGCTAATGATGTGAGGAAGTTAATGAATTACTTCCGTAATACCTTGGAAGAGGGCGAAGTTTTAAACGGATGTGCCAAAGATTCTGACAATGGAATGGATAATGATGAAGAACAATTGCACTGGGATTACTTGCAATGTTTCGGGTAATGTGTTGCACAATAAAAGTTGAATCCTTGCAAATGAAGAGTTCCTATAAGTGTATCACAATGTTGGACAAATCAGGGTTGAAATGCGTTTAATTGTTTTTAATTCAAAAGTGCAAGTATTATTATTGTTATTATTATTAAATATATATTTCATGAATTTATCGGCTATGAATGAACACTATTTAAAGAGTTTAAGATATGTGTATTTAAAAATCGATATGCTGAATTATAATAAATCCTGAATTTTGTCATATTTTAATTAAACTTTTACTTTATATTAATTAATACACCTCTAAAGGAGAAAATGTCAGCTTTTCCCAAGAATTACTATACCAAAGTCTCCGAGTAAACTCAAAAAGAAATCGTGGCGTTTATTGAGTTTTGTTAAAACGGTGCTCAGTTGGTAAGGTAGTAAATATTAGTATTGTATAACTGAGAGATGCCTGACTTGAACACCAATGTGGTATTCATTTATATGGATATGATGTAGAAATCACACCCACACCTTCTAACGCATACACAATATTTCTTATAACATCTGAGGCCTACAACGAATGAGGCAAAAAATGTGTAACGAGTGTTGAAATGAACGTGGGAATTAAGAAACCATATTTTCCTCTTTCAAGATAAGACAACCTTACCCATTTAACTCACAAGACGATATTCGAACTCGAACCTTTGAATTATTTGGAATACATGCTGTCTTATGAAGATAGGCATAGTTTATGGTTGTGTAGTTGGTGACAAACGAACAGATTAATTTTGTGTTTTAAAGCAATTCACTGCAGTAATACACCGTTGTTCTCTATGAAACAACGCTCGAACGCTCACACTAACAATACTAATAGCAGAAAATGAAACGACAGATTCCGGTAGAAACGTAGAATAAATTTAAGCCTCACACCTTGAATATTACAAATTTTAAATACATTAATGAATGGAAGTTTTTCAGCGTTTGATTGTTGATAATCGCGTCATGGGCGCTCAGTCAGTAATATGTTTGGAGGCCATCAAGCATTCGCCCGTAATACCTCTTAGGCCCTCTTCTTAGTCCGAAAACTTGGCGGTCTTCAAACTGATGGGCCGATGCTCACGAAGCTACTATGAACTTTTAAAGTGCATTAGAGCCCTTTCAACAGAATTGTAGTGAAAATTCAAACTTTCACGCAACATACCACTAGTAACTGAACAACTGATATCTCACTGTATTTCTGCATTCACCGAATAATCCAGGCTTGACACATTGTGGCTTTCATCTTTCTCTTTCACAGAAATCTCCATCAACCGTAACATTAAAATGGGGATGTTTGTTTGTGGAAATAGGGGCTTTGTTCTTTTTTGTGAACATATAAAGTTGCATCAACTACCACATGTTTAGAAATGACTGTCATGGTTTCTCAAATGTGTTGGGATCTCTTCGGTAGTGGTATTGTTACGAATACAGCAGCCCAGCTATACAAATTAACAAAATTATTTCAAAAACCTCGGTAAAATGGATTCAAAACTAGGATATAATAAAAAAGAAACAACAAATAGTATCGTTCTGCTGAGAGACACCGCATGCTAGATTAAGGAAGTCATGTCCTCTCCAATTAACAACTAATTTCATAACATTAGGAGTCGCTAATTTTACATTTTAAATACAATGTCTTCTTCTTCTATCTATCCAAACATTTGTTTTGTAAATCGTATTTTAATTACTCATGTAGAATATATGCCATAAGGACAGTGAAACACTAAGGGGGTATACTAAAATTGCCACATAAATGCAACATATAAAGTTACTCAGAAGTTAACGCATTTATCACCGAGCAGGATGGCTCAGATGCCTGCATTAGGGACGTCCCGGGTTCGATTCCAGGTGACCGCCCACTCTAATCATGGGTTTTTTCGTAGTTTTCCCCTGGTCGCCTAGGCGATTGCCGGCATGGTGTATTCTACATGAATTCTCCTTTCCACTATTTCCTCTTATTAATCCCTCCCTTTCGCGTTTCGGGTGAGTTTTCAGGTCCTGCGGTGCTGACGGTGTCTGGCAGGTGGCGTAGATCTTGCGCATTGGAAAGATTTCCAAGGTATAGACACAAAGATGAAGCTGGTCGCTGTACGCATGGTGTCTCCCCTGTAGGATAACACATCCTATAACTTAGCACATTTATAAAATTCACAGGGAAAATGCGTACTACACTTCTGTATATTCACAATCTGGAACAATGTCTCCAGATAGGCTGATCGAAAGACCGACTATCTTCTTTCAATAAAGAAATGCAAAAATTTATTGGTAAGTATCGTTCAGGCGTACAAACATGGTGATAACCAGTATAGAAGGCTTACCAATTCGAGGATTTTTGTATTTTAATTTTCCCTTTTAAATTTGGTGCTTTAATTTCTCCTATTATGCCCAAGTACGCACTAAATTTTGCAAAACTATTTAAAATCCACCAGTGGCTGAACTACAGGCTGCTTACTTTTGTTGAATACGGAGTAAAACGGAGTGATTTTGGCGCCGTTCAAAAATCAGGAAAGAAAGAAAGCAGTTTTGAGTGGTTAAAATCCTATTTCCAGTGAGAGGCAAATCAGGATCTTCACGGTTCGATTTCTACACTGCATGATATTTTACTTTCTCTAGCACCTACTTATAGTAAGCAGAGAAAGTGTTGCATTCCACCCAAAGATTCAATATCGAGCTTTCACAGAAAGCATAATATGTTCTGAAGTCGTCTGAATCCATAAAAGCATTTTTAGAAGAAAATCGTCCGTGTGTGTATGTGCGTGCGTGAGCGCGTATGTGTGTCCATCTGTGAACAGTATTGACTCAAAAAATAAATGTGGGATAAATAGGTACCAAACTTCTAATTTAAGTTCCGCGTCTTCCAACGATCGGGCACTAAGGTTATCAAGAAAATTCCTACCCCAATCCCTATGTGGAACATTTTCGTTCTTATTTTCGAAAAATCATCTTTTACTGTACGGTGTTGAATAAAATACCACATGCTAAAAATATTTGCGTAAATAACTATGTCTATTTTGAATTTGCTGCAAATAGCCTGTGAAGCCCTGTTCTTCATTCTGAATGAATTTTTATAATTCTGTATAACTGAAAAATCACAAGACATAGATACAAATATATAGATAGGAATACGATTTTTATTTTTTCTGTATCATTAACCGTATCAAGATGTTGTGACGTTAAACTGGCTTAACTGTACTTTCCTTTAACTACATAGGTCTTATAGGCGGCCTTTCCTTTGGAACTTATTGCCTATTGGCAATGGTAACTCTTGTCGTTGGGTTTCTTTTACTTTGGTTTTTAATCATTAGATCATACACACATTCATTCATACTTCCAGACTCTAGGGAGGATAAGGAATAATCTTGGCTGGAGAAACTTTTCCTAACTCATAGCACAACGGCTCTACCGACTGAGCTACGGGGTCAGCCATTTGTCTTCTGTTTTCTACTTATTTTGTTCACATATGCAGAGGTTCTTTCTAAAATGACTATTTACATATTCAGTGGGTTCTTCAAGCTGTGAATTTTGCGTAAAATCGCATTGTCGAATTTTAAGTTGAATGCAGTGGCTATTTTCTGTTCATAGATCAGTGATAGAGCAAACGAAATATTTTAAATTGTATCTTAAAAGGGCAGATTTTGTGGAAGACCTGAAAAATACTTAAAAGCTCCAGACATAAAATAAATTTCGGATCGGGATTGAAAAGTAAAGTGTACACTCCCCCCCCCCCATGCTATCGCTTTGTACTAAGATGGAATGCAATTACAGTGTTGTAATTTTTAGCATGTCCAAGATAAACTTAAGTGTGTCTACCGAAGGGTACAGATGTGTACCTCGTACAATAGAAGTTGAGTGTATGTACTGTAACGTGTCGGAACACCACTCTGATTCGCGCTAGAATTAGCGTGTTCTCGCCTTGCCATCTGCATGTCTCAGGTTCAAATTAAATTTACTTTTATTTATGGATGCTCTTTAACTACTACGATTCTTAGCGTCCCATTCTATATTAGGCTTGAGGTTCTTTTACGTGCCGTAAATCTACGACACGGAACCACCGGCTTTACTTCCCTTTCGAAGGAAACTATGCCAAGGACTTTTACGCACGAAAAAGTATCCGTCGTCTTCCTAGGGTGTGAACCCGCGACTTCGGGAAGTATAGGCTAATGTGGTGTCACTAGACCACGGAGGACGACACGTGTCAGGTTCGCAGTTTCCCCGACTTGTGCTTGAAGATACTGTAAATTAAGGCTTTTTCTATTACTTCTTATTTTAGGAGTGGGTGAGAGCAATAATAGAACCACATGTTCGATTATTAGCTGGATACTATACCTGTTAGAGAAGTATGAAAGCGGCTAGCCAAGTTATTTCCCTGAACATGTTCGCCTTTTTTCTGTATTCTTAGCACCTTCCCGTACCCCGCTACTTGTAATAATTAGTGGGAAGCTAAACTCATTGTCTCACATGATATCTGTCCCATCATTCTTCACACAGCGTGTCGTAGGTTCAGCACATAACTGTTGAGAAATCAAAGTCAAAGTGGACTATGTATATATTGCAATGGGTAGGAATGTGGAATCGAAGCTGAATTGGTGTAAGGTATGCCACTATCTAGAACAGTGTCAGGATAATATCCCTTATTACACATATAAATACCTCATTAAACTCAGTAATGATTACAACATTTTCAGCCGCAATATGATCTTCAGGAGGCTACTTAGTTGTTACATTAGAGGATTTATCTGTGTCAAAGCTTTGCAGAACTAAAGAATTTCAAGTCCCTTTCAGTATAAAATTAAATCCTTAAAGTTAAATAGTTTAGAGTAGCTTTCCCCAGCTGGATTTCAGTTCACTGACAAACTTCGAACGTAACTTGTACAGGCTGGTCAAATATTGTACTTGCAAATTTTAATGTTATTTTCCCAAACTGGTGAACGTTCAAATTACAGTACGCAAAGCAGCTTTCACAAAAAAGTCAGTACCTAAGGAAATATCAAATTACGCATAGACGTATACAATTATTGGTATTGAAAATGTAAAGTTATCTTAAGAAAACTAGTACGGTATAAAACACACAAAATGACAAATTATTTTCACAAGAAAATAAAAATTATCTTTAAAATCCGGGAAGTTATTATAACTACAATTTAAAGTTCTTTCCCAAGCAGGTAAACTATCCGAATTAAAGAGTGCAATGCAGTTCTAATCAAAAGCTCCAGTACATTGAGGAAAATCAAATTACCTTTAGAACTGTACAATTATTGGGATTGAAATTGAAAATTAAATCCAGAAAACTAGTAACACATGAAATATAGAAAATGCCATGTTACTTTTAAAGCTGTTCGTTTTTTTGGAATAGAACATTTAAAGATACTTTCAGAAAACTAGTAAATTATGAGCAACCAGATTTCCAAATTACTTCCAGAAGGCTATTAAGTTAGTAAATTTACATTCATCACATGTGGTTGTTCAAGTGTAACAAAATCTCATAAAGCTTTTAGAACAATAACAAATATTGACAATTTTCAGGAAGGGCGAAATATTATTCTCTCAGATAACTATACAAAGCCATTTAGAGCAATGTCAGATAAGATTAGTCTATCAAAAACAGGAACTTCAGGAATTAATCCTTGGTTGCACTCTAACGGTAACCTTTATATTCAAGCGTCGTTACCACAAAAATCTAGCTAAATAACGGAGGCTTAACCAAACTAACTACACGACTTGGACTATGGCAGGATTACAAAAAGAGGGGAGGGGTAAAAGGTGCCCTGATTATGCCCATTTGATCTAAAAGTACATATATACCCGCTTTGGATGAAAGGCGAAGCACGGAGGAGAAAAACACGATAAACGGATTAAAACCAGTCAAACTTGCCCTAGTCCTCAGACCGCCGTTAAAGCAAATAGTGTAATCACCTATTAAAATCACATACAGTCGTATAACAACTAACCTCAAGAAAACGTGCCTTTAAAAGCAAACGAATATCACAAGAATCCCTACACTGCCAAGACCTTGTCAAATTAGAATTAAGCAAAAGTAAAATATTTTAAAAACCCGAAAGAAGACCATCCTACCTACAGTCACATTGTGGAAATGACATTACTTTCGACCAGAAAAATGGAAACCAGCATAATTATTGAACAATTTATGTATGATCTAGTGATGCTGCATAGAAAACAACTGCAAATTATTAAATGTCTAGCCAATATTTGTAATAATTTCGTTTCTTTCATTCTCTAACCTTTTTGCGGAATTAATTAATATAAGGAAAATAAGCAGCCTTTGCGCTCTTAATTTGCAACACTTTGTAACCTGCTTTATAAAACCATGAGGGTTAACCACGATTTAACTAAACCTGGAATAATGGTGCCAGGTATTGCCCTTGACATGATAATCAACTAGAAGTATGAAAACACGGTGGCAAATAGAGCGATATTACAACGTGTAGGATTTGTAATGTAATTATGAGCTCTTGAAACTGGTTAGCATTAATTTCGCGGTGCTTCGCCTTTGACGTCGGCAAGGAACTTTACCCTCTCCCTTCCTCCAGACAGCTCCTCCCTTTACAACACATGTGGGGTGTTCTCTCACAAATGTATTCTGACTGCCTCTAAATGAATTTTCTTAACGTTCATATGCAATATTCATCAACCCCTAAGGTTCTACAGTTATAAATGGGTTAGTATATTCTTGTTGGAGCATAAGCCTGTGCTTCCAAAACGATGAGCACAGGCAAAACTAGGACAATAAGACCTCGCAAACTGTCATGCAGTCTTTCCTAAGCTGTTATTCATAGAATGTATGCTTATAGCAACGAGCATTTCGGCTAGGAAAAATTGCCACCCTTATTCTCGCAGCTCTGCTCCTTCTGGTTAACTCTTTTTTTTTAAAAAAAAACTGAATGTGTAGTACCGGATGGTTAAAATAAAACTGATGGTATTCAGCGTGGGTTGATATTAGGTAATTAAGAAATACGCTCGCGAATTATCAAAAAAACTATATACATTTGAAGTGTTATATCCATATCACCTTCTCTATCACTCCTCACAAAAGCTCTTTATTCTATCTATTTCTTGTTAATCCGGATAAACGTTCAACTCACATTTGCATCTCGTTGTAGGATACAATAAGTAAAGCGGTAGTCAAAATTTTAAAGAGCGTGTCGCTGTGTGATGGCTTTGATGTTCCAGCTCTTTGCATGACCATGAGAAATAAACCAATAGACACCTTCCATTTGATAAAAGTAAAGTATTTTAGAATTCAAAACAACGACAAGGAATATCTCGAAAGTGGTTAACCCCAAAATATTGTGTTTTACATAAATTGTGTGTTTTAACAAGATGTGCTATTTTGTGCAGTAAGTTGTTATCTCTTACAGTTGTTCAGTTATACAAAAGCAATTCAGAATTAAGAGAACTTCACAGGCTATTTCAAGAAAGTTCAGGTTATACGTTTTATACGTTTCGTTCATGCAAATATCTTAAACATGTAGTATTTTAATCAAAATAATTACAATCTTTTTTGAGAAAACAAAAAAAGAACTTTTTTCCATGAAAAAGATAGTTTGAAGTGGGGGGAATTTTCTCGAAAATCTCCGTGTGCCATCCTTTGAAGATGTTGTCCTTAAATACAAAGTTCGGTATTTAACCGATCTTGAGTTTTAGAGTTATGCTGATTACTCACACTTGGAACACACACACACATACACACACACTCGGATCTTTTTTGGATACAGAAAGTTTTAAAACCTGTACTTCCGTCGAAATCTCAGTATAGAATTTTCGGCTGGAATGCAATACTTCACCTACTTAATATAGGTAAGTACTACAGAAAGTAATTAGTTCCAAATGTTGCCACAAGTTGAAAATATGACGTTGTAAGCAGTTACAATGTGCAGTTTTCTATAACATTGACGTCAGTATGTTCTTCCGGTGATGTTGCGTCGTGTCAGTTTCCTGGTTACATGATGACGCGTGTTGATGATTCGTTTGGTGAAGTGAACGTTGTTGAAAACGTGAAATGTTGAAGCTTTCTTATAACAATGGCTGCTTTAAAATGAGAGACCGTGCACTGCTAGTAAAGTTGTTTTATCAGAATATCAGCAGTAGCAACGTTACACTGCAGAAATATCGCCGTTATAAACAGCTGAGAAGAGGTCCCATGTAAAGTAATGGGCTAATGAACATGAATGAACACTTCTAGGAAAAGGTGATTGTGAGGACATTTCAAAGAACATGTGCAAGCGGTCTCTGTCTGATGTAAAGGCTAGCATATAACGAGATATCGCTCTGATTTCACCAGATATGCGCGAACAAATGTCGACCATGCCATCTTACGGCTGCAAAATGTTGCCGATTGAGGGGAGGCATGCTGAACAGTATAACTATAGTTCCTAATAAACATGCCAGAACCACCGTTATCATGTGTTTGGTGTTTCCTGTTTTCCTGCGCCCATACCACATTCTGGTTGCTTGCAGCGGCATATTTCAACTGGTAGCAACTGGAACTAATCATTTTTTGGCAACATTTGCAAGCGTGGTGCTCATTTAGCATTTTTACGAGGTTTCAATCATCTACGATCATTGCAATCCGTGCTGTACCACGTGGATTGTAACCACCCGTAGACTTCAATATATGCTGTGATTAGCCTATTTCATTTTATCCAGTGAAAAATACGGATATAAATTCACATATCCATTTGTTAATTTTTGTTTGTAGAATCCCACAATCAGCAGTGCTTGCATGTGCAGAAAAGTGCCCCAATCCCCTAAATTGTCACAATGTTTTTTTCTCTGTGTAAGGTAACTTTTAACTCCGCTCATTTCTCTATGTGACTAGCCTGAAAAATAATTTAAGCTCATAAAAACTAACCAATGAACTGTGTTTTAATCAATGTGGAATGAAGGGGTGTTTCGGATGCCACCTCTATGAAAAAGTTTCTCTACGATTGGCACAAAAAGTAAGGCTAAATCAATTATAATATTATTGGTCTTCTAGAGAAAGTGGCATAGAATTATTTGCATGTGTGGTTAAACTTAACGACAGTAGGACATTTAAATGGGAGCTTTAATGAGACGACATGGAGACGAAGGTTAAGTTGTTGCCGCTACTAAACGGCAATAAGAAAACCGACGTTAAGAAAACGGAAGTGCAGCATGCAAATATAAGGTTTAAGTTGAATGTTGCCCTTCGGCAGCACGGCCATATCTTTTGGAGATAAAGTATCCTTCCAATCCAATGACTAGAATTATACTAAAAAGCAGAGTGTACACTCTGGTAGGGAGTGGAGCTAGATTTTGTCAGTACCAACTTAAACAGCTCTGTTCCATTGTGGGCCATTTTATGCACGCCAATATATGTAATCCGTCTCTGGCCCTGGTCACACAAGTAATATATTTTACTCCTAGGGAATATCCGTCAAATGAAGTAGATGCAAATGCCACAAAGAGATGGGCACGACCAGCTGTAATTATTTCTCCTCAGAGAATTGAACCATCTGAATTACTTTCTCATATGGAGCCTTCCGCACTTTGCAGCAACATTATTCCGTGTGCAAAATAAGGTGATTGATACGGTATTGACCGAATAAGTAGAATCAACATTAGGTTTGATCGTAATCCGTCTTCTCGTGCTCAACGATGACATTAAAGTAACTCCAGCAAAGAAGATAGAGGACCATTCTCCTAGAAATGACAGATCGATGAAAAGGAAATGCACCTATCTATATTCGTAGTAATTTCAAGGATTTTCCACTCAATTTTAATACTCTACCTATAAGACATGAATATAGGGTATGGAGCTATAGCAATTTTGTACACCTTCATTCGGCGATCCTGCAGGACCATGTGTACTTTATTGATGATATTTGCTGTCGTGAGGGATTCCGGTCTTCCAAGCTTTCATGGTCACGTTTAACCTCGTGGGCCACTTGGAAATTATGGTGCGGAACCACCAATTATGATTGATACAAGTATAAAGAAAATTACAATTATTATTAACAATATTCTGGAACATTCTCTTAAAAGTTAATGAAAACTTCCTCTTACACCTGTTTCATCCATACCCTTCCTTCGGAAGGTTCAAATTCTATCAGGACCGTCCTCCCTGAATGAGGATTCTTCCAGGTATACCTCAGTCCTCATATGTAATTCATAAATACCGGGAGGTACTCTAAAATTAGGCCTGGAATGTTTTCTTTCCAAATGTCCTTTCTCAATTATCATTTTATTTCACATGACACTAGTGCCATTACCTGCGGTACCTTACGTAATGAGAGCGACGTTTATACCATTAAAAATACACCCTTCCTTAGAAGCACTTAATAAACGCACAGTGTTCTATATTTGCCATACTTCAGTGTAATACACTGTAACACATACTTTGCCTACCATAATTATTGAACAATTTCTATGTTATTGTACAAATGTTTCCAAGTCTGACCTTGAAAATGAATCTGCTTCGGAAATGCTGCTGCAATCCGACAAATTCTCAAATGACCTTCATAAATACCGAATAATAATGAAAAACTGGTATCACTCGTTAATTATTCATTATGTAATACTTTATAAGTAATAAAATATAATCACGCATATCATTTTGGTATGCGTCTTTTTCAGAAGGCCAATATGTGAGATATCGCGATTGCCAGCCCATTAGAGTCCCTTTACTTTGGAGAGAATATTTAACATGCAAATAGTTTTTAGTATGGGGTCTATTTAATAACAATTGTACATATACATACAATACACAAGCAAAAGTTTTCTAAATACAACGTTTGGTTTCCGGTTAGCCGTTTGTAAATGTTAATATAAATTGTATGCAGAACAAAAAGTTACATAATTGCATTGTATCATAAATATTTTATTGTATAACCAATTTTATATATTATATGACATATTTTTATAGTTTATTAAGTGGCAGAAATTAATAATTACTTCAATTTTTCTATGGATTAACCAACTATTTCAACAGATCGCATAAGGTCTTCTGCAAAGTCATAACAGCCATTTTGGAATAATTTTAGTGAACATATGCTGTGCAAATTGTCTGCATGCATTATTGCGCTCAAGTACATCTCAGTTTGTTGTGATGCCTCAAAATGTTCCACAAGGTTTCTGAGGATTAAGTGTCCTTTCCGGCATGGATATAGAGGAGCTATTGTGTTCCGTTCCCCTAAAAGCAAAACAAACGTTATTAGGAAAAGCCACCTTTATGTGTGTGTTTTCTGTGTGAGAGGGAGAGAGGAAGAGAGAGGAGGGAAAAAATAGAATATAACTAACAAATAAGATATCAAACTACACATTTTGAAACAGCAACTTTTTAAAAATGCAAGTTTCAGACTTTTGGGAAATTCAGCTCACCCCAACAAACTATTGTATTGGAAAAAGTTTTTATATTTTTATACTCTAAAAGTGAAGAACGATTATGATTAAAATACCATATGTTTAAGACATTGGAATGGTGGGTTTTCTGCATTGAATTGGTTGAATTTTACATAGTAAATGCGGAACCTCAAGAGACAGGCAAGGTTTACTACAGTAAAAATGAAAATGTCGCTAATATATGCTATTTATTACAATATTTTGCTATGTCCTGAACAGATTTTCGGTTGTTAAATTTTACACCTTTCAGCAGAATACTTTGAAATCTTAAGTCGTTTTTATTTGCTTTTAAGGAATACGTAATATAATGCTCAGAATGTAATTATTTCTTGTTATTTAATCGGGATAGAATATGTGTATTAAAGTAGCATTAAGTAGTTAATTAAAAAGATGGAAAAATAATCATTTTATATGAATGACTTGTATAATAACTGAAAATAAAACGATAATGGGTAGGGAATACCCTGTGACTTTTACGCATTCTTTTTTATTTTATCGAACATATACCAAGTAGTGGAGGGAGTATTGTATTCCATCCATAAATGCAATACTGAGCTTTCACCATAAATCATGTTTCGCAGGCTCATATATATAATTTTTTGATAAAAAAGTCTGTGTGTAGGAGCGCGATTGTGTGTATGTTTGTGTCTGTGAAGAGCGCATTTCAAAAACGAAATGCGGATATGACAAACCTGATTTTTAAGCTCAGCATCTTCCAAGGATGCGACATGATTTTGAAGAAAATCCGCCCTCCTTAAACTAACCTTAACTTCGAAAAATGTTCCCTATTTTATTTCCTCAAAAATATCTCTGCTGATGAAACATAGTCTGCTGCATTTTTAAGATATTTACATGATTAATAAAAATGTATGTGTTGAATTTTCTGCGAATTGGTTGAGAAATCCTCTTCAATCAGAATGAATTTTGTATAATTTTTATTACTGGTAAAGCATAACACGTAGTCAAAACTTTATTCCACAAAGATATAACCCCCACCTCTGTGATATACGGTTAGCGTATCTGCATCATATTTAAGAGATCCTGAGTTCGAATCTCGGTCAATGTGAGCCTTTTCCAGTGTATACCCTTATCTTGAAAATAGGAATATCGGGTAACTCTAAGCTCTATGCACCCCGGACTCATTTGAATGCCAATTTAACCATTTCATTCATTGTCCGATATGACCTATATAGTTATTTGCTAATTAGTTAAAGAACGCCACACTTAGATAAAAATGTAGATTTTTTTTAAACATAGGTAGAATTTATTTCAAATAGCACTTCTTGCATCAGCCACTTCTAACTAAAACTAAATTGAGTTTTATTTATGGACACTCTTTAACTACTATGGTCCTTAGCGTCCCATTCTATATTGGGCGTGAAAGACCGGTAATTTTGCTCGGAGGCCTCTTTATCAGGTTTGAGATTCTTTTACGTGCCGTAAATCTACGACACGGGACCACCAGCTTTACTTCCCTTCCGAAGGAAGCCATGCTAAGGATTTTTACGCCCGAAAAAAACCCATTTCCCTCCGGCGGGTTTGAACCCACGACCTCGGAAACTAGAGGCTAGCACGGTACCACCAGTCCACGGAGGACGGCATCAGCTGCTTTGGAGGTATTCGTTGTCATAGGTTTGAATTTTTCAATAATTTTCGTATTTTGAAGCGCTGTCACTATTCAGTTGTTTCTCACGATGTCCAGAAAAGAGAATGGAATTTCAAGATCATTAATTACATAGCGACCGCTTTTTAAAACATTTGACTATCGGTTCAGCTTCCTCTGTTTCCTTTTTGCCTACAATAAAATGTGTAATAAATATGTTTCTGCAAACATATACATGTAGTAGATAGAAAAATAAGGTTTTGTAGGAATAGTCTGTAGTAGTTACATACAGGTATACGGCAGTGGCTAGAGAAAGGCATGTGCATTTAACATACACAACAATTTGTTCATGATAAGTTGCTGTAAGGTTGATAAACGTCCTCTGACTTTTAAGTGTTAAAACGGCGTTGATAACTCTATTAACTTCTCTGAAAAAATTACTTCAGGGAAAAGCATAGAATGTTTACCTCAAGTCAAATGCATAGTAACAATAATGTTTGTTATGTTGGCAATCATACACTCATTTAAACTGAAACACAAAATAATCGGCGAGGCCAGTATTGTGTGTGCGTTTGTACCGGTTACCTGCTTTGTGTTAGTGCGGTGTTGTGGTTTATGTGTCCTGTATGCATTAGTGGACTTAGTTGAAAGCGGAATAAAATGGAACATGGCGTGTGGGCATTTATAGGAGACGGAAAATTTTCATTCAACTGAAATTGTAAGAAGTTATAGCCTAGGTATGTATTTGTTTATATAGGGGACAAAAAGCAAAAGTAGTGAAATGGGAACAAATTGAAATATTTCATTCGGAACTAAATTACGAATCAGCTGAGGCCTCTAACAGTGGATAGTGCATTTGATTTCACAACTTAGACAAACTCTTAATGGATGAAAAGCAGTAATTTGTTTTAGTTATTAAACCCTTTATTCCAAACGTTAACTCATTTGGGTGGAGAGAATGTGGAAGGAGCGGATAATCAAACTTAACAATTTTATTAATTTGCGGAATATTGCGGAAATAAACAATGAATCTCGCGAAATAAACATTTACGATTAAAGATTTAACAAGATGTGGTTTATACCGGAGATATGATGTAAAATACATAGGCATGTGTATTGAGGTCTTAAACTCTTATTTGAATTAATACTATTTTGTTTGCTGAAATATGTTAACTGACGTTATCAGCCACGGTTATTGAAAAATCTCATCATTGTTAACGCAATTTGTATAGTGATGGAATGCGGTTAAAATTCATGCTAAAGTTCACTGCTTGCATCCATAGTGAATAGCAAATAGCAAATCATTCGAGTTTTAGACGCGCAGAATTAAAATGTAAACTTCTGGATGGCCAAAAAATCAGAATCGATGTTGGCAGAGAATTGGATCACCTCCTCCTGTAGGTTCACGAAAGGATGTATTTATATTTCGATCGGTTAAAAGTATAGTAACTGCTCCTGCAAGAACTTCCAACGGCTATACCTTTTTGTACTCGGCCGCAACTGCTCTTCTCTCTATTTCTAAAAAACATCCCTCGGCATAGGGCTCTCAACGCTGGGCTGCTTCTTGCATTCCTCCGTCGATGCACGCAAGTATTTAATTTTCCTAAAATGCATTATAAGTGGGGCATATGGCAGACTTGAAAATGAATATTAGGTGACCAAATATGCTTACAGTTGATCATCTGTTATTTGAATATTAATCATCTTACGCGTCTCTTTTCATCTCTTAGATAATGCATGATGTGGATGGAGGGAGAAAGATGTTATTAGTTAAAAAAGGTTCTTGGTGCTGGGTATATTCATTAGTTAAGCAGTATATTTCATAATTGTATGACGTGTTCAATGTCCCTGAGCGTTGCTCACAGTGGCGCCAAATGAACAAACAAGCACTTGAGAATTTTTTTCCATTATCACTTTGATTATATATTTCTTGCGTTGGATATATCTGAAAATAATAATAATAATAATAATAATAATAATAATAATAATTTCCTTTAGTTAATTTGTTAAGTTGAATATTTTTCGTGCACACGTGTAGATACTATGAGAAGTGAAGAATAGGAAACAGCCGATTATAAAATACAGTATGATAGAGAAAATTAGTTATTTCTAAGGAAGCAGAACATCTAAAAAGGAATTCCTACAATCTTGGACAGAATCTAACCCTGCAAATTGAATCGGTATTCAACCCATAATTTTCTGAGAACTACTTTAACCTAATTTAAACTTACCTGTGTTATATTCTTGTTAAACTGAATACTCAGTTTATATCTACATTCATGTAATGTATTGCATGTTTCATCTATGTTTCTATCGTATAAGAACAACTCTGTATTGTAATAAGGTATTCCTACATTGCCAAATGTTCCATTATATATTAATCCAACGTTCATCTTTTTGCTTTTTGTGCTATTTACCTATAGTAAGGAAGTACTGCATTCCACCCAAAAGGTTCGAAACCGAGATTTCACCAAAAATACACGTCTTGAAGGTCTGTGTGGTTTGTGTGAACAGAAAAACACTAAAACGAAAAGTCGATTAAATACTTCGATATTTAAATGTTGGTATTTAAGTTCAACATCTTTCAAGGATGTGACACAAAGATTTTCAGTAAAATCCCCCTACTTAAACTAGCTTTTATACGGAATACTTTTGTTAGGTATGATTATCTAGTAGATGTTAAAGAACTATGTATTTTAAGATATTTTCATGGAAAATAAAATGTGTATCTTGAATTTCTAGGAATAGCCTATGAGATCCTCCTCATTCTGAATAACTACGAAAGTTATAATGGGTAAGTCGTAAGAGATACACAAGGTCTTGCGACACAAAATATGTGGATTTCTTTAAAACAATTGTCAAGTACAATTTATTGTGGTGATCATTTCTGATAAATTTTTATTAATTTCAATTTTTAAGTGCTTATGACTTTCCAAAGTGGCGAGTCGTTCTCTTTTCTCGTTGTTATGCAAAAGCATGAAATTTCAAATGCATCACACTGCGATCAGCTTTTTGAACGTCTGACTCGCTTTAGCTCATTGTATTCTTCTTACACATTACAACGAAATCTGTAATGAAGGTTTATCTGGATTAACAAGAAGTAGATAGAGTAATAAGATTTTGCAAGAATAGTTTGTATAACAGGAGAGAAAGGCATATGAATGTAATTTATCATATTTGTTTTGGTTTTTATTTGTGTAGCCCCGATTTAACTTCTGTGGTCATATCGGTGGCTTTGAACTTAGAAATAGCTAATTCTTGATTTTTTTCGAGCGTCCCTAGTTCTGCATAAAATCCTGGTTTTAATTAGGAAACACACGTTCACACGTCCAGTATCTGCGGAGGCTAGGGAATCATCTAGTTAAAGAAAACTTTCCCGTCCCAGACGGAAACTCTGGGTTAAAAAGTCGGAATGTTAACCACTTATGTATAGAATCAGTCGAAGTTCATCTTATCCTTGTTTTCATACATTTTTAAGAGCATATCCATGTGGTTATACCTAATTAGCTTCCTTCCTAAGGACGTATGGTGTTGTGAAACCGTATTTTGCTAGGCTGTTTACATCTTCCAGCTCGAACATTACCTCGTGCAGCAGTCAAATGCGCTTTCCCTGATTCTATTGTCGCCAAGCGGACATTAATATGAACAAACCTTGGTATATATTTTTAGATATATATACAGTGACTACAGAAAGTAGTCCTGCACTCTAAAAAGGTTCTAGTAGCCAAATTAAAGCAGTCAAAATTATCATTTTTAATATGCCGAAGAAACAAACCATTTATAGTTTGTGTTCTGGCGTTTTTCCAGGTGCTTTATTTTATAGGTTTTATAATTTGTTGAAACTTCACCGATATTCAACTTTTTCGTGCGTGGTGTCTATAAAATTATTTTAAATGTATTTATTAGAGAAATATGTTTTATTCTAATCCTTAAATTGCGATGAAAATGTGTTTTGATCCGATGTTCAGCGTCAGTCACAAATTCATTAACGCCTCAATTTTCACGATTTCTAATTTATTTTTCCGGCAGCTTAGATCAAATGTCGGTGACATATTCATTTATTATATAAATTAGCTTTATTAAATGCACATAAAATACTTTTGTAAATTCCACACACAAAAGTATCGGTGAAATTCTCAATTATAAAGCCAATAAAATGAAAAATTTGAAAATACAACAAAAAATGTCACCTGAAAAATTTCTTTGCTACTTATCTATAGTCAGTAGAACAAATATTGCATCCCATCCAAAATTTCAGCAGAAATGCACATTTGGAGGTCTTCTGAATTAAAAAACTGTATTTCAGAAGGTAGTTTGTGTGTCCATGTGCCTATCCGTGCACAGCTTAACTCAAAAACTAAAAGTCGCTAAATACTAAGCATGGTATTTAAATTCAGCATTTTCCAAGAATGTGACAGAATATTTTGAGGAAAATCTCCCCATCCCAAAATACGCCTTACTTAGAAAAGTGTTCGAATTTTCTTATATTCTCAAAAATGGCTCTTAACAATTTAATTAAAATACCGTGATATGTTTACGATATTTTCATGAAAAATAAAATGTATATCTTGGAATTTTCTGCGAGTAGTCTGTAAATGCCTCTTTATTCTAAATGATTTTTATGTAACTGGTAAACCTTATGTGATAGACAAAATCTTACTGCATAAAAATGAAAATATCGTTTAAATAAACAATTTATATCAAGTAACAATTCTTTATGGTGTTAACCATTACCGGAATAATCGTTGTTATTGGCATGAATGATCAACTGATACTCCTTTCAAGCGGTAGGTCGCTATTCGTTTTTTCTTGTCATACAAAGAACATGGAATTTCAAAGCTATCACATACCGCTATCTAAAAATCTGACTATCGCTTTGCCTGTAGTGCAATAATTTAAATGTGTAATGCGAGTCAATTTAAAAAGAAGTAGATTGAAGAAGGACAAGCTTTAGTAAGAATAGTTTGTAAAAACAGAGAGAAACACACTTGAATACAACACACAAGATATTTTTTTCCTTTCTGAGTATTCAAGAAATTAAATTGAGTTTTATTTATGGACGCTCTTTAACTGCTGTGGTTCTTAGTGTCCCATTCTATGTTGGGCGTGAAAGACCGGAAATTTTGCTCAGAGGCCTCTTTATCAGACTTGAGGTTCTTTTACGTGCTGTAAATCTACGACACTGGATCTCCGGCTTGACTTCCCTTCCGAAGGAAGCCATGCTAAGAATTTTTACGCCCGAAAAAATCCATCGCCCTCCGCCGGGTTTGAACCCGCGACCTCGGGAACTAGGAGCTGGCATGGTAACCACTGCACCACAGGGGACGATTCTCTCTCCACAAATTTGGCTACTAGAGCAGTCTTATAGTGAGGATAAATACTTTCTGGAGAGGTGTAGCTTCTACTAACGGCTATAGGCTGTAGTAGTGAATTATTTATGTAACTGTTGCTTCCATGTTCGGTATTTGCAACTTGTGGCGCTCATCAATGAATGCATGTGAATTACAGAATATCTTTTCACATTACTTTTGCTTATATATACTTTTTGTATTCGACATTCCCACATACAATAAGAGTAGTATTATTGAAAGTTTGAATTCTGTATAAATAAATCTTGATTATTTATTTAATGGCTTGCTTCAAAGCAGAAAATAACATTTTTAAGTTTTTTAAAAATTGTATTACCTTTTTAGTTAATGCCTTAAAGCTATAGCCTTGGTTCTACTGAAACCTTATTATATATGCCTTCATAATTAAGATTTCTAAAACAAAGAGTGGTGGGAGCTAATTTAATGAGATACGAAGTTAAAATATCAAACTTTTTCACCTAATTTTTCACAAAACTTATAATAGGTGATAAATGTTGAAATATTACATACCAGAGCATATGGTACAGAGTTGTAGAAATATTTTATTTGTTAAATTTCTGTAGAGTATAGGTTATACAACAGAGGGGGACACTTGGTGCACTGCGACCTGAATAGATCTGTTAAAGTTGCCACCCCCAGGAGGAAGGCATGACGAGAAGGAACCACAGAAGAGTGGAGATCGCAGGAAGACAGGCCAAAGAGACACGCAAAGGTCCCTAACAGTTCCAGGATCGAATATACGTGCCATTGCTAGAGCTGTCTAGAGAGGGCAACGAATGACCCGTCTAACAAGCAGCCCTCTAGTGTCCACGGGGAGTAATTTTTCCCTGCATTAAGCATGCACTTCATTTGTCTGAGAATGACGGAAAAGAAATCGTGGTAGATGAGTTATCATCCCAGCATTTGCCTACCGACCAGGAAGAACCACGAAACTTCCAAGGTCGAGTGGGCGGTTGACGGGAATGGAACCCAAGACCTCCTGAATTCGGGCTTCACTTTTACAGCGAAGCCATCTCGCTTCTATAAAGTAAATATATGAGTTAAACAAATGTTTTGTTGCTATAACTCGTTTAAGTAAAATTCTGGACGCATTGCAATTCTACATATTTTATCGTCGCTTTCCGAATACCATGTGAAGCATTAAAAGCATAAAAGTTTGAATGGCAGTAGTTTTTTTCTTCGTGATTTAATTCAGGCATGTCAAAGACTTAAGCATGTGGCTTCGGGCCAAAATGCTGCAAAATGGCTCTGTCGAGAGTACTAAAGCGGATAGGTGAGGAATAAATATTGTGTAGCTAACGGGCAAGAATAAATGTTGTGCAAAACTGAGACATGAGCTATCCATAGTTCCTATGAAAGCACCGAGTGCACAAACAACCAGTGTTGTTAAATGAAATTGATATTTATGCTACATTCAGAGAATTAATGTCTCTTAAATTTGTATTTTACTCCTTTTTCCCACACTTTTACTTCATTTATCACCTACCTGTAGTAAGTAGTGAATGTATTGCACTCCAACCAAAAATGTGATATCGATATGTCACACAAACGCATGTGTTTAGGTCTCCTGATTAAAAAAGAAGGGCACTTAAAAATATCCGCCCGCGAACAGTAGAGTTCAAAAACGAAACGTCTAACAAACACTAAACTTCTTCAAAGCTTGCGACACAATATTTTCAGGAAAACCTTCCAACCTAAAACTACCCTTTGTTTTGAAAGTGTTTCCTTGTTCCTAATTTTCGAATTGCTCAAACAATTTTGATTGAAATAGCCTACGTTTAAGATACTTAGGTGACTAATAAAATATGTATTCTGAATTTTCTTGGAATAGCCTGTGAAGCACTCTTCATTCGGAGTAAATTTTGACCAATTTTGTATAATTAGTAAATCATAAGAGATAGATAAAGACGTGCACAAAATGTAATTCTCTAAAAACAATACAGTCATTTAAAATAATATCTTACGGCGACTGCAATTTCCGAGATAGTCGTTTTAATTGGTTTGAATTTTCAAATACTTCATTTTTTGAAGTTGTCACCATGCAATTGTTTCTCACAATGTCACGGAAAGAATATATGGAATTTTAACGCCAGCGCTTCAGTCCCCTGTATTTCCCCATAAACATAGAATGAAATATGTAATGAAATATTTTTACAAATAGCAGAGGCACATAGAAAAATAAGTTTTTTTAAGGGTAGTGTGTTGAACACACACAAAAATAAAGGATAGTAGCTAGAGAGTCATGTGAATGTAAGACAATATTTTTATGTGCTGTCACCATTCAGTCGTTTCTCACGATTTCGTGGAAAGAGTGCAGTATCTCATTGCCCATGGATAACTATTTGACTACAACTTCAGCCTCCTGTTTTATATTTGTACCTACAACAAACTATATATTGAAATTATTTCAAAGGTTTACCTTAAGATGAAGCAGATATAAAAATAAGTTTTCGTAAAAATAGTTTGTAGAAGAGAGAGAAAAATAAACCATACTGGCTGGAAAAAGTCATGTGAATGTAATACCCTTGTTTTTATTTGCTCTGTCACCTACTATGGTGCGTAAGAGACATTATTCCACCAGTTTGATAACCATAATTGTGGGAAATAAACGTTTTGGGATCTCTTGAATTCCAAAAATCAGTTTTAGATAAAGGCTTGCGTGCGCTCGTTTCTGTGTCTGTGTGTACAACTTACTAGTACAAAATCGATAAGTTGGCTAAATACCAAGCTTAGTATTTAATTTCAGCATCTTCCAAGGGAGGATACAAGTAATTTTATATATATACATACTACGCTCCCTACATGGGAAAACATTGGTTATAGTTTATTTTCTCAAAAAAAAGGTTATTAACAATTTTTACTGAAATTTCACATGTTTAATATGCTGACACGAGATTATATATACCTTTAATTTTCTATGCGTATCCTGTGAACTTCCCTTTGCTTGATTGAATTTTCTATAACAAGGAAATCTTAACAGATAGACAAAATCTTAATACAGGAAAAATTAAGAGCTCATTAAAATATCCTTTCTGTTCAAATACAATTTTCTTAGCGTTAGCCGTTTTCAAAATACTCCAAGTTGAAAGTTGAAACCGTTCACAAAAATCAACTAACTGCTTCGAATTCTCAGTAACCATTTCCCCTCCCCTTATTGTAGCTGAAGCATAATGTGAAGGCGTCACAATTTATTAATGATTATTAAACTGTCTTGAGGGGTGCCCAAAATGCCACAAGCCAAACAAAAATTGGGTACAATGTAACAAATCCTTTGAACTTTTAGCAATTTTATTTAATATATAAATGATTAAATCAGGAACAAAAGATATCTCTGAGTAAAATCTATACATAGTTGACTGCTGTCTTGTATAGTGCACTGTAAATTACACTACCATACTGGCATAACATTTCAAATAGCTTAAATTAAAACTATGCATTTTAAGATTTATTATTTCTGCATTGCCTTAAATGGTGGTTTGACTCAAATACGAATTCTGCTATTTATACAACTTTTCTTTTTGCGTTGTTGAGGGATACATTAATTTTTTTTCTGAAACCGCTTTTCTTGAGATTCGATAACGTTACAAGAAATCTTCAAATTGGCTTTTTTATTGAAACAAAATACTTCATAACCCACTACATGAGTAAAAACGTAACTTATCATTACTCGAGCAGGATAAGTGAAATTGTGTTGAACATTATGTAGATTTAGTACTTCTGTTTTAACAATGAACAATAATGGGTTGGACATTTATGAAACAAGTGATGAGGTGAACGTGTTTATTATGCAACAAGCTGAACTAATGTTACGATCGATAATGCATTCCATGTATAGTGACATATTTCGAGGCAAGTTTCATATCTCACAGTTAGTGTTGCATCCCTCTTGAACAGCTATTCACTGATATTGGTGCATTTCATTCCTTACAGAAAGCATTCTTGTGAATGTAGGTTATGACCACATAAATCATCGTGTTTGCTTCGTCTCGAGCTGCTTTATGTACGCTGGATCAGCGGTTTTCGTGGTATGTAGGACACAGAAATGTCACAACTAGCACCAGCTGCATAATGAGCAACAGTGCCTTCATTAGGCTATTTTGGTGCATGACATGGAATGTTGCACAATCGATGCTTCAAGAAACTACACTGCGGCAATTTTTAGATGCATCCTTTACTGCACAGCAAATATTAGCATCATTTCCTTCCTGTCATATGCATGAAACCATTGATAAACAGATGCATTTACGGAGTCGAAATATTAGGTACCTGGTAGGAGGATTACAGATGTCATCCTTTAAACTAGAGATAAACCTCTATGAACAAGTTTATGAACGCTTTGTTCCATACTTCATGGATTTGTAGAAAAAAAACCTTTGAAAATCAGATATTTTGAATCAGCGCGCTTTCCTTCGTCGGTGGGTGGGAAATTCTCACTTGATGGGTAAGGTCACGTCCGCAGAGTAGAACGCGCCCTCTGTTTCAACGCCAATGCACACTGGCTACTGTTTGCATTACCAGAAAAATATTTACTCTGCTGGTGTGGTTTTAATTATCAAGACATGTCTTTGGTGTATTATTTTTATTGAAATGCTTAATGAAAGCAACTAAAACCGTAGAAACACTTCTTTAACTTTGACTGAAATAATAAACGAAAGTAAGCGCTTCTCCTTTTAATGTACAAAGCAAATGTTGTTACATGCTGGGGTGACTGCCAAAAGGTTTCCAGAAAAATATTAAATTTTAATCACCCCAAAATACACATTGGGGAAAGGTAGCACAGACACTGCGAGAGAACCAGGTCCTTGATGTTCACATTCCGATGCAGGCGTTCGGGTTTTGTAACAAATTACACAAGTTTCACATCACCTGTGGTTTATTAATAAAGTAATTTCTGGCTCTACAGTACATACACTAAGAAATAAAGGATTGAGGGGAGATGCCTCACACACACGTAACTTACACCTTTACACACAAACTCTCAGACTACGCTCATGCACAAAGCAAGTATCGCTAACATCTCTTTCCCCTCTCTCTCCAACTCTGGCTAGGCTCGCCGGCCAGAGGTGAAGAGTGTCATGCCAGACGAAAATTCAAACATACGCCGAAAGAAATACTAAATTACCCCAACAATGCTGTCGCCCATGCCATGCAATAATGTGCCTGGTATGACAATATGTACAGTGCTTTATTACTATTAGATACAAAATTCTAGCACTTATGGGAGTAGGTATTCGTTGAATACGAATGAAACAAAGATGAATACTTATATTTAAAAAATTAGGGAAATTCAATAAAATGGAAATAATTGATTTCCTTTAAAGATCCTGTCCACTTCCAAAACACCTATTAATATTATTGGTTATAAAGAAAGGTGTCGCTGAGAGAACAACCGTGTTTTTGCAGGATCTCTGGAACTATTACCTGCTGATACAAGCGCATGTTGCGAGTGATGATGTTAGCATAGCCTAGGCAGACATTCATATGCATTGTTTCTACTGCTAAGTGAACGCTTACATTTCGTTAGCTCACTCATGTATTTGTTGGTATTTATTTAAGCGTGACGGCCGATGTTAAACCTTATTATGTCGACCACAGAAGGATCCAGATTTCGAAGTATATTAGATTAATTCATGGGAAGCTTTGGGAAAGAAAAAGTGGCGTCTCACACCTTCTGTAATAAACAAAGTATTTCCAGGACCAAATGGCAATTACATACATTTTGAACTGGTGGTAACCGAACTGTTGAATGCCTCTATTAAAGTTAAAATTAAATACAGTAAATATTTATATTCTGCCCCATGAATTTAAGACAAAGAAAATTATTGTGAAGTTTACCTGCATTGTTGATTCACATCTCCTGAAATCTGCTGAACTTGCTACACCTCGGGCCTTCTAATGTCTCTGTAACAATTTGCGTGTGTATTAGCTGCCGTCCTCTGATGCAATTGGAATGTTTTCTGTCACACTTATTATGATTTCTTGCAATATGTATTTCTGCTGTTCATTACTTTTCTTTTCATACACTGATACGATCACCCATTTCTTACCTGCCTTAATTTATTTCCAGATCCGAAGTGAATATTGTAGACATTATTCAAAATACATTTGAATTTTTCAATAAGAACTTCTTCCTCTCCCCCGCAAGTTTAATTTGACCACCATGTGTGATTAATAATACCTTGTTTCCATTCATGTAAAAGTTGTGATTTACTTTAAATTGCTTTTAGCTTCTTTTGTAAAGATTTGCCCATATGCCGTACGTCAAACTCATGCTCTGCTGTATTTAGGAAACCTATTACATATAAACTTTGTTATTCCACGATGCCTGTCAGAAAGAAACGCCTATACGTTTAGTGCTTTAGATAAGAGACGAATGATTAAGATTTCACCCGCCGATTTTTCTAGTTCTCCACTAACAGTACTTTTCTGCAACAAAACAGACTCAAAGATTTTTCTGTTATGCCCATTGACGCATATATTACATACTTGGTATAGAACCCAGGACAACGATGTTGGCCATCATCAGCTATCCAGACTTCATTCATAGTACTCGTAATTTCCAACTGTCCATCTTCTTTTGCTCTCACACACTTTCTAATTCCGGGACCGAAGTATGTTTTTACTAATCTATAAAATGTTTGGTGTCCCAAAGTTCTAAATAATTGCTTCACAAAATTAGTAAAAAGCGTAATCCGATTTCCATTCACATATATGGACGTAGCTAATCTCAAGCACAGCGAAGATTATGCATTCAAGTTTTCCTCTGAACACCACATATTTTTATGAGCTGCTGTGCACCCAGTTTCAACTCGTAAGCATGGTTTCCTACATGAAGGTTCCATAGCTGTGACCATCTTACCACATTTTTTACAAAATACAAAAAGACACAGAAAATATTCCCACATGATGATAAACATTGTATTCTTCCTTTGATTATTTCCTCGTCCGTGTCATCATAGTCATCATCCGATAGTGTGAATGGTCTATCTAAAGTGCTATTATAATTCTATTAATAATTTATTAATAGTCTAAAGTGCTGTTATAATTCTCATTTTCGCTTTAACCTATCTCTATATTTCACGTTCCATTTCACAATGAATAGCCATTTTGGAGACATCTTATGTTGCTGCGTTTGTTCACTGTCTGATTGTTCTTGATTTTAAAGTTGTTCACTTTGATTTACATTTTCATAACTAATTTCACAATGCCGGAAACTAGACTTGCTTCCGATTCCAACACGGTTTCACAAACAATTTTTTCCCCTGAGATAAGCACTGTCTCTTCTTCCTATTTTTTGACCAATCTGATTCCTTCTGTTCCCTCAGATTCAGAGGAACAGCATTACTTTTTAAAACTCTTTTAGTTGTAAGACGAACTTAATACATAAGATTATTTATTATCGTCTTCAGTAAAATGAACAGAGCGTACATGCGAAAGCTTGCTTGGAATGAAATCTTCGCGATTGATCCTTTTAACCCCGAACTTCGTTCCCGTGATCTTTCTCTGCTAGGGGATTTATGAAAACTCGCATTAGTGCTCCATGTTCAGAATGATTACTTAATCCAAAACCACAACGCACAGTCATAATAATTACAATGCACAGTAATACTGTATCCAAGTTGCGCTACAAATGAATGCTGGCCTGCTCTGTTGGGCAAATGTGACGTCATCGCAGTATGGTGGGAAAACTTCAACAGGATTGATAGAGAACTAATCAAGCTACGCCATTTGGATTCTCTGCCCACATATTTTGAGAAATTAATCTTTTCAATTAACAAAACCTGACCACGTTAGAAGTCCGTGAGTTCCACGGAGCATCCCATTCTGCTGTTTCACGATGCTTAATGACTACTAAGGTCGCGGATAATGAGTACCAGGCAGTAGGTGGCAGCAGTTTGCACCTAAGATGAAAAACGTATATTTGTGGGGGTGTCCGGATACTTTTGATCACATAGTGTATATATATATATATATATATATAAAACGTATAAGATTATTATTATTATTATTATTATTATTAAATTTAAAAGGCAACACAATTCTTAAATGTGCACACATAGTTATATTAATAAATTAATATAAGAAAGTTTAGAAGCTGAAAAAATAAATCTGATATACATTCATACGACTTTCTCTCCAACGAAAAATTCACATTTACCTATTATGTATGATGTTTCGGAATCACCGTCCACTGCAGTAGGATGACTTTGTTCCCCTAAAAAAGTTTGTTTAAATTTGCTAGTTCTTTGTAATTTTGTAACAAACTTGTTTTCAAAAATGGGACAGTGTCGTGGGCCAAACTCATTCCAGTTTACGGTACATGTAAACTTAAATTTGTGTAGAAAAATTCAGTGCAGTTGATCGCAGTCTGTTATTCATTTTAATCCTTTGTAGCAATAATAACTTGTGCCAGTACTCGCATTGCATGTCATTTATCATTTACAGCAAATTAAAGCATGTAAAAGTATAATTTAGTAATGATTCCTTGGATAGACAATATTGGTATTTAATCGGAAGTTGTTTTCTGATCGACACTATTCCTACCGGGTTTGATGCATCCTAGAGGAGTTTAGGTATCTATCCTCCGGCTGTGTTCCAGAAAGAGAAGATTGCTTGGGTAACAATGTGATCTGTTCTGGATAAAAACTTCGCTGAAGTTCCTCTCCTGAGTAACATTCTGCTACAGAACGGACTTGTTTTTAAGATATCTATTTCAACTTGTTTAAAATGAAGCAGCTAGTGCTCCTACACACCTCTAATATGCCAGCAATCATTGATTGATGCACATGTCCCAACGCCTAGATACAGGGCTTGTTGTGGTTTCATTGTGAAAGGCGGTTTACTACATAACAGCTAACGTGACAACGAATAATTGATAGGATCAACATGTTGTTATTTTATGGAAAACGTCACGTTGTCACTACTGCTGCTGCGAGAGAAGGACTTAGTGCGAATACACAAAGATAACGCCATTTTATTATTAAAAGCTCTGCATAGCTTAAGAATATGATTCCAAAATATCTTTAGAGCTGATTAATTGATATCCTGAAATAGCTAGTATTTATTAATTAGTCTACTACTTACCTATAGTAACAAGAGGAAGTATTGCATTTCATCCAAATCCATCGATATTGAGATTTCACCGGAAATACACGTTTTGAGGCACAAAAAATAGCATTTTTAGAAAAAATCCTCGCGCACGCTTACGTGTATGTTTTGTGTCAATGTTGTGAGTCTGTGAACAGCAGAACTCAAAAATACCAAACTTGCTATTTAAATTCAGCGTCTTCCAAGGATGCGGTATGAAGATTTGTAAGAAAACCCCACTCCAAGTTCTTGGAAGTTTGTTCGTTACTTTTATTATCTTAAAAATGACGGTTTTGATTAAAATAAATATGCACGCACGCATGCGCACGCAAACCATTTTCTAAACAATGCTTCTTTTTTAACGGGACCTCTGAATTCTCTGCGGAATCTTGACTTCGAATTTTTGGGTGGACTAAAATAATTTCTCTACGCACTGTTAATAGGTGCTAGAGAAATTAAAAGTGCTATTTTTGGATTCGGGGAAATGCAATACAGAAAGCGTGTATTTCTGGGTGGAAAGTATCTAGAAACACATTCATGATAAAACGTAGCATTTATTTTCGACGAGCTAATACTTATGCCCAATACCTTATTAAGCAATAACAAACGCATTTAAATTGATACTATTTTGAAGTTTGATATTTCATGCTACACTCATTTCATTAATCTTATACAGAAAGCTTAGTGGGCCGTGCAAAGCTTTCCTACTTTATCGAAAGTGCAAAAGCTAAAAGCACATCATTGGGAGGAAGATTGAAGTCTCAGTTCTCACTATTAAGACACCCGCTTATAAACGCTCCGCTATCCGTTGGCAATTCGATATTATCAGAAATGTCCGAGTGATGCGGATGGCTCACGCGCAGAGATGCCAGCGTGAATCGACTAATGAGTAGAGGTCTGCACGGGCCGAAATTCTCAGACCCGGCCCAGGTCCAAGAATAGTGTACCACCCGGCCCAGGCTGGGATTGTGTTTTTAATAAACTTATTTTTCAATCATTAACTATTATTATTATTATTATTATTATTATTATTTACAGTCTACAAAGCGCTACTGCCTGCGGTGCGAAGAACTCGGGTTTCATTTCCGGCATAGGGAATTTTTCCCCTGCTGGAGCGTCTGGTAAGTGGATTCACTCAGGTCCTTGGGACCAACTGAGGAGCCACTTTAAAAAAATAGTGGTGGCCGAGGCCCTGGCGGGTAGTAAGCTCCGCGTTGGCGGCATACTGTCTTTTTGACCATATGCCGCCCCTACTCTGCCCACGATATCCTGTATGTAGGTGGACAGAGGGAGCTGTAGCTGCCGTGCTCTTGTAAAGTTATTCACAATTGCCCGAAGTGAGCATTTATATTTCTTCTTCTTCCTCGTAGAATTAGACTTTAGACCTGTTTCCACATCAAGAAATTGAGTCTTGCATCTTGTTATTGGTCGATCAACATTTCTTTACCTTTGGAATGGCATTGAAGTAAAATCTGTGGAAGCCTGTTGGTGGTATTCCTTTTATATGTTGGAGCCAGTTAGATCTTAGACTTTGAATTCCTTCTAACCGATTATAAATGCTTAATGTACATTTTATTTCCTCGTTGTAATTTTTGTGTATTAATTTGTAACCTGCTGTTGAACGCAAGAACTTCATCTCAGCGGACTGTATTCTTCATTTATCTGCTATGTTGTGTTCAGTTTTTGCAAGCGTATTTTAGTGCGAGTACCGCCATTGTTTTGCAAAATTGCAATTCTGCAATTGTTATTCAACGTTCTTTTTATTGTACCGCACATGTTGTTAAATCTATTTAGCTTTATATCGATATCATTCCTTTCACAATATGACACCTTGACTTGTTCTATTAGTTTGTTGTATATCAATATTTTGCATCGTCTATGGTTTGTTGCTTTGAAAGCCATTGCTTTGGTTTTCTTACAGAAAATTTCATGTTGTATCCGCTTGCAAGTAAGTTGAATTATGGGTGGTAATTTGCAGTTCGTCCTTGGTGTTGCTAAAAATCACTTGGTCATCATTATGGTGTTCAATACCTCGTTATTGCTTATAGAATGGGTGTCTAATTGTTATTGCCATTTCTTAATGACATAGTCAATATATATACTAAATAGTGCTGCGGACATCGGGCCACCCTGTTTAAATTCTTGGTTTATTTTTATTGTTTCACTGTTGCTTTTGTCTGATGTTGTGATCCATATATGTGTTACATAGTACACGCTCTGTGTTACGCTTATCAACTGGTAAGGAAAGCCTCTGTTATGCATGATTTCTCACAGTTTATTTATTACTACTGCGATAAATGTGTGTATGGTGCAATAACTGTGCTATTCTGGGCAGCTCAACATCGAGGACCAAGATGGGTGATACTTTTTTTTTCTTTTCGTTTCGCTCTACAGAAAAAAGTATTCGTGATTTTTTATTTTGTTAAAATGTTGCTGGTTATTTTGATTAAAATACTATGCGTTTAGGATATTTGTATGTCAAACAAAATGCGCATATTGAATATGATAAATTAATTTTTCTGGTATTTATTTTCAAGCCCGGCAAACATTTTTCAAATTAAGCCCGAAACTGGCCGGCGGGTCGGGTCGGGCCGGACCTAGGCCCGAGGACTCCGAGTCAGTGCAGAGACCTTTACTGGGGACCTGAGAGGAACTAGGACAAATTTACCCTTCGAAAGTCTGCACTTTTTTTCTCTAAGGGTTAGCTTTATAGACAGAGATGTCTTATCTATATATAGGCATAATTGCTTTAATATGCACAGTGTAAGCAATGCTTAATCACATTTTTACATTATACCTAAAGTTCTGGGTTGTTATCCTGGCTATTAATATTTGTAATATCCTAGCATTGCAGTCTTTCTTAACTGTATGTTATTTATTCTGACCAAAAATCAAATATAAATTATAATTACCAATAAGAACAAAAAAGGCGGAAGAACAGACTACCTGATAAACCAAACGACGTTAGAAAACAAAATTGTGAAGTCTCCTGTGTGCTAAAGGAGAATGGGCTAGTATTCTGTTCCAGGCCGTCGGGTTTGATAGCCACTTTCCAGTCTAATGTCTAGTAGGATTTTAGTTTCCAAGGCAACCGCATCCCACATACTCCTACTTCAGCAGAAGACTATGTTGTTGTGCCACAGAAAAGGCTTCACTTAAGGCGAGAAATAAAAATGAGAAGATTGCGGCGATTATCAGGAGAATTTAGTCGTTTAGTAATCGTAAACTTCTCGCACTTTAACCTTCTACGGCACATCGATTATATGATGTTCTGTAACATTACTTATACATTCAAAGTTTTAAAACTCCCCGCGAGCTGGCTTACTCTTCAGCGCTTGTTGCGACTCTCTTGGTTCGATTAACTATTCTTTAAGTGAATTCATTATTATTTATTTACTTCTGCAAATTTTCTAATCATTCCCTTTATTCCATTTCCTCTTTCGCCGTCATATCCTTCTATCATCCATTTATGATTCCAATTATCCAGAGATTGTTGTTCTTCATTTGCTTCTGCAAATTTTCTAATCATTCGTTCATTCCATTTCATCTTTCGTCATCATATCCTGCTATCATCCATTTATGATTCCAATGATTCAGAGATTGCTGCTGTTTATTTACTTCTGCAAATTTTCTAATCATTCCGTTCATTTCATTTCATCTTTCGTCATCATATCCTGCTATCATCCATTTATGATTCCAATGATCCAGAGATTGCTGCTCCTCGACAGGAGTCTGACCCAAGGCATTTATTTGTAAGCGTTTGTGGATTTAAGAGGAAGGTAATGTGGTAAACAATGAAAACTTAATAACGTTCCGTGATAAGACATCTGTCTCTCAAGATGATTTTATGAGACATTCGGATTTATCTCTCTTACAGCAATGACGGCGCTGTTGCGATATATACATACCAAATGGTGGAATATTTTCGGCTTATTTTAAGTGTAATGATATAACAGATGACCCATATCTTACTTATGTCTTAATGAGTCTGTAAGGATTAATAGTATCGGGAATATGTCAACAATGCTCTGTTTTATGTTCAACACATAAATGCTGATGAAAGCATTTACACCCGTTTAAGTACACACCAGATTAGTACAGCTGCACATTAATATAGTTATATATTACAGTATTGCAAGAACATAAATCCAGCATAGTTTTCGTTATCAGGTAGCGATGGAGGACTTCGGCACCTAAGCGCAAGGTAGCCTATTATGTTTCTGGAAACCTTCAGGATGGACACCGACGGTGACTAGAATTGTATCGGCAGTTTCGGACATAGACGGGGTCCCTAACGTTTTCAGATTGCATCCTGTTATTGGCCGGAATCCCCACGGGTCTACCTCTCCTCACGATGAGATCTCTTTGAGGGCCCGTTTCACACCGAACGCCAGGGAAGACTGATCCATAAAGTGAACTCCACCACCATATGCCTCGCCTGCCGTCCACTCGCCTGATCGTTCGACCCTGAAACATGAAAATGAAATGGGGCCCCGGAAAATTTGCGTAATTATATAATCCACCCAAACATACGCATACCGACTAGGGCAACCTGGAAAAAAAACCTAAGATCAGAGTAGTCAGTAAACAGGAATGGTATCCGGGACCTTCCGCATATAGGGCTTACACGTTAACGCAGAGCCATTTAGTTCTATTTAAATTTAGTATAACACTCTTATAAACTGGAAAAGCACGAGTTTCAGTTTAAATGACATTGCTAGGATGTTGGTTTTTTGTTTTGTTTTGTTTATTGAAGCATAAAGGAGCAGAAAGATGGTAAAGCAAATTCAATGCTTCGATATAGTTTATTTTTAAAGTTACTCAAAGTGTGTTGTCTGAGAATTACTAAGCAATTGATAGTTTTATATGAAATTTAAGAATAATGTTTAAAGTCTTAACATTACAGCACAGGTGTTTTAGGATAAAAGTAATAGATTTATACGTGTTGCACGTATATACCCTGCAGTATGTTAGGTTGCCTAAGGTAATAAATGGTTTGAAACGTTCTTATTCTCAACCGAAGTTCCCTCTCCGCAGATCACTTCGTTGTAGGTAGAAATAGAACGGAGAAGTGGTGGACTTTCAAATCGTAGAAAAATCCAGCTGTACGTTTAATCATAACATTCTGCAGGACAAAGAATTTTATACTGAAAAATTACATTTGTTAAAGTTACCACCTTCAACACTACACAGAGCCCGAGTAGCTGAGCTGCATATTTGTTACAGGAGATGCACAATAATAAAGTAAAAAAGGATGTTACATTCACGCGACCTGCTGTACTCACGCTTCGAAAACTCTTCTTACAAATGCTTATTACTCTCTCTACCGCGTACGTTTTAGGTGGAGGAGGTATTGAATTCCACCTAAAAATTCAATGTCGGTGTGTTTTACCGGAAACACAAGTTTTCAGATTCACCGAATATATAAAAAGTATGCTAAAAAAGGACTGCGTTCATGCGCGTGTGTAAATGTGTGTGTGAACAGTATAACTCAAAAGTAAAAGTCACATAAATACCTAACTTGATATTTAAGCTCAGGATCTTCCAAAGATGCGATACCATTTCAAGAAAATCTTCCCCCTCGAAACTAGTGGAACAACCTTAGTTACTTTTGATTTCTCAAAAATGGCTCTAACGATTTTGATTAAAGTATCATGTGTTTAAACTCTTTGCATGACAAATGAAATGCATGTCTTGAATTTTCTGGGAATAGCTTGTGATGAAGTTCACTTCATTCTGAACGGCGTTTGTATAACTGGTAAACCGTAAGAGATAGATAAAATCTTAATACACCAACAATATTGATCTCGTTAAAGCAAACAACTTAAATTTTTGTGTAGTTAATGTTTACAGGTATTCCTTGTTATTGACTTCAGTTGTCAAATACTTCTACATTTTATAAATTGTAGACTGATTTTGACATAACTTAACTAATACATCACAAATATCCTAAATCAATCTAATGAATTTAAAATTTCTTTAGGTTACTATTAGCTTTTTCTTATTTTATTAAAAATCTTTGTGTCGCATCCCTGGAAGATGTTGTATTTAAATACTAAGTTTGATGTTTAACCACTTCTCGTTTTTGAGTTAAGATTTTCACACACACACACACACATACGCACACACACACACACGCACGGAGATTTTTTCTAAAAATAGTTAAATTTTTATTCAAGGAGTTCCTCAATGTGTATTTCCGATGAAATTTCGGTTTGTGTAATTTTTGGGTGGAATGCAATACTTCTTCTACCTATTATGGATACGTAATAGAGTATAAAATCATGCTTGATATTTTTTTCGGAATTTTTATCGTATTTTGGTAATGCACTTATGTGATTTGTCTTTAACTATCCGTTTACGACGTAACATACGCCCTGTTGAGTTTCAGAATCCAGATGGCCTTGACGGGAAGAAATCTGATTTAGCACTTAGTACTTCATCCATTCGTTTACTCCTTCCACTACTCTTAAAAGCTTCTTCACTGCAGCTGTAATCTCTCTCCGTCTCTCTCCCTCTCTCTGCCTATGTCTTACTCCTTATATGACTGTAATCGACACTGTATAAAGTTTTATGGCAGTGTACTTACTCGCTTTATTTCTTCAGTTTTAATTGACCAATTAATATAAATATGCTTTCCTGTGGTGCTGTTTGTTTCCTATTCATTAATGTTACTAACTGCTCTCCGTTATAGTTGATGAAATCTCCTGACCTTAATTTATAACTATTAGTTCACAATTACCTCACTATTATATGTACTTAGGACAACGCTATTTAATGAATGTATGAAACAAAGAAAGATACCATACAAGTGAGAGAATGTAGTTTACATATGCTATACAATGGAAAAGGGCCAAAAGACTCATCAGACTCATACCGTGGCATACTTCTTGAATGTGCTCATGACAAAGTGTTCTCCAGGATAATACCGAACCGCATCTTACGACAAGCTATGTCGCATATACCCGAGCAACAATTTGGATTTATACCTGGTAGATACACAACACAATCTATCAGGAAAGTTCTAGTCACCAAATGGGAAGCAACTAGCACAGCGGGTGCATGAGGCTATGCCATTTTCATAGATTACTCGAAAGCATTCCATGGAATTGATAGGAATATTGTGATGAAGAAACTATATTGTGTTCTAGGAGGAGATAAACCTGATCTGCAACTCATAGAGAATTCTAAGCTTCATGCTACTCACAGCCAATGACAAAATAGGCCACTAAAGGCCCATAACCTAAATGAGCGGTGTTCAAGGAGATCCATTTAGCCTAATGTTATTCAACCTGCTGACACATGCGACACGATAGGAGCATTAAACATCGCAATGTTCTTACATGCAGACGACATAGTCATGATGTCGAACTACAAAGAGACCTTATAAGAAGGGCTTGTCAGACTGCTTAGATGGCTAAGTAGAAATAGACTAGACGTAAATAAAAGCAGGACGAAGTCATGAAGTTCAGAGTTCAGAGAAGGAGGAAGTGCCTCCAAAACAGACAACTTCGTCTGTGGCAGCAACAAACTGGAACTTGTAAATTCGTATAAAACCTAGGAATAACGCTACAAGTAGCAGGTAAAAAATTTACAAAGCACATAAAAGAAAGGTGCGCCGCAGCGACCAAGGCTATGTTCGAGATAAAGAAGCCTGAGAATCTCTCTCTGGGCACAGCCCAATGTCTATTCCACATCAAAATCATCCCAGTAGCATCTTACACGATCAACAAAATATGGATCCATTTTACTCCAGCGAACCTGAAGAGACTGGAAGTAGTGAAAGCATCCTATCTAAAGAGAGCTATACTCTAGAACATCACTAACGAGAATAGCAGCACACACGGACTTCTCTGTAAAAGAGCTAACGATGAACAGCAGATTACAAAACACACCAGTATACGAAGCCCGCATCAAAGACAGGGAAAAAGAGCAACCTTTACCTTACTCCAACTATGAAATCACAAGAGCAGAAGCAGATGAATTTCGAGTTGCGACATGTCTTCACGAGGACTTGAAGCAGAAACACGCGCCGGATAATTACTTGTATATAAGTATATAATAAATATAATAAATGAATATAATAAATACACATAGGATTATTTATACACGTGGTATAAGAAAAGAATTTCACAAGAGGTAAAAGCTTGCGGATGGATAGACCAGGAACAAGTATCTGTCAAAAGAGCCGGAGACTATAACGGGACACACCGAAAAGGTCTTCTGCCCTTTAGGAATTCTGCCGAACATTTGGCCTGCAAACAAAGTCAGAACATTCCAGCGCGACTTAGAGGCACCAGGACGTACCTGCTTAATAGGTCTCCAAAACCACTTGAGCGTAAAAACCAACGCTAAAAATGAATGACCGAATGTAAAGTGTTCCAAATGTAAAATAGAAATTTGCACTAGTCTTGGTAGGAGAGCCGCCAATAAAAATTAAGTGAGGAAAAGAAAGCAGCAAATAACCGACATGATAAATCACGTGATTAGGGGACCAAACCAAGTCGCCTAGAAAATGGGCGAGGTAGGACAGATCGAGGTAGGAGCTGTGAAAAGGAGGGGACAGTCTCGCTCCGATCATCACTATGTTAAGACGCAAAGTATTACACCTCCGACGTAGTAGTCGGCAGAATTTTCAAGTCTACATTATCCAAGTTCACATATAGCGTAGTGCAAGTGAGTAAGCAAAAATCACAGGAATCGGTGTTTCATGGCTAGAAGCGTCAACTCGTTGTTGGGACGTAGTATAGGTGACAGTGGCTAAAGCATTTTAACAACTGGATGTAGTAATCGGCTTGTGTCTTGCATGTAGTATAGAGGGAAAGTGTGTGAAAGGGAGGCAGTGTGTTACCTGTTATTGCAAGAATAAATGACCAGCAGCCAAAGGTTGTCTACTTGCTACCTGCATATTCTTTACTCGAAAACCCTGAAATAAGAATCCTTCCCCGGTCTAACATCCTGTCACCAACCTACAACCAAAACACACGCCCACGCGTCCACCCATAACCAAGCGACATCACCAATCCTACACCAGACTGCGGTCCACAGGTTACATCATAGAATCTATGAGCAAAGAGGATACAACCCAGCATCGGAGCGGTGTACCTCTACTCTCTGTGGATGTGGTTGCCGACAGTACCACAAACTTGCTGTGAAGCAAAAGTTGAAAACTTTAACAATGTATCTTTAACTCTGTAGACGGTGTGTGTAATGAAACTTATTAATTAATAGCTACTTAGGACAATGAAATATTGTTAAAATATCTTATATATCACCATAATATCTGGTAGTCAATAGAAAATATTAGCCTCCACTTGAAAAATTCTAGGAGCCAAATTAATGGAGACAAATTTCTCATTTTTAATACGCGAAACAAAAAAAAAAACAGCGTTACATTTTACATGCTCTAGGATTTTGCATTTTATAAGTGTTACTTTTTTAAAAATTAGTTTTTCGTCTATGTTAACAACAGTTTTTACCCGTTTAGAGGAGAAAATGTTTGATACAGTGCCTGAAATTCGTGTGAAAATGGATTTTGATTTAATGGAGAAAAGCATAGCAGAATGAGTAAATTGTGGTATTAAAACTGTGATTTTCTCTTCGTGAATTCTAGTAAAGTTTTTTAAAGCGAAGGTGAATATTTTCCTCATATAAAGTTTTTCTATTTCGTTGCTAGAAATACGAATTACTTTCTTAAAAACAAATCTAAATTTCTTGAATACATCGGTTTATATTAAAAATGAGAAGGAAATATATACATTCACGTGAAAGAGTCCATATTTCAAATTATTAAAAAAATGTTTGTATGAATACCTGTGAGGTTCACAGCAATCGTAGCACTTCCTACGGTTCCCATAAAACTAGATTAAAATGTGTATAACAAAATATCCTCTTCTCCCTTCAAGGATTAGGTGATATCACCTGTTGTGGTGTATGACATCAAATCACCTCTTGCGAGGTCTGCCCAAACTTATTTTCCCTTTTGGTTGGTAATTAATTACCTTCTTTGGTAATCTAACATCTGCCATTCAATTGACTTTGTTTTATTTTCATTAATATTGTGTTAACTGAAAAAATATTCTACTCTAATCTTATTATTTAATTTTTATTGTATCCGCTTTAGTACATTTTCTTACATATGTCATAAATTTCATTTCCTCAGATCTCTCTCTTTGATTTTCCACAATTTTGGGTACACACAAGCACAGCCATAATCTTATACAATTTAATTCGTGTTTCTTTTCTAATTTTTCTTCCTAAGGTTCTTCTAATTATTCCACAAATGGTTTGAAATCTATTAACTTTCATCACAATGTCTTTATAAAATTTAAAACTAATATTACATCTTAGATAATTGAAGTGAGATACTTATTCCAATAATTTCCTGCTTATTAGTATCTTTGTTTTATTTGTAGATACGGTTAAATTATAATGCATAGCATTTTAGCTTGATATATAAACTGCTCTTTGTAGATTATCTTCTGTTTCTTGGATAATTATTTGATGTTTAGTATATATTAAAGTATTTAAAGAGTGTTTAATTTTACTCTTATCTGAAACTGTATTTTATCTTTCCACTTCATAACTAGATTATCAATATATAAATTAAAATATGTAGGTAATATACTACAACCTTGACGAGAACCTTGATTTGTTAGTATTTAATCTGACTTTAAAAGCAGTAATAATGAATATTTTGGTATTTATATACAAACTTTTAATATCACTAATAAAGTGTTTCGTAAAATATCTTTTTTCCAATGTTTTTCTTCAAATGTTTTTTTTATCTTACCAAAACTTTTCTCATAATCAATGAACTGTGTATGAACTCTAGATTAAATTCACGACGCTTCTCAATAATTTGTTTCATAAATATATTGTCACTAAATAACGTCCTTTTCTAAAGTCTAATTGTTCTTCTGATATTATTACATCAATAATAGCTGAATCCTCACCGAATGAGGATTTACCATAAATTTTGCAGCCTGCGTTTAGTAAACGTATTCCTCTATAATTCCCTATTGCCCACTTCACGGGGCTGAGCAGTTCTTCCAACACGTGGTTAGGAAATGAAAATTGTAATGTTGTTCCACCATACGTGATTGGTTTAGCATTAATTTCATCTAACCCAGAGACTTTTCTATTCTTTATTGCTTTTAAAGCTCCTAATTCTTTTATATTCATTTGATCTACAGAACTGCTGTCGTTTTCTGCATAATAATCTTCTTCATTGTTTTCATCATACCATAATTTTCTGTAGTGTTTTTGTGTAGTAAAATATTATCTATCTTTTATGGTTTACCAGTTATGCAAAAGTCTTTCACAATGAAGAATACCTTTGGAGACATTCCCAGAATATTCAAGATATACATTTCATTTATCATGAAGATATCTTAAACATATGATACTTTAATCAAAATCGTTAGAGCCATTTTTGAGAAAATTAAACTTTTCGAAAAATGTTCCATGTAAAGCGCAATCTGGGGTGGGGGATTATTTGAAAACTTTCGTGTCGCATCTATGGAAGATACTAAACCTAAATACCAAGTTTGGTGTTTATCCGACTATTCGTTTCTGAGTTATGATGTTCACAGACACACACGCGCGCGGACATGTTTCCAGAAGTGCTTTTTTGGATTCAGGGGGCCTTAAAACGTATATTTCCGGTGAAATCTCGTACTATACGTAGTAGAGAAAGTAGAAATTAAATATCTACCAATGCAAACTTTTATACCACGTTATAGGCATTATTCACATATTTACCGAGTTTTTACTTTCTGTATCACATACCTAGTGTAGGCAGAGAAAGCGTTGCATTCCATTTAAAAGTTGGATATTGACATTTCACTGGAAATGTACGTTTTCGGATTCACTGAGCATTTTTAGTAGGTGCCAGCAAGCATATTTACCTGTGGGTGAAAGAGAGAGGGGGATAGGGAGAGAGGGAAGGAGGGAGAGAAGCATAACTTAAAACCAAAAATTCGTATAAATATCATAAATGGTATGTCATCTTCCAGAGTATGAAAACCTTGAAAATCCTCCCATCCCAGACTACTCCTTATATGGAAAATCTTTTGCTATTGTTTACTGTATCAAAAGACTATAATGCTTTTGATTAAAATATATCTTTGGCATATTGACATTAGATAAAAAATATATACTGAATTTTCTCTGAATACTTCATCATTTTGTATTTGTTCACCTAACCCAACGTCGAACCTAGCCTATCCCGAGGTCGCTCTCGCTAAAGCGCTTTGCCTTTGTGTTCTGTGGCATAGGGGACTGCAGGTTCAGATCCCGCCTTGAGCATAAATGTTTATGTTCTGTAATTGCTGTGAAGATGAAGATCAAACGCAACAATACCGAAAAAAACTGAACCACAAATAGAAAATACCACAGCAGTTTTTGAGAAAAACCTCTACTGTAGTTAACGTAAAATAGAATAAACCGCCGCTGTATTGTTTGTGTCTACGCAACGTTGTTTCTTAAGCTACGATATACCCTCCAACCATTAAATATCCTGCAGTGCCTGTTCATTGGGTGGTTGAGGTCAAACCTATTAAATTACGGACGCTTCAGTACTGGCATTTTCATTGAATAGGAATAAAAACGGAGTTATTCAATATAAACTTTAATACGCTTAGGTTTGAAGACTTTATAGCTCATTTAGCTTTCCAGATGAGTTTAAGACTTGAAGCAGTACTTATGAAATGCGGATAGAACACCAGATAGCTTCCTTTCTTTCTTCCTTTTTATCGTGTTGTCACCTGTAGAAAAATGAAATCATAAGTTTTCCAATGCATGCTCTTTTCTGTAAATATAATACCCTTAAAAGAGGAAAGTGTTGTCTATCACTTGCTCATATAAGTTTCAATACAGAAACAGTGCCTATTGAGAATTCGCTGGTAGTAATTCTACTGTGCAAACCACAACTTTAAGTGCTCAAAAGTTCTTCTTGGTTTGAGTTTTACGATGTTTCCTTCATCTACTACCTACTTCCTTACAGGAGTAACGCCCTAGATTACCTAAGGTTTCATTTCGTTCACATACTACTCGAAGAGGAAAAGGTTTAATATTCGTGCTACATATCTCGATTTTGTAATCCCCGAGAAATTGCCAGATATTGACTTCTTAAAGCAAACGTTCATATATTAGAACCTTAGAGCCAAAGTTGCCAGCAACGTAAGATTTGGTCCTGTAGGTAAGCTTGGCCTATAGGTCGGTGTGGTCGAGAGAAATATTAGTATGTTGCATGAGATAGAAAAATTATTTATACATAATCACGATTTTTAAGCTAGCATTGAAGAAAATGAGTTCCATCCAAAGAGTAAATGGAAAATAAAGCATTTTAGTGATTACAAAGCAGCGAATAAACACAAAAATTACAATAGTTGTACCATATTGCATATTTTAAAAAACAAGGTGTGCTACAGTCTGAGCAGTTCTCTCAATCGCATCTATGTATGTATGTATGTATGTATGTATGTATGTATGTATGTATGTATGTATGTATGTATGTATGTATGTATGTATGTATGTATGTATGTTGACGCAGTAATTTGTATCACAAATTATGTAAATGTCAGAGTGATTGTAGTGTGACATTGATTTGAGATGTTTGTTGATTGTAATTATTGTCGAGAAGTGGGTTTATACGGCCTTACTGAAACTGACAATAATAGCGTGCAATAATGTAGCGAGGGGGTGAGCTGTTTATCATTATTAGAGACGAGCAAATGACGTAATATTGGCGCGTTTTTCTTAGGAATTTGCGGGAACATTTTCCCTAGAGCATATGTGTTCATAATTATCATTGGATATAAAAATAGACGCTAATGTTGGCGAGTTTTATTAACCAATAGCAGCTCGGTTATAATCTTTAGGCATATCAGGGTGTGGGAGTATAAAAAGAGCTAAGTCACAGGTAGATCCTCCCAGTCCATCGGAAACATTTGCGCATTACACGTCGCTGAATTCAACGAAAGCAGTCATGGTGAATACAGAGCATAGTTTATCGATTCGCAGGTTACGCGTAGCAAAGTTCTGAAAAATCTCAAGTGTCGTAAAGTTAATTACACAAAAAGTTGAAGTTCACGAATTAATAATGGGCAGTAAAGAAGTTATTATAACAGTTTCAGTTTGGCGAGTGTCACGATTAATAGGTGAAAGTGAATAATGTGTTAAGTAAATAAAAAGTGTAAAACAAATCCTTTCATCAGTGTTATCTTTGGATAACAACTCCTTTCCGTTTACAGACCTGTACAAGATAAGTGCTCGACCAAAAAAGTCATAGCTAGCCGGAGGACAGTGAACCCAAAATTAAATACAATAATAGGCGCTCAGTAAAAGATAACACGAAGTGACCGCAACAAATTGTCTTTTATACGTGCGGCAGATAAACAGTAGCATTCTTTAAAACAAACACTAATATCGCCACAAATTGGCTACCACAATGTGGAACTAACAAACTTAACAAAGAATATCGTCACTATGTATGTATGTATGTTAGGTATGTATGTATGTATGTATGTATGTATGCATGCACGCACTGAGAAGGTACATTTTTGCAGTCTGAAGCATTGAGAGAACTGCAAATATTCTGCCACAGATGTGCAGCAGATTTTACACTCCAGGCCTCTGTATGCTTGCCCCGCCTTGTGCAGGGCGTGTTCCGGCACTGGATGACGTGTGGTTTGTTGGAGATAGGGAGGGGAAAGTCTTGATCGAACTGTCCGGAATTTCTATCAAGTCGTGGGTAGAAATCCCCTTCTAGAGTGGTGAATCTTTTGGAAGGCTTTGCATTGCTGTCGATTCATTTTGTTCTGCCGTTTCCTCAGTGAGTTTATGTAGCGTGGGGGAGAGTTCCTAGTCTGATACGCTAGCGAGCGACCGGAAAAAAGAAGAAGCGGGTTTGTTTGTCTGAGATTTGGAATGCCACGCACAGAAAAAAAAAACAAATTGAAAAAAAGAAAAAAAAAACAAATAATGACTATAGAATGAGTGGATTAGTTCACAATATGCATTTGTTTTGATTAAATGTTGGATATGCACATCTCCAAAAACATTATCTTGAATTTTGTGGTAATAGCCTGTTAAGCTCTGTTCATTTGGAAAAATATTTGTATAATTTAATACAATGGCTGAACCATAAGAGATGTACAAAACCTTATTGCAGAAAAAATATATAGTTCTCTCTAAAATACAATTTATTTGAAATAAGCCTTTTAAGGCATCAACCATTTCAGAAATATCCGTTAGTATGGGTTAGTATGGGTTTGAATTTGTTAATATTTCTGTCATTTTTAAAGTTCTGTCACTGTACAATGGCTTTTAGAGATGTCATGTAAAGAGTATGGAATTTCAATGCCACCTTAAAGCGATTCGGTTTCCCCTATCGCCCTTCTGCCTACCAAGAAGTGCATAATGAAACTGTTTTTGCAAATGTTTGTCTCCATTAATATGAAAGGGATAGAAATGTAAGGTTTCGTTGGTATAGTGGGTAGATAAAATCGTATGATATAACATCACATATTCTTTTTAACAATAAAGAGCATATAACCCTTTAACCACTGTATTCATTGTTCACAGTGCAGGGTGAAAGGGTCGATAAGGTTCAGTTGGGCTACAATGTCGACCTTTACATCTGATTACATGCACTTGATGCATCCGCAGCACTATTATCCTAAAACATGGAGCGCAATTATGAAACGTTTAATTGATAACCAAAACAGCTTATACATAGTATTGTTCGGAAATTTAGCGGTATATCTGCAATTGCTAGTAAATAGAGGTGTATGCAGGTCCATAATGCTGCCTATCTAACCGGAACATGTGCCATCTTTGAAGGGCTGTAACTATGCATTAGGGGTCCATTATTGCTTATTAATAAATGTTTCTATGGGTTTCCATTACCATATCTAATATTGCGAACATTTCCCAGTCCTGTACTGCGATAGAATGCTTCATATACCACTGGCTATTCATGGCGAGTGTTTGACACATATTAAATCACAATCAAGGTACAAATTTAGAAGCTGTTTTTTATTGTTTTTTTGCAATATATGTAACTGTTTTATAACATCTATTTAGACTAAATATTATAATGTTAGGGAATTTGAGATTACAGCCTGGAGCGTAGTCATTGATCAACATTAAAAAAAATGTTGACCTTCTGTTCATGACCTTCTGTTCAAACTGTCTTTACAATGTTAATTATTCTATCTACTTGTTAATTCAAATAAACTTCTAATTTACATTTATACGTTTCGTAGTAAGATGTAGTAGGTAAAGCAACAGCCAGATTATTAAAGAGCAGGTCACTATATGATGGCTTTGAAATTCCTTTGTATTTGCATGACCAAGAGAAAAAATCGAATAGCGACTTAAAGGTTGAGAAAAAACATTTGAAAATTCAAAATGACCAGGAATAACTTTAAAATGGTTGACTTTACAAAAAGAGTTTTGTTTGATGTTGTTTGCTTTAACAAGATAAACATTTTTGAGTAGTATCTCTTAGGTAAACAGGTTTGACAAAGGTCAGTAAAAGATAGGGCTGTGTTCTCTGCCCCGTCGTGATTCCTGATCCGGCCGCCATCTGTCTCATCTCATCTCACCTCACCTCACCTCACCTCACCTCACCTCACCTCACCTCACCCCACCTCACCCCACCTCACCCCTCCTCCCGTCAGGGCTTCAAGCACAAAGGATTTGTACGTCGAGGTACCGTCCCCCTCTACCGTTAGTCCCAGACAAATGTCATTAAAAATGAAGAGGACTTCACCGGGTTCAGATATACATTTAATTTTTAATGTAAATATATTAACTATATGGATGCTAATAATAACATTATAGTCAATTTTTATAAAATAAAAAATGAGAAACATTTTCCGTGTAAAGGGTGGGCGGGATTTTCTTGAAAATCTTCGTTTACTATAGATTAAGGACCTGATTACAGTTGGGCTGAAACATGGCGCATTTAAACAATGAGCGTGGCAGGTGTCAATTATTATCACCTAACATTTTAAAATGTTGCTCATGGTGTGATTTTTCTTCAGTTTCTTTCAGAAATTCAATATATATTACTTGAAGGTGGACGAAGAGAGATAAGAACATTTTTGTTGATATTGACTTTAGTTTTGAATATAAGGTGCAATTTAATGCATTCTTGATTTTTAGAAAACTAAAAGTGTTATATAGTTTTATTTACTTCAAGGAAAAGTTCTAATGTTACACAAAAAGGGATTCTTTTAGTGTATATAACTTTATCTGAGAAATAATATAAAGACTCTAAATGTTTAAAAAATAGAAATTTTCATCGTGGGAAGCATTTTATACACGACTATATTTTGATTTTATGAAGATGCAAAGATATGTACACAAGGAAAACTAATTTCTTATAATTATTTCGATTAAATCTGTGACTGCTAAGTCGGTTGAAACTCGTAGTTTTTAGAAATTTCAGCATCAAATATTTATCTTTAATCCAATATTATGGTCAACTAGAAATTCTAAATTTAAAAATATTTGGCGTGTAGCAAATAGCCTTAAATGGGAGATTAAAATGCTGCCAATTTAAAATTTGCCGTGGCCGAGTGGTTAGACCGCTTGCCTTCCACCGAGACGGCGCGGGTTCAATCCCAGGGACCTGCATGTGGAATTTGTGGTGGACGAAGCGGCGTCTGGGCGGCTTTTCTCCGGGTTCTCCGGTTTCCCCCGCCATTCATTCCACCAACTGCTCCATCATCACCTTTCCTTTCATCCATTTCACCATCATTTCATTTCATCTACTTCCTTCCTCCCATACCAGGCATCGGGCTTATCACCCATCCTGGATGTTCTGTCTGATCCATGAGTGTCTGCTCCTCGACGGGCCTCTGACCCCAGGCACCCGCCTGTAAGTCCTGGGGGGCGTAAGTCCTACATAAGAGGAGGGTAAACAGATAATGAATGCATTAGTTTATGACCCATTATATAGAAATCTTTACAGGATGTAGATGTACGCCTTCTACGTTCACTTGTTTTCTCCTAGCAAAAAATTGTTTTTATTAATTACACCACATTTTGTTCGAAATTTATTAGCAATTATTTTTTTTAAAAAATATCATATACCTTATTATCAAAGGGAGGTTGCTTTTATGGACCTAAAATTTAATTTCTGTGAAAATTTCTCATTCATTTTATTTACAGAAAAATCAGTTAAAATCAAAAATGGAGAAAACAAACTCGCATATATTTTCAAAAATAAAATGACGACGCAGAATTTGCCATGCATAAGAGTACTAGAGCTTTTAGAGCAAAACTTTCACGAAAGTCTGGGTTTACTTTATCACTCTACTTAAAGTGTGTAGGAGTTATTATTTTTCTGTGAAACGGTGCAGAATATACAGCATAAATCTGATGTGTTGCACTCACATGACTTTCTCTGCTCTTGTACAAACTATTTTATTCTCCATCTAATTCATATTAATCCAGGTAAACATTTGCAGAAACCTATTGCTTATTGCTAATTTTCTTGTAGGTGCAAGGGGAATTTCGCTTTAAGCGATACTCAAATATTTCAAGAGCTGGTTGCTATGTGGAGTATTTCATTCTCTTTGCATGTCCAGGATATAAAAAAACTAATAACGAATTCTCATTTGAGAAAAAGCGTGTTTTGGAAAATTCAAGCAAATAACAAGGAATATCTCGGAAATGAGAAACTCGATAAAAAATCTTGTGTTACACTCACATGACTTTCTCTACTATTGTACAAACTATTTTTTCAAACGCTTATTCTCCATCTACTTCATGTTAATCGGGATAAACATTTGCAGAGTCTATCTTATAGCTAATTTTCTTGTAGATGTAAGGGGAATATATATTTACAAGGGGAATATAGAAATACAGTAGCCTTAAAGCACATACACGTCTCTTAATAACCGGTTGCTAGGTGCAGCACCATTCTCTTTGCCACAGATAATACTCTTCGCATATCCAAGACAAAGAAATGAATAAGAATTCCCATTTGAGAAAATAAGTATTGCAAAATTTAAGGGAATAACAAGTAATATCTCGAAAATGGTTCACTCAACAAAAAAATGCATATGACATAAATTGTGTATTTTAACGCGATCTACAATTTTTGTGTAGTAAAATTTTGTCTATCTCTTATGGTTTACCAGTTATGCAAAGGTCGTTCACAATGAAGAATATTTTTGAAGACATTCCCAGGAAATTCAAGATGTACATTTTATTTGTCATAAAAATATCTTAAACATATGATATTTTAATCAAAATCGTTAGAGCCGTTTTTGAGAAAATTAAAATTTTCGAAAAATCTTCCATTTAAACGGTAACTTGGGGTGGGGGTATTTTCTTGAAAACCTTCGTGTCGCATCTCTGAAATATACTGAACCTAAATAACAAGTTTGGTGTTTATCTGACTGTTCGTTTCTGAGTTCTGCTGTTCACAGACAGACACACACACACAGACAGACACACACAGACACACACAGACACACAGACAGACACACACACGGACATGTTTCCAAAAATGCTTTTTCTGGATTCAGGAGGTCTCAAAACATGTATTTCCGGTGAAATCTCGGTATTGAATTTTTGGGTGGAATACAATACTTCCCCTACTTACTATACGTAGTAGAGATAGTAAAAAAGTGTGTGACATAAGTTGTGTGTTTTAACGAGATCTACATTTTTTGTGTAGTAAGCCTTTGTCTTTCTCTCTCTTACGGTTTACTACTTAGGCAAGCCATTCAGAATGAAGACTTTTGGGGACATTCACAGAAAATTACAAATATGCATTTCATTCGTCATGAAATTATCTTAAACATATGATATTTTAATAAAAATGGTTAGCCTTTTTTGAGAAAATAAAAATTTTCGATAAATGTTCCATATAAAGGGTAGTCTGGGTGGGGAAATTTTCTTGAAAATATTCTTGTCGCATTCTTGGAAGATACTAAACTCAAATACCAGGTTTGGTATTTATCCGAATTTTCGTTTTTGAATTATGCTGTTCGCAGAGACATATACATGGACATGTTTAAAAAACAATCTGATGTGTTGCAATCACATAACCTTTCCTACTCTTGTGCAAACTATTTTTACAAATGCTTATTTTCCATCTAATTCACATGGTAACAGAGATAAACATTTGCAGAATCTGAATGCTAATTTTATTGTAGGTGCAAGGAAAATATATAGCTTAAAGTGATAGTCGAATCCTTTAAGAGCTGGCTGCTAAGTACAGCATTCCATTCTCTTTGCATGTTTAGGAGATTACAAAACGAATAACGAATTCCCATTTGAGAAGAGGTGTAAGTACTACAATATTAAAAAAAATGACAAGGAATATCTCGGAAATGGCTCACTCCACAACAAATGTATGTGACATAAATAATTGCGTGTTTTAATGAGATCTACATATTTTGTGTAGGAAAATTTCATCTTTCTCTCTTACAGTTTACCACTTATGCAAAAGCTATTCAGAATGAAGAGGACTTTTGGTGACATTCCCAGAAAATTCAAGATATTCATTTCATTTGTCAGATAGTTAAACAAAATCGTTAAGAGCCGTGTTTATAAAATCAGTATTTTCTAAAAATGTAAAGGGTAGTCTGGGGTATGAAAATTTGCTTAAAAATCTTCGTATCGCAGCTTTGAAAGATACTGAAACTAAATATCAACTTTGTATTTATCTGACTTTTCGTTTTTGAGTTATGCTGTTCAAAGACACATACACACACGGTTGTTTTTCTAAAAGTGCCATTTTGTATTCAGGGAGCCTCAAAACATAAGTTTCCGGTGAAATATCGATATTGAATTTTTGGGTGGAATGCAATACTTTCCCTACGTACTATACGTGGTAGAGAAAGTAATATGTTTATTTGGATTCAGGAGGCCTTAAATATGTTAGTTGGATTCCGGTGAAACCTCGGTATCGAATTTTTGGGTGAAATGCAATAATTCTCCTACATAGTATACGTAGGAGGGAAAGTAAAAATGGTATTGTATCTCCATTTTTGTGGATATGTCCGTGTTTGTGTCTATGTCTTGTATCTGCTGTGTGTCTATGAACACCATAACTCAAAAACGAAAACTCGAATAAATACCAAATTTTAAGTTTAGATCCAATATCTTCCAAGGATGCGACACAAAGATCTCCAACAAAACTGCTTCACCTAACTATCCTTTACGTGGAAGATTTTTCGAAATGTTTGATTTTCTAAAAACATGGCTAACGATTTTGATTAAAGCACCATAAACAAGAGATATTTAAATGACAAATAAAATGTATATCTTGAATTTTCTGGGAATAGCCTTTGAAGTTCTCTTCATTCGGAAGGAATTTTGTATAATCTTGTATAGATGATAGATGAAAACGCACACAAATGTCGATCCCTTTAAAACACAGAATTTATTTAAAACAAGTCTTTTTTGTGACATAAGTCGCTTCAGAAATCTCCTTTATTAGAGGTTGGAATTTTTCATTAGATGATCATTCCTTTAAAGTCCTTTCAACATTCAGTTGTTTCTTGCGATTGCATGGAATCAGTATGGAATTTTTTAAGGCCAGCATTCGTATAACGCCTTGTTCTTAAACGTTTTGACTATCGCTGTTCCTTTTGTATCTATAACGATATGTGTAATGTAGCTATTTCTACAAAGGTTTACTTGGATTAAAATGTTGCAGATAGAAAAATAAGCTTGAGTATGAATAATCTGTATACCTATTAATAAACGATAGAGAGTGGATAAATGCATGTGAGTGTATCACATCAGATTTTTAAGCTTATAATGAAAATGTACTTAAGAATTGCTCCTATAATATATATATATATATATATATATAAAATTAGAGGAAATTCCATCTAATAAGACTGCACAGAGAACAACAAATATTTTTTGTTGCATTTTTGTGATTTGGTCTTCTTAAGTTATACGCCAAAGTAACTGAAATCGCAAGATTTTTTGCATATAACAGTACTTAATCTCTTCTCTCACACATAATCTGTTCACTCCTTTGTACCAGTAAACTTAAGTATATATATATATATATATATATATATATATATATTAAAGACAGACCTAATGAGTTTGATTGCGATCAGTTTTAAAAGTGGAACTGCGGCATCCATGTGACAGAAATATAGGAAAAATTGAATTTTTCGTTTATTCTGTTTTATACAATAAAATCTGAAGTACTGGAGATGAAAGCAGGCTTGAATGAGAATGGTGATGCAGTCTGGCAATCCTGACATGTAAATTTATACGTACAATCAGTGGGGCAGGGATGTTGAAAGTTTATGGTTAATAATAACATTAGAGGCTACCTCTCGCACCAAATCCTTTATATTAGTGGACTCTGAGGCAATTCATCAAAAGCGGCGTCATGGGCAACTGTGGCCAGTCTGCGCTACGGATTAATATTTCATGGCATCAAGGGGTACGAGAACAGGGAAAATAAAAAAAGCGATTTACGGTACGTACCCCTCCCAAAGGCAACGTAATGCTTTCGCTCAAAGCTCGCTGTAATCTGCATGCAAGTGGAACTTCCTTCCGTACTGTAACTGTAACTAAACGGATTTAAGAACCGAATCGTTGATTTTAACTGCTGAGCAATCAGAAATAGAGCTGCCTTTGAAGAAACTTGGTTAGTATTGCTATTAAATAAGTTTTCTTTTAAGTAGGCAGCATTGTAGTATTAAGAGCTCCAATGTTTAATTAGACCTAGATGTTCATTAGTAGAATATGCTGTACTAAAAGTACAATATTTATATCAGGATTAGGAGCTAACTTTGAATATGACTTAAAAATGTATTGCTTTATTAACTTTAAGACAATTAGTTGCATTTATAAACATCTGTTCTTAAAATTTCATATTGATATCGCAGACTATTTTATACAAGCGATTATTTCGTGTCCACTTCATATTAATTAAATATTAAAAAATCTGATGTGATACATTTACATGACTTTCTGTACCCTCTAACTTTATTGGTGTGTATACCAACTATTCTTATTAAAGCTTATTTTTCTATCTACTACATTTTAATCCAAATAAACCTTTACAGAAACAGCTACACTGCAAATTTCGTTTTAAATACAAAGAGAACAGCGATAGTCAAATTTTTAAGAACTGGACACAATTTGCTGACCTCAAAATTCCATAGTGTTTCCATGCAATCGCGAGGAACAACTGAAAATCGACGGGACTTAAAAAGAATGACAAGTATAGGAAATTCTAATTTTTAATAACGGCTATCTTAGAAACGGTTTATGCCATAAAAACTTATTTTAAATAAATTGTGTGTTCTAAAGCGATCTACATTTTTTGTGTGGTACGTTTTCGTCAATCGCTTCCGTTTACCAGTTATACAATAGTATACAAAATTCCTTCGGAATGAAGAGGACTTCAGGCTAATCTCAGAAAATTCAAGATATACACTTTATTTGTCACTGAATATTTTAACGTCCGTTTCATTTCTCGTATTTTAGTTAAAATCGTAAGCCACTGTTTAGAAAATAAGAATTTTCTAAAAATGTTCCATGTAAAGAATACTTGGGGTGGGGGAATTTTTCTTGAAAATCTTCGTGTCGCATCCTTAGAAGATGCTAAATTCTAATACCAAGTTTTGTATTTATCCCACTTTCCGTTTTTGAGTTATGCTGTTCATAGACACACACACCAAACGGACTTATTTCCCAAAATGTTTTATTTGGATTTTTCAGGGGGCCTCAAAACGTGTATTTCCAGTGAAATCTCTAATTTTGGGTGGAATGCAACACGTTCTCTGCCTACTATGCATGTAGAGAGAAAGTAAGAATCACTGCGTTAGATAAAAGCATAACTGGGTAAATTCTGAACAAATTTACTTAAGTTTGAGCATGATATCTCTAATATTTGAAGGTTTACCCGGATACTTGAATCAGATGGGAGGTTTTAATGCACTGTCGGCTGGCAACTCAAGCGGTTATAGCACCGTATTGTAGACCCAAATCCGTGGTTGAAATCCCTGCTGTGGCATTGCATTTTTCAAGCCAGAATCCACTTTTCTAACCTATTAGCAGGCTTACTTAAGCAGTTTTATACTTTCGTCAGTACAGACATACAAAGAAAGATATTTTTATAATTTTCTTTCCTTATTTCTGCTTTCGACTTATCTACCACTTATTCAAGGTACAGACATATTCGAATGAACACTTTGGTATCGCTAATAAACCTTTTGAAAGCATCTGAAAACAATTAAGATCAGTTCCCCTGTTTAATCACTCGTAAATCTATCACTTGCTTGAATAAAAAATGGTACATGCTTCATTACATACCCAAGAATGTTCACTATTTCTGCTATTGTCAACATCCTAATACCTTTTTGAACAATGTAAAAACTAACGATAATACAATAAAGTGGCATTCCTCTATTTATGAGAAAAATGATCCAAATATGCCCCTATTATCAAACTCAAGCAAAACATAGAAAATTGCTAATAAAATCGCTAAACATATATTAACTTGTAAAAATTAGTTAATATTAGAAAACACCTGAGTATTAATATTTTCTTATCAAGCAATTAGTGCAAATAAATTGACTTTACGTGAAATTGGCTCATTTTATTTTTCATGGCTCCACAAAAAGCACTGATGCATGGAATCCATTTTTGCACTTTGTTGTCCTGCACATTGTGCATTTTTGGTATCATGCTAATTATAGCCCCAGAGCCATAATTAGCACCGTCACGAGGGCCGTATTAGGAGAACGGCCTGTATTGCAGATGGCGCCTGTTTGTCAAAGCTACTGTTGTTGTAAAATATGTTGAACAATTCCAAAGTAAAGAAAAGAATTTTGACTTTTTGGGATTAAAAATTAATTTTCAAATATGTATACTTCGCAATAAAACGCATTCTGTAACAAAAGCTCACCTTTGAACTGAAAAGAAAATACAAGTTTCAGGACTGTCAAGATAAATATTCTTGTTTCACGCACCCTATATGAATTACTAGTGCCCTCTGACGAAGTTCATGTCAATAACTTCAAGTGTGCCACCTACTGAGTTTACATAGGGTGGCCATATTCGGATAAGTGGCCATTTTTGGCTCCTATACTTTAAAACATTTTTTATAAACATCTGTGGATGTTATGTTAGGTATTAAGTGTCATACATAAGTTCCCTATCTTTTAAGGGTAGCTGGCTAAGATTCAATGAAATGCCATTCACACTGACATAGTATATTGCATTAAAATGATTCGTAACTTATTTTCCTAAAAATAGCACTAATAGTTATTTATTGAAACCTTAAGTCAGTGGCTGGAGACGAGGTAACGATTAGTTCCAACAGGAAGGCGCTACGCCACGTAGATATTGCGTGCATAAATTTGGCTTTCTCTTGATGCTTTTTCTCGAATCCACTAAACTTCCATTTCGGTTTGATTTGGCCTGGCTATTACGCTCTCCGGATTTAACCTCATCTTTTCTTGTGAGGGTGCACTGGGGAGAGAAATATTTGAGGTGATGAAGATTGCAATCTACATCAGTGCAATTTAATAGGACATAAAAGCGAGTTTTATAGAAGCCTTCCATGCCACTTCCAGCAATGCGGGATGCTAATGAAGAGCATTTGAAAGAAGCGCTGACTTAAGTTTGCCATTCATATTGCATCTTAATTTATCCAACTTCAAATTAGTCACTACATTGCCATCGATTAATTTATTTTGTCAACTGATAGTTACCATAAGTCCCAATCTGTGGGCATTGTTTCTATTGCTTATCGTCCATAGCAGAATGAAAACTTCATTCCTCATTATCAATATCCCTCTACAGTAAAATTGCCTATGTGTGTGCTAAAAAACACTTTTTCTGAGTTAAGCATACATACAAGTTGTGCACATAATTAGGGAGTGTCCTGCTTGCATTTGAGATATGGTAGTTCAGATTGACGGTGTTTTTGATGGATTCTCTCGCCAGATACAGTCAATATTGGCAGTTTAGTGCCAATGAACAAAGTTTCACTAAAATAAATAGGTGGTAAGGGTACCCTTTAGCGAATTACTTAAGAAGATAGTACAGAAAGGTGTCTCCCAACTAAAGCCAACTGGTCATTGCAATGACTAGTTATTTCTAAGTAAAATTGAATGTCTTCTTTTTTCAGTTTACTGAAGTATATTTAAAGCTTCTCCTGAATACTCAAGGAATAATTAAACAATTGTAATATAAGTTATGAAATAAAATATTAACAGATGCAGCTGTGCCCAGTAAGCATTAGCATCCGTCGGCTTGGGCAGTATCCGGCAACTCATTCCTTGCTAACCGCTAGTAACAATTAGGAGAAGTTTAACTGGTTGCCAATACCAGTAAAGGTAATTTTATATTAATTATTGTTTATATGTATTATTATTCAAGGGAAGAAAACATTTCCTCGACTATGTGAAGCAATTTCAAACTCTTAAGATCAACAGAGTACGTTTTGGAAAAAGGTATTTCCTTAGTATAAAAAAGTTATAATTTTCGTAATATTATGAACAGGCATATGAATTCTTAAAGCATTTGGCTTCAAGCTGTCTACACTCAAACCATTTTGTCAAGACAAAGAACGTAAACAACATCGGCCAAGGGTCACTGAGTGCTGTCTGCAAACGCCAACTGACTACGAGAGATGGGGTGGCATGTAGCCTTGGACGCCACTGCGTAAAGTCCAGTAACAGTTAAAGTTCATTTCCTTTCATCCTCGCTTTGATTATGCTTGATTATGGATATACTATATATATATATATTTATTTGTATGAAAACTTACTGTTAAATTTACTTCTATTCTGAATTAAAGCAGAATAAAATACTGAGGAATTATATTTGAGAGATTATAAGTTCACTGAAGTTTGCTATCATTCATCAATCAACTAAGGAATAATATGTTCACTTAGACAACTGTATTTCAGTCCATCTAAAGTTTCAGTAGTTCTTCTATGCTTTGCTTCTTTTACTCCTCCCTTATTTATTATAACTAAAACCAGGTGATCTGAGAAGTAGTTATTCTATCATCGGTGACTTTATCTAACCAAAGCACATTAAATATATAGTTTTATTTCAACCCTGCACAAACTCTTGCATAAAATAAGCATTCTGTACTTTTCTTCCGGCGAGCATGAAAAATGCATTACATATTCCATATGCGATTCTATCGCAGCAAGGACTCCTTAATAACAACTTAGGCACCATGACATGGATCCTTTATTATATAGCCTACCCAATATGAGAAGCTTCAGAATGAACCTAGAGGTTCATAGCATTTCCAGTAGCTACTCTTTTCAGTATTAACGCTTGCTGAAAATGCTGCTTGCTGCATTCTAAAATATGCTACAGAGATTCGAGTGTTCCGAAATGTACATGTCCTTTGGTATTACAACACCAAGTCAGTTTAATGTTATTTTCATACCTTACTGAAGGAGAAAACGTATGCAATTCATACTTTTGTTGCATGGGAGTTAATCATACCAAAAGGCCATTGCAATCTTCTCACTTTTAATGCTCCATTTTATCCAAATTCTTTTTTTTTCCCCCATAGCGAAACTGAAAATTGTTGGAGGTGCATCTATCATTAAATCACGAATAAAAAAAAACCTGGGAAAGCTGTGAGCGACACTTCTCTCCCACCAAAATAAAAAAGAAAAATTAGTGTATTAAAACACCCTGAAATAAGTGTTTTAACTTAAAATAATATTTTGATTTTGATATTGTAAGAAAAGCGTATACTGTAATGAGAGACATAATGACATTTTAATGTTTTGTTTATGGAGTTTTTCTTAGAAAATCGTAATTTAATCTCCATTTTATTACATGTTTCTTACAGGTATAATAAATCCGAAAACAGTTGAATCTTTGTATTCGTGAACACTGTCTATAAAGATATTAACTTTTTACCATTCTGAAATAGATTTATGAATCTATAGAAAGAATGACGGAAGGCATAAACAGTTCTCCGGTTGTTCTTTACTACGTCTACCTTATCTCCTTAGCAGTAATGATTTCATATTCATTTCGTTTTACCTTTTTCCACCATTTATCTGAAGTAGGTAGAGAAACTATCGATGTAATATTCTTATCGATATTTCACCGAACATGCTTAGAGGTCCACCGAATATAAAACAAGACAGGATCTAAGAAAAACATCATTGCCTGTATTTGTGTGTGTGTGTGTGTGTGTGTGTGTGTGTGTGTGTGTGTGTGAATAACATAGGTAACTCAAACTGAGAATTCGAACAGGTAAAAAATTAATGTTTATGCACGCCAGGTAGAGATTTTATGAAACATTTCCCCATACCAAATAACAATTGACATAAAAATCTCGTTACTTCAATTCTTTTGTTGAGGCTAATTCTGTTTGTCTTCTCGCAGAGTCCGATGGAGATGAAAAGTGTCTGTCCAACCATGTTTTGGTAGCCTTCTAACAATTCAACTTGCTGCTGGTCGTGGGTGTCGTGCTATTTTAATCAATCTTGTTTCCTCTGCTCTGCCAATATGTACATTCCAAAGTTTCTTTCTTTCCTTTACAAACTTAATTATATCCGTTATACAGTGCGAGCGTTTTAAGGTAAGACCCAGAGTGGTAGCACTCTGTACTGCAGTGACCTCGTACTAAGAGCACGCGCGATCCGTTGCTTTACCTTAGAACGCCCGCGCGTATCGCATCCTTTTCTTACATCCCCATGCTTTATTCTGCTCATTCTTTTTTCCTTACTATTCCCTATTACCGATTGCTGTATTCTGAGTAACAGAAATTGCTGTTTTTTGTTCTTGTTTATTTTACATTTCCTCAAAATACCACATATTTAGTATATTTACATGACTTATATATATATGTATATATATATTTCTATATTTCTCTGAATAATCTGTTTAATCTATGTTAATTACTTTTTTATGTAATTTGGTATAAGTAGTAAAGAGAGAGAGACACACACAGCGTTATTCCACGAAAAAATGTAGATCTCATTGATACCCATATCTAATCATACAGTTTTTGTCAAATAATGTTTTTGTATTATTAGCCATTTTTTAAATTATATTGTTGCAACATTAACTCTTCGCAGTTAAAGTGGCATACTACATATATAAAGCGTCTTACGCATGCGTTCTTTAGTAACAGAAACCTGATTTATGGTATGCGAATATTTTTTCCAGGTGCACACGATTAAGTCCACATTACTTATCTTCAGAATACTTCAGTCAAAGCTTTCTCGTGGGCAAGTAATGAAAGTATGAATATTGTATTCTATATGGACTGTGTGAGTGGTAGTTAGGGTATACAACGGAGGTGGATACCTCGCGCACTGCTACCTAAGCGAGATCTGTTGGGGCTACTACCCACAAGAGGGGATGAATGGAATGGCCAGGAGGCTACAGGTCGCAAGCAGAAAGGCCACAGAGACAGACGCGCAGAAGTCCCTAACAGTTCCTGGCTCGAAGACTGAAGCTGACCAACCCTCAACCAGCAGCCCTCTAGTGTCCGCAGAGAATGCTCTTTCCTTGGAGAAACCATCCATGCCATCTGCCCGGTACCGCCACGCTCCACAAACCTAGAAGCACCCCTGAAACATAAGGAAACGCAATGAAAGGTGTAACTGGTTTGCGGAAAAAATACTCAGTTGATTGTAGGATGTACAACTATCTCTCTGTTGGCTGCAAATGAACTCTGGGTTGGAGGTTTTATATTCTCATATTTCCCAAGCAGAAGTTATTGATTCTTTTCTTTGATTTTTTATACATCCGTTTTTGTATCCTTTCCATGGAAGTTTTTTCATGGTATACATTTGTATGAATATTTCAACATGTCCTTTTCTGTTTTATACCCTTTTCTCACTTTTTCTAAGCTTGTTTCTTCCCCAGCAATCCTTCAATTTTTTTCTTTATTATTCAAAGTTAACTTATTATATAACCTTCTGTTTTTTTGGTACGTTCATAAATCTACTGCTTTTATTTAACCTTCTTTTGTAATTCTCTTCATCTTCTTTTTCTAATTGTATTAACATTGGGCATAAATAATGAGCCTTAACAAAATTAATCACAATAATATTTCCGCTACAAAGGTAAATAAGGGAAAAGAAATTTTGTTAGATGAGAGCCATCCCAGCATTCTCCCGCCGACCACGAAAAACCCAAGATCAAAGTGGGCTGTCGACGGGAATCGGACGCGGGATCTCCCTATCAGAACCTCGCACATTACCGCGGAGCTAACTCGCTCGGTGAAGTAGTAAGTAGAGAAAGTTGGATGAGAATTTAGAATTTTGTGTATAGAAATTACAGAAAAGCCCATTTGAAACACACAACTGAGAATTTATATTTCAATAAAAAGTTGCGGTATATTTACTAACACAATGAAGCATAATATTTAAAGTAATACAACAGAGAACACGGCATTTCAAGTAAACGATCTGGATATGCCGGTAAGTTCACTACAGTTAGTCTTTGCTTAAATCTGATGTATAAGTGATGACATCACAAGAGTGATCTCTCCTATCCTTCTTGCCTCAACTGACGCAGATCTACTGCACTATGCACAATCCTCTGTGACATCGTGTTTACATATTCGAGTATGCCAAATCTCAGAGGAAGCTGTGTTCACAGCCAGAGGAGATTTACTGAATGCAAACAGCTCCAGTTTCTCTCAAGAGAATCACGATTTGACAGTGATAACGCGCTATCTTATCCGTACCTCATTAATTTACTCCGCTTTTATGCATCCTACGCTTAACGTTTTTACATATGTCCAGGACAATGGCAAAAATAGCGTTTTAATATCTTTGTTTTCACAAAACGCATGCATCATCACTACAGTTCATCAGTTATGGCCGTTTACTGGGCTTTTAATGCTTCCCTAGGGGTGATAAACCTTTCCCGGGAACCATTTTCATAGCCAGCGGCGCACCGGGTATGTTATGGTCCTATTTTGGAAATGTTTTCCTCATAAATATTGGGGAGATGTATGTATGAGATAGTGAGAGAACACAGATTTATGAGACAGGGCATTTTTAGCCTACGTGCTAGCTGTAATAAAAAATGCACACATTCTGCCGGTCTATAACGTGTTGCCAACGCTATAATTTTCATTGCGATATTTCTTAGTCATACATAACCACAATTAAACAACCTGGTGCGTTACATTCGTATAACTTTCTCTGTCGCTATTGTTTAATTTTATCTCTTTCACAAATTATTCTTGCAATCGCTATTTCATATTAATGGCGATAAACGTTTGCAGAAATAGCTTCATTAGTCATTTTGTTGTAGATACAAGGGGATACAAAGCTGAAGCGATAGTGAAACGTTTAAAAAGCGGGTAGATGTATGCTTGCTTTAAAACTCCATACTCGATGAGAAATAACTGAATGGTCGCAGCACATATCGCAAGATGGCTGATGCCGCAATAAAGGTTATTTGAAAAGAAATGTGAGTTTTAAAGAGATTTACAGTTTTCTTTTTTTGCTGTTGTAAGGTTTTGTCCTTTTATGGTTTACCAGTTATACACAGTTATACAAAACTCGTTCCTATGAGGTGGACTTCAGAGTCTGTTATACATTTTAATTTTCATGTAAATATATTAAGCATACTATATTTTAATCAAAATTGGAGCAACTTTTAAAAACATAACGAACATTTTTCCATGTAAAGGATAGTTTGGTATGAGAGATTTTTCTTCAAAATCTTCGTGTAGAAGTGTTGGAAGAATCTGAACTTAAATATGACTTTTAGTGTTTGAGAAATGCTGTACACAAACACACAAAAGGTCCATTTTCTGAAAGCACTTCTTTATTGAATTCAGAGAACCTCAAAAATTATTTCTGTTGAAATCTCCGTATCGAATTTTTGGGTGTAATGCAATAAATACTTCTCTACTTACAGTAGGCAGGTGATCAAGTAAAAGTTATCCTTTCTGTTTTCCATCGCTTTGAGATTCTATAACGTGATGTTCATACTCAGTTTCCGCACTGTATCTCATTACTTCTTGAAAAACATACAGGAGATGAATCATTTGCCGCTAGATTTCTGTATATATGTAACCCACAGATTATGTTTTTGTGTAGAAACCTCCATCCTTTTTGGAAAAACAAATCTTCTGCAGCAACGACTCTTCAATGTATTTCACTTATGCTGTCCCTAATCGGGACTTTTGCACTCCTGGAAAGAAGCTGAAAAAATATAAGCAGCAGTAGTCTGGAGTTTACCTGAAAATAGTATAATACGGAAATCTCACTGTAGAACGCTTCAGCCAAGGTGCCGAATAGCAGAGCGGATTAGAACTCCGGAACTGCACTGTTGGAAGTAACTTGAACATCTAAGCCTGTGTAACATTTCTAACCTTTATTCAATATTGTATGTAGAAACATCCAGATCCTCAGTCCAAAACATTAAAAAGATGAGGAGAAATGTTAAGATGTTATGTAAAACTGGAACCCGTGCTGCCATTTTGTAACGCTGTACGAATAAAAATACCACTGAGCTATTGGTGTCTCATCAGCGAAGGTAGAAATAGTTATCATCGAGCTAAAGACTTTTAGCCTCTAGTAACGTTTTAACAAATGCTACAAGTTATTATATGTGATATATAGAATATACTAGGCTATTTAACGAGAGAATTGAACTACTAATATATCTTCCTCTAGATATTCAGAAGCTTTAAGAAAGAAAACTTCAAGAGTACATATACGCAAGGAAACCTTCAGCAATTAGTTGAACATCTTGCGTTTGACTTGAATGTACGATGCACGTTTTAAGTATAGACACATCTTTTAATTGCTTGTGGCCTATCGCTTCTATAGTTTAGATCCGCCATTTTTTTTGCTGATTTTTTTTTCAACACTATGATGAATGCATCACTCATTGAGTTGTGAAAGTGGGTAGTGCAGAACACTGTATAGTAATCGTTTATAAAATCAGCTTGGAAAAGAGTTTCCCTCCTGTAGAAGGGAATATGCTTTATGAGATGGCCCCTACCTGGAAAAGCTTGTGTCCCCAATTTTTCAGCGAGTATAAAACCTTTGTGAATCTAAAATCTGACCAGTTTTAAATTCCCTGGTTTAAAAACTATGTATAAAAATATGCTTGTGAACAGACTTATTAAAGCCAAGACAGAAGGAAGTAAGATTGAATTGTCACTGGACTATAGACAGTCACGTTGCAGGTAACAAACACCCACATCCCTCTATAATCTTTTGGCGTTTGGGGACAGGACGTTTTTACCTTCCTGTTAAGTGACCCTTGGCATCTGCTGTTTTGCATTCCTTTTAGTAGTGATAATGGTTTAGTGTAGACTAACCTAAAGCAACTGCCTAAGAATTGCTATGCTTGCTTAAGTTATTACTACATCTCGTGCGTTTGTGAACTCTTTTAATATCTGGACATAAGTTCAATAGTCTACAAACAGAATACTCATTTTGATTTATGCCACATGCTATGGGCAGCCCCTGGCTGTGGTAGTTTTGTTTGCCATGTTTATATACCCAACAGCAGACAGGTTAGTCATTCGTTTAGGTTGCAAATTTAGACGAATGGCAAAGTTACTTGTCTGCTCGTGATAGCTGGAACGGAAATAGTAATGTATTAATCGCCAATGTTTGAAAGATGTTGAATGTGTCTCGTACAGGAATATTATTCTCAGGATTCTAAATATACTTAAATTAAGTTAAATCGATTATAGTTCCAAATCTTCCTTTTACTGCTGTGGTGACACTTATACTGTTTTACAATTTCATTTCTTCAAATTTGGATACTAAAGTATTTAATATTAAATTTATTACATGATGTTGAAAACTTCACAGTTATTTAAAATGTTTTCTTTCTAGTTAAAAAATCTCAAAAGTGATACTATTGTTGTAATCCTGTTATATCTAAGTTTGATTAATTTCTGGAGTCGAGTACTTTGCAGTTAATTATTTATTATTCTTATTAAAATTAATTACGATTAGCCGGGGGATAGAGCATCCTATCTCTGCCTCGCGATAGATTTGAGATAGGTTGTAGCTCCACGTTTGGGTGCCAATTTGAAGGAGATGTATTGCTGCTGGAGAGCCAAACTTGATGAAGTAACTGCCCCAAGTATTGTACAAAGTTTCCGGTGGCCTTCGCCCCAACGTTAAGGAATCAACTTTGTATTTTTATGTTTCTTTAAATATTATATACGTTTAGGTTTGCCTCGGCTGCGTCAGTATTAATTTGTAAAAACATACATCTCTTAGTAGGGAGTGTTGCGGCTAAAGAATGTAGGCTTACAGAAATTATAATTCCTTTATTAATTCCTTAATTCTTTTTATTAATCCTTCACACGATTAAATAACGCTTCACTTATATAGCGAGCTGTGAGATTATTTATTAATTACTTGCACATTTTAACACAAACTTTATAATATTCACGCCGTAATGAATTTTATGTCTCACAGTGAATACGTACTGAACTGCTCGGGAACGCGTCTAGCATCCGGTTGGGAAAGCTGTCTGCTGTGGATTGGCGTTTACCGATTAAATTTGTAAATTTCTCTATTTCAAGTCTCTGATTGGCTAATTTTACTCCAATAGAATACCTTTATTTAAATTTCAGCTTTTCTAACTTTTGATTGCCTATTTATAAACTGTTTTAAATATTACTTTATTGTTCCAAGAATTACTAGTAGCATTATTAAACGTATTTTTAATTCATTATTGCCTCAAGGTTACCTCAAGGTTAGCAACTTTCGGCTTCTATTCTCACAGCTCCAACATTATTAAATTACTTAATACATTCACATAACATTATTATACATGTACACAATAAATTAAACATATACAATGACTCTAATATACACTTTTTATACATTGTAGTATACACATATTGCTTTAAGGTGGGCTGCTGTTATTTTTATGTTATATAATTAGACTGAAATACTGCCTCAAATTGCCCCCTTTTAGAAATATTTAAACATTATGTTGTCTTTTTTTTAAATATTATCTAAAAGTCTCCTGAAAGAAAGAAACATATCCGTTTGTATTATAACACCTGCTGTTTCTCACTGTCACTATTTATTTAACACTCACTGATTTTCACTTGAAGTGGAAGGTTTGTTGTGCTGTTATTTGCCCCACGTTTGGGAGCCAATTTGAAGAAGGTTTGTTGCTGCTACGTATGGAAAGTCAGTTCTAAGATGTATTACATTTCGACTGTTGGGGAGACGAACTTTAAGTAGTTGCAACCGCACGTATGGTACCCGGTAGCCTTCGTCCCCAAAAAAATTAAAAGTATTAACTTTGTAATTTGTCTGTTTCTTTAAATATAATATATTTATGTTTACCTCGTCTGCATCAGTATTATTGTTCGACACATGGATTTCTTTGCAAGGCGTGGTGCGGCTGAAGAATGTAGGCTTACACAGATTTTAATTTTTTATTCACTCCGTTTTATTACTTCTTGACACGATTTAAATAACACTTCACTGATATAGAAAGCTGTGAGACTTGCACCTTTTAACACGTAAACTAATTTTCGTCTCTCACGAATATGTATTAAATTTCTAGAGGACACATCTCGCGTCCGGTTAGGAACACTGTCTGCAAGCAACTTGTCCAGTTATGAGCGCTGTCTACAAGGAACTGACTTGATTTCTACCGCCTAACTTTGTAAATTTCTGTATTTCAGGTCACTGGTTGGCTATTCCTAATCGAATATTTAACTAAAGTTTTTTTTCTGGTTGTTGATTTGCTCTTTTTATAAACTGTCTCAAAAATTACATTATTGTTGCTCCAATAATGACTAGCAGCATTATTACACTTTCTTACACAGTATTGCCTCAAGGTTACCTTATTGTTACCTCATTGTTAGCAACTTTTAACCTATTATTCTCACAGCTCCTACATTATTAAATTACGTAATACATTCAGATAAGATTATTACATGTATACAATAATATAAACATATACAATGATTGTAATATACACTTTTTATATATTGTTACATATACATATTGCTTTAAGCCGGGCTGTTATTATATTTTATATTATATAATTTGACTGATATCATTTAAGTGTTATAAAAACTGCCTCACACTACACTCGTGTATAGCAGAATACTTCATATTTGTTCTGCCATATGTTGGGCACTTTAAGGTCAATGACCTCGTGTAAGGTCAATGAACCGGTGTTTAATGACCTGGGTAAAGTTTGTTTATTCACTAACGCAGCCACTATTAAGTATCTTATGTGCTAGACATTTAACACTTAATTAGGCATATTAACACTTTTTACCCTTTATTTACAACTTATTCCTTAAGCATTTTTATATTTCTTACAATTTATAACAATTTTATCTTATACATTTAAATGTAGTTGCTATTGAAATTTATAACAATGGATTTTCTTTTATTACAACTTTTTATCCAAACTCTCTTTTGTTACATTGACAATTGCTTACATTTAGTAAACATATTTTAAATAGTACTTTACATTATTTAAGTGATGTCGTGTTTATTATATTGTAATTATTAAATATTCATTTCTTAATATTTTGTAGGGTTATAATTATAAATTTTGAGTTACATTGCTTTCCCATTTTATGTTCCAGATATTTTATTTTCTTTTTCTTTTTGTGCCACTCATAACCTGCATACTTTATTTTCTTTTTCCTCTTATGCCACAGACTTTTTTTGACTTGCCGTAATCTTATGTTTCACAGTTGTATTCCAAAATTTATTCATTAATAAAACTCTAAATGTTTCAAAATTCATTTCAATGTCTGATAGCATATGTAAGCATTCTAAGGTTTTGTTATCCAAGTATTTTCAAACAAGTATCATTTTTAATGCTTCAGGCACATTTTTCAATTTAAAATATTCTACAAAATCATGTATAAATTGTACTGGACTTGAGGAAGCATTAAAATAAGGTAATGGCAATTCATTAAGCACAGAATAATAGTTTCACATCTGATTTGTTACATGTACATGTGTGTCGTGTTTATTGTTTTGTGTTTGAGAGGTTGATGCTTTGAAAAAAGTAGTAGCGTCTATTGTGTTATTAGTTAACAAAGGTGTTACACTTCTTTCAGCACTTGTATTATTTTCATGCATTTGATTAGCATTTACAGAACTAGTTTCATTTGCATTTACCTATAGTACACTGGTACTTAAATTTTCAAAACTATTTTGAAGTTTATTTGTTTGCTACTTTCTTGTACTATATCTTCAATTTCATCTATCATTGACGTTACTTGTCCTTGCCCTGTGTTAGCTTCTTTTATTACTTCTGCATTTGTTTTTGCCATTTGATGCATATTAATTATTTCCCCTGAAAAATCTACAAGTATTTGTACTTGCACAAGATCTGCATTTGTATTTTCTACCATTGTTTTTAATTCTTCACCCTGTTTATCCAACTTGTTACGCATATTCTGTTTAGTACTTGTTTCCTGACTAGTTTCTTTTAGTTTATTTAACTCTGTACTAGTTTCATTCAGTTTATTATTTAACTGTTTACTGGTTTCAGTTAAAATATTACTTAACTCCTTTCTCTGCTCTGTATTAGTTTCATTTAGCTTATTAATAGTTTCCTTTCTCTACTAGTTTCAATTAATTTATTAGTACATTCAGTTATCGTATTACTTAACCCTGTACTAGCTTCAGTTAGCTTATTACTTTCTCTACTACGTATAGTAAGTAGAGGAAGTATTGTATTCCACCCAAAAATTCGATACCGAGATTTCACCGGATATACATGTTTTGAGATCCCCTGAATACAAAATAAGCATTTTTGGAAACATGTCCGTGTGTGTGTGTCTGTGAACAACATAACTCAGAAACAAACAGTCGGATAAACACCAAGCTTGGTATTTAGGTTTAGTATCTTCCAGAGATGCGACACGAGGGTTTTCAAGAAAATTCCGCCACCCCAGACTACCCTTTACATGGAAAATTTTTCGAAAATTTTAATTTTCTCAAAATGGTTCTAACAATTTTGATTAAAATATCATATGTTTAAGATATTGTCATGAGAAATGAAATGTATATCTCGAATTCTCTGGGAATGTTTCTAACAGTATTTTGCATTCTGAACGACTTTGGCATAACTGGTAAACCATAAGAGATAAACAAAATTTTACTACTCAAAAAATGTAGATCGCGTTAAAATACACAATTTATGTCATATAAATTTTTTTTTGTTGAGTGAACCATTTTCGAGACATTGCTTGTTATTCCCTTAAATTTTCCAATACTTATACTTTTTTCTCATATTCGTTATTCAGTTTTTTACTATCTCTACTACGTATAGTAAGTAGGGGAAGTATTGTATTCCACCCAAAAATTCGATACCGAGATTTCACAGGAAATACATGTTTTGAGACCCCCTGAATCCAATAAAAGCATTTTTGGAAACATGTCCTTGTGTGTGTCTGTGTGCCTGTAAACAGCATAACTCAGAAACGAACAGTCGGATAAACACCAAACTTGGTAGTTAGGTTCAGTATCTTCCAGAGATGCGACACGAAGGTTTTCAAGAAAATCCCCCACCCCAGACTACCCTTTACATGGAATATTTTTCGAAAATTTTAATTTTCTCAAAAATGGCTCTAACGATTTTGATTAAAATATCATATGCTTAAGATATTTTCATGACAAATGAAATGTATATTTCGAATTTTCTGGGAATATCTCCAAAAGTATTCTTCATTCTGAACGACTTTTGCATAACTGGTAAACCATAAGAGATAGACAAGATTTTACTACAAAAAATGTGGATCGCATTAATATACACAATTTATGTCATACACATTTTTTTTGTTGAGTGAACCGTTTTCGAGATATTGCTTGTTTTTCCCTTACATATTCCAATACTTATACTTTTTCTCAAATTCGTTATTAATTACTTTCTCTACTACGTATAGTAAGTAGGGGAAGTATTGTATTCCACCTAAAAATTCGATACCGAGATTTCACCGAATATACATGTTTTGAGATCCCCTGAGTACAAAAAAAGCATTTTTGGAAACATGTCCGTGTGTGTGTCTGTCTGTCTGTGTGTCTGTCTCAACAGCATAACTCAGAAACGAACAGTCGGATAAACACCAAACTTGGTATTTAGGATCAGTATCTGCCTGAGATGCGACACGAAGGTTTTGAAGAAAATCCTCCCACCCCAGAGTACCCTTTAATGGAACATTTTTCGAAGATTTTAATTTCCTCAAAAATGGCTTTAACGATTTTGATTAAAATATCATATGTTTAAGATATTTTTATGACAAATGAAATGTATATCTTGAATTTTCTGGGAATGTCTCCAAAAGTATTCTCCATTGTGAACGACTTTTGCATAACTGTAAACCATAAGGGATAGACAAAATTTTACTACACAAAAAATGTAGATCGTGTTAAAATACACAATTTATGTCATATACATTTTTTGTTTTTGAGTGAACCATTTTCGAGATATTGCTTCTAATTCCCTTAAATTTTCCAGTACTTATACATTTTTGTCATATTCATTATTCAGTTTTTTACTATCTCTACTATATATAGTAAGTAGAGGAAGTATTGTATTCCACCCAAAAATTCGATACCGAGATTTCACCGGATATACATGTTTTGAGATCCCTGAATACAAAATAAGCATTTTTGGAAACATGTCCGTGTGTGTGTCTGTCTGTGTATGGTGTGTGTGTGTGTGTCTGTGAACAACATAACTCAGAAAGGAACATTCGGATAAACACCAAACTTGGTATTTAGGATCAGTATCTGCCAGAGATGCGACACGAAGGTTTTCAAGAAAATCCCCCCACCCCAGAGTACCCTTCATTGGAACATTTTTCGAAGATTTTAATTTTCTCAAAAATGGCCGTAACCATTTTGATTAAAATATCGTATTTTTAAGATATTTTCATGACAAATGAAATGTATATCTCGAATTTTCTGGGAATGTCTCCAAAAGTGTTCTTCATTGTGAATGACTTTTGCATAACTGGTAAACCATGAGATAGACAAAATTTTACTACACAAAAAATGTAGATCGCGTTAAAATACACAATTTATGTCGTATACATTTTTTGTTGTTGAGTGAATCATTTTGGAGATATTGCTTGTTATTCCCTTAAAATTTTCAATACTTATTTTCTAAAATGAGAATTCGTTATTCATTTTGTTGTCTTGGATATGCAAAGAGCTATAATCTGTGGCAAAGGGAATGGTGCTGCACCTAGCAACCAGCTATTAAGTGATATGTATGTGCTTAAAGGCTACTGTTTTTCTATATTGCCCTTGTAAATATATTTTCCCCTTACATCTACAAGAAAATTAGCAATAAGATGGAGTCTGCAAATGTTTATCTCGATTAACATGAAGTAGATGGAGAATAAGCGTTTGTAAAAATAGTTTGTACAAGAGTAAAGAAAGTCATGTGAGTATAACACATCAGATTTTTACTTTCTGTACTACGTATAGTAAGTAGGGGAAGTATTGTATTTCACCCAAAAATTCGATACCGAGATTTCACCGGAAGTACAGGTTTTGAGATCCCCTGAATCCAAAAAAAGCATTTTTGGAAACATGTCCTTGTGTCTGTCTGTGTGTCTGTCTGTGTGTCTGTCTGTGAACAGCATAACTCAGAAACGAACAGTCGGATAAACACCAACCTTTGTATTTAGGTTCAGTATCTTCCAGAGATGCGACACGAAGGTTTTCAAGAAAATCCTCCCACCCCAGAGTACCCTTTACATGGAACATTTTTCGAAAATTTTAATTTTCTCAAAAATGGCTCTAACGATTTTGATTAAAATATATGTTTAAGATATTTTCATGACAAATAAAATGTATATCATGAATTTTCTGGGAATGTCTCCAAAAGTGTTCTTCATTGTGAATGACTTTTGCATAACTGGTAAACCATGAGATAGACAAAATTTTACTACACAAACAATGTAGATCGCGTTAAAATACACAATTTATGTCATATACATTTTTGTTCTTGAGTGAATTATTTTCGAGATATTGCTTGTTATTCCCTTAAATTTGTCAATACATATTTTCTGAAATGGGAATTCGTTATTCATTTTTTGTCTCGGATATGCAAAGGATTATTAATCTGTGGCAAAGGGAATATTGCTGCACCTAGCAACCAGCTAGTAAGAGATATGTATGTGCTTAAAGGCTGCTGTATTTCGATACTGCCCTTGAAAATATATATTCCCCTTACATCTACAAGAAAATTAGCAATAAGATAGAGTCTGTAAATGTTTATCTCGATTAGCATGAAGTAGATGGAGAATAAGCGTTTGTAAAAATAGTTTGTACAAGAGTAGAGAAGGTCATGTGAGTGTAACACATCAGATTTGTTTTATGTCCTGGACATGCAAAGAGAATGGAATGCGCCACATATCAACCAGCGCTTAAAATATTTGACTATCGCTTAATCCCTACCATATTCCCCTTGCGTCTACAAGAAAATTACCAATAAGTTTAACATCTCGATTAACATGAAGCATGTGGAGAATAAGCGTTTGTAAAAGAGCAGAGAAAGTCATGTGAGTGTAACACATCAGATTTTTTTAAAATTCTATACTAGATTCATGTTATGTATTAGATAAGTCTATTCTCATTTCAGTTATCTTATTACTTATTTCATCTCTCATTTCAGTTAATGCTTTTAGAAGGCACATAAAATTTTGTTGTGATAAGTTTTCTTGCTCTTGTTGGCTAGATTTCTAAGGGATAGTACTTCTTTTTGTTGTTCCCTGCACTAATATGTAAAGGTGATTGACCTTGCATACTACTGCTCCCTCTTTCTATACCTAACTGTGAATTTACAGATTATTGTTCTTCTACATCTTACCTATTTGTTTCCTCTAGCTCTTATTGTAAATTTACATTGTAATCTGTAATGGCTAACCTATTCTCTCCTACTTCCACAATTTTGTTGTTTTCTGTTTCCATTTTATTTTGTATATTTTCTTTTGTTATATTTGGTTTGGAATTGTTGAATTTTAATTTTCCACTTCTTAACAACATGAAATTATTTTAATAACAATGTATACTTTCTTAACTATCTTGACAATTATTATACGTATAAAGTATTGGAATTTTCTGTTCTTTTGTTCTGTCTGTGTTAGTAAACCTTTTTATTCTCGTGTTCCCTCGTAGATTGTAGTTGAATTGTTGACTGCGTGCCCCGTACTCCTGAAAGAATTGTTGCTGTCCTTGGATGATGATGATGATGATGATGATGATGTTGAATTTCTATGAAATGCAGTCTTATAGTTCCGTCGATTCTGGTAGTTTTATGATGTTGGTTGATCTCTTCTTTTCAGCTATTCTCACCTATTCTGGCTCCACGTTTAGGTGCTAATTTGAAGGAGATGTATTGCTGTGTTGGATAGCCAAACTTGATGAATTAACTGCCCCACATATGGTACAAATTTTCCGGTGGCCTTCACCCCAACGTTTAGGAATCAGCTTTGTATTTTGATGTTTCTTTAAATATTATAGGTTTGCCTCGGCTGCGTCAGTATTAATTTGTAGAATCATGTATCTCTTAGCTGGGGGTGATGCGTCTAAAAAATGTAGGCTTACAAAAATTATAATTTTTTACTTTCCCCCTTTTATTAATCCTTCACACGATTAAATAACGCTTCACTTATATAGCGAGCTGTGAGATTATTTACTAATTACTTGCACATTTTAACACACAAACTTTATAATATTCACGCCGTAATGAATTTTATGTCTCACACTGAATACGTACTGAACTGCTCGGGAACGCGTCTAGCATCCGGTTTGGGAACGCTGTCTGCTATGGATTGGCGTTTACTGATTAAATTTGTAAATTTCTCTATTTGAAGTCTCTGATTGGCTAATTTTACTCCAATAGGATACTTTTATTTAACTATCAGCTTTTCTAGTTTTTGATTCGCTATTTATAAACTGTTTTAAATATTACATTATTGTTTCAAGAATTTCTAGTAGCTTTATTAAAACGTTTTTAATTCATTATTGCCTCAAGGTTACGTTATTGTTAGCAACTTTCGCCTTCTATTCTCGTCGCTCCAACATTATTAAATTACTTAATACACCCACACAACATTATTATACATGTACACAATAATATAAACGTATACAATGATTGTAATATACACTTTATGTATTGTAGTATACACATATTGCTTTAAGGTGGGCTGCTGTTAATTTTTATATTATATAATAAGACTGAAATCATTTAAGTGTTAAAAATACTGCCTCAATTTAGTCCAGGTGCTTATCTACGTGGAATTACATTTTTCTTTACGCGTTCTCGCGGAGGTATATTTATTCTTCACTGATACTTCCCACATAACTATTAATATTCTCAGGTTAATGCTTGCTCAACCTTACCAAATCACTATCACTTCCTCTGTCACTCATCTCTTCTCCGTGAACATCTTTTGCAAATATTTTCTCCTGCGATGATAACAAATCTGGGGCTTTCAAAGTAGCAATGAGCTCTCTAACTTGTTGATTTTCTTCGTCTTTTACAGCACGTTTTGCTTTGTTGCGTGTTTACGTTGCTAGCGTTCTTCGCTTATTTCAGTTATTACTTAAATATATTTTTATCTAGATACTTATTTAAATCATTACTCATTTAAATTTCTTCTTTAGATTTTGTTTTACAATATATTTCTTTATATACATAAATTAATTTAAAAGGGTGACTATCAAATTTTAGATAGTTTCATCACTTTTTTCATATTATTCTTCTCTTAATGTGACACTATATAAAATTCAATATCTTATTTGTATTCTTATAAATTTATATACCTTTCCTTATAAATAATTTCTTATTCATTTGATTCATTCGGTTTCTAGGTTAAGCGTTCTTGGATTTATTCCCGCTACATAGCATAGCTTTCCTGAACGTGCTATCCACATTATAGTGATTAACAGAAATTGAACCTCGAGTCGAAATTTTATTCCATTTTCTAGAAGTTTCTGAAGGTCAGTGACAAACCAGTGCAACTGGCACTCGATGCTCTTTCCCAATTTTTAAAAGCAATTCAACACTGAAACGCCACAACACTTCGTTTTAAAGGAACCCTAAATGCCCCTTTACGCTAGTGTGAAGTAAATGCATAAAGAAGTATGGTATTCATCCAAAATGAAACCTCTAAATTTCAGTTTATATAATTACGTAGTTAGTTGAAATTATAGTTACAACAAAATCTATTGATGGATATAGCGCTAGAAAAAGTACTTTATTTGCTGTAATGGAATAACAGATAATTTTTCCCTTGGTCACCTTTGATTTTTGTTTTTGCTACCAATTCAATAATTGAGTTATTGTTCATTTTGTTTCGCTCTGCGGTGTAAAACATTTATGGATATGCGAATGTGATCCAGCTCTAAATTACTTGCACAAAATATGGTTATAATGAAACAGTAATTATGCAAAGTATTTTTGTTTTAATCGGGCGTTTGTGGCTTTTAGTAACTTCCGTTCTTAATTCCTAAGTAGTCCTTTATCTATGTTGAAAGAAAAGCTTCTTTTCGGACATAATTGCAAGAATAATGAAAAGAACAATAATATTAAAAATATTAAGGCTAACTATTATTATTGTATTTCTATTATTATAATATAATTTTATTATGACCATCAGCCAATAATTAAGGTTGTCCATTTACAAACGTTTTTAGATATATTGCAAAAATCAAAATATATCCTAGAATTAGAACCAGTCTATTCGCATTTAGTATTGAATTAGTAGTACTGTTAATTGTGTATTTGTATTCGCTGAACAGGTGAGGAATTTTGAGCCCTTTCCCATCCTTGTAATGATTTTGATACAGCACAATTTAAAATAATATGTTAATATTTGGGAAACAATTTACGTTTACCGGTATCTATTTCTTCTGTACAAATACGTAAATTAAAATTAATATAAGCAGTACCTGTCGGATCATAGGGAGACGTTATTTTACGTTATAAAGCACATACATAAACAAATTGATTGGAAGTAATTTATAAACTTGCTAAGCAATGACAAAACTGAAATCCAATGGAGTGGATAAGAAAAATCCATGTAATATTTATGTATGTATTGGTAATCATAAGTATTAATCATTATTGTTTGCAAATAAAATTTGTCATTAAATTTGCTTAAAGAATTTATATGTTTTGAATAATTAATTAAAAATTGTACTTAATGGCCTCAGAGAAAAACAAAGGTTAAAAAATACGTTAAAACATAATAAACGAAAAGGATTGTATTCGCAACGAAATAAGTACTGTGAAAACATAACTATATAATAATAAGAAAAAATTCAAACAGAAATGCGTTTTATATGACTTATAATTGTAAATATATATTTTATTAATATGTTATTTATGTCCAGAATTGATAACATAAATATATTTGTTTTGCTATCGTTAGCAACGAACCAAAGTTTGAGTAAACAATTTTCAGCTTTTTAGTTGCTTGGAAAAGTTTTCACCCGAGGAGATGCTTAACAAAAAATCTGATGTGTTACACTCACATGACTTTCTCTACTCTTGTACAATCTATTTTTACAAACGCCTATTCTCCATATGCTTTATGTTAATCGAGATATCGAGATGTCAATCTTATTGCTAATTTTCTTGTAGATGCAAGGGAAATATGGTAGCTTTTAAGCGATGGTCAAATATTTTAACGCTGGTTGCTATGCGGCGCATTCCATTCTCTTTGCAAGTCCAGGACATAAAAAAATGAATAACGAATTTGAGAAAAAGTATAAGTATTGGAAAATTTAAGGGAATAACAAGCAATATCTCGCAAACGGTTCACTCAACAAAAGAAATGTATATGACATAAATTGTGTATTTTAACGCGATCTACATTTTTCGTGTAGTAAAATTTTGTCTATCTCTTATGGTTTACCAGTTATGAAAAAGTCGTTCATAACGAAGAATACTTTTGGAGACATTCCCAGAAAATTCGAGATATACATTTTATTTGTCATGACAATATCTTAAACATATGATATTTTAATCAAAATCGTTAGAGCCGTTTTTGAGAAAATTAAAATTTTCGAAAAATGTTCCATGTAAAGGGTAGTCTGGGGTGGGGGGATTTTCTTGAAAACCTTCGTGTCGCATCTCTGAAAGATACTGAACCTAAATACCAAGTTTGGTGTTTATCCGACTCTTCGTTTTTGAGTTATGCTGTTCACAGACACACAGACAGACAGACACACAGACACACAGACACACAGACACACAGACAGACACACACGGACATGTTTTCAAAAATGATTTTTTAGGATTCAGTGAGTCTCAAAACATGTATTTCCGGTGAAATCTCGGTATCGAAATTTTGGGTGGAATACAATACTTCCCCTACTTACTATACGTAGTAGAGAAAGTAAAAATCTGATGTGTTACACTCACATGACTTTCTCTACTCTTGTACAAACTATTTTTACAAACGCTTATTCTCCATCTACTTCATGTTAATCGAGATGAACATTTGCAGACTCTATCTTATTGCTAATTTTCTTGTAAATGTAAGGGGAATATATATTTACAAGGGCAATATAGAAATACAGTAGCCTTTAAGCATAAACATTACTCTTAATAGCTGGTTGCTATGTACAGCACCATTCTCTTTGCCACAGATTAATACTCTTTGCATATCCAAGACAAAAATGAATAACGAATTCCCATTTAAGAAAATAAGTATCGAAAAATTTAAGGGAATAACAAGCAATATCTCGAAAATGGTTCACTCCAAAAAAAATGTATATGACATAAATTGTGTATGTTAACGCGATCTACATTTTTTGTGTAATAAAATTTTGTCTTATCCCTTATGGTTTACCGGTTATGCAAAAGTCGGTCACAATGAAGAATACTTTTGCATACATTCCCAGAAAATTCAAGATATACATTTTATTTGTCATGAAAATGTCTTAAACATATGATATTTTAATCAAAATCGTTAGAGCAATTTTTGAGAAAATTAAACTTTTCGAAAAATGTTCCATGTAAAGGGAAGTCTGGGGTGGGGGATTTTCTTGAAAACCTTCGTGTCGCATCTCTGGAAGATACTGAACCTAAATACCAAGTTTGGTGTTTATCCGACTGTTCGTTTCTGAGTTATGCTGTTCACAGACAGACAGACAGACACACAGACACACACACGGACATGTTTCCAAAAATGCTTTTTTTGGATTCAGGGTTCTCTAAACATGTATTTCCGGTGAAATCTCGGTATCAAAGTTTTGAGTGGAATACAATACTTCCCCTACTTACTATAAGTAGTAGAGAAAGTAAAAAGAGAAAGGGTTATATCAATGCACTACGCGAAATTCTGTGTATTGTGATCAAGAAGTAATAAAGAATTAATTATTGTACGACAAAACAGTAAAGAAGTATTTTTATTAAACATGTAAGTAAAAGATTTTGTTCAAATATATATTTGAATAAAATTGTTTTTGTCGTAAACAAGCACATTCAGAATTGAAATAAAAACACGCATTCCAGTAAAAGCTAATTTATCGAATTTGTAAGTTAAATAATTATCATAGTTTTCCAAACGCAAAAATATCCAGAACAATAGTTATTATTGCTACGAATTCAGTTAGCAGTATTTTTAAAATCTTAAAAAATATCGGGCGAGAAGTTATTACGCGTAACACACGCTACATCTCAACAATCACTGAATAAGAAAATATCCGCCAAGAAATTCACTTCCGCTACGACAAGCATAAGTTTGTATTACCAACTCTGTGAGGTAAAGACCATCGGGAGGTTCGAGAACATATACAGGAACCAGCAACGACACACCAACCTTGACGTTACATTCAGTCAACCCTTTACTTAAAACAGTTTCAGTTTTCAAATATGGAGTTCGGTCATAACAAAGATTAATCGGTACCGACAGAGTGGAAAGGAGTTCGGCATACTTCATCCCACTTGTGTCCACTATACAGTAGCGAGTCAACACCTTGAACTGTTACAAGCTCACGTCTACTGCTTATATACCGAGCTACATTTAACTTAGTTATCGGCCCCACAAGCCTCTTAATAATAGAGATTAGTGATGGGACGATACCACTATTTCTCGATACCCGATACCGATACTAATTTTTGAGCACCGACTCTCGATACTATATAAAAAATTGTAAATGCGATAGCTTGTTAGCTGAATTATGTTCTTATTAGTAGTTTTTTGTGTATAAACCATGTAACCAATTTTGTATTGTATGATAATTTCGAAATTGTTCCTGTTTGATCTTCTCCAATTGGCAGAAATTCTTTTTATCCTGGTAATTATCCAGGATGATGATGATGATGATAATAATGACTTTGCTTCCCTTTCCATGTAATTATATTTTGTGCTGAAAACTTTCTCTTAAAGAATTTTCTACCCATAGAAAAACAAATACAGATTGGGACATAAACACCTGACACATTTTAAGTAGTCTGAACACTGTGTACTTGATCAAAGATACGTCCTACTCATGTTTGAAGATACAAAATTGCGAGGAAATTCAGATGATCTGGTTCACTTGTGAAAAATAATATTGTTGAGTAGTTAAGGCTGATTTTGTACGCACTGTTCCATCCTGATGGGAAACGAAGCATTACACGCTGTAGAATGTTCTGCGAGATCTCCTGTATTATTAAGCGAATGTCTACTTTAGTTCCAAGATGGTTAAGGACTTGTTCGTACGCCTTGGTATTCACGTTTGGCGCTGTTAGGTCTGCAAACGGGTGGGCCAAAGCAACAACTCCTAGAGAGGCCAAAACGTGGCTGTGAGAGCGATGACTCCATCTTGTTGAACCCAAATCTTACATCATCTTCGTATAAAGGAATGTCGTCAAGAAATGACAAACATGAATACGCTCCGGTAGGGACCAATGCTCCATCTCAAATGAACACCATGCGATATCATTACTGCCAACTTGTAACACAAACACAAACGAACAAATCGTCAGTGAACCATATCATCTAAAACTCCCTGCAATTGTGTATCTTCCAGCATGACTGTGATATATCTTTCACCAAGCACACAATGTTTCAGACAACTTTAAAAACTGTCAGGTGTTTATATCCACCCTATATTAGTAAAATATTCCTTATTCTGTAATCTTAAAACATAAACTAATATATTTTGTTCTTGAAACTCAAAACATAAAAATAACAAAGCATACTTGCGTGCTCTGCATTATCTGAAGTCTTAAGTTCTGAATTGTTTCTGTTGGATTCATAGGTTTTGGTCACCGAAGTAGGTAAATATAATGTCTGAGAGTGAGTCACCAAGCAAGGCTATTGCAAAATCATGATTTAGTGCGTCAGCTAAATCAGATTCATTCACAACACAGCTAACGCTGCATGACACGCGAGTACCTCTTTCTCCTTCCCCGATTGTTTTACATCTTTTCATTTAGACACAAGCGTCTACGGAATGTTGCGTTCGTTTACCTACAGGAGACGCAGTCAAAGTCTATCAAGAACTATAGTTCAGCAACCCTTTGTGGTCACCTGAAGTCTCTATTCCTTTCATGCCTTATCTAGCATAAAATTAAATGCAACAACTTTCAATAATGCAAAACTTGAACATTTAAAAGAATCCAAAAGGTATCCACGGTGTCGAGGTTGCATCCCTAACAGAGATTAAAGAAGATTTAGACAATTAAGTGAAATATGATGGTTTATAAAGAAGATAATACGGAATAGGATATTTGCTTGAAGTAGATATAAAATTTAATATATTAACCCTTATTTGAAGGGATGGAATAAACATTTTTAAGAGGGGCAAAAATTGACAAACTTAGTTCATTCAGATGCTAAGTGTCTAATTTGGCATCAAAATATCCCTTTTTACTTTCTCTACTACGTATAGTAAGTAGGGAAGTATTGTATTCCACCCAAAAATTCGATACCGAGATTTCACCGGATATACATGTTTTGAGACCCCCTGATTCCAAAAAAAGCATTTTTGGAAACATGTCCGTGTGTACGTCTGTGTGTCTGCCTGTGAACAGCATAACTCAGAAACGAACAGTCGGATAAACACCAAAGTTGGTATTTGGGTTCAGTATCTTCCAGAGATGCGACACGAAGGTTTTCAAGAAAATCCCCCCACCCCAGACTACACTTTACATGGAACATTTTTCGAAAATTTTAATTTTCTCAAAAATGGCCGTAACCATTTTGATTAAAATATCGTATTTTTAAGATATTTTCATGACCAATGAAATGTATATCTCGAATTTTCTGGGAATGTCTCCAAAGTGTTCATTGTGAATGACTTTTGCATAACTGGTAAACCATGAGATAGACAAAATTTTACTACACAAAAAATGTAGATCGCGTTAAAATACACAATTTATATCGTATACATTTTTGTTGTTGAGTGAACCATTTTGGAGATATTGCTTGTTATTCCATTAAATTTTCCAATACTTATACTTTTTCTCAAATTCGTTATTCATTTTTTTGTCCTGGTAATGCAAAAAGAATGGAATACTCCACATAGCAACCAGCTCTTAAACGCTTAAAGTCTACCAATTCCCCTTGCATCTACAAGAAAATTAGTAATAAAATTAACATCTCGATTAACATGAAGCATTTGGAGAATAAGCGTTTGTAAAAATAGGTTGTACAAGAGTGGAGAAAGTCATGTGAGTGTAACACATCAGATTTTTTCTTTTATTTTTGTATCAGTGTGCACTATTTGAAAGGAGGACGTGAAGAGTGAAAAGTAAATTGCTGTCATTTCACTGAAATTTATCTTACAAAATACTCAAAAGATAAGATTAAACAGTTTTTAGTGTGAAAGAATTTCACTCATTGGCATATTTATTTTAAGTCTAGCATTTCCAAAGTTTTTTTGGTCTGTTCAAAATAAAATTTGAGCTAAAGGTGACACCTTGTAGAAATACTGAACCGTATCTCTTAAGTTGGTAACAGGTTCAAAGCATATTGCTTCCTACAGACTTACAGAATTTAAAATTGGTATGACTGCCCACTGCCGCTAAAAAAAGCTCGTTAACTCCAACTAGCCTTTATGATTTGCAAAACTTCTAGAGCTTTTCATGTGCATAAATTCTAAGACCTTTTTTATTTGAGTAAGCCACAGTATTTGTAAAACCCCTTCACATTCCGAACGAAGCGTGCTTGTCTACTCACATTTTCTGAAAAATTAACTATCTGGATTAAACAGGTTATGTAGGTAAATAACTGTGTATTATATGGAAATCAGCATTTTTATTGTCAACAAGTGAAGTCGCAATTCTAGATCCGAAACGTGTTTAAGAGGCTCAGTTAGGTTGTCAGTGTAGTAGCCCGGAACGAGAGTCCAACTGTAAACATTGAACGGCCCATTCCCACACGGTAAGTGGTTTAAGTATGTGGCTCTATTAATAAGCAACGCACCAATGTATATTCTATGTTGGGTCAGGTTTTGCACGTATAGTTTATTCAAAATAGAAAGCAATAATCTTTAGTTGTGTGTTATTAATCTATTAATTATTCTATATGTAAATTGAAGCTATTACACAGAATTACGCATCTTTTGGCCCTCTAGTAGTTACTTTGCTGATAGCGATCATCTATCTTGCATGTTTTGCATAGTAGTAAAAGTAATTCCAACTTCCAAAGCGGTAATATCATCTAACTTCTGCAGAAGCATATGCGTCTTATCGCAGTTATGTACCGAGCGGGATGGCTCAGGCGGTAACTCTGTGGACGGCATTCTGGAGGTCCCTGGTTCGATCTCCGGCGATCGTCCGCTCTAACCCATGGGTTTTTTATAGTGTCGGCAGGCGAATTCTGGGGTAGTTCATATCCTACCACGACTTTCTTGTTTCCGCCAACTTACTTCTCATCTGTTTCAGGATTGTAGAACCACGTGAAGATGTTTGTCGGGTTGCGGCTGGACAGTGGTTGTAAAGGTTTCTTTTCGCGTCGCTGCGGGGACTCTTCAGTTAGGTCTCTCCCTCCAGTGGGCTTCACCCGATAGGGTACTGCCGAGGGTTGTTGCTTATGGGTAGGATCGGGCAGCGCCGGATGTGTGCAAGCTGGGTAGGGTCCTCGGATCTAGTCGCCCTTCGAGTCTCTACCCTAATCCCTCCGTCCCAGGGGTTACGTTGGAAACTAAAAGGGCTATTACGATCTACTTGCGGTGCTCTGTCCTGGTTCCGGAGACCCCTCTTTGACATGTACCTTTTACCTTTATTCCAGACATAATTAATGGACCATTTAAGTTGAGACTGTACAGTATCTCCTACCTAATTGTAGGTTCCATTTAAAAACATTAAATTAACCCTAAAATGACCATCATAGCATCCTCCAAATACAATATGACTAATGGTATTTACTTCCCCCCTAATATCAAGCAACTTTTATTCAAGACATTTTTTCTACAACGCTTATTTTTGGAGATACTGTACACTCTCAACTTAAATGGTCCACTCTTATCTCCCTCAGAAAATCTTTGTTACAAAATACTATTTTTTTCATCGCAGTACACCAGCTGTTGTAGAAAAGTTCAAACATAAAATCTTTATTCCCATATATTTGATATACACAGAGTTTTTCGTAGAAAAAAAGTTTCTCACTTTTTAACAAATAGCTCTTCTATAATACAACCTTATGTTTAATTACACATTTTACGTTTGATTAAAGTAACAGCGAAAGAAACAAAAATTCAGAGATAAATCGTCCGCGGCGGATTATGAGAAAGAGGTAAATTTCATTGGCGTTTTTCCTGTCTTTAAATAAAAAATCATTCGTTAAAATTCTGTCTCTGCAGAAGAAAATCTCTTACTTATTAAAAAGGTTTATGTCTTACACTACAACACAGCAGTTTACCATACTGTGTTCAATAAATGAATTAGCAGAAGGTTAGGTGAAGATGATTAACATAGGGTCCATTATTTCGTTCAGATCTAAATGCTGCTGACTTATCTTTTGGAGATTACTCCAAAAAGTAAGACTTCCCTGATCAGTGAACCCAAGTTCATGGCTTAAAAGACTCATAGTCAAACTGTTTTTCTTTACAGCATAATTTACAATTTAATCGCTTGTTGCAGGAAGTCCTGCATTCCAAATCTTTTTGGCATAGATAAACATGGTTTATTGTACGTACCAATCGCAAAGGGAGCCTAAAATATCAATAGGTCAGTTTAAATAGACTTTTCAAGAAACATATAAGGAAGAGATTGGCAAAGCGAATTCAGTGGATTGTAATATGGTAGAGTGCGGAAAATTTTGCCGTTGAAACGAAATGTGAAACATGACGGGGAGAATTTCAAATGTGCCAGTGAAGAAGAATGGAGCGTGTGAAATGGACCTACAAAATAAGTAATGAAATTCCTTTAGAAAGTTAAGACAAAACAAGAACAATACTACACGTGATCAAAAGGATATGAGTGCAGATATTGTATAAGAAGAAATTATTTGCTCACTGGGAGGAATACTGGGCGGGGGAAAAAGCTCTGGGCAGGTGTTCGGCAATATTAAAGAAAATTGTTAATAACGGAGACAAAGATTAAAGTGGAAAAGAGCCAAGAATTTAGAAAGGTTGAAGGGTTGGTTTACAGCGAAGGTTCTATTCTTAGGCAGAAAATTATGCTTAACATTGTAACATTTCTCTTGATTTCCTGCAAATTATGAATTAATAGCATAATGCTTAGGTTGTGAGTGTTTTTCACCTTCTCTATTCTTATCTACAGTCCATAAAGAAAGTATTCTATTCCACCCAAACGTTCGATACCGAGGTTTTATAGAAATACACGTTTTGGGGCTCCCAAAACATGTTTTTAGAAAAAGGTCTCTCTGTGTGTATCTGTAAACAGCATATCTAAAAAATGAAAAGTAGGCGTTTAAGTTCAGCATTTTTCAAAGATGTGACACGATCTTAAACAAATTATCCCATCCAAATCTATCCTTTACATTGAAATGAAAACTTTATTTTCTCTTTCTTTTTCAAAAATACAAACGATTTTCATTAAAATTCCCTACGTTTAAAGTACTTGAATGATAAATAAAGTGTATATGTTGAATTTTCTGGGAATGGCCCATGAAGGCCTTTGTATTCTGATTGGCTCTTGTATAATTGGCAAACCGAACGACTTAGACAAAATCATAATTCACAAAGAATATAGATCTTGTTAAAGTACACAATTTGCAAGATACTCCTTGTTGTTGGTCTGAATTTTCAAATATTTTACTTTTCTCAACAGGTAAACCGTTACTCGTTTTTTGTTCATGATCATGCAAAGAGCATGGAATTTCAAAGCCATCGCATAGCGCCATGCTCCTTAAAAATCTGAGTATCGCTTTGCGTATTGTATCCTACAACAAAATGTGCAAATGTGAATTGAAAGATTATCTGAATTGACAATAAGTAGCTAGAACACTAAATTTTTGTAAGAACACTTTGTAGTAGAATGAGTGGAGAAATTCTTGTGGATGCAACCCAAGAAGTTTTAACATAATTTGAATTAGGACCATCTTCCTGCATAAACTATTCAAAATAACCCTGCAAGGGAAGTCTACAGAGAGCTTCATCCAGACATCAAGAAATAACCTTATCAGTACTCTAAGAACAGAGCACAACACCTACTCAGAAGAGCTATGCTGGGAATGTCACAACTATATGAGTAACAGAAGTGCAGACTTTACAAGCAATTTTAGGTCCAAATCTCTCGTTAGCTACAAAAACACACATTCTCACGCCATACTGAGGAAGACGCCATATTACTCAGTTACCAGCTGAATAGAACGAAAAGACATAAACATGCAAAGGCAAACAATAATTTGTTACGCCACTTCAGATTTCCTTCAAGCCCCACACCCAATAGATTCTCTTTCTTTCTGGAATTCCTCTCATAGAATTTCTTTTTTATTCATTCGGCTTTCTTTCCCTCCCCCCTCATTTAAATTTATCTCTTCTTGCTCTCTTCTTATCTTTGAATCCCTCTGCGGCAGACAACCCGGTACATAAATTCAGATCGATCTGTAGGAAGCTCTCGAGAATCCTCAAGTTAAATTGAGTTACAGGTCGGGTTCCCAACCTCGGGCCCAGGCTCACCTACTGCTACAGGCGATTTGTGGTGCTGGATGATTACAAATTTCTGGGCAATAGGATATTAATGAGTATCTACAGAAACGGAGAAGCTGTTCGTTGGGGTAAGGGAGGGGCTGACTATGCTGAAGTATGTGCATTCAGCAAACTCAAGGGCTAAATAAAGTCTTTTGACATTACCACAGCAGGCTAGAACAAATTAATTTCTCAGTATATTTGCTAATGTACCACGTTGTAACATTAGGAGCAGTTGATCAGCAAATGTAATTTCGTGTTCAATTATTACCATTGTACTTTCTGATGTATGAAGTATTTTATGCTTTCTGTAGAATTAGATTTATCCAGGAAAAAATTACGACGGATTAAGTATTACCTAATGGTATAGCCCTTATAAATATTCTTTAAAAAGCTCATCCCTTTTTAAGTTAAGAACATAATATATTTAAATAATTAAATATTAAATAATTTACATTCTCAGAAGTAAATTTATTTATTAAAGACCTAGATATCCTTAAAAACGATTAACATTTCACTACTTTGATATCTATGCTTAAATAGTGATTCTACATGTTACACTATTTGAAATGTTATATGTTTTTACTTTCTCTACCAGGTATGTAGTAGGTAAAGGGAGTATTATATTCCATCTAAACTTCGATATCGAGGTTTCAGCGACGTTTTTAGGCTATCCGAACAAAAAAAAGCATTTTTTGGAAACTCCGTGTGTATGTGTAATAACTCAAAATACAAATGTTCGATAAATACAAAAAATGCGACACGAGGATTTTAGGCAATTCTTCACACCCCAAAAAACTACCCTTCACACGGAACAGCAAATGTCGGGGTTCTTCTTCACATCGTCTCTGGGTCAAGAAGTTTCTCAATGTCATATCTACAAACGACATTGTTGACCAATGCTCCATTTTACTATTGGATGACGTTGCTCATTCTTCTTGTAGACAACTTTGTCAGTTCCATTACTTTGCCTTGGAACCATAATGTGAACCCATGACGTATAGTTGTAATATGTCTTATATGTATATAAGTCAACTTCTTCCGTTCTTAAGTTTAAACTCTAATATAATTTCCAAACGATGATGAAGCAATACTTATAGAACTTAGAATTAACTGCTCCCATGCATGAAATAGTAATGAATAATATTTCGACGACCACCAGAGGAATATAAGCACAACTTGCTTCAACTGGTTCTCGGCGTCGTGATAAAGGAACTGGCTAGCCCAACGGCTTATCATGAAGACAAAGCAAGCAAGAGACTCTCTTTTAGAAGCGATGATTCGCTTCTATGTGGTTTGTATTACTACGCCGCGCTATTTCCTTGTTTAGCGCCGACCTAATGGGCAGTGGCGGGGCGTTACCACCAATCTTATGTAGTTCTTCAGTCCATAATCTATAACTATTATAACTGAATAATGCAGATTAACTCCTTTTATATGTATAAAAGTCTGTGTGTGTGTGTGTGTGTGTGTCTGTATGTGCGCGCGCGCGCTGATCGTCACAGCTTGCGTAAGAATAGTTCATAAAAGCTTTATAATAAAATCTGATATTTTGCCCCACTTTTCCATATACTTGTACTCCATGTTAATCGAGATAAACATTTGCAGAAACTGTCTTATTGCTAATTTTCTTGTAGGTGCAAAGGGAATATGGTAGGCTTTAAGCGATAGTCAAGTTTTTAAAGATCTGGTTGCTATGTGGAGTATTCCAATCTCTTGGCATCTCCAGGACATAAAAACGAAAGAATAACGAATTCCCATTTGGGAAAAAGTATAAGTATTGGAAAATTCAAACAAATAACAAGGAATATCTCAGAAATAGTTCATTCGACACAAAAAATAAATAAATACAACTTGTATGTGACATAAATTGCGTGTTTTAACGAGATCTACATCTTTTGTGTAGCAAAATTATGCGCATCTCTTACGGTTTACCAGTTATGCAAAAGTCATGCAGAATGAAGAGAACTTTTAGGGATACTCCCAGAAAATTCAAGATGTACATTTCATTTGCCATAAAAATATTTTAAACATATGATATTTTAATGAACTCATTAAGAGCCATTTTTTGAGAAAACAAAAATTTTCAAAAAATGTTCCATATAAGGGGTATTCAGGGGTGGGGTAATTTTCTTGAAAATCTTCGTGTCAAATCATTGGAAGATACTAAACTCAAAAACCAAGCTTGGTATTTATCCAACTTTGCTGTTTTGAATTATGCTGTTCACAGACAAGCGCGCACAAACGGACATGTTTTCAAAAATGCTTTATCTAATTCAGGGTACCTCAGAAATGTATTACCGGTGAAATCTCAGTATCAAATTTTTCGATGGAATACAATAGTTCCCCTACTTACTATACGTAGTAGAGGAAGTGGAAATAAAGAATAGTGGGCAGAGAAAGTCATATGACTATGACACTATGTATTTTTTCCTCTGAGCCCTATTTATGTTATTAATGTCGTTTGTATGAAGACGTAGGCTTGATGTGTTTTCGTATAAAAGCATGTTTAAGTGTATGGATAGTTCAAAATAAGCAACCGATTTTTCCTCTACAACGTTGTTGTGTGGAGATAGAGACTTCTCGTAATTCGCCTTCGAAGTTTTCTCAAAATCGTAATTCCCGTGGTGTTCGTCTGCCGTCCATAACTCACCCTTGACCTGCGTCACACTGCTGGTGTTTGGGGTTCCAATAGATAACAGCAAGCTGAAACGAGGTAAAAATTTCAACTTGCGTATACATATCATACAAGATTGAGACTAGCTAGAATCCATCACTTTAAATTGTGTATCAGAAGGTTCCCCGGGTGAACCCTTTGTATTGAATACAGAAACGGGAAATCTGGATCGTTACAAAGAGAGAACCGCAAACACCACCCAAATGTTATTAAAAGAGAAACACGAATTCTGCTGCTGAGAGAATAAAATATGGAAATGAATAATAAGCTTAGATAGTTCCTTACTGAGTTGTTTTACAGATATATGTTACATGTTATGAAAGAAATGCATTTAATATTACTAACGTGTGTCATATACCAAGGTTAGAGATTTTGAACTACAGATAGGCTTTAATGATGTCTATAACACGATCGATAATTTCTTTATAATGTAGATGCGATGTCAGCTGAAGTTTTTAGAAGTTTGTGGTACATAGACGAGAACTCACGTCTCTAAATGCGAGTGGATTTTCAGAATTTTTGTTACTATTTAAGTCATTGTTTCATTTCGTTTTCCCGTGTAAAATACTCGTTAATGTCTAACTTGAACATGTTTGCTCTACAGATTAGAACATTTTTCAGCCATTCACATTAAATATTGGTATAGATGCGTTTAGAAAGTAAACACTTCATACAAGCTACCCGCTCCTCAAAGTGAGTTTACTACATTCATACGACATCTGGCCTGACACAGCAGACAGCGTAGCACATGCTTCGATGATGCTATGCTCACAAAATATTTCATGGCAAATTATTTATTTTTGACGAAATGCTTGTAGATGGAGTGAAGGTTATGAATAATTTTTCTTCTTTTAATGCCTTCTCTTTGTAGTTTAAAACTGGACAACTGTATTACCTTCTCGCTGTATAATGTATCTATAGGGTATTTCTTAGCGTTCAGAGTGAAAAACATCCTTTTTGGTTTTCTAAACAATAAGCTGCATTCCTTTACCTTTTGGGGGAGGGATAGTTTTAAGTATGGGCTCAACCTAAGGCGTTCCAGTTGGTTTGACGAAAGTTGCCAGTTTATAGTGTGGCGTAGAATGGCGAGTGCATACCTATACTTCTGTATAACATTCGTTCGTAATGTCTAATACGTCACGAGTTATAACTGCGGCAAGTTGTTCGTTACCTTTGATATCCAGATGAGTATTAGTGGAATGCATTAATCTAGCTTAGATTTCATTTAATTTTTAAGGAGAATAGCACCTGGTGCTTGCGATGTGCAGTATCAGCCCGCATACACTTTTAATTACATTGACTTTGCGATAACTCATTTCACTATTAAAGTTGTAATTATTCGTCACGAGTTGGCGAATGAAGCTTAATACAATATGAAGTTTTGTGTTATTCAATGGTTTTAAAATGTAAGCCCTTTTCTAGCATTCTAAGAGAAGAAATTTGACTTGGTGACTGTGGACATTTTGGAATTGGTAAGATAATGTTCCCCTTAAACAAGCGCTGTGAAAGGTGATATATTATACATATATAGAGGAATTGTACATAGGAAAGGGGAACCATACATATAAGAATTGTACAGTAATAACTTTATTCACTAACATGTTAAAATATTCAACACCCAACATTTGTACAGAGCTGACTGTAAGACGCGGGCAGGCTAGCAGAATTCCAAGAAATCATAAAGACCGTGCCTGGCACCGAGCGGTACCACGCTACATCATGGCGCCCAAGCGCACGGATCTGAACCCGCACATTTTCATACATGTCAGGGTAACGCGGCCTGAGGGCCAATAGGAAACGTTACATTTTCTAACGCGGAGAGGAGCGTCACCAGGCTCCCGTATATAAGGGCAGACAAAGCCTCAGAGCCCGCTATTATTCTGATTCTAACTCATCAAAAAGTCACGTCTATACGAGGTGCTACAGATGCACGTGGGTGCACAAGAGTGGGGTGCGTGTGAATATAGCTAGGCTCCTGGCTAACTTAAAGTGGTGGGATTGTTATAATAGCGGAAAAAAGCTAGCCGCCCATAACTATTCAAAGTGTGAAATAAACTTAATTGATTAAGGGAAGCTCGCAGTGTATTTTTAACTTGGCTCACCCACTAGAACCTGAGTTTCAATAATTAAATATACCTAGGAATGGAATACTCAACAACCGACGAGCACCAATAGCCGAGGAAGAAGAACAATGCAACAGGCGACAACGACCCAAGGATCATCGATTTCCAGCTACAAATATCGCCCAACGACCGTTTCCCGCCACAGCTGCTACATGAACGACGATTTATATACACGCATTGCCTGAGAAGTTGCTTCACCCGAACACCCACTGGCTAACTCTTCACTATGAGTTTTTACCATAGCTACTTTTCTTTAACACTTCTCCCCAAGAGGAATCTTTTTATGCTGTGATACGACATTAGGGTAGGAACAAAGTTTGGCCAAACGAAGGCACATTTGTCTGACCTTTCACGCATGTTACATCAAAATTTTAAGTTAGATACGTACATGCCTGATTGGTCTTTTTGTCAGTTCTGTAATACGAGTGCATACTCACGTTACGTTTGCATTTCCTTGGCTTACTCACATTTGTGATGGAGGAGCCTAATTGTAGGAACGTTCGAATCTGGGAACGAGGTCATGAGTTTGTAACAAACACTCCGGGAACAAACAAAGGTCTGGGAAAAACGTACAGTACGCAAACTTAGCTTGAGGCATCACTCGGCAGCAACCTGTTCTTCCTCGCATGACACGCTCAGCATTACGTAAACAGCCAAGAATGCGGAAGAAAGGCTTTAGCATTAAAATAGAATCTAACCGGAACTCTTTAACAAACAATGATATTTTGATAAACTCTGAACGTAAACGGATGTAACTAAACTATTTAACAATTTAAGTAAATAAACTCTGGATATTAAAAGAAATTAAATGGACTTTAAACATTACAACAATTTAAATAAATTCTGAACGTTAAGAAAAGAGTCATTTGTTTCATCTCGAAACATTTTTGTTCTCCAGCATTTACTAAAACAGGTTAGAACCTGTGTTTTGGGATGCCTGTTCTGCTAAAGAGTGCAGAGATCGCAAATACAGTGATCGAAAAGTTCGAGAAGTAGTTAGAGAAGAGGCGTGGCAATGTGATGCTTCGTTAGAGCTCCTGATTCGTTTTGAAGTGTTGGATCATCCTCAATTTTCACCAACTTTCTGCTGCGTGATTACTGCTATTCGTATTCCTCCATCGCTTTCTGAGAGGAAATAGAAAACGATGATAGATGTAATATAGTGACGGAAGGCTTGGATAAACCTCCTTTCAGCAGTTTACAATTTCTCTTAGTACTTGTGTAAGCATGTTGCGTTAGAAAATTCAAAAGATTTGAAAGAAAAATACGTTTGGAAAAGTTGTGTTCCCGCTTAATAAATTCCTTTGTATTTAAACTTCCGTTGTATTCTGCTATATTCTCCGAGAGAAATACTATTTCTGACATATTTAATGAATGCACGATTTACTACATGTATCTAAATATAGGGAAGACTGCCCAGTGCCGTACACTTAAGGACTTTTCGAAATTCTAAGAAAATATAAACGGGAAGAGGTGATGTATTACTATTATAATGAAGCTAATGATATACAGAACTAACATTAATGTAGAAAATTCATGAAAGTGAGTGAGTTTGTGTTAAAATCAAAGCCAAATATTAGTAATAATTATACATCACAAAAAATGTTTTCCAGTACCGGACAGACATAAATTATTAATGTATGTTTCTAAATAAAGGAGGTAAATTTACACGAGAAACTACAAGAAAATAGTTCTTGTATAATGTTTGCATTTTGTGATGAAAACGGAACACAGTAAAAGGATAATACATACTCAACAGTATTTTCTACTTTGTGATGATCAAATAAAGCCTTTTGAACTAACGAAGTTTTGAACTAATTTGGTCCATAAACGCAATGATCACATTTATAAAAATCAATGCTCTCTTGCTGTGTACACTCAATATGTGCTCATAAATAAATATAGATAATGTCCATGGTAGTTCTGGCCATCATAAGTTATAGTTTCCTGTGCGATACTGGGAAACTTACTCTATTCGGCACTGGGCAAGTCACACATTCATATATATGACGCCTCTGTACCGTCCCATTCTTTTAAACTAATTCATTGTTGTGTATATGAGTAGTCTATTTAACGACAAACAAAATGGGTGCACATGCCAATATAATTACACACCAGACAAGCCAAGCGCAGCGTGAGAATGTTAGAAACGGTGCAGCTCTAATACACATTACACCTTCACTTATCAACAGCGTCCAACCCAGTGGACAAAAAAGAAGGAAAACTTGCCTTTGGTAACAAAGAGAGTTGTTTATCTCTCATGAGCTTCTGCCATTTATGAACAGCGCTGAAAAACTGACATGGACGGTACTGGGCAAGTCTCCCCTACGTTAAAGAAAATTGCGTTTGTCGTCCTCCGTGGTGTAGTGGTTACCATGCTAGCCTCTAGTTCCCGAGGTCGCGAGTTCAAACCCAGCGGAGGGTGATGGATTTTCTCGGGCGTAAAAATCTTTAGAATGGCTTCCTTCGGAAGGAAAGTAAAGCCGGTGATCCCTGTCGTAGATTTACAGCACGTAAAAGAATCTCAAGCCTGATAAAGGGGCCTCTGCACAAAATTATCGGTCTTTCACGCCCAATATAGAATGTGACGCTAAGGGCATGGCAGTTAAAGAGCGTCCATAAATAAAATTCAATTTAATTCAAAATCGCGTATACGAATTGTTAACACTGTATGACGGCTGTTAAGAAACATTTAATCCTTGGGCTATAAACAGTAGGGGAAGCCCTTACCCGATATCGCAAGCGCACACACACAGTGCAGTGTGTGTGTGTGTGTGTGTGTGTGTGTGTGTGTGTGTGTGTGTGTACACAATCTGCACTTAAAATTGGTAAGCCTTTCGTTTGCTACGTAGTCCGAGGATTCTTGTAGTCTAGGAATAGTAAATACCGAATGGAAAGCAAATTTGCAACACTACAAAATTGCGAACTGCATCACTGAAAATAAATATGAACACTTTCATTGTTAAAGAAATCTTGCGAATGAAAAACAAGAGGCGCTTCACAGTTTAAATATCCCATGTAGTGAAGAAACACATTTCCAACAGGGAGACCTTTACCAACTAAACTGCGACAGAGATCTTTCGAACAATGATGTCATCTCCCACAGAAAGGAAAAGGAGTTATAACATACAGCGAAGATCCGAAAAGTAGCTCCTGGCTCTGTAACAGGATATAATTGTCTTTCTCGGAGTGAACAAATGCCATTAAGATGTTTGCCAACTTTTCAGCAGTACGATCCATTCCTGGCCGTTCCTTATCAGACCAACAGTGCCGCCAACCTGGTTGCAGTGAAGTGGAAACTCTTGGGCATGTCTTAGGTTACTGCTCTAAAGGAGAACTATTAACACGCCATCACAAAGTAAGGGCTTCATTGCGACAGGAGTCGAAGGCTGCAGTGAGTGGTACACGAAGAGGTTCACTGTTTGGCAGAAGATGGGTCAACAAGAAGAACGGGTGTCATACCATCAACACAAAAATTAAAGGAAGTCTCATCCCGGATCCTACTGTTCGTTTTGAAAAGGACAGAAAACAGGCAGACGAAAAGATCTCATTTACAGCCCACTTAAGCGACATACAATATTGAAAATTATCCATGGGAAGCACAGGGGTCTTCTTTTCGGGGCAAGGGAAACTGCTTTCCAATTTACAATTAACAAATTTACTCATTCTTCTGGTATTAAAGTTTAAAAGTGAAGATATTAACAAAATATGCTTAAATATTTTGAGAGACCCTTTGTGTATTATTCATAACTAATTATGCAATATAACACAGATTTTATAACCTGTATTAAGTTTTCATTATTTTACATTGATTTATATTAGTTTTTTTATTGTTTCCTGTTGCGTTTGTAGTAGCATTTTATTTTTTAGTTTCATCTACATTCTGAAACATACTATTCTGGATCGATGTGGTAAGCCGTAGATGTCGGTCAGATGTTCCAAATTTTTGGAAATAAATAAATAAAGCACTATGTTCACTCTGAAAGCTTAAATTTCACTATGTTAACTCTGAAAGTCCGAATTACACTATGTTAACTCTGAAAGTCCGAATTACACTATGTTAACTCTGAAAGTCCGAATTACACTATGTTATCTCTGAAAGTCCGAATTACACTATGTTAACTCTGAAAGTCCGAATTACAGTATGTTAACTCTGAAAGTCCGAATTACAGTATGTTAACTCTGAAAGTTCGAATTACACTATGTTAACTCTGAAAGTCCGAATTACACTATGTTAACTCTGAAAGTCCGAATTATACTATGTTAACTCTGAAAGTCTGAATTATACTATGTTAACTCTGAAAATCTGAATTAGACTATGTTAACTCTGAAGGTCTGAAATAAACTATATGAATTCATAAGGTCTGAATTATCCTATATTAACTCTTAAAGTCTGAATTGTACTATGTTAACTCTTAAAGTCTGAATTAGACTGTTAACTCTGAAGGTCTGAAATAAAGTATATGAATTCATAAGGTCTGAGTTATCCTATATTAACTCTTAAAGTCTGAATTGTACTATGTTAACTCTGAAAATGTTTTAATTATGCTATGTTAAGTGTGAAAGTCTGAGTTGCACTATATTAACTCTGAAAGTCTGAATTACACTATATTAACTCTGAAAGTCTGAAATATACTATGTTAACACTGAATCAGAGGTGTAGCTAGGGATGAGCTTGACGGTTGGAACCCGCCTTACTAAAAAGAATGTAAAAGTACATACCAAAAATTTCTTCGTTAAAATAATACGAACTTTCTAGGTTGGCGGGAACGACATACTCCTGATCATATCACTGATACTTACGCATGTGACAGAACAGAAACTGTACTTTGATGCCATTGGTACAACCATGTTAAGATATCAGGGGCATTTTTTCGTTCGGTACTAAATTTGAGGGCTTTCGAAATGATTGCAATATCTCCTAGAACATAACAAAAACCCTATTTTAGTGAAATAAAATGGCCTGCAGCAGTAATGTAAAATACTTCACATTGGTCATTAGTTTTCATGTCACAACACATTTGTCGCTTAAAATGCATAAAACATCCTATCCTAATTTTAATTCCAATTTTAATTCCTCCTCCTTAATTTGTGCATGTAAAATAGATTTATTTAAATACTTCAACACAGGATTAATTTATATTTATCATTTGAATTGATACAAATTGTTGAAAAATGGATCCCTATACATAACCATCCTCAATATTTTTTCTGGCTATGCTACTGCTCTGAATGACTCCCTATTTTGATTTCTGGGACTTCGGTGTAGAAGGCTGTAGTAAAGTCTTTGGTAAGGAACGTCAAACAAAAGCTATTTCGTAAATTTCTTCTTTTTGCAGCCATTAAAACAAGAGGTAAAATATTAAGGTGCGATGTGGTGTAACATATTAGTGTGAAACATCTGTTCTAATCTGAAGTATCAAATATTCGTCTGATGTTAAGTTAAAGGCGGTAAAATAAATGCCTAACAGGATAGTACAAATAAATCCTTTTGTAGCTTGATAATAATTGTTTTCTCTTAGTCTGTGTAGTTTAACAATCAGTGGTGACTTCATGTAGTACTAATACCTGAATATTTTATCTTATATTGGTTTTTTTATTCTAAACGTAAGCATTTATTAATGCCTTTTTGTAAACATGGAATATGAAAAATATCTACTGTAGCATAAAACTACTATCTTCCGTACTGTTTTTGGTCTAAAACAATTTCTGATAAAGTGAAACAAATGCACGTGAGATAAGCTGATAAGTGGCATTTATAACTCTTATACATTCCTCATACACAGATATTTTCTGTTGGCTGTAACAATTGATGCTCTTTGTCAATTCAAAGTATATTTTTGATGCATAAAAAGCACGTATTTTGATGCATGTTCTTCCCTTTAACACAGAGAGCAGCACCACAGACTCGCAGAAATACTTGCTTTTCATCTGGGGTAAACTGTAGAAAAAAAGGCAGTAAGGGAAAGCCCTTGCACATTAGCACCTGCTGGTTACTGAGTGCCTTGCTCTGTTAACACAACTCAGCGGAGATTTTCTTTTATTGCTGTTCTCACAGCAGGTGTTTGTTACACGGTCATGATTATTACTGTTATTAACTGCGTTTGCTTTCTTTTGTAGCATATTTCTCATAGAGAGCACCTGACTGTAGCACGTGGTTCTGAAGTTACACTTGCAAACAAAGCTTTATATAAAAAGACATTCAACCCGGTGGCAGAGTGGCTTCATAATACTGTACAAAAGAAACAAAGTATTTTCACGCGAATCAGAATTGAATGGATGACACAATTGCTAGTTGGGACATGCTCCAGTTATGACGTTGGCTTCACTCCATGTAGAGCTACGACTCCCAAACTTTTCCAGGTGGCGCCGCCCCCCTCTTTGTAAACTCTGCAATTCCCATGCTATCTGCAATTAGTACAAGTTTTTTTTATTGGAAGCTCTTATATTCAATAATACTGTAAAAATGTCAGAATAGGCAGAATTTATGACTGAAACAAGAATATGACCTGGTATAATATGTCAAGTTGCCAATTAAGGAATCCTTCAAATTAATTACACTCGTATTAATTTGCTAGCAGCTATTTTAAAGTATTAAAAGTATATAGAAGCAATGCTTGCCACTTTTACACTCTATTCTTTCATTACTGAACGCAACCAATAACTCCCTGGCTGAGGTTGTTTCCGTTTACCTCTGTCCTCATAACTGATAAATGCCGGGAAGGTACTCTACACTTACGGTTGAAACGTTTCCTCCTCAAATTTCCTTTGCCAATTATTACCACTTCATGTCATGTATCATCAGTGTACACAGTCTGTGGTGCCGTATGCAGTAACGAGTTTTAAATATTACGAAAAAATATAGTGAAATGATTATAACAGTAGGAGTAAACAGTTTACATAACGAAGCCTTTAACACAAAGCATTTAAGATCCTTATGCCGTTTTCTCAGATACTGAAACGTTAAGATAAAGCTAATATGATAAATCCTCATCGTACAAGTAGAATTGTAAGTAAACTTCCTAAAGACGTTTTAAATTTAAATAGCTTGGAAGCTGAGTCAACCTTTTAAAATGTAAATGAATTGTTTTCTACTAGTTGTTGAAGCCTAGAGGGATGAGGCTATAAAGACGAGGAACGCGAAGGGAAGAGAGAAGAAGCGCATACAACACCCGTTATAAACAGTTGTACACGATTCACGGATGGTAGATCAAACAGTTTAGCTTACAACTTTTACAGTTTTACCTTCTATTCCTATGCCCTACACAATATTTGCTCCACTATCCAGTAGAGGATACAGATTGCATCAACCTGCATAACACATAGTAACGTAAGGCATAGCAATTTTATTATGACGATACCACAACACTGTAAGAAATAAGCCTGGAAAGCAATTTTTTCTTCAGAAAAAGATTTTTTTTCAGGTACACAGAAGCTACACTTTCCTTTCAAATTTTATATACGTCATGGAGTGTTAATCCCTTTAAATGTGGTGTAAAGCATGGTGTTTTGATATCAAATCTTCCTATGCAACTCTCGTAATCATAGGTTGTTGTTTTTTCAAAGAAACGTTAGGCCTCATTTCAGAAACTATTAAAGATAGCCTCGTAAAATTATTTTGTTTTTCAGCTATAAATGGTACTGACAGCTGCCGAAATTTAATTTAAAATACTTTAAATTCAAATTTTTGTCACATTTTTATCTTGATAAGACATTTCTTTCTTCGACTTAACTTTAAAGTTTGAAAGCAAAGCTTTCATATGTCCAACTTTTGGTTAAGTATCAGCTTGAAAAAATCAATAGGTTTTAGTAAAACTCGTGGTCTCTATCAGATATTGCATTATATTTTATAGAAGTCAATTGTGGCACTCAGCTCATTTTTCCGCAAAAGTCTTGCACATAAGTCAGACTAAAGCTATACTAAGAGTAGCTTTAATCTCAAAAAAAAATTGAAGGAACAGCAATATACAGTTTTACTGGATGTACAGATATTTGGTGCACACGTCACTTCCCACTCCTTCAGTTATGTTTTTGCTGTAAACACACAGCTATAGAAATAAATTTTGTGAGTCTGCCTGTTGTCCAGTATACTCGGGTGCCATCCACGACGGACAGGTGAAATTAAGTTATTTCCTTAAATTCTTAGCATAAACTCGATTTCCCTGGCTTCATTTGTTTCCTCAAGTGTCTAGAACAAAACGCATAATCGAAATCGTACGAATTCATAAATTTTATATAAGTTTAGCTAGCCTATTTTAAGAAATTATTTTTGCACACTTATCGAGTACAGGTAAACTCCAGTATTTAAATTCCAATTATGTTGTAAAATGTTTGCTGCATATTTTATGGTCATTAATATCAGATCCTAAATTACTAATTTCTAAGTGGAATTATTAAGATAGTATTTTGCTTCTCTCATTCGGAAAAACCATAAATGAGGATCATTTTATAAATCACACATTCTAACATTATTGCAGCAGTATGGAACACAAGCTTTAAAATAAAAATTGAAAGAGTGAGGCTGGAGGAGTAAGGACATGCAGCAATAACATTATAATTGTCCTAACCACGGCACACTTGTGATAAGCTATTGGTATTTTATATACTTTTGGACTAAGTATGGGTGGTGTTAATGCAAGTACCTGTTAAAAATAAAAGTAAATCAAAGATTTCCAGCTTGGATCATTATAATTTATCTTACTACAAACCTTGATCAGTGAAAATAAAGAGTTAACAAACTCTTTATGTACAAAATCAAACAACTTTTTAAATTATCAGGAGAAAACGTTTATGCATATTTAATTTAATTGCAGAAAAGCTATCCATCATTGAAGAAATGGTTCAAAGCCAATGAGTAGTTTCCAAGATACCTTTAATCAAAAATAGTTATTACATTTCCTCTTCGTACAGGGTGCGGCATTTAACGTTTATCATTTTTAGTTGGTAATACTGTGTATGTGGTTGGTGGGGGCGGGTTTACAGCACTGTTATTGCGTCTAACATTGTCTAGGTTTCAGTTTGCCATGGAAAGTTGGCCTATGCAGCAGCGCATTTTCTGTATTGAACAGTTTATTGCAAGCAAGTCAATTGTGGCTGTCCAACACGAGTTTCGGCGAGTTTTGGTGAAAACCAGCAACATAGAGCTGCACCGTCACGAAAAATAACCAGTGTGGGTCCGTCAGTGGCGTGAAACAAACCTCGAGTTCGTCAGAAAACTGTGCGGACTTGAAAATGTCGCACGTGTGAGAACGCTCTCGGAGAAGTCCGTGTCGTTTCGTGCGGCGGCATTGCCGGTCAGTCCTTCGAGCTGAGGCTAGTCGTACGGAAGGTCATCAGCCTTGCCGAAGATGCTGCTCCTATGGACACGACGCCTCTTCCTGCGCCGCACCTCCCAGGTGCCACTACTGCGGTGCAGCAACACTGACTGCACACTGCACAAGCCACGATCTCCGTCGACGCCGCAGGTACTGCGCCACCTGTAGTGGCCACGGCCACTTTACAGGCCAGGCGCAGTGCCCGCTCTATCCGAGGGCAACAGCAACTCCTCAACGAACAACGCCGCCAGCTCAACCACCAAACCTTTCAGCACCATCAGCGCCAAATCACGACGAACAGACAACAACTTCAGCTTCACATCATCAACACGAGCCTTCCTGCGCTTCCACAGCATCAAGCCTGCAGACCGCTGTGGATAGCATACAACTCAGCCTACGGGACATCGGCCTCCGCCTCGAGGCGTTGCAACGGTCTTCCAATGCACGCCTGGCAGCAATGGAGGCCAAACATCGCGCAACAATCCGACACCTCTCAACGATTGCCTCATAGTTCCTGCGACTTCGGCAGAACGTCCAGTACAAGCAGAACCCAGTAGTCAACTCGTGTCAGCGCAAGCTGGCACGCATCGAAACTCACCTCCTGGAATCAGATGACGCCACAGACAGCAGCTGCAACGACCGGCCCACGCGACTGGGAGCCCTAGAGGCCGCCATCGCTGGACTTCGAGAGCAGCACCAGCATTCCGAAGCCACTGTCCTTCAGAAGCTCCAGCTACTCGAGGAGAACTGCAACAAACTTGACGAAAGCAACACATTCATAGGCTCGTACATAGAGCCACATCTACTTCGGCAACCCTACACACAGAGACGCTTCAACCGATGAAAACACACTTTACAATGCAAATAAATGTTCACCACAAACCCCCCAGGTGACAGGGACTAGCGCCATGGCTGTCCACCTGAGAAACCAATCAATGCGCCTGACCGGCACCGCCGGCAGCAACCACATTACGAGAATGACGGAGGTGCTTATGCGGGACTCCACCATCTTTACCTTAACTTATTCCTACCTACCACCTGAACTTCCTTAACCTGGCGAAATAAGCCAAATCTTTCTTCCTTTCCAACTCTTCAACTATCTCTCCTTTCAACAAAAAAAAAAGTGTGCGAAGAACCCTACGCAATGATTTTTAGTTCCATCCATATAAACTGCAGGTCACACAGTAGCATACAACGCCCTGTGCGTCCATTGTTGTTAGAGAATGTTGCAGTTGTTTAATACTCACCATGACTCACTGCACCAGACTTGTTTTTATGGGGGTATCTCAAGGGTAAGGTTTGTCATATCCTTCGTGACATCGACAGCCTTAAAACGTGTACAGAAGTTGTTGTTACACCACAAACATTGCGGCGAGTAATGTCCGGTGTACAACAAAGATTGCAACAATGCATTGACGCAAATGGAGGATATCTTAAAGACGTTATCTTCAAAACATAAGATGCATACTGTAATTCCGAGATTATAATGCTCCTAAACTTGTTAATTTCTTGTAATTTACTGTAGAATAAATAAGTTATGGGGTTTTTAAGATTGGAAATGTTAAATGCCGCAACCTGTATATAGTATCGATTAACCACTTGAAAATTTAGTGTGTTTATGGTGCTACAGATATACGGAGTACTACAGCAAAAATAGTCACTGACTTGTTTAAGGACTTGTTCTGGAAATGCTTTGAATAAAGCTGGTTAAATTTATAAATGCGATTTTAGTAACCTGATATGTTTAAACATGTATCGCTACTCTAGCAGCCTAGATTTACTGCGGAAAACAACACTTTGAAGTATTTATGTATCTAGCAGCAACCTTGGCAGGTTTACCGCTATTCAATATGTCAGTGCATGGGGCAGTAACCTTATATGCGCTAGCATTTCCCAGACCTGCACAAACGCTCGCATTTTCTCCAGAGACCACTTTCCTGAAACTGTCAACGCTAAATCGATCTCTTTGCTATATTCCACTTCATCTTCCTTTCGAGTGCCTCGGGAAAATCTCTTAGGAACTTTACATAGCGCCACATTACTTTACCCCCATTCTAAGAACAGCGTTGTAACCCTGCAGCATGGAAATGGCTGCAATTAACTCGCTTTATTGCATCTGGAGGTTCTCGTGCACATCCATAAATTAATAAACTCCGAGTGATACTAGACTGAGAAACTTTCAGAAGAAGAAATGTATTTTTTCTTGTTCGTAAGGGTTTGTTTGTATGAGGACTTACTGATAATTAAACTTGAATGATTATTGAGCACATACGAATAATGTATGTGCGGTGAATGCGTTTTGAAAATATCTTACATTATAAATACCTAATCTACATTAAATAAAAGAGGAAACCATAGATTTATAGATTTAAACACGTTAGAACAAAGTATTAGGTTTGGAGATGTCAGAGCTTGAACTAATCTTCAAAACCTAACTACATGTAAGGCTTGCTAATATCCTGGAATCCCAGCCGCAGTCTAGCTCTAATACTGCCGTAGTTACTTATTCTACAAATACTTCCAAGTTCTCGTGAGTGGGACTCGGTAACAACTTTTTTGCTGGAATAGCTGAAAATTGGTTAAAGCATCTAACATCCTGCACCACAGATGATGGGCTTCAATCTGAAATTGATTTGTGGACCAAATCAGTAGGATAAATGGCTTGTACTATTTAAATTAAGACTATGTTTCTGGGCGCTTAGCCCCTCAAATTACCGCTGCAACTTCAGTTGGCGTTGATGTTGATGAACTCTGAACTTTGACTCAATCCAGTAGTTGAAAGAAGGCACACATTAAGTGCACACAAATTATTAAACCCTATTCTGTAGATGTTTAAAACCAATCTTCGCTTAGCCATTATTAAATATTTCATCAGCTGTTAATGCTGTTACCTTATTCATAAACACTTTTAAGTAAATTAATTTATTTTCATTTTAGATGAAGTTTTTTTTATGTGGAAAATTCTGCTATAAAATATTAGCGGCAAAATATTGGTTGCAAACTCTTTCCATGTTCTTCAACATATATATTTCTCCTGGTACTCCATATTGAAAGTCTTTCCGGAATTTCCAAAAAGGGGACATTGCAATTTTGAGATCTTTTGTTAAAAATGAAGATATTGTTTATTGAGTAGTCAAAAATTACATGAAGATAAGGTAGGTAGATTTATAAAATTATCTGCAACCCTTAAAAAGATTTAGTTCAGATGTTTTATTTACCTCTTCACATATAATACTGAATTTCATTTATTGAATGCCCATATATCTATATTCGACTTAGAGAAGAAACAGAAATATATAAAGCGATGCAAATATTGAACTATAAAAACATAAACTCAAGGTACATTTATATCCAAACTTTTCGAAAATTGTTTCAAACATTTGGTTTAGACAGAATTTTATTAACCTTTTCCAACTGTAACACAGATTTTGAGTAGTCAAAATGAGCTATATATTTATATTTAGTTGAGAGAAGAAACAAAAATACAGTGCTTTTCCTTTGTACAGTGGCCACGCATGGCGACTCGCACGCCGGCTGCCGCAACTCGGACTCCCGCCGAAACAGTTATAACATCCCCGCAAATGTTTCAAGGTCTCGGTTACAATTACAATGATAATAAGCTCATACCTTATCATAAGTAATGTTGGAAACGTCTACATATTTCTGGCATTTTCTTAGGACGTTTTCATTCACAGTCAAGAGTTCAGTATCCGAAATTGAGCGGATTTCTAGCCTGACGTTTTCTTTCAGTTCTTGCAATGTATGGGGTTTGTTGCACACGTCTTAGAGTCGGCAAATTTCTGTAATTGGATTTTGTGAAATGGTAGATTAATTGACCCACGCTTAATATTCTTATCTGACGCATGGTACCATTTATATGGCTATATTTCTCGCAAAATAACATTGAGCTCAGACAAGACGGATTTTAAATACGAGATTCCATTGCATGACGCAAAAATTGGTGTGCAGTAAATGTTTACAGAGCAATAGGTCTATAATTTTACTTTCTCTACTACGTATAGTAAGTAGGGGAAGTATTGTATTCCACCCAAAAATTCGATACCGAAATTTCACTGGAAATACATGTTTTGAGACCCCCTGAATCCAAAAAAAGCATATTTGGAAACATGTCCGTGTGTGTGTCTGTGTGTGTCTGTAAGCATCATAAATCAGAAACGAACAGTCGGATAAATACCAAACTTGGTATTTAGGTTCAGTATCTTCCAGAGATGCGACACGAGGGTTTTAAAGAAAACCTCCCCACTCCAGATACCCTTTACATGGAAGATATTTCGAAAATTTTAATTTTCTCAAAAATGGTTAACGATTTTGACTAAAATATCATATGTTTAAGATATTTTCATGACAAATAAAATGTATATCTTGAATTTTCTGGGAATGTCTTCAAAAGTATTCTTCATTGTGAACGACTTTTGCATAACTGGTAAACCATAACAGATAGACAAAATTTTACTACACAAAAAATGTAGATCGCTTTAAAATACACAATTTATGGCATATACATTTTTTGTTGTTGAGTGAACCATTTTCGAGATATTCCTTGTTATTCCCTTAAATTTTTCAATACTTATTTTCTCAAATGGGAATTCGTTATTCATTTTTTTGTCTTGGATATGCAAAGAGTATTAATCTGTGGCAAAGGGAATGGTGCTGCACCTAGCAACCAGCTATTAAAAGATATGTATGCACTTAAAGGCTACTGTATTTCTATATTGCCCTTGTAAATATATATCCCCCTTACATCTACAAGAAAATTAGCAATAAGATAGAGTCTGCAAATGTTTATCTCGATTAACATGAAGTATATGGAGAATAAGTGTTTGTAAAAATAGTTTGTACAAGAGCAGCGAAAGTCATGTGAGTGTAACATCAGATTTTTTAAACAAGCTAAATACAGAGAGGTAAGGCAACGACTTACACTATTTTATGAAGAGCAGACCGATGTTGAGTGTCAGTCTGGATTTTTCCAAACAGGGCTTTGCTATCGTGCATACAGATGATGTCATTAAATTTAATTCAGGAAGATTTCGAAGATAGGGTAATTAGTAAAGATTTATGGCACTCACGATCCCCTGATTTACTGTATGTAATGTTTTTTTTTCTATAGGGGAGCTTGAAAAATAAGGTGTGTTTAATAAATTCCATACATTACTAACTAAAAGAAAACAACAGGGGAGAAATTTACTCAATTGCGGATTTTGAACTCTCGAGTGTGAATGAAAATTTCTGAGAAGATACCAGAAATAGGCAGCTAGAGAAAGAAAACATTTTCAACATCTCTTATAATAAGGTATGTGCTTATTATCATTGAAACTTTAACTAAGAGAACTTGAGACGGTTGCGGGAATGTTATAACTGTTTCAGCGGAAATCCGAACTGCAGCGGCTGGCGCGCGAGCCGCCCTGCGTTGGCCACAGTGTGAAGGAAACGCACTGTACATACATAAGAAACAATGAAAATATTAAACTAAGGCAATTATTAGAAGTAAATAACCAAATACTGTATTACTTCAGCAAACCATTGGCTAACATGGTTACATACGAATTACACTCACACTAAAATATTTTCATATAAGGAAATTGTATGAATCACCATTGTTCAAATAAGAATTTCCACGAACTCGTACACTGGCTCTTCAGGATAGTATTCTGCAAATCGGAGACAATGTTATAACTTTCTATTTATTGTAATAATTTTCATGTTATAGTCGTGAAAAGTTTAAACAATCAGAACGTGTGAATGCTATAGCACTGTGACTCCAAGCACTTGGCAGTTAAATTACATCGAGGAGTTACTAGCTAACCATTGAAACAGCTGCTCTTCATTCCCTCCGCTCCTAACCCAAAGAGGATTATACGGAGGAGAGCGACGAAGCTAAGCTTAGGCTTCATCTGGTCAGGTGTTCCAGTGCAACGGTGTAATGTGAGACCGTATTTTGCGACCATAAATAATTTTAGGCTATGTATTGTACTATAAGGATCATTCATATATATGTATATATATACCTGTAATATGTTATTGGTGATCGAACAGCAATAATTGTTAATTTCTTTTATTGTAAATATTGCCCATGTTAAAATGGTTTTTTAAGTTAGGTTCTCTTAAAAAGATGTCTTGTGAACGTAGAAGTGAATTTGTTTATATAGATAGCTTTCGGGTCTTTTGTATGTAAGCGAAGGAGAAAAGCATACTCTTCTATTATTAACACCAGAGAAGGTGGAGTAGGCGACGTAAAAGCTGAATTGCTGAGGGAAGAAGGGAGAGACTTAGATACGTAATGTAAATAGTCATGTGGTTGAACGCTTAAGCCAATAAGTAGGGAGTAAAATTACGTCATTGAAACTGACGCTGCCAACCGCGCGAAATTGTGGCCAATAAGAAATTACTTTAGTTATGCTCCAAGCGTGGGGTAGTTTAGTATAAATATAGTGAGAAATGCTTGTCAATACCCCCAGTCTCGACATGTAATCCACGTCGAATCCACGCTAGCAAGTGATAGTAAAAGTCGCGCGCAAATATTCCGCGGGCAATGAAACTGCCGATGCTTAAATTCCGGCGAGATTAGTGCTAATGAAGCAAAGGGGCTGATAGTGATCACACGTTGCATTTAAATATGTATTGTTGCGTAAATAAGAAAGTTACGCGAGAATTACTTATAGTGAGAGCTCGTTACGCGAGATAAAAGACAAAGTTCACAGTGCCAGAGATATTCTTAACAGTGGCACGGTTCTATGAAAGTGTAAAAAAGGGAATATTACACGGATTTATACAGTGCGTCAACAAATGTTCAATTACAGTTTAAATTCAAATTCTATAGGTGTTTGTGTTATCACCGTATCCAGTGATCCAGTTACCTATCCACGATCCTTCGTTACCGTGTGCGTTACTTCGTTACCACTAGCAAACCGCTAGATCCATGCCTCTACACAAAGAGAAACCTAGCCCAGGCAAACCGTTATTTCATGATAATACAGTAATACGACGGAGATTGGCTGCAGAAGCCACTTCGAAAGAGGGGAAACTTCGAGACCAGCGGGCAGCCAACCGGAGACTTCGACATCTCGAGCGAGCCCATTCCTTCGACGCAGACTACTCCAAAGGTAACAATAGGGTTCCCGCCACAAATGACATTAGCTACTTTTGATTGATTTTGTTAATATAACATGATAGGCATTACATATATAATAGGTTTAGTACTTGATTTCTATTTATTCGAAGCATGCGTCGCAATTACAAAGCTACGTATTTTTTTATTCTCTAAATCCCAAAAAGACAGCAAATACCTGGTTAATACATTAAAAAATTACTAAATTAGAAATACTTGTATGAAGTTATCTTAAACTGCCTAATTTATCATATCACGACAATCCCTGTAAAGGAAACATTTTATTATTTATTATTTATTTTTACAGACATGGCATAGTAACTACAATAAACTTTACAGTGAATGTTTAGTGTTAAGGTTTTAAAAGTGGAAGGACATTTCAGCATGGGGCTAAGATTAGGCCTTTGTACGTACTAAACCTCCGGGAGGAAGGGATGAGCCGAGCGAACCCGAAGGGCCAGATCTGCTGACGCAGCGCTGCGGGATCCACGTTTCCAGGTTGAGCGTCCCAGAAGGCCCTTTTGTTGCCTCCCCCTGGTCGGATAGGATCGGATAGAATATTTCAAGTATGGAAGAAAAAATTCTCTTCTTAAAGCACATTATCTTCATGCACCATACCCCACTGGCCACCGTGTTAAGCCCCACTGTACGATGAATGCTGGTGAAATGAGAGATAATGAGGGACAGGGTAATACTCTGTAATCCACCTTACAGCATTCACCTACCGTCTTGGGAAAATCATGAAAATCTGTTGTTACAACAGAATCGAACCCAGAGCCTCCCGAATGCGAGCCATCCTACTCGGTTACTCATTTACAAATCATTTCCAATTAACATCATAACTATTATGCTCATCAAGATAAACTTTTTGATATACAACTTTTGTTTTTATGAAGATTTGGCTCGGACAGAATTCCTGTAATGGTTGACATTGTCATGGAATTGCCTTTTAGGGCTTAGAATTACCCTAAAACTTTTAAGGGCCCCTCTGTAGATATTAAAAAATGAGACATGAGTGGAAAATAAATGATCATGAGCTTCTGAGGGCAGCATTGGTTTGATGTCTATAACACAACTAATACTTTGAAGGTTTTCAAATGAAATTTTAAAACTGAGTAGAGAATTACCGTATAAGTCGATACTTGCATTGGAAAAGTTATTTCTCTTGCCACATAATTGTTAAGAGAAACACAAAAAATTCAAGAAAATATCTTTGGAACTATATTTGGTTGATAATCTGCTTACTTGTGCATTTTATTTTACAGTCCGAATTACTCGACACTAGAGAATATCAAGTTTCAGACATATAAAAATACAATTTTAAAAACCCTGAAGAAATAATATGGCCGGCAAATTTTAAAAGCTCTACATTGACTTCTGTCTATAATATATTTCTTACGAGCGATTTGAGTGTATATGAGATATATAAACAATACAAACGGTGAGCGGTCATGATTATATAGATGTTCTATTCCACGGACAACGTGGAGACCAAAGCTTTATGACACATCTACAAGTGTAATAGGTTTCAAATAATATCCAAAAGGTTAATCATAAAACCTACAGTATTGCGCCACAATTTAAAGTTAACATAAGCCTGCAAGGTGCTGTTAATACACAAATGGGTGACAGTGGTGTCTGTCTAAAGGTCATCAATTTACCGCTTATTCTTCCCTTCCTATCAGACCCACAGTTATTTTTAATCAAACGGAGCGCAAGCCACTGTAAACGAGGGGAGCAACAGTGGTAAGCTGACCTTTAGCCAGGTAGCTGGGACAGCCTGTAAGGGTGTTATGAGTAGCAGGCTGGCAAATGTGTAGAGCTAAACTGTGATGTAATATAGCTCCTTTTGTTGGCTAACTTTTTACGCCTATAATTTGCGAACTATTACACTTTACTATTGCCATACGCTTTTGGTCTCCTAACTGTTCTGGAAAGCATGCTGGAAAGTCATTGTGCGAATTTGAGGACAGCTATAAAATGTGACGAATAAACCATACTTTGCTTCAGAGGACATTTAATGTGAATCCTTAAGTACCATCTACATCTACGATGTGAACCAGAATAAAGTATGTGAAGGTGAGAAGCCTAACCGAAGCAACATTTAGAAAAAGAACATTCAAATATATTTTAGCCTAGTTGAGTGTAGCAGTAGGATTTGGCTTTGAGGTCAGCATCATCTGTGTATTTATTTTGAAGTAAAGGAGCTATAAGTCTGGTCATTTAACGGTAAATGCTGAAATGAACCAACTTTCTCGTTTATAAAGTGCTGCAGTTCTTTTCTTGTGCTTGTAAGAAATGACTGCAATCCATTCGAGTCGTATAGTGCCGCTCTTAAAACGAGGCTCTTTCATGGACCGAACTTATCCGCCCACTTCTCTCCAGGCATTCAGGACAAGTGGCCCAGCAATATGCATTACTTCTCTTCCATTGCTACATACTACGCCTTTTACTTGCGCACAAGTAGTCGATTTGGTAAATATATATAACCTCGTACAGTTGCACCGGGAACAAAATATACTCAACCCCAGAATATTTTAAAGATAATTTTTATAACCCCTACTTTTTGAGATGGCCATAGTCTATATCATGTTTTCGAAACTTTTGAAACTGATCGAGTGAGATTTAGGGTTTCTTTATATTCATGTCACCACATTAAATCTCAAGCTATTCTTGACACTTTATTGCAAACAGAGCAGATTTTTAAAGCGGTAAATGCGGGGCTTAAAACATTTTAAATTGCGTTATTGAAGGGAGGAGTTGTATATCGTGTTCATATCAATCGTAAATCTCTAAGATCTTGCTGAACATTGTTATCAAGGAATGTTTTGACAAAACTCGGTACTTTTGAGTTTTAGAATCTAGAAAATCCCAGTTATCCCAGCCAGTCAGTTGTTTCGATACAGTTTGAGAGTGGAAAATCCTCAAATGATATGTAAAATAAAATTGATATCAAATTTGTAAAACAAAATGTTGCCTGCTTTATGCGATAGAGCACACCCTAAAGATTTTGGTCAGATCAGAGAAAGAGTAGATAATTCAGTAATGAGCAATACACCTATTGGTTTATATTTGAAAAAGATTTTTGCTTGTACACAGGCTGTGTGGTTTATAATTGGTAATAAACCGGTTATGAAAGAGGTCACATATCCTAAGTGTAATTTCCACTGGAGGATTTGTTTACATATGTTCTTTCTTTACTGCTTACGTATAGTAATTAGAGGAAGTATTGATTTCACCCAAAAACTCGATCTCGTATTAGAGTTCACTGGAAATGCATTTTTGGGCCCCTCTCAATTAAAAAATTGTAGAAAAAGGTTTTTGTGTGTGTGTATGTGTGTATGTGAGAGAGAGAAGGGGAGAGAGAGAAAAGAGCATAGCACAAACGCTAAACCTCCGATAAATACTAAACTTGGTATTTAAGTTCAGCGTCTTCCACGAACATTTTCAAGAAATCACCACACCTCAAACTACCCTTTAGTAAAACAAAATCATTACTTTGGATTTTCTCAAATTTGTCTCTTAGGATTTTGATTAAAATAACATATCTATGATATTTGCATTACAAAATGTATCTACGAATAGCCTGTGAAGTTTTCTTCATTCTGAACGACTTTTGTAAACTGGTAAACTGTAAGAGACACAGTCTTGCTACACGAATATGTAGGTTTCGTTGAAACACCCAATTTATGTCATACATTTTTTGTAGCGTCAACTATTTCCGAGGCATTCTTTGTTATTGATGGTAACTTGTTATTCGTTTTTTTCTCGTGGTCATCCAAAGAACATGAGTGTTTCAAAGGCGTAATACAACGCCCACTTTTAAAAAATCTTGACTATGGCTTTAGCCTACTGTATCCTCCTTATGCTTACAGCGAAATGTGTAAATGTACAATGGTTTATCTCGAGTAACAAGAAGTACGCATTCTCGTAGTTAGGATAAGCGTTAATAAGAACAGCTCGTAGAAGATTTTAGGTATAACAAAAACCTTTGTGCAACCTTGGTTTTACGGTTTCTTTTGAGAGAACAGCTTCTAGCGACTCTTGTTTTTACAGATGTGATATGAAGAATTGTACAAGAATGATAGTAACCCTCCGAAGTTGGATGCAAGAACACACTAAATGGATTCTGCCTTCGTTTTACCACAAGCGGATGCCTCTGAACTCAGTCTAATAGCCGAGTGAAAATATGCTTAGAAACCATTCAATGTAAGAGTAATGTTATGGTGTATTCACATAAAACAGTTCCTCTCTTTCCCTATGACCAGCACACGCATCGATATTCCCACTGTCTAAGAGAGGAACTTAATAATCGAAACATAATTAATGCACTTCCAACTGCAAATATGTAAAAAGCTGCACCTTTTCTACCAAAGGCACATTGCTTTCAACGCTCAGTAATGGTACCTAATAAGTTCTGCATTTTGAATAGTAGGGCACCATAAATATTCCTAAGAATACTCAGAAACTATTCATCTCCTTTATAAGAGAAACAAATACTATATTTGCCTTGTTTGCACCGGTTTTACCCGCTTTTATCAAGTCTGAATCTTATTTGCAGGTCTGTGCAGTGTGAAACCAACTTCCATTCAATAAATTAAACAAAAAGTCCTGAGAGATGCGTTCAAGAATTCCCAACAATGGTAGTGAAGTATTATTTAGGATGAAGTTTTAGTGCATTGCTATAATCTGATATCCATTGAAAAAGCTTGCATTTTTATTTTTTGGAAATAATATTACACGTGCGTTCATTTTAAATTTCTACAGCGTCATCTGTACTGGACAGCTTTTTGGTTCCTTTTATTGCAATGCCAAAATTTTTTCAGTAATTTAGGTTGTGTTGGCTTTAATGGAGCTCGCTTCATCTCTGGTGTAAACACGGTCATATTTAAGCCCCTTCTGCTCCCCCACCTCTCCTTTTTTTCCTCGTCACCACCCTCTACTTCGCGGTTTAAAGCTTATTGGTCTGTTCCGACACCATTTCGACAGGTGCCCACCTACTTTTCTTTGAAACCAGTGGATTATAAAATACATATTGTTTATTAGCAGCCCTTCTTCCATATTATTAAATGGTGTTTCGTTTCAGCCTCATTGCACCGGTTATTTCCTTTAATCTGATTGTTCCCGATTGATCTGTTATTTCTGTATTCCTTCCTTTTGTGTGAAACAGAGTAGCCTGCCAGAGGATAAGAAATCCCATTTTTGACGATTCAGTTCTCCAATCTGACCTGTAAAATATCCAGCGCTCACCTACAAAAGTTAGTAGTTGAACTGCAATTGCTTTGTTTTCTGTCTATTTAAGTTATTGTGAGAAAGTATCCCTTAAGGAAGCAGCATCAATCACCTCTGAGTGAAGTTTGCGGATCGATAATCTAATCTGGAGGATTAGAATCACTTTTGGAGTTATATGGCTGGATGGCTTTCTTTTCTAATCCTCATCAGACATATCAGGTAACTCTCAATTCAGTGGATCCCTGGATTAATTTGGCATCATTCTACCAATTCCATTTACTGCCTTTGCAAACCCGAGTTGTTAAGTCGTTAAAATACTTCACAAACTATTTCACCTCTGTGAACTACAGATCAGCTTTTATCTGAACCGCCGCTCACTTCTTCAAATAAAAATATGTGATCAGTGCATTAAGTTCCGAGCCTCGTTTTTCTTTTGTTACATGCTACAATGATGAATAAAATACCTATTAGTCTCACATCCAGATAAGATACTGTTCAATACCAACATGAGGAGCATGCATGCCAATATCTCGTACCGAAATTTCACGCCATTTTGTGGAAGATTTTCATTATTTTCAATGTACTTATCAATTATTCTAATCCTAGTAGCTCATTATTTAATAACGCCCTATGAAAACTGTTGCTCTTAAGTTTTATTCTATTTATAGTATGCAGATGTACCTTAGCTCAAAGAAGTGCAGAGAAACACGAAAGAGAGGAAAAAGCATTATAAAGTACAAAAGTTGTGCGAAATGTCGCAGTCATTGTCACATTAACGGCTGGATTTACGACTGAAGGGTTGGCTAAATCTTGAAAAATGTCTTCTCTTCACCGAGATATTGGCTCTCAAGTTGGAGTTACGGAGGAAATGGAATTGCAGATAAAGGAAGTGAGTTGGACGTTTCATTGGCGTTTAATTATGTAGCACTTCACAGGGAATTAGTCAACGCTGTAGCTGTCGTGAAGGGCACAATGAACGGCTCAGTATACCGCATTGTTCTTGTGAGCACTTTCATACAGCTTCAGCTTTGAAGGTATTATGAAATCACAAAACATAGACTACCATGTATATACAGTTACCAAGACGCATTTACTTTCAAAATGACAGTTTAATTGAATGAATGTAATTGCTTACCGACTAAGGTAGAGGAGATACTGTATTAATTTCAATTTCATTTCAATATTTCACCACAATTACACGTTTAATGGTTCCCTCAATAATAAAGGGTTATGTACCTAAACGATGGAGGGAAGCTATCATCCATCCTATATATAAAGGCAAGGGCTATGTCGATAAACCTAATAACTACAGAGGTATTGCATTATTATCCAATATAGGAAAACTTTTTGCGGGCATTTTGGCAGCGAGACTACAATTTTGGGTTGAAGAATATAATATCCTTTCGGAATCCCAGATGGGCTTTCGCAAGGGAAGGAGAACAATTGATAATTTATTTATTATAAAGACATTAGCAGACACATATTTAAAAGAAAAAAGGGGTAAATTGTATATGGCTTTTGTAGACTTAGAGAAATCTTATGACCGAATTGAGCTACAACTTCTGTGGCATAAATTAGCGTGTAAGGGAGTAAGTCAGCAATTGGTGAATATTCTTAAAGCACTGTATTTTGAGAACACCTTCTGTGTGAGGGTGGAGACAGGCTGTGTAACAAAAGAAATTCCACAAAAGCCCTTAGGCAAGGATGTAAGTTAAGCCCAGTTTTATTTAATTTATACATAGATGATGTCTTACTAGAAATTGGAAGGAATAATAACTGTGCACCAGTAATTAACAACATCCAAATCCCAGGACTTCTTTTTGCAGATGACCTAGTGGTAGGATCTATTACAGTAAGTGATTTAAAACACTCATTACAAGCAATTGATGTATATTGTAAAGAATGGAGGTTAAAAGTGAATCAAGAGAAAACACAGATTGTGGTTTTCAACAAGGGGGGAAAATTAAGCAAATATGAAAAGTGGAAGGGAAAGAATAAAGATTACAGGGTAGTGCGTGACTGTATCTATTTAGGAGTAAAAATAGATGGAGGTAATAAATGGGAGAAACAAAAGAAGTTTGCATTGGCAAAAGGCAAAAGGGCGATGGCAGCAATTAGAAGCTGCAAATGTAAAGTACCTAATATAAATGTTAAATGGCTGGAAAAAGTTTGAGATGGTTGTGGAGGCAAAAATGATGTATGGTATAGAAATATGGGAATTAGGTAGAGGATGGGAAAGAATAGAAGTGGTGCACAGGATGTTTTGTAGAGAAATACTAGGGCTACCGAAGTCAATTGTAAGACGAAGTCTTCTCGGTGAAAGTATCGCAGCGTCTGATGCTGCGATACTTTCACCGAGAAGACTTCGTCCGCGCCACTGAAGATGTCCACCGCAGTTGTGAACGAAACGTCTGGGAAATCTTTCTTCAGCAGACCACGGCATAACAGCCCGGAAAATCATATTAGTTATAATTATAATTAACAATTTAATTGACTGGATCCAAAGTAGTACATTTATAAATATGAGTGATAGTTTTATCGTTTCTCTTGGTCTTGTATGAAAAATAAGTAATATTATTTGCTAGTAATTATCAACCAAAATGGTTAAGATCTGTCTCCGCGTAAAAACTATTTTTACTGTGGCATTTTCTAATGTAAAACAATTTCAATTGTATTCATCAGAACTAAACCGAAAGAAGGTTGAAAAATATGCCTTTCCATTTGTAAAATAGCTATGCAAATAAAAACTAAAGGTTAGAAAAAGTGATGTGACCGTTACAAGCCGAATTTTTTAGCTTCTCAATCGGTTATCAAAGGAAGAGAAATGGTACTCTACCAAAAAAACATCAAGTTTTCATCCGTTACTTATACTTTGGGGGACCCCAGAATAAAGATGGAAATTAAAAAACAAATGAACAATGTGAGTAACTGAGCTTACAACGAAAAGCCAAATACAGTATTTAATATTTACTCACATACTTTTTAAATATAATCATATTTGTGAATAATAAAAAATGAGAAATGAGACAAAGGAAACACAGCTGACATTTCATGAATGGTGGCAGCCCTTATTAGGTCATACGCAAACGAATCATAGACAACATTAAACATACACACACACATACATATATATATATATATATATATATATATATATATATGTGTGTGTGTGTGTGTGTGTGTGTGTGTGTGTGATTTTTAAGATTGGTAAAAGGGTGCAACCTAAAAGAGTACATTAGAAATAAGTGTATAACAAGAAAATAAATTTATAACTGCAGACAAACCGAGAGAAAACGAAAAAAACAGAAGAAATAATCTCAAATACTAGTGCTTAAAAATAATACATAATTACAAACCGTAGGCGCGAGAGATCGGGGTAGGCCGTGGAACAGATGACCATAATCGGAGCGGATTTTAAGCCATGCTATGAAATGCGGAGAAACAAGAATTTTAAGCGAGGAAGACTAAAGTGTTCAGAGAATTTCCGCGCCCTAAACGACCTAATATAGTTATATTGGCTATGGCTAAAACAAATAATTAAGATATTGGGATGATAAATAAAACGTACTCGTATACCCTGAACCCTCTCTAAAAGGTCAGTGGTCTTCTTTGTTCTCGTTGAATTTCACACAAAAGGGAAACCATAAGAGATAGGCGGAAACTGAATAGAGTACGGTCATGTGTGAAATATATTTCATCTGCAGCATTGGCCGTTTCCGAAACATTCCTATTTTTCGTTTAAATCTTCCCACAGGTAGAGCTTCGAAATGTTACGCGGCCATTCTGTTTCTCACTATCTCTTGGCTTGCTTAGACGAACTGGTCTGCCTTGTACATAAATTTTAAGAATAAAACTGAATGCAAAATATTCAAGACTCTGGGGGTCTTAAGTTGTGGCACAAAGTGTGGGTTCAAGGAATACAGCAATTGTTGGTGCATAGTCTCAAATGTTCTCATATGCCAACTTTTCTGATACAAATCTCGTATTGTTGAGAGCTAAACAGGATCAAACTACCCGTTAGTTGTTTTCTCAGTTCTTAGAATAAATGAGAGACATTTAGGCTTTTAAGTTCCTCTGTGCATGCTTTCCCTTTCGTTATTTATTTTAAAACTGGAAAAAGGGATAAATAGGGTGATTTGCTTGCAGTCAGCTGTTATCATCTGTTTGATCCAAAGCTAGGATTTTTTTTTTGCTTTACCATATGTGAATGTGGTTAATCAATATGTAGAATATCTTGAGGCAAAAATATTTAATTTTAGTTATTCAGGAGGTTTAATTCCTACTTTATTTTTAATTTATTTCTTCTTCTTTATCTGTTTAACCTCCTCTTATGTAGGACTTACACACCCCAGGACTTACAGGCGGGTGCCTGGGGTCAGAGGCCCGTCGAGGAGCAGACACTCATAGATCAGATAGAATATCCAGGATGGGTGATCAGCCCGATGCCTGGTATGGGATGAAAGAAGTAGATGAAACGAAATGATGGTGAAATGGATGAAAGGAAAGGCGAGTAGGAGCAGTTGGCGGAGGAAACCGGAGAACCCGGAGAAAACCCGCCCAGACGCCGCTTTGTCCACCACAAATCCCACATGCAGGTCCCTGGGATTGAACCCGGGCCGCCTCGGTGAGAGGCGAGCGGTCTAACCACTCGGCCACGGCGCCGCCTAATTTACTTCTGATGCCGATTAATGAACACACTCAGAACAACTATTATAAGTAAAAAGCAAGGTAATTTAATCAGCGAATTTGGATAACAGCTGTGAGGAATGCTTTTTTTAAATTCTCACTATTAGTAAGGCTTGGGGAAGACGCGAATTCTCAAACGTATCTGTGAAATGTCTTCCAGCCTTTGTAGACGCATTCTGCTTTATAACTGAGGATGAAGAAAACCATTTCCATACGGTAGAAGTTTGTAAGTGCCAGAATAAATCATGTTGGTCCGATTTTATATATTTGGTGACAAATAAAATGTAGTCTTGAATTTTCTGTCAGAAGCCTGAGAAACCCTCTTCATTCCTGATAACTTTTGTATAATTAGTAAACCGCAAGATGAAGCCGAAAGATATACATAAAATCCTACAGCACAAAAATGTACATCGCCTTAAAGCATACATATTATAGCAGTTTAAACATGTTTTTGCGTTAAATATTTCCGAGATATTCTGTGTTTATTGGTTTGAATTTGCACGTATCTTTTTTAAGAGGTAAGTTGCTATTCTTTTTTTTTCTAGTGGTCATGCAAGGCACACGGAGCTTCAAGCTACCACATAGCGATCCGCGTTATAAAATCTGAATATCCTTTTATTCTACTCTATACTGCCTATACACACAATAAATGTGTAAGTATGTAATTAAGTTTATCCGTATTAACAAGAAGTATATTTTACAACAGTTTTTAGAAGCGCGAGTAGAAAAAGTCTAGTGAACAACAAAACAGATTTTTTCCCTTGTTTCAGTGCGAGGTTTACGAGAGGAAGTAACGGGGCTTTCAGTCACGTGCTCCCATGGTGCCTGTTTAGCGTGCCAGAACGTCGTAAACTTGTCAACAAATTACATTGTGTCTTTAGAGCACTACTTTGTTTACACCAGAAATCCTAACACTGGAATACATGTACTTTCCGAACTCTGTATATGGCTCCATTATTACATTTTATTATTACCCATAGTAGTAAACTAGTCTTTGTCTACACTGTTCTTGAGCAAAGTGCACAAAAATAGGAGCAATGCTAAGAAGAGGATTGTAATACATACAAGAACGTTTTATCTTTCCCTGCACTAGTCACAAAATCTCACTTGTAGCAAAAAGTTTTGTGTTTACCACTTCAAGATTCTGTGTTGTAGTTCTACCAGAGTATTCAAATCTGGTAATCTGTTGTAAGTGTTCTCAGCAGAATCACTAACAGACTTCTTGATCAGCTTTGGAACAAACACTTAAAACACCTTTATCTCGGAAACGGAAATAATGCTAACTTACACTGCCTTTGTTTAAATACTTGCTTTACGCGAGGAAACATAATGCAATATAAGCCTATATAAAATATGTGTTTTAACTTCATACAAAAGTATGGGCAAGTTAAACCCATGTGTTGTAACTAGGGCCCAGATTTTGATGATCTAATAATGTTTGAACATGGTCTATAAAAGGGCTAAAAATAAATAAAATGAATATATAAGATGATTGAATAATTATAAATGTGACATAAAGCTGAGATTTATGTATTAAAAGAGCGTTGTGAAAGTTATAAATTAATGTAGACATGGCTATAACTGTTATACAGTAGGAAAAAGATGGTATATGAATAATGATGAGATAACTTAAAACAAATTATGTATATTTGTTCCATATTCTGTTTGAAAACTCTGTAAACAAAACTAAGACAATTGTTTTTAAAGAAAGTCTTACAAAACTGTAGCACTGAACTCCTTTGAGTTTTCAGATTATATAAAATTCACTGTGAATTCAAGCCTACGACACGACGCAAGTACAAGGACAATAGTAACCTGACTGTAAGCGCTTAACGCGAAAAAGGGAAAACTGAACTTTCTTATCCCTAGTTTTGGGATGCGGGAACCATTTCTTCCGCGGTCATAAAAATAGCCCTCATTCCTCCCGGTCAAAGCAGGAAGCAGACCTAGATTTCTAGGAGTCTTCTGCCGAGTGAAGCAGGTAGTTTAACTCATTAATACTACATTATAAGCAAAATGATGCCAATGTTTTATTAACAATAATCTTTATAAACTTTGACGTTGCATTTACAAATTTTCTCGTTTGCGTGTTCATAATATTACAAATTTTCGCGGTTATTTTGCACGAAAAATAAAAATAAAATGCACGCGTTTTAGTACATCTAACACAGAGATATTCTTGAATCCAAAAAATGAGCTATGGTAAACCCGTATGACTTTCTCTAATCTTACTGTTACTAAAAACCCTTGCTTATTATATTATTCATATAAAACATTTTGGCAGGAAATTATTTCAAATTTCGTGGAATTATTTGCTTCTACGTGCTTATATATAAAGGCAAACTCGCTTTTGTTTGCCATGAGACCATGGAGGTTAAATAAAGAGAAAGAAATCGGAGATTTGCAGACCATTTATGCCCTGAACTTAAAAGTTGGCAAAATGTAAATATGCATATAGCATGAATACTTCGAAAATGGTAAACCCTAGGAGAAAGTTATTTTGGGAAAATTGTACATCCTGAAATGGAGCTTAAATAAAGAGAACTTCTTACAGATTGACACACACAATCTGTGAAATGACCTTTTCTTTAAATGAAATCTGCTTTGATTCGGAAATCTTAAAACATATATTTCCACTGAAAACTCGGTAAAGAATTTCTGGATGGAATACAATGACTAAGCGTGGAGAGTAGTCAACCAGATTTGACATCACAAAGTTGAATAGGTGCATACACTCAAAAAAAAAACATTAAAAAGAAATTGAAGCCACGTACTATTATGCTTATGTCCTTTTTGTAAAACTCTGACGTTTGAGCAATTGCTTTTAAAAACGGCTCCCTCTAATACATATACTTTCGACGGACTGTAGAGAAATTTAAAATGAACTTATTTTCAAAATTAAATACAAATACCTCAAATAATATGAATAGGGCAAACTGAATTATTAATAATACCCTTAATTTATGCTAACTATAACAGACATAAATTATGTTTGAAAGAATATTATGTACCTACATGTTGAGAGTAGGAATTATTAAATTAAACATTATTTATCTCTGGGGTTTGATGTTCAATGTCACCAGATTGCATCATACAAGTTTCTGCGGTGACTGTCTCACCTGCTGCCTCGGAATTTTGTTCCTAGATAGTACCGCGTGGTTGTGGTCCTCTTGAGTCTCCAGGACATCTGCATCTTCAATGGAAGCGGTATTAATAAAACTTTTGCAACCTTTAAGGTCACGTCCATCGCGCTACTCACTTTTCAAACATCGAATCGGACAATATAACGAAGCATCATTTTGCATCTCATTCTATTCGCTGTAATTTAAACCTTGTCGGAAACATATTTACTATGAAATGAACTGCTGTAGACTGAAATCAGAAAACATTTACAGATATTCATACCACTTCGAGGAATGTGGGCTATTACCTGATAGCTAATTCCACGTGAGGAATGAGGGTTGCTACTTGCTAAGCTACCTGTGTACGCGAGGAATGGGCTGTGTCTAGATGCGCCCGAGACGAGAAGTTGATCTGAGAAACATGTTGCTGCGTGGGACCACGTGCGGCCCGGGTTATTTTTCGTTACAGTCCATGTGTGGCCGGCAAGATAAGCACTCAAGTGCGAAAAGTTCCTACTCCTCAATCGTCCCGAAAAGGAGGGTAACTTGACAGTAGTGCCTTTCTTGGCAGCCCCGGTCCACGCTTCTCAGTTCAGGTTTTGTGCTCCTCAGTCCAGATGTAATGCTCGTTGTGTGTGCCATGGATTCCATGACCTGGGTTGTTCATTTTGACATTAATGTATACGTAAATGTATGTGTATTAAGTTTGCTTAGAGATTTATATTTATTGTTCTGTGCCCATTCTTGAAGTTGTTATTCGGTTTCCCAGTTTTGCAATCGCCTGAAGTGGACGATGTGTTTACAAATGCCTGATGCCATTGTTACCTCAAGACGACAGAGTCATTCAGTTTACCGATTATGTATTGAAAAATTATATTGTGAGTAATGCAAAGTTTTCTCCCAAGATTTGGGCAGAGTTCGTCACTTCGACATGCAGAAAAACAAGCGCATGTGAATCGTGCTTACAATGAATGTAATATTCTAGTAATACAATTTAATTCAAAAAGCGATTCATTTTTGGTATTAAGAGAAAGGATTTTTTCCGGATTAAGTGTTGATTTAACCGTGATTGTTACTCCACTGCCGGGATTAGACAAATTTCTATCTTTTCGAAAAACAGTATATCTGTCATCAAATAATTCACAATTATGGATGCCATCTAGTAACCAAGATTCACTTATAAAAGTTAATTTGAGAAAATTATACTAGTTCTCTAACGTTTTTATAGCAAATGTCCAACAATTGTGTGTTACCTATTAGATTTAAGCGTCAAAGTCACACTAATTAGATACAGTAAATGGCCCCAAAACTTCTTTTGTGATTATGTTGATGACTGGTGATACGTTCTTCCCTTAGGAGTATTTTTTCTATTTCTCGTCTACAAGTACTTTATGTTGGCAGATCTACGGAGTTGTCTACATTAGCAAGTAGACGTCTTCGGGTTGGAAAAAGATTCTCGTTGATGTAGTCAGGATTGCTGAATGTAAACCCAGTGTCCAAGGTGTAAATTCATTTTGACACACCGTCTTCCCAGTATTTCCTCTTTGTTCGACCTCCTGTGAAATCTCACGACGATTGGACTAGGTAACTGGGGCGAAGGGTTTAGGTTCAAGCGATAGTATATAACAATATCTGTTAACACATTTGGAGCTTTGCCGATGGTTTTTATCACTTCAGTAGTGTTTTCTAAGGGGATGAGAGGGAACGCTATGAATTTCAAGCATATTAATTCTAGTACTGTTCAGGCTCTTTCAGATGTTCCTTTTAACTATTTATTTTCCTTTTGTAAAAGCGATTTTCGGGTTTTGACTTCCTTCAAGACTTTTAAAGTTTCTACTAGTTTTTTCGAGTACATTTCTAGATGTTTTAAACCCACATCAAGTTGATCATGACAGCAATCGATTGATTCTCCCTGATCAAGTTCTAGTGTTCTTTGAGAAGTTTTTATTGTAGTAATGTCATTTTTATATACTGTAAAATTTCTATTATTCCAGAACTTGTGCCCTCAATTGCATTATTGAAACAATCGGATATATGTCACCTTTCCTTCGAGAACAGTATATACATTTCAGTATTGTGGAACCTTCTTTCACGAAATCTAAATCATCTTCAAATATTTTAAATGCGCTGTTTGACTGCAGTCCACACCTTGTTTATCGGTTTTCTCTCCTCTACCAGAGAATTTCATGATAGATACATAGCACCAATCCATGTTCACAAGATGCTAATATTGACAATTGAATGTTGAGGTAAAACACTGATTATGAGAAATTGAGGAGAACTCGTTTAAGGTTGCTGTACTGTGGATTTGCCTTTATATATATCAGGAAGAAGCATATTTTCTAAGAAGATATGGAGGGAAGCTAGTCTCACACAGGAGAGATTTCATAAATAAACGCATCTAAAGAAGTTAGGGATTTCCAGTGTCGTCCAGTAATATGACATATATTTGGTAGTGGACGGGTGTAGCATGTTGGTTATCAGTACCACGTGATGGAAGTTAAAGATGTATATTCGGGAGCTCCTCAATTACACGAGATGAGTGAATCATTGTCATTACATGGGTTATATGGAATAATGTTACACATTACTTCTAAAGTACAGTGCAATTCCTTCTGAAATTATAACATTAAGCTACAGAAGGGAATTTAAGAACATTTACGTTAAAAAGGTTTAAATGATAGGTACAGATTTCTTTTTAAATATAAAGAGATGCCGAATAGGGATTACTATATTGTTTAAAGCACTATCAGATAATTCAATGTATGAAGTAGTAGACTCACTAAAATGCCTACTAAAACTGGTACTGGTTTAATGGTAGTTTATGGTTTGTAGAATGAGGACTTTAGTTCCCTCACTTCTTTGGGCTGATTTTATGCTCTCTACTCGCATTATAGGCTAAAGAAATAGCCTTTAGAATAGCTCACTTTGAAGTCTATTGTGTCTATTATGAAGTCTATACGGTGGCGCAAAGGTCACTACACGCTTATGCAGCTTATGCTGAATTTTAATTTGAAAGTGATACAGGCCTACCAAAAAATTGTCGTACACATCACTTCTTTTTATCTTCAAACTGTCTCCCTTCTTCATCAATACACCATTGAAGTCTACCTGGAACACCCTGATACACATGAAAACACACCTGAATGACGTCGAGATTTTGGAAGGCGTCCTCATTGTAACCACTCAACTCCTCAAGAGTTTGTGGTTAATCCACAGATTTCGTCTTTAGCCATACTCTAAAGGAAGAAATCCATTGGGGTAATATTGGGGGATCGTAGTGGGAATTCAATTGCAGCTCGACGTCAAAGCACCCTTTCTTTGAAAACCTCATCAAGCTACAAGCTAATGCATAATGCGCAGGAGTTCCATCATGTTGGAAGTAGATGTTGATTATAGTTCACTTGCATGGCTATTCCTGCTGGTGTAAACTCTTGAAGTAGAGACAAGTACTTGTCTCTAGTGAGATTTCCGTCAGTTAAGTACGGCCTAATTACACTACCTGCCGATACTGCAGCCCACACATTTACACAGGTTTCATTTAGCGATTTCTCCAAAACAACATGATGGTTTTCCGATACCAATATGTACAGTTGTATCGATTTAATGTCCCGACAACTTGAATGTGGCCTCATCAGACCACAAAATGTTAAGAAAGAAATTCTGGTCAATTCGATACTGATCGAGCATAACTTCACAAAATTGTAGCCGCCTGTCTGGAGTATCTTCCAGTAACCCATGTATTAGGCGTAAAATTTACATTCAGAAGTTCTGCTGATTTAATATCCTTTGGATTGACCGACGTGATAGTTCTGAAAACTCTGACGCTAATCGTCTTGTGGATCTTGTTATACTAATCATAACAGAAAAAGAGATACTGAATTCCGTGTCGTTAGTTCGTGCTATTAGAAGTCGTTCACTGCAAGGTGCATCCAAAAAACCTTCAGTTCCAAATTTATGAATTAAATTGTAAACAGCTTTACGTTTGGTGGATTTGACTCGAAATGTTCTCTCCATTTCTTCAGTACAGCACTTATACCGCTTTGGTAAGCGATCTTCACAGCGAAAATTCTTTCTTTTTTCATTAACATTTCGTGAAAAATGTTAATGTTGTAAGACGGTGTTACCTACACTACGTGTCATTTCCTGTTTCCTACCCACCATATCAACCTGCGTAGTACGCCTTACCAATTTCTTAATTCCTTAAGCGTTTTGTGACTTTTGCGCCAACCTGTATATCTTAAGAGAACTACCGTCGTTGGTCTATGTTACAGTTTTTTACCAATCACTAACTGGAAGAAATATTGACATCTACTGCGGCTAGGAATATTATATTTAAAAAGAATAATTACACGGCCACTTCTGCCCGTTACTGTGCAGGTACTCTATGAACATTGTTGATATAAAAACGCTTTATAGAATCCAATTAGTTAATCGCCATGAAGATCTACCTGGAATTGTTTTCAAATACGGAATTTTTATATTCAGGATGTAGACACAACGTTCAAGCACTTAATCACAGTTGTGTTTAGAAATGATCAAAAGTTTTTTACAAATACTTTGATTGCTAGCTTGTGTGAAGAAAGCAATCCTGAGACGTTTTAAACTTGTTTAATGGTTTTCTAGTTGAATGAAGTTTAATAAAAAAAAAGCCTTTCCACTTTTGGCAGAAACTTGTACCCAAATATTCAATATACAGTTAGAAATGCATGTTTTGAGTCTTCCAGAATAAAAAAATAGTTTTAGCAAAAGGCTCCTGTGGTGTACTTCTGAACAGCATAACTCAAAAACGAAGAGCTGGAGGAATACCAAACTTTGTGTTTCAGTTCAGTATTTCCGAGGATGCGATACAAAGTCTTTCAAGAAAATCCCCTACCGCAAACTATCCTTTACATAAGAAATTGTCATTATTTTCTATATTCTCAAAATGGCTCCAACGATTATGATTGAAATACCCATGCTCAAGATACATGGATAATAAAATGTAGATATATCTTAAATTTTAACAGCCTTTGAAGTACCTTTATATGATTGAATTTTGTATAATCCTTAATTACAAGGAAACACTGAAGATAAATACATATTTACTATAGGAAATGTACAGAGAAAATTAAAATACACAGTTTGTAGCACAATTTTCTGTAGTGTTGCTGTCTTCGAAATATTCCAAGCTGAATGTCATCTAATGAACATTCTTGAAAGTTTGCGATTCTTATTTTTTCTATTCCTGTCCCCGTCCTTTCTCTGAATACTGTTTTCGGTAACCAAGCACGTCTTGCTTAACTTGCAATCGTTCCTAAGTAAATATTTATTGTGAGTAAGGTAACGTGAAATAGAATAATTATTATATGAATAGCACACATGACGGAAGTGAGTGCATTTTTCTTTGATAGAGACAGTCATGTGAATGCATTAATTAATTTTTATTCTGAATTTTGAGTGCACTATATAATGTGAAAACAACAGTGCTTTTGTATGGTGAGTTAATGTACTCTGTAGACAAAAAATTCCATCCCATTTTAATTCTGTCCTAAAGTAGCACCTTTAAATGTGTGGCAGGTGGCTTGTGAACCCGATAATGTTGCGGCTTCACATACTGCCATGTCCTGTGCTCTTATCGTCAATTTACTGCACGCATTAGTTTTCTTGTCCTGTGGCGTGGGTGGCAACGTCCTTGCTGATCGCGTTGCGTGCACTCCCATTTTCTTTAATGGACAAGCAAATTAGTTGTGACAAGATAAAAGCTAAACGTACCTTGCCAAATAAATACCTCGTCGGACTTTATGCTGCTGACCTCAAACTCATTGTAAACCATCCGGAAACTGGTAAATATAGATATAACTGTTGGGTACACAGAAAATAGTTTTTGCAGTAGAGTCGCGTTTAATTTGATAAATATTTACCTGATGCGATATATTTATGCACTGAAATCGGTCTAAAAATCAATAGATAGTACCTATACTCAGACATCAAATCCGTTAACATGTCACAATTATTATGAGGAACTAAAGGCCCATCAAACCTTAGCACTATGTCGTTTCGAAAATGAACTCTTTTGTATGGTACGCGCATCACGCTGTTCCCTTGTTTCTTTAGTCAATCGCAATACTTTGATTACATAAAATTTATCTGTTTCCAAAGTGAAACGGCAGAGAAAATGGAACTTCAGCGTAGTAGCTACGAGGCGTGTTGTTTAAATAAGTGCCGATAAGTTTTTAAAAAATTACACGAAATTATTTTCCAGGTACTTTATCATCATTCATTACCTTACATCTTACACTACTGCTCCACATATCACCGCTGTTATTCAGGCACTTGTCGTAACTGGAAACCAGCTTTGTATGCCTTCGTCGAATGGAACGTATCCTAACTCGGTCTCGTTTACTTCGTGAGTAAAGTGAAAACAACCCAAGTCAGTCCCGTAGTATATATTGTCAACAACCTAGCTTAGTCCCGCAGCTTACATTGTCAGCAAGTCAACTCAGTCCCGTAGCATAAACTGTCAAGCTAACTCAGTCCCGTAGCATATATTGTCAACAACCTAGCTCAGTCCCGCAGCATATATTGTCAACAACCTAGCTCAGTCCCGTAGCATATATATCGAAACAGTAATAATACTCTGAGCATACTGAAGTGTAAAGTGGGTGGCATCCCTGTTAAGAAAAGTTTACGAAAAGTTAAGTTACGAAAACCACTGAACACAAATAATTAGTTATGAACGCGACATTGCTGGTAGCTCTTCACTAAAGAACAAAAATTATTACAGATTACATATTTTCGCATCTTTAAAAATCTTTTATTTTATTAGCATTATAATTTTTTTTAGTAATACACCAATTTTCAACTATATCGGGTGTGGAGTTCACAAAATTGTCGTATGCACATGTTACATGTAAGTAATGTTTATATAACATCTGATTTTACGGTCAAAATCGATTTTAGTAAAACATGCAAATGCAATATCGCTTTGCCATCGCTATACGTCTGCAAAAAGTCATGTCTTTTAAAATGAACTACATTGAGATTAATTTCCTAAGGACCAAGTTAGGTTGTTAATATTTTGGAAGACGGGACCGAGTTAGGTTGTTCATATTTTGGAAGACGAGACCGAGGTGGAATTCGAAAGTAGAAAATGGGGCCGAGTTGGGTTTGACCGAAAGAATGATGCCAGCTGTGATGAAAGCCAAGTCTACACTTCTTACTTCACAACATCATCGTGAATGAAATGATTTCCGCCAAGGAATTTCTTCAGATGAAGAAACAGAAGAAAATAGCTTGGTGCCAAATTCGTACTGTAGGAAAGGTGGTCGAATTGTTCCCCAATTAAAAGAGTAATGATTATGCTACCTTTGCACACTTAAAATAATGCAGCCCTTCAAAATATCTTCAAATCATGCGAAGAGATCTTGAGTTTGTTTGGCTGTATGTGGTCGGCACTTTGCACTCATTATTGTTTCCCCATAAATCTCGCACAATTGGCAATCAATGTTTGCTGGCGTAACATTTCTCTCATTCAAAAAACGAATCACTGATCTGACTTGTACAGTCGACGGATCGTTCGATTGTTTTGAACATTTCAAAACGCTCTATAAACGAAAACACAATGTGACGAGCGCTCACAGCTGCTTCTGGCTTCCTAATGAATAGAGGAAGTGATCGCGCATTCTCAAAATCGCGTACGCAGCGGCAAAATATTTAAGCGGTGCTTACTTAAAAAAAAGTCTCGTATTTGGGACTCTACAGCTACACGACAGCAGAAATGTATGTTGGTATATTCCACAGCAAGATAAAAAAGATATCACTTTAAAAATCTTATGTTAAATTCACGTGACGTTCGCTTTCTTTCTTTCTTTCTTTTTAAATAGCTTCTACAAACTATTCTTACAAAAGCTTATTGTTCTAGGAGATCATAACCGATGTTAATTGAGAAAAGCATCTGCAGAAGTAGATTCTTCACACATTTAGGTAGTTCAAGTAACAAAGGAATACGAATCGATAGTCAGATATTTAAAAGCGAGACGCTATATGCTGTTCTTAAAATTCCATGACATCGTCTTTCGGTAAAACAATTGAATAGGAACAATACTTTAAAAATGACAAGTATGGAACATTTTACACCAATAAAAAACTGATATCTCGGAAATCGCTAATGCCACAAAAGCTATTTGAAATACCTTGCGTGGTTTAAAGAGAGTTACATTTTTGTGAAGTAGATTTTTGTCTATCTCTTATAGTGTAACGGTTACACAGAACTCCTTCCGAGGAGCTCGCAGTTTATTCCCAGAATATTCATAATATGCATTTTATTTGTCATGTAAATATCTTAAATATATGGTATTTTAATACAAATCATTAGAGCCATTTAAAAAAAACATCGAACATTTTTCCATGTAAAGGGTAGTTTGGAGCAAGGGATTTTGTTGAAAATGTTCGTAATATGTCTTTGGAAGATAGTGATTTAGTACCAAATTTAGTATTTATTGAACCTATCTTTCTACAGTTACGATGTTCACAGACAGGCAGACGGACGAAGAATTTTCTAAAAATTATTTTTGGGCTCAGGAGGCCTAGAATGATGTATTTATTGTGAAATCTCGACAATGGTTTTTTTTGATAGAATACAATACTTCCCCTTGCGTACTATACGTAGATGGCAGAGGAAGTAATCATACAATAATATGCATTGTAAATTACAGTGGAATATTTTAGATTTTTAAATCTGCGTGCAATGAAAGGAATTAGGATACATATTTACATTTAAGTAATTTAGTTCTTAGTTCTGTCCTGTGAAACAACATTTACTCGTTCTGTCACCGTATAATGTTTGTTTCCTACATCTTGAAGTTTTGTTCTGATATTTAAGTAACATAGTATAAGTTGTTCAGTGTGTTGAGCAATATATTATATTAAGCACCTGCAGACCGCAAGACTATGCCCTTACCACTTTCACAGTGTTTTGTGTCTCAGCAGCTGTACATGTTATAGCCAATCTCGCCTTTCTGCTACTTTGCTTCTTAAAACTTCGCTACTTACCTTATATCAAAAATATCACCAAAACTAAACAGGATTGCACTGTGTATGAGTAAACATATTCCGAGTGATATCATTTAGTTTGGCCACTGCAATAATTTGAGGCAGTATTTTTAACACTTAGTGGCGGCGCCGTGGCCGAGCGGTTAGACCGCTCGCCTCCCATCAAGGCGGCCCGGGTTCGATCCCAGGGACCTGCATGGTGGACGAAGCGGCGTCTGGGCGGGTTTTCTCCGGGTTCTCCGGTTTCCCCCGCCATTCATTCCACCAACTGCTCCATCATCACCTTTCCTTTCATCCATTTCACCAACATTTCGTTTCATCTACTTCCTTCATCCCATACCAGGCATCGGGCTGATCACCCATCCTGGATGCTCTGTCTGATCCATGAGTGTCTGCTCCTCGACGGGCCTCTGACCCCAGGCACCCGCTTGTAAGTCCTGGGGGTGTAAGTCCTACATAAGAGGAGGGTAAACAGATAATGAATGAATGAATCTTTAACACTTAATTGATTTCAGTCAAATTATGTAATATAAAATATTAACAGCCCGCCTTAAAGCAATATGTGTATGCAACAATATATAAAAAGTGTATATTACAGTCATTTTAAATGCTTATATTATTGTATACATGTTCAATAATGTTAAGTGAATGTATTACTTAATTTAATAATGCAGGAGCTGTCAGAATAATAGGTTAAAGGTTTCTAACAATGAGGTAACAATAAGGTAACCTTGAGGCAATAATGAGTAAGAATGTTCAATAATGCTAATAATCATTAGCAACAACAATGTAAATTTTATGACAGTTTATAAAATAGCCAATCAACAACCAGAAAAAGTTTAGTTAAATGAAGGTATTCTACTGAAGTAGGATTAGCCAATCAGAAACTAAAATATAGTAAAATTTACAAATCTAGAAGTCAGTTGCTTGTAGACAGTGCTCATAACTGGACGCGTTGGTTGTAGACAGACGCGAGATCCGTCCTCGAGAAATTTTATACGTATTCGTGTGAGAGGAAAATAGTTTGTGTTAAAAAGTGCAAGTAATTAGCAAAATAATCTCGCAGCTCTCTATATCAGTGAAGTGTTATTAAAATCGTGTCAAGAATTAATAAAAAGGAGTGGATTATAAATTATTATTTGTGTAAACCTACATTCTTCAGCCGCACTACGCCCTACTAAGACATTCATGTCTCTAACAAAAATACTGACGCAGCCGAGGCAAACATAATATATAATATTTAAAGAAACAGTCAAATTACAAAGTTAATATTTTTAAATATTTGGGGCAAAGGCCACCGGAAAGTTCATTTGGGGCGAAGGCTACCGGGTACCATATGTGCGGTTGCAATTACTTCAAGTTCGGCTCCCCAACAGTCGAAATATAATACATCTTCAAACTGACTTTCCATATATAGCTGCAAAAAATTCTACTTCAACTTCTAATTTTATATTGCATGTTTTCCTTGTATGTAGAATTTACTGTACCACCCCTCCAAAAAAAAACAAGCCAGCACTAAAAAGCTTAACCTTCAAACAGTTACACAATTTTTCCCATTGATTTTTTATGTATGAGCAGCGATGGAATTAAAACCATACATATGATTTACTTTCTTCCATCAACTGATCAAAACTGAGATCAGAATGGCATTCAGTACCTCTCCACTTACAGTCTGCTCGTAAAAAAATGGAGCTGTTATGTATGCGCCTTGCGCTAATCCCACACGTAACTCCCAACTTTCCTATCATAAAGAAGGGTTCCTTGCACAAGGCTGTGAGTGGGGAGGGAAGTCGGCTTTGGAAGAGCCATGTGGCGAGTGGTATGGATATAGTCTGGAATCTTGTATAAGTAAAGTGTCATTTTCTCATTCCTGTCCTAGTTTCAACCATGCCAACATCTCCGTCCCAAATATCTCACTTGGAAGTCAATACATTGTTTTCTTTGCAGTCGTGCAAGTAACTACGTTATTGTTTAGCAGCATACTGTCAACGCCATGCAACATTCAACCTATTTTCCTGGTTTTAAACATGATTTGAAACGTGTGTGTCTTTCCCAAGAGGAAGTGTATTAATGTAGGCATGACGGCAGATTACTACCTAAACAAGCCAAATTTCTTTCATTTAATAAATTTACACTTCTATGAAATACATAATTGGAATTTCAGAAGCCCTTATTCTTACACAATTCCTTTAAATTCTTTACGGCTTCAATCCATTGAATTAAATTACAATTACTATATAGTTGCTTTCTGCTCTCACATTTACCTATTTAAAATTTACAACACCAATATGTCCGTATTTCGCACGATCAATCTTTCTCGGTTAATAATTACTAAAGATAATTTTGAAAAAGTTAAACCAAAAGGAATTTAGAAATACTGTCCGGAATACTTCTGTCTAAACGTTGCTCTACTGTACTCCTCGTGAAATTCCTCACCGTCGAAAGAAGACTAACTTCACCTTCGTCCACTGCACGGTGAGCAGAGCTGGGACTGGACCGACGCCTGCGCAGTCGACAGCCACATCCGCAGACGTACTACGTGAATCAAATTAACTGTGCCGTCTCTTCTTGGTCTTGACGTCCTCTTTGCAAAAGCACCACCATACTCATTTCACTATTCTTCACGGAGACGTGAACCTTCCTTTAGAGCAGGCCGTAGTCGTCTGGAGCAGATTTATCCCGGGGAGAGTCAATTTGGCACAGATTAAAATAAAAAAGCTGGAAATTTAATAAAAGTTTTGTGTTTTAGATTTCACTATGGCGGAGCCAATGAGAGTACCGCATTTTTATGTGCAATAATTGAGTCCTTCACTTTTTCTGAAACTACTTCAGTATATTAGGTGATGCATATATCCGTGCTACATCACACTTCTCGCTAAACTCCTTCTAACGACTCATTTCAAAACGGCGATATAGCCTGAATTTTTGGGTTTCGTAGGTCTATTTACTCCCATTTTGTGACATATATATCTTTCTAAGCAGGTTAAAACACGATGAATATATATATATATATATATATATATATATATATATATATATATTTCTCCCCTAAGTGTTTTAGGAATTTAATACTACAGGGAAATATAGCAACTGTCTGAAGGCTAAACTGCTAGATTGTGATGATTTGGAATTAAGGTGCTACAAAGGACATAGTGCCCAATAAATATGCGTGTGTGCTTGTTAAATAACAGTAGCAAAGGTTACTCTTATACATTCAAATCACACTAAATATATTGGGCTTAATTTTATCTTTGAAACGCTATTAACCTGGATAACGCCAAAAATTCAATTTTCAATGCATTCAAATTCCAAATGGACTGGAAACATCGATAACAGATCGAATCTCTAATTTCCAAAATACCATAAATGCTTGACCACTCTTACTATACTCAAAAGTTTCATTTACAATGAGTTTATACCTGTACTGCGTTACATACAAAAATAAAACACAAAAGTTGTACGTAATTGCTAACTGGTAATAAGGCTGAACATTCCACAGCTACATTTTGAGCTTATAATTCCTTTGCCCAAATAACCAAACAACCAAACTTGGAAGACATCCTCTCCCGACAGTAGTTGTTGCCTCGCACCGAGTTATAATCATGCTCCGATCAGGTAAGTACTTCCCGGAGCTATTTTTACCTATTTACATTATATGCTAATTTATCTAAAGTGCAGCGTCTGTGACGTCACCGGCTACTTCTCAAATGTACTGTCACAGTGTTTGAAGTTGCATTTAAGTTCCAGTTAAAACTGACAGAAACAGTGCTTTCAGAATAAGTAATTGTCTTAAGAATATACTTATATATAGTTCTACCATGGTTGCACAAGAGAGCAAAAAATGATTATTTTTAGAAGATGTAGAGTCGTAAACATGAAGCTAACATGTTTTAAGTATCCGTTAGTTACGACATTTGCAACAAAGATTAAAATAAAATGGAAGAAAACAAAACTTCATCATCTTAATTAGAAGCTGAAGCTGGTTCCATAACACAGGGGTTCAAACTAGTAACTTCTTCATTAATACACTTTTGTAGATGGTCCTAAGAATCGAGCCATTATTCGACAACGTATTCCTAGAAAAGAGATATATGTAATTTTAATTATCTGAAATCCTTCAGAACAAGTTGCCAGAAAAGTGCTACTCGAGCATTAGCGTTTGGTGTTCATCGAGGTATCTTTGCACTAGTCTAGTCTAATGACAGCTAATGTAAGTGAGCTTCACCACACAGATCTCTGACCACGCCTTCCTGCTAACTTCGAGTACGAAATGGATTAGTTGTCGGAGGTTTAATGGCATTAAATGTTTGGGAATTTTATATAGTTTTGTTTTAATAATTGCTCATGGTTTATATTCTTCTGGTTTATTTTGTTTAGTTAATATTAGATATGAACTTTTAGGAAGACGAAGCCTGTTAATTAGTAATGGTTTATTAAATTTAACACCAAGGAAATGCTAATAAATTTTCATACGGCAGTAAAACAGTTGTGTACTTATCAGATACGTAAGAATGAATTTAAAACTTCACGCCAATGGTATGCAAATACAGCATTAATGCTGGTAAAAATTTTGGGTTTACTTCTAAGCAAGGTCCATAGACTACTCATAGTGTGCCGCTAGTTCACTGTTTTTCTGCCATCTCAAACCAGTATTTATTTTCTTTATCATGTGTGAAACCTATGGGAATTATTGTATGATGTGTCGTGGCACAGCTGAAGGTCATTTAACGATGTAAAACTTCGATATTGAAGTGGATTTTCAATTTGGTGGAAGTCTTAAAAAAAAGGACATATTCGCACTGCAGGTTTGGCGAGGGAATGTTTCCTAATTGCAATCGGACTATATATGCTCCACTGTCTGAAGAAGTTATTTTGTTGTAATGTTATTTGCCCCACGCTTTCGGAGCGAATTTGAAGAAGGTTTAAATAAGTACGAAGGCTTTCACGGCCAGAGTTAATCGATAAAACATTAAAATCTTCCGGGCTGGAAGGCCGTGGTCTAAGGGTAAAACTACTAGCACCCGACGTTTCGGTCAACTCTGTGGTTGCCATCTTCAAGAGGTAACTCCCTGGACAGCTTGATAACGACTGCCGACTAGGCAAGAGATGATCCGCAATTTATAGCTCACTCAAGGTCAAAACTGCCGCAGTGGGTCTGCAGTGACGTGTCATCGCTGGTATCCACGTACGATTAAGCTTAAATTTTTCTTTCTTTTTATTAAAGTTGTTGGAGTGTTTATAAATTTCAATTGCTTCTCTATGAAGTCTAGCGTGATAATATTTTGTAGAAGATAGTACTTGCGTGTCTTCATATAGGATACGATGACCCTTGGTAACAAAGTGTTCAGCGACTGCAGACTTATCTGTTTGAGCAAGGCGACAATGTCGTTTATGCTCTGTTATTCGTGTATTTATACTACGTTTTGTTGTTCCAATATAAACAGAGCCGCATGTACAAGGTATTCTATATACCCCTGGAACACATAAGGGGTCTCTCTTGTCTTTAGCAGATTTTAAAGTTTGTTGAATTTTTCTGGTTGGTTTATATATTGTATTTATTTTGTGCTTTTTAAGTATTTTTCCAATGCGGTCTGTGACGTTTTTGACATAAGGTAAGAAGACTTTTCCCTTATATCTAGACGATTCGTGGCCTTGACGTGATATCTTCTTAGGGTGAATTGCTCTGTTAAAATCTTTATTCGTAAATCCGTTTTGTAACATAGCCAGCCTAAGATGCTGTATCTCATCACTTAGGTATTGCCCTGTACAGATACGTTTGGCTCGGTCCACTAGAGTTTTGATTATTCCTCTCTTTTGTTGTGGGTGGTGATTGGAGCTTTTATTTAAATATCTGTCGGTAAGGGTGGGTTTCCTATAAACAGTGTGAGACAGTGATCCATCAGCATTTCTTATTACCAGAACATCTAAGAAGGCTATTTTATTGTTATGTTTTGTTTCCATATTAAATTGAATCTTGGAATTCATATTATTAAGATGTTCCAGAACGTTTGCAAGTTGTTGTTTACCGTGAGACCACTGGAGGAAAACATCGTCAATATACCGATACCAACAGCTAGGTTTTAACGGAGCAGTGTCTAAAGCTTTAGCCTCAAAATGATCCATAAAAAAGTTAGCAATGGCGGGCACAAGAGGATTTCCCATAGCGACGCCATCTTGTTGTTGATAAAACGTTTCGTTCCATTGAAAATAGGAAGTCGTCAAACAGTGTTTAAAAACGTTAAAAAGATCTGTAGGAAAAATACCCTCAATCTGAGTTAAAACTTCGTCTACAGGTACATTGGTAAAAAGAGAAGTTATATCTAAACTGACTAAAATGTCGAATGGTGTACAATTTAAGGAATCTAACTTCTCCACAAAATGTTGTGAGTTTTTTATATAACTGCCGGATTGTCCAATGTGAGGCTGTAGTAAGGCCGTCAAATGTTTAGAAATAGCATAAGTTGGAGAACCAATCGTGCTTACTATAGGACGAAGAGGAATATTTTGTTTGTGTATCTTCGGCAGTCCATATAAACGTGGCGCATAAGCTTCTGATGTACATAGTGTTTTTTTCTATCTGAGTTTATTGAAGTAGACTCTTTAATTAGGTTATTTGTTTTTCTAAGTATGCCCACCGTAGGATCTCGCGTAAGCGTTTTATAAAGCTGAGGGTCAAGGAGATCACTAATCTTCTGTTTATAGTCCGACTTATCCATTATCACGGTGGCATTTCCTTTGTCCGCGGAAAGAAGGTTTGTTTGTTGTATGAAGGAGTTGTATTGAAGTTCAACTGCTGGGGAGCCGAACTTGAAGTAGTTGGAACCGCACGTATGGCACCGTGTAGCCTTCGTCCCAAAATTTAAAAATATTAACTTTGTAATTTGACTGTTTCTTTAAATATTATATATTTATGTTTGCCTGGGTACGTTAGTATATATAATGAATGTCTTAGCAGGGAGGTGGTGCTCCTGAAGAATGTAGGCTTACACAGATTTTAATTCTTTATTCACTCCTTTTTATTAATTCTTGACACGATTTAAGTAACACTTCACTGATATAGAGAGCTCAAGATTCTTTTATTAAATACTTGCACTTTTTAAACACGTAAACTATTTTCTCACACAAAATACGTAATAAATTTCTCGAGGACGCATCTCGCGTCCGGTTAGGAACACTGTCTACAACCAACTGGTCCAGTTATGAGCGTTATCTACAAGCAGCTGACTTGATTTCTACCGCCTAAATTTGTAAATGTCTGTCTTTCAAGTCTTTGATTGCTTAATCATAGTCCAATAGAATACCTTCATTTAACTAAAGCTTTTTCTGGTTGTTGATTGGCTATTTTATAAACTGTCAGAAAAATTACATTATTGCTTCCAAGAATTACAACTTTCAAATTCATTATTGCCTCAAGGTTACCTCATTATTAGCCATTTTTAACCTATTATTCTCACAGCTCCTACATTATTAAATTATGTAATATATTCACATAAAATTATTATACATGTATACAATAATATAAACATATATAATGATTGTAATATAAACTTTTTATGTATTTTTACATACACATATTGCTTTAAGGCGGGCTATTATTGAATTATGTATTATATAATTAGACTGAAATCATTTAAGTGTTAAAAACACTTCCTCATGTCTCAGTAATATATAAATTAGAACTATGATGTTGAAGTAGGAAGTAGACTCAAATAGCTTTTGTTAATTTTGAGGAAATGTTGGGCGGAATTGTCCCATGATCTGTCTTCACAATTCATCGTCCCTTAGGAAATACTGAATTATCTTTTCATTTAGGCCCACAAATGTCGTTCACGTCGTTGTTTCATCTTGATTGGTTCCTGTTGTTCATTAATGTTTTAGCTTGCAGACAAACAAGTTAGAGGCTTCTAGTCTTGAGTTAAACTGTACGATTTCATCAGAATGAGTCACAAAAATAATCCAATATACTTATACAACTACAAATCCTAATGTGGCGTTCTTTATTTACGTATTCATTATATTTGTTACTTATGACAATAGTAATACGGTCATTATGATTGTGCAACTGTAAGGTGCTTCATTCCAGGTGAATCATTCAGTTCCGTTGGTGCAAATTCACAACACACCTCAGATAGGTTGTTGAGCTATAGGCCAAAGCTTTATTCTAGTAGGTAATTTTGAATGTTTGCGCTGCAGCTTTTTAAATATTCACTGTGAGAAGTGCAAGGGAAAGCTACGTGTGACCACGCAACCTTAATCGGATTTTTGCTGGGAGCTGTCGAAACTCTGTGTACTCTAAAATTTTAAATCTCGTCACGGTAAACTTTCGCTCTAAAGGATCGTTAGGAAATGTTCAGGTGTTAGAGCTTACTACAACCTCACAAAGGAATCTAAAGCAACATAATGTGCCTTCAGTTAATCAGTAATAGTAAAAATAATGCGCTGAATTTCAGTTTTCCGCACGCAAATAGTTGCCGAGTATTTTGACAGCATCGCGCTCTCTCCCTTTCTCTCTATAGATGAATGAGTTTGTGTGTGTGTGTGTGTGTGTGTGTGTGTGTGTGTGTGTGTGTGTGTGTGTGTGTGTGTGTGTGTGTGTGTGGCGTGGGATGGCGCAGTGGGCTGGAGCGTGGTGCTCTGATTCCCGGCCACGGAATGCGCCTGGGTTCGACCTCACTCATGAGGGTACGGAATTTAGGTCCCGGGTATAGGACCGGTGCCCACTCAGCCTTCCGGAAAGTGAGGAGCTGCGACAGGCAGCGCTCCTGGCCTCGTTAGGCAACTTTCCAAATGGGGGATGCGTGATGCTAGCCATAACACCTCCTCGTAAAGCTTAGATGATCACACACATCTGTCGAGAGTAAGTGGGCGTGAGGCCAGCAGTCGGTTGCCAGTTCCAGGTCCTTCGCGTGCTGTAGCGCCAGAAGATTTATTTTATGTGTTTGTGTGCAATACTATGAGTGAATTCAAATTATTGGATAATTATCCATAAAATGAAGTTTTTTGTGAAGAATTTTAAATACGCTGTTTGTATTTGCTAGAATTATTTCGCAAATAAAATGAACTAACAAAACCAATACAATAAATATATTTCAAATGTTGCAGTAAATGACAAATTAGCCTCAAAATACCGGCCAATTTGATCTGTCAATACACTTGCGCAAAACAATGAACGGTGGCGCTGTATATTGTATTAAATTCTTATACTCTTCCCTGTTTACCCTTCTCATGTAGGTAAGTCTCTTAAAATATTTGCAACCTGCTGAGTTGGTGTTTGCCTTTGGGTTGATAACGTTTCACTTGATCATTTCTTGTTTTATAGCCTACTCGGAACTTTCAAATGTCTTTTTGTAGTATTAGTTTAGCACTTGTTTCCATTTCACTGTACGTTATAGTAATAGTAAAGGAATATAGGATAATGACCCAGCGAAGGTAAAGTATGGTTCTCAATTATTGGTATAAAGAGTCACGATTGGTTGAAATGGCATCTTCTAGCATGCGATTGGTCTATATCAGAAGAATGACGCATAAGTGAAACTGAACTAGGTAATATCAAACAAGTGTGCGAATATTCAATATGCTGCATTGAAACGTATACGAAATTATTGTTCTATCTTTGTTGAAAATTAGCGCATTTCCTATCCCTCGTGGCGTAATTTGGAAGAATTATAGGCTTATTACATATATACTTTACATTTGTTACTTGTCTGCGAGCAAATGTACATACATAGTTGCATACCAGTCTGTAATCGATAATTAATTGTTCTTTTATACAAGCCGTGTGTAGGATAAGGTTGAAACACAGTATCGGACTGAAAAATGTAATCCCCTAACCAGAATGTGAACCACGGATCTTCTGATTTCCGTTCGGTTGGTCTAACCAACTGAGCTACCATGGCAATATACCGGCACAGCATTAAATTCGTTCTGCTGGGTAAGGAAATTTTTCTCTTAACCACAATCATATCCTATCTTCCACAGTCCGGAGGTATGAATGTGTGAGTGCATGAGAGTGTGTTAGCAGTTATAAGTTGATCAAACCAACATTCAGAAAACCTAGAGAGGGTTATACAAATGAAATATTTAAATGTATAAGAATTTTACTTTTGAATATTTGTAGGTATTCTAAAGATTTTATAGTAAGCAGTATTTACTTGAAGAAACTGAAGCATTTATCATTTACTCACCTTTATTCTTAAACCCCATTGTTTTGATTGGCGCATGCTCTTCTCACACTAATTTTTATTCGTATAAACCTGTGGCGATATATACTCCGCCGTTCGGAGGTTGGGTTGGCAACACCAATCACAGCTTAGGTTGCCTACGCCACGTCATTCCAACGTGGAAGTTACCCTTCCGTCTATCTATCTTTCGTCGGCACAGCGTGCCCGCCCCGATTTTCGACCCAGAGAGACCGATTTCAACCTTCAACGAGTCAACACTTCTGGCTTTGGCCAATTGCTTTCTTCATCGACACTAGAGAGACCACGTCAGATAATGATTATATTTGGTAATCTATTTATTTGTATTTAACTTTGTTAAACTTTGGGTATTTCTCATTAGGAATCGTCTACCATTCTAAATTCTGATTTAACGAGGAAGGATAATATGTAGTGATTGTTTCAACTCTCTTAAGTATTTTACAACTTGTTATTTAGCTGTCTAAACAACCAGTGGGCTAACTACCAACTGCTAATTCAACTTTTCTTATGTTCTATGAACTGAGTTGATCAAGCAATGAATTACATTATATGCGGTACTAATTACCTTAAAATCGGATTTTCATTGGTTTAATACCCGAGTTGAATTGAGGGTTATATAGTGTACTCAGTTTGTATTCAAGTGTGAATGACTTGTGTTGAATGCTCGCTTATTTACATTTGTCTTTGGATGCTCAATTTATTACGAAATACGGAATAGGATTGTTTTACATCTAAATTGATGATCTGCGTTCTCATTTGTATATAGTTTTTAGTTTTTATTTCCAATAGTTGACTGCAAAGGTCACAGTCAAATAATTTATATATGTTACCCACAACTTAATATATTTTATGTGTGTTAAATTATTACAAATTGTATTTATGTTATTGAACAATTATTACTCATACCAGTTTACCCTTTAATTTATTTATGTTCCCCTATCGATCCCGGAGTTTCCTTACCCTCTTAGACTCAGTACGATACCAAGTTAAGCCCAACCACCTAGGAAGTTAGGAGATTCCAAAAGCACCTTGTCAAGTGATTTACTAACTTGAGAGGAGGTGCGCTGCAAATCATCCTTGTGATTGATATATGCTCTTCTCAATCAATTGTGGAGGGTTCGTCAATTATTTGACTAATCATTGTTGACCTTAGGTTCTTTTCTTCCTGTAAAATTGGTCCGCGAAATAGCAATCCCGTCAGTAGCTTGTATCAGTCGCAAAGTGAACCGCTTATTATAATATTCCTCGCTTTGGAAATAGTAATTTACTTTAAAATAGTTTCCTTGACAATGGGAGATAACTGCTGTTGATAGTTTTGCACAGAGATAACTAATTTAGCAACGACGCTTAAATTCTAGTTTAATTCTAAAAAGCGCATCGTCTTCTGCACCAGAGTTTGCACGATAAGAAAGGATTTTACACCTCCGTGCTGTTATGCCCCAGTGACGTTCGACACCAAATGCTCTACATACCGAAATATGAGAAAGGGATATACCCTGTATTGTAATAGCAACCCTTTAATAATGAGAAAACACGCCCTAATGTATACCTGAGCTATGGTAGAAGCCGCACACCATCAGGCCTAATCATGACACCTGATGACCAGAGGAATAGCATCCAAGGAGAAACTCCTCGTGTTTCAGACGTTAACCAGCATTCTCACATTGCCAATTAGAGCTCGCTGGCTTCAAACCGACGTATGAGGTGCACCTTGTAACAGCATCTCTTGGGATATGCAGATTTGCGTGATATTCATACAGTATGTGCACGCCGCAGCGGCAAGCTAATTTTGAAAGCTGTACCATCAGCGTTTCCTTAACGGCTCTGTGCTACACAAACTCTGCTCGTTTACAGATGGTTTTCTTTGGCATTTCATTTCACTTCATTCCACCAAACAGCACATCAGCAAAGGAAAAAGTTTTGTGGTGCAAGGAATTCATATTAGAAAATTAAAGCATATTTGCTTATTCACATCTTCTTTTCTGTCGCGTAGGTACCTTAATTATATTGCACGGAAACGCATGGAAAAAGAGAAACTGTGGTTTAGTGCCCTTTAAGTTCATGTATGGTATCATTGATGTCTTATTTACTAATCAGAACAGAACTTAATCGATAGTTTTAAAGCTCTTCTTTCCAAAGCATTTACCTTTCTTTACTTGATGAAATTCCCATCTTGGCAACATGGGAATTTCTAAAGGTCGTGGACAGATATAAGAAATTCTGAAATTTCGGATGTAATTATGTGAAGAAATAAAGTAAGCTTCAATGTTCTGACATGTTATTTCTAATAAACTATTTATTCTGAATATGTTGAAGCCAAATAGATGTTACTTCCTGGATGATCCTTATACTAAAAGTACAAAAAAGGCATCGTTCTCACATTGTAATTCTTACTCAATCCCCTTCTTGCTTACAATAATTTTTCTTGGGTAACTTAATGGAGCTTTCAAACGCATGCTTGTTGTCATTATATAATCGTTTCTTGACTTTTGATATCAAAATGATTATCATAAGCATTTATTAACCTTCTGTTAAATTACTGTAAAGCTATCAGCACTTATGTATTACTGCAGACCAGGTCCTGTTAGTACACCTCCAAACAACCCCTCCCCCATTAACTGGTTCTAGTAATCCCCTTGAGTTGATTGACAACTCAGGCCTAGGTTTAGTTCGCGGAGGCGGTTTTAAGTTTCATATGGATTGGGAGTAAGTCAAGATAGTTAAAAGGTAGAATTTTAAAATCTCATGCGATAAGAAATTTACAATTAATATCTTCTGCAGTGCGCGAATATTTCAGTTCCTTCAAGTGAATACAAAATATTTTCAATAGGAAGGAATGGATTAGCTATTAGGGTATAAAATTTAACATAATCTCATTTATTTGTAGTAGTGTCAACGTTTAATAAAACTATGAAAAAAATGCAAATTACAAAAACCATTATGCAAAACGAAAGTATCTAAAACATGTTTTATAAATAATTATACAAAGCCAATAAAGATGAAAATCGTGGGAAAGAAACTGGCTTTCGGCGAAGATTTTTAAAGAGTTAATCCTTAACTTTCAGAAATCCATTTGCTTACTACTGGCGCGCTTTTAAGCATTGTTACGTTATGGTCAGTTTAGCGTTGTATTTTCCTTCATAAATCCTTCATAAATGTAATTATCTAGCCGATTGTTAGGCAACTACAAACAGTAACTAGAATTCAGTGCCCATGGCGACAGAACATTGCTCCAATCTCAGCTACCATAACGGGGTTTTTTCAACGGTCCCTTCGGTGAAATAATAACGTAAGCTAAAAATGAATTCCCTTCGCTGAACAAACACCGTATGGAATAACAAGCAGGTACGGGAGGCATTTCAATTAAATTTCCAGGGGCGCATCAGCCAATATTCCATATAGACTTGCCCGTACGTGCTCCACAAGGGTTATGTAACCTGCCATTCTTCTTTCCTGTTGCAACTTCTTCAACACATAAGAGACGATCCTTGCGGTTCAACATTGACTTACCACCTTTTAAATAATGTACCCTCTTTTAGTTTTAAAAGAAACATGAAGTCATGTTTGAGGTTATCTTCTTTCACGTCGCAAATATTACATTAATAACCTCCTGGCGTTGGTTTTATAGAGCATTTAAATTTTGAGTTTTATTTATGGACGCTCTTTAACTACTATGGTTCTTAGCGTCCCATTCTATATTGGGCGTGAAACACCTGTAATTTTGCTCAGAGGCCTCTTTATCAGGCTTGAGGTTCTTTTACGTGCCGTAAATCTACGACACGGGACCACCGGCTTTACTTCCCTTCCGAAGGAAGCCGTGCTAACGATTTTTACGCCCGAAAAAATCCATCGCCCTCCGCCGGGTTTGAACCCGCGACCTTGGGAACTAGAGGCTAGCACGGTACCACCATTTATAGTGCAATGATACACGCTAATGAGATTAGAAGTTTCTAAGCACGGCCTTACAGTAGATTTTCCCTTCTTTCTTTCTTTCTTTCTTTCTTTCTCGACGCATTGGCCATTACCTGTTATATTCCTTAGTTACAGAATGCAATAATGAACTTACCCTTTTTAGTGTCTTTTGGTGTTTTCACCTCGTTGCATATATTATTATTATTATTATTATTATTATTATTATTGTTTTTTCCATTTAAATGAGCATTTTATTCGCTCAATCATCTTATGTCCAGAGTTTACTGAAAATTCACCTCTTTAGAGCTGTGATTACAAAATAAGAGTTTATAAATTCAAGTGAACTTTAAAACATTTATTTTAGAATAAATAGCCATATCGAATGGTTAGGTAGTAGACACTGTACCTCACAGACATGCGTAAATGCAACACGTTTATAATCTGAAGTAAAAAATTAAAAGACACAAAAGCAGCATATCCTATCTCCAAAATTATGGCACACCATAACCTCGAGCGGGAAGAAATATAAAAAGACCACGATGAATTTACAGGCCCATTCGATGATGGTGGTCAAATTATACTACACCCTAGTTGTGGGTTATAAACACTAAAGGAAAAAAACTTGACCTATTTAATCATTAAATGTGCTGAAAACAGAGCAGGAATTTGAAACAAAAGTTCGCTCTGGTGTAAGTAAAAAATGTATAGTCAAGAAACCATGTTAACAGTTTATAAAATCAGTTAATAGTTTCGGGTTATGGAAAGAGTTAGGAATACCTAAGTAGAATTCAGGCAGCAGAAAGGAGCAGTGGGAGGAGCAACGGAAACTGGAATTAGAATGTATCAAGAGGCCTAAAGAAGAAATTGATTATTTCATGATAGGCTATATTTTATGGTGAGGGAGAGAGATAGAGATAGAGAGAGGGCGGTTCCTAATGGATTTTCGTGAAACACTGTAAAATGTCGAATATAAATACACTTATAGCACTTCCTACATTCAATCGGTATATTGCCATAAGTCTGTCTTCATCTTCTTAGTTCATTTGCTCATTTAGATACATGATGGTCCCCCGATCACTGAATAATGTTGAAAAGACACGGGATAGTTGGCGTGAGGTTCACGTACGAGTAAAAACATATTTCGTTCTTCTAGTGCTACACGAGTTTTCTATCCCATTTATGAACTTCACCTCCAAATCAGCTAAGGATCCAAACATCTTTCACATGCATTCAATCTGAAAATTAGCCAAAAATAAAATTGCGGATCTAAATAGCTAAGAAACGATAACCTAAACCAATTAAAGACACATATGCACCCATGCTGCATAATCATTTAATAGAGTATTTCAATTTTGGCTTGAGTTGTAACTCGTGCATTTGATAATACCATAGATAGTAGTTTATGCTATTTGATTGATAAAGTTCAAAATATAATAAGATAACGCGTCTTAAAAGGGTACACCATATAAGCAAAGTTTATAAGTGGAAACAGTATTTTCTAACCAGGTTACACACATTCAAAAGTGCCAAAGATTCAAAGTATTAATTATCTCGTTGGTATAATGGGCAGGCGTTTAATATTGTGCAATGACAGCGCGCATTCAAATCCTACGTGGTAATTCACATTTCCGCTGTTATCCCTATAACTTTGGACTGGGATTGAATTGTTTGGTATAAAACACCCTATAACATTATAAATAGATTATTGTGTAAATTCTTTTAAGTTCGCTAAGAACTAATGTATGTGCTGATCTTTTGTGTGCAGGTGATAAATTGTTACATTAAATAAATACCTTCCTATAGCACTGCAAGTACAACACAACAATACAGTAGTGTAATTATTGCTTTGGTTAAACTCTTTGAATCAGGTGACAAAGAATTAAAACATATAATAGAAAACCTCTTTTACTAAAAGGGGTTTGAATCAACGATCTTCGAGTTCACCTCAGTAGTTTAGGAGCGATAATCAACTGAGTTGCAAGGTAACTCTTGCATTTGTGCATTTTATTTGTATTCTTACAGCAATTAATAAGAATTAATGTCGGTTAGGCACAGGAACAATTGAATACACCAAAGAAATCTTAGCTGCAGAAGAACCTGTATGTTTGGCAAAAGGGCGCTGTTTTTACATAAGGTTATGCAGATACGAAAACCTAGGGGCGGCTGATTCTTGTGGTATTATCTGATACCGTACATTATATCCTTTAAAGCTTGACTCATTATCGAATATATTAAAATATGATAACTAGAAGAAATAGAATTAAGATAACATAAGCATATCATAACATATTAAATAATATTAGTAGCAATACGAACTCAAAGAACGAATAAAATAATATAGCAACACGGAAAGTAAATTCTGCCTGTACTGTAAAGTATAACAACGGTCGCTAGAAAACATCTGGTCAGTCCTCGCGAACAAAAACAAGCAGGTAGTCTGCCCCATTCCTAAAAGGGTACCGACTAGCCGGTCACTGTTCCTTTGTAATGCATCCCTACGTGCTCATAACAATACGTACTTAACTTAGCTCGGGTTCGAAGCCTGCGTGCCTTATCTTACATCTTAAACATCTGTGGGTGTATAATAAAATATAAACTGACCAACCAGAATAAACCTAAGGATTTCGAAGAGCAAATAAGTTCACAGGAATAACATCACGTGACTAAAGAAAGCTAAAGGGAAAATTGTGTCATGGCATTTTAGGTTTTTCCTGGTAAGGACACTCTACAAAAGTATCTTCGCGAACCAAGACATCGCACCACAGCAGAGGGAGAACCTTCAGCGTAACAGTGTCTTCAAACAAGTTGCACACTAATGGGGATCCGACGGACGGCGCAAATAGCAAATGTTGCGTGTGTGTTTGAAAGCTGATGTATTAATTATGATAACCGCGATTTCAATAAGAAATATCAGAGAAAGAAAATGCTAGTAAAGTTATATTATAAGATGTGAATTTAAAAGTTTATGTATAATTATGATAACCGCGATTTCAATAAGAAATATCAGAGAAAGGTTGGAAGGAATAACGCCATATCTATGCAAATAAATGCATAGCAAACAGCTAATTATCCATACGACGCGAGACTGCGTGAACACCACAAACTTCATATCTGACAGTCAAGGTTCAAGACGAGCGAACATCTCATTACAATAGCCTAACCATCTTCATTACTTCACGCGGTGGCGAGTGTTACGACAGATAAAGAATAAATCCATTCTTATACAAGAATGTTAACTCAGTAGCCTCACAATAGCCACGGGACACCCACACCTGAGACTATTCAGAAGAAACCCCATGCAAACCCAGAGAACCCCGAAACCCAAGGAACCTGTTGTAACCTCCTAGCCCTCCCGTGTACCCATAATGACCACAAATTGTGAGCCGACGAATGCACCGCCTCAAATCCTCAAATTTAACATAATTATGATCTGCTACGACATAGTAGCAGTTCACTTGTTCTTAGATTCTTTTGGTGAAAACATTTGAGCGCTAAGTTAGATTCTCTTTATATTGTTACACCGTATATCATATGAGCAGGAAGCTATGATTAAAGATGACAAAAGAGGTGCTTGGGTCATTTTATTGTTTTGTATTATACATATTCTAGCTAGCATGTATTTAAAAATGCTTAAGTGGGGAAATAATTGGCGAAGCTGATAAAAAAAGTGACTTTTGTTTTGTGTAATGTTGCAAATAGGAATTTCCTATTTAGTTTTATACATGATTTATCATTGTAGGCACAATACTTAATTTTAAATATGTATTAAAATGGTAGTGCGTCTGTCATTTTGAACTCCAAATTCTGCACCACTTCGCAGAAAAAATTCCTATATGCTTTGCAGTACAGAGATACATTTTAGCTCATCTTTTAGGGGAAGTTTGCTGTACAAATTGGTGTCACTTATTAATATGATTTCTCTTCGTAAATATATGCGAGTCTTTTTTCTACAACTTCACTAATGTGTTTTCTATGAACGACATTTTCTAGCATAAATGACGAGTCAGGAACTTTTGAATATAGGCCAAATAAAATTTTGATAGATAACACCTCAATGGCTTTCTGATCTACGTTGACATTAATAAGCTGGTTGGTTATGTTTTAAAAATTAACTGCTGATATGTTTAATGCAAAGTTTGTAATAAGAACAAACTATATATTTCTTAATAAACCACATTGTGTAAAATTAAATCCGTGAACTGAGAAGGTATGCATCTACGTCCTGTGAACATTTAGGTTTGATATATTAAATAGTTTGAGGTAGTGGGTCATGAAGTTCGCAAATTTAACATTTGGCGGGGTAGGGCTTCAATCTCCCCTTAAAATGTTTAAAGGTGAGCCGCGGACTTAACACATACTCAGCAGAGTATACCCCAGACTTGCTTAACTTTAAGAATGCTAGGAAACAAATCAATACAAAAGAACGCAAAGTTCTTAATTATATTAATTCATTAACAAGGAAACAATAATGAAACAATGAACAAAAGTTATAAAATGACATACCACTTTGAAACACTATGCAAGAACACACAGAAGAAGTAAGAAGACTATGCTAATACCTCTTACACTTAATACCTATACCCCGAATAACACAATTTTCGAATATATCCACATAACTAATGACGTTGAAAAAAGTATGTTTACATTCCAAAACTCAAAATTAACAGTGTTAGATATAAAAAAATTATTGAAGTGACAGCAAGTTGCGCTGCGGCCTTTTATTTACTTATTGCAACATTGCTCTTGCTTATACAAATAACGACACCATTAATATGAATGAACCATTTTTGCCAACTAATATGTAATATATATAAGAACACTTTAATCCATAATAGGTTTATCCCCTTAAATCCTACCTCATTGCCAGTCACCAGACTGCGTAGAGAGTCAAATGTTCTAGAGGCCGCAGACAGTTAATCTGGAGCAACAAAGTACTTGAGTTAAGGACCGCGCACTTCTTATAATTAAACTGTGGCAACACCGAGTCACTCTGCAAATGTCGACCTCCACCAGCAGAAAACCATCACTAAAAGCAAGCATAACGTTCATACTATTGCATTGTGCTGTAGGTATGTAATACCTTCTCGGGGTTGGAAATTCTTCAAGAGAAAAATAAAGCCATTAATTCTCTGTCAATCCGAATTGGCTTAGACATTTACTTAAATTAAATTGAAAAATAATAATATCAGCAGTCCACACACTTCAGAGCCGCGTTTTGAAGACGTGAGGCAAGTAGTTACATAAGAGACATTTGAGGATACTCTTGATACCCCCAGCCTTTTGGAGGTACTGAGCTACATGTTATGTGACTGTTTAAAAATTAATATGGTCATAGGAATGAAATCGATAGGCTCCCACTAAGAAGACAATAAGTTGGGTTTGTGGTGACGTATAGATATTTGGCTAGAATGTTTCTTTTCCATGTCATTAATTTTGCCAGTTACTCCACTTTACCATTTAGACTTGTGTGTGTATATATATATGTATATATATATATATATGAAACTAGAAGAAGAATCGACCAATCCTCGCTTGCTGTGATTACGATTTCAATATACTATTGTTATTGTGCATTCTTTTTGGATGTGCACATTACAGCGCGTATTAATAGTGAAGAGCAAGAGATGTTTTATAGTCCATCCATATATCTATGTGTACTATATATTGCTAATATCCTCTTGTAACTCACTGCGCAGGTTGTAATACATTTAAACAATTTAATGTCGTCTGCAAGTATTAAACATTTCGGGAATTTGATACACAGATTAATAAATAAAAAATGAATAATGGCCCCAGACTCAGCCTTCTAACAAATAAATATAGTCGATAGTCGAGTAACATTAGCGCACATTCTTAGGATTGAGTTTTCTCTTCCTCTAGGTGCATTTCTTGGAATAGTCGGTCTGTATTAATAGTGCACAAGATACTGTGGGCACAAAAGTTTGGTTCAGCCAAGATTAAGGCAGAATTTGTTCTTGGCGTCAGAAAGTTTCTTGCATCGTAAAATATCTCTGAAGGTAAACCCCGTCTCAGAGCCATAAAACTATGGTATAGTAATAAAAATCTTTTGTGCGGGTTGAAAACCTTACATCGTGGGGAAAAATAATGTACATATCAAATATTTTTCCATGAATGGTGAAGCGTATTTTATTAAGGAAACACGAATCTACGGAAGTGGTTACTGCATGAATGCAAGGCAAGAATATTTGGACATTACTTTGCAATGTGCAAAACGAAAGGTATATAAATGCAAAACTTTCGATAGTAACTAGGTGATTTTATAGACAATCTTTGAGAGTTATTCTGGGGTACATCAACATGGAATATTTTTGAGACTGTTAATGCTACTTGGCATATTGTCTGCCCTCTCAAACGTACTAGACATTCACGATAGTACGACTGAGAAGATCACACACAGTACACTAAATAAAAGTGCGGGCAACCTCACCTTCCACGGTTTCATAATTACTGTTCTTTCACGCTAAGTCCCGAAATACGTGACGCTTTCATTTTCTAACTAGTAGGATAAAGCAAAAGCTTAGGGAAAGAGGTGTAGTGACAAATATTGCCACTACTAAACCATGTTCAGGCTTTCAGTCAGTAGAAGGTACAACTTCCATATCCACTTCCTCATGCGCATCCAGGTGGCCTAAGTACAACCACAGCAAGTGCTACTTACAGTATACGACTTGAAGCACGTGTATATAAAACTTCAGTGGTTAGACAGCCAATACCTTAAGGAAACAAGAGTAGTTGTAGTAGGCATTATCCTCAATTGCTGTAATTATTCATGCAAAAAGATCCTTCTCATTTGGGTGACCTCTCAATATGAGACACCATAAGAATGAGAGGGAGGTCTGACTTCACCGCAAAATAACGTAAAACTCAGCAGGCATGGTATAGACTGAAGAGAAATTTAGTTTCGCTCTATCTGCTTTAAAAGCGACCTTGGTGGTACTCATTAGTTTTTTGAATGAGAAATATAAGGAGCTTTTTGAAACTCAAGAAGTCTTACGGATTTGAACAAGTAGATTCAGATTTGCTATTCCCTAAACTGGAGTTAACTCCTAGGCGCAAATATTTTCTGAACTTGGATAACTTCTACAAAACTAATTTGATTTTTCTTCAAGCAGTCTCTTTTGTTTATTGTCATTAATATTTATCAAAGGAGTAATCGTTTTGAAAATAATTGTTATGTCAAAATATACCTATTTTTATTCCTCCGATTTCTGTGCAAATCATTTTATCAGAGACTTCTGCTGCAGAAAACCAACTTCAGAATCGAGTAGAAGAGGCATCAGTGGTGGAATTAGGTTTCGTTTGTGAAACTTTCAATAGGTAAAATTGCGTTAATGTAACAAATAATGAGGTAGGCAGTTTATTCAAACAACCATTCTTATTGAAAGAGTTATACATGGCAAAGGAAAGGAGAAAGACATAGTTATCAGGTTCCGGGACAACTTTTAGAGTGAAGTGTAGTATCCTGTGCATCGAGTAGGGTGGAGCCAGGTGGCGCATGGGGTGCTGTTTACCTGTGAGACCGTGTACAATCTGCTTCGTGACTAGAGATACAATACATTTGTGTTTCATTCCGATGTGTCCTAGTTTTCTACCATAACTAAACTGTGCCATTTCAGAGTATTGAATGTTTCACTGTTGGAAAGCCAATTTGAAGAAGTTGTATTATAGTTCCGTTGTTGGGGAGCCGAACTTTAAGTAGTTGCAACCATGTGCGATACAAAGTTTCCGGTGGCCTTCGCCCCAAGTTTACTTACCGGTGGCCTTCGCCCTAATGTTTAGGAACCAACTTTGTATTTTTATGTTTCTTTAAATAATATATATATATTTGTGTTTGCCTCGACTGTCTCAGTATTAATTTGTAGAAACATGTATCTCTTATCAGCGGGTCATGCGGCTAAACAATGTAGGCTTACAAAAATTATAATTTTTACTTCACTCCATTTATTATTCCTTCACACGATTAAATAACACTTCACTGATATAGAGAGCTGTGAGATTATTTATTAATTACTTGCACATTTTAACACGTAAACTTCATAATATTCTCGCCGTAATGAATTTTGTAATTCTCACACTGAATACGTACCGAGCGAACAAACTGCTCTGATACGTTGCCTTCTAGTGACTGGCGTTTACCTCTTAAATTTGTAAATTTTTTATTTCACGTCTCTGAATGGCTAATTTTACTCCAATAGTATACTTTTATTTAACTTCCAGCTTTTCTGGTTTTTTGGTTGGCTATTTATAAACTGTTTTAAATGGTACACTATTGTTCCAAGAATTACTAGTAGCATTATTAAACTTTCTAATTCATTATTGTCTCAAGGTTACCTCTTTGTTAGCAACTTTCAGCTACTATTCTCACAGCTCCTACATTATTAAATTACCTAATACATTCACATAATATTAGTATACATGCACACAGTAATATAAACATACACAATGACTGTAAAATACACTTTTTTGTATTATATTATGCACATATTGCTTTAAGGCTGGCTGTTATTATATTTTAAATTATATAATCAGACTGATATCATTTAAGTATTAAAAATACTGCCTCATATTTACATTATCAAATAAAGCAGCGTATTGGCCTCTTTGTTTACATCAACAATACTGTGTTTACGCAACTCTGTAGCAAGATTGCACCTACATTGGTTACTAAATTTTCTAGGAGTTTTAGGCTGGCCATAAGGTGCTCATTTATTCAAATGGAACTTCGTTCGGACTTTTTTATGGATAGTTGCTTGAATCAGCAAACTAAATCTCAAGTTTTATGTCCATGGTGCACAAAATATGCTATTTAGTTTGTCTAGACGTGGTTATTATCGTAAATGAGCCATTATAAGATCCCGAGATTAAGATATTAGTTGTCAGAACAGAGTGGCTGTAATTTGAAACTAGGTTTGCTTTTATAGCCAAGTCGCAGACAGCGACAGTTTTGCTTTTCAGATTTGAATTACAATAGCTGTGAAGACACATGTCTGTCCCAGTACGTGTGATACAGCCACACAATTCCTGTTCCCATTGTCTATATGAAAGTGAACAGGACGCACGATGAAAGATTTTATGCGTATGAGTAATAAGGGGGATAGGAATGAATATCACCTTCCTGATTTGGGTAAAAATAGGAAATGCTTGCACCAATAAGCTCGAGAGCCTGGATCGTTAATTTACTGTATATTCAATCTAGGGTCCAAGTAAAACTCCCCGGTAAAAGCCTCTATCAAGCAACCTGAACTCAAAGCACTCCAATGCTGGTCACCGGTTAAGAGACAAGAAGTTTACAGTTTGCATGTAATTTTAACTTCTCAAATATTTTGTATTCCATAGGGTAAAGCTCCACAAATTTGTAATGCTTGCAAACGCAATGAAGATGCCACAAGCGACATACTCAATGATGAATATGTTTGCTTTGACATCCGCTTTATAGACCTATACTTGCGGTAGCGGAGTAAGAAGATGTAAAAGTATTTGAATGAGTTGCTTAAATTTGTTATTCCTTGGCGTTAGATATATTTTTACTTCATTACTTCAAGCTTTCTCCGTAAAGGTGTCACATTCATACTTACTGACTAGGCATGGTTTCCTTACCAGGGAGTAACACCACAAGCACGAATAGTTTGCAAACCATGTTGAGAGGCTTATTTGATTTTCATTTCTCATTGCTTACTCTGGCAGTCACGTTCGAAATTTCCGCGCCATTTTTCTTCTGGATTGATAAATATTTGTTGTTTGGCTTTGCTGAAGCATCAAGCCCGCCCGCATCCCAAAACTCAGGAAGTGTGGCCAAACAAAGAGAGAGGGCGATAGGGGCATGATCGTACCTTCAATATCCGCCACAGCAAATTTCCTGTCACTGCCAAACCTCTTCCTCGTCTTCCTGCCAGAACATCCAGCCTTTGTTATCATACACACGCCTTTTTGCGTTATTTAAAAGCAGCCCTCATTTTATACAGTAAACACTCCCATTTACATGTATTTGTAAACAAGATTAATATAGCTGTTCATTCCATTCATACGCTGCGTTTTGATTTTGTCCAATAACGTTTAGAAGGCAATCGACCAATCACTGTCTTTTATCTTGTAGTATGTTTACAAGGATGCGATTTTGTCATCTCATTTCTGAACCATAGTAGTATCAATATGCAGTGATTGATAGGCTACGTCATCCATCTCAATTGTTTGAATTCTCAACGTCCGCTTCAGTTTCTATTATAGAAACCTTGAATGTTCCGTCAATTTTCAGCTTTAAAAATTGCCTTTTTAATCTATGTACATTAAAATAATGTAAATTTCCAAATGAACTGCTTCTTGAAAGAAGGCATCTTTATTGTGTTCTGTGTTTAGGTTATCTTAATTTTGAGATTATTTATTTTTCCATTTCCACATTGCTTAGTATTCCGTAATACACTCGATTGTTCATTCATTTAGTGATGACAGCTGACACAATAGTTATTTGATTTTGAGCTAGTTCTGACCATTCATTGAATAGCCTTAATAAATCCCGTTCGAGGTTACAAAGTTCTCCCTTGTGGAATTATCTATGATAAATTAATACCTAAATCCTGCCTGAGTGTTGATTTTATTATATGCGTGCACCTTTCTTGGAATTACAATTATATCCCTTTAATTTTATTTGTGCATTTGTTTTTCAGTTATTCTTACCTTAGCCTAACGGTATTATATGCTTCTTTAAGTTTCCACGTCTGGTAGAAGGAAGGAGAGGGTTCTATGCCCTAAAACGATATTCGAATGTTGCATAAGTAAATAAGTACATAAACAAAACCACTAAGTATCAATCTATATATAGTTTTCTCAATTTTCTTCACTCAGACCAAGCCTCCTCAATTCATCTGTTTTCCTTTTCCTCGCTTATGAACCACCCATATTAATATATTACTATCATGATTAGCATCTCTTTTCTTCCTAGAATCTTTTCCATTCACCATAGCTCCCAATGTATCTCTTACGAAACGGTTTCTGTGATCCATTGTCATAGGATATTTATTTTCCTCGTATTTAAATAGTTTTCTTCCTCGGCCCACTCTTTACAAAATAGCTTAAATGCCTGTCCATCCGGTAGGCTTCATTCTTTGCGTTACATTATATTAATTTGAGTTCCCTAGATCCTAAAAGTTTGTCTTTGACAATAGGATGTGACACAGGTCCCCTTGTTTACACAATACTTAAAATATTACTTACAGAATTAAAAGTATAAATTACACAAAGCATAATTTAAAAGCTCATGGTATAAAATGAATGTTCATAGATATTGCTGCACATTCGTCTTAAATGTTTGATTATTACAGGTCTTCAAATTGTAACGTAACATATCAAATATTTTATACGTTGATAACACAATCATTTTTGTGTGCAATCATAGTTGGAGCTCAAATCTGATACTTGCGTTCATCTTGTGCAGATATTGTGAATGTCATCTATACCCACAGTAATCTCTTCCCTAGTTCTTTCTTCAAACATCCAAACATTTATTTTTCCACTAAAATGCTACTTTAAAAACTTATATCTTCTGTTTGACTTCGTCACAATAGCTCATGTATATACCGGTGTACCACACAAGCCATTCTTCGTTGAAATTAGTTTATCCCGGATAGCGCTGATGCCGAAAGGTTTGCCTAAACAGAAGTGTAAAGGGGACTCCATACATAGAGAACACCTTACTAAAATATGAAATACGAGTGCTTGAAAATAAACACTAATTGCTTTGACTGGTCTCGTAGCTCAATCGGTAGAGCACCTGTCTGCTGTGTGAAGGGTCCTGGTTTCAATTCCCGGCTGGGCTCGAGAAAGTTTTCTTTAATTAAGAACGTTTCACGGTAAACCCGGGGTCTGGTGTTTGAATATAGGTGTGCGTGAGTATTTTCTTTGTGGTTTATTTAATAAACAATTCGCCCATAAACAAAAATTCAGAATGACTGCTGAGCAAACCCCTGAGCACACGTGTTGTTATATAGTTACATTACAGTTAATCTACAATCAGTGCACTATGTGGCACTAATTGGTGCCGCAAAGTTGACAGGATTAAACAAGAAGTTATTTTTATACGTATTAGGTTCATTTAAAAAGAACTACGCTAGAATAAAATAATATTCTATTAATTCATCATTCATAATAAACATTTTCAAATACATTTCCGCCTTGGTGAATGCATTGAAGTAAGCGCCTCTCAGAATCAGCATGAACACGTCTTAGCATTTGTGCTGATATTGAAGCACAGACATGACTTAACCTTTCTTTTAAAATTTCTGGTTCCGTTTCACAAACTTTTATCTTAGATATGAGGCAGTATTTTTAGCACTTGAATCATTTCAATTAAATTATATAATATGTAAATTTAATAACAGCCCGCCTTGAAACAATATGTATATAATAATTTGTAAAAATGTATGTAACAGTCATTGCAAATCTTTATATTATTGTAAACATGTTTAATACTGTTACATGAATGCATTACGTAATTTAATAATGTAAGAGCTGTGAGAATAATAAGTTTAAATTTGCTAACAATGAGGTAACAATGAGGTAACCTTGAGTCAATAATGAGTTTGAGAGTTTGAATGCGACTAGTCATAATTAGGGCAGCAATAACGTAAAATGTTGTGACAGTTTAAAAATAGCCAATCAACAGCCAGAAAAAGCTTTAGTAAAATGCAGGTATTCTATTGGACTAGGATTAGCCAATCATAGACTTGAAATACAGACGTTTACGGGTTTGGACGGTTGAAATATGTTCAGTTGCTGGCAGGCCTTGGTAGTAACCGGATGGAAGATGTTCTCTAAAGAAATATTACGTATTCGTGTGAAACGAAAATTAAATATACGCGTTAGGAAAGTGCAAGTATTAAATAAAAGAATCTCACGCTCTTGATATCAGTGTAGTGCTATTTAATTTGTGTCAAGGATTAATAAAAAGAAGTGAATTTAAACTTAAAATCTGTTTTATACGTTGATAACACAATCATTTTTGTGTGCAATCATAGTTGGAGCTCAAATCTGATACTTGCGTTCATCTTGTGTAGATATTGTGTCGTACATTTTTGTCGCACCACGCCCTGATTAAGAGAAACGTGTCTCTAAAGTAATAATGACGCAGCCGAGGCAAACACAAACATAAATACTATCTATAAAAGCAGTTTAATAAAAAAGTTAATATATTTTTAAACTCGGAGATAAACAATAAAATACATCTTCAAATCGACTTTTCATACGTAGCAGCATATTAGGTAACAAACAATCTTATTCAAAATTGACGCCCAAAGCGTGGTGCAAACTCCTTCAACTCCAAAAACTTCAACAGTTAAAATAATAATAACAACAGAACAACACCTTCTCAGATATAAACCCATAAGAAAAAATGTGATAGATTCACTTTAGCTTCTCTCTTCTCTATCGTTTATTAGAAATTATTCTTACAAAAAGTTACTTTTTTAACTATTTAATTTTAATCCAGATAAACCTTTGCAGAAATAGCTACATTTTACATTTCGTTAGGATACAAAGAGAACGGCGATAATCAAATGTTTTAAGAACTGGTCGCTATACGCTGGCCTTAAAGTTACATACTGTTTCCATGCAATCTCCAGAAACAACTTAAAATAGATGGGACATAAAAAGAATGACAAAGTATTCAACAAATCGAGGCATTAATAACGGATATCTCGAAAATGGCTGATGCCACAAAACAAAAGTTACTTTGAAATAAATTGTTTTAATAGATCTACGTTTTCTGTGAAGTAAGTTTCTGCCTATTTAAACCTTTACCAGTTAAACAAGATTACACAAAATTCCTTACAAATGAAGAGGACTTCACAGGCTATTCCCAGAAAATTCATGAGATACATTTTATTTTTCATGTAAATACCCTAAATGTATGGTATTGTAATCAAAATCCTATTTTTAGGAAAGAATTCGAAAAATGATCCATTAAAGGGTAGTTTGGGTTGGGGTATTTTCTTGGAAATCTGCATGTCGCATCCTTGGAATGTAATGAACCTAAATACCACAGATAAAAATACACGCGTGACTTTTTCTAAAAATGCTTTTCGGGATTTAGGAGCCTCAAAACTTGTACTTCCGGTGAAATCTCGGAAGAGATTTTTCTACGTACGTGGTGGAGAAAATAAAAACTCCAGGGGACGATCTCGCGAATGCAACTATCGTCTGAGATACACATTGTTGGCATTTTCTTTAACCCCTCTGGAATAATGGGATGGTGTACCATTTTACATAAACCAGTGGTTTAGTGCTAACTAAAGGGGACGTGTTTTAGAAGGTTCTCAATATTCAGCTGATAACAAAGCTGCCCAATATGCAAATAAACTAGCTAAATTATGTCACTTCGAATGCCGTACAGCACGATAACACCCCCTGAGTCTCCGTGTGATGTAACCAGGGAGGGTTCTCGGGAGCCTAATAATGGAGATTGTGTGTTTATTTATTTTATTTACATTAGAGTCATTGACGAAATAACATTTATTGCCCATAAAAACCCGTCTAGTGAAGTCCAGATTTTCATTTATTTTATTTATAAGGCTTCGGCAAACGGATATTGGTTCTGAAAATCGTTCCCATAAAGCTGTTTATGTAAGGGCAGATTATAGTTTATTTTCGCTCCTTCAAAATCCGTTGTGTTGAAATCCTTGATCTCTCAGGTGTTCTGCAGCTTTTCTTTGTTCTAATTACGCTAAGAAACATTAATGATTAAGAAATTATAATACCAGAATGATCCATCAGCTCATATGTGCATTTCCGTACGTCGAATAACGCGCGCAGAAGGCAGACGTCGCGTCTTAAAACGTTCAAATACTGTCTTCCAACCTCACATTTTGGTGACTCTTCCCAAATATCATGACCATATGATGTATTCCTTGTTAATGAACATGTTACCTGTTTGCCTGAACGACCTGGCTCGAACTGCAAGCAGATGACCACGCGACGCATATCAGTATGAAACCACGACGTAAACACGCAGAGAGCAAGCCCTACCTCAGTGACCTGCACAGCCCCTTTGCAAATCAGTAGCGTAGCAACTTCTTTTGCGCTTTCGTTTGCGGGAAACTAAAACTACAAAGAAAGGCTTGTTTGGGCCACCTGGTACTAAGGGTGCGTACCAATAAGTAAATAAATATGATCAACATACATAGAACATTTCTGATGCGGCTGAAGTGAACTAGCTTTTTAGGTTAGTTTTTCTATCTCTAAGAGTTAATAAGTGAATGAGAGGATTGATTTCAGGCACATTTGTGCTAAATGTCATTCAGTTTGAAGCATAAAAATTGCTGATTAAAAGCACCCTTAACTGCTTGATTATGTAAATTGTAATTCAATGGATTTAATATTACTTTGATGGATTGTGATATTTACTAATTACATTCAGCAGAAATATGTTGGTACTAATGCGCTTACAATTATGGTGTACAATTTCTGCATGCAACAGGTGTACCTACTACATAGACTGAATTTCAACTCTAAAATGCAGCAGTTTTTGGAATTTACATAGCCATGTGCTTCATCACAATTTATTTATTCTCATATTTAAAAGGTCATGAGTTGAAACTTCTGAAACGTTTGCGGCAGTCCTCTTGGTTGTTGATGGTTAAAACATGAAATCAATTAGTGTTTTGTTGTATAAACAATTAATGTGCTATTTGGTGATAGTGATAAGCAGTGCAGGATTTCTTACACTCATGGCCTCTTGTTCTTCTTCCTCGGCTAGCCTATTTGTGGTAGAGCATGATCGGGTATGGAGATCTCAGAGCAAGTTCCGAGAGATAATATAGAATACAGAGATATATTAATTGATGTAATGTTTCAATAGTTACATTGAGCAACACTGCTCACAATTGTATTTGTCTTACTTTTTACAACCATCGACGACCACACTTCCATTGTTTCACTGAAATGATTACTCATAACACGCATGTATTATGAGTAATACATGTATTAGCATTTTGCGGTTTCCCGAAATGTATGGTTTCGCAAGAATTTGCAAGTACAAGCATGTTGAGCACTTGTTTATGTTATTTCTTATGGACGAATTTATTCAACTAATTTATAGCGCGATACATCTTCTTCATTTCATAATTCTTATTGGCTATCGAATGATGCATCGAATTTCTGGAACATTTTAAAAATCTTTAATATTAAATCATTGATTCTTACTAACCACATGTTCTGTTGCTTTCGGAATATGGTATAAAATAATGTCTACACATTGCTTTCTCTCTTTTAGAAAATTATTAGTTTTTAAACATTTTACTGCCGGATACAGGTACTTAGCTGCACTATGAACATTAAATTGACTTCTTCCTTTTTTATCTGAAGTTAGCATTTCTGTTAGATTTGGGTTCAATTTTCTCAAAAGGTGTTTTATGGAGCAATGGCATTAACATTAAGATACGGAAAATATATTGCTACATTTTCAGCAGTTTATTAAAATCTTTTGGCACTCAAAATAACATTTTAAAATGCATTATTATCAGATGTATACCGGTTATATCATGACCTATTTCACCTTTTCCAACTCCACATTATAGATTTTATTGAAACTGCTCTTTCCAACCTTATTAGAAAACGAACAATATATCATATGGATTTATAGTTGTGCATTATATTAGGTTTGGATGAGCATGCCATTCTGGTTTGTATTTTAAAATATTGTTATAAAACTAAAATTGATGTAAATAGATTCACTGTGAAAACTAACATATATGCCTCTCTTGTGCAATCTCCCCTAGTAAGATACATTTTGACAAGATGAAAGAAATCAGGGAACTTACTAATTTCTTGCTAACGTTACAATAGGCCGACAATTGTCAGAGCTTTACTGTGTATCACATTATAAATCTTCGCACTGATAGTAGTAGAATCCACGATCAACTATACAACTATGAAATAGCGAACCCTGGTCACGTTTGCTGTGTTTAAGACTGCGATAGCTCTTGAGAGAACTCTCAGACATGTAAATAGGCAAGAAAGAATTTTTAGATAATATTTTTCACAGAAAATAAAATTCTTATTCTAACTGGAGGAGAAATATATTTCACATATACTAAAACCACTCTTTATATGGGTTAATTACGGTATTATTTAAATGGCCAGTGTAAGATATTTTAGCGTAAGGCCAACGACGACGCCATCATCAGTACCTTCATAATCAGTCATGCAAAGGATGGGGAACGTAGCACAGATAGCCTCGAGAGGGTTACAGGTTGCGGTAGCTGGAGAGACCGTCGTCAAAAATCCCTGAGTTTAAATACCCAACAGAATGCTGATCAGTGTCTAGCTGGTAACTGATGTAAGCGTTTGGCACCAGAAAGTACGTAACTCACCCACATGTCGGACATAGTGGTTTTTTACGCTAAACCGCGTGCCACCTAATCTCTGCTTACTTCAACATCCGGGAAATTATGCACACGAAAGCTAAATTAAATTCCTGGAGTTCTTAATGTTTGTCTTGCATTTCTCAAAGTGTATAAAATCACATTTATCAAAATCGTTAAAATAAAATTATAACCGTCAAAATATCCTTAGATATAAAATTTTAAATGTGGTTTCACGTACTGCAACATTTGTACATTAGGTATAGGTTGTTAAATTAAATATTAATGGATTAGAATTACATTGTTACCCATGCATACTAAATCATAACAAAGGCAACAATGAATCAGTATTTTAATAAAGATATTTAATGAGTTTAAGGTAATCTTTTTGTGTTGAAAATTTTCATTCATTCATTCATTTATTCATTCATTATCTGTTTACCCTCCTCTTATGTAGGACTTACACCCCCCAGGACCTACAGGCGGGTGCCTGGGGTCAGAGGCCCGTCGAAGAGCAGACACTCGTGGATCAGTCAGAACAACCAGGATGGGTGATCAGCCCTATGCCTGGTATGTGATGAAGGAAGTAGATGAAACGAAATGTGGGTGAAATGGATGAAAGGAAAGGTGATGATGGAGCAGTTGGTGGAATGAATGGCGGGGGAAACCGGAGAACCCGGAGAAAACCCGCCCAGACGCCGCTTCGTCCACCACAAATCCCACATGCAGGTCCCTGGGATTGAACCCGGGCCGCCTCGGTGGGAGGTGAGCGGTCTAACCACTCGGCCACGGTATGTTGAAAAACCTAGACAAATTTCCTTTGGGTTTTGTCATAAAGATTTAATATAATAACCACAGATGATTTTCCAAAATCCTTGCAGAGATTTATAATCAAGTACATTTACTGAGACAACACAGATTCAAAGAATTTTAGTTTGAAAACTTATAACCTCTGTATATGTTGAAAATTTAGATATTTTTACTACTAGAAATAAGAAGCCTAGGACATTACAATTGTACAAATCATCCACATACAAACATTTCATCCAAGCAAAAACGAAATCAAAATGCAGTTAATAGTTGACCCCTTAAGGGAGTCAACTTACTCCACGTAGCGACAGTTCTCTCAGCAAGCCAGACAGTTGAGAGTAGCTTCTTGCAATCTGAATTTAATACCTAAAATATAATAACATTCTAGAATTAGCATTACTTACTACTCCAGAGAATGAAGAGCTCATTGCCTTTATGGACTTTCCTGCTTTCTATAAATAAGAGTTCAGGTTAGTGAAGGTTGAAAAATGTCAGGTGCAGTTACCTCATCATTTCATTCCTGACAGTGACACGACTAGCATACATACACTATGTGATCAAAAGTATCCGGACACCCCACAAACATACGTTTTTCATCTTAGGACACTCCTAAACATCCCTAGGTTCACTGTTTCTGATGTGATAGAGAAGTTGAAACGTGAAGGGACACGTACAGCACAAAAGCGTACAGGCCGACTTCGTCTGTTGACTGACAGAGACCGCCGACATTTGAAGAGGGCCGTAAAGAGTAATAGGCAGACATCTATTCACACCATTACACACGAATTTCAAACTGCATCAGTGTCCACTCCAAGTACTATGACAGTTAGGCGTGAGGTGAGAAACCTTGGATTCCATGGTCGAGCGGCTGCTCATAAGCACACATCACGCAGAAAAATTCCAAACGACGCCTCACTTGGTGTAAGGAGCGTCAACATTTCAACATTACACGATTGAACAGTGACAAAACGTTGTGTGGAGTGACGAATCACGGTACACAATGTGGCGATCCGATGGCAGGGTGTGGGTATGGCGAATGCCCGGTGAACGTCATCTGCCAGCGTAAGTAGTGCCAACAGTGAAATTCGGAGGTGGTGGTGGTGTTATGGTGTGGTCGTGTTTTTCCTGGAAGGTGCTTGCATCCCTCGTTGTTTTGCGTGGCACGATCACACCGCAGACCTACATTGATATTTTAAGCACCTTCTTGCTTCCCACTGTTGAAGAGAAATAAGGGGCTGTTCATACTGCACGGGCTGTGGCGGAGTGGTTACACGACAATAACATCCCTGTAATGGACTGGCCTGCACAGAGTCCTGACTTAAATCCTATAGAACACCTTTGGGTTGTTTTGGAACGCCGACTTCGTGCCAGGCCTCACCGACCTACATCGATACCTCTCCTCAGTTCCGCACTCCGTGAAGAATGGGCTACCATTCCTCAAGAAACCTTCCAGCACCTGATTGAAAGCATGCCTGTGAGAGTGAACGCTGTCATCAAGGCTAAGGGGGGGGGCAATACCATATTAACTTCCAGCATTACCGAAGGAGGGCGCCACGAACTTATACGTCATTTTCAGCCAGGTGTGATGATGATGATATGGGGGTTAAGGGCACTAAACAGCTAAGGTTATCAGTGCCTATTTCAGTCAGGTGTCCGGATACTTTTGATCACGTAGTGTATAACGGCCACGGCAATATCAGGTACTTATTCTCTATGAAACGTATATCTAAAATAATACAACCTCCAAACCAAGTATATTTTTTGTTGCATTTATATGAACATTTGTCATTGGCAATGATGTTCACTCGTTTACTATTGAGATAATCTGTGGGTTTGTTTACGTTGGATTTTCTTTATAAAAACTAAATTCACTCACACGGTTACACCCTTACTTATACTTCCAGACTCTAGGTAGGGCGGTGGAATAATTCTGAATAAAGAAAAAATTACCATACTCTAGCCTGGAATCGAAACCAGGAATGCTAGATTTGGAAGATAGCATATTAACGGAGTATGTTATTCTTTTCTAAAACTGCACATAAAGCACGAGAAGTCTAGATAAGATTACTGGTCGTCTGTGAGGAATACGTAGTGTGATACCTTTAGTCAAGAGGCTATGGGTCACTTCTCCCTCCAGTGAAGGACATGGCCGATGTATTGCACTGTACCTACTTCTCAGACAGGCAAAGGGTTTACGCGGAACTCAGCAGCATTTTTTTTAAATCTAAACTTTACAAATTAACTTAGATCTTTAGGTTCATATGCGGTACCTAGCTGGAGGATTAGAGCAACTACGCAAAACGATAAGAACTAACGTATATATGTTCTGGTAAGCTGCCCTATAAACATATTGTGTATATAAGTATAATTTATGGATACGTGCTTATATAGAGAGATTAAAGGTAGACTAGATCTTCTGGCGAACAGTTACTCCCCCCCACACACACACGCACACTTCGAAATATGTATAAAAAGACTGCAGGTTAGGACAAGGTAACTGAAGCTCACACAAAAAGACTATATAAGCATACACGCTTGGCTTACCTGCATTGCGACAAGTGTACGAGTAGAAAACCATAAGGTAATAGAGAACGCAATAATATCCCTATTTCCTCCAGTTATTTTTATTTCTTTTCTGCTTTATTTATGTCAAAACACATGGAATTGCTTAACATGATTTGGTCTAAAACAACCTTGTACCTTGACTTCGAGTTCAAAAAGCGGCCTATCCTGCTAAAAACTGTAATCTCTACTACCTAAGAGAGAATTTTGTTCGACACCTGTTTTTCTTTCTTTTATTCTTATTTTTGCAAAATGCTATTTAACAAACATGTAACATAGAAAAATACGCTGTTGTACGCAACCAAAATCCCTAATTATCTATCGCCAACATACACCACACCAGACAATTTTACTCCTAACGAGCGGAAAAGTTTTTCCTACTGCAATTGCCAGAACTCAACTAAAACCTCACCTCCTACGGAAGCTTAAGCGCGAACCTAACGGTAGGTGCAGTAACTGTCGCCCAATCCAAAGCCGTTGCGCAGTCAGTTTGTTCTAACAGAGTACACGAAAGTCACAAACCATAGCTTTACTGTTGAAATTAAGGGTTTGCCAGAGCGCTACCACTTTCCTCAGAATAAGAATATTCAGCGTTCTTACCGCAGGATCTTGAGAGAATAAACCGAGTTAGACATCATTAGTGAAATAATTTATTTTTGGGCAAAAAAGCTACAGTCCACACTAAAATAAAACAGGTGGCATTTTACATTCGCTTTCAACAGACGTCAACTTTGGCATAAAGCAACTACTTGCTAGCAGAAACTGAAAATGGAAAAGGTCGTTAGTATACTTTGCAATTAATGAAAAAGTAAATCTCGTAGCTTCATTTAAAACTGTTCGAGAAACTAGAAACGACCTTTTGAATTATAACAGAACTTCAAACTGTTTCATGGCATGTATGTGCACTCGTTGAAGTTATCAGGCTTTTTAAATATTTAATTTGAAGGTTTTTTTTGTACTGAGCGCTAGTTCACAAAATGACTAGTTTTCCTTTACAGCTGCTGATTGGAACCTACACATTTAAATATGTTGGTTGCAGCTGTGCTTTCATCTCTTTGAACGTACGTTTACTTGCCTGAAATCTAGTTAGCATTTATACATGAACGTTTGGCGCAATGTCTTTGTATACTGCAAATCTTTTGAACTTAGCCTCATTGCGTTTCTTCCATCTTTGAACTTACAAAAGCTTGAATTTTAAGTATTAATATGCAGAATAATTTTGGAAGCTTCTCGATAAGATATGGTGACAAATATTGAAACATTATATTGTAAAGTATTATTTCGCTCCTGCCATGTTTAGACTAATTTTAGAAAGTTGAACCCGAAAAAAAGTCGGCTGTGTCACATCGACATGACCTTCTTTGCGCATTTCAACCTCGCATAATCCCTAATATATTATCTTCATAAGAAGGTAATTCTTCTATACATATTTCAGTTCGATGGATATTTAACTAGCGACAATCTCAACCTCAGGAATGTATACTTTGTGCATGATATGGAAAAAAAACACTTGTTCGTATATTAGAAGTTAGTTTTAGGTTACTCAAAAACCCATTCTGGGAAATGGAGTTGTATAAAATACTTCACTGGCGTATGACACTTCAATATGGGAAAAGTTAATTCATATAATAATGAATATTTTAAAGAAGATTAGCCCTACACGAAAAATTACTTTACATTTGTCTCTGTATTAAGAATTTGAATATATCTTATGATGTACTAGTTATACAAAGTCATACAAATTCATTCTGAATGAAAATGACTTCAAATGCTATTCAGGAAAAATTCAAGATATACGCTTTATTAGTTATACAGATATATTATTTCATTTCAATCAACATGTTTATAAAACTCAGAAAATAAAAATTCAGATTTTTTCATATAAAGGACAGTTTGGGGTGTTTCTGAAAATCTTTGCTTGCATGCCTAAGGAGTTTTGATGCTAAACTAAATTCTGTATTTAACCCCCTTTTCGTTTATGAATTATGCTGCATTCACTCACTCACACATGCGCGCACGTATTTTTATAGCACACATTTTGGGACACAGTATATTTCCTATGAAGTATTGGTATCAAAGTTTAGGATGGAATGCAATACCTTATCTCTGTATTATTGTGGATAGTAAAATCGAACAATTTAGTTTAACGAAGTAGAAAGATTTCGTTCTCATACACCACACGAAATTTCTAAAATGCTACATGTGAATAATGTGTGGTATTATTTTGTTTTAAATAAAATAATAATGTGGTACCTGAAATATTTCAGTTAACATACGAAAAATCATATGTTATTTACAATATATGAATACTTAACATTCATTCGAACTTTACCCTGAATATATACATTAGCTTCTCTTACTTTGGGAGAATATTCAGGTATATATTTTAAATTGTGGAGACTTAAACAAATCCACACAGTTATGTATTGCCCTAAGTTTAACACGATTATCAAATTTTGTTACAGCATACTTTAAGAAAAGAGAAAAGGCAGCAAGTGTGAGTTAACTATTTTATTCGGAATCATAATAACGATAAAGTAAAGCGTATTAATTTGTGATGGCTCCCTTGGTAATGCAGCTAGGTTCCTTTATAAACATTATCACAGTTTATCTTCTGCACTAAAAAGCTTCAAGCGGTTAACACGTAAATCTTTATTAGAATTGACGAACAAGCACTACAATATATAAACTTTATGTTGCACTGGTTATAAGAAACGTTCAATATACAATATCTACTGTAAGTTGAAATATCGAGATTGAGATACAAGATTAGTTGACGGGACTTATGTGATAAAAAATAGCTGGAAGCTCACGACATCCAATATAAGAGGAGAGTAAGAGATACATTAAAACTACGATAATAATTTTAACATATTGCAAAATAATTTGTTTATTAAGATCTAATACTAATATAAAGACGTGCTTCTCTTCATAAATGTGACTTAAATGACAGCCTTTAGCCAAACAACAAGCTACTTATGATCACAAAATATTAAAACCAACATTTAGGCCTGTTAGCAAGTTGCTTTACTTATAAATTTCAACCTCAGGTTATTCGGAACGTTTGGCCTATTGCGAATTAAGCTCAACTAACGTGAAACATCGTTCTCCGGGTTTTTGTATTGAGCTGAAAAAGCTATTTCTTATCGCCTGCCATTTTCATTCCCCAGCTTCTTTGTCATTCACGCACTTTCTTTGCACAAATTCCTCTAACAGCCTCTTGCTTTTACATCAACTTCTTTCTTTTTTCTCCCAAACGATTTCATCTATCCTTTTCGACGCAGGAGGACAGCAGACAAAATCGCTTTCTTCATCTCGCGGCTTCCTCTATCTACTCAGAATATATTTCAGGCTTCTTAACTTCTAGCGCCTGTCAAGCGCGATCCAAGAGTGATGGATGTGAAGGGTTACGAGAACTTTACAGACTCCCTACTTTTAAATATGACAGGTGTATAAAAGTTGCCGAAGTATTTTCTGCAGCCAGCCGTTTTCGGTCTTTACATTTCTAGTCTAGATCGTTCGACATTTCTCCCAGGGATGTCAGAGGCGATTTAAAGATTCTTAGAAAACCTTGGAATACTTCTCCTGTAAAGTATTCTGTGTGTTGCACTTTGTTAGCAGCGCGGGAGCCTATTGAAAATGCAGGAATTAGCTTATCTTGTTAAGTGACAGAGTTAGCTGACATTTTGTTGGATAAATAAATGTGCATTACGAAACTCGACCCGGACATTCTTTACTCATCGCCAGGGAGAAGCGTTTTAGTAAGTAAGCCATTAAGTTTGGAACGATCGAGAGTTGGTGGCGAGGGAATGTGGGAGCGACTACGACCTTGCAGTGTTCTCTATAAACAAATATGATGAACAGTTGGAGGCACTACACCTGCTTTGAAAGTAGGTAAATCACGATTAAGAAGTAGTATAAAAATAAAGAAAGCAATGCATGTTTAGCTATTGATAGGACAGATAGTTTATAAAAGCTACGAAACAACACTTTCAAAAGTTGTACATTTTTTAAAGCAATATCCGCTCTTCGCTCATATTAGTGTACGGCACAGACCTTCGAAAAATTCTGATATGTAATTTGGAGCTGAGAAGGTTAAAGGTCTACTTTCTCATTGTTCCTTTCTAATAATATCACATATTACTTGTGTTTCATTAAATTACGTTGTTGTTTAACATGATGTTTAAGCATGTTTGAGCTGTAAGTTACATCTGATGATTTCGCCATATGTGCTGAGGTGTTCTCTGCCACATTCACTACAATTGATGCTAATTCTGTTGTATGATAGCAATTCTTCTTGGCTTTAGGCACATTGCCATGGTTCTCCATTGCTGTATATTATGCGGCGAATAAACGGAGAACTGTCGCATAGAAACCGGCTGTTAGGGAGGGGAGGATTGTGTCCGCCTCGGTACCTAACGTCACCTATCTCCTTTGCGGTAACACGATTGCTCTGTTTACTTACTAAGATCCCTGTGCCTGCTTATCACAGATGATTTGAAGAATAAAGTGGACAACAAAATTCTACTGGACAGACCCCTTGATGAATTACAGATTTCTTTCCTAAACATTTCTCCTTCTTCTCTACTCGAAATTGTGTCCTGATATCTTGGCTTAAGGGACTGACAGCAGCCGACTGCAACACCGAATTTTTAAGCTCATAGAGAGATATAAGAAATCCTTAAATAACGAAGGTAATTATTTGGAGAAATAAAGTAAGCTTCAATTCTGTAAGTGAATGTTTATATTTTTTATGCTATGTTTATGTGTATTTATGTGCATGTTTTGAATAAAATTCTTTTCTTTAATTTATTAAAGCTCAACGGTCATTACTTTCCTGATTATCCTCGCATTTTACACGAATATATCCGCTTGCTACAAAGTTCTGGATTCACAATGTAATGGTCTATATATTTTGTTGCCTTTACTTTGGCACTATACCTCTCACATAAAGCTATCCCATAATTCCACATCCGTTACGTAGCGAATATACTGCAATTATGTGCGCAGTATTTATGCAAAATTCCATGCAGTAACTAAATTCTTGTCTGGTTCAAAGACAGTTTTATTAAACAACGTAGTGTTATTCAATCTATATTTATGTCCTGAAATCACCAAATACTCTACTTAAACTAAAGCCCGCGTGAATGGTGTTCCTCTGCTATAACGCTAAAAATCAATAGAGCAGAATTGTCATCCTAGAAATACGGGAGCTTAAGATTTATGTGCAGACAGCCGTGTGGGAAAAACATTTTTTAGAGAGCTGGAACTAAAACTAGAACTTTTAACACACAAATTAAAAGTTGTGCTTTAACGCAATAGTGCAATGAAATTGTTATGTCACTCCAATGTTACCAACTTTGGTTTCAAGTCCAATATATGAGAATTGCTTTTTGTATTTGCACATGTTTAATAAATCGATTTGGTTTGATTAGCTTTTGCATTTCGTTATCGTTACGTTTCTTAACGTGATTAATTTCTCTTTGGGCCATCCGATAAAGAGATTGGATCAGATCGTAACAGGCACTAGGCTAATACGTGATAGGAAGAAGCAGAAGAAGAATTTGTCATGGCAGTCGCATTATCTGTTCACAATTGAAATTGTCATACACAATTTATCGCAATGAGTTATCCAGTTAACATGTCGCTTATGTTGGCAGCTTTGTACCTTATCTGATCTTAATCATTATTTTTTTAACTATGACCTGAATAATTGTAAAATGGTGCGGGTACGAAATGGATAAAATCAATTTCCAAGAGCAGGAAGCTTCGGAAAGGGTAACATGGAATTGCCACCAATAAGTCCAGAAATCAGTATAACATAATAATCCCTTCATTGACTTGTGTGAGGTAAGCACTGCTAGCGAAACAACAAAACTTCAAAACATCTATATTCTCGCTGCACACGTCTCTTTATCTCTCTCTTTCGACATTTTTCTTATATGTAGGCCCAGAATCGTAGCATTATGTTATTGTTATTTTTCATACTTCTGAGCTGTCTAAACAGTAGTGTATGAAAATAACACATATTAAAAGTTATTTTGTTTTTCTCGTATGATTGCCTACGGCCTGGTTTTGTAAACATTCTTACTCGTAAAATAAAGACCTACTTTTAACACTTGTATCATAAATAGCTATTAATAAACAATACACTTTTAAAGCTTATAGCCCATCTACCACGTATAAAAGAAGCGAAATTAATGGCAAAATCTGATTTGTTATGTTCATGTGACACTCTTTCCTTTATCGCTTATTAGTGGGTATAAAAATTATTATTATGGCAGTTTATTTTCTTATTTACTTCATTTTAATACCATAAACTTTTCCGGAAATAGCTGAATTACGCATTTCGTTACAGATACAAAGCAAATAGAGATAGTCAAATGTTTGAGAACTGGATGCTGGCCTTAAAATTCATACTCCTTTCATAGCATCGCGAGGAACAACTGAACATCAACAGGACTTTAAAATAATGGCCAAATATTCAGCAATTTAAACCATTATTAACGGATGCCTCAGAAATGGCTGATGTCACAAAAACTTTATATGAAATAAATTGTATGTTTTAAAGAGATCTACATTTTTTGTGAAGCACGTTTTCGTCTGTCGCTTAACCTTTACTAGTTAGGTAAGATTACATAAATTTCCTTCCAAATGAAGTGGACTTTACAGGCTATTCTCAGAAATTTCAAGATATACATTTTATTTGTCATGTAAATATTTTTAATATTTGGTATTTTAATAAAAATCCTTAGTCACTTTTTAGGAAATAAAAAAAATCGAAAAATGTTCCATGTAAAGAGTAGTTTGGGGTAAAATATATTTCTTAAAACCCTTCGTGTCGCATCTTTTGAAGGCACTAAACTTAAATACCAAGTTTCGTTTTGATCCGACTTTCTGTTTTTGAGTTATGCTGTTGATACACGCTGATACACACATACGGACCTTTTTCTGAGAATGCTTTTTTGTATTCAGGGGGCCTGTAAATGTGCATTTTTGGTGAAATCTTAGTATCGAATTTTTGGGTGAAATGCATACCTTCCCTACCTACTAGGTAAGTGGTAGTGAAAGTAAAAATGGAGAAGAGTACTTTATTTTAAGGATAGTCATTGCTTACGTTACCTCTCATGTTTATATCAAAAAGCAATCTCAAAAGAAGGGCAACATAAATAATTCAGGCATACAAAGCGGCTTGAGAGTGCCTTAGGGTGTTACTCGTATTGCAATACTACGTTTTTAATTGTTTATTGATTATCAGAGACCAAGTGAATCAGCCGCTCCTGGACATTCGTATCCGCACAGATTACAACCTCACGCGAAAACGTCATCCCCATTGGCGAACAATATTATTGCTTCGTGCAAAATATTTAGTATTAATAAATGTTCCATACCTCAATGAACCTGTGCAGGTATATGTAGATAAAAAAAACATGACGCCAGAGTAATGTTTCTCAGAAGCAAAACTTTTTGGATTTTTCCGATTATGAATTGGACTCAAACAATCTATGGTTAAAATTTGGTGCAATCGTTTATCATTTCTGTATTCAGTTTTAATTCTTTGTTCCAGAACGAAGAGATTAACAGAAAACACTTTTGCATTTTGCGCACTGTGCCTGATACTGTATTATCCTATTTGATAATTGTTTAATGTTAGTTCTTAACAATCCACCCGGGAGAATAATTATTAAATATTATTCTTCCCGATCGTGATTGATGGTCATGATGCTAATGATATACCAAAAGTTGTATAACATGCTTGGTTTATTATTTGTAACACCAAGTATTGGTAAGGATAAGATAGAACAGGACTGGGAGCGGAGGGGAACTTAGAACCTCGACCTACGCAGAACTTTTGTACTTATGCCCCTGACGGGAAGCTCTCAGGAGGGAGGGAAGGAAGGAAGGAGGGAGGGATGATGTGAGAGAAGACAGAGGGCGGCCGGCCCAGAAGGCACGACAGGCAGAGGGCAGGGTCCCTATGGTTTACAGATTTAAACTCCTCGGATTGCAGCTGGTGCAGCCGACTCTTCTCCACCATGTGGGCTTACTCATCCCCTGGGGAGCCCGGGACATAGAGACTGCCCCCATTCCGGAGGACGAAGGTTTACTCAGAGCATCAGTTTTTCCTACCATGCACACGCCGAGACCTCCGCTGACACTTGAAACCTTGAAAGAGACCAAACAGATGTAAGGTGAAGTGAAATGGGAATGGAAGTGAAATGGAAGGACAGGAAATTCGGGGGATGTAATGATCCTTCCCAGCATTCACCTAGATACCCGGGGAAACCATAAAAAACGAATGGGCCAGGAAGGTAGGTCGCAGTAATCGAACCCATGACCTCCGGAATACGGATCACAGACGTTCTCGCCTGAGCTATCCCTCTCGGTAAGTTATTGGTAAGCAAAATAGAATGGATTCCTTTTGACAACCTAAAATTGCTTCTTTCACCATATCTGGCAGATGAGTAGGTAAGCAGCAGTGAATAAGATGTCTGGAAACAATTATAATCATGTATAAACTTAATTATCGGCAACTTAGCATTGCAACTTTTATATGCACACTATGTTGCCTGATAGTTTCATACAACCTTTTCTGCAGCATCTAGGCCACCTTAGCGATGCGCTTCACCCAGTTACTTTCTGTATATTTATCTATAGTAACTAGAAGAATTACATTCCACTAAATTCCGAGATGTCACCAGAAATACACCTTTTGAGGCTTCATGAATATAAAAAACACGTTTTTTAAACAAAAAAACAAAAGCTAAGATATGTGTGCGTGTGTGTTAAAAAATTAACTGAAAAACGAAAAGTCAATTAAACATCAAATTTGGAATTTATGTTGATCATACTCCAAAGATGCAATGCGAAGATTTAAAAAAAAATCCCTATCCCAAACTTTACCCTTTACATGGATATTTTTTCGTTATTTTTGAATTTTTCAAAAACGGCTCTAACGATTTTGATTCAAATAGCATATGTTTAAAAAATTTGCATAGGATGTAGTATATCTGTAATTTTTTGTGAATAGTCTTTGAAGTCCTCTTCATTCTGAAAGACACTTGTATAATTAAGAGATAGACAAAAGCGTTCTACACAAATACGCAGATCTCGTTAAAGAACTGAAATTATGTCAAATAAAACAGTTTGTGACATTAACCGTTTCTGGAATATTCTTTGTTAAAGGTTTGAATTTTCAAATATTTGGAAATGGAAAGTCGCCATTCGCTTTTGCTCATGGTTTTGCAAAGTATTTTAAAAGTCTACCACTTTAACCTACGGTATCCTTCTTGTACCTCCAACAATGTGTAGATGTATGATTAAAGTTTATCTGGATTAAAAAGAAGTAGACAGGACAATAAGTTTTGTAAGAATGGTTTCGAAGAGCGAGTAAAGAAAGTCGGGTGAATGCAACACATCAGAATTTTTCTCAAAGTAGTTGAGTTCGTACTAAACAAGCAACATAAGCAACTATCGTTGAATATGACGATTAACTATTATTCTCTTTTGTTGCAGGTAAGTGTGACTTGTCTCGGAAGTGTGACGAAGGCTGTAATTCTGTAAGTATATGAAAAATGGGCTATAAAGCATATATGTGCAGTGATGCAGCTCACCATTATTATCGTTAATTCTGACGTGTGGAATATTACACCTGAAGCGTCAACACGAGTTTGTGGTTTTCAAGTTACCCTGGGTTGTATTTGTGTGTTTTCTTCATCTAAGGTGTCTGAGTAGATGATTCCTATTTGCAAGGAATACAATAACTTAAAATTATGGTTTTCCGATTTAATCTTCAAGTGCGTTTTGTGATTGTAAAGAGTGGCTGAAATAGCATTAGTTCAATAAGCAGTACTAGACTTTGCCTTCTGCTGAAGAAAACTAACGTTTGTTCACTTAATATCTATACCTGTTGGCACTGATGGAAAAAGCTATTACTTCAGGTTTTTTTAATTCTACTCCTGCATTAATGGATCTTTCAATAAAGTTACCAACCTCTAAAAGGACAAAAATTAGCATAATTTTTGTTTTATTTCCAGATTCAACATTCAGTGATTATTTTATGGCTAGCGGCTATAGTATGTTCACAAGTAAGTATCGGATTGTTCAGATGCATCGGCGTGTGCTTAATGATATAAAACGCACGGAGCAACCACAAATCCGTGCATTTCTTTCACTGCAAGACTGAGCCAGCGAGGCGGTTTGTATACTGTTAGAAAGAAAAAAGAAACAAAAACGACAACTCGCCCTCTTAGTACGTAAGCTACGGTTTGGATACCTTGCATTTATAGTCTCAAATGGCCAAATCTTATTGAACATTTAAAAAATGCGTTATTTTGGTGCTTTCATCTGTAATGTTGGCCTCGCATACATATGTGTATCCATTAGTCTGATACCTAGAACATAAAAGAGTGAATTTCTTATAATTTTACCATTTGGTCTTCCGTTGTGCTGTAATTATACAAACTTTTTCACTTACTTATAGTTTAAAGTACATAGAGATATTCATGCTTCTTTTCGCCGAGATTTTATTTTTAATTAATTTTATAAAATTCTGAGCGTTGCAGGGAACCAAGTGTGCAGCGGGAGGGCAAACCGGCGGCTGGGTTTCAGATTGCAGACTAGGTTATGTGGCAGTATTTTATATCACAACACTGTAAATGCCAGAGTGATTGTAGTGTAAATAAGCATTATTGTATGACAATGATTTGGGATGTTTGTTAATTATAAGCATTGTTAGGAAATAAGTTTACACGGCCTCACTGAAACTTACAATAGGAGCGGGTAACAATGTAACGAGGGGGTGAGTTGTTTATTAAGTAGAAGAGACAAGCAAATAATGTCAGATTAGCCCGCTTTTCTTAAAAATGGAGGGAATATCTTCCCTAGAGCATATGTGTTCGTAATTTTGATTGGATATAAAAATAGACGCTAATATTGGCGCGTTTTATTGACCAATAGCAGCTCTGTTATAATGTTTAGACATATCGGGGTGAGGGAGTATAAAAAGCTAAAGCCGAGAGACGGGTACCGTTCAATCCAAAAGAAGCACCTGCGGATAATACATCGTGCAGTCCAACAGAATCATACAAAGATTATACGTCGCCCAGTTCATCAGAATCATTCGCGGGTTACACGTCGCACAGTTTAACAGAATCTCTCGCGTCGTAAAGTTAGTTATAAATGTGAAATATGCGAATTAATAATGTGCAGCAAATAAGTCATTATAGTAACATAAAAAATATAACAGTTCAGTCGGGCGTGTATCAAGAATAATTATGTGAAATGAATAAAGTGTGACGGCAATAAAAGTGTAAAAACAAATTCTTTTATCAGTGTTATCTTTCAGTAATAAATCCTTTCCGTTTACACACCCTGTTTAAGACATATGCTCGACTGAGAAATAATAGCTAGCCGGAGGACAAAGAACCCAAAATTCGAACTAGTAATACAATAACAGGCGCTCAGCAATAAGATAACACGACGATACCGCGACAGTTAGAGCCTATTGGATGTACAATGTATATCTATCAGCTGAAGGAATGTCACCATATTCTTGCTGACAAGAGATGAGACAGATAAACAATTCCAAATATGCACAAAACAATCGTAGCCGGTGAGCTTTTAATAGCTTTCTACTATTGTTTTAACCAGCTCGCTTAACTACTGAAGCAAGGTAAATCTGTTAGCCTCCTTGTCGTATGCATACAGGAAGAACAGTCTTAAAATGTCGCCGTGGGTATTTCTGATAAGAGATCGATTATTGTTACTCTTTTTCACGCAATTAGATTTCAGAAAAATGACTCGTAAATGCATTCAACACGAAGACTCCAATAATTATAAGAAGGCTTCTCAACCCACAAGTCCCGGAGTCGATTTGTGACTAAGAAGGCGGAATTTTTCTTTACTTACAATCATTCTCTACATTCCGCAAAATAAGAAAATTTGTATTAGAAAGTAATTTGTAGGAAACAATTGTCAGTTTAAGAAATAATGAACCTTAAAGAAACTAAATTACGTTGAGCATTTTGCAGCTTAAGTGTGAATATTTAACGACATATTGTGTAAAACGATTTTGATAATTCTGTAATCCATTTAACGGATATACGTACATCGTCATCATCATCTCTACCACAAGCTTGAAAAGTACTTTCATTGATTGGTCCATCTGTTCATTGGTCTTCCGGTCTTCATTCCCCTGTAATTTATAGCTTAAAGCAATTTTATCTACCTAATTGCTATCCAGTTATTTCATTACTTGTTTTTTCTATGTTTCTCCATATATTAGCCTTTCATTCCATTCAAATATGCATAATTATTCCCTTATGCCTGCATCTCAGTTTAAGTAAATACAATACGCATTCCTCTTCTTGAGGGTTAGGTCACTTAAATTATGAAACACCATTTCATCTTCACCCATTTTTGAACTTGTAACTATAAGTAACATGTGCGTTAAAACAGTAAATTTTAATGACAATATCTGGTAAATCCGCAAGAATCTTACGAAAGCTCCTTTGGTTACGCTAAGAAGTACGTATTAATAAGAAAAGAACATCTCTTTCAGACAACATTTAACTTACACGCGTGCAGGTTTGGGAGACAGTCTGTGTCAGACTTCTTCAGAGGTTCACCGCCACGTTCCGCACACCACGGTTTACCCTTTAATGCTGAAAGATGAAGAAGGAATAACATGAGCGGAAAGAAGGACTGGCTTGATCAGCATTTGCCTAACGGTTACAGAAAACCACAAAACTCTTCCTCAGAATGAGCGGTTACATCAGTGTTTGAACACGGGACATCATTCAGAATGCCAGACTCAAACACTTCCACCTAAACCATGTCGATCAGTAACAAAACAGGTAATAGCAGAGTAGCTATCGAACCGAGTGCGGTTTTGCAAACCTAGCGTACATGCCTTCATTCCTCGATTAGTATCTCTCTATGGAATGTTCCAGCGGGCTTTTTGTTTTTCCAAGGGAGTAATGTAAAACATTCGGGAAATGTTTGGACCCATAGTCTGCACAGTTCTGGTTACTCAGCATAATGTTCCAATTTCCGGTAAATGCTGCATTTGTAGTGATCAACAGCTGATATTTTAAGGAAAAAATAGAATTGAATAATTATTCAGAAGAGACATTCATCGCTTATTGGGTTAACTTGTGTCCGTATCCTTAATAAAGACCGAATATGTTATAATATAAACTCTATAATCATGTGATTTTGATTTGAAATTATGTCATATGTGTAAAACGATTCTTTCATCCCGCCCCAAAGAGACGAGTGCAAAGTTGAGATCTTAAGCAGTGAAATGGAACTTGATTAGCCTGGAATTGATCGCAGTTTAGTTACTGTATTGTTTCTCGAATCCCCCGAGATTGCTTCAATAGAATACCAAAATTCGTGTTCTACAGTTGTGCATAGCAAGTAAATTTTTATCTCGGTTGGCAGCATTAACACTCCAGTAATAGTCCACGTTCACACGATGACGATATCGATATTACAACTGAATAAGCCATATCTACTTACACAGCGCTTATAACACAAGTGGTGGGAGACAACAAGGAATGTTTACTCATCAGCTTACCTTGGATAGTTTATAAAAGATGTGTGTATGAGAGAGACATAGAGACAAACAGTATAACTCTCAAAAACTAAAATTCAGATAAATAGCAAACGTAATATTTAAGCCACTTTAGTTCAGCAAACTTATTTGATTGTTTTATTAAAAATACCTCTAACGATTGTGATTGAAATATACGCTTAAGAGATTTAAACTACGAATAAACTGCATATTCAGATATCTGCGAATAGCCTATAAAGGCTTCATTTCATTTCCTTTCCAATTTTTTATGATTAAGAAACCGCTGAAGTTATATGCATAAACTTACTACGATAAAAAAATTATCTGGTTAAAACACGCATTATGTCAATAACTGTTAAGCTGTTAATCATTTCTGAGATATTCGTCGTTGCTGGTCCGAATTTTGCAATACTTTATTATGCATTTTTCGAAGTGCGAAGTTACCAATCTTTGGCTTCCCTTGATGTTGTTCAAAGAGTATGGAGTTTCAAAATCAGTACATCTGACCCGCTTTTTAAACATTTGACTCTTTTCAGTCTCCTTTATCCCTCTTTCTCATGACAACAAATGTTATGAGGCTAATTCTGCAAAATTTCAATGTTTTGTAGAACAGATACAAACCACAAGGGTAGAGAAAGCCATGCGAATGAAACAATTAACATTTATTTTGTTAAGTTCCTAATGCCCATGATGACCGCTTCGTATCTTAGCTGTAGTCAGTCGCTGTAAGCATGCCCTCTTTAAGTGCAAGTTTACGGCGAGTCACAACGTGGGTTTATATTGCAGGAACAAGGATGGTTGCTTACCTCAGCAGGAGCAAATGTCAGATTAACCAAGCTGCCGACTACCCTGCTACTCAGTCCAACATTTTCAAGCGAGAAATCAATTAACAGGACAAAACAGTTAAAATGCCATTGTTCCAATCCGTGCTTGCTTTATCAAACACTCGCAACTCGCTTTGACACAGTTTCCTTGGCTACATGTATAGCATCGCTTCTTAAGTATTTAAGTAAACTGTATTGGTCTTAGTTTAAGCAGAGGTTATTTCTTTCAATGCAGCATTAAACTTTCCAAATTATCTGGAAAATACGAGATTAAGTTATGCCAGTAGGCATTAATCAGAAAGACTAGTAGAACTCCAATAATAGTGCAGTGAGACTGTCCTTCCCGTCCATAAGGCTTGTATTATCACATGCTATATATAATATATAAAACAGAAATTATTATGTCCATGTAATATGTTATAAGAAGAAATTTATCGTGGGAATCGGAGAATAGAAGGTTTTTCGAGCCGAGAATAGAGTAGTCCTCGCTTAAGTAATAAAGGAAACGACAGGCATTTTCCCCAAGAAAAGGTCTGACCTCATAATAAAATACTCCCTTTAAGGCGAATACGTCTCTCGTGAAGAAGTAAACAATGAATCAGGGGCAAGAAAGATTTCATGTTATTTAATATAAACTTAAAATTAAGCAGAAGTGGAAGAAATTACCACTGTGGAGATCAGTAAACTTACAAGGCAGAACACTCCGATCGTATACCTGGCTGAGTCAAGACGTGTATGTTCCGACCGAGCGTCGAACTTAAGGCAAATTGAACCGAGTGGAATGCTTAGGCGGTAACGTCTGTGGCCCGCATTTGGGAGGTCGTGGTTTGATTCCCGCGGTCGGTTTTTTCGGGGTGTCACCGGGTCATTGGCGACTACTGGAAAGTTTCATTACATCCCTCAAATATCCTGTCCCTCCATTTCACCTACATCCTCATTTCACTTCACCTTCCATGTGCTTGGTCTATTTCAGGGTTGAGAGCGTCGTTGAGAGTCATCGGCGTTGCAGAGGAAAAGGATACTCTATGTAACCCTTCGTCCCCCGGAATAGGGGCGGTCTCAATAGTCCCGAGGCCCCCAGGGGATGTGCAAGTTTGCTGGGGGAAGGGAAGCCGGTTGCACCAGCTGCCATCTGGGGAGTTTCAATCTGTAAAAGTTAGGGACTCTGGCGTACCTCATAGTCCGGCCACTCTCTGTCTCCTCTCACCTCTCCCTCCCGTCAGGGGCTTCTGGCACAAAAGTCGAGGTGCTAAGTCCCCCTCCGCAGTTAGTCCTAGTCCTAGTCCTAGGGCAACTGAGAACATGCTCGAGCGGGTATATTTAACGTAACGGTATGAGTCGGCAACCTAAACGAGCCAATAACACTAACCGTTCAGTACACTCATGATAAGTACAGTATCACAGCCAATACGACGGTGGCGAGTGCGAATAAACCTAGGGAATAAAGCACACGTTGAACTGTCGGTGAGTGTGTCTTCTACAGTAGTTCGCAGTCAATCCAGGACGCACCCATGCCCTGATAACCTGAAGAAAGAGAATCTCCGGCTAGCAGCAGCAGCAGTGACACACCCCGATACAAATCCCAAAGCTCCACACCCAATCTTCCAGGATTCCTGTGTTATTGACGCAGCATCCATCTCCGTCACGCAAATTATGAGGTTTGTGTGTAAAAGCGGGTCTCCACTGTCTCAACAATCAACAAGACATGTTGATTCAAATCGCCTGCTCAACATGGCGGTAAATGAGTGTCTCCACTGACCAACCAATCTTGCATAACATTCCTATTATTCAACATAACTTGGCTAGACAGAATTGTTTTCTACCTGACCAGGAAAGGCTACTAATATGCATACATCTATTTATCTCCCTTTCAAAAGACATGTTGAGTGAATGTATAATCGGCTTACTTCGTGCAGACCCGACAAACCTCGGCCAGACATAAAAGCAAATGACCCGTGTATATTATTCATCGTTTACTATAAAGAAAAATGGAGTGGATGAAAGAAAAGCCATTACAGTTAATTAATGAGATTCACGGAAGCCCTGTCATCTGGGATACGACCCTAAAATATGGTGCAGATGAAATCAAGAAAACGGAGTGAGAGAGGGAGGGTCAATGCTAATCTCAATTCAAATGATATGGTTGCTATGAAATCCGTCTACTGTTTTGCAATTGCTTGTGTAATTATAATCGGCAACAAATATAAATCTTCTTCCGACATTCTTAGAAAATTCTTGAAGCCAAATCTACCCTCAGTTCAGGCAGCATGCTATTTACATTATTTCTATTGCTTAGAAAAGGCGCACCCGTACCTTTACTCCTTTATTATTGCGTCTCTGCCACGAAGCACACATTGTGACTAAAAGGCTAAATTTTCATGATCAGAATCTATGTGATTATCGATATTAATAAACGCAACGTGTTTCGCATTACATGTTTTATGAAGTAGTTTATGTTTAATGTTGAGTGTTGTGTGTTAATTGTTTAGGCAGTGGAAATCCCCCTTAAGACAACTCACGAGTACGGGCAGCCTCAGCAGCTATGGACATTTAGGAAGTATATAAATAGGAATGTTAATTGTTTTTGACATATACCGTGTGTAGGCTTGGGTTGGAAAGAATGAAAAATTCAATGGCATACCCGGAATTTGAACAACGGACCTTCGAGTTTCCGTGGCGTTGCTCTAACCAATAGAGCAATGTGGCAAAATCCCGTCACGACATTAAGTTCCCCAAATGACTCGTATTTTTGCAACCCTAGTACTTTTCCTACCTTAACCTACACACAGCATGTGGGAAAACAACTTGATAGACCTAATGATGGTTAACTATGAAGCCGGGGAATTAATTGCGACATTATAAGCCACCATTGTGTATGCCGTTTCAAAATGATTTTCTAAACGACTCGTGGTTTACCGGGAAAAAGGCCTGTCAGTTGGGGAACTTAATGTCGTGCCGACATGTTGCCGTTGTAGCTCAGCTGGTTAGAGCAATGGCACAGAAAAGCGAAGACCCGTGGTTCAATTCCCGTCTACGACATTGCTTTTCTCAGTCTTATTCTACCTTTTCTGTATAAATAATTTTGCAGCACTCAATGAAAAATTGCAATGTTATTGAAATAATCGCTAAAAAGGAAAGGTTACTGACATGTATTTGTCTCTTTCAAAATACCAGAACGCGTCACGTGGACAGCAACAAGGTTCATTTCATTTACGCTAACGGAGGTGCTCAAATTGATCCACATCGACGACACTTCCGAATCCAGTTAATGCCGATGCTGAGATTCCCCCTTTTTTACTGTTTCTACTACTTACCTACACTAAGCAGGGACAGCATTCCATTTCAACAAAAAATTCGATACCGAGATTTCACTGGAAATACACGTTTTGAGACTTCCTGAATCTAACGAAAAAGGATTTTTAGTAAAAGGTGTATGTGTATGTGTGTGTGTGTGTGTCTGTGTGCGCGCGCGCAGCATAGCTCAAAAGCGAAATGATGGTTGAACCAAACTTAGTAAGTTCAACATCTTCTAAGGATGCGATACGAACATTTTGGAAAAAATGCCTTCACTGAAAACTACAATTCACATAACAAAAGCTTCTTTATTTTTTATTTTCTCAAAACCGGCTATGTTTAAGATACCTGCATGGAAAATAAAACTATGTCTTGAACTTTTTGCGAGTAGCCTATGATGCCCTCTTCATTCAAAATTTGATTTTATATAACTTGTTAACCGTAACAGATAGACAAAATCTTACTACTCAAAAATGCACATATTTATGTGAAATAGATTTTATGTAACATTATTATTTTCTGAGATATTCTTAATTATTGGTTTAAATTGTCAAATATCTTTTTTTTCTCGTGCTCGTACAAAGAGAACCGAATCCCAAAGCCATCATATAGCGACCCACTTTAAAAGATTTGACTATCGCTTAAGCCTAATGCCCTTGTAGTGCAACGAAGAGAGTAATTAAGCCCTTTCTGCAAATGTTTATATAAATTAAATAAACACAGAAAGGATGAGCTTTTGTAAAAAAATATCTTGTAGAAGTGGGGGTAGAGAAAGCTGTGTGCATGTAACACATCAGATTTTTATTTTTTCCGGTACGCACTAATAATGGAGTTTTCCGATGGTAAATGACTTTGGAGTCACCCTGTGTGTTGTTATATTGCAGCATCAATTATGCATCAAATCAATAGTTGCCATTGTTCATTATAGTTGCTATTCATTATAGGTTACTCAGTATTCTCCCGCCCGAAGTGTAATGACGTCTGAAGTTTCAACAATTGATTTTTGGTTTCGCTTTTCCACTGCGCGTCCATTTTCAAATTCCTGTAGTACAGCTGTAGCAGCTTTCAACATTGTACTATACCAAGGAAACTTTGAAAGCCAGGAATACTCCTGCATTAACACGAACACCAACTGCTGCTCAAAACAAGTTATATTGGATTCGTTTATGACGAGATGGCTGTTGCACTTAATGGATTCAAACTGTGGTACACGACACTGTTTTTCCAGTGTTCACCAATTTTTTACAAATTTCCAGCACGGCTTTAAGCCACAAGTTCTAAGCCTGTTATTCAAAACTTTGACCTTCCGTCTATCCAGCGAAGCGTAGAATGCGTTTCTGACTTTCAGGGTTTGTACTGAAATGTGCTGCTTGGGTCTGAGTAATCCTGCGCGTTTTCCGCAAGGACTTATTTATAAAACTTACCCACCACTTTCTCGGGAACTATTGAAAATAAATGTAATGTTCATGAGTAGTAGCACAAAGAATGCGTACTTCTGGCCACGCTATGGTACACAATGTATGACCCTCTTTTATACTGAATGCACTATACAATGCCACAAAGGTACTAGCCTTTGACGAACTTTAGTATTCTAAAGCCCCTAGCCTCCAAAAAGATTATACATACGTTCTTAAAAAAACAGGGTTTTGTTTTCGTTTCGACCTCATTTAAGATGAAAAACTCAAAATGAAAAAAAAAACGCTGTAAATGCTGTCATTATTCAATTATTTTAATGTTTTTAACAGCATATGAACAACTGATAAGGTGATGTAGTTGCGTAAATATTTATTTATCAAATGGCTTCATTTCATCTTCATCCTTTAAAGTGTATTTAAATGACCAGTAAATATATCTTATTTACAAGTTTACATAATACCCGAAAGTTTTACATAGTTTTTCAAGATTTAAATTCCTATACACAAAATGTGTTTTCAGTTAAACATTTTTTATGGTTTTCATCACTGCTTTCGTTTGGTTTGTGTTCTTATTTCATTTGGCAATCTATTGAACAATTCCCTACCTATAATTTAGGTTGCACCGATTATTCAATGTTCTCCTTAGTGTTCTGAAATAATCATAATCATTCTTCAAATTATAAGTATGTATGTTGCAATTCTTTTGATGTCTTTTATATACAATAGTTTTTATACCTTCATATATACCTAGTGGTTCACCTGTCCTTTATTATGCAGTTTTATGCAACCCGCAGATTACAGCCTAACCTGAAAATATCGTTTCCGGAACCCATTCAGGATTAACAGAACGATACTAGCTTTGAATTAACGCGATATAGTATAACAGTATGGCTTAGCGTGCGTGTATATTTATGTTAGAGATTCCTAAGCTCTTTAATCGACTCCAGATGCTAAAAACACATACTTGTACACACTAACACTATGTGATTATTGGCATACATGCTATAAACTATGCTATGTTTGTCCATATAAATAGCACTACAGTTGGTTAGCGCGCGGTGCCATAAGCATGTCTAAAATGTTCGATCCAGAATCGAATCCTACCGAAACGTCAATTTTTGGTTTCTTCGTTTACCTTCTGTCTCACATGACACAAAGCAAGATGGGCAATGTGAACTTTTGTAGACCTGGTTGTGTGTGTTTGTTTTTCTATTGTTCATTAAATTCATAATGTTTATTTTTTTACACTTTGTCTAACTTTGAGTCCCATTACAGGTGATACAAAGAATAGAAAACAGTCTGATGCATATTGATTCGTTCAACTAAATACCTAGGTATGCAGGTGTTCCTCCAGTGTTTTAAAACTAGCATATTTCAGGTTATAATACAGAACAATTCCAAATGTTTAGTACACCTTTTAAAATAAATAAAAAACAGGTTGAGAATCACAGACTATGTACCAAATAGCTATTTAGCAATCCTTTCAGGTGGAAAGAAAATTAGGTTCACTCCTCATAACTAACGCACGCACTTCTCAATGTCCACCAGATATAGCATTTCTGATGTGTATGCAAGAACTTAATGAAGAAACTATTTCATTTAGCAAAGCGGCTGTTACAAATGCTGACCTCCTTCGCTGATACAAACCTGTGCCCGATGTTGTAATGACACCTAGCATGTGGTAACACCTGGGATGTAGCGGATCCGCAGGCCTTACTGATTAGTTGCCGTACACCATTTGCTTTAATGACTCCTAGGAAGTAGTCAAATGCCGTAAGGAAGGGGGATCTGACGGGCCACGAGACAGGTCCTCCCCTTTCTATCATGGACGATCATGGACCTGTGCGGTGCAGCACCATCATGCTGAAACCACGTCCATAATCTTTCTCTCAACAGTACATGCTACAAAACGGAAGGAGGTCGTTTTGAAGGAAGTTAAGGTAGCGCGCTTTCGTAAGGTGACTTTCAAATAAATGTACCTTGATTAGGTGGTCACCCAAAATACTACAGCATACATTAATTTACATTAATTCCCCACTGGTCTTGAAAAGCTGTCTCTTATCCAATGAGTGTTATCGACACTCCAGTAGTGCATTTTGCGGCTTCTTTTCACTTTTGTTTATTTACCTGGAGAATGCAGTCCGTCCGTCACCTCTTGATGACGTGTTGCTCATCACCTCGGCTACTCACGGAAGATCCTGTTGTATCTGGGTTCGAGTACTTGCTATATTATTGTTTTTGTGGTAGAAACAGGTTTGCGTTCCAGGATGTGGTATGTAAAGGATCAAGTGAAAATAAAACAAACCGTAGACGACACCGCAAATGAAATTTCACACACATTTTTATTTTTATTGTTCTGTGTTGTAACAAGAAACCATCGACCAACCTTTCATGTTGTGTGTTAAACAAAAGTACATTGCTAAAATTCGACTTCCTCCAGCGCGCGTTATTTTAATCACTTTTGTAACAGTGTATAGAAATACTTCTACATATTTATGTAACCTCCGCGAAATTCTTGTCACAATTAACACGTATCCATTCTTATAGTGATTCCGGCGCGAAAATCTGGTTGCTAGGAGCACAGGTTCCAAGTAAGTCCAAACACTGGCATCTTATATATATATATATTTACATTTACAGTTCTGAAGCTTACAAATAAGTTCTACTGGTCCTCGAGCTGGCGTAAATTACTTTATCTTTAAACACTAACAAATTTCTGTTAACCTGACTGGCCAACTGGAGCCACCTGGTAGATAGAATACAGTGAAACTATCCCCGGTTTGTGGAACATTTCAGGCTTTCCCTAGTGTTTGCTATTTGTGTCTTATTTGCAGGCCAACTAATAAAGACTTCTACGAATATGTAACACAGAGTGCAATAACCGTTACATATTTTCTTTCCAACACTTGTTACATTTCTGCTGGTGCGGAAGTCTAAAGTTACTTAAAAATAAAATATAGGTACTGACATATTCCTTTGCAATGCACACGTAAATGAACCTGCTATATAGTAAAATAATGACATAAATGTGACATTAAACATGCAAACCTGTTTAAATCATAGGAGAAGTGTAAATACTGTCTTAATGTTGTGGTGATTCGCAGATTCATTGTTGTGAAACCGCGATTCATCTGAAGACAGATAAAAAGACTATTCTTTGCATAAAAATACTATTCATTGGAATGCATCGCGACAGATTGATTCTACCTAACATAGGCTGTGAGGTTCGTAGGAGATAAGCTTAGGTGTATTCCTACAAGTGTATCTTCGCCTAATTGTGCATGTCTAGACCTACAGTGACTTCCGAAGGTATTCACTAATCACTTTGAGGTTTCTAGGGTCCAAGCATTCTAGTGACTGGTATAGAGAAAATTCTCAATTTTAATGTAGGTATACCTACAAAGAATCGTCAATAATAACATGCTAGATGTTCTGGTATTTTGCAATTATTTTTATTAATTTTGTGCGCTTTGAATATTGCATTAATTATTAAAAGTTTTGGGACAGTTTATTTTTCAAAATAATTACAATAAAACGTAATCGTTGAAAACTGCAGAACCCGGAAAACGAACTGTCATTTGTTCTTAATTCATGTAACCATTTGTTTTACTGCTATAATTCTTGTAGTGACAGACGAATATTCTGAAATCACTACTTGTACCTCATTGGATGAAAAGAACAAGCAAAAAACGTTCAGACACGTGCTGGGACTCGAACTACGGACATACCTCAGTGGACAAGGAAACGTCAAATTAACCAAGTGGGCTACAATCACTGTGTTTGCTTATTTTGTTAAAACATGCGCACGTTGCATTCTCTCTCTCTCACTTCTGATATATTCATAAGTTATAACCATTATGTAACTCCTTTTTGTAGCTTATGTCGTACATTAAACCTGCGTTCATTATAATTTACTTTATAGAACGATGATAGTCATTGTAGTGTTATATAGTGTATTGTAACAGCAGCTACTAACCTGATGTGTTTGAAATGGATATAGCTCTTGCTGTTAAAGTTGTTTTCCTTTGAAGAGAGGCAGGATTTTCACTGATACCAAATAGCCAGCAAGCACAGTAATATCGACCTTCTTGATTTCAAAACATTGCAGTGCTACATATCTCCATTAATAATAAGGTATATTTTATATATAGCATATATTATTATATATAACAATATATATATATATATATTACATAACAATATATATATACCTTTTAAAAACATATGTTTTCATCATTTAACATTGTTTTAACTTTGCTCAGGTAATTGTAAATTGTGGAGAAAATTTTATCAACAATATTACTTTCATGTGTTATTAACAATAACCTGTGTTCGTAGCTGCAGATCGATTAAAAAAAGTTTTGGCCTACGTCGGAACAGATGAATTTAGGGTCATATAATTAAATATAGATTCAAACGCTACTAAATCAATTTAAGAGAGTTTGGCATTGCTTAAAATTAAAGATACCGGCTTCACTTGTTTCAGAACTTCTCAATGCCTTGTAGCAAAAGACGCATAATGACCTGTTCGAGGGAATTTCATTTAACCCGAGTGGTATTTCAAAAACGTCAATGCCCACTACCTCAAAAACAAGACGGTTACGGACATGTATTCCCTAACAGAAAATACTCAAATTGAAGCTCTGAATTGCGTCTTAAAAATATACGGCGTTATTTGACTCGTCAATTGCATTAAGACATAAAAATAAAATTTGGTGTGAACAACTGTTGAAGTAACCGATAGATATAGTCGTGTGATGGTTATCATCGGAATATTTCGTGTATTCGCAACTAGATGTGTTGATGTTCAAAATCAATCTGTGGTTATTAATAAACGTAGGATGGAAAATATTATAATGTGCATGTTCTTAAAGGCGTTCTATTAGCGCGCTTAATATACACTAAACATAGTGTGTCTGTTATCACAGAAGTAATACTGACTGTATAAAGCAGACAAATTAAAAAGGAAATCTTTTGATGAAACAAAAGCACATCTTCAGTCATGTCTTAACCTTTTGGATAAAGGGATAGATAGGATATAGTATCACTAGCCCAGTACGTTTTTAACCAAGAATTATATTTGAACATGCACACCAAGTACCTAATAAATGATGTATAGCTGTTGGTTTACACTCTTGCTAAAAGGAATAACTAAAATGCATTAACATTCCCATTACTCCCCGGCTGTGCATTCCATATAAAATTCGAGACAAGAACATGACATTGGCTCTATAAATATTTATCGGGAAGAGGGGAGGGAAAAGTCCTATATTCCGTTTGTATGGACAAAAGCTGGTAAAACATCGCTTTACATGGCTACATTATTCATTCCCCAATCAATTTCTATTCAAGTGTGTTCTGTCTGGTATAATGTTCAGAATTCCCATTTTTTCGTCCTCGGTCTCCTGCGGGATGGATTACAGACAATTACATCGGCTAATACTACTGAAATGCTACTGCAGATACAAGAGGCTTATTCCGGCAAAGCCCGAAGCCAAATGTACTCATGGGACTATAGGATTTTATGTGTGCATCGTGTTTTAGGGCTGGAATGGTTTCTAAGAATTTTTTTCGAAACGCGTATTACCGCTTACATAATGTAACTGTATGAAATGAGTTCTTAGGCGTATTTGCGAGTGTCCGCCCGCACTCTCTTACCACTCTAGACAACTAACGCAATGACGATAAATAACACAAAATTAGCTCACTGTTATGAAGTATTTTCAATGTCTTTAGTTTTTGTATGCCGCAATTGTGAGATACCAAGGTCTCCTTTATTGATACAAACGCGGAACATGAAGTTAGAGTCCCAGCAACCATACTGTGTTCGTTGAGGCAACACCGTTCAAACATAGCAGGACACAAAAGTGGCCCATTTCCCTAGATTGCAGTTTTCTTTAATCTTTAAATTCCATCCAGCCCTTATATTTTCTCTCAGTGACTGGATTGAAACAACTTCCAAGAAATAAACATGGACCTATGCGTGACGTCATTGTATGAAAATCGAGTGATAAGAAATATCCTCTCTTACTGAATTCTACTCCTATTGGTGCAAACAAATAGAGCTGGTGAGCCCAATGTAACTTAATAGGGGCTCTACCTTGTAGGCAAGGAGATAACAGATGAGTTGCTTGTTTCGTTAAAATGTACAGTAGCAAAAATAATTAAATCAAATATTTCTTCTGAAATACACACGAAGTCTAAAATTATTGTCGCCATCGAATAGGGATGTAATGCTGAAGGCGCTGCTAATTTGTGCGGCCCAGTCTCGTTGTGGAAAACGTTATGAAGAAAGTAGTTATTATTTCCTCGTATTTGTCAATTTCAATAATTACTTTTCATTTAGAAACAACAAGAGTAATAAGTGATAACTATTGTTTCATAATACTATTAATATAACAGTAATAGTGAAAACTATTGACTAAATTTATATCATCAGCGTTATTAGTATTCTTCTTATTATTTCCATTATTATTTCATTATTATTAGTAGTAGTAGCAGCAGCGTTATTAGCTTAGCGGCACATGTCAGCCCCTCAAGTATTAACCATATAGGACGCATTCCTGGAAAGGTGTTACTCCATCTTGACAAAAATAGACTGAAGATAGGTCAGTATAAGATGAAACTGTCCAAACATTCTCCTTGACAACGTCATGCTCTGATTTAATTTTTCGGAATCACTGATGTAGAATCACTTCCTTGAACAAAACTAATATGTACAGCTGAACAGCGTTGCATATTGTTTACTAAGGCGTATCAATGAATTATAGTCTTGTGTAACTGTTCTACGTGTATACACCGTGCGTTTTAACATCCGCAGTACTTAGATGGTTTCAGCTTATATTGATAGGTATGATCATCCTAGCTATGTAGCTTGTTTATTTCCAGGAGCTCTAGAATGACCGCACAGACATAATCCAGTTAGCAGAGGATAGCCCGCTTATTTCCGAAGCCAACTGTACGCTAGTTCTACTGCTCTCTCCCTGTCACGTCTTCCTCATGCTGTACACCAGTGCGGCAATGAAGCGACCCAACACGAGACCTACTGATTTTATACCAGATAAACTTCTCAATTTAGGACAAGAGTTGGAAAGGAAGTTATTTAATTAGGGTTTATCATCGGCTTCTGCCTGCATTGATGCAAGAAAGCAAACAAAGACTATTCTGAACCCACTTCCGTGGTGAGGGGATAGCGTATCTCAAGTTGAAGTCCCGACTTCCAATCTCGTTAGGGTGACTTACCTGGATAAGGTTTTTTCCGGGGTTTTCCCCTTATCCTGAGAAGGCTAATGTTAACTAACTTTAAGTTTTATATAAAAATAATATATACATAAAAATATTTAAATTTCTTAAAGAAACTACTTATAAAATTATATATTTAGAATGAAAACCAGCTGAAAAGGTATTCCACATAAAGAAAAATTTGACCCTATAAAACGTTTTTACTAATATATTATATAAATCTTATTTATCCTATAAATTTATATGAAAATATAGAAAACAGAACAACTTTAATTTTTATATCAAATAATTTTTATTAAAAATATATAATCAACCTATAGTTCAGATTATCCAATAGTTTCCAAAAGATTCTTTTTTTCCTCTTTCGTGAGAAATAACATGATATTATACCAAATCCCCGGGCTCATTTGAGCACATTTCACCCGTTTCATGCACTCATCGTCCGATATGATCTACCAGATTATCGGACATTAACTTAAAAAAAGAACTGCCCTGTTAAAAAAGTTGAAAAAGAAAACGTGGGACTTCCTGCTCACGAAAATAGAGTCAAAGTGCTATATTAGGCTAGAGGCAAAATATAGAAGAAAACAAATCCTACAATATTATGAATTACGTAAATTTTAAAGCCAAAAAATCTTATAATTCTTTAATAGGTTCACCCCATTAGCTTAAAAAATAGCCTTTGTAGGTTTCGTACATATTTAATAATAAAACACAAAATGAAATTAAAAAAATTCATGGAGTTTATAGATTTTAATTATTGTGAAACACTTAAATTTAGAAAAGAGGAAGTTACTAGTTCCTTTGTCCTTGCTTAAAACTAATAGCAATATGCCACTGAAAGCACTGGTTCGCGAAAATAAAAACTCTTCAAAAATGGAGGGCGTATAATTCCGCAAGTGACGTCACAGAGGCAGTGCCTCATTTTCTTAACTCTGTCTGACTTGGAAAGGGTGACTTGGATTTTCTAAATGTGCTTCGCATAAAACTGGCCGAATACAATATTTGGAAATCTCATTGCTAATAAAGACTTTTAAAAGCGAAAAATCGTAAATGTTACAAAATAAATATGAACATTTTAATAAAATATGAAGAGTTTACCAAAATGTTATGAAATCTGATTTTTTTGTCGCGTATAGTGAATTCTTCTCACTGCAAAATGTAAAAAGTACTTGTTCCCATCATGATAGAAAGCATATGAATATGGAATTCGTATATGAAAATGAATAAGTCGATGGCACTGACAACTATACTTAAGATCAAAGCGGCGATAAGACCGAAGAAACACATCGGAATTACACGTTGCGAAATTGTCTATAGCTTCTGATTGTGAAATTAGATTTCATAACTAAAAACAATTACGAGGATTAATGAAAAATACAAACATTGGAGATTTAAATTAGATCCGTCCGCGCCTGGTATTACAGTTTGCATGATTAGTAAAACAGAAACAGAAATTTAAAACTGTTTAGAATTGTATTATTTAAAATAAAGACAAATACGAATAGTAAATTAATAATAGTCATAATAATAATATAACGTGCAAAATTGTTAATAAAATCAGAAACAAAAACAAACAATCCTAATTATGACGAAGTGTCCTTTTCCAGAACACAAAAACAAGATATAACAGTTTCATATTCCTACCTCAGTCGTACAGGGCTTCCGCTGAATGAGGGTCGCCTTATAGTTGAGGAAGCAGAACACTACTTCACCTTATGCAAAAGAACCTGGTACCAAGAACAAGCACCGGCCAAAAAACGAAAACATGATGCCAGGTGGAAGTAATGCTTTCTCTTCTGACAAGGGAAAGTCAGGTAGTGATTCTCGCAACCAAACGATGCGGAAGTTATGATAGCTTCAAACATTCACGTGACTAACAACACGTGATATACCTTCTTAATGGAATATCAAAATGTGGGATTAACAACACGAGTTGAAACTTACATTATCATAAAACCGTAACACCTTCCTGTAATCAGAGGCTGTCACAGTAGCGCAATTAGTTTGCAGTTGGTGACTACATTCAGGATCCTTGGTTCAGTAATTTAGATCGACTCCTTAAGCCAATGATTTGTTTCTTGTACAACAGCTCTGGACAGGTTTGATGCGGCTTATTCACCCAATCTGCTTATTGAGATCTATCTCTGATTTAAAGAATGTTTATCTCACTTTCACCCGGCGTATAATATGTAAGCTTGGTTACTTAGAACCTATAATCAAATTATGGATACTAATATTCACCCAGTATGTTTAATGATGAAAATGAAAGAATTTTTCGTAAAAAGATTTTGTTAAGGCCACCAATAGCTCCACCGGAGGAGATAATTATGAATTGAATGAATATCTCTTGATACGAATAAAGTAGTTTGTGAAGGCACAAACTACTGTTGCATTAATACCTTATCTTAAAGTATTGCTGTCAGCAGGACTAGGATTCTTATACAAATGTGCGTTTTTAAAGATGCCATATATTTGTAAAAATTTCCTAATATCTTTGAAAGAAACAATTATGGTACATTTATACTTCATATTTTGCACACTCCAAATGTTAATGCATAACTGTTACTTATTTTTGTGTATTTATATAATTCAGGAATTATCTTAGATGGGTGTCTTATAGAGGCAACAGAATTAACATAATTTCACAATAGACAACGTTTTTCCTGAGAACCTGGAAACTTTAGAAAATAATTAACTGATTTTCATCTCATCTCCCCTTCTTCGTATTGTCCTATGTTGTTGAGCACTATGCACTATGCAGATTTAGGTAAGCTTCTTGCTTTCAAGAAAGTTGTAAGTGCCTTAGAATCGGAACGTTCTGCACCTCGCTAGCCTCTTTTGAATAACTTAATAACGGCACCTTACGGAATTCTGCAATGCATTGTTTTAGCGTCAGAGTGCTTCATTGCCAATTTTCTAACACTGCTGCTTTTCTAGCTTTTCTTAAATGATTGGAAAACTATTTAAAGTACATAAAAAGATAAAATAATATATAAGCATGCAAATAAATAAGTCAATAAGTAGAAACATAAATAAATATGTTGATATTAATAAGTGTGTTATATAAATACAAAAATGAAGAACACATTGTTGTTTTTATCCAAACGATAAGAACATGTACAAAAAATAACTGCATCTTTATTGAACTTTTATTGCATGTAAATTCTAACTCTGAATATAACATCGTCAGCCTGCCCGAATTGATTCAGCCTCTATTTGTTTAACCAGAATTCTGTTGATGTTTGAAACCTGAGTGGTTTCTCTGTTAACACAACATTTATACAGAATCTTGCAGTTGGATATCAGCATATATGCATATTATTTTTATCACTTGCGTCTCTAAATGCAATATACAATGTTTTAAGTACATATTCAGAGATTAGGTACAGGAGAGACCGTTATTATACAATTAACCTAGAATACACATATCTAACGCTGAGCGATGGGTGAACTGAGAACAACGAAGAATAACTTAGTTCTCCTGGAAAGTGTATTGCACTGAGAGAGCTAAGTTGCACAGAACTCTGTTACTGACTTAAGACTCAGAGGCGGTATTTGTCATTAGGTCACATGACTTAAAGTTTCGGGGTCCTAAGATTCCATAATTAAAGCATAAGGACACCAACAATGATAACGTTTCTAGTGCAACAGCCGTGCTTTTGTTGAACTCAAGGAATAATTATAATATTCACATTCTGTTCGTGTGGATACTCTTGCCCTTTTTCAACGTTTTAAGAGTCTAAACTCAGATTCATATGACAAATATCTAGGATATGCACGAATTTGCACATCTCACATGCTACGTGTCAAAGGTCTCTTGTAATATTTGGGGCTGGTGTAAACATAAGGCAGGATGTTAAGAAATTCCTGGTCGGCGCGATGGTGTAAAGGCATACGCACGTCCTGATTGGTAAACTTCTTAATGAGAGCTGTTGCTCTTATAATGTAGTTTTATCCGCGTTTCTCTCATATTTCTATACCCAAAACACAAACGTCGAAGCATAAACTGAACCCACGAAGAGAAGATTTTACTGCGCCGACATAATTTGGAACTTTGTCTTCGTCAGAAATTCCTTTATATCTGTGGGAAACATTCATCTATGGAGTGTGACTTAACTTTAGAGTATCTGGTATGATGTTGAGATCCAAAAGTTCAAAAATTTCATTATTTCATTGCTTTAATAATGTACCTCTTTTATCGTCAACAAAAATAGCGTTAATGGCGATTAAGATAACCGCTGCAACAGATAAAAATGTGTTGCTGCCTCAAATTTCTACCCCTCTCTTCCAGGAGCATTGAATACATCATAATAATCTTGAAGTGTGGGATATCCAGCTTTTCCTGCATTCTCATTAGGTTTCCTAATGCTGGGAGCTCAAATGAGCAATTAACTGTTTAAAACATTTTATTTATCATATGCAGTCAAAACGCTTCCACAAGTACTCGTACAAAAACAGGTACTTTATCTGTCGTCCATGCTTTCTTTGGTGATTTCGCTAGTCGATAGTGCTAGGCTATTCCGTTATCGAAGGTTAATTTCATTCTTTCAGGTTTATCTCAATTGTTTTTTCTTTCTTTGCGTATACTTTTAGCTGATATTAAAGAGAGATTCTCATCACTTAAGTTTTCGAATTTACGCATTTCTTTTACAAGAACTACGAGACCAATGGGATAATGCTTTTGGCATTTCGAGTTCCAGGCTTTTGATTTCACAATACATTATGACTGAGAGGTTACTCAAGGATGCCAAGACAGTTTTGTAATCGTTCAATTTTTAAAACAATTTATAGGGGCATTTTTGAAACCCAGTTACTTCTTAGATTAATAGCGGATTAGATGCAAATGGCTGGAGTATTGCTATTATGATTGTAAAATGTCATGCAGCTATCCGCTATAATCTGAAAAAAAAGATAATATAGGTATACTAATTTCTTTTTCAGAAAATAAATTGAAAGAATTCAACTAAGGGAAAACTCGAATTTTTGCACAAAATCCTTACAAATTTACTCGTTCACTACTCTTACAAATAGGTTTTTTAAGTATTATACAGAATACTAAACACCTCACACGTTTAATCCGAGGCCTGTTTTTAAAGTAAGCACTATTTTAATAGTTTGCCGCTGCAGTCGCGATTTTAAGCATACGCAATTATTTCCTCTGTTCATTAGGAAGCGATCGTCGCTTTGTGTTTTATTGTTGTTAGAGAGTTTCGAAGTTTTCAAAACAATCGGAAGACCCGCGTGAAGTCAGATCAGTGATTCGTTTTTTGAATGCGAGAAATATTACGCCAGCAAACATTCATCACCAATTGTGTGAGGTTTATGGGAAAACAATTATAAGTGACAATGCCCAGCCACACACAGTCAAACAAACTCAAGATCTGATCGCACGATGGGAACAATTCGACCACCGTCCCTACAGTCTGGATATGGCACCAAGCGATTTTCATGTTTCTTCGTCTGAAGAAATTCTTGGTGCAAAGAATTTCAACGACGATGATTTGAAACAAGAAGTGCAGACAGCCTTCATCACACGGGGGGCATCATACTTTGACGAAGGCATAAAAAAAAAGTTTTCCGTTACGAAAAGAGCCTGAATGACGGCGATGATTATATGGATAAGTAGTGTAGAATGTAAAGTAATGAATGACAAAGTATTTGGAAAATAATGTTCTGTTATTTTTTAAAAACTTATTGGCACTTACTTTAAAAACCCGCCTGGTATTTTTCACATTTAATGCTGAGAGTAAAAACCAACATTTCTTTCATTCACATTTTATTTTAGTTTGATTTGCGTACCACGTAATCAGCATGATAAATATGCACTCATAGATCACATACATACCTATACAGCTTTTTGAATGTCGGTGATACTGGCATAATTATTACTTTCTCTACTACGTATAGTAAGTAGGGGAAGTATTGTATTCCACCCAAAAATTCGATACCGAGATTTCACCGGAAATATATGTTTTGAGACCCTCTGAATCCAAAAAAAAAAATCATTTTTGGAAACATGTTCGTGTGTGTGTCTGTGTGCGAACAGCATAACTCAGAAACGAACAGTCGGATAAACATCAAACTTGATATTTAGGTTCAGTATCTTCCAGAGATGTGACTCGAAGGTTTTCAAGAAAAGCCCCCCACCCCAGATTACCCTTTACATGGAACATTTTTCGAAAATTTTAATTTTCTCAAAAATGGCTCCAACGATTTTGATTAAAATATCATATGTTTAAGATATTTTCATGACAAATAACATGTATATCTCGAATTTTCTGGGAATGTCCCCAAAAGTATCCTTCGGTGTGAACGACTTTTGCATAACTGGTAAAGCATAAGAGATAGACAAAATTTTACTACACAAAAATGTAGATCGCTTAAAAATACACAATTTATGTCATATACATTTTCATTGTTGAGTGAGCCATTTTCGAGATATTGCTTGTTATTCCCTTAAATTTTCCAATCCTTACACTTTTTCTCAAATGAAATTCGTTATTAATTTTTTTTTGGTCCTGGTAATGCAAAGAGAATGGAATACTCCACATAGCAACCACCTATTAAAATATTTGACTATACCTTAGAGCCTACCAATTCCCCTTGCATCTACAAGAAAATTAGCAATAAGATTAACATCTCGATATCTCGATTAACATGAAGCATATGGAGAATAAGCGTTTGTAAAAATAGTTTGTACAAGAGTAGAGGAAGTCATGTGAGTGTAACTCATCAGAATTTTTTTGGATACGGTTTTCTGCTAAGAACACTTGGAGCTTTTAAGTTTGATGTACCGGGCAGATAATTCGGCTCAGTTCGGCGGTGGGGCTTAGGCATTTGCAAAATGTGCGTAAATCTAGCCATTGTGACATTATTTTATCTAAAGGAAAGTACCACTTGAGCATAAAATTTTATGCAAAATAATTAGTAAACAGCACTCTAATGTTAAAAAGCTTGCATTAATAGCACGTCTGGTATGGGTTCATATAACAATCATAGTTACAAAAGCGAAGTTGAATAATTTTATCTCAAACTTCCATCCAGTATGATTTTGTGTTCTCTGAAATACGGTACGCTTCAGAGAGTGAAATTATCATACAAGAGTGTAAGAGTATTTAAAGTACTGAGAATAAAACACACATATGAAATATCTTAGAGTAAAATTACAATGATACTGCTACAGGAACAAAATTGTCTTTTAGTGAAATAATTATTTAATCTCCCCTTAACTAGCTTAGCCATTGTTGACTTCCAAATGCTCGACCTGACGAACCACCCGTTTTCATTATATGCAAGTATAATTATATGAACTTGGTATCTCAGAACACTAAAATACATACATTAACAAAATGAAGTTCCTCAACTCATCTGCAGTCCAGTGAAATATCCTGAAAGGACTGTCGTCCAGGGAAGATAAGACGGAAGGACACTTTGGGAACACACTGTATGGACTTCATGTGAATGTCGTGTACTCGAGCGAGGCAGTTATCAGGGAACAATCAGTAGTGCTAGATCAATACCAGGCCCATATCTAATTACCAGGATAGTCGCCTGCCTCGCTGATAGCCCTGCATCGTAACGTCCTTAAACTGAGTGTCCTTCCGCTCTAATAGGTTTTCCTGCTGCAAAGGGTCTGCTTCATCACGTGAGCAACAACCTGATGCTAAAGGAACGTCCTATGTAATACTGGCCCTTAAGGTTCACTCTTTAGGACTGTGGCAAAAACAGAAGTTGGAGAACTGGTCAAATAGGCTTTAAAATGACTTATTAAAATGAAATACTATAGAGACGGTTTAAAGAATTTATCAGTAGATGTGCTATAGGTACAGAGAGTTTGAGAGTCTAATAAACAACTAGGACTAGTACGTCGACATGGATGCTATGTAACTCGATAGTTTCTGAAACATGATGCCGTGTTATCACACACCTGAGGTTCAGCAGTGGAAGACAAACGTAATTCAAACGTTCCAAAAGTTATCGGAGATTGCATTTCCAGTGTAAAGCTTCATTTTTCCAAATGGAACAATACCTACTGACTTGAATAAAATAAAACTAAATATAATTACAATATCAATATCTTTTTCTGAATTATTTAATCTAAGCTTTAACCTAAGAGAGTGTTCAATCCATTTAACCGTTATGCTGGATAGCTGTGTACATCTTAGTTTGCTAAAATATGCAAAACAACCATGCAGCTAAACATGCCTGGGTTCACTTAGCAAAATTGCTTAAAAATTCACCCAAACTTTCACCTCCGCCGGAACGATCAATTTTAAATTATCGTAATGACCTATTTGAAACCGAATCATAAAAGATGTCTGGTCATGTCTGTAGAAATCTACAGTAGATTCTACTTTATCTTGTATGTGCATTTTGTAAGTTTCGAATGAAAATAATTGAGAAAAATGTCAAAAGCATATTGCATAACACACCAATCCAATTTTGAAAGTACTGGATGAGCAATGTCTGACGTAACCGTGGGACCAGACGGCAGCGCAGACCGTTACGTCGGCGAAGGCGGGGAATATATTTCCCCTCCGCTGCGCGAGGCTTCAGTGTGAGTTGAAATCTCACGCAAGCAGCACATACAACTAACTTCTCATTGCAGGAAATTCATGACGTGTTTCAAGATAGTTATCACTAACAACATATGATTCCCTTGTTCCTTCGATTTATCCCTCTGTAAGTTTTACCTCTGGGGGGCGGGAGCATTAAAAGAGAATGTGCAAAATAAATCCACACACTTTAGATGAACTTAAAACTAACATTCGTCAAGACATTTCTGCCATTTCTTAGAGAGAACTGCAGGGTGTAATCATCAATTTCCTAAGCAGAGTTTAGAAATGCATAAACAACGAAGTGAGGCACTTCCAGCGCCTCCTTGCTTAATATACGTGAGTAATGTCCATTTCCTTTTAAATGTTTATGATATGTATGTTAGAAATAACTTACTCGACAAATTGTACTATATTTGCTGCGGACTTCCTGTCACACGTCCCGCCGACACAGCAGACAGCTTCGCCGGCCGGTCACACGCCGCAAAACCGATTACACGAAGAATAGCTCACCCCATATTTAGTTTTATTCCATTGAAATTGTTTTTAATAGTGTTTAACACCCACTCTAAATTAAAATTAAATTGAATTTTACTTATGCACACTCTTTAAGTACTACAATGCTTAGCTCCCATTCTATATTGGGCGTGGAAGACCGGAAATTTTGCTCGGATGGCTTTTATCAGACTTGAGATTCTTTTACGTAACGCAAATCTATGACACAGAACCACTGGCTTTATTTCCCTTCCGAAGGAAGCCATGCTAAGGATTTTTACCCCCAAAAAATCTATCGCTCTCCGCCGGCTTTGAACCTGCGACCTCGAATGCCTACTCTTACTACATACGGCACCATAAGCAGTGAGCTAGTGATACATGAAATAAAATGATAGTTGGGAAAGGAAATTTGAGAAAGGTTCCAGGACTAAGTTTAGGGTACCTCTCCAGCATTTGCCAGTTACGAGACTGAAGAAAACCTGGAAAAAATCTCAGTCCTGGCGGGATTTGAACTGTAGGCCTGAAGTTCACGAGTCCGCGTCTGAACGATCTCAGCTACCTATAAGTCAATAGTTATTTCTCTATTTGGAGAAAATGTATGTTTGTGCTAGATGCACTTTAGAATACTTGTAAATAAGTTCTGCAGCTTTGAAAAGTTTTCTGAGTTTGCGGCGGTAATATGATATTGGGCAATGGATTAATTGCTTGAGAACTTATGTTACGTCTCAATGCGATAGTGCGCTTATGGGAAAAGTAATATGCATTTAATATGTTTGTTGTATATCTCAAGAAACGATTACCGTCGCTTGAGCTGAAACTCTTGATTTTCTTTTTATACATATCTTTTTTGCCGAAGAAATTACAGCGTCGTTTCTCGTTACGATTATCTTTGCGTTAAGTAGTAGTAGCAGAGCTTTTATAAAAGCAAACATGCGGCAATATTCAATAACTTTTAGTTACATTATGTAAGATACAAGTAATAATTTTACATATTATGCGTCAAACACAAATATGATTTATTCTTCTAGCTTTCTTTACCGAAAATTAATAACGAAGAGAGGGGAAATATTCCGCTTCTATTTAGGACGAAATAAAAATTGGCATTTATAGCTCTCGATGCTGCTGTTGCTGTTAGAATATATATTGGAATGAAGATTATTTAAAATTATAACCTCGCTGATTCGTAGCTAACCTTCCTATTTGTTCGTGCAATGGCTTCCAGATCTACATAAATGTATCGCTTTCTTCTCAAATCTACTCCTACTAGAAACACTTATTAATAATACAAATAACAAATGCCGATGTTTATCTAGTAGCTCTTTAGCTACTATGGTTCTTAGCGTTCTCATTCATTATTGGGCGTGAAAGACCGGAAATTTTGCTCAGAGGACTCTATATGAGGCTTGAGGTTACGTGCGTAAATCTATGACACGGGGCTATCGGCTTTACTTCCCTTCCAAAGGAAGCTATGCTATGGATTTTTACCCCGAAAAAATCCATCACCCTCCGCTGGGTTTGAACCCGTGACCTCGGGAACCAGAGGCTATCATGATAACCACTACACCACGGAGGACGACCTGTATACACCTAAGTTACACTTAATATACCTACGCATAGAAACTAAATTAAATTTAATTTATATGATGTAAAGAGCCATTCACAATGAAATTTATAACGTAAGCACAACACAAGCATAGAAGCTTGTTTCATGTTATTCTAATGCACGTGTTCACATTGGCTGATGACGTAAACATAGCCATAAACGCAGAAGTTTGCAAACTCCAACCTTTCATATTTATGTTTACGTGAAATATAAGAAACTACCCAATCAGAGAGCTACTGTCTGTAAACCTTATTAAGTTGTTATTCTGGCATCTCACATAAAATTTTCCGTCGCGATGTGTGGACTCCCTTACTGCCTTTCTGTATAAGATCACAGGGTGAAATCACTGAGATGTGTATAAAAATCGCATCACAACAATTTTTTAGTTTAACTTCCCTTTAACCGGGAGTTCATTTTGATATGTGCACATAACCTCTTCTGTCGTGTACTCTCGTTGGTCACCGTGATAGCTCAGCTGTTTCACGCTCTTTTGCGACTAGATGTTATTTATGTTTCCGCTTGTCGTGAATAACATATCACGTAAATGTTGTGCTTTAGTCGTATGTTAATACTTAATTTTCATACTTCTGCATAAAGAAACATTCCCTGCCCCAGTCGAGAATCCAACTCGAGACCTGTGGGTTGAGAAGTAAGAACACTGTCCACTCGACTCGTAGGCAGTCTTTTTAGATTACCTGCTTATGGAAAGAAATCAATTGATGTTATGTGAGGATAAGCCTGTTAGTTTCAGGTATTATTTATTAGCAATAACGCATTCCCTTAATGGGCGATTTTCACAAATAATATACAGTTAATTTAAAATGTAAGTGTCCAAATTAGTAATTATTTTTATAAATAACTAAATGGGTTACCCGATATTGCACGGTTAGCTATTTAAACTCGCTGACAAATTAATTAATTTTTTAGACAGCAGAATCTAAAAGTAGAACTTATAACACAGAGCACATTAGCTAAAAACTTGACCAATTTTGGTTTCAAGTCCAATCACATAGCAATTACCCATTGTACTTTCACGTGTTTAATAACTCGACTTGGATTGGTTAGGTTTTACTTTTCATTATGTGTTTTTACAAGATTAATTTCTCATGGCGCTCGCATTATCTGTTCACAATACCAATCGTTATACTTCAATTTATTGCAATTTGTTGTAGAATTAACTTATACGCTATATTGCTAGCTTTCTTTTATTTAAAACGTTACTTATTTATCTAACCTACATAAAGATTAAATTTCGAAAACTTAGAATTCAGAACAACTGAAATGGAAATGATATTACAGCAGAAAGAAGAACACTAGAAGTACTTACCCAAAAAATCCAGAAAGCAATATGATATAGCATTTAATGGCTTCATTGTCTGGTGTAAGGCAAAACATAATGATAATAATTTCACTGAAAATGACTGTCAGCGAATCTTCAAAACATCTGACATCTCGCTTTTTACTTTCTCTACTACGTATAGTAAGTAGCGTAAGTATTGTATTCTACCTAAAATTCGATACCTAAATTTCACCGGAAATATATGTTTTGAGGCCCCCTGAATCCAAAAAAAGCATTTTTGGAAACATGTCCGTGTGTGTGTGTGTGTGAACAGCATAACACACAAACGAACAGTCGGATAAACACCAAACTTGGTATTTATGTTCAGTATCTTCCAGAGATACGACACGAAGGTTTTCAAGAAAATCCCCCACCACAGATTACCATTTACATGGAACATTTTCCGAAAATTTTCTCAAAAATGGCTCTAACGATTTTGATTAAAATCTTATATGTTTAAATATTATATGTTGTATTTTCATGACAAATTAAATGTATATCTCGGATTTTCCGGGAATGTCTCCAAAACTATTCATTATGAACGAATTTTGCATAACTGGTAAGCCATAAAAGAAAGACAAAATTATACTTAACAAAAAATGTAGATCGTGTTAAAATACACACTTTATGTCATTTACATTTTTTTCGTTGAGTGAACCATTTACGAGATATTGCTTGTTGTTCTCTTAAATTTTCCAATACTTATACTTTTTCGATTTTTTAACGTTATTTCTCTTGTTTCAAGAAACGCGTGCTAAACGAGATCTCTGTTTTTTTTCAGGACTCGATATAATATTATTGATGTTTTAAACATTCAGACGCTGTCTAAAAGAATAGTATGTTCCACACGTGTTATAAGTGGTTTTATTTTACTCCAATTCCCACTCGAAAAATATAACCCTGTTCTTACCCGTTGTATAATTATTCATCTCCCCCGGTTCTTTATGCAATTATTCTACAATGATATAGATGATTTTTATTGTGAATCCTGCCGTTTACCCCTCATAGTTGCAATTTCATCAGACTCAGATTTTCCTAATAAGTGATGAAAAATCTCCTGATATTTAGTAAAAGGACGTGAACCATCAGTAGAATGTATGGCTTCCTTAACCTTTCCACTGACAGTCTTCCAAGTTCTGAAAATGCTGCACAGCCTATAAGTACCGGGTGGCGGTGCAAAAATCATCGGTAGGAATGGTCGAGTAATGTTTGAGATAGTCACGGTAGATGAGATTTTAAACGCCGTACCTTCTCTGTGGTCCGTAGTGTTTAATAACATAAAAGTTGCATAGTTTTTAAATAATGCATAAACCCTTAATATAAATAACGAAATAGAGGGGAAGCTATTGATCATCAAGATTCCGCACTAACAGGTTAGCAGGTTATTCTCCAATCATCGAAATAATCGCAGTTGTTAATTATAAAATATCGGGTCACTGATTTCTAATATAAGGAATTTTTTCTCTTTGTACAATTATTTAGCATGCCCAGCTAACGAATTTGATTAAAACATAAGAACAAAGGAAATACAGCAAACATTTCTTACATAACAGTTACTAGAAGGTTCTGGCATTCAGAGAATTCAGTGCGTGCATCCATATAACTAGAAAAACGTTATTCAGACGTTTTAATTGTTTCCTTACACAACACACACACACATACACACACATCTGCAGTAGCCATTTAATAAACCTAAATTAAATAAATATAACATACATATTTCGTTAATTATGTGTTATATTGTTATATACCGGGTAAGGCCAAAAGGTTTGCAGCCAGATATTAAATTTTAGCTACCTCAGCATATACATTGGGAGGCATAGCATCAGAGGTAACGAGAGGGCCAGAAACGTTAACTACGCATTGCAGAGCAGGCGAGGGTTAGTTATCACAAAACACACAGAATTTCACATTAATCACATTACTTGTAGTTTATTCAATATAACACGGTGCCCCTACATCTCACACAAAAGATAAAAAGGAAGAAATTGAAGGGAGATGCTACACACACGCGACTAAATTCACACAATTTCACATACATCCTTTCGGACCCACACTCGACTTAAAAGTGACGCTAACACACAACACACAAAGGAAATAGCGCTCACTACCCCCACTCTCCACCGCTAGTAGGGATCGCCAGCTAGACAGTGGCGAGTGGCGCAACGCCAGACGAAACTTCAAAACCCCAGCCGAAAGAATTACCGCAACAATACTGTCGTCAACGGCGCAATAATGTGTCTGGAGTGACAATACACACACACATACACGCCAGGAGCCAGGAGCAAGAACAGGTCGCCCGAGTTTACTCGGGCGGAAGGTTAATCGCCACGGTACCTATCCGTTTAGTTACGGATTTACCCGTGCGGTGATATAGATTGGTCTAATAGCAAGCTACATACACGCCACAATATTCACCGTTATTAACAGGATCGTTTGTGGCTTTTACAGCCCTGTCTTCTATTTGCTTAAGCCTTACATCATGCCCAGCTATGAGTATTGCTCGGAATAAAATTGGCTTTGTTTTTACTCACATTTTCTGTCCAGCATTGCAACTGTATTTTACTCCATGGCATTCTCAGGGAACGTTTTCTAAATTAGTTTTTGTCTTTTATTATTTTTAATTTAAATTATAAAGTGTTTTATAGCTCCATGTCCGCCAGAAATAATATGGCTTTGCAATGGTGACAGAAATGTCAAAAGCAGTTGAATTTGATGATTACCCCCCCACGTATACACACACATATATACACACTATATTTTCTCCTTTGCTAATGTTATAGTTATCAAGTAGTAATTTCGTTCTCAGATTTCTATAAAAAATATCGCACCAGTTTCAAAAATATTCGCGGTGGTAGTTTTTGGTGATTCATTTGATGTAACACATCAACATGATGTATTCTTATATTACATGATATACCCATAAAAACTTCATTACCACTTTTACCAACGGCATAGTTAAAGATTCTCGTTAGACTGTTAACTTTTGGCTAACATTTTAAGCACTTTTGAGCGCTTTGGTGGAAGTCGATCCAATTCCTCTGAAACAGCTCATGCTTGTTTTGAAAACGTCAAGAAATTAAACGCTAGATATGAATTCTCTGTATTGTAAATGGAGTGTTAAAAATATAAGAATATAGGATTCATTATAGCGAAAATTTGGAAGATTAAATAGCAAAAATTGTTTTTAAGGAACTCGTTTTTTGTTTCTGTTGTTTTTTCAGTATTATTAATTGGAACTCTCTCTTAAATTGTCTGTTTAATTTAATATATGTTTTACCATTACAAGTAAAATAATTTATTTTCAATCTATTTTTTAAAATTGAACTGCATCTGCTATTTTGTACTGTGAATTTTGCACCACTCTACAGAAAAAAAATCATAGCGGTAAACTTTACCCAATCTTTTAGGGGAAGTTTGCTTTACAAACTGATGCTACTGTTAAATATGGGAACATCTGAGTGATTAAGCCATGTAGTTAATTTCTTTGCAGTGTTTCTTTGAACAACGTTTTATATGAAGGACGTATTTTGATATAAATCACCTGTTTTTTCAGAAACTATTGAAGATGGCTAAATCAAATTTTAGCTTCATAAGAACAATCCCTAAGTTCAACTTGGATCAACTTTAGTATTAATAATAGTTTTGGTTATTTTTAAAAATAAGTGTCGATAAGTTTCAATCGAAATATGGTATAATTAGGAAAAAAATCCTCTCTTCATTAATAGATAAATTTGTTGTACAAAAGTAGATCAGTGAACTGAGGAGCCATGCATCTACGTCGTGAATAAAACTCCAGTCTGATATCTTAAATTGTTTCTGAGGTAATGTGTCATACATTTAGCAGATTTAACATTGCATAGTGTTCTATATCTTCTTAAACACACTTTCTGGTTGAAATAAATCTAATAAATATAATTTTGTGCAGTATGGTCGGAAAGGTTATAGAAACATTTTAAACACAAGTTGTTTTTTGACATTTTGAAAAGCAGTAAGTGGAAAATAAACAAGCAATAATGAGGTAAATTCTTCAGTATGTTTGTAAGCTATACAGGGTGGGAGTGAAACAAGGGTATAGATTCAAGGGAACGATAGGTTGGAATAACAGGAAGAAAAATGTTAATGCAATTACGTGCATAGTTAATAAATCGGGTGCAAAGTTTGCAAGTTATGACAACGCTGCAGAAGGCTGGAGATGTCAACAAACAAGAAGCGAGGGCTTGCGTTATTTTGCTAGCATGTAAACATAACAAGAAGTAGGGGTGAGTGCTCCAGATTTGTATGTAAACAAGCCAGCAGGCTCACAGGCAACCTTTCACTTCCTCGTGCAGTGTATTGGTAATGACTAATGATTATGAAGACTCATAGCCAACGGTCAGATTATGTAAAGCGATAAGTCAAAGTACTGGTCTAAAATTTCTAGGCATATGCATATCCTCTAATTCGTGATACTAAGATGTAAGTCAAAGAATAATGTGTTGTATTTCATTTTGCCATTTCTCTTACAGTATTGTTTTATTGATTTACAACACTGTTTACATTTCAGTATCACAATGAATGAAAATGAATCAATGCTACTTTGCAAATGATACAATTATTTTTTCATCTAAATACCAAAGTACTTTTAACAACTGCAGATATGTGAGCTGGCTTCATCTAACAGCATCACAGCAGATGTTCAAAGTGGGCACCGCTTGCTTGTATGCATGCTTCGCACCCTTTCTGGCAATCGCGACGCACACGCATGAGGATGCCTAAGTCATTTCTAATATCTTCAGCTGCTTAAAACTTGCGTTGATGAAATTCCTCCAAAGAGCCTATTTCACCCTTATAAAATTTACTTTTCATGTCACCCCAGAAGTAAAATTCCAGCAGATTGAGATCTGGAGATCTTGCGGGTCATGGTACAGATCCAAATCATCCAATTGACCAGGAAAGCTTCTGGTTCAATGACGACGTACTGTAACACTTATAGGAGAGGGTGTGCCACCGTGAAGATACCACATCGTTTTTCTAGTCTGCAACGATATATCCTCCAACAGACTAGGAAAATCATATTTTTAAAATCTATGGTGCTTTGCACCCGACATACGCTCTGGAAGATCGAAAGGTCCAATGAGAAGGTCTCCGACTATACCTGCCCAAACATTTACGGAGAACCTGTGTTGAAAATTCCCTTGTTTTTTAGCGTGCAGATTTTCACAAGCCCACGTGTACGTATTGTAAAAGTTTTTAATACCATTTCGGGTGAAACAAGCTTCATCCATGGCCATGACATATTCTAGAAATGCTGGATTCTGCGTACGCTTAATACATAAGTGTACGCAGAATTTACAGAACCTCACGCGTGGGGATAATCGTTCGCTGACAAACGCTGTACTCGCTGAATATGATAAGGGGCAGTAGTTGTTACCTTAATGTTGTTAACACAGTCCAATGTAACATCCCAATATTACGAGCAATGTCGCGATTGCTACTATGATGTTGTTCTACTAGATCTAATATTTCTTCCTCTTTGCTCATAATTTCGTTGGGTCGTCGTCGACCACGATTACGGCATCCTGGTACCACACTTCCTGTGTCGTGAATCCGTTGACACACCGTAGTGAATGTTTTCACATTAAGCACATTCCTTCCTGGAAACCCTTCATGGTAAAGTCTCTGGGTTTCACGTGAGTTACACCCCGTTTCGCCATAAATTAATATCATGTCCAGATATTCTGTGTTCGAATACTTTAGTATGTTTGCACTGTACGGCAGTGACCGCTTTAATCTAACATTTGTCTACCTTTGCACCCCTTTTGACACACATTAACCGAGTCAAGACATAACTGGTTAACGACCTTCAGATAACAGTGAAAACAGCCTGGCAAAACCGTCGGAACTGTCTACGAAATCCTGAAATTATTTCAGTTAATTTCTGAAGGAAAGTTCAGTGTATGAAAAATTGCAAATGAATAAATTGTTGCTTATGAATCACTTACGCAATGTAGTTGAAAATCAGGATCATACATTTAATACTTATCGAGATAATCGTCGCGTAACTTTGCAGAAACACGTAACCTATGCAAGTAGGAGCTACGTAGTATTAGACCTTTTTAATTTATTTAACTAAAGGAACGCACTGGTGAGAGCTGGGTACTTATTTCACTTCCACTTGGTATATAGGTAATAGAACATCAAGGAAAATATCTATAAAACCTTTGAAAATAGTTTTAATTGTGCATTTCCGCAAAAATAGAATCCGCCAACTAGAAAATCATGAAATAGGAGTTGGCAGTAATTTGTTTGCATCTATAGGACTTTTTCTTTTTTTATATTTTCTTCCTTAAGAGACACAAGTAGGTAATATTTCAACTGTATATATTCTTCCTGTTCTTTGTGATGCATTTGGTACCGATTTCATCAGAAGCTATCGTCACTTTCTGGTGTTATGTCTGCGCAAAGTGATTGCTCGAATATAAGAACACTCAGGTGAGTGTTCTCAGTCATACATTTCCAACCGAGCACTCCTCTCAATCAACATGACATAAACATGAACCGAAGAATATGGTATATCAGTAAACTTGAGTGCATATAACATCGCAGCCCATTTTGGTCACACAGTGCATCAACTCCGCTATATCCTACAGTATAAGGAGAGAGCCCTCTTTCCAACAAGTGCCTTGGGATACTTGCCAAATTGCACAAGTATTCCCTTTCAAAATTCCACAAGGAGAAGTTAATCTCAACAAAGGATTCACTTCTCTCATCCTTCAGGCAACATACAACATACGGAGAGATATAGGGCGGATGCTATAAAATGCAACATTCAGTTGTTTTGATACAATGTCTCAACAGGCAAAGGTAAATATTGCTCTGAAATGTTCTTTGTAGATGTTTGACGTTACACGCCCTTTAAATATGTAGCTTCAGCTATTTCTTAAAGAAACATATTATAAGTATTATTTTTCGCATTTGAATAATGTTCCATAAGCTGCAGTTTTTAATGTTTCTATATCTGTAGGTAATATGTAACCGAATGTTTTGGAAAAATCTCAAGTTATTTACTCTGCACCTAATCAAGATTAACATTGAATATTCCTCTGTATATGCATCTATGCTTAATGCTATTGCTTCCTTCGGAAGGAAAGTAAAGCCGGTGGATCCGTGTCGTAGATTTAGGGCACCTAAACGAACCCAACCTGATAAATAGAGCTCTGAGCAAAATTTGCGGTCTTTTACGACCAACATAGAATGGGGCGCTAAGAACTAAGTAGTTATGGAGGGTCCATAAGCAAAACTGAATTTCAATTTATGCTTAGTTTAATCAGCGTATTCAGCTTAGGAATTTAAATACAAAATATTCTAAACTTTTGAAATTGTTTATATTTCTGCTGACATTGAAGTTATTTACACTACTGAAAAAAAGTTCATCTCATCAATTTTCAAAGTTTAAGAATACGTGCAAAGTAAGTCAGTATGTCGTTTACGTTTAACTCTTCTAAGATTGCGCTGTGGTGGCATCTGGTTGAATTCACTTTGATGTTGCAGAAAGGAATGATAAAGTCTGTTATAACTGATGCGCAGAAAGAAATCGACCCTTATGACTTGCAGATCGCGATGCAGATGTCATTGCGAACGTCCCGAGGTGCGTCCGCGATGAACCGTTTAACCCGATTCCGGATGGTTTGGTTTCTTTTCACCTGGTAGTCCGAAGCTGTACCCTCAGATAATACAACCGTACGTGCATATAGGTCTTACAATGGAGGAAAATATAAATTTCTTGATGTGAGACTCCAATGGACCTTTCAGTAAATGTTGAAGCTGAATAACCATCGACAATAAGAAATGACGGTATATGCTTTTTTCAATTTCATATCACATTACGCACTCCATTGATCACTTTATAGCCGTGTTCCAAGCATTTTTATTCAATTGCAGCACATTACCATAAGCTCCCAATGCCATATTTATATTCCGATTGGAAAAATTCAATGATAAATTATATACCTTTACTACCCGTCTTCCAAAACCAGCTACATCGATGATCACCTTAGTCCTTCGTTCATTTGATAGTACAAAAATAACTTCTCCACTGAATTTTTCAAAATATCCTCCAAAATGTCTTGCGTTTGCACTTAATAAGATTTGTTATAAAGAAACCATTAACTTGTAATACTGTGACCCCAACCTCCTCCAATTTTAGCGAATCGAAAAATTTAGCGTATAATGTATCTCATAAGCTGTTGGTTTGATTATATCTCGTTCCACAAAACTAACAACCAAAGATGTAGAGCGGTCATTCATGTCTAAATATGTCTTACCGATATGTAAAGGTACTAGAATACACACAAGGCTGTGAATAGTAATCTATACTAACTAATGTCGTATGGAAACATAACAAAATGACCTTTACACTGCTAGCCGCATTCAAAACTAATCGGGTTCCACTCTAGCTGGTGAATATGATACACAGATCTTGTCTGAGACCTCTCTGCACACTGTCGAAGACGAAATTATTAAATTATTTACAAAACCTTAACTTTATTTGTGTTGTTATTTAGAATACAAAGGCCTCTTCTGATCAATATTTTATTTATATATATAATATTGAATTAGGTGTATATATACACTAAATTATATTGTATATAACATGTTGCTGGGAATATATGAAGTACTTGAGTTAAATACCAGTAACATAAGTTAATATTCTAGGAATGCAGTACTTAGCTCAACGAAATCGGAAACTCAGCATAATTCTGCTGTAGGATAGCCATCACTTTACTCCCACCGAAAAGATTTTTCTCCCACTTACTACCCACCGAAACGATTGTAAAATACCCCTTTTCCAAAACGTTCTTCTACAAATATAAGCAACAAATAAGAAAATCATAAACATTTATAGTGTTCTTATCGAGAGATCTCTGTGATTTGAAGTAAGACTCAATACCACGCGGTGGTTGTCGGTGTCGTCATCATCTACCACAAGGTGTAGGCGGATCCTGCTCCGGCCTTCGAAATGCTTTCATTGGTAAGTCCATCTTTTCATTGGTCTTCTTTGGTCTAAACGACCCTCTAAACTTTATATTAAACTTGCATTATACGAGTATGATATATCACTGAAATATCAATTAATAATATTGTACCGTAATCCTGAACTCAAAGGTTGGCAATCTTATACACAAGAGACATCGTAATTCCTGGTTAAACTGTGAAGTAGATGTAACGGTCAATTACAGTAATTTGCATGCACGATATAGATAATGACATTTACATTGAAATAAGCAATTGACTTCTAACATTTGCTGGTATCTGTGATGAACGTTATTCATGCACGTACGTTGTACATCACTGAAAAGCTGCATGGTGATGCACTTCGAGACCGTTGTTCATGATGTACGATCGTGTTTTATTGGCACTTGGTGGTGTAGTCGTCTACCCTACCTAATAATGGGCCAGAGCACGGCAATTAGTAGAGATGTTTGTTAAGCCGTAATGGGCGTGGTGGAGGTTGGAGGTGTGGGCTTAATTATCTGCCGACCGTTAAAGGGACAGTATGTCTTACATCTCCCAATGGCGTCTCTAATAAAACCAAACTGCTGGATAAAAAGCGATGTTTTAAGTTCTTGTATAGGTTTTTAGTATTCCACAGAGTCAGCTGCAAAATACTATGGAATAATCTGAGAAATAATAATAATAATAAATTAATAAATTAGTAATAACAACAATAATAACGGAAAAGAGCGCAAAAATCATGCATAATAAAAATATGTGAGTTCAGTTGTCCTTGTTATATGCAGCGATAGATTTAGATCGTTTCTTGCACTTCAATGTACAGTACTTCTCACATCTTTCTAATTACAAAATACAGATGCAGATATCACTAGATTCGTGGAAAACCTTTTTGGAGCACATATTATTGTGGAAACCATGAACTGCCAATCTTGTAGTCACCTGGCGCATTTAATATTATACTATGTCCATCTTCTGTCTTGCATTGCATAGGTTGCATAGAATACCATTAGTATGTCCTTTCTCTTCTCTCATGAGTCATACAGAAGTACATTGTAAGAAGACATAGCACAGTCGTTCGCAGATCCTCTATTAGGCAGGTGTCTCTGATGAGTTCGTATGCCATCCTCGATCTCGAGCTCTGTGATACCCCTAAAATTCTCTTGAGGTATCTGGCTTTTATTTTTTCTATTTTTTCTAATTGTTAAATGTGAGATGTTCCTACGCCAGTGCAACTCCATACACATGAATAGGCAATATCTTTAACCTGACCAGGTAGCTGTATCGATTGATAGCAGTCTAATTTTCCTGATTTCATTCATGACCCTGACTGCAGCCACCGTTCATGTTCTGATGTGGAGTCGGAAGCTCTTCCCTGTTGTCTGTATGGTAATACCTAATATTTAAAGCTATCTGCTCTCTTAACGAATTTCTCGTTGCGTTTTACTTCTTCTGCTTTGATTAGCCTGCCCCTTTCCTAAATGCTACCATTTCTGTCTTCTCTTCATTTATTTTTGTCGTTTTCCTCAGCCCAGTTGCTTATGCATTTATCGCTGTCTGTAGTGTGCGTATGTATCTTGTTGCGATAGGGATGTCATGGGCGTAGATATACATGCTAGCTTCTGCCATTTCTTTTGCGACGTCATATGCAAGGGCGATAAACTTGTGCCAAATTGACCCTCCCCGGAGAAATCTACTTTAGGGACTGGGCTGTACTAAAGGAAGGCTGACATGTACGGAACAGAAGTGAAACGACTATGGTAGTGGTTCTCAAGCAGACGACAACAAGAAGAAGAAAGGGCTCAGTTATTTTGAGTCACGCAGTACGTCAGGCGATTGTGATCGTCGACTGCGCAGGCGCCGGATCAGTTCCACCTTTCTTCAATGTGCTGTCCACAAGGCTGATCAGTCTTTCTTCGACGGCGAGCTAGGTTACGAGGAAAACAACAGGACAACGTTTAGATAGAAGGCATTCTGGACGGTATTTCTAAATTCATTTTTGGCTTAACGTATTCAAAATTCTTTACCGAGAAAAGATTGATTCTGAACTATAGACTTATTGCGGTTAGTTTTGAAATATATCGGTAAATGTGAAAGAAGGAAGCAATTTTGTAATTATTGTAATTTAATTTAAAGCATTGAAGCCGTAAAGAATGGTGAACGAATAAGGGTTTGTTAATTGTAATTATTTATGTTATTGAAGTATCAGTTTATTAAATGGAAGAAATTCGGCTTGGTAATTACTTTATGGAATATATTTTCAAGTAGCAATCTGCCATTATTCCTAATTTAATTCACTTCGTCTTGGGTCAAAGACCACGTATCAAACTGTATTGAACTTAGTGGGTCACCGTGAAGTACGCCATTCATTTGGGATAGCTTTTTAAGTTTCGTACCCCGTCATGTATTTGGAGGGAATTCTTCGCCAGCATGTTTGATACTTGTATGGTCGTACTTGATCTGCCAACCAATTCCTCTAAATATCTTCCGGCTGACCATGTCGTAGGCTTTCGAGTAGGCGATAAAGACTACACATAGTTTCCCTTTGGGCTCTTCTAATGCAAGTTTTATTTGGTCCAATAGGTTCTTCTTGCCATAATTATAGACCTCCCTTTTGGAATCCAAATTGCTCTTCTGGAGGTAGTTCCAACCTTTTTTATCAGCCTTCCGGTTAGGATAATCTGAAAAAATGAGATATCAGTAATATAATATTTGTATAGAAGTACCGGAATGAAATAGTATATTACGATACAAGTGCGGTAGGTGCATCTTCGTAGAACAAGAAGTAGTTTGTAAATACGAGTAAAACTCTGGTACTTTCACTTCAGAGTTTCAGCCAAGCACTTTACGCATGTGTATTACATACTATTTTTTTCAACCATAGTGAAAATAGAAATGCTTACGCAAAAATAAAAGCAATCAGTTTCAAAAACAGTTTCGAGGTTGAGCGCGCTAGCCTTTGCGAACTAGTGATCAATTAGTCACGCCTGGTAGTACTGACCAGACCAACAACTGAAGGTGTCATTGCTGTTTGCACCGAAAGAGGTAGATTTAAATATTGCATGAATTAAGTCGTAAGTAAACGGTGACAAATAAATAAAAGTGAAAACAGTAAGATTCAAATGGTAAAATTCAACCATCAAATATAATTGTATTACATGTGTGCAACAATAAATATACATGTCAATAGTTGGAGGATTAAATACACTTTATTAACATTTGTGGTAAAAAAATGCAAAACGCATGGAGTACAGGAATTTCACCGTTCAACGCATGAGCGGAAGGTGGAAACAAAACCTTATTGTTGAAAAAATATTAGATGTGCAGCGCAAATGTGCACTCCACTTCTTAGAAAACTGTGACTCGTCTAAAAGATGACTTGACTGCCTCTGTGATCTAATGTTTAACATGCTAAATCCAGAGGTGCCGGGTTCGATTCCTGGCTGGAAGATGGGAATTTTTTTCTAAACAGGATTATTCGTCATCCTCCTTGAAGTCTGGAAGTATAAATGAGAGCAAATGTGCGTGTGTGTGTGTCTGTGAATTTAATAAAAGTATGACATTCTGATGGCTATATAGTCCTTGACGACCAAAGACCAAGTACCCCCCAAAAAAGATAGTTCATCAAAACTGAAACATTAAGTGGACTATCCGCAGAAATGACTGTATGAATTACTTCGAGAAGTGTGTGGTCACTCTTCAGTAAGACTACATATTCATTTTCCGGTACTAGAATTGTTTTAATAAGTGTTACTTTAGAATAGCAGAAAATGAATGCTCTGGAAGCCACATACTTACTTCCTTTTTCACAAACCGAAAAATCCTTTTGGAGGAGGACTTTTACAACGTAAAATGACTGTACACAGCTCTGATCAAACATATCCGAGAGCTAAACTTCAAAGTAGAATTTAACGGCATCCAAGAGCAATTAAAACAATGGGAATTAGTAATTAAACCAAAGGCAATTATGTTACACGAAGTTGATATAAGTAGATTGAGAACATAAAACATGTGAGGATCAAGCCACTATGTAAAACATTGCATACTTCTGTTTTTTCATGTCAATGGCTAACACCTCTCAGGGTTCCACTAAACCTGACGTCAGCGGCTTTCTAAGTATATAATCTCTGCCAATACATGTGATTACGGAAGAATAATTTAAAAATATTTTTCGTGTGCTTTTCTCATTACTAGTGGCCTTTTCTTATATTATGCCGCTTGTAGTGAATGCTGCGGGAAGACAACTAAATAAATTTGAGACCATTGGTTCAGAACGAGACGAAACCATTTATTAAAGCGAGCATGTAAACGAAAGAAATCTGAATGGAGAAGGAGATAACTCAGAGCGCTTGGGTCTGAAGACTAAACTAGCTTGCTTGATACAGTAGTTATCATACCCCAATAGAATCTCTGAAAATATAGTCTATTTATTTGGCCGGATTGTTCATGAGGTTGAAAATATCGGTGGGGGTAGTGGTTTGAAATCATATGGTATCTTATAATTTATGCCAAGTGCCTTAGTTCAAGTGCGCAAATTTGTGTCCAAATAGCGCAAGTGGTATAGAATTGTCTGTAATGGTTTAAAATAAAGGATAATGGTAATTTTTACACATTTTAAGGTACTATAGATTGAAAATAAGGATGGTTATTTTTTGGATACTGTAATGACACCTATGATTTTTCCAGGTCGTACAATGATACCACATTAAAATGGCCAATAGGAATACATACATAGGAGTTTACAAATATGGCTTGGTTTTGAGAGTTATAAGCTGGCTTATAATTTTCTTTATGTCCTATAGTACAAAAAATTTGTCTAGATAAACCAAGGAGTGTTAATTTGTATTTCAGGGATTGAAGATAGGAATTCATAATAGCGTTGTAGAATATTGTTAAAGTTGCAGGATAGCTTACAATTTTAGCGAGATAATAAAATCCATGCGCATCAAAGCTTGTCAAAACCATATCATAATACTCCTTGATTACAAATTTCGAGGAAAACGAGAAAAATTTGGTGATGTACGTTATCATCTTCATAATTCGAGTTTTAAATATTTTACGCCTTCCGACCTAACCATTTGGGTTGGAATCCAATAAAAGTGTACCATGAACTCAATAAGTGCGGAAATACTTTCTGATGTTCATATTCAACCAACCAGGATTGAAATTGGGCGACATAAATATAAAAACCACTTAGGTCCACCCTCCGTTTTAAACCGTTTGGAAATATTTTATAGCCATGTCTGCCCGGAACAGCAGTGCTTTTTACTGACAAAAGAATTAACAAAATCGGTTCAAGGGTTTCCCGATTAAAACATACACACGTTTCTTTTATGATATACCTTATGTTGATTGGAAAGAAAAGGTGTTAAATCAGAGGTAATATCAGCTTCTCTATAAAAGTAAATACAACCTTTTCTGTTGGTGAAGCTTTCACGGCTAGTTTATTACCTGGTACATACGAATAGGGCATTTGATGTTTTCGCTTGACGCACTTTTGTTTTCATGAACATTGGCAACAGATAAAGGCCTTGGGAGATGAACAGGATAAGTTGCAGCATTGCGAAATCGCCGTAAATGGCAGAAGCACAACTCCCGTTTAGGAGTAATAATATTGGAATTCTTGTTTCTTTTACAGTCCCTTGTCTCTAAGCAGCTTTAACTTCAAAAACATGAGTTGCCATAACCTGAAATATAGTTCAATGTTTGATTGAACGCTTCAGTTTTAAACTATGAACAACGTTTTACTTAAAACAGTGAAACACAAATACATGCCACACATCCAGAGAAAGAAAAGACTTGAAAATGTTATGGCCTTTCAGGCTATAGGCAGTTTCTCCAAGCACCACTTGTTGCGCGTCAAACATCAAAACTGTAGGTCATTTCTATCCACGCATGACTCCGTGTTACGTAGAGGTGAGACATACACCACTTCATTTAGATGTGCCACGGGAGTAAAAATGTGTGGGAACGATAAAAAATTACTTTTCCCTCTAATCCCATCCAAGTTATCGTGTGTCATTTGAAGTTCTAAGCCTGCTGTTAAAATCGTTGAGCATTCTTTTCAGTGACGTGCAAAAAATATTTGTCTTTCATATACCTAAATAATAATTCGACTACTACAAATCCTGCAGTATGTATACACTCTGTATGTAACTCTTTTATGTTTAATTTACGACGCCAAAGTTTATAAAACATTCTTCCCGGTGTTCTGTACGTTATGTCAACTCTTGGTTCCAGTGAAATAAAACATGAAGTGTAGCTTACGCTGATGTAATGCACCACATTATGATACGAGACACTTCTGCCATCTCTTCACAATGTGGCTGAAGCCCTCGGTTTCCTGCCGCGGAAAACGAAGTTGACAGATGTTTCTTCTACTGCATTGCTGTAACACGTCAAACAAATTTAAGTGTGCTGAAAACTTTGCATTTGTAGCTCAGATCTGGGTTTCCTCTCACAGTGCGCTACTTTAAAATACGAAACTACATTTCACAGGAACAAAACCAGCGTTGTAAAAATATATAGCACCATAGTGCTTCAAAACGAGTAGAATTGACCACTGGCACATCAAAATAAGATTTTGGAGATGTGAAATACACAATTATGTGACAATGTGGTGAAACTGATCACTACGGTATTTTCTTAGCATATTAAGGTAACTCAAGCGGTAGTGTCTATGGCTGGCATTCGGGAAGTTTAATTCCATATACCAGCCAATTTGACTGCAGTTTTCTCATGTTTTCCCTCAGTCACCAGATACTGTTTTGGATGTTGAATAACAGGAGCCAAAGTTCTGTCCAAAAATAAAATAAATGGTACATGAAGACCTCGCGTAATTAGGGTCAAACTTGAATAGGTCACCCAAGCAGATAGGTGGTACGAGTATAATGCGTCATCGCGTTGACTACATGTGTATCCACAGAACAGCAATTATACTATTATCAGAAACTCCACATTTCGATTAAATCAATAACAAAAGGGATGGTAAAAAGAAGGCAATTATGCAACTGAGGCAATCTATCGAGTTAAAGAGGTGCGCTGCTAAGACCATCTATCCAGCTGGTCAATTAAATGGAAGATCGCAACTAAGGCCGAAACTGCAGATGACCCTTGTGATATGACCTGAATGAGAACTGACGATAAAGCAGCCCACCTCCCCTCCCTAAAAAAGAAGAATGTTTCGCGAGAGCCACTTTGCTATTTCCTGATTACTCCTAGCTTTATTGTTCCACTTCAGTTCTGTATGTTTAGGCTAGATTTAGAACCAGTTCCAGTGCTTTTGATGTTTTCATGTGGCCATGAGATTTTCTTAACCTTTACTTTCATTTAAGCCTGAAAAATCACGAATGAATTGCTAATGAGCTCATTTCCCAGTTTTCTGCTGCCATTGAACTGATACCTACAGTCACGATAAAATTGTATTAATAATATAACGCTTAAACTCTACTGTTATTTCATTTTCATTACTAAAACACTTAGATTTATTCTACACATATAATGAATATAAAGAGCTAGTTGTTTGCTGAATACCTAATAACACAATAGAATTTTAAGGTTATTTATAACGCACATATTAATATTAGCATGAAATCCCATTAGACTAAAAAGAAAAACAAAATAGTTTTAAAATGAAAAACTTCTCTTGGGTTATACTTTCCACAAAGGTCTATAATAACTTTATTAATAACCTTTTGGTACAACGAATAATCTACAAGTCTTAAATGTTGTATTAATAACTAGGAATGTCCATTGCTTTCTAGTTGACTATTATAAATCTGGAAAACGACGAAATATATAAAAAACTTACGATACGAAGTTTGTAGGTAGCCCTCGTTAAAAAGAATATGATGTGATAAATTCACATGACCTTCTCTACCCTCTATCATTTATTAGTGGGTATACAAACTATTTTTGCTAATGGAATTAATTGTTCTTTCACACAAGCCGTGGGTTGGACAGAGTTGGAAAGGTAGAAAGCTTCTTTTTCTACCTACTAAATTTTCATCCAAATAAACCTTTGCAGAAATAGCTACATTACACATTTCGTTACATTTCAAAGGGAACAGCGATAGTCAAATGTTTATAAACTGGACCCCATACGCTGACTTTAAAATTCCATACTGTTTCCATGCAATCGCGAGAAGCAACTGAATGTTGAAATGATTTCAACGAATGACCAAGTAATGAACACTTTGAACCTTTAATAACGGATGTCTTAGAAATGGCTTATGCAAGAAGAAAACTTATTTGAAATAATTGTGTGTTTCAGAGAGATCTACACCTTTGGGTAGTTCGTTTTCGTCTATCGTTTATCGTTTAGCAATTGCATAGGATTATATAAAATTTCTGCCAACTTGAGTGGACTTCACAGAAAAGTCAAGATATACATTTTATTTGTCACGTAAATGTATCTAATATATTTTATTTAATCAAAATCATTAAATCCATTTTTTAGAAGATAAATTTCGGAAACTGTTCCAAGTGAGGGGTAGTTTGGGGTGGGGGATTTTCCCAAACATCTTTGTGTCGCATTCTTGGAAGGTACTAAAGTTAAATACCAAGTTTGGTATTTATTCGGTTATCGCTTTTGAGATGCTGTTTACAGACACACACACGAAACTTTTTCTAAATTTTTTATTCAGGGGGCCTCAAAACACGTATTTCCTATGAAATGTCGATATCGAATGCAAAACTTTCCCTACTTACTATACGTAATAGAGAAATTAATCACCGATTGTTCAAATAACATTGTTTTTAGCCCTGTTATTTTCCCAATATTCATTTTTGTATGTTTGAAGTTTCTCAGAATCTGTAATTCAGATGATTTCTTTTACTATTCGCTTAGTGGTGTCTCATTCTCTTGCGCGCAAAAAAATGTGTATTGTTGTGTTATTAATTGAAGGTCCTTCTTTGAACAAAGTGACTAGTATGATATGGATCCAAAGACATTTTTCATATCATTTGTAGAATCACTATTGAGTGATAACAAAGTATGGTATACAAAGCGTTATTACTATCTGCATCTTTCTTTTCTTATTTCCTTCCTCTTCCTTGTACAGTATAATAATTTGCCTTCAGAAGAAGTTATATATCACAATTTTTTCCTTGTTTAGTTACCCTTTAGTGTCTTTTCGTTTACTCCATTTTACATTTTATACGTAACATCGCGTATCCCTACTTCGAGTAACATGTCCGCCTTGACGTACTTTCAAGTTGTGAGTGTTACATGTCTTCGCATACTTGCAGTTTGTGAGCGAGTTGCATGAACTCGCCCTCACATTGTTAATTAAATCTTTCAAATTCAAGAAAAAAGGAAATTTATTATTTATTTTTATACACTTGCACCACAAATCATAATTTTATTATAAACTGTTCCATTTACAAGTGATGCCACTTGTGTACATTAGATATCACCATATAATTTTTGCGTTTTTCCAAATAAGTCATGTGACACCTTCCTTTAATACTATTGCATGACACAATTTATTTAAAATGAGCGTAATTTTCCTATTATAGAAACTCCCATAATTAGCTTTCTCATATGAATCTGAAGCATAAACGTTGGCATGGGAACTGCTGCAATCACAAAATAAGGCAGGTATTCCCAAATCCTTAACTTTGCACATATAATCATAGGTTCCATTGTCCTGAGTATGTCTGCCGTACCTACACTAAAGATCTCTACCGGCGACAGCCTGACGCCCCAGAAAAGGCTCTTCTATTATATAGGATTTATTTTGTGAAATATTGTATTGTGTTAAATTAATTTGTTATTATGCATACACTGCATTGTAACGACATTTTTGCATTTTTCTGTAATTTGTATGTTGCAATATAGCCGCTTGTAGTTAAGCGACAATAAACAAATCTTTAAAGAAAGTTCAAGTTGTTAGCATCGCTGGCAGTAACTGAGGCCTGAGTCGTAGTTAAATCCGAACGCTCAAAGGCCAGAGTTAGGCATAAATCTAATTATAGATGACTTCAATTTTCCATCCTTACATTTTTGTGCAAATGCACCTTTAATACTCACTTAATTGGCAAAGAGAGGCAATCTTTGGGACATTACTGTCAAATGTTTCCTACGGGCAATTTTTATTTTGGAACATGGTTCCGAACATTTGAAGCTCTATAGACACCACTTAATGAAAAGTTCTGTGTGGTTAAATTCAGGTGGCAGTCTAATGAAAAGTGTCTTCACTGATACTTCTGGTATGATTTGGACATCTTCACTAACTCCACATGAATGTGCGTAAAAGAATAATACCTACAGCGAATCATCTGGAACAACAGTGTCAGACGCATCAAAGAGAAACATTGTCATGTGTTGTAGGCTTAACTCGAAGCTTTACGTGAGGTTAAAATATTTGTGAGTTAGTTTATCTAATTATATATCATTTGTTTATTTGTTGCCTCCGACAGAAGCACATTAATTCTAATATTAGTTGCAATTTATAATACTGATATAACCGCGAAATTTAAGTTGATGCAATGTGAAATTTTGAAATCTAAGTATATATCCCACCTGAATGAAAGTTGTGTTAGTTATTACAATAATACACTTGCAAGGATTTTGCTTGAATGCTTTTATAAAATATTTTGTAGTAAATGGGAATGCGAGCATTCCCTTCCATGGGTTCTTCAGAGGCTAACACAATACTTCAGAAAAAACTATGGAAATTGCATAACATGTTTCATTATTACAAAGAAAAATGTTGAAAAAACAAATAAGAACATTGTTGCAAAGAGTCAATGTAATTAGCTGCTTGGATAGTAGAGGAAAGGAAACGTTCTCGTTATCAGGATTCGTTTGCAAACCTTATCATCTTATGGTAGGAGGATCAGGATGAACCTCTCCCTCTTTATCGACACCTGCCTTTACACAGAGACATAGCATATAAATAACATTATGCCTGTCCATTCAAAATATCACGTGATCGAGAGTTTAAATGCCACAAATGCTAAAGGTGGTGCAAATTTCTTGGATTTATGCTGCTTGATATTTAACAAAATGAATGTTGTAAGGTTTCCTGATTGATGGCCAAACTTAAGGATGTCTCATCTTAAAGGTATCTGCATAAGTTAATAAGAAGCACAGGTATTAATGTAATTGGCATAAACATTAAAGCAAAATAAAAGACAGATAAATCGCTGTCAAAGAAGGCACCTGGCATTCAACTCTTATGGGGTTTCCGTTTACTTACGGTCTTTTAATTACTGTCAAAAGATGGCAAACTCTTCAAGTAAGAATATAGACCGAATTATTTCATTGAGAGTTGATTGGATATATTATATTCCAAAAATGATGTTTCTTCCGTATAAGTCAATATGCCTAATTCTACTAATTAATTACACGTTTTAATAATAGGCATTAACACAGAAATCTCTGAAACAGTTATTAGAAGTTTTGTTAAAAGTCAGCCATTCGTAAAGAGGAAATTTTATTCCGCTGACAATTTTACAGTCCGCTAAATCTAGCCGTAGTTCGCTGAGCTGGCGACACTTGATTAAGGAACCGTGTCATAACATCCTCACTGCGAAGTGCTGTAAGTGAATTTCATCCTTCTCCCCTACTGTGACCCCTGCATCGTAGTGAGATGAGTCTGCAGGAGACTCATCCGCTAAGATTGAACATCATCAATAAAATTATTGCTTGCCTACATGAACTTGAAATTAGAGTGCAGGTGCCATCAAAATATCTTACGCTTTATAATCTCTTCACCATTGTTCGTAATTCTCCAATGTATTATTAGGGTTTATATGCCTCGCAGCTGTTAAAGTTCAAGAGCGTTAAACTTTCCAGCGGTTTAGGAAGGCAATAATATTCCTGCTAACGGTAAATGTTCCATGAACAGCGATGTAAAAAATATTTCTACGATTAAGGCAATGCATCTGGGAAAATACAAAAATATGCAGTTGCCTTCTGATTGCTTTGCTTGTTTTTATTACATACTCAGAACATAAAAATGTAGATTTTTTAGACCATTAGATATTAATTTTTATACATAATTAGTTACCTTTTGATATGGTAATATGAAATGCTCCTTGGTCCCTATGGTTTACTGTATCGCTCCTAAATGTTTAATTTGAGCTTAGTATACAAACATAAAAACACTGTTGTGTAGGCACTACTTTATTTTAAGTGAAATGAATTGTTGTACACATATTACGGAATTTTTAAACTTTTTCAATGCGAGTTACGGAAAAATAATTCCACGAACATATTTAATATTTTGTAACTAGTGCACAAACTTTTTAATCCCATAATTTCTGAGGCCTCCGGAAAATTTCAAGCTAGTAAGTTACAAACTGTGCTCCAAGAAGAATTTAGAATACAGAAAAATGCTGAAAAAAGGAATTGACTGAAATAGAGTTTAGAATTAAGCGTCTGCTTTGCCTAAATGCTATAATACCAATTAAGAATTATTTTTGGCTTTAATTTTTGATGCTAAAAACCCAATTGTTTGGCATGAAAGACAAATTATAAGTAAAATAGAATGCAAAAACAAAAAAAAAATCGAAAATTTCCCGCTTTTTAACAAATTGCCTGAAACAGTACATAGGTTTTTAATTTGAGCTTCAAAAGTCACATACGAGGATTTTGAAAGCCTGAAGCATTCACAAAAAGTAATGTCTATTCAGTAAGAGTGGGGATGTTTAATGCCTATTAATGTTTTATAAAACTAAATAACAAGCTATTGTTTTAATCATATAAAACCAGTGTATACTAAGAGAAGCAACTAAATTAGTAATAGAATAAATACATTTCGAAAGATGAATATCATTTGAACTCATTGCTATTGCAGAAATTTAAGCCACGAATTTTCAGCTTACCAAATCGATTCACTATCAATTGGTCCACTGTGGCTATGGCTATTAATCCGCAATGAACTTCGCAGAGTTATCACATACTGGTAAACCTTCAAGGTAATTTCATGTACTCTCAAATATCGTATGTTGAAGGAGATTTGTGAGGTCCAAGTACTTTAAATTTACTGGCCTTGAAGGTTTACCGGGATAAACACGATCCGATTAGAGAAGATCAGAAGGTTATTAGATTTTCAACTCTGAAACTCTTAAAGTTAAACTGAGGTGTTTTATTTACGGACGTTCTTTAACTGCTATGGTTCTTAGCGTCCCATTCTGGTATTCGGCGTGAAAAACCGGAAAGTTTTGTCAGAGGCCTCTTTATCAGGCTTGAGGTTCTTTTACGTCCGTAAATGTACAACACGGGACCACCTGGTTTACTTCCATGCTAAGGATTTTTAGGCCCGAAAAAATACATCGCCCTCCGCCACGATTGAACGCGCACCTTGGGAACTAGAGGCTAGTATTGTACCGCTGGACCACGGAGAACGACTCTCTGAAACCCCGATTTTACTTTTCAGATTTTAGTCTATATATGACCAGTGTGAAATCCAAATTAAAATAAAGTACAAAGCCACCTTCGAAAACAACCTGGCGAGAACTTCGAACAGAAAAACTTAATGAATCAGTTTTAAATGGGATTGCTATGGTTATGGCTATGGAAGTGGCGACGTCGGTGGAGACCATGGGAAAAGAATCGTTTATATAATACATATGTTTCATTAGAGTTCACACCAAGTGACAGTGATGTATTATGCATTGGCAGCCACATATTTTTAGCCGTTTATTACTATAAAAATTAAGCACCCATTAACGACTGAGCATTTTTTCCACTTTCGCCACATGACGTGTAGTTGCTTGTAAACAGAAATAGCATGTCGCATTATTGCTGCATGGATAATAACAGACGAGGCGACTTTTGTCGTGTCCATCGGTCACAGGATCACTGGCGCGCAAACTTCCATTGGAAAGGGCTCTTATAGAGGCGGCTGTCCATTTAATTTTCCAGGTTTGTGTTTTTCCCATATTCGTGTCCCAAATTGTAGGTATTTCTTCTATTGTCTGTATTAATCTAGTTTATCCATACTTTTATCTCTAATAACAAAAATATGTATACTTGAGTCCAGTCAATCAAATAGGAACTGTTAGTCGGAAAAAATATAATTACAGTAATTTCATATCAGATAAACAACTTACGATAATCGGAATGCTTAGCAAAGCTAATCAAAAGCAAGTCGAAACACAAAACTGAAATAAGATATCACACGACAAAATATTGTAGATACCCTCTTTAGTCGCATGACTCTAAAAAACCGGGCATTTTCAACTGTTAATTCCTCCAGTGTCAACACCACCTTTCGTGTATTCGACACATGACACGCCAAAACTATGAAGTCGTGTTGATCTGCGCTGTGCTAGGCTGCATTGGTATCGAGGCTTTTGTTAATCACAACTTATTGCGCGACGGATTGATTCCGCCAGATTGATGTTTTCGACCTACCTGGTGCTGATCCTGACCAGAAAGAGGATCTCGATCCTCAGATATAACTAGACTAGTGTAGTTGTAAGATCGTATTTTCATTTATTGTTAATGGGTTTGAATACTGGAACACACATTACTTTGCTTTCTTGCTACAGGTAGTTTGAAGTTGGTTTTAGAGATGTACGCAGGTTCAATATCGACGCAGTTTTCAATGCCTTATTACCAAACAGGCACATGCGTAGGCAGCTGAAGGAACGACTCCTCCTCTACTGTCGTTGTAAGTTACTGGACGTATCTGCGACGTTTTACCGACAGAAGGAAAACTGTGTTATGTTCATACATTTATGGTTAACCCTGTACAGTTTGTATAATTAAGGACAGACACTCGACGTCTCGTGCAGTAGTCATCAACAACAATGACCTCGCTTCCCGCCCTCTTGTCGCTGTGCTGGCTCGCGTGGGCGACCTAATGTACACACTCTGAACCATGGATTAAAAGTTAGCAAACACCGGTTGCACGCACTTTCCGATATCATAATTCCTGATACTAGGGAAACCCTTCATATTTACTGGTGCAAGTAACTCTATTGAATTGTTGGTATTATGGTTCTTATAGGATCTTAAAGCCATACGGATCTTTTAATATCGCCAGGGTTTAAAGCAGTGTCTGTTGTTTTGAAACATGCAAACATAATCCAGAATTTAAAACCAGCTTTCTTCTTAGTTTTCCGGAATATTACTTTTAGTGTAGAAGCGCTGTAAACATTGTAAGTTAATATCAGTGCGTGAACTTGAAAAGAGAGTGAAAGAGCAAACTGAGAAATCCAAAATATTTTGCACATATCATCCGTTTATTGGATTATCTCAAGTTGGCCATCCTTTTCCCGACATTCATTTGAGTTTTTGGCAAATGTAAATTAAATTTGTATCCAGGGGAGGTTAAATATGATGTCGATAATTTTATTATTAGCGTTGTCTCTTACTCCACAAATGTTAAAGAATAAAGATCTGAGCTATCAGAAAGAAAAGGGCTACCAGCTCAGAGGAAGAATGAATTATATAACTAAAAGCAATTCTATTTGTGGAAATGTTATAAAACATTTCGTAATAAATTCAATTCAAAACGTACAATTTTAGCTTGTATATTGTAGTCTTGTAAATGGAATTATTATTCTCTTTTTTCAACATTTTATGCGTTTAAGAAATCCCGCACACGTATGATTTAAACTATGTTTTTGTTTCTAAAGTATGAAACTCTTTCAACCCACATAACAATTAGTTGGTCTCATAATTCCATCATACTAACTGATTTTTCTCTCCTATAGTATTGCGTTTCAGAAATATGTAGAGCGTCTCAGTTTCACATGGAAATGTAGAGAAGGACATCCACTTTTTCCAACTGTTTCTTATTACAGAAAGCTGGAATGGCTCCCTCAGTTTATTGTACTTGAAGCAAAATGAGTCTCAGGAAATAGCAAAAGTTTCACACAAAATAGAAGTTGAAGAATAGAGAACAAGAGGTGGCAAATCGACACTACAATCATATGAGATATGGAAGGTATGCCTTAAGCCGAAACTCTCCTATCAAAACCAGGGAGGGCGCAAACCAAGAGGATCTACTTCCGTGAGGTTTCCCATTACGCCATACTTGATTGCTTAAAAAGGCTTGAGCAGGGACGGAAATGGACACGCCACTTACGCGCGTCAACCCCAAAGGGGAAAAACTACCAGAAGGTCTCTGCTGGGCCGAGAGCGGTCTAGCACGCCGTCTCCCATTTCTCCAGGCTGGTATCGGAGGACATGGAGGTGGCAACCCCTCCTGGAAGTCAAAACGTACCCAATCTCCCATGCGTGTCGAAAACTACGCTCGAGGACGATGCTCACTGGTAAGTGTCATGTGAAGGTTTCTCTAATGAACGTATTTGCAACTTAGCTTACTTGTACAAACTACAGCCGCTCGGAAGCGTTATAGTAATGTCGAGTTGCACAGATGTCTTGCTTGCTAGATAGCATTAAAAGCTACATTGACTGTAATGCAGATATCACACAAAACCGTGCTGCAACATAATAATATGCCCTTATTGTGGCGTATTAATAATTTGGGGGGTTACGTTATTGTTCTACATTGTCATTACCAGACACATTGTTGTTTACGTCACTCTTGGATGGTACCTTTGCTAGCCATGAGCAGTGCGGGTAGCGTCTGTCTCAGGATTCAGTGAGAAACGAACAGCATGTGTAAGCCGGGCTTTGGATTGGAGGACATATGCTCCCACCTTCCATAATGTAGGAACCCCAAACGGCTGAGATATAAACCTAGGAATGTGCGAGTAGATTTGTGTTATGGATTTTGTACCGTGAAAAACCCACGCCTTCCTCTTAACCTCCACACCACACAGTCAGGTAAGTATACGTCCCCTCAATGTACGTGCTGGGTACTCAAAATTAATTTAATTTTCATGTAAAGTTTTAGGCCATCTACCCAGCATGTAGCATTATCTGACTGTCCTCGAGACCGGAGATGACATTTTTATTTAATGCGCCGAAACGTCTCGCCTTCTGTGTTTCTTTGGATTACATTTCTGTTATGTCACTATTTCGTGTTATTGGCAAACCACTGACCAATTCCAGTAAATCTATCTATGAACGCTTTTTTAATTTATTCTTTTATCCTTCATTGTTTCCCAATGATGTTTTGTTTAATACTTAGATTGACACGGTCACTGTATATTATTTGGTTTTAAAGCGAATTACTTCTAAGGCGTGATCCAGGATTATTAAATAAAAACCACTGGTATTCCTTTTGCTCTACTCCTAATACAGTAGAAGATCTTCATGACTTACTTTTGGCTAAAATAAAGTGGTCAACCATTTTCTGTGGATAAAGAGGTAAGGCGTTAACCCTTACACACTCCAAAATCAGAGCCTCTATTTACAGCAGCCGCTGTTGCATCGTTCAGGAAGGTAGCAGTTTGTTCGATCGCGCAGATATGAGCGAGTGCGCTACCGGAAATACCTGACATTTTTGTAAATCAGGTTTGCATACAACTATCGAGGTATTCTATTGGAAACACGTAAAAACAAAATGGGCCACCGCCCGTCATAGATAGAGAGTATTGATTTGCATTTGTTCTCAAGCTGCTAATTCGCGCCTGCTCATAACTCAGCCGATAACATCAACCGAAATGTATAACACATTTTCTCAGGGGACAAACGTCTAACCTGCTGGAGTTTAAAAAACTTCTGCATTTAATTGAAATAATATCTGTTCGCAGCTATTGAAAAATCTGAAAGAGCAAATTAAAACTGATATTGACACAGGGTCTACACGCACAAAGCTAATAGCGAATATCAACAATAGAGCCAGCTTTATGGCATGGGCAAACAATCTACATAAAGTTGGCTGCGCATAAAGAACGTGAATTCATGTTGCTATTACAAGGCTAAGCTCGCTGGAAATGGTGCATTGTGGCGGCATCACGAATGCCAAAAAATTGCATATCATTGTTTTTGCATAGTTAAAACATTTAACGCCAATACACAAACAAGCAAGTATGAGCAGTTAATTCCGCAATAAATATGTCCACTGTTCAGCGAACACATTGCAAATACCGCTATCCTGTAGAGCGACACATGTTTATTTTTATTTAGACACATGAAAACGAGAAAAATAAAGAACACACTTTAAACATAAACAATAGGGGCAGAATTTAGCATGGAATGAGTTTACTGAATGTAACACTTCATTGTCAGATAGCTTTTTGCTTACTTTTTCACCACGAAAATATGTGCGTCCTTTGATCAATACTTATGAATGTACATGATTACAATGTTGGCAAAGCATAGATATCGCCGTCGGTCGCAAGCTTCAAACTATCAATAAGTTACCATGGCCAGTGTCACAGAAGAACAAAACTTGAGTGTGCGAGATATGTTTCATTAGTGTTCATGACAGTCCTGATGGCGATCGTACGGTTTGCAATACTTTTCTCTTCTTATTTTGCAGTGATCCAAATTTCACCATCGTAATGGCATTACTTTAATAGTTTGTATGTGGATTTTCGTTAATCCGGATTAGCTACGGTCCCACTAGTTAAGATAGACGAGGTTCTTATATATTTTGGTTAAAAATGTTCCGCTAGATATTTGGTTGGAATAATTAAGGCATCAAGTTCAGATTTTCTGTGCCATTGTCAAATTTTAAATGTTTAATGTTTAATTTGTTAATTTTTCTATATAATACAACTTGTATTGCATGAAGAAAATAAAGCTAGAGGTGCAGAAGGGATATAATACATTGCAGTCTCAAAATCTGTTTTGAGCTGTAGGCCCCTACGGTTTTAGGCGCCTCAAGTCAGGATAATCGATACGCTACTGGGAATGACGAATCGCGATTATTTGTGCATATTACAATTAATTATGGCTTTCAGCCATGCTAACCAAAGCTGAGTGATAAAATACTCATGAAGTAACTGCTGATAACGGACTTTGTCACTTTGCATTATTTAGTTACTGGTTATTGCTTTCTACACATTTTATGTTCGGGAACAGACACTGACGTGTAGTTTGGCTCTCACGATGATAACTGCTAGAAGTAGTAAAAATATGGCAAATCTGGATGATATTGACTCTTCCTACACTGAGCCTGAAAACACCTAAATATATAGAGTAAATACTTACAAATGAAGATCAATTCGTTTATTTCTTGGACATTTTGCATTTTATCCGTAGAGATGCTTCCTGAAGAGTATGTTCTCACGAACTTTCCGGCGTTTGCAGACTAAACGTCCTATGCCACCAATGTTAAATGTGCTAAATTCGTGATCAATTGTCTCGGAAACTAATAATACATCAGGCTTAAATCTTTACAAGAATAGAGGCATGCCTCCTAAGTTCATTGGTCTACTTTTGTACAAAAAGTTTCTTTATTGTTAGGCAATGTAGGATGGTTTTCCTTAAATACACCATCTTGTGATAGAATTTTATCAAAAATTGATTTTTATAAAAAAAACAACCAACTATGTTATTAACACCAAAATAAATCCATAGCAGGAATAGATTTTTTGTGTCATCCTAAAACGTAATTAAGCTATTTTCAATAGTCTCTGAGAAAATGGCTTAGAAAAAGCTGTTCAAAGCAAAAAAATGGAGAAAATAATCTTGCATGTATTTAAAAAAATGCAACACAGCATGAGTACTCGGAAGCTGCCATAATAACACTATTACTAATATTTATAGCAAACCTTCTCCTTTAAAATTGGGATAGAGCTTACCTCCCTACTTTAAAGTATGTGAGAGTTAGGACTTTTACTGTTAAGTGATACAGAACATGTACAAAACGACACATGCGGTACCATTTTAAAAATATAGTTAAAATATAGTAATGCACCTATATTATAAAATATATATCCAATTAAAGATGAAACTGCAATTAATCCAGCTGCAAAAAAAATAGGAGAAATTTTAATTTCTGATAATCTTCACCCTTAATCGCACCTTAAAATCTTCATAAGATGATTTTTTTTGGATATTATCCCTCATTAGGAATGTTAAAGAATCATATGATGCTATTATTTATTAATCATTATAAATGCTCCTAAATTAGAGCACACTATCATTTACAGATGTGGAAATGGCTGAATCTTTGTCGATAAAATCTGATTAAGTACATTCATATTAGCTTAATGAAGCCGATTATAAAATTTCAGTTATACGCTTTTTTAAAGCATTTGCTAAAATATGATTCTTCTATTCAGGTTACTTTATTCACGAAAATTGCAATTCTGAAAAATTGTTTAGTAATATATAGCATGCACAAACAAGCTTAAAATGTTTATTGAAAACTCGTAGGAATAAATTCAGAAATCATAAGGAACTCTTGCGAAGGAAAAGAAGAAAGAATGAGGAGATCTATGAGCATCTTCCATAAAATCACGCCCTTGCATTCAAATCCTTAAACCACTACATACGTGAACTGACCTGGCACAACTTTAATATTATACTGCAAAGCCTCTGACCTTTGCCGCACTGAGGTGTTGCTAGTTTTTATTTTTTTTTTTTTTTTTTTTGCGCGGAGCGAAAAATGTACTGCATTCAACCTCCAGCCGATATGCAATTCCTGGGGGTTATGTGGGGCTCGCCGCTCAATCGCGGAATACCCATTAAAAACACCCTCCGCGTGTTAGTCGTGTATTGTGGGGCGGTATTATTAATGTTATTGTTTGTATGTGTGTTTACTCCACGTGGTGAAGCCATTTTGTGACGTGATTCCTTGTTAGGTTTGTTAGCTCCATCTGGTGTTAGCAATTTGCGGCAGTATTAGTGTTTGTTTGAAAGAATGCTACTGTTATTTTATTTACTTTTGGTTCACTGTCCTCCGGCTAGCTATGATCTTTTTGGTCGAGCACTTCTCTTTATACAGGTTGTGTAAACGTAAAGGAATCTTTTATCCAAAGATAACACTGATGAAGGAATTTGTTTTACACTTTTATTGTCGAACACATTCACTATCACAATTACACATTGATCTTGACACTCGCCAAACTGAAACTGTTATAATAACTTCATTACTGATCACTCTTAATTTGCGTACTTCAACTTTTTGTATAATTAACTTTATAACACTTGGGATTTTTCATAACTCTGCTACGCGTAACTTCGAATCTATAACCGACGTGTACTGGACTGAAGGCGACGTGTAACGTACAAATGTTTTCGACGAACTGACGGACTGAAGGCGACGTGTAGCATACAAATATTTTCGGTGAACCGACGGGGTCTATCTCTAACCTAGCCCTTTTTATACTCCTACACCCCGATATGCCTAAAGATTATAACTGAGCTGCTATTGGCTAATAAAACGCGCCAACATTAGCGTCTATTTTCCAATGAAAATTATGAATACATATGCTCTAGGTATAATGTTCCAGCAAATTCTAAAGGAAAACGCGCCAACATTACGTAACTTCCTCGTCTCTAATAATGATAAACAGCTCACTCCCTCGCTGCATTATTGCACGCTATTATTGTCAGTTTCAGTAAGGCAGTATAAACTTACTTCTCAACAATAATTACAATCAACAAACATCTCAAATCAATGTCACATAAAAATGCATATTCATACTGTAATCATTCTTTACATTTAAATAATTTATGACACAAATTACTGCATCAATTGCTGTGTGCACGTGCATTCATGCCTGGTCGGGTCCCGCATAGCACCCCGGTTAGTATGTTAATAGCTAAGTTGCTGGCATGCATTTCATGCGAGCGCGTCCATTGTTAATTACTGGGATTGTCCATTAAACCTGTACAATACCAGTGAGATGTCATGCGTTAAAGTTGTATTTGTTATAGTTGCTTACATTCTAATGCTGTAAGTGTGTGCAGGAAGTTCCTGCTAGTCATTGTGTTAACTTAAGCTAATACATATGTATGTGTATTACATGTTACTCATATCTGAGTGGAGGGAGTGCCTGCTTGTCACGATTTTAGCTTAAGCTACTCAATAGTACTATTGAGTTGGAGCTCATGTGTATACTATAGTAATAGTGTGAAATGTTAATGAATAATATATGATTGTGTGTTTTTTATGTTCCCTGCCTTGCACAGTAGCGCGTCCGTTTGCATCCAGCTCTCTCGCGTTTGTCAGTCTCCGTGTCCAAGTAAGCTGCCAATGTGGTCTGTGTGATCGGCTCCATAATGCAGCGGCCCGAAATTCGCTGCCCACGTCGATCACGGTGGGAGGCCCTTTTTCAGTTGCTGAGATCTTGATGGTACTGCAACGGGCTAGGTCTGAAACAAAAGGAGGAAGAAAAAGAAAAAGATTAATGTTGAGAATTTGGTGAAGAGTAGTCCTGTGTCAGCGTCTTCGTCAAGATTGGATGAGATTGTCGAGAAAGTGTTGTATTTGTTCAATGTGATCAATGAATAATGTTCTATCGAATACTGATAGGGATCTGTTATGTTTGTTATTTTCTGTATCGTAGTTTCCTAATGCTGTTATTAGTAGGTTATGATGATATTGTATTTTTCGTACATATCGTACGTTAGTTTCTTAATGAGTTCCTTAACTGTGTGCATTTTAAGCTCTTCATGCAGTAAATCAAATGGAGCTACGTAAGGTACTTTGGCTATCATGCGCAAGATTTTGTTTTGGAAACTTTATAATGTTTTGATGTAGGTCCACACTGAGTAACACTGCAGCATGATGAACTGTGATTTTCACTACTAAACTTATGTTGAAAAATAGAGTTAAGTTTACAACTGCAATATACACTACAAAATCTTTCACCTCAGCTAAACCGAGTAACACTGCAGCACAAAGTACTGTGATTTGTGCTACTAAGTTTATATTAAAAGGTTAAACAAATAGCATTTAACACTTTAACATCCACAATGTGAACTAGCATATGACTGTCTGCTTCACCAAATTAAGCGACACCTTAAGCAGCATAAGGAAATATGGCTTGCCCTACTAAACTTATGTTTAAAAGTTAGGTAAAATTTACAATTGCAAGTTTACACTGTAAAGTCTTTCATCTCAGCTAAATCGAGTAACACTGCAGTAGTCGTTGTTTAGTTGCCCAGGGTGCCACCCTCTTGAAAATGGTAACCAAAGAGTTGACCGAAAAGTTGGGTGTAAATAATTTTACCCTTAGACCACGGCCTACCAGCCCTAAAGATTTTAATATTTTATCTATTAACTCCGGCCGTGAAAGCTTTCGTACTTATTTATACCATTAAACACTTTAACATCAAAATGTGAACTAGCACATGACTTTGCTGCCTCACCAAATTATACTGTAATCTCCGTAGGCAACCTTAATAACACTGCGGCAAAATGAAGCCTGTTAACTTTATATTGAAAAGTTGGGTTAAACTTAGAATCGCAATGTTATACTATAAACCCTTTCATCTCAGCCGAACTGAGTAAAACTGAAGAAAGCATATAGAAGTTTGGTTAGTATTACTATTTATCTTGCAACCAATGAAATGTAAAAGAACACACGCGGTACAAACTTCACCGTTGCACAGGAAAGAAATCGAAAAGCGCAGCCACAATTCCTGAAACATGAAGCACAGCTGAAATTCTAGGTACATTCAAGAATCTCACTCAGCCATTTGCGTGATACAATTCTGCCCATATACCCTTAATAACCCTCCCCCTTGGGGGAAGTCGCCCGAAGAAGCCTCTAGCTTCATACCATAGAAATAATAAAGAACACATTAAAACCAGTAGGGCTAAACTCAGGGCGATCAGTTTAAAATAGCCTCTTTTATCCCAGGAAATTTAACTGAAGCAAGCCGGCATACTCATCAAAGCCCAAGCAGCCGCAGCGAGAGCAACCTCTCTTCTCCACACAACGCACAGGGACTCTCACTGTCTCCGAACCCACGTGCTGCCTGCCAGATCACTTGACGAAAAATCAGCGGATTGGCAAACGCACGTCAGAGAGGTAACCTAAGTTCGCCAGAAAGCAACACCAACCGGCATAGCCTACAGTAAGAGATGGATCGAAAACAGTAATGCTTCGTAAATCGTTATTTCATAATATGTTTAATGATCACCTGGTTACACAAAATTATATAAAGTCCATACAGAATGAAGAGGACGACACGGCTATTTAGAGAAAATTCAAGGTATGTATATTATCAGGAATGCACGTATCTTAAACTTATAAGATTTTATCAAAATCATTAAGCTATTTTTGAGACAATGAAAAATAAGAAGGATAAAAGGTCCGTGTACAATGCAGTTTGGTGGTAGGGACTTTATTTAAAATCTTTGTATGGGATACTTAAACGTTGCCTGGGGCAAATATGAAATAGAAACTACACATTCCTATTCGTAATAATACATACATCTATAGCGAAGTATTGCGTCATAGCATACTGGGTTGGAATGTGGTACTGCAGTACCCAGCCAGTATGCGCATGGTTTTGAGTCTGTGCCTTGGGAGTGCGAATTTTTGCTCCTACGTGTTGTACCTTATAGCATCGTGAGAAATTTGAGAGCTACAATAGGTGGCTATATGTAGGTGACGGAAATCAACATTCCGGCTGGAGGAAGCGTGGTGCTGACCACAGCTGCTAGATGATTGTTCCTCGTATTCCTGTATGCGTGAGGCCAGCAGTCTTATTGGTCGATCCAAGACCGCCAGGACTGACGTTCAAAGATCTTCATCATCTAAAGTAAATCCGAGTATTCGAAACATCAAATCGCATAAGTCTCTGCTGCTTTCTTAACTGTAAATTCATACAGCGGCAATTGTGCTCTCACACTGAAGTGAAACATCCCAGTCTAGTAATTGTTTTCTCCACATAAAAATCTATCTTAGTATTACCACGAGTGGTTCTAATTTTTTGATAATTAAATTCAGGTTAAAAATACTTATCATGATAATGTGACAGCATGCCATAAAAATAGAGCTTCTAACACGAGTTAAAAGCTTTAGATTATCACATAGTACGATACCTTCATTGTGACAAACTTTGGTTTCAAGTCCAATCACATGGTAATTATCCTTTGTATTTTATATGTTTAATAACTCGACTTGGTTTGATTAGGCTTTACTTTTGATAATGTCTTTTTACATGTTTAATTTGTCATACCGCTCACATTATCCGTTCACAATACAATTCGTCATACGTCAATTTATTTCAATTCGTTGTAGAGTTAACGTGTACGTTATATTGGCAGGCTTTCGCTTTCTTTGATCTAAAACGTTATTCTTTTATCTAGTGTAACCTACATAAAGATTAAATGACGAAAATTATGAATTCAGAAGAAATGGAAGAGCCATGTGAAATTACAGAAGTAGCAGGCATATTAACACTAGGAGTACTTGCCCAAAAAATTCAGAAAGCAATATGACACAGTATTTAATCGCAGCTTGTGTAAGACAAAAAATGTTGAAAATAATTTCAATGAAAATGGCTGCTAGCGAATCAACAAAACATCAATAGAATTGACATCTCGCTGTTTTAACGTCATTTCTCTTGTTTCAAGAACCGCTTCTAAAGCGATCTTGTTAGTTTCAGAAATCAATATATCATTATTGATTTTTTTACAAATTCCAGCGTTGTCTAAAAAATAGTAAATGCCACACGTATTAAAAGTAGTTTTGTTTTGCTCGTAGGATTGCGAAACGAAGGCCGTAATATCTACTCGCAAAATAAAACCCTACTTTTATCACTTGTATCATAAACTACAGAGTGATCCAAAAGACTCCGAACCGACTGCGCGGTGTTTTTCCTGTCCGCGTCTTCAGCGCTCGCTGCCGTCTGCGATATCATAGAAAGGCGCGGATGAAACCATACTACATTTTTAAAACTACCTTTAAAGGCTTTACTTACCATCTTTACGAAAGGAGATGCTGAAACTGGCCACCGTCGTTGTCCATACATTTTTGGCACCTCTTTAAGAAACTATCCATCATTCACCGTAGTTCATGTTGAGAAATTTCCTGGCGGATATTTTGTTTTAATTCTTCCAGGGTGCATGGGTTTTTCTTGTACACTTTATATTTTAAGTTATCCCGGATGGGTATTTTATGAGCAATATTACCGGCTACGGTGTTTTTCCACTCGGCGTGTGGAAATATGATAAAAACATGGTAACGCTCTGCTGCTATAAACAAAGTCACGGTGTTGTAGTTTTGCTCTGCAGTGTGAAGTGCAGTTTTAAGTTGATGGTGATGTGATGTAGTTCAGTTATTACGAGTTATTTATTATTTTGTCCTATACATAGTCACAAAGTATATTATGGCTCAGTATATGTTTTCTACTGCACAGCGTGTATTTATTTGTGATTCGTATGTGTTAACTCGGTCAGCTCACCAAGTGAAACTACGATTTTCAGAAAGATTTCCGGGTGTAAAAATTTCAGGCCGTACAACAATCCACGAACCTTACAGTTCAGGCCACAGGAAGTGTTCAGGCTAAGAAATCTAAGAGACGGCTTTCGGTTCTTACCGAAGAAACATTAAACGACATGTGTCATCCTTTGGAGAATTCCCCCCAAATATTCCAAGATGAATAGTTTCCTAAAGAAGTGCCAAAAATTTATGGACAACGACGGTGGCCAGTTTCAGAATTTCCTTTCATAAAGTTCGTAAGTAAAGCCTTTAAAAGTAGTTTTAAAAATGTTGTATGGTTTCATCTGCGCCTTTCTATAATAGTAGCAGACTGCAACGAGCTCCGAGGACGCGGACAGGAAAAACACCGCGCAGGCGTTTCGGAATCTTTTGGCTCACCCTGTTCTATTCTACCTTCGATCTCGAAATAATTATCATGACAACAAGCAGAATATGAAAGCTCAATTAGATTGCCAAGAAAAGCGTAAGCGTGAAGAGGATTCGGTCAGATGATTACAGTGAAATAACAATTTCTTAGGCTCGTTCGGCGCAAAATTCTGAAAACTGATTCCATACAACCTTTTTGTTTCTTTCTGTATTAAAGATAAAGTTTGATGAACGGAAACCGGGGCAGAGCCACGCAGGCAAGCCATCGGCCCCTTGTGCTTCTAACGTGAACCCTGGGAGGGAAGGATGTGGGGAAACCAGACCCAGCTCTGACCGAAAACACCCAGAGGCGGGTATTCAACCAAGCAGTATGTGGACGACGTTAGGAAGAAACCTCACAGAGCGCACAGCCACCGACCAGCCGTAACCCGCCGTACACCGTCGCCTGGTCATACAACTCTGAAACAATAACAAGGAAGATGGTGGGTACAGTAAATGAGGAGCAGGAGAGATGTGTAAGAAGATGAACCACATCTGCATTTGCCTGCCGACCCGATGAAACCACAAAAAACCCATGGGTCAGAGTGCTTGGTCGCCGGGGATCGAATCCGGGACCTCCCGAATGCGAGTTGCATACGTTACCGTGGCGCCATATCATTCGGTTTCTTTCGGTATTAATGTGACGTTAGATCTTTCACCGCTTCATTTATATTTGAAATTAGACCATCGGATGTCGTCATTTTTACAGTTTATACCAACTGCCAATAGCAAACAGGAAAATTCATGAGAATAGGCTTCCTAGACCCCTAGGTGAATCGATGCAGAGTTTATAGGAATAAAAAATGAATGTAGGAGAAAACAATTATCAGCTTATTAGCTTTTGAGCACCATGCTGTAAAACTATCTATTAAGTTTAATTCTGATTGTTAAATTAGGCATCAGCGTGATCATGCATTGGGTGAAAGGCACTCGGGTGTAATAACCGGTGTAATTTAGACATCCTCTGAATAATAATGTCTAACTCTTTTCTGCATCTTTGGTAGTTTTTTTGGTAAAAGATCCATTTGGGAAACGACAAATAATTCTGGAACTGTATGTAGCTTTCACCTGTGATAGAATTCCCCTTCATCGTGTTATCCGTCGTTGAGTTTAGAAAAAAGAAGATTCATTACGTAAGCATCTGGTATTCCATATCGTTTTTGGTCCGAAGCTCGTTATATTCATAAGTGGAGGTTAGCGATATGAAGCGCGTTGGTCCGTGAACGAATATTGATATCGCTGATTGCGGTGGAATTGCACGAGTTTGGATAACCACATGCTCCCGTTCCAACTTTTTTCCTTTGCAATGCATAAATAAAAGTTTACATTTGATGCAAATAAATTACGAATGCAGTATGCTAACGATTCAACATTTTAAACATACATCGGCACGCCGCTGCACTAATTGCATTTTCTTCCTGTGAAGCATTTGCATGAATATAGATAGGGTAGCGAAAGCAAAGTTAATTTTAGCTAACAGTTGTTGACATTGTTTTAAGACATTAATATCCAATTATAGCAATCGCATGTCCGCAGCATTAAGTAACGTTCTGACATCCATCTTGTGTCAGTTGTTTCTGGAAGTTTCAAGATTTCATTATCTACCAGCTGTAACAAAGTTTCCAGCGAATTTCTCACTTCTTGAGAACTGACAATATCCTCCTCCTTAGTTGCTTCGAGCGGCTCAAGTAGTTTATTACCTGGTCACTGCGTGCAAGTAGAGTACAGACAGTACAATGGGGTATGTATTGGTCTTAAAAAATGTCACAAGTTGACACTCATACATCACAAGGGTCAGAAAAATCGTATGGACGTACATAATACACTGTACTCCACATATTTACTCTATATTTGTTACATTGCACTTTAAGGTTAATAGTTTTTATAACAATTAAAAAAGGAACAGGAAACTAGCAACAAAAAGCTCACAAACAAAACAGAAGAAGGAAATGAAGAAAGAAGAAGAAGAAGAATGAAGTTGTGCTCACGCACATGCTGTTATTTTACTTGAAAGTAAACTATCTGGCCCTCACTGAGATTTACGTCTAGATCTTCGCCACACTCCTTCGCATCAAGTCAATCTTACGCGCAGGAAGCTGATGGCGTGTTAGAAATTTTGGAATGTGCTACAGTGTAGGGCGTAAAGAATCTTTGAGAGTTAGGTTGTATCCTTAATAATAATAATAATAATAATAATAATAATAATAATAATTTATTGTTCTCCACAGGTCATGCAATGATATCAGACATGTCTAAATCAATTAACAAAGTGCACTCTCATAATTAAACCAATACGGTTTCCTACCTCATTCATACACTCGCAAATAAATAATATAATTATATACAAAGAATTATAATAAATAATAACTTGTAAGTTAAATGCATTAACATTTAAACATTCAGCTAAGAATCATGTTTATATACATTGGTCAATTTTAAAATTCTGAAATTTAACCTGATGTTTATGCGGTCAATCTCATCTATTATAATGTATTTTAATTAAAACTACTTGATCATAAAATGTTTAAAATGAACAAGTGAAGCCAAATACGCAGAATTATGTAATTTATTAAAGGCTTTAATGCCTATATATTGTGATTTATGTAGTTTTATGTTGTCACTTCTCTAATGTTCTCAATATCACTTCTCCTTTTTATTAGTCTAACTTCACTGGGATCTCATCTGGTTCACAGTGTCACTTTACTAAGGTGAACTAGTTCAATTCCCCGTTATTTCACTTCCTTCATGACCTATCCTCTTCTTTTGGACGGTCGCTAGCTGGGGAGTCGAACACAAGACCTTCAAATCTCACGCTCCGCAGCAACACCTGTTACACACCACAGCAGTCGTCATAAACTCTCTCGGAGAACGACACCCCTTGTCGCACCGAAAACTCATTCGCCAACTCGCTCACTCATTGACTGACTCCTCACGCGAGAACGCTCGCTTATATAGGTAGTAGCAATTCCACAGAACATTCTGAACTATTCGACACATATTCTGGAAGTAGGGAAAAGAAACTTCCCAAACGTTATAGTTATCTACCAAGAGTGCTTCCGGTGTTAACGCTGGCAAGCGCTACTTATCTTCGACTAACCGACGCCGACCTCCGGATAACCTTGAGTCATAGTCGCTGAGTCACAATATGTATAATGATGTTGTATTTTATTAAACCTAACAAGGGGAATATCTATCCGGAAGGCTATTCTCCTGAATCTGTGGAGGAGGTGATCCAATCCTCTATCAACATTTATTTTGATTTTTTGGTCATCTGATTTAGCAACTTTTCATTTATTAACTCATGCCTTATTTAAACATTATTATTCAAGATACAACAAAACTGGTTAACTTCATGTAATTATATTAAATAAATTGAATTTCTTTCACTTTGGCGGCGGTTAATGCAATCCAGAAGCTTCTGGACTGAAAATGTGGAACACAGTTGGCCCTACAAGTTGCCTATTCTAAGATACAAGCTGCCACAAAGGGCTTCTGCACGCGGAATTGTTCCACTTTCCACAGTTTAATTCTAATGTCGTTTATTACTCAAAAAAACATAACGCTTGTTATAACTATTGAATTCAGTTTTCATTTAAAAAAAAAGACGTTACTTGCCTCAAATCGTAGCTGAGATAAAGTTAACGTTCAGGTAATGATATTTTAAAATTTACTGCTTTTTGATTGTTCATCATGTGTGTTCTGAGTGTATTTATGCTTAACGTTAAGTTCACATTTACATTCAGTGCAGCGAAAAAAGCGTAATTGGCTGACACAATCGTTTATAAATATAATAGTATGTCCGTCAACAACCCGCGACATTTGTGTGTTAACTATACATATAGAGTCATTAACAGGTCTTAACATTTATCAATGTCATAAATGCAAGAAGTTACTTGATACGCGATACGGAATAATATTAACCACGGATTGGAAAACAGTAGTCGTAGAAGCTCGTCTTCGTGAATAAGCAAAAAATAACACGAAATAGCTATATTTAATTACCTTCTGTATATACCAAGGAAGACCAGCAGCACAGTCATTAAAGACAACGAGATTATGTCCACTACGCTAAAAAGTGCTTGGGGCTATTGAAGAAAGTAGCTTTGCCACATACATTGAAGATAATAGGTTTACATTTTATTCTAGCCATTTACAGAAGTAAATGAGATTTTAATAATTTTTAAAAGTAAATAAATAAAGAGTCGTCCTGTATATAGATCTATATCATTCAGAAGTATTCATGAATGTTGATGCCCTTTCTGTATCTGTATGTACGTGAAAAAATCATCACACTATTGCAATTCGTGAAACGTCTCAATTTTTATTTGGTGCTAAGATGACAATAACATAGTCACTTCACTATTTTTTTCCAATTTATTTGAAGAGAAATTTCTTTACAGCAGTGTGCTTTCTCGTACAATTGGGTACGTACCTACACGCCAATTTTAGGGAAATCTAAAATACGCATAGTTCTGCAAGAACAAATCAATTATCATATGTATTATAGAGAAAGCTACTGCCTCTATTACGTTGGAAAAAATTGAAGCAAATTATCAGAAAATAATAGGCACAATTTGAGTAAATATGTATATCGAATTCTGTATAGGACAACTGCCATGCACCGGACGATTTCCCTAGCGAATGTAATGCATATGCTTCGGGCTTCATGGACTGTCGATGCACGAAGCGTTTCACTGTAGCTTTCGCAGTTTACGTATGGTTACTATACAGCTTCAGCTTTAGGCTTAGCAGAACAGAAATAGTTCACATATTTTGTTTTGTCTGCCAATTTTTATTCCATTTTTATTATTTTTTAAACTGCAGAAGAGATTTTTTAAACTGAAGAGCACTTGTGTGATATCAACATTCATTATTTCATTCCATACCCTTTATTATTTCGTCACTATCCAAATACTTAGCTTAGCTACAACAGTGTTTCCTTTAATTATCTATTTGCCATCACTCATTCGCTACCATTTCGAATTACAGACAAACTTTATAGATCTGTTGGAAGAAATTAAAATTGAATATTTGTAAGATTGTTCTTGGTCATTCAAGAAAAACTAAATATATGAAAATGTTTCTGCCTACGGTACATTAGTTATGCCGTAGAATTAATTTACCTCATTAGATTGTCTAAATAATTAAAACTGAATAAATAAATGCATTTCATAACACCAATTTTAAACACTTATCTTGGATCATTTTCGGAGTGTGGTTAACTTCACCAAATGAGGCCCTTGTTTAGAGTTTCTGCAGCAAATATTATTTTTCTCTGAGATATGTGTAACCTTGCTTTCTAAGCTTTCCGTAGCTGTTTTCAATTTATGCAGCATTCAATTATTAATACTGACGAGACGCATGAATGAATACTCATTTTATTTGAGAGGGAAGATTCATAGCGTACGTTCTGCCAAAAATGGCAATGTTTGCCCATAATATTAAAATCTGCATGTAGCGTAGTTTAGAATAACTGGAGCGATTGATACGTGTCTTTACACATTAGAGCATATCTGAAAAAGTTGTTGTTGACCATTAAATTAAGCAGAGAAATATTTAAAGCTGAAATCACACCAAAAACGAGTGACCGAGTACTCCAATCTAGTGACTCACTGTAGGCTTGTAACAAACTTATTCTTGTACCACTAGGAATAAAGTTATAAAACGCAGATACTCCCAAATAATTAAAATATATCACCCATCCGAAATATGGGATGAACAGTGTGGTATTGGAAGAGGACAATATTCATAGTGTTACGAGAATTCCATATAAGACACGAGAGATCAAAACTAATATTCGTACAGGGATTATTTAATTAAGCAAAGCTTTTGATTTTATAAATATAAACTTTCGTTTCGGAAGATGGACGCAAGAGAATACCCCTTGTATATTTTAGAGAGGAATAAAACTGTATATTCAAACTCGTTTACGGTGGAAAAAATTGAACCAAATTAACAGAAAACCGTAGTACTGAAAGCTCAAGGTCATGCGTTAACTCAGAAATTCGAATAACTAGAGATAAAACAAGATTAGCCTAGCTCTTATTCTTTTTATCTGAATTCTACATGTCCAACAGGAGTACAGCTGAGTAAACATTATTATTGATACCTTATAACATATTCTGACGTATTAAAAATTAGATAGCAAACAGTATCTACCATGTCTGTAAAAATCTGATGTGTTACACTCACATGACTTTCTCTACTCTTGTACAAACTATTTTTACAAACGCTTATTCTCCATATGATTCATGCTAATCAAGATATCAAGATGTTAATCTTGTTTCTAATTTTCTTGTAGATGCAAGGGAAATTGGTAGGCTTAAAGCGATAGTCAAATATTTTAAGAGCTGGTTGATATGTGGAGCATTCCATTCTCTTTGCATTAGCAGGACAAAGAAAATGAATAAGGAATTCCCATTTGAGAAAAAGTATAAGTATTGGAAAATTTAAGGGAATAACAAGCAATATATCGAAAATGGTTCACTCAACAAACAAATGTAAATGACATAAATTATGCATCTACATTTTTTGTGTAGTAAAATTTTGTCTATCTCTTATGGTTTACCAGTTATGCAAAAGTCATTCACAATGAAGAATACTTTTGGAGACATTCCCAGAAAATTCAAGATATAATTTTATTTGTCATCAAAGTATCTTAAATATATTATATTTTAATCAAAATCGTTAGTCATTTTTGAGAAAATTAAAATTTTCGAAAAATGTTCCATGTAAAGGGTAATCTGGGGTGGGGGGATTTTCTTGAAAACCTTCATGTCACATCTCAGGAAGATACTGAGCCTAAATACCAAGTTTGGTGTTTATCTGACTGTTCATTTCTGAGTTATGCTGTTCACAGACAGACACACAGACACACACACCCACATGTTTCCAAAAATACTTTTTTTGGATTCAGGAGACCTCAAAACATGTATTTCCGGTGAATTATCGGTATCGGGGTGGAATTTTTGGGTGGAATGCAATACTTCCTCTACTTACTATACGTAGTAGAGAAAGTAAAAATATCAAACACGAAAAGGAGAGAGAGAGTTGTTGCTCCAAATCGGCCACATAGGCAATATCTCAGCTGTCTTGTTCGGTATGATTTAGATTTCTCTGCAACAAAATGTTTTACAACGACAAACCCATAGAAAATAAGGTACATCAATTTTAATCATTACCGGTATTGTAATAAGAAATAGCAGAAACCAACCAAGAAAAGAAACTTAGCGCTTTATAACCTGGTGTACTATATTCGTTACAACAGTGTTTTTTTTAGTTTAGCTCATTTAATGTGCTTTTTTATAATTTAATATTATTCCAACTTTCAGCAATAAAATTAAGCTATTTATAGCTTTTTATATTATAAAAATATTGCATTATTTCAATAAAATTGTACTTTTTTGTATAAATAAGCAAAATCCATGTGACTGCAGTCAAATTTAGCCCCATCAACATCCAAACGTGCCATTACACGTTTACTTGGGCCCTTCCCGTCTTTTACCATACTGCACATTTGACTGCAGTTGCTGGGCTTCGAACTTGCGACGTTTGGCTTTGAATGGATGCCAGTTCATTTCGTATCGCTCTAACGATCACGCCTCGGCTGTGGTGCAGGGATATAAAAGCCGGTTTCGAAATTAGAGGAACAGAGGCATATGTAGCAAAATAATTCGCCAATAGAGGGTTAATTAAAAGGTAATGGCAGTCTTAGTACTCTTGCACGGTATCGATCCATCGTTAAGATAAAAGGGAATAGGCAGAGATGACTTTAGAGATGTAATAAGGAGGTCTAACAGCAAACCAAAGTATTGGAAAAAGTCTTATGTCTTGCATTCACATGACTTTTCCTACTCACTCTTCTACAAACTATTCTTACAAAAGCTTATCCTTGTATCTACTTCTCGTTAACTGAGATAAACTTTTTTACGCATTTATACATTTCGTTGTAGGTATAAGGATACAATAAATTAAAGCGATAGTCAAATAAGTATAAATTATTTCAAAATTCAAATCAATAACAAAGAATATCTCGGAAATGATTAGAGCAACAAAAAATATTTTATATCAAATTGTATGCTTTAACGAGATCTACATCTTTTATGTAATACGATTAGCGTTACAGTTTATCAATTATACTAAATTCTTTCAGAATGAAGGGGTCATCACAGGATATTCCCAGAATATTCGAGATGCAGAGTTTGTTTTTCATTTAGTATCTTTAATAAGTGGTACTTTAACCAAAATCGTTAGAGCCATTTTTAGGAAAATCAAAAATATAGAACATTGATCCATGTAAAGGGTAGTTTGGGGTAGGGGAATTTTCTTTAACATCTTCGTGTCGCACTCTTACAAGATGCTGAATTTAAATAACAGGTTTGGTGTTTAACCGATTTTTGTTTTCGGTTATACTGCTCACAGGCACAGACACACACGGGTCTTTTTCTAAATATTGTTTTGGATCAGGAGTCTCGAAGCGTGTATTTCCGCTGAAACCTCGACATCAAAGTTTTGGGTGGAATACAATACTTCCTCTTGCCTACTTTAGACAAGTGAAAGAGAAAGTAAAACTTAAGCATTTAAAAGTTAGGGAACATAATTAAAGAACATAAGCATAGTTGAAACAAACACCTTCATCGTATGGTCGAAAAGTAATACCAATATTAACACAAGCATGCGGGAGAAAAACATTGGACGCCTGAGAAACAAATGGAAATAACGAACACAATAATGAGCTGTAGTAGGCATTGAGCATAAAATGAGAGTAGACGAACGAATTCCAAATAATATAAGCAAGAGTTGCCTTGTGAACGCCACAGCTGAGGTAAAATTAACGAATGTACTAAAATGCCATCACAAATTGTAACATGACTTCAGAAAAGTAACTCTTAGGATGCATTTCTTCATGCTTGCAGCCACCACGAATATTTTGGCATACAAATTATCGAAGTCAATTTCTCTATTGATTTTTCTAATGCAGCGTCATATTTAATTCTATATATAAAGTTGCTATTGCAAATATTAATCTTTTCGAAAAGGAAAGCATTTTACTCGTACTTCCCTTGTCTTTCCTTTCTTTTATCTGTTTTAAAGCATGGTTCGCTTCCACTGCTGCACTTCTGTTGAGCCCTAATTTATGTTCCACAGTAAGCCCCCGGATTTCCCAGCAGTCCTTTTTTTATAAAAAAGAAAGGTACAGCTACAAGTAACCATCTCCTTTGGAACAATGAATTGCGAAGCGGAGGAACATTTAAAGCCCGATATAATTCCCATTATTTTAGCAGCCGTGAATTGGTAGCGCCTTTTACGAGAACAAATTCCATCTGTGAAGGCGCTAACGTAATAATTGCTGGGAGATATTTTATAGCACAGACCATTCTCAAATTCTTTCAATTATAAGGGATTCAGAGCTCAATTAGGCAGTCCTTGTTAATCAGTCCTTTAATGTTCTCGGTCACTGCGCTGTGGATAATAATGAACGTTTAAGCTACTCCAATCCTGCAAAAGTGGCACCGAAATTTCCTGGTATTCCATTTCCAAAAAGAGAAACTTTATTCGTCTGGTTGATGAGTTCAGAACAACAGGATCACTAAACGCTAAACCCAAGAAGCGAAAACGAAATCTTATAAATATAGAACAAAATTGACCAAATTGTTTGCGAGGAATTCTAAAAAAGCGCTCATAGGAATAATTTTCACACCATAGACGAACTTAAGGACAATATAAAAACAGAAATTATGAACATTACGCAATAATAACTTATACGTGTGAATAGAAATTTCATACAAAGATGCCAATAATGTCTTGATACAGGTGTATTCATACTAATACGGTTAGTACTCATTATAATGCATGTTACTATCACTCGTAAGTAAGAAACGCGGGAGTTACGAAACGAAAAACCTCTAGTGTAACAGACAGTGTGCACAGCACGTATACGCGCGATCCATGGTCTCGCCATAAAAGTATCACACTGCAGCGAGAGTTGGACAACAGTGAAGAATGAACAGTACAGTACACTTGAGGTATCTGCGGAGAATACGTGAGAAAACGAGAAGACATAGGATCAGGAACGATAGAACTAAAGAGGAACTACAAGACAAGCCAGTAAACAGGAGAATAGGAGAGCAACAACTTGCCTGGTATGGACACGTTATTAGAATAAGAGGAGCATCGGGAGTTACACCGACATATGGAAGCAAAGCCTCAGGGACAAAGACTTGTAGGAAGACCTAGGATGGCATGGGAGAAGCCGTGAAATAAATTGAGTTTTATTTATGGACGCTCTTTAACTACTATTGTCCTTAGCGTCCCATTCTATATTGGGTGTGAAAGACTGGTAATTTTCCTCAGAGGCCTCTTTATTTATTTATTTATATATTTATTTATTTGTGCTAGCAATCTTCCTTAGAATATGGCTATACATCAGCCCAAGCTGTTATCTTGCCATATTCTAGCCATATTACACTCTTATTATAACAAAAAATGGTGATAATAATACAATAGTAGTAAAAATAATAGTAATGATACCAATAATAATCTTATAGTAATAATATTATAATAATAATAATAATAATAATAATATACTAATAATAATATAATTACATAACTTAACATCACTTGATGAAATTAATTTACATCTCTTTTTATTGTCCATAACCATTTCTTTTTAACTTTGGACAAGTATTCTCCTACCTTTTTACTATCCTTGTTAAAAATCTTGCTTAAAGCTACTTTCCTGTCCCATTTTAACCATTTCCCATTTATAGCTTCCTTTCTCCAATGCTGTGTACCTTTACAGTCAAAAACGATATGTTCTAAATCTTCTCTTTCCCCACATATTGGGCACTGATTCTGTGGGAATCCATTTCTCATTCCTATTAATCTCCATACACCTGCTCGTGCCCAGGCAATACTTTCTCTTTGTTCCTTATTTTAGTTATCCACATACTGTTCTCTAGCCCATACATTTTTTATTAATATATATGATTCCAAGGAACGTTTGTTCCCAATGTTGCTAAATAAATTTTGTATCTCTATATCTTCAAACCTCTGCCTAGCTTCTTTCCAAAAACCCTTAGCATTATTTTCCCTCCTTCTCCAGATTTCCCCTAGACCACTATTTACCAAATTAGTTTGTATACTATAACTCCACCCATTCTTCTTTAAGCTCCTTTCTTGGAATTCCAAACACTGCCTCAACAAGTTCTTCTCTTCTAAATTTAATAGTCTATACCAATATTTAAGAGCTCTCTCCATTATTACCCCTTTCCCCCCAGGCCTCTTTATCAGGCTTGAGGTTCTTTTACGTGCCGTAAATCTACGGCTTTACTTCCCTTCCAAAGGAAGCCGTGCTAAGGAATTTTACGCTCGAAAAAATCCATCGCCCTCCGCCGGGTTTGAACCCGCGTTAGCACGCTACCACTAGTCCACGGAGGACGACTGGGGGGGGAGCACAGAAGCGTTATGTAACACGAGATCATTTACACGTTACCATCATAACTTGTGGTATCTGACGTGAGGCAGAGGTTTATTTCTTTGAGCACATCAGAAGAGCCGGCACATAACTACTAGAAGTTCTAGCTGTTCCTTGAGTTCGCTTGAATAATATAAGCGGAGATGTCATGTATGAACATAAGGAGTACATGAGGTCAGAGTATAGCGTCCCACATAAATATTTAATGTAGTACGAAGATTTATAACTCAAATCATTTCGTAGCAAAAGGGTGTAACCGGACACACAAGCTGCGTTCTACGTGTTTCGTACGCTCTGAACTTAGAGTCTTCTTAAATAAGGTAATCCGCCTTCCCTCTTGAATAAGTGTCATAAGCAACAGAGTACAAACCGACAGGGGCGGTAAACTGAACACCTTTATTTAAATATGCTGCCTAGAAGGAATGTAAGAAATCTAGACATGTAACCTATGTTCCCCCAGAAAGGAATCAAAATGTAGGATTTAATTGCAGAGTTAATGACACACACACACACACACACACATATATATATATATATATATATATATATATATATATTAAAATGGTCTTGCATTTAAAACAGAAATAGTTGTATCAACCTCTTATTAAAATGTCCAGTAAAACAGACATTTCTAACAACATAGCTAGCATTAGAAGGTAGTATTTGGTTTCAAAATGAATTCTATTTTGGGTTTATGCCTTGCATTAAAATATTTTAAATTTTTACATAATTTTCTTCCTCTTCTATAAGTTCTCTTGGCTATATATCCTCTTTTTGAAATTCGTTTAAGGGAGAACACAAGTTCTGTTTTAGCCAGTTTGGTTAAAATGGATTCTTTTTTTCGGATACAAAAAATGCACCTAAGATTAATATATTTTGCAGAACTTTCCTTTAGGATAGATGTAACTCATATTTTGTTACGCCATACTAAAATTCTCTATAGCCTGAATACCTCTACATGACAGACTAATTATTTTCTAACTCTTTTCCCTGTTTCTTTATATATTTACTGTAACAAAAAGAGAGAAAGAGGGCCAAACATTATTTACAATGGATTTCAAAATATATATAATTATATTTACAGTTGGAGCTTTGATATACATAAGTACAGATTTATCTTTAAAAATAATTTCCAATTCATACACTATTTTTTATTTTTCACCTAAAAAAAGGCATTGATTGCATGAAAATATATATTATACGTTTTCTTGTACGTGTTAAAACAAATTCTATTTAAAAAACTAACGCCTTGTAGTTCAGTATTCATAGGATGAGATACGCTTCATTTTAACAAATAGAATTATATATATAATTTTATAATATATATATATATAATTTTATAATATATATGTATTAATTGATATCTCAAAAATACAAATGCATACTGAAAAGGTTGTATACATATTTATTTACTAGTAAATTTTGAACAATTACTAAGTTTCTGCTGTAATAAGTTTAGAAAACCACTTTTCATACCTCTGTCTCAGCTTTTTTTACAAAAGTGCCAGCTTGAAGCAGTATTACTTGAAGCATTAGTAGTGAGATATATGTTTGTGGTTTCAGCTGTCCGTATTGAAGTAGGAAAAGTAGCTTGGTCACTTGCATATCAGTCTAGTACTAGAAGTGCCATATGCTTTCATATTGTGTTTCACCACCTCTTTGAGGTGCTTGTAAATGGCATTACCTACATGTAATAAAGCACGTTTTTTTAAGTACCTTACCAATTAGATGTCTGCATTTTACACCCCAGCTATTTTTTCTCCTTTTATTTAATAAAGGAGTCTCAAAATAATTGGTAACATAAAAGATGGTATCGTAAACAAAATACTTATTGAAGCAGAAGAATCAGATCTAGATATAGAGGTGAAGTCAACTCTAAATTGTAAATGCTAACCTTTAGTATCACACTATTGATCATGTAGGACAGCGTAATTGTTCTGAATGCACATGTTAAGGTTGGCACGATGCACAAGTTGCAGTGGTCATAAAATTCCCTGCCCAAGACGTTGCCACTGACGGGCTATAAAGTGCTCTAACTCCTGATCTCATTTCCTGAAATGCTCACAGAAAACCACAACTTAAAGCCACTCGTCGAATAGACAAGCTTTAGGACTGGACATGAAGATTTTACAAGCTTAAAGATGAAGATCGCATACATACTTGTGGTTTTCCTTTCAGATTACCGAGTGAGCTTACGTCCTGTACTGGATTTCAAAGGATCTCTAGAACTGGCGTTTATGATCAAGAAAATTCCTCCAAGAATGTTTAATAGATAATTTCTGTTTTGTTTTAAAACATTCTGTGTCCCTCTGTGCTCTATCATTAGGTCTCTGCACTTGTCACGATGTTCCCTTTTCTGTAGTGTGGTTCGCAGGCGTCAGCGTAAATGTCCACGTAAAAAGAACAAAGTGCCCCAACTCTGAATGATCTCTTGCATTATTACCTTCATTAAATACAGAATAAGTGATATATGGCGTTGATATATGGATATTGATAGAAAAAAACAGGAAAATGTGCTACAATCATTCGAAATGCGATTTCTAAGAACTGTTAGAAATATACTAGAATGGATACCAAGAGAAACACAGAAATTAGAGAAGACCTAAATATTTATAGCTTAAAAGAAAAATACGAGGAAAATAGAAATAATTGGAATGAACATTTATTGAGATTGGAAGACTTCAGAGTACGAACAAAGTTGTTAGACTATAACCAAAAACAGAAAAGAAGCTGGACGTCCATCAGAGATAGAGACAGAGCCTTCAACTGGACGGAAGAACTTAGTGATGTACCTACCGTGACGATGGTGATAGTGGTGTTGGTGATGATGATATTTATGATGACAGATAAAATTCAAATACTTTGCAACTTCGATTATTTGACGCCACTGACGCTTCTAGAGAGTCAAAAGACAGAAAAGAGGAAGTACATAGGAATTATCCCGCAGACGCGAGCCAATTAGCTCAACTTACTCCCTGCAAATCCAGCATTACTAGACACTGCTGTCGGTCGCTGCCTTATTTCTGCTTAGAACAGTTTACACCCCACCAAAGTGATATAAACGTTTGGAAGGGCGTTTTCGGTAGACTATGCCCGACAAGCCTGGAAATCGAAATTCATTCTACTGATTCCGGCCGCGAAAGCTTTGACCCTATATGTTATTTACAATTACTTTGAAATTTATTTTCAGTTAATGAAAGTTGTGAATTTATTTATGATTTTTAATATATATATATACAGATGTATCAGAATAAGCTATTGCTAATTTTCTGGAGTGATAACACTTGAAGTTAGTATGTTACTTAGAGTCAGAGAATATCTTCTGTGAGATCTGTTTATTTGATTTCATGGTACAAAAATCATGGGCACACAAACATATAGTTTGCAGGCATTTGTAGCAGTTTATATCGATGCTAGTTTGGCAAGCGGATCTATGAGGAGCCACACCTTCAGCGCCATTTTCAAGACTGGAGCAGCTTCTTCGAGATAATGGTCGGTTCCAGGCAAAGAAAGTAGATTCAGGAGGTAATCGATTATGAGAACATTGCACTTTGAAGATGAGGTTTAGCAGAGCTTTGATAATAATTAATGAACTAGCACTCGAGCTTTTATCCATTCGGTGGGCACAAGTCACATTTCTGTATGCAGAGTCTTAAGTGAGTAGAAACATACTAATTCTACATTCCAAAACTAAAAACTCGAAACGAGATAATTATTCTAAGAGCAACAATTTGCTGAACACTGTTTAAATAGCATTAACAATGAACCTGATTTTATTCAGACAAAATATAGACAAGGTAACATCTTCAAGATGTCTTTCTTTCAGTTCTTCGTTCACATCACAATAACTTGAGAAATATTATTAAGAAAATATGCTTTAATTCCATACGCTTTATTCCATCAGAAAATTAGGATAGTCATTCTGATACTACCTGTATGTGAATCATAGCTTCGCTTACACTGTCAAACACAAAATGTTCCCTGTTTATATTGGTACTGATAAATCTAGCCACACCCTCTGTCGCATTACTGTCTGTGTTCCTTGAGTGTAACTCTAGCCACTGGATTGGTAGAGTATTTTATCTCCACCAGAATATGTACGAATACTCCACGTTATTACTGAGTAATGTTAAGACATTGCATCAGCGGATTTTGGCACAGAAATGAAATAGAACATAATAAAAACGTAGAAATAATGTCGCTGATGAAAGCTCTAATATAAATGTTGACATAGAGTCCATATAATGGACTAGCTGTCGTCCAGTTCAATTACACATGCAAATAATTCATCATCCCTTCCTCTAGAACAGAGATGGCGAAAACGGGACTTGAGTCGCGAGTCATTTTGACTCGTAGGCGCCGTTCTCTCTCTGCCACTGTCCCTTTGTTTTTCACATGCTGCTGAGTGATGCAGAGCGTGTTGCATATTTGGTGACTCGCGGAAGGAAGGCGTTTTCGCCACTCTTGCTTTAGAAGACCGAATTATATTGCATTGGTTTAGCCTTTCTAAGTGTACTGTGCCATTTTGGACACACCCCTTCAAGACAGTTTAAATAACATGGAGAGGTCATCGCCCCTTCAACTTGGGCGCCAGCTGCAACACCGAATTAATTAGAATTAATTAGAACTTCCCGCTTGCAGCCAGACTAAAGAGCCACATCAATTGAAGGGGAAATAGTTCGGTGGAGCGCCGCATCAGGGGAAAGGCAGTGCTGCTGCCGCGTTCACCCCCTCTCTCCGGCGCCAGGAGTTTACCTGTGGATCTACGCAAGGACGACCAGGGACTTCGCTTCGAGCTCTCGTCGAGTCAAGATGGGTAGGAAGAAGAGCGCCGCAGCCTCCAAGCCTCCTCCTCGTGAGGAAGCCACTACTAGCTCCGCCGCCAACGATGAAAAGCTTCCAGCCTCTCCGCCGCCGCCAATCGAAGCGCCCAGCGCCATCTCTCCAGCCAGCCACACACCGCTGACCAGCGTGCCTGCACGCTACTCCGCTGTTGTCCGGGGAGTGCACCGTCAGCTCCCGGACACACTATTGCTCACCGCCGCCCAGCGCTTTTGGCCGTCTGCGGCCAAGGCGACTAGGATTCGTAATGACAGAGGTCCCACACCGCTGGTCCGTCTAACCTTCATGGAGGAGGAAGACTACTCGGCGGCCCTACACGCAGGAATGCCCTTATTAGGGCAAACCCTGGTGATTGAGGCCAGCCGCAGTGTGCGACCAACTCCATGCCGCCGCTGCTGCCTTTACGGGCACACAGACGCGTCATGCGTCGCCGCTCCCCGCTGCCACTATTGTGGTAGTGGGAACTTCACCGCAGACTGCAGGGCACACGACCTGACACACCGCCGCCGCTTCTGCGCCTCCTGTGGGGGCAAGGGGCACTACACTGGCCAGGCCGTTTGCCCACTCTATCCTCGTAGAGCCACGCCGCACTTCTCAGAGACACCGCAGATCCTCACACCTACGACGCAGAACATCATACCTACGACGCAGAACATCATCTCATCACAGGACCATACTCAGACACCAGCTTCAAACCAGCCCCTCATCGATGCCATCCAGGACCTGCATGCTGAGGTGCTTAACCTAGCTGGCAGGCTCAGCGCGCTGGAGGAGCAACTCAGCGAGCAGTTTACTGGAGTCACCGACACCATTGTCAAGTCACACGACGAGACCAAGAGACCCATCAGCAGTCACTACACTAAGCACCAAGAATCCTTGGACCAAATAAACGCCAGATGCACAACCCTGGATGAGCTCAAGTATTACTTCAAGTTTGTCCATGGCTCCAATCACGCAGAACTGAACGCACGATTCGACGAAATACTACAACACCTACCTATCCCAGCTCATCATCCACGACGAACCAACTCCCGGAGGTAACAGGCCCGGGATTGGAGCATGCATCTCCTGTTAATACAGTTAAGTCACCACCAATCACAGGTCCCTGTCAGGGCCATCGCCATGGCAGATACCTGACCTCCACAGCGGAGAATACTCCGCCACTTCTAGTTGTCACCCACAAGCAGCGGGTTTGCTTCGGCGGTACCAGCCATCATGTTCACCACGATGCCCCAAATAAATTGTGCCGTCACAGTATCACATCCTTCTTTTCCTCCTCCTTTTCCTCTCTATCCTATACTCATACTATTGTTTTTCCTTCAGACCTTTATTCCTGTTTCTCAAAAAAAAAAAAAAAACAAAGACGACCAGACCAGTTGACAAGCTTTGCTTTAAGAGCAGCACCTGCAGCCAGCTATTGGCAGCGAATACGTGATGTACGTCTAAGTTTTCCAAATTGTTAAAATTTCTTAACCTTTCATTTTTGGCAGTACTTTCTCTAAATTCCTAATCACTGATGTACATACGAGGCGTTAAAAATTGTATGTATTGTAAAATGTTGGGCTTTAAAGTTGTTGCAGTATATGAACATTATTTCTTTTTTATTGCGAGAAAGTTGAATTTTGAAGGAACGAGTGGTGAATTGTAAAGGCAATCTGTAGAAAGTTGTAAAACAAAGGAACTTTTATGTACAATTGCTAGCGAAATTGGTAACTACGTCTTAACGAAAGTTGTAAGTTCCGAATTTATTTTTCTAAATCCTGGCTTTAAGTTACTATTAAATTTTATACCAGGAGCTTTCATTGCACAGTTCTTATAATTGCTTGGTGCCTTTAATATTCTTTCTCATTGTATGCCTTTAAAGTGAACTTTTTCTCGGCGAATACGATCCACTCTTGGGGGGTAGCGTTGTGATCGGGTAGAGGGGAGTAGGTCACACCACCAGCCAGTACCAGGCCATAGTTTCGTTAACTGTTAAATTACGCTATCTACTAAAATCAATTAAGAAAGTTAATGAAAATGGTAGTAGCGTGAGGACGTATTTAATGTTACGTGATACTAGGAAGGTGTAACAGATAACACGTCACAGTACCAATCGTAGTGAATCTCTCTAAGGGAGGCGGTATCCGAACCATCCCTTCATTTCACATCGGTTATAGCATCGTTCGCTTGTACGCTTTTGTGCCTGGATTGTGTTCAAACTAATTGCATAGAGAATGATACCAGCTGGTTGAAGTCAAAAATGGGTTATCTGAAGGTGGAAATCTACGGATGAAAAATCACTATTGCGATCTAGAGTAATCACTTTTGATGCCCATCACTGTGCATCTGTTCAGATCTCAATTTAAATAATCCATATAAGTCCAACCAAATTTTGAATAAAATTCTTGGTTTGCTGCTGTTTTAAACATAAGCTTTTTGTCATATTGTAATGTAAATAACATTGAAGGAACCTGTACTGAAGACACACGAAAGCAATGTGTTAAATTATAATTATAACCTACTGAAGCATATAAGTATATACTAATCTATATAAGTATAAGGTTATGAAAGCTTTAATATTTGTGAGCGAATTTTGTGGAAATTTTCGCCTTACATCGTTACTGAGGTATTTTCCCAGATTCTCGCAGTCCTCATAACTGACAAATGCCGGAGAGTTGCCCTAATAAATATTTCCTTCACAAATTCCTTTTCATAATTACATTTAATTTCAGGAATCAACAGTGCCTGCCGCCTGTAGTGACGTATGTCGTAAAAAGGGCTTCAAACACTGCTATAAGAATTCAAAGGCTTCAAAAATTGTATAATGCCGCAGAGTTACCCTAAACGTAGGCCTGAAATATGTCCTTCTCAAATTCCTTTTCCTAATTATCATCTAATTTCAGTAATCAGCAGTGTCGCCGCCTGTAGTGACACATGTCGTAAAAAGGGCTTCAAGCACTGCTAAAAGAATTGAAAAGGTTTCAAAAATTGTTGGAATAGTCTCATTCTCTTGGCTATATACACATTATGTGCGTCCTTCAGTACGTCGCAGCTTAACGCTATCTTTAGCACTAGTGGGTCTTGTGGTGAACTTAATTCTTTACTTCCAACCTTGGAACAGCCGGTGTCTCCTAAACTTAGTCATGAGATGTAGCGGCATCTTGCTAAAACCACAGAGCAGCAGAATCAATGTTACGAACTAGTAACTGTGGTGTGCAACTTCATTTAACTTCCGCCCGTGTACATCAGATGTCGCCGTTTTAAAATTAATTCATCTTGCTAAAAATCGAGTTAGGATGTCCAGCTGATGCGAACAAACATAAAGCTGTTGTCTATGAAACTAGTAAATTTCCTGAAAGATTGTTTTCGTATGTAGTTCTGGCCTAATTCAGCAGTTAACTAATTCCACCAACAGTCTTTGGGGGGAAATGAAGCAATGTAGTAAAATACTTTCTAGAGTGATGAGGTGATACTGGACCAGAACAGGTGACCTTACTGAACGCGTGTGATGGACTATACTCTTCCTGTAGCCAAAACTAACATTTTTAAACATGTGGTATATTTGCGTTTTCGTTTTCCCTTTTATTTTCCTTTTGTTTACCTTCTGTGCTACTTACCTATGGTAAGTATTGCATTTCACCCAAAAAATCTATACCAAGATTTCACTGGAAATAAGCATTTTAAGATTCCTGTAGTCCAAATTAATCGCTTTTTGGAAAAAGGTCCATGTATCTGTAAACAGCATACCCAGCTCTAAAACCAAGATTCGCTCAATTCCGGTATTGAAGTTCAGCATCTTCCAAGGATGGGACATGAACATTTTCGAGAAAATCCCTCCACGCTAAGATGCAGTTTACAGGAAATTTTTCCGTTCCTTTTGATTTCTTCAAAAATTGTTCTAACTGTTTTGATTAAAATTTCATATGTTTAAGATATTTGCATGGCAAACAAAATATATGCCTTGAATTTTCTGGGAATAACCTGCGAAGTCCTCTTTATTCTGAATTACTTTTGTATAATTAGTAACCGTACAGGAGAAACAAAATGCAATTCACGAAAAATGTAGGTAGATCTCGTTAAAGTGCACAATTTCTGGCAAATAAAGCTTTTGTAGCCTTAACCTTTTCTGAAATATTCTGTTATTAGTTTACATTTTAAATACTTGATGTTCTCAATTATTATTGGAAAGTCGCTATTCGTCTTTTCTCGTGCTCATGTTAAGAGAATAGAATTTCAAATCTACACTGTTTTTAAAAATCTTAAAATCACTGAACCTACTGTATTCTTCTTATACCTACAAGAAAATTTGTAAATGCACATTGAAAAGTTTTATCTTGATCAACAAGAAGTAGATAGAATAAGCTTTTGCAAGCATAGGTTGTACAGGAGTAGTAGAGAAAGTCATGTGAATGTGAAGGTGGCAGTATACAAGAAGAGAGTCTGCAACATGTGGGTGGGTGGGTGGGTGGGTGTGTGTGCGTGTGTGTGTTATAAGTACGAATCCTTGTATCAAAGCGTTGTTGCGTGATAAATCTTGTTCTCAACAGATCTTATGTGAGAGAGTTTTTTTAAAATCTGCTTCTGCTAGCGACATTCCATATAACAAACTTTATATTTCTACAATATAAACAAACAAACGAAGTATCTTACATAGACGCTAGATCTTGTATGTTATAGCTATTCATATGTTTTCATAATATCTACTTAACATAGGCCTATTGAAAACATAATAGTTACATATATTGAAGTTACGTTTGGCACACAAATAAGTTTACATTCGTTTTGCCATGATTTAATCTTGACCATATGCAGCCTTTACAAGTTAGTTTTCTCGTTAAATACAAACAACTATGTGATGTTTGGAGGTTAGAATGTAGAATTTTCAGATATTACATATTCTTGTCTTGTCTTGTTCGATACAGATTTCCGTCTTTCCTCCGGACACACTTCAACCTTGAGCTTATTGTGCTACCTGTATCGTTTTATGATATCTGCATCCCTTACAAAGAAATACAGTCTCATAACACACATGGTTTCAAATTCTTCTAGTGCTAAAAACATTTTCCCAAAAGCCATATATCTCCTGTGAGCCAAGGCCTCACAAGAGCGTATAATGTGCTGGGTTGTTTGAGTTTCTTTCTTGCACAGTCTGCAATCTAAGTTACCCTGAAACATTCCCATCGTATTAAGATGTTTTTTCACAGGAGCATGTCCTATGACAAATGCAATAATTGTTCTCAGCTGAAGTCTATTACATTTAAGTAAGCTTTCAGCTCTTTTCTTACATGGTTTTCTAATAAATGGCGTACCATGTTTTTTCTGGAGTTTTAAGCCAGGTTCTACTTTGGAACAGTTCTTAATAGCTTCTCTTACTACACATCAAGAAGTTCTAGAGGCGGTCCTAGCCTAATAAATTGTGAAGTTTTTTCACTGCCACTATGCCACTATGACCCAGCACCCAGATGAGTTTAATTTCATCCTCCTTTGCCAAGCTTGTGAGCATGTTTAGGCAGTTTCAGCATTGCCAATCGAAGCGGAATTCCGCTACGCAAGAGAAATTTCAGTCTTCGGGGGACATTACGGCGAAAACCGAATAAAGGAGAAAATATAGCGACTTTTGTTAATTTTAAACCATAAATATATAACTATACTTATATAAACGTGTAAATAGTTTCAATTGTATTCTACAAAATTAATTTAGTCATTTTAATTATTACCAATTATGTAATAATGAGTGATAAAGGATACCCAACTCCTAAGGAGAAGAAGAAGAAAAAGAAGAAGAAGAAGAAAAAGGAATACCGCGGAGAATTGCAGAGAGATGAGAGGAAAGTGAGAAAATACTTGTTTTCAGTTAAGTGGTTGGAAGAAGAAGTTTTTTCGAAATGGTTGCAACCAGTTATAGAAGGCTGCGCAAAAGTAAAGTACAGAGCATGTAATGTTTCGGGAACAAAAAGTAGGTTCTTTTGAAATACTGTGAAAGCCAGAAAGACATGAAGACCCTTAAAGCTACTGACAGAAAGACATTTCTCAGGTAATTAGTAAATTTATTTATTTACATTTCACTAAAAAATGTAAGATTTATTTTAACTTAATTATTCACCTAATCAAAATATAAATTACCGCCACCAAAATAGAACTAAATTAACAACACAGAGAGTATCAACACAGAGAGCTTTATTCGTCTAACGTTCAGGATCAATGAGTCAGATGTTGTTTATAAAGTGTTCAATACGAATTACAGCTGTCGAGCGATATTTCTACACATGCATTTCCTATGTATTTCCTAGTTCTTGGCAAACCTGAGTCTATTCTCAGCTTCTGAGCGTGTCCCAGCCTATAGAGTGCCTATATATTGCCTTCTTCACTACAACTAAGTGCAATGGAGTCGGGTTCAAGGGTGTCTCCATTGCTGCAGTAGGTGTTGTTTTCATGACTCCTATAACAGCCATACATGCTGTTTTTCGAACTTTATTTAGTTGATGTTTAGAGCCTGTTTGAAGGTCCTTAAGCCACCTAATCAGTACTCCATAGGTTATCAATGGTATAATTATCCTGGTATATATCCAATGGATCATAGCAGGTTTTAATTTCCATCTTTTACCATGCGTACGTCGAGCTACTTCAAAGGTTGTTTTCGCACGTTTTATTGTTTTCTTGAAATGTTGATTCCAGTCCATCTTGTGATTCCAAAGTATTTGACTTCTTCACACATTTTAAGTTCTTTACTTTGAAGATGTAGAGATCCTAATCATTTGTCTCTTCTTCTGGTAAGTGCTACTATGACTGTTTCATGAGGACTAATAATTAAGCCTTCCATCACACAGCCCATTTTGTCGCAGTATTCAGGGCCGATTGCATGAGTTTCCTGACTGTTCCGGTGTATTTATCTCGAACTATAATGATGTCATCAGCATAGTACGTGATATCAACGCCTAGGTTACTTGCATAAACAAGTAGCACATCAACCACCAGGTCCTATAGTAGGTGATAAACACTTCACCCTGTGGACAACCCTCATGACCTTTGCAGCTAGGCTACTATTTCATGAGATTTGTATGAACTAGAGCTGCTTCATATTTCGGTATTGATTCGTACCTTTTTATGTAACTAAGCCAATTTCTATTATCATAACTACTTTCTGTTGAATTTGGTATCAAATTAATCACTTTCGGTCTTTTCCCAAGAGCGTTTCTAAGGTTTCCTTTTCGTTTACTTTGAGAGCAAACATTTTCTGTGGAACTTAATCATAATAGCATGCAATGTCTCCACAGTCTCCACTCTAGAGCTAGCTATAACATGAAAGTTTATTCTTTGTTTCATATAGTTCCGAATAAGTTTGGTAATTGTAGCTGTGGTACAGACGCTTATTCACGGATTTCAATGTTGGTTTTCTCATAATTATAGTGCAGGTTAGCAGATGAAGATTTTAATTTTCCTTGATCATGATAAACAAAGCAAGCGACTTGCTTGTACGTTGTGCAAGGCTACCTGCGCAGCGATCTTTTGGACACTACCCTGCACCATTATCCCCACCATTTTCTTAAACATTTTCCCAGCTTGTAATACACACTTTATATAAAATCCAAAGTTTTATTAGTGTTTAAAATTTATTGTTTAAAAGGTTATTTTGAAACGTCATAAATAGCATCGAGTCAATCGTTAGATTAAAATAGTTCCACAAAAATTCTTACTAAGTCTCTTAATAAACATGAATAGTAGATAGATAGATAAGATATCTTTATTGCTTTCAAATCAGTGAAGTTATTACACAAGTATTAATGCATGGATAATTGACCGTGCATGCATATTTAAGATAGAAGTATGGTGACAAATAAACAACAGAAAAAGAAAACAACACAAACAGAACAAGAAACAGGAAAATAGAAATAAATTACCTTTGTCTAACTGAACAAATTTGACCTAGCTTCGTGCACTTTAGCCAAAAATTGCTCAGGTTTTGCCAATTCCTCTGTCAACCAGTAGCTCCCAACATGCCAATCTTTTTCTTTGAGTTTAATTGTTCGCTGGTTCTCCCACTGTGCACATTCGGCCAAAATATGTACCCAGTCCTCCTCCAAATCATAGAATGGGCAGACTCTCCTGCCAGAATCGTCAGTCATTTTCTGTGCCCTCCAACCCCCCAGTCTAAACCATACCATGCCTGATCTTTCCTTTCTTCCTAAGTATATATGCCTCTTTATCCCAATTCAATTTTATTTCATTTGCTAGACTTAGAGAAAGTTTAATTTTACAATCCGATTCTATTCCTGTTGGTTCATGTCTCTTAGTCTTCTTTTGTCTCATTTCCATATGTTTTTGTCATTTGTTTCAGCTCTTTGCCATACTGGCCCCATGCTTATTCTCGGCAAGCCCCTTTCCAAATCATCTGCCCAAAACTTAGGAGATAGGTTTTCTCACTGGTATTTATAACATTTGAATCGTAGTGTGGAGTTATCCGCCTGCATCAGCCTCAGCCAGTACTTCACTGCTCTTATTTTACAGTGTATTGAGTCTTCATAACTTCCCACCTCCCTCAATACCCCCGAATTTGATGTGCCTTGTGAAACTCCAAGGACTCTCTTGCAAAATGCTACCTATAGTGCGTATTTATTTAAAGGGTAATAGAACGTTGAAGTGCGTACTGTTACAGGCCTTTTAATATTATAATTTCTGGAATAAATTGGAAGTATGTGGTAGTGATCCATAGAAATGGCAATGTTTTGGAATTAACAGCATGTTTCAGAGACCGTAAAGATGGCTTCATCCACTATTTTAGCTATTTTAACTATTCCTGAATAGATTGTTGACGTGGAAAGTCACATAAGTGGAGAAATGTGAGAGGCTTTCAGAAAAGAGCATGATGTTTTGCGTTTCTGCATCAACATCATTTAAGCGCCAAAAACAGATTCTGAATATGCATTTTGCATTTAAACTCTGTTTAATGGGGCACACTGCATGTACTCCGTCTTTGCTATTTAACAGCAAGAGAGAGTTGAAATCTGCCTAACATTCATGTACATTTTCTGTTACCATAATGCACCGGATTACGTAGCATGGGCTTGCAGCAGTTAATAAATTCCCAAACGAGCACCCATTCACACATGTGAATGTGGCATATCTAATTGAGGCCTAGTGTGGCTAAACGTTGCGGACGTGTGAAGACAGACAAAACACATCCAGGCAACAACGTAATGAAGCAACAGATGGCTAACGCGATGAAGATAACAGAACTGTATGTGGAGATGGTTCTACTCGCGTACAGTTTTACTGATGGCAATTTATGTTAGAAAATACAGCATTTTGTATTACCATGTTGCATAAGTCAGCAAAACTCATTACAAGCATTTCTTAACTCTAGGAGCACTGTTCGGTTCAAGAAAGTATTCGTCTGCATTTTAACAAATTCTAGCAGCCAAATTAATGGAGGGGAAAACATCTAATTTTGTTTGGACATAAAGATCAAATGGAAGAACAATTACGTGTTTTGGCAGCTTTTCTGAACGTTCATTATATCAGTTATATAAATTTTTGAAAAATATGCCAAAATCGCAACTGTTTTATTCGTGGTGTTTTCAAAATTATCTTTCATGCATTGGGTAGAGCATTCTTTTCTGCACACATCCACTCAGTTTTATCGACATATGACTTAAACTGGTGGAGAAATAAATTTGTGAAGACGTAAAAAGTGAGCCGAAAATGAAGAATTAAAGCAGAAACATTAACAATTGCCAACTTTGACATTTTATTCCTCCGTTAAAGAAAATTCTATTTTCACCGCAAAATCAAGTAATACACACAACAAAAGTTGCTCTGCTCAATGCATGGAAGATAATTTTGAGTACATCACGTACAAAATAGTTGCAGTTGTGGCATATTTTTCCAAAATTTATAAAACAGATAACATTCAGTAATTGAAAAACCGAAAAAACACATAAACTCTCTTACCATTTGATATTTATCCAAAAAAAATTAATTTGACTGCTAGAATTTCTTAAAAGTGCAGACGAATACTTTCTTGGGTAACTGTACATGCTTTAAAAGTTCACTGATTTACTTCTATACAATAATGTGGTTTATTAAGGAGGATATAATATTTTCTTAATTAGACAATCTAATTTTTAAAACATAACCAAGAGGCTTATTAACACCAAAGTAAACTCTTAGCCCCATTTAGGTGTGTATTTATGGTATCAAAATCTCACAAGACTACAGAGGAAACAACAAAATGTCATTTTTGGCACCTTTCCTCATATAGTCTTCCCTTAAGTTTTAAATGCTTACTGGTCCATTTTCAGCATTTCAGGAACGGGAATGCCATTACTTTTCTCAGAATTTATCATCGTCAAACTTCAACTGTTCTCTTGTCCCGCCTCAGATTTCTTTCGAACTTTTTGCAGATCTTCCTATATTTCTGTAGTCTGAAAGTTTATATCTATATGTTTTAATTATAAAACTGGGATTATCTGTTCTTTCTAAATGAATTTTCCATTTTTCTATCTTTATTAGTAGTTTTTCATTTTGCGAAAACATGGATAATTTTTTTCTCGAATGTTTTCCTTTTTGATTTGACCCTTTGCAGACGTTTACTGCTCGAGATATTTCACTTCTGCAGCTTGTATGTGATTTCAATCTCCGTTTTTATAGTCCATGTCCAAATATAAACAGAAACTACCATTCTAAATTAGGAACCGGTAAAATTGGGTATTACTCAGCAAATATGTTGATATTTACTTACTTTATTGCTTGTTTCTTCTTTGAATGTTTTGTATATTACACTGCAGCTCAGATAATTAGAACTTGTTCTAGCACTTTGTTATGTAAAACTGTATTAGATATTTTGTCCCCTTTGATTTCTTCATTGAAATGTTTACACTACACTCTTAATCAATTTATGTAGTTTATACATACTTATTTGAAGCTTCTTTTCACTATCATGAATTGTAAAAATTATGGACAATTATCCACTATCATTACAAAACAAAACGGAATTTAGAAAAAGAATATCCTGCACATACAATATATGTGTTTGTAGTTAACAAGATTCTCAAAAATAGAAGGGAATATAATCAGAGTTTATGAAGTCATCACTTGAAGACAATTCTTTGAAACACCTCTTTTACTTTTTCTCAGTTTCCAAACAGAAATGCCTTTTGGCTCCTTAGTTTATGCTAAGCTTCAGGTTGTTGACTTTTTGGCATAGCATATCGCTGAATAGAACACAGATCTAGAAAACAGCTTATACCTGAACTATTGCACTACTATGCTGCAATGTACAATAAGGCTGTGTACACGACAGCACTGTAGCACGTGCAAACAATTAACTGAAAAGCAACTTCCTGCAACTTGTGAAATTTAAATAGCAGAATTTTTAGACATAGAATATGATATTAGTGTGCAGACAAGCACTAATAATGATTTGTCGACAGGTACAACAGCGAGTGTAATGGAGAAGAAAATCTCGTTTGGCTGTGAAGAAGTCATTCAACAACGCAATTTTTCAACTGACCTCTCCAGAAGTCTATTCTCGAAGTCTATCCAATGACAGTTATTCATGCAACTAATAAAGAAACATGCTCACTAAATTACTTCTCGTAGAACGTGACATACTTAACCCATTAAATGCTATGTGCAGTGTCATTACCGTTAAAGAAGAACTGTTAAATTTATCAGACGTCAGGGTGTAAATCATGCATGTGGAAACTACACTGGATAACCAGTTCAATATTATGTTTACGTTGATTTTTCAAACAGCTAAAATTTATAACATGTAGTTATATTATACGGTACATATAATAATACCATGCAACTTCTACACAGTTTCGCGATTTTCATTTTCTTCACTTGTGCCAATAGCTAAATCTGTTTGTTTTAAATAGCCTTTGTAAGTATGCTTAGATTTATAGTTGTGGATTCATGACGCTAAAGGATTGATTACACGCCAGATAAATAAACAGATTTCCCTAGAGAACGTGGATCGGACCTAGCACATGTAAAGGAAAAGGTATATTTACATTATACGCTGTTCTAGAACATATGTCTCCCTTTATTTCCAAAAGTTAAGTTGACAGTTAAGACTTGAGTATTCGAGTATATTTTGTTCACTATCAAAACTCGGAATATTGTCGCAAAGGGGCAGAGCACTCGGTAGAGAGGTAACAGGTAGTTAACAAATTGTAATAATTTGAATAAGGCGAGGCTACGACTAGGGACGCAGCTAAAGTGAAAGTGCAGAAATATTATTAAAAACTGGCAAAAGGACACTTACATGGCTCAAAATAGGTAGAAGGAGCTTTACACTATCATAAATAAGACAATAAAGATTTGAATGGTACAGTATTTTATTGGATAAGACTTACTACATACCCCATCTTAGTTCCATGCCTGTCGGGCGAGGCCGCCATGCATTCCTGCATGGAGAGAGCGAACGCTGGTCTTGTCTGGTTGACTGTTACTCACTGACTCTCTTCCCAAGCACGCCTCAAAAAGCGTGGGGTCGCCAACTAACCTACCCCCACCTAAACTGCTAATCCCCAACTAAACTACAACCGTCATCTCGAATCTAGGTGACCAAAGAGACGTATGCGCATACGTCACATCTCCCCCTGGCCACCTAGGTCGACGCCCTCGTCGACATAAGGAGAATGTTGTTTGTGAAACAAAAGAAAGGGAAAAAATTACAAAATAGAATAAAACATGCCATACAAAAAACACGCAGTATCTGTGAACATATGGAGCCTACATATCTGAGCAAATGCACATGCTGACTGACATATTTGTGAGTCTCGAGTGTCGACGGATTATTTTTCTTCAGATCACTTATGCTCGAGTACCCCGCACACGCGCACACACACCATGCCGCCACTGTCACATGCACACTACACTGCACCTGGATGGATGTTCCGACGTAACTGTTTGTGGGTGGGATTTCCAGATCACCCACAACGATGAATTGTTTTTCAGCTGTAGTCTTTTAGATGCTGCAGGTCGCTGAAGATGAGGAAGGGGTGGGCAATCGCTGGCTTGGACTGCCCCCAAAATAGTGGCTCCTTATGCCACTGCAGTGTAGTGGCTGCACGACAGCTCTCCTGTGGTGTCTCTGGAACCTCTGGCGTGATAGGCGGGGATAATCTTCTTATACACTCGAGCTCCGCAATCAGCAAAGTGACTAGAACAGAAACCATAAAACGGTAGAAATGGTGCTCCAAAAGATCATCACACATAAAAGAAGTAGTATGTCATTTACAATAAAAGATTTAAAATGTCAAGAAGGTTTACAATCAATGAATTCTTTTAATATGGGGCAAAGACAGAAAAAAATGACTACATGTTGACATAAAGCTGAATTTTACAGGGGGTTACCATCCAAAATTTAACACAAAATGCTTTAAAATCCAAATACAAAATCACAAAAGGACCAGAATACATAAAAATTACATCAGTGACATTCATTGTTTACATACAATAACATAGCACAAATATAGAAACTTATTTGGGATCCCAATATTATTTAATGACCAGCTGGTACCATTAATGAAAAGAAAATAAGTGCACTTACAATACATTCATACATGACAATGAAATGGAAACATTCACACTGACCATGGCCCAAATTATACACAACACTCACTTAACTAACTACTCAAAACTACTGCATGCATTACTACAGACTTCAAAAATAAATCCACAGTACATATTCAAACTACACCACATTACATTCTTTCAACTACAATACTCATACTCTACTGTCAAATATATAGTCTCCTCTACATTACTATCTTATTCATCTTTTTATGATCATCATTAGCTCAATCATCATCATCATTATTTCAATCATCATCGTCTTAGCTTTCAACTTTCTCGTAGACAGTAATTTCTGAGAAAACCAAATATCTTCACTGACGCGTCTCATTCAACATGCTGTAAAGTCAAAAAATAATTGACATAGGCATAAACTTAAAGAAATCACATTAACATCTCAGGAATGACACCAATAACATGACATTATACTGTTGCATCCACATCCTCCGAATCAAAATTAAGCTGGAAAATAGATGGTATTAAAACTTGCTATATAAGATGGTACTAAACTTGTTGCATAAACACAAAAAAATTATTCTCATTGCATTCACTTCAATACATTTACTCCCTCGTGTGAATACATCACACACGCTATACTGGGCACGTTACAGCAACACCAATAAGCAAAATCTCTCAAATCATCACATCAAATCGAATTTCCAGGTACATGTAGCCCTCCTGAGAATCAAAACATTTACACTCCAACTATCGGGGTTACTCTTTGGCACTTCCACCGAAGCTGACATCATCTCATCTCATCTCTCACTTTACCACCGTCAGGGTTACTCTTAGGCACTTCCACCGAGGCAAATATTAACTCATATTTCTCACATAACCTCAAAAACATACATACACACACACTATTCATGCAACAATTTTCTGCAAATAAAAGATCACAGCATCATAATGAAACCCAAACCAAACCAAATCGAATCGAATGCAACAGAACAAATCACATCTTTACCAAAAACAATACTGTCACAGAACATTCCTGAAAATCAAAGCTTAATTAAGCACATAGTACACATCAAACACATTCCTGCAGCATAACATAACAAAACAAATGATTTGCAATTCCCAAAACAGAACTCAAAATTTTAGTTACACAAAATGATAATAAACTTTCAATTTAGCGGAGACATTCATAGCACACATTATTCCTGAAAAGCAAAGCTTAATTAAGCATCAGTCAGTGAAACAATAAAAATTTAGCATACCTGTGTGAGTTGTGAAACTGTTTCATTCGTCCAAACTATAGCACACACAATGTACACATACTTACAGGTTATGTTTTTTCTTTTTACCACAAAATTCCAGTGCAATTTTCCAAAATCTGGTAACACACATATAGCTGAGCCATCAACATCCACGTCGTACTGGTCCATATTAGAGGCACATTAAACCTAATTAGGTGAAGATACTGGCAAGGTTGGTAGTAGCTCCTGAAACTTTTACTTAAATGAGTCATTTTGAAACATTTTCCCCCAAAAATATGCATGGCGTAACTAGATAAACCAAACAGGGCAACGGTGAAGCAAAATTATCACCATTATGATTACCACTATGCGTATCGCGAGTGTACAATGCACAAATATAAATTTTCAATATATATACTCTTGACCTCTTTCGTTTTATTATTTTTATTATTCCAAACAGATGCACCACACTTTTTATACACACGCAATTTTAAACACGCAACACGCGAACTTTGAAATATTTGCTTCCCTTTCCAGTCGTTAACACTTACAATATGACGCAACCAATAATGCAATGTTACGCAGACCAGCTCACACACGCAACTATATTATCAAAGTTACAAATATCGCCCAATTTTTCACAATTCACAAAAATATGTACTTTAAAATGACCAGCACGAATCATTTATCACAGTAACAGAATTTAGTAGAAGTGAAGCCAAAGTAAGGGGAAAATGGAGCCAGGAGTTTTAGCGTCACGCCACCGACAGACAATGGAAAAAATATAAAAATGAACTTAAAATTGGAATTTAGACACGGGACTTTCAGAAAACAATGCAACAAGAGTTTAGAATACAGAAACCACAAATTATACCACCGAAACCCTTACCCTTAAGCCAAGAAACAGATTTACATTTTTAACAACCACGTGGAGGACCAAAAAACCGTTACATTTTACAGAAATTTTTTTTTCACTTAAAAACCTCAGAAAAATTACATTATGCCCGGCCCTCCACCAATACTCGGCGCCTCACCAATATGTCGCAGCCTCCAATCAACCACGCTCAAGGGGCAGAGCACTCGCTAGAGAGGTAACAGGTAGTTAACAAATTGTAATAATTTGAATAAGGCGAGGCTACGACTAGGGACGCAGCTAAAGTGAAAGTGCAGAAATATTATTAAAAACTGGCAAAAGGACACTTACATGGCTCAAAATAGGTAGAAGGAGCTTTACACTATCATAAATAAGACAATAAAGATTTGAATGGTACAGTATTTTATTGGATAAGACTTACTACATACCCCATCTTAGTTCCATGCCTGTCGGGCGAGGCCGCCATGTATTCCTGCATGGAGAGAGCGAACGCTGGTCTTGTCTGGTTGACTGTTACTCACTGACTCTCTTCCCAAGCACGCCTCAAAAAGCGTGGGGGACGCCAACTAACCTACCCCCACCTAAACTGCTAATCCCCACCTAAACTACAACCGCCATCTCGAATCTAGGTGACCAAAGAGACGTATGCGCATACGTCACAATATTACACAATCGATTTCTCTCGTACAAAGTTCCTCTTTTCTCATTTAATTTCGTACGAAATACCACACAAACAAACAAACAAACAAACAAACTTTACAAATTCAATCAAAGATGATCTTTCACGCTTTTAACTAATATATATATATATATATATATATGTGTATAAATTCAACAAAAATCGTAACATTCTGTTCCTTTATAATTATATATAAAATTTGACTCTTCTATTTTTTACTTTTACATGTGAAAAACTTTCGCTCAGTCACTATGCTCCATGGCCTACCGTCACGAATCTTTGGCAATAATTTTGAACTTTACTCACCGAAACCTGTAGATTAGGAACATTTTGACAAGTGCAAAACAAAGTAATACGTCTGATACCTCTCGAGTACCCCTGCGTATGTCGCCTAGACGTGTATGTAACCTGACCACTCTTACGGCGACTAAGTGCCCTGCCTTTCTCGACCTGCTGGAAAAGACTTCTTCTCTGGTGTTTACTTCATTGTCCGCTAGGACTGCCGCCGTGTGATTGGCCCACAACTTGACCAACCAGTATTCATTATACCGGGATGTTACTAGGTACACATGACGTCACCGCTACGGGTCCAAAACCCCTTCATGTAGTAAAGCTACTGTTCTAGCTAGTGAAATGGGGAGGAGAAGCATCCAGACGGCTCACATTGTAGTAATAATAATAATTAATAATAGTAAACAGCCATTAGAATTTCAAATGGGGCTTGATGGAATACAATTTTCATGCCCGAAAAAAGTCCATCGTCTTCTGCCGGGTTTGAACCCGCAACCTCCGGAACTAGAGGCTAGTATAGTACACCTAGATCACGGAGAACGACAGAGTAACTGTATAGCGCATAATGGAATACTGCGTTTGTGATAAGTAGCCCTGCAGAGTGGCAGAAAGGGACAGAGAAGGTAGGGCAGAAGGTTAGTACAGGAAAACGAAATAATATGTGGTCAAGTTTTTGTTTTGTTTTTTTTTTCCCGGGGGGTATAATAACTATCTACAGTTCCATGCAGTGGTGGAACGATGATGTGGCATTCACAGTCCAAGCGCTACCAGGATGTTTTGCATTTTGATCTTCAGATCGTTAACCGTTGAAGAAGGATCATGGGGGGGGGATGGAGGGGGGGAAGTGGATATTATTTATGTCCATCACAGAAGAATCTGCACTGTATCACCGTCTAATTCTAGGACGATGAATGTGGTCGCGAAATGTAGCTTGACTTGATAGCACGCCAATAAGCTACATATTATGATACCGACAGATACTAAGTGTATCTCGAGTGTTGTAGAGAGCATCATTGGTCAGTGAAAATACTGATGAACCAGGTATGTAAGGCGATGCCACTTGTATGGCAATTATTGCTTTGTACGAGAATTTTGAAGCTAAACCGATATGCCATTATGACATGCTTAAATCCTCAAAACGTACCATAATTTATGGTACTAGAGCCTGGATAAAGAAATTAATTCAATAATAATACTTGCTACTATATGCTGAATTTCTTTCTTGAAATTCCTTCCTGAGTTATTCCTTGCACAAAACCATGAAAGATAGTTTATATCTTTAGATGTTAGTTTGTTTTATGAACCCCTTTTACTGCTGTGGTCCTTGGCGTTCAGATGTCAGGTCACATTACGCCGTTTGGTTCCTTCCCAAAATCCCCACTCATGATCAAACCGAAGCTTGTTATTTTTTATTGAGCATGACGGAAAGGCACAAGGTGTTATTTGTTCGCAAGTTATAAGCGTTGCAAAGAAATAAAACATAAGTACTGTAGGACTGGGGGGTGTTCTGCTCTCCGGAGGAGTGAGGGGGGATAGTATCACGTGAAGCTTCCGATTATGTCATAAATAGACCTATTACCTACATTTAAAATATCGCGCAACGCTAGTATTCCACGGTGTTTCACTTGGAGCAGTGTGTAAGTGTTTTATACTGATTTATAAAGTGATTTACATTTCCCCGTAAGAAAAGAAGAACTCTACTCAGTCAGGCCCGAGAAATAGTTGCTAACGTTGTTAAAATCTGCGACGAGAATACAAACAAAAGCAACTGGTCATTCTGCATTACAAGCAGAAGACGCATGTTTTATAAGAGGCCTTTAATTCGTGTTGATATGTTGAAAATAGAGCCGTAATCTTTCTCAGGCAGCGTTAAAATTATTGTCACCACATTCCTTCACATTCTCATGAAAGGAACTCAGTAGACGCTATACTAGCTTGCCTAAAACAAAATACGACATATTTCGAGAAAGAGCAAGGAAATGCATGTTCAATGCCTTCAGGCAGAAACTGACAAAGCAGAAGGATATTTTTCGGCAGCCATTAGACACCGCAGGTTTAACAGCACCTTGTAAGGTATGTTTGGAATTAGCAAAGAGCAAAAGTTGTTTTACACAGCATGACAATTTTAGTAGAACTTGAACACAGTGCACACGAGTTAGTACGATAATCTTCCTTGTGGCCAACTTTGGTTTCAAGTCCAATCACACGGTAATTACCTCTTGTATTTGCACATGTTTAATAACTCAATTTGGTTTGATTAAATTTTACTTTTTATTGTGTCTTTCTACATGATTAATTTCTCAGGGAGCTCACGTTATCTGTTCACAGTTCACATCCTCATACTTCAATTTATCGTAATTCGTTGCAGAGTAAATCTATACGTTATGTTGGCAGCCTTGCGCTTTCTTTGATATAAAACGTTATTCTTTTATCTAGTATAACCTATATAAAGATTAAATGGCGACAATTATTAGTTCAGAAGAAACTGAAATAGAAGAGCCAGCTGAAATTACAGCAACAGTAGAAAGTATAACTAGAACTACTTACCCCCCCCCCTGAAAAAAAATATAAAAGAAATCCAAAAGGCAATGTGATATAGCATCTAATCGCTTCACTGGCTGGTACGTGGTAAAATATGTTGAAATAATTTCACTGAGAATGGCTGCTAGCGAATCAACAAAGCATCATAAAAATCTGACATCTCGCTTTTTAAAGTCATTTCTCTTGTTTCAAAAACCGGGCTCTAAACGTGATATTTGTTAGTTTCAGGAGTGGTTTTATGCTGTACTTAGGATTGCGAAAAGAAGGCCGTAGGTATACATTCCTACTCGTCAAATAAAATCCTGTCTATCATAATCTACTAATAAAACGATGTGCTATAAAATGGCAATTACCTTTGGGGAAAACAAGATTGCCAAAAACCTCGAAACAGTATCTTTTTCCCATCAAACAGATGCAGAAGAATTAATGAAATGGGAAGTGATGTTTCTACCACTCTTCTGGACATTATGCAGAAATGTGAATTCTACTATCTGGCACTACATAAAAGCATTGCTATATCTGATATAAGTCAGCTTCTTATCTTTGTCAGAACTATAAACTCTGAGTTTGAAATTAACGAAGAACTCCTGAAACTACAAGCCTTAGAAGTCAGTACTAAAGACATTGATATATTTAGGGCGCTGGATGGTTCAATTTCTCAATATGGTAGTTTTGGTAAATGCCCTGGCATAGTAACAGATGGAACTAAATCTATAGTTGGTCATAAAATTGGACTAGTTGAACTCATGAAAGAAAAGGGGATACAAGTTTTTTCATCGTATTATGCATCAACAGACACTGTGTGGGAAAATTGTAGAACTCAGTAATAAAATGAAGACAGTTGTAAATACTATGAATCTAATAAGTGGAGGCAAAAAAAAAGCTCAAAGACAGAGATCATTTGTTACGTTCTTGAATACTCTGGAAACTGAATATGGGAGATTTCATTTTATTCTAAAGTGCGCTGGCTTAGTGCTAGAAATTGCTGTAAGCAGTCTTTTGAGTTAATGAATGAAATTCTTACCTTTCTCACAAATGAAAATATTGGGAGTGAATATCAAAATAAGCTGGAGAGATAGCCAATTCAGTCACACACCCACTTTCTTGACTGATTTAACATCACATCTAAATACTTTGAATCAAACTTCAAGGTAGAAAATGAAATCTCTCTCAGCTCTATGGGCATATTCAAGAACTCGACTTGATTTAATGCAAATTAGAATGAAATAAAATGATACAGCACACTTTCCATCTTATCAACAGCTGCAGGAAGAAGAAAAGGATGTAAATTTCTGAGGGTTTTAGGAAATCGTAAATGAATGAGGAGTTCAAGAACAATTCCAAGACTTAGATGCTCTGAAGCTAAAACTTGCTCTGTCAACAAACTCTATGGAAACCGATGTGAGCCAGGTGACTTCGGACCTATAAATGGAGATTTATGATTTTCAGGATAATCCATTCTCCCAGGTCAAAAAGTGAAATGTTCCTGAGAATGTTTAGAAGTACGCATCAAAAGAACGTTTTCCTAAAGTGCGCAAATTCTCGCTGCAAACGCTGTCACTATTTGGCATGTGTATGAAAGTGGCTTTTCAGCTCTTAAAGCAAATAAATAAAAAACGAGAAATTGAGAGTGATTCACTAGATTCAAGCCTGACACTTTCCCTGACAGTACTTAAAGTGAACATTGAGAAACATGTCAGAAAAGCAGTGCCAATCTTTACATTAACTTTCCTAATTATAAAGTGTGTCAGATGTATAAATTATTTTTCTGTGAACAACATTTTTGTTAAAATATGCCCGTCTACTTATTAAACAGCCCAGTTGTATTTCATAAATCTATCTGTATTTTTATTAATGAAGCTTTTACGCATAATGTGCAAGTAAAACTTTAAATGTTTCTTTAAAACCAATATGGTATAACTCATTTATTTACCTGTACTCTTCAATTGGAATAATTGTGGCCCATCGAACCATAATAAGAAGTTCCTATTGGCCCTCACTGGACCGCACTGCTTTGATCACACATTTTATGCTACGTATGGTTGATAAAATTAACACGGTAGTGTTTTTTCGGTAAATGAAGAGAATTACTCATTGTGATTCCAAATTTGTTCCACGTTCTTTAATTCTGTGCAGTACAAGAGCTAGTAATGTTCCCCATAGAGATTTGAGAATAAAATATAAGTCTGTAAAAGTACCAAGTACTGGTTACAATGAGAAGACAGCGACAACACTTATGTCTCGGATGCAATGTCTTATTGCTAATCAAAATCACCTAAACGAGAGCGTTTGTGTAGTAAGTCTCTTACAATGATCAAATTATCACTTTACCTAATTTCAGATTCAGATATTTTCATTATTCTAAAATAAGCACTCTCAGTAGGGAGATTATCAATATAAAGCATAATAATAAATCAGGAAAAAACCTTTATATTCTTCGGATATCGCTGATGAACAACACTTTTGTCCATTAAGGTTTGTTGAGGTTTTATCACTTAAAAACACGGATAATGTTATTTTACGGGCCATGGTAAATGAACAGTTTGGCTAAAAATTAATCTGAAATAAACAAATGGAAAGGAAAGCTAATTGGTGATTTTATAATCAGAATTAATTATATATTTCCCAAACAGTTTTATTTCTTTATGATACAGTGCATTAAATCTAGTGTGCATGTTGATCTGTAATCGATATAGACCTGGCAACTAATCGAACATGCTATACCTTCCCTTTCTTGGCAGCTTGCCTTTTAGCGATTAACAAGACGTTCAAACATTAGCTGAGAGACGAGCTACCGCCTCCTAAGTGACAGCAAGAAGGCAAACAGTTTCCGAAGTGAGCATGAAGTGCCCAAGGGAGACCATCATTCACCTGCATACCTTCTATCTCTGCTGGAACTGGTTTATTGAAGATTATAACATGGCTACAAATTGCATGCGTTGTTTCAGTTCCAGGATCTCGAAGTTAGTCGCACAGTTTCTTAAGACTTGGAGAAAGAACCGCGACTAACTGCATATGCATTCAACTGTGTATATAAAATATATCAGTCCTATACATGCTAAGACATTAAGCAGTATTTATTTAGTGAGATAAATAAATATTCGCGATATCTCATGTGATATCAGAGGAAATTTACTTTTTATTCTTGAAATAGGTGACATTAAGTTCGGTAAGTGTGTTTATTTTTATTTTTGCTCATATTTCGTTTAAACTCTTATGTTTTCATAACAAACTTTTGCGGACTATAAGCTATTTGCAAAATTCCTGAGAATCTAATAAGAGAAGGCTAAAAGGCTCAAAGACACAGAGCATTTGTTACATTCTTAAATACTCTGAAAACTGAATATGGTAACATTTCATTATTCTGTGAAGGAATGAAATTCCTACACTTCTCACCAATGGAAGTATTGGACATGAATATCACGATAAGCTGAGAGATAGCCAATTCATTCATACACTCGCCTTTTTGATTTAACATCACATCTAAATACTTTGAATCTGAGACTTCATAGTAGAAAAGAAAATATCTCCCAGCTCTAGTAGAGAATGGCAGCTTTAATTCTCTTAAAATATCCAGTTTGGCAACACTCTGACACATGGATTAAATGAAGTATTTTAATAACCACGCATAGAATTCTAAAGCAGTTAACTGTACTCAACTGCAGTTAAATACTTCGAATTAACTACACTCAAACCATTGTCAATACAAAGAGTGCAAACAACAGTGCCCGCGAGTCTCAAATAGGTGTGGTGAGTGCTGCTGTTCTCGGTGGTCTAGACGTACCATGCTAGCGTGAAGTTCACGAAATCACGCGTTCAAACCGGGCGGAGGCGATGGATTTTTATTTATTTATTTATTGCATAAAAATCCTTAGCATAGCTTCCTTGTGAAGCGACGTAAAGCCGGTGGACCCGTGTTGTAGATTTACAGCGCGTAAAAGAACCTCAAGCCTGCTAAAGAGGCCTCTGGGCACAATTTCCAGTCTTTCACGCCAAATGTAGAATAGGACGCTAAGAATCATAGCAATTAAAGAGCGTTGCATAAATAAAGCTCAAGTTAATTTTTGGTGAGCGCTGTCTGCATGCGCCAACAAGACTGTACGGGGGATATGGCAGTTTGTTACCTGCATTGTCACTGTGTAAGGTCTAACGAATCTTCATAGTTTTGTTTACTGGACACCATGAGGCAGTATTTGTAACACTTAAAGTATTTCAGTCAAATTATATAAAAAAATTCAATAACAGCCCGCCTTGAAGCAATATGTGTATGTAATAATTTGTAAAATGTATGAAACAGTCATTGAATATGCTTATATTATTGTATAGATGTTCAATAATGTTATGTGAATGTATTTCGTAATTTAATAATGTAGGAGGTGTGAGAATAATAAGTTAAAAGTTGCTAACAATGAGCTAACAATGAGGTAACCTTAAGGTAATGAGTTTGAGAGTTTAACAATACTACTTGTGATTCTTGGAAGCAATAATATAATTTTAGTGACAGTCTATAAAAAAATAGCCAATCAACAACCAGAAAAAGCTTTAGTTAAATAAAGGTATTCTATTGGAGTAGGATTAGCCAAGGAGAAACTGAAAAGGAGAAACATTTACAAATTCAGAAGTCAGTTACTAGTAGACCGTGTTCTAATCGGACGCGTGATACGTCCTTGAAGTATTATACGTATTCGAGTGAGACGAAAAAATAGTTCGTGTTAAAAATGCAAATAATTAATAAAAAGAATCTCACAGCTCTCTATATCAGTGAAGTGCTATTTAAATAGTATCGAGTATTAATAAAAGGAGTGAAGTAAAATTATAATCTGTGTGAGCTTACATTCTTGTCACATCACAACCGTGCCAAGATATCCATGTCTCTAACATAAATACTGACGCAGCCGAGGCAAACATAAGTATTAAACATTTAAAGAAACAGTTTAATTACAAAGTTAATATATCTTTTTAAACTTGGGGCAAAGGCTACCGGAAACAGTTTACCATACGTGCGGTTGTAACTACTTCAAATCGGTTTTTCCATATGTGAAATAACAATACAACTCATGAAATACAAACTTTCTTCAGCCAGAAAATCCATAAGTTCATGACAGGCATCCACTAGCAGGTACATGTCTGGCGTCATCTAGAGGCTTAGTAGGATTCTTGATGCTTCGTTTTTATGGTGCAGTTACTGGTGATACATGCCTAGAAATGCTAAGCATATCAGCTATACGTGCACTTTATGTAAACAGTGAGTTGATTTATCAAAAAGACGGGCGAAATCGGTGTACTACCACATTGGAAGTTTTTCTTCTTGATGAGTCTTTAACCATTATAATCATTATGACACAAAAGCAGGATTTCATTTACAAAGTAAGTTATGAAACTCCACTCTGGTGTTTGGTGCTAGTTAGTATATTAAGGGAATAGAGAATGGAGTCGAAGCGTAATAATTTACCTATCTCTTTTGTCATAAAATATAAATCTTGTGGAGACAAAAAGGCCATATAGGAAGTTAAGAGAACCGGGAGGTACAGTTTGACAAATGGCAAGCAAATAGCCAGCTTTCCGCGCTACTGACTTTATTGATGTCTGCTAGGGGATACTCGTATAGCAGGCGGCAATCACTGAATAAATATTCCAGAGATACTCGCCACATGGCCCATGCTATAAACTGGCTCAAGTATTTTCTTCACTTAAGCAGATATTTACGTTGAGTTGTTGTGATTTCCTTGAGCAGCAGAGAACCTTCTAGCGTCGGCCTCCTCTCTGGGGTTGGAGATGTTTACCTGGAGGGGTGTTTGAAAGTTCGCCCTTTCCATATTCCCCAAGAGGGCGATGGAAAATATGTTGCTGACAGCGTGTTGGATATATATGGTCCTGGCGTCTCGAGATTAGTTTTCACGCAAGGGAAGTGTGATAGAAAAGTTAGCAGCACACCAAGGGATTGGAAGCGCTATTTTACACGATGAAAATGTGTAGCGACAGAGGTATTAGGTTAGTGAAACTTTATAACGTCAACAAGTAAGTAATATCCTATGATGAGAACGCGGTTTTCACTCTTTCTTCTACTGAAATCTCGCCATGCATTTTCTTTTCCAGCGCTATGGATAGCTACGCCATAAAAAAAGTATTCTTAAGCACACAGTATCCTGTAACATTGGATCAACTGCATTTCTGAAGCCAAAATATTGCGTGAATACTATAGAGGATACATTAGTTTTCATGACACATCCTGTTGGAAGCAAATCCCGCCGATATAATCCATATTCCATCATCACCAGCAATATGCATTGAATGTTTTTCGCGAAATTCTTGCAACCATCTTGTTTTCCACAAAGACTTTGTGGGTTCCATATCGTTATATTATGAACAATTCTGTTAACCGAGAATTTGTAACCTACTTAAGCAACGTGTATGGTTCATACAATGGAGCTCAAGTACACTTAAGTTTCCATTTACGCTCTATCTGGACCACAAATTCTCTGGAGTATTCGTCAGTTTAGGGAGATCTCTAGCCTTACTTGCATTTTCATCTGACCCGATCCCTCCTCTCGATCTATATTAATTCTAAGAACACGCGAAGCATAGTCGATTCCTGACGTACAAGGCTTGGTGTAAAATCTGCACGATGCATGTCGTATTTCTTGGCTTCCCGGCATCTTTGGTTCGTCGATCCATGTTATATTATAAAACAATTGACGGTGGCATCGACCTCTTGCTGTTTTGGAGACGTTGATATTAAATGTTCATAGGATTTTGATGCTCCTTACGAGAGTAAACCCCCGGATGTTTCTGCGTAATTTAATTTCCCTACGCAATAAGGGTAGAGGTGAGAATCAAATCTTGTTCTATTGCACCCAAAACAAACATGTGTACCAATTGTTTTCCAAACACTAGGCATGCTCTACTAAGCTGTGTGGTTTTGCCATAATTTTGAAATTAATTAAATTAGAACTCCGCATTAACATCACATCACATCACTACTAATACTGTTGGTTCACATTTAATCCAACTGAAATGAAACCCACATAGTAAACTGAAACACAATTGATTAATAATCCGAAATAATAGTACATGAGGTTATTTTTCAGATTTAATCTAATGTACCGGAGTTGCATCTAAGGTTCATGATTTAATGCCGTATACCTGTTGCAATATTGTAACATTAAAGTTTAGAATACGTCATTAATTTGCTAAGCTTTTTAAAACAGCACTTTAACGAACGTAATATAACTTTGACAACAAATAAGACCACCTACTTGGCATGGAGGTAGTGTGTCTGCCTCGCATTCAAGAGGTCTCGAGTTCGAATTTTGGTTAGATTGAATTATGCGGATAAGGTTTTTCCGGAGTTTTCTTTATCCTGAAAGATAAATGTCAGATAACTCCACGCTCTATGGACTCCAGGTTCGTTTGAGCACCATTTCACCCATTGTTTAATATCACCTACCCGTTTAAAGGACGTTAAACTAATGAAATAATTAAAAATTATGTCAGCTTGATAAAAGGAAATCAAGTAGAGGAAAACTGAATATATATATATATATATATATATATATATATATATATATATATATGTTTCTAACATGTAAATAGAATACTCGAAGGTGACATGAGCTTTTAAATTGTATGTATAATTCTACAGCCGGTTTCCGTCATTTGACTACCGATTTAGTATAACCATGGAATGGATTTAAACCAGCCGTCATGTGCGCGCTTCGACTTTCCCCTGAAACTTAAATATTACGGAAAACTATAAAGAAGTTAAAGTCCATACCCACAAATTCCGTTCTCTCTGCCCATTCAAGTGAGTGAGAAAACTGGCCGTTATGTTTTATTTTCCAGTGCTCTGTACTCTATACACTTAAGATGCAAAGATCTAGGTAAGGATCAACCAACTTGGTAACTCCAGAGCTCATGGCTGACATAAGAGTGCAAGTGCTCAGCCACCTTCCCCAGCATTTTAGTTGTAGGGATAATAAATCATAATCAAATATCCCTTTTCGCATCATTTCAATTTTCCCACCTCTCTCGGTCCGTCCTCATCATTGTGTGACGTGACAAAACCCAGACATGGATCTACTTAAAATAGCATAGCTGAATGTTTGGAAGCTTTAAATTAACTTGTTATAATTTTCCCAAACTGACTTGAATTTAAAGCATAGTTTTCAACTCTCAAAGTTTTCCTCTTTTAGGTTTTCTTCCTGGCATTTTTAGATTTTGTTTTCCTACCTGAAACATTCTTCTATAGAACTATAGCTCTTAATATCTGTATCGCGGAAGGGTTTCTATGCATTCATGCTACCTCCTTTCCTCTTATATATATATATATATATATATATATATAAGTTTTCTTTTATTTCTGACTCCTTACTTAGTAAAATTAACTTTTCACTTGTTCTGTAACTTTGAAACTCTGCAGGTAACCTTTGTTATAATCCGCGTATTTCCACACAAAGAGCTTATTCTACATCAACGTCTGGTTGCCGTATGTGCGTGTTTATTTCACAAAAACTCACCCAGCCTTTATTTCTTTTCCTGACTTTGCTTACTTCTTTGATGGTTTTATTCTACACTTTCCGATTACATTTGAGTTATACCGACTATCTTTAAGTGTATTTCGAAAAGCTACAACTTTTGTTATATAAATTAAGCTTTAATTTCAAAATTAACAAACAAATAGCTATATTTAGCTTCAATTTGGGTGGAGATTAATAACAGTTTAGACATAGCTCATATGCGGTAATAAAATGATTATTGTCCAAGTCAATGCTACGGAGCTTTAATCAATGTCTGAACTCTTCAGAATAGATACAAAATTTTTAAATATATCCGTTAATAATTTTCTAATTTAATCGAAAGAAATAGTCAGTCAGAACTAAAGCAAGACAGTATTTGCAAATTTTCACATAAGTTCTCGTATCATTTCTGTACTGTAATCTTAATTTGCCAACCCATTATTATCTCAGGTAAATATTATTCTTTGTCCATTAGTGTTTATAAGGTATGTGTTTGAACTTGAACCTCTGCCTTCGATTGTATTATTCATGCCGGATAAGTAACCGAAAAATCATTACGCTTCGGATTTTTCAGTCACAATTGAACACACAAATTGCATAATTTTCTTTGTGATTTTATATACTATGGTGTTAAGATATTTTCCATCATTGTAATGCAATCTATCCGCTGTAAATTTTACTCAAGTTCTCTGCGAATAATATTACTCCCATTTCCGCTACCGAGAGATTTACCATATGACGACGGATGTATAGGTATATGTATGTATGTATGTATGTATGTATGTATGTATGTATGTATGTATGTATGTATGTATGTATGTATGTATGTATGTATTGAAGTGATAAGATCCGCCCGATTAATAATCATAACCATAATAAGAATGTTAATAATCATCTGATCAAAATAATGATGGAAATACTAAGAAGGAGGAATAAAAGATAATATTAAGGAGTAGAAAAGGGGGAATAAAATCATTACGAAAGAAATAAAGTAAAGAGCAGATACGAATAAATAATCAAAACGTGAAATAAAATGAAGAGACACACGATGATAACTGTAAAAGGGTGAAATACTTTAGGAACTTACAGGAAAGGAAGCATTAGCAAACGCTTAAGTCCTATAGAAATCTGGTGAAACTCACAGGAAGCTAGAACAACGGAACGGAAGTCGAACGCGGTCAACGCACAGAAAACTTAATCAAGCGAACGTAACGCGGTGATGGTAGACGCGGGCAAGGTCAGCTCGACGATATAACGAACCAATGGAAAACGGAGAAAAATTTAGAAAAATGACCAATGAGAAATTATAAAAGTCACATGCATAGTAAAAAGGAAAACTAGAAAAGAAGAGTAGAATAGAAAAATTATCTATGACGGAGAGCAGTTTCAGACGTGTGTAAGAGGGATCACTTTTGTCGTATAGGGAAGCAGTAGAGATGTCATAAGGTAAAGCACTTAGTGTCGTTCAGTGGGGAAGAATACATGACTTCGTATCGTACAGGGAAAGAGTATAGATGTGGAAATTCACAGAATTTCCTGTCACATAGGGAAACAGTGTAGATGTCGAAACTTAAGCATTTTTTGTATTTGAAAGTTAGTGTTAAGTAGAAGTGAGGAAAGGGTAGCTAGGAATGACAAAAGTTAAGTCATTAAATTCACGTCGTGATATGTTTCAACTTCTAAAGATAATTAGGAAAGTGTAAAGCACGTAAACAATAGCGGGGGATGATAGGCGGAATCGGTCAAGGAAGGGTATTCGGTCAAGGAAAACAGTGTGGATCTTCAGAATAAACGGGCCACTGAGAGGAGAACTGTGAGTATCATTCATCTCTCATCCACATTCCCCGAGATAAGAGTCACCCAACCAACAATCCTCTACCTGAGTAGCCGGCAAAAACAATCCTGCCGAATAAGAAACCCGACACCAAGAAAACCCTATTACGCATTAATCCCCGCTACAGTATGTATGTATGCACGTATGTATTATGTACATACATAAAGCTTGCTGTACACAGTTAAGTTCGCCTAAGCAAGCTTATATCCTCCAAGAAAGCTTTACAGCAAAAGCTATTCACGTAAAACGAGTGGTTGCACATGTTTTATACAGATGGAGCACTCGCAGAAAGAGATGAAAATATCAAACTTGATGTACATGGCAAACTTTACTCAACATGGGAAGGAGTGGCCTCGATGGAATGATTCATAATTAACTAAAAAATGTAACACAGCAGTTCTCCCTATTCGATAGCGTTGCCAGCCTATGTGACGTCTAGGCTGCAATATTCGGTATCTAGCAGTGTGACAAAATATCAGAATGCAGAAGACCGTTTAAAATTAGCTTTCGCAGAATAAAGTGACATTGCTGGAAACGAGAAAGCCTATATCCCCTGAAAGAAAGGCATACATATGCTTTGTCACATTTTCCTGAGGTGCAGCACCATATTCCAAAAAATACATCACATTTATCACAACTCTTAGAATGTAAGTAAAACTAAAAAGCAACATAGTGAAAAGACGAAATATACTGTCTAGAAGACAACCAGGAGCAAAATGAAAACTTACCGCAACATATGATTGTGTAGCTTACACCTAAATCAAATTGTTATTCTACAGAGCGCCAATAGTACTCTTTTCATTTAAGGAATCTCATGGCATTCTACCACCTCAACAGTTGCTCTTTTCTTATAAGCACTACTTTGATAGAAGAATATTTCTCATTCTCGTAATATTTGTTTAATGATTGGGAAGTCTTAATGTATTAAATGTTATAATTATCTAATATAAGCTTCATGTTTTCTATAATTATGGCTAATGAAACGTTCAAAGTCCTGCATTAGATAAATAAATGAATACATAACCTAAAGCACTGTGGTGTCTCTGGCTACCCTCCTTTTTATTGGTTAAAGATGTACGCTTGAAGCATAAAAACTGCTAAAGAAGTTACTAATGATTTCATTGCGAAGTTTTTCTAGAACACTCTAGGAAGATAGTTTATGATGGTGGTAGTTTTATACTGCACTTGCAAGTACAACAATCGCTGGACATCGTGGCCGTACATGATTTTTCCTGTCCTTAGACATAATAAAGGTAGAGTACGAATATATAGTTTTGGCTACTGTGTGCTAGCATAATGAGAAATAAGAGGTGGGGTACTAACAGAGAATTCTTGAATACTACACATACAGAAAAGAAATAAAGACAAGAATATATTGGAATGAAATAAAATTACAAAGCCGGCATGAAATATACACATTGTTCTGATACTTGTACTTATCACTCTTTTTCGTGATTACTATGCGTATTTTAAATGCAAGTTTGATTCCAAAAGCTACATTCTTTAAGAACTCCACAATTTACATTTTTTTCACCTGTAGATTTCGTTACAAAATCACTTTGTATTTCGTTAAATTTTTCAGTAATTTTCCATGCCCAAATGTCTGCTCCGTGTGATAAAATGGATCTAAAACATCCCTTTATATGTCTGTATTGTCCTAATTGGCATGTGAGTTTTATACGATACTTTAATTACTATAGTTTTTAGCATGCATTTGTGTTTTGTGATGTACTGTTCCGTTTATATATAATGCGACGCCCAGAACTGTAAATATTTCAACAATCTCCAAATATCCTTGATTCTTTACACTGCTGCATTATTGTGGTTTTCACTTCATTCACTGCCTTTTCTCATTTCTTGTAAAGATTCTAAGCTGTTTAGTTCCTTTTGCAGTCCGTTAGTTGTTGTGGAGCATTAGTAGACAGACGCAAAACTCTGCACGTTCATTGGAGCACATGTATGTAAAGTCACGTTCAAACATAGTATAATTTCTTATATTTCCCTTTTATACATTATATCTAAATAAAATGGAGTCGGGCTCCTTAATTCAGGTTTGTTAATGCTATAACGCAATTCGATTAAAATAATTTTATAGCAAGTCTTTTTTTTTCGAATTGTATCTTTAAAGCATTTAATACTTGGGTAATAACTTACTACATTAATGAAATTGAATTATTGTAGCAAGAAAGGCTTAAAGGTCCACAATTCTATAAATATTCCCTTTATTAAAGCAGTATTAAGGTTTTGTGAAATACGTTAAAACCCAATAATTCGCAAAAATCTTAAGCACCTAATGCCAGAGAGAATTATAGTACTTATCTGGTTGAAACGACAATGTGTGCTCAGTACTGAGCGTTAACAATGTACATAGCTTTGCTTAAGTATTTAAAAACATAAACGGAATCATTTTAAGAGCTGATTTCTTCATCTTGGAGACAAGATAATTATTTTTTCATGTTTACTGCATTTCAAAGCGTTGCTTGGAATTGCAAAGATTCATTTTTATGTAACCAGATTATATAAATGGAACGTCTCAAAATATAATCAAACTTGGCTTTGTCCAGCAGTAAATATTATGCATTTTGAATGGTTCTAAGGTGCTCAAGAACTAAATGGAGGACTGTGCTTAATGTAATGTTTCTGTCGTAGATCCCACAACTCGGCGTTGAAGTCGGAGTAGAAGTTAAACGAATGCCACTAGTAGCTGTGCCCGCAACGAAATTACATTTTTGTTTCACTTGCAGGCGGTATGTAATTTACCAAACTGTAAAAATGCGACCATATTTACATTGCCCAAGCAGCTGTAATGTGATCAAAGGTAAAACTATGTTGGAATTTATCCTTATTGCCGGATTAAATAGGTTTGATATTTACAGTTCACTGAGTTACCATCCCTTTATAGTAGCAAATATTAACATCCTGTTATCAGATCAAAGGAAAATGTTGCTGCAACTTAAACGGCCGGGAAAATCGCATTAGAAGTACATTAGCGCTATCAAGTTAGCAACCTCTAATAAATCAGATACTGAAACGCTTCAGCTGGAATATCCTCCTCTGTGCTAGTTCTTTTTTTTTATAATGCTCAACGATGCGATGTGAACCGAGTGATATTAATAGCCAAGTTCGACTTCAGTCGATAACGTCGCGGTTTCATGTGTTACTACCTGGATGACAGGTACTTACAGCAATAATATAATGGCAAAAATTGATGCTTTAATGAATCAGCCTCAAATAGATAGCCATAACTATGCAACCTGCAGATTATGGTCTTATTGCAAACATCACCTCTTTTGCTAGAAACTACCTTCTTGGTGAGCTATATCTCTAGTAGTAATTTATTTCTATCTGTATCTAAACAACACTTTCATTAGTAGGTTAGTATAGTTATGAAAGCAGGGTGATAGGGCATAAAGGCAAGCGTTCAATGTGATCGAGTACATTGGTGCTCTGAAGCTTTTCTATTTATTCAATTTTAATGTAACACCTGGCCGTTTGTATGCTAATTTTGATCATATAATTAGAGCATTCTACTCTATCTAGTGCTGTATAATAACTTCTATTCATGCAATGTTCCTTAAAACGTGCGCAGAGAAATACCACAAATATAATTTAAATTGTTTCATATCCACCTTCAAAAACTTCCCTGTTCCATACAGTATTTTGTACAGAAATGTCCTTTCCTAAGCCCAACGTGATAAAGAAAGGAAAGGGAGAAAGGTAAACTCCTATGTGAGATTTCAATCCATTTTGTAGCTTCGTAGCTATGAAAGAATGATCATGATACCACCCAGGTGCTTTTGTCCTTGAAGTTTCACGGGTTTAAATTCATCCCTAGATTTTCCCTATCACTAGAAACTTGCTTGTATGTTATAGGATTTTACAGTGACTGTCTTTATTAAGCATGTTAACGCTATTAATGAAATGTTAAATCAAATTATGTGCTGTTATATATTATAGTAAATGCATGTTCTATGGTTCACGCTATAGTTAAGTAAAAATGTAACTCCTCCTGTGTGATGCGAATGTAAAACATGCATTGTGGTCGTAGTCTGACGCTTTTATACATATACGTGGTAGCAAAGACAAAGGACAAACCTATGTATTTCGAAATACATATAGGGCGTTCAAAATTAATGCTCTGTCTATGTATAAGGACAAAGCAATGCTGAAAAACTTTGCTTTCAAATGCAACATGAAGAGCATAGCTGTAGAATGTTAAACTATTGCTTCATGTTTACAGATGGGGGGACAAACCTGAAAATCAGATTTTCATTCACTCCATATTGCAGCTCTGTGAGAGGGTGAAATGGACTCAAGCACTTTGTTACATATAAAACCTAAAATTTCCCCAACAAAATAAATTGCAACAAAATTATTACAAATTAACATCAACAAAACAAGAATGAAAAGAAACTAATATTGTGCACTGTTATGTATAAAAAGTGGCGTGTTCACCTAGATCACCATAGTGTTTTTCTCTCCGTAAGGCTTCCAGCTTCAGGAAACCACCTTTTGGTTACTCCGCCCGGTCGGTATCAGTTCTCTGTGTGGCTGGCCTGAAAAACAATTCCAGGGCAATAAAACTAACCAGTGAACGACGTTTATAATGTATGTGAAATGGAGCGGTAGTTCGTATACCCCTCCATGAAAGAAGTTCGCTACGATTGGCTCACAAGGAAAAGCTAAACTAATTACAAATAATTCGGCCTTGTAGAGGAAAGGGTGAAGAATCAGTTGCATGTTTGATTAAACTGAACCGCAGCTGCGGTATTTACATGTATGAGAGTTTTCTCAGCGACATGGAGACGAAGATTAAGCTTATACTGCTACTAAACGGCAAAAAGAAAACCGGCATTATGAAAACGGAGCACGAAAACACAAACTTTAAGTTGTAGTGTTACCCTTCAGCAGTTCCGGGAGGTAAAGTACCCTGCCAGTGTCGAATTATCGTCGAAAAGCAGAAGTGGTCACGCTGGTGGGGGTGTGGCTAGATTTTGTCAGCACCAACATATACAGCTCCGTTCCATTATGGGTCACATTTTATGCACCCGAGTATACGTCTAGAGTTTATGATTATTACGCAGTTTAAAACCATTATCTAGCGTTTCAATTTTGCGTATCAGCACTCAAACTATGGTGTTAATAAAGTCAATACAAATAAAAAAAATTCTAGACTGCCTCTGTGGTCGAGTGGTCAGCGCTCTGGCTTCTCAAACAAGTAATCACGGATTCAATTCCTGGCTGGGTATAGCATTTTTCTTTAACCAGAATCGTTGCTGATCCCCCACAGAATCTGGAATTACAAGTTTAATGTGCGAGTGAATGCGAGTGTGTTTAACAGTTAAAAATTGATAAATTCAAGATATATCCCTATTTACATTTGTTTAATTGAAACCAAATAAATATATTATTATAAGTAAGAAGCAAATCCATTATAATCTAATTAAAATACTATTGATAATACAAATATTAAAAATAAAAAAATAAATCGATTTAATGAAAAATCTCCATTTTAAGAAACACTACGAGCAATAACACCATTAGTCGCTCCTCAAGCCAAAGCCCTTATTATGACCAAGAAGTTAAATGCGGCTATACAAATGCAAGTTAATCTACTATGGGCGCGCTATAAAAAGTCCGAATCTGCGGTGACCAATGTGAGGAATATAAATATTTCTCTGACTGCCCATGCCTAATGTTTTAGATACCGATTCAGTTTTCTTGTGAAGAAGCTAACACCATTAGTGAAATGTTGCAGTCTGCAGTTTTAATTTAAAACATAGATTATAAGCAGAAGCTCGCAATCACGGTAATGAGTTGAGTGCTGCTGGGGGAATATTTGAAAACGTGCATAGCGAAGAATGTTCTAGCTCCTTTTGTCTGAGAGGAAACATTCAGAAAACTTCAAGTTGAAGTTCACAGTACGCCTCCTGCCATGCGTGGTGAAATGGTGTTTATACTATTGAGAACAGAGGGCTTCAATTTATTATGAAATATATAGCTCGATAGTGTATTGCGGTTTTTCTTTATTCTCGCGTTAATTAAGACTTATGAGGTTACGTTTGTGTTGCTCTTAACAAACAGATGATTTTCAGAAAAAGTGAATTGCCTAGTTCCTTTTTTGGGTTGTTTATTTATTATTCCATGTTTCTGGTTCTGCAATGATTTTTCTACAACTGCATCAGGATATACTTGTAACTAAGGGCAGATAAAATTATAATTAGTCTCTCTGTATCTTTAAGTATCACTTTACCGGCTTCATTGATTATTTCATAACGTTGAATGTATTTCTGAAGAGCATTTTTCATGTTGCCAGTAATCAGGTACTCAAGCAATTAATTCAGATATTGAGATCAAGCTAGTTCTTTGTTAACTTAGAGATAATGGAACGTAGCAGTCCTGTTAATAGAAAGTAGCAAAACAATGTTATTGTTTTTTCCATTTACAATTAATTAACATATTTTTCTCTTTATATTGCGCTTATTATATTTATTCCTTTGTATCAATATCTGATTCAAATCATAGACGGATATAAACCCGACTGACATTAATAACGGTCTTGGACTGGGTGGCAATTGCAAAATAATTGCGTGAACAGGGCCTGTATTTTATCAATTAAATTTGGTAATTGGGTTTGAAGGAAACCTGCAGCTCGTTAAGGGTAAAATTGCCTGGTATATTTGTGAAAGTTACTTAGTCGTGATTTTCCATTCGAATAACTAGCAAGGCAAATATCTGGTGTAATAGAATCAAGAATAAATGGAGATTCTGAACAAAAATGAGTTCCATGCCCTGTGCTGTGAAGAAAAATATCTGATCTGTTACACTCATGTGACTTTCTTTATTCACTCTTCTACAAAGTAGTCTTATAAAGGCTATTCCTCTATTTACTCTTTTTAATTTGTCAGTTCGGGGTTTTAATATCAGAAAGAAACTGATGGTGTCAGTAACTCACTGACTGCAGATTATTATTTGGCTTTTATTTAGTTTAGCAGTAAAATACACCTACGTCCAATTTAAATATTCTGTGCAAGGTAGGGAGCGATTCTAATTAAAGAGAAGTCCGATATGTTAGGTTCACACTACTTTTACTGTTCTACGAACTTATCTAATAAACACTTGTTATTCTTTCTATTTTGGTTATTTGAGATGAAATTTTATTACCATTTACATATTTTGTTGTAGGTATACGAAGACTACTATAAACCAAACATAGTTAAATCTCTAAAGCCGATCGCTGTGTGATGGTTTTTAAATATTTACTTCACCACGAAAAGAAAAGAATAGCGATTTACAATTGAGAAAAGCATAAGTATTTGAAAATAGAAAAATACTTGACATAAGTCCATCTACAGTGAAATCTACATGTTTTTGTAGTAAGATTTTTATATCTTACGGTTACCCCGTTACACAAAAGTAATTCAGAATGAAGTGGACTTCACAAGCTATTCCCAGAGAATTCAAGATACACATTTTGTAATGCAAATATCTTAACCATCTCTCTCTTCTCTTTAACGGACTACCCTCCTCTTTGCAGGACTTACATCCCCAAGGACTTACAAACCAATATCTTGGGTCAGTAGCCTGTCGAGGAGCAAGCAAACTCTCGATCATAGCATATCTAGAATGGGGATCAGTCCAATGACTGGTATGGCGGTGAAGAAGAAGGAAATGAAATGTAGTGATGATAGGAAAATTCACGAATCAAATTATCCAATCCAGCATTCTCTAAGCGACCAACGAAAACGCGAAAAAAAAGGCTTCCGATTGACCAGATTAGCCAGCCCCGGGGGTTTGAACCCGTGATCTCCCGAATGTGGGCTATAGATGTTACCACTTGAGCCATCCCGCTGAGTCAAAATATGTTAAACACTTGGTATTTTATTTTTAAAATAAAAAATAACCAAAAACTTTTCCATGTAAAGGCTAGCTTGGGATGGAGGATGTTTTTGATAGTTTTGGTGTCACATCCTTGGAAAATGACCAATTAAATATTACGTTTGCTAGTTAACCGTCTTTTTTTAGTTATGCTGCTCATATAAACACAGTCCTTTTCTAAAAATGCCTCTTTTTGGATTCAGGGCGTCTCAAAACATACATTTGCGATGAAATCCCGATGTCGAACTTTTGGGTGCATTGCAGGATTTCCTCTGCTTACTTCAGGTAAGCTGTAGAGATGTAAAACATTCTACCTTCACAACCGGGAATGAAACCTAGCATTCTCAGCAGGCGATCACCAGACATTAGAGGCAGTCATATCTCTCTTGTCTAACCGTGCCGCCGATGTGCCGGAATTTCGTCCCGCAGGAGTTCTTTTACATGCTAGTAAATCTACTGACATGGTGCTGTCACTTTTAAATGCACTTAAAGGCACCGGTCTAAGCAGGCATTGAACCCGCGACCTTGGGATCAGAAGGCCAGCGCCTAACCAACTGAGGTACCCAGGCCGACATTTGAGAGGCAGGGTGGTGTGCTCAGCAACTTAATCGTTCTCGTACAAAAGCGTACGAAGTAAGGAATAGAGCTTTGTATTTAAATGGAACGTTAGGAGGTCTCTGGCCCATCCTTGTCTAGTTCTAGCGATATCCTTGCTTGATTATTAGTCTACCCGTATCTTTGTTTGCAGTAGGTAGATAATAAGGTTAATACAACTAACATCTGATAGCCTGGGAAATTCTAATTGATGTTGCGTATTAAACATGCATTTTCATTTAAATGTACGCCTTTTAATTGACCAAAAGTGAGTGAACACGAATATTTGAATCCTTCCCATGTAGCAAGAAATTGTCTGTGTTATTATTGAATAAAACGTATTAATACTAAAATTAAACATATAGCCGTGCTTATTTCGGAAAGTTCATGTATATTATAATAAGCGAAATTTATGTGTGTGTATGTGTGTGTGTGTGTGTGTGTGTGTTTGTGTGTATGTGTATTAGGGTAATCCCAAAAACCACTCAACCGATTTTGATAATTATTTCTCCATCGGAAATCCCAATTCGTTCTGACGGCTTGGAGGAATAAAAACCCTTCTAATTCCATTTAATAAATTACTAAAAAATTAAAAAAAAATTTAAGTCCTTCTCGTTGAATACGAACCGAGTTAAAATAACATACTTGCAAAGAAGGCTTTGACTTTTAGTTGAGAATGTTATGGACTAGAAAATAGTTATTGCTCCACAGCATATGCATGTAAAATAAGACAAATAACCACGGATATTTCATTCCAAGTAATATATATGTATATGGCCACCATTTACAGCCTTCCCCCAAAATAATATAATCTGTTTACAATACCAGTGTCAAAATATTTTAATAATCCTGATGTAAGAAGGTTTTGATTTGTTTCCCTTTTACTTGCAATTTCCCTTTTACTTCGTTAGCAGGGCATCCTAAACAACTGTATAAATAGAGGAAATTCTAAGATTAGAAATCGGTAAGCCGATACTTCTTAATTAATAACTCAGAATATGTATTTTCTTCCCGATGGTCCCAGAATGTGTCTTTTCAAAGCGGCTGGTTAACTTGGTGGCCTGGGGGTGTGGAATCTACATCTTCAACAGCTTCACCTCTATTTCGGTGTATATGATAAGAGTTTCTGCATTATGTGAAAACTGTGTATCTTTTATATTATTAAATAACTGCAGGAGCAAAGAGAAGCTACAAAAGTTTAAAATTCCACTACTGTAATTACCTAATGTTATTCGACCATTCAAATCAATGATTGTTCAACAGTCAAACCAGAATTTCCAAAACTTGGAAGACGTTGGGAGGAGGTGAAAGAGGTCGGATCTTCCGCCTATGCTTCACATCCTTTTGTTTAAATATCAGGGAATTTTCCATCCGTTATTAGGTATCGGATGGTACGAAATTATGAAATGAAGGATAAGGGGGAGGATTCTCTGTGAAATTCTTATGGCACATTGTATAATAATTTCATAAAAAACAGGGCAAAGTAAATGAAATTAATTCATTATTAGATTTTAAAAAGATACCCTTGTAATTCGGCAGCCAGCTAGTGCTTTATAGAACTGAAAGTATGACTGTTGGATGTGTCTATCGAAGGGGGACACCTCAAGCAAAGCGACCAGTTTGACCTATTGTGGCTACACCCTCGGGAGGTAGGAATGAGGTGGAAGAGTAGTAAGCGGACCCAGATCCGCAGGCAGTCAGGCATAAAAGTCCCTATATTTCCAGTTTGAACACCCTCGTACCAGCAGAGGCGAAGAAACTGAGACCCTAGTGTTCACGGGGAGAATCTTTACAATGCGCAAGCAAATACACCATCTGCCCGACATCGTGAGCACCACAGGACCCAAAGCACCTGAAACGTGAAAGGGAAAGATGAAATTGGGGGGAAAGGAGTAATCGTGGTAGAATACACCACCCCGACATTTGCCTAGGTGACTAGGGGAAAACCATAAAAAAAAACCCATAGTCACAGTGGGTGGTCACCGGGATTCGAAATCGGGACCTCCCAAATACGGGCCACAGATGTTGCTATCTGAGCCATCTGACAATCTACAAAGAAACATTTTGCAAGAGAAGGCATGCAAGAGTGTATTTATCTATAAAACACAGAAACAAATAGATTACTAATGTAGTGGAGAAGGCGACTGTTCTTAGTGACTGCATTTTAATGTATTTTGACTTCATGCTTTAAATTGGATTAAAATCTAAATTAAAAGTTAATAAAATATACAAAGGGAATTCAACATATTTGAAGTAAACGGGGGTTGAATGTGTAAGGCAGCTTTTAATAATAATAATAATAATAATAATAATAATAATAATAATAATAATATTAGTGATAATAATAAATCAATTCCTACTCCATGAGAAATCTATTTATATGTCAGTATTTATATTGTTATTTATTTGCACTTCCAAGTAGTTTGAATACTATCTTAATGGAATCTTAGTCATTATCAAAATATAGATTTATTACACTGCTGTATCATTTTTGGCGTGTTCATATGCGTGGTCTCACAGAAAATATACGAAAACAGTCTCTTGGTTTCTTTGTTAGTAATCTTATTAGGTACTATGCATTGGATCTTACACATGAAGTCACTCATTAGATAGGTAAATGTTGCAATCCATTTTGTCTCAAGCTGCAAGAAGATTTGAATAAGGTTTACTGGTATCTACGGCCACAACTTAGGCGAAATTGAAATTGAGTTTTTATTTATGGACGCTCTATAACTACTATGATACTTAGCGTCCCATTCTATATTGGGCGTGAAAGACCAGATTAGGCGAGGCTATGGAGGAAATAGATTGATATTCATAGATGAGATTACATTGTTATATTCAAACTGAGGGAAATCATCGTCTACCCCTCTAGGTCCCAGGGGAACACGATACGAAGCAAGATAACGTGGATCAACTACACCCTCAAGGGGGTGTATCTCTCGTGTTGGGCGTATATCACGGGATTATGTGGGTGTATTGTGGTGCTTTGATGACATATCTTACAGGTAATAATATAAAACTATGTTTGAACATGCCGTAGTTTCGCTTGTGAGGATGAAGCATACCAAATGAATGGAATTTCATTAGAATAAGCATTTTCTCTACACAATATATAATATTGTTGAAGGTTGGTTGTGGTAGAGTGAAGATTAATTTCATGGCCCTGCCTGCCAGATTTGAATCATTTTGTAAATGCGTGGGCAAAAATGGAAAACGTGTTAGTGTTAATTAACGACGACACTGTCGGTCAGAGAGAGAGAGAGAGAGAGAGAGAGAGAGAGAGAGAGATATTTGAAGGAACGTTTTAGTATTAGGAAAAAATCTTTTACATGTTTTGAACCTGCTTGGAGAGCATTTACAACAAACCTCGAACAGCAATTCAGCTCTATTACCCAAACTGCAATTATTGTTATGCGTCCTACGAGTGTTTCGTATTGAAACACTTCAGATACTTAAGCCGGCATTACGATGAATTTAACGTAACACCACAACCTTACACTGTATTAAATGGAGATATTTAGAATTGACTTAACGCGACGTAACTTAAAAGTTTGGCATGTGAAGCTTTTCCTTGCCGTTACGTCAAGTTTGATATCATGTGGTAATTAGAACCAATCGGCGTGAAGCACTAGCTCAAAGTAATAAAAACCATCGAACAAGAGTCATTCCCATTACGTTAAGTGGATGCCAAACAGACCTTTAGTTTACCAGCATTTCTTAGCTTTATGTCACGCTATGTAAAGTTCATCGTAATCTCGGTATTACAGGCGATCTTATACATAAACGTTCACCATTCGTCTGCTGGTCGTGTAGAGCGCTTTTGAGGTTAACAGCAAGGTTCCTACACATATAAATATACCTGAGTGTTCAGAAAATAAAAGGCAATTCTTCTTCACTTTTGCTGATTTCACAGACACTGTAGGTGGAATTAACTGCTCGCAAGTTACTATTTTGTGCCCATCCGTGAATATGGTGAACTTTTCCGAAATTGTAAAGGGTGTTTCTCCACCCACACGCAAGTGATTTGCGATGCAAAATGAAGATTAAAAATACTGTTTCCAGAATTTTAAGCTGCTTTTCAGTACGTTTCCCGTCGCTCGAAGCATTAAACTCGTCAATCACGACTTTCCAGCATTTCTCTTCCAGCATCTTTATAACACGATTTTTACACTCATATTGTTTAAATGGAATTCCTTTATCTCTACCAACAAGCATTCATCTCTTTCGCTGACGTTTCCCCCCTTTTCCTATCGCACATAACCTTATCCAGGTCGCTCTAGTAAGTCGCGCAAACAAAGTAATACCTCCGGGAGGATTGAGCTCCTACATCCGTAGTCGTAAATAAAAGAGTAATTGTAAATGAGCTCTCCAGCGTTACTTCCGGAGTAAATTGCTCCCTTAGTAAGTGTTGGAAGTTTAAATAAGATTTCAGATAAATTATTTAAAATCTTATTTAGTAAGTTTTTTATTACTTTAATTCTTATTATGTTTATTATTGATTCAAACAGCTTATGCTAGCTATAACATTGAAGCTGTTATTGAAATAATAATTATATTTGAATATTATTTATAAAAATAAAATTTTATTTTTACGTACTTCCTTAGTACGGACTTCTTTAGTAAACGTTACTTCCGAAGCAGTTTACTCCCACATGGTGCACGCTGAACTCAAAAAAAGACTCTGTAGGCTGTTTATATCCAAACGTGGGGATATATCGTACATGTCAATGTGGATCGTGTACAGAACCGAGAAGAGCCCAGGACAAACAAGTTTGTGCTCGAAGAATCTGCTTTTATTTAGAATGTGTATCGAAAATAGTCTGTATCACAGCTGTGACCCATAGAAACTATAGTTTGGTCACAAGACTGGAGAAGCTGGGAAAGGTGATGCATACATTGTACCATTATTATTAGACTATTACAATACCACCTATAGCTGTAGTACATTGACAGCCAATTGTCACGTAATATTCTTTGTTTCTCAAATCAACGATTTGTGTGATAAAAGGCCATTAGTACAGCCGGCACCTGACCTCAGCTACGTAAGGCACCAACAAATCAAGACCAAGACATTCTTTAATATTCACTGTTGTCACCTTTTGGCTTTTGCGAGCAATTGCTGACGAGATACTCCAACTTCAGGCCGGGAGTAAGGAAGGAATAGAGTTATGGTAAAAGACCAACAGTCGCGTCACTCTCTGGTTATGGGAGTGAGATAAGAATAGGACAAGGTTTTCTCCTCGTAAAACGAACAGCTATTTACGAGATTACTTTCTCTACTACGTATAGTAACTAGGGGAAGTATTGTATTCCACCCAAAAATTCGATACCGAGATTTCACCGGAAATATATGTTTTGAGACCTGCTGAATCCAAAAAAAGCGTTTTTGGAAACAGTCCGTGTGTGTGTCTGTTTCTGTGTGTTTGTCTGTCTGTCTGTGAACAGCATAACTCAGAAACGAACAGTCGGATAAACACCAAACTTGGTATTTAGGTTCAGTATCTTCCAGAGATGCGACACGAAGGTTTTCAAGAAAATCCCCCCACCTCAGATTACCCTTTACATGGAACATTTTTCCAACATTTTAATTTTCTCAAAAATGGCTCTAACGATTTTGATTAAAATATCATATATTTAAGACACTTTCATGACAAATAAAATGTATAGCTTGAATTTTCTGGGAATGTATCCAAAAGTATTCTTCATTGCGAACGACTTTTGCATAACTGGTAAACCATAAGAGATAGACAAAATTTTACTACACAAAAAGTGTAGATCGCGTTAAAATACACAATTTATGTCATATACAGTTTTTTGTTGTTGAGTGAACCAATTTCGAGATATTGCTTGTTATTCCCTTAAATTTTTCAATACTCATTTTCTAAAATGGGAATTCGTTATTCATTTTTTTGTCTTGGATATGCAAAGAGTATTAATCTGTGGCAAAGAGAATGGTGCTGCACATAGCAATCAGCTATTAAGAGATATGTCTATGCTTAAAGGCTACTGTATTTCTATATTACCCTTTCAAATACAAAACAAGGGGAACATAGTAGGCCTTAAGCGATAGTCAAATATTTTTGGAACTGGTCCCTATGTGTAAAATGTAATTCTCTTTGCATGTCAAAAGATCGTTTCTGCAAATGCTTATCTCGATTAATATGAAATACATGGAGAATAAGAGTTTGTAAAAATAGTTGGTACAAGAGTAGGGAAAGTCATGTGAGTGTTACACATCAGATTTTTTGTTATAATAACAGCGATATGAAAGATAATAATAATAATAATAATAATAATAATACAGTTCGTTTCACTTAATATCTCTAGCTGTCGCTAGAGTTAGAACAGAAGCCTTAGAGCTTCAATTCATGTTCTTTTTTGTAGTTATGATCATAATTCCTCTCAAATTAGTTGGAGTACGAGCATTTGAGGACCTATACATTTTAAGCGAACCTGGCCCTTCTGCCCATTGCTTTAACCCCCTAGTAGATTGAGCGGCTCCTTACAACCTCATTGTGATAAGGCTTTAATTTTCCTATTAGGTCTCCGCTAAGGCGTGTAAGCATACTTAAATGCCACCCTGCTGGACCGAGATCAAATAAACTTTTGAGCACAAGAAGCCGACTCTCGCCCATACTGGCCAGCCCATCAGAATTAAAATTAACTGCCTTTAGCGAAATTACAAGGGCTAGGATAGTAATGCATTAAAAATACAAAATGTATGTATAATTAAGTGATTTAAAATAGGGATATTGCATTATTAACCCAGAAAATAATATATGTACTATCCAAAACCGCACAATAATTATTAAATAATGAAACAACCTAAGTTGTGTTATTTTCGTCCATTATTTCTTACACTAAAATCTAAGTTAACGCACTGTATAATATACCAAAGCAATAAAACTGCTGTTGTAAAACTCGCCGATTTTGTGAAATGGAACTCCTACAGAAGTGAACTTAATTCTTCCCATCGCATTATATAACAGCAATCATTTTAGGTTTGGAAACCTAAACGATTCTGTATTGCTTCTAAGAATTGATTTGTATGAGAAAAACGTATAGGCGCATATTTAAAATTTGCTACCTCTTCCAGCGACAAAGTTTCTTCAATGTCGGACAATTTGCTTTCCGTTTTACCAGAGAAGATATTGGCAGTGTATTGTAATGTGTGGTGCCCCGGGTTATTTTGAAGCGTAGTTAAATTTGTCTACTATTTTCTTTGCATTTTAACCCGGCGCAGATTTAAGATCTGTTAAGAGATTTCTGTATAGTTATATTTGTGACCAGTGGTATTGTCGTATCTCTTTCGTGGTTAACATGCACGGCATCAAAGCCCACGGTAAGATAGTGGTGTTTTACTCCACGTGGAGTTACAACTATGAGTCGGTTATGGTTTCTTTGCATTCATTGGCTGAAAAGGCACGTTCATTGGTGCAATGTGAAACGCCGACGACTTTCGAAAGTAATCAATGCGTACGGTGTATGTTATCCGAGAGGCTTCTTATAAATAAACGTTAACCATGAAAGAGGCACAAGAATGCGTTATTTTGTTCGAGTGCTGAGATGGCTGTAGAAATGCAGATGAAATGTGACTTGATGTAAATTAATTATTCCTTTATTCCATTCCTATATATAGCACTTTTAATATGATTATTCCAGGTGAGTCAGCTGCGCCTATTTATTTTTGAATTTATGCAACATGCTAAGCAACATATGTGACTTACGCCTTTCTTGAGTGCCTTCTAATGGCTGATTTGCATAACACTTTATAGAGGAGGGATAGATAACTCAGTGCATAAGTGTTTTATGGGACAGAATGCAATCGCTATGTATGTCGATGCAGAAAACATCCCACCCTGACACTGGGAGCTGCATTAGCATTTTTAGCCAATTTTACAAACTTTTATTCTTTAGCATACATTCATGCACCCCTTTGAAAACACCCCTGAAGGAACGGCCTATCACATGCATCGGTTGACAAAACTATTTGAAACCAAAATGGCAGATCTATGCAGTGCGACCAATTGGATTTAAGCCGTTAGTCAATGTTGTACAGCCTTCTCAAAAATGCTAAGTATTAGGTAAATAATTTCTCTTCTGTCACAAACTATGGCATATTTCAGTTAATACAGTAACTGTAATCACTGAAACAGTTTCTTTATTTGAATTAAAACTACCAAACCGAGCTCAAAACACTGTATGAAGCTGCAAAAAGCGTGTAAAGATTCGAAGTGGGGTCAAGTTCTGCGATTACTAATTCGTATGGGAACCTAAGCTCGCAAGCTAGCATTAACCGTATGGTATTATCATGGTTGCTTTATTAGTGTGCCATTTCAATTCGGTTCAAATCCTTCGGGTTAAGTTCAAACATTGTAATACGTTTTCTTTAATCTCTTTGGGCCTATAATTTGATAATATGGTACAAATAACATCTTTGATAACATAAGTGTGTACAAAATAGAATAATTGCCATGTTTTCTACCGCAAAGACCAAATCATCTACGGGCACTCTTACGTGAAGAATGCAGGCAGATTACACCGCGCATGTTACAGCATGCTAGAAAGTCTCTCCGCCAACGTACACAAATGTGCCTTGATGAAGGGTATCGTCATTTTGAAAATTTACTTCGTTGATGGAATCCACGCTCTTTAACACTGTATTATTCTGTTTACCCGTTAACTTAGCACATTTACAACTCTTTTGTCAGTAGAAGTGAAACATAAGGTTTAAACATGAAACAAAAACTGTTATATTTAATGTCGTCGATATACGCCCAAAAGAATGAAAGCTGACTACGTAACACGGTTTACAACACAGATACGGTACAGATTATTACGCTAAACATGATACACAATTATCTGCTTGTAATTTTTGTGTCTTTGGCTCACAGGAGAGCAAATAACAAACACAAATAAATTAGTATACTAAAATACAGAAAATAAACACTGAGAGAGAGAGAGAACAACCAAAACAATTTGATGTATTAGATTCGAACCTCCGAATCTAACCTTTACTTTACCATATTCCGGCAGCTAACCCACTCGGCTAACTCTCTCTCTCCCCCGCTCTTTGGGAGAACATTCCTCTATCTCCTTGCAAGCGTTATATCCATGAAACACCGTCCTTTTTAAAGCCTTCGCAGCTCTTTGTTCTCATTCAGACTTTTAATCATTAATACTAGTTGCGTATAGTACCGAATAGAAGGGCAGAGCTACAATAACAGTTTGTTTGCTAAAGGATCGATGTTTACACATTATACTATAAACTGCTTAGGGGCAGCTGACTCACCTGGTATAGTGGATTGTAACCAGATCCCCCATCTCGTAATAATTGGTTCAAAAGGAATGGAATTTTCGGTGCCAACTGTTAAACAAATTGATTCTACTCGGAGATTTGAAGAACATATTTTTTGTGCTTAATAATAAACAACCAACAGATTATCAACAACTACAGATTACATACAGATAGCTTTCACACATCTGGGGTTTTTAATCCAGATTAGATTCCTCTTTGTCGGAATCACGAATTCCTTGTACTGTTCTATCATAAATTAAAGGAACATATGGTTTACGAAGAGTAGACTCATGTGGTAAAGCTTGTTTTGTGTATGTTTCTAAGAATTCGCGTAATTTAGGATGTTGTAATTTATATAGCGAGATGTCAGCACCAGTGAAAGTCTCACATAAGTCCTTATTAAAGGCTGACAACAGGTTACTTCGTTTGGGGTATTTACTTTAAGCATGCATTGTTTAGAACTTTTCTTCAGCGAAAAATGTCTTAAATGTTTTGCTGTTTTAAAATGTTCCGTTACTTGTGTCCGCACTTATACGTCAAATAACAAGAGCCCATCTGTAGTAAGCACGCCTTCATTTTCACGTACGTAATATAGGGTGGCCAAGATAAAAAGAGCCCCAACAATTCACTACAGAATAGTAAATTGTTATTATTGTTACTATGAACAACACAAAATAGTAAATTGTTGACTTGAATAGCAGTTTACTACGAAAGTAGAGCTTATTCCAGGTTGGTGCACGCCGCCCTTAGAGTAAGATCTGTAATGGTCACGGCGTTTGTTTGCTGAGATTGCCAGTCATCCGAGATATGACTGTACTGTTGGCCTGCGATATTCAAAAGGAATAAATGCAATTTTAATTCCTTATTTTATTTAATTTATTTTTAAAAACCGTAGTAAATACATTATATATCTTAAATATGTTCCTGTGAAAATCGAAAAAGATATAAAAATACCTAAACTTGTAACTTACCCTTTAAAATATTATGTCATGATGAAAAATATCCATAATATGTAAAAATATGCACAATAAAATTTAGATTTTCAGACTCGGAGGCATTGTTTCCTGTACATATTACAATATGCATCTGTTTTAATAATAAAAAAGGTTGTTATTACATAACTATCCTAGCACTAGTAATTGCTATTGGGATATTAAAGTTTATGTTTTCAGGATTAAATCCAAAAGGCTATGATGCAATCCAAATGTTGTGGGGCTTGGTATTTCTCTCATGCACGCTCCCAAACTACACGTTTTAACTATGCATAAAGGAATTCGTGACATGTCATACAACCAGAAATACACTATTATTCATTGATACAAATAGGGTGACGTTCCCTTAACGTTGTTAGAGGCAACTAATGCCTTTATCTCTTCACTCTACAGAAATTAAATCTCGGATGTTATATCAATTAACCCAGTTATAAAGTTTGGTCCATTTTGTGCATTTATAAGCATTTTATGTGAACGATCAGGGCTTTGATGCACCACCCGTGAGTTTATAATGGATTTATTTTGACATTTAGGGTACAAAGTGATACATATTATATGAATAATGCATTTAAACATATATGTGCACTCTGGCGAATTAAAACCATCAGCTAGGATTTAAAATACGGTTTTACGATAAAAGTCGATAAATAAAGGAGAAAAAATCTTATTTGAGGAGGGCTGATTTATTCTTTTAACTCTCCCGCTGTATATCGATGAAAAGTGTCAATGCAGAACACAATCTGTGTAACACTGCATATTTCAAATTTAGATAACGTTCATAACAAACTTATCTGATTGTTCATACTCCCTGTTAAAGTATTCCAATTTACGAAATGGTATCTATTATAAATAAAAACTCTATCTGCTCCAGAGCCTTTAACTGAAAACTGCCGCATAAATTGCCCCTTTGTATTCAACTAACCGGCGAGTGCATTTTTGTATTTTAAGTCTATATACGATGATTTGTATGGAGGGAGTAAAGGGCGATGTAAGGAGTAGAAGAGGTTCTTTAAAGATGTTAATGTAACCCATAATTTTTATTCGGTACTAAAACGTAAGCGTTCAGAGTTTTATGTCGATCGGTCAAACAGTTTGGATTTATGTATAACGGGTTAACGCGCTAAAGCTTAAAGGACATAATGTGTAATTTCTATTGCATCTTAAAGGGCAAGTGTACAAATTTTTGTTTAGGTTAGCCAAAACGGTTCGGATTTGTAAATCAGAAAAAGGGAGATGCAGCTTCTGAAAGTTACAGTATAAACTATTGTTATTACACAGGTGTTTAAGTGATTATTGTTTTTCAAAATACATGTAGATTTCTTTGAAATGGATTGAGGGTAGTAATGCTATAGCTTTTTATAGTTGTTAGTTATGCTATAATTTTTCATAATTTCTAAGACTTAAGTGGTCAAAGCTTAAGTGTCTAAATCAATCAAGTGGTTCATATCTGCAGCTTAAGCTTCAAATAAATGTGGCGGTAGTCTTAGTAGCTCGAAGATAATATTCATTTTTCTGGTCATGCGGTAGCGCAGTAATTTCGTTTCCGGCTTTCATACTGAGGGTCCAGGGGTCGGTTCTAGGGTGACGATTTTAAGTACCCACGCCTTTTGACTTGCTCATGTGAAGGATCCCCAAGGCTCAACGTGGTTGGAAGACGGCGGTAAAAGCTGTAGGTCCTTTCATTCCACCGCAATGCTCATTATCGCCGTACCATCGGATCAGAGGCAACATATGCCGCTCCGTGGGTGAATCCACCTCAGAAATGGGTCCAGTCATCGCTTGCTGGATTGAGGTAACCCCTACTTTTTGTGGTTTTAGGGCAATATATAACTCTTGGGGCCTATTTAAGCTTAAGCTACCAAAGTCTGTCCAGATCAATCAGACTGCAGGTTTATATGTATACAGGATGCACTAATAAAGACAAAATTGAGTACGAAGTAAGAGAATCTGAAATAGAAAATTACTGACCCGCGAAGCCAGCTTAAATAGAAATATACGTAACAATTTAAAGTAACGTCCGAAGTCAAAACAGTCTGTTCATATTGATTTCTTACTTATTTTTGTACACCAGGTGGCTTTCTTAGAGAATATGACTGCTCGATGACGTAGCAATGGTACAATTTCGCGCAACTGACACACATTGACCTAGGATGCGGGGGCGTTCATGACAATGTCCTAGTCTCTGAAAGACTGTTAAGCGATGGGCTGGCCCCGTAGCTCACTCAGTAGAGCAACCGCCTGCTGTGTGAGGGGCCCTGAGTTCGACTCCCGGCTGGAGGGTGGTAATTTTAAGAAATGCCGGCCTTCATAGCCGTGGTCGCGGGAGCATATAACTACGGTGCTCCGCCAAGCTGAGGGTCTCGGATTCGAGTCCCGCTATGGGTATGGGTGTTTGTGTGTGTATTGTATGTGTAATTGTGATAATAAGCGGTAAAGTAAACAGTAAAACACAGTAGCAATAAACCGGGTAAACAGAACTTTTAAGAAAGAATAAAAAGGGGGGTTATTATCCACCATGCATCTATCGTCGCTAGTCTTTATTTCTGTAGATCGTCGTTTGCGGGAAAGTTCTTTGTTGTGATCAAGAAAAGGGGACCTTAAAAAATAATGACTTCGCACACTGAGTATTTATTTTCTTTGAAGAGGAGGTATTGGAATGCAGCAGATTGCATTGCAAGCCTCGTCGTGTCGTACGCACGAGGGCGGAATGCGCAGTCTGTAATGTAATTACATTACATCACTCGCCACACGGTATAAACATGCTGTCAAACACATACATAGTGTGTTCTGTTATGTGATGACATAAATGCGATAATACAGAATTCCCTTCTGGACTAAAAGTGAACGAAAGTACATCTCAGACACTCTTATTTCTCCGTAAACAGGCTTATGGACCACAAGTTCCCTCTCTCAGAATGTTCGGTGGAGTATTCCTTATTTCCTGTTTAATTCTTGCAGTCTTTACTGAAACTGCCTGAATGCATCACAAACACGGCCAAGAAACACACACATTCACTCCCGTTGCTGAACAATTTTGCATAGCTTCTTCGAAACTTTTTAAAATGTTGTGAAATGATATTGTTGTTTCATTTTACTTAAAACGTCTACCTAATTAGGGGCTACAGTAATCTGTGTTTCTGTTGTGTCGGTTGTAGTAAGTCTGTTTTCAATAGATGCTGTGGATAACTCTATCTTAACATAGTAATTTTACATTCACACCTGTTGAATGCTTTGGTTTTGAGCAGAGAAATGCTACTTCACTATCATGTTCTTGCTATTGTCTTCAGCCCTCGTGTATGTTGAAGATTCAAAGTCCGGCAAGCTATAACTAAATCTTTGGTGTTCTGTGCAGAGAAATGTTGTGTTTTTCGGTTATTCTAGTGTAGTAGCTCCAGCGCGGCGCAACTTTCGCTGTGTGGCGTCTTTTTCGGATTCGAACTGAAAACTATGCTAACTGGCTTCCGGGGAGATCAAACGGTTGTTTACTGACACACGGTAACGCTCCAGATCTGCTTCCGTTGCTTCGGGCTTAGCTTACCCTATGTCGCGTGGGTTATTGCATAATAATCTCTTGCACCTACTTCACTTCACTCGCCTTTGTTTGCTCTTGGTAAGTAGCAGTTCAACTCGTAGTTCCCGCTCAAGGAGCTACTGATTCAACCTCTTGCTCCCTGCCTCCTTCAGAGGGTCACACAGTTCTGAGGTCAGAAACTTTACAGTCCAGGGTATTTCAGAAGCTTCCATTGCGGCTGACGTTCTTGTGGCATTTCCTAACGTTCTTTGCAACAGTGGGATTTGTAGACAAGGAAACCGACAGCTTCCGTCTTACAATATTACACTCTAGTCTTTCCTATTATTCCAGCACATCTACAAAGCTGATATGGACCCGGAAGTTTCTGTTATTATTTATTATTATAGTTTAAGGCAATGATGCACGCTTCTATGATACGACGTTCTTTGTCATCTGAGTTTCTGTTCCTTAATTATCCCATAATGTCAGGAATGAAGCTGGCGTGTGACATTTCATGTAGCACTGGTTATTCCGTTATTGTGCTTAGAAACATATATTATTAAAATCTTTTATTATAAGCTATTTAAAATCCATTATCATGATGCGTTTCTAAAACAAGTATAACAAAAGCCTTCCTGCTACTCGCCTGCTCATATATATGTATATATAGAACCGTTAGTGTACATTTATTTATGCTCTGGTCGAATAACACGCGTTAACAATGTGAAACATCGCCATTTTCATGTAAATTCAGGCTATAAATATTATAATAAATATGTATTGTTAATGAAGGCTGTTAGTATTACAGTTGGATGTGAAACCCATGTTTGTGCATAATATTAAATACCTTCTGAATTGTTTTAACGGTGATAATGAAGTATTCAATGCGTGTCGTTCAGTAAAGCTTTTCTGGATGTAGTAAACAAAAATGAATGAAAGAAATAGTTTTGTATTTATGAGTCACTTATTTGCGTTTTAGTGCAATATTTTTAGATATAATCTCCTTGAATGTATATAATTACAAATATTTGTATGCTGAGGTACCAGTTTCTTTGATTATTTTAATTTATTTTCGATCAAAATTACAGCATTGAGCTGAACTATTTGTACCTTAAACACTGCTGTTACCTGCTCTCGGATGTGTATCTTATTTTCCAGTGAACATTATTAGCCACCATTTTTATATCGTTTCGAAACCTCGTGTTGCGTTACCAAGCCTTTGGCACTGTGTGCTTGCAATTTAAAGGAATTTTAATACCGCTCGATGAAGAACATATTTCGTACTTTAAAATACGTGTCAAGAAAAATATATTCTTACGTTTAGTTTATGCTAAGAGTAGTACAAAACAGTCGCACGTCAAATTGTACGATTCCAAAATAACGGTCCTCCGACCACACACTAATGTGACCATTCGAGTTTTCTATTACCGGTTCAAAAAGTAACGTTCTGATCGGAGAATGGACGTTACGCTACCCCAAAGATGTGTTTACATTTACAGGTATCTTTTTAACCTCTTTGGTTTATTTTAGTGGCTTCTACAGACTATTTCCCTTTCTATTTCATGCTAATATAAACAAACGTTTACCGAAATAGATCCATTACACATTCCGATGTAGCTACAAGGGGAATACAGCAAACCCAATCTATAGACAATTGTTTATAATCTAATTGGCATACGCAGGCCTTAAAATTTCATACTCTTTCCATCCTATTTCAAGAAGAACGTGAATAGCCACAGCACTTTTAAAAACATGTAGCAAATTGTTGGACCTAAAGCAATAATAACTGATTTCTGATGGCTGATGCCCACAAAAAGTTATTTGAAACTAGTTGTGTGCTTTAAAGAGGTCCACATTTTTGTGTGGTACGCTTTTGTCTATTTCATATGACTTACTCGTTGTAGAAAATTCCTTCCAAATGAAGGGGATCTCGTAGGACATTTCTGGAAAATTCAAGGTATAATATATAATTTGTGAAGAAAATTTCTTAAATATATGCTATTATAAACAAACTTGAGTTAAGCCATTTTTAGAAAATCAACAACAGGGAAAAACAGTTTCATGTAAAAGGTGAAATGTGGTGGGAGGAGTTCTTTGAAACATTTAATCTCACATGTTTAGAAGATACTGAGATTAAATACCAAGTTTTGTATTTATATGACTTTTCGTTTGTTATGCAGTTCACATAGACACAGACAGGTATACGGACATTTTTCTAAAAGTCTGATGTGTTGCATTTACACGGCTTTCTCACTTCTAGACGCTTCTACATACCATTCTCACTATAGAATAGGTACTTCTTGTAAATCGAGATAAACTTCCATTAAACATTTCGTATATCTATGAGAAGGACACAGCAGGCTAAAGCAATAATCAGATTATTAGAAGTTCGATCGCTAGGTAATGGCTTTGAATTTCCATGATCTCTGCGATCACGGGAAAAAAATAGCGACTTACCGCTTGAAAGAGTATTGTATGTGAAGATTCGAATCAGTAACAAGGAATAGCTCCGAAATAATTAGCGCCACAGAACCTAAATTGTGTGCTTTAATGAGATCTAAATATTTAGTGTATTAAAAGTTTTTTTTTTCTTACGGTTTACCAGTGAAATAAAAGCAGAAGCAGAACAACTTCACAGGCTTTTCCCAGAAAATTGAAGATTCTTATTTTATTTCCTATGAAAATTTCTTAAACATATGGTATGGACGGTAGACACATACACACACACACATTCACACCTTTTTTAAAAATGCTTAATATTTTTTATTCAGGGGGCCATAAAGGGTGTATTTCAGGTGAAATCTTGGAATCTATTTTTTCGGTGGAATACAATACATCCTCTACTTACTATAAGAAGTAGTAGAGAAAGTATACGTCTGGTAGGTTATATTCAGATGACCGTTCAACTCACTCTTTACAAACTGCTCTTAGAGAGTTTATTATTCTACCTACTTCTAGTTGGTCCAAATAAACTTTCAATTCCATTTACAATTTCGTAGTGTGATAAAATGTTTATAGCGATGGCTATGTCTTTACAGAGCGTGTTTCTTTTGATGACTTTGAAATTCCACAGTCTTTGCAGAACTATGAGAAAGAAACGAATAGCGACTTCCCAGATAAGAGAAGTGTAGATATTATTGGAAAATTCAAACCAGTAACATCTCAGGAACGTTTAACTCCACGAAAAAAAAGTATTAGACATAAATTATATGATTTAATGGGATCCACAGTTTCTGTCTAGTAAGATTTTCCCCTATCTCTTACGATTTACGTATCATACTCAAGCCTTCAGAATGAAGGGAACTTCACAGGCTATTCCCGTGTGTTTCAACACATACATTTTGTTTATCATGCAACATCTTAATTCGTAAACGTGGTATTTTAATCAAAACCGTTAGGACTATTTCTGAGAACATGAAAAATAACGAAACTTTTTCGTATTAAGGGTAATTTGAGGTGTTCGGTGGGGGCAATTTTTTTGAAAGCATTGATACTTGTCCTTGAAAGCTGCTGAACTTAAATACAAAGTTCGGTACTTAACCGAGTTTTCGTTTTTGAGTAATGTTGTTCTCATGCGCTCATATACCCATACAGACATGGGGATTTTTCTAAAAATGCTTTTCTGGGTTTAGGGGGGCCTTAAAACATGTATTTCAGATAAAATTTCGACTTCAAAATTTTGGGTGAGATACAATTCTAATTCTGGGAAGCATGCGAATCAGTTGGGAAGTTTAATGTACTTCCGGCCTGTTGCCATGGTAGCTCAGTGGTTAGAGCAACCGGACGGAGAACGGGAGATCCCTGGTTCAAATCCCGGCTATGGCATTAATTTTTCAATGGTCTGATTCTACCTTTCCAATTCTACTTCTATTTTAAGTACGTAGTAGGGGAAGTTAAAATGCCTATTTTTACTCAGTCTCAAAAGATTTATTTCCGGTGAAATCCCAACATAGAATATTTAAATGGAACATACTTCTACTTTCTTTATATGCGCAATAGAGGAAGTAATTACAAGCGTTTATACAATGCGGGATCTGGGAGTCATCTCTGGGTAGTGCTTTGAATTGAGAGCATTTAATTATATGGCACATACAACGTATAACGTACAGACGATTTTTTGGTGGAAACGTAGTCTAGGGTGGGGGAGAACGGCTGACTATTTCCCTTGCGTGGAACAAACACTCACTCGGAACCGTGGTGATGTCACCTATCTCACGTTGTGTACGCGCCTGCTGCTCTGTTAGAATTACAGATTAATACAACTGAACCAACGCCGCTCCCAGAAGATAAATGGACTTGTTCAACTATTGCGCATACAGATAAGCGTGACGAAAAAATAGTACTCTACCGATGAAGCAATCAATATCTGAGTTTTTTCCTTAAAAATATATAAAAATCTGCTCGTTACTTCGCGATTATCTCTTATTCCTGTATATATTACCTAGATTACACATACTGCTAAGCAACTTAAAGAGAAAACGAGGAAATGGTCCTCCAATACTCTTGGAATAGAACAAAGAATTGCAGCTTGATACGAAAGAGCAAGTAACAGTAGATTACAGTATTTTACTGTTACAGTTACATCAAAATAATAAATATTCCTGGACGTATTGGACTGTTATTTTGTAAGGGGTATTTCGAACCTAGTATTCTTGGAAATGAGTGATTGCAACTTTACTAAAACTATGTATTATTCCCAATTCTAGTTGAAGGCCTGATGTACATAAACTTAAATAGCAGAAGGGGGCATTAAATAGGGGTAATTGCCTGAACGTTTTGGTTTCTTGCTGCTGTATAAGGCCTAAAAGAATAAACGCAGTCTACACATTCCATGTAGGAGAAAAATTAAATTGAATTTTATTTATGGACGCTCTTTAACTACTATGGTCCTTAGCGTCCCATTCTATATTGGGCGTGAAGGATCGATAATTTTGCTCAGAGGCCTCTTTATCAGGCTTGAGGTTCTTTTACGTGCCGTAAATCTACGACACGGGACCACCGACTTTACAGCCATGCTAAGAATTTTTACGGCCGAAAAAATCCATCGCCCTCCGCCAGGTTTGAACCCGCGACCTCCGTGTAGGAGATGTTGACCATAATCTTAGAGGAAGTTCGTTAGTTTTCTTTAAAAAGAGATTAGATCGTCTAGTATATAGCATAAAATCATCAGTCATCGTTACCATCAAAGTAATCTTGTAATATTTCGTTTTACCTATATTAGAATACTAAGGCCGCCTTGCAAAGAAAATTTCTTATTTAAGATTTCCATCAGTGTTAAAGAACAAATGTTTGAACATACACTAACTTTAAAATGTGACATTTGATAATTATCCATCTAATGGTTATTTTAATTATTTTACTCGCCGACTAAAGATATCTGTTCTTGTTTACAAAGAGAACTTCAGAACGTACTTACCCGAGAATGTACGTAATATCGACTTCTTTGAAATGGAGTACTTCCTCTATTTCCAAAAGAAGTAATCATCTTCTGACGTACGCACACACTAGACTACAACAGGGAAATTCCGTTCAAATTTCAGTCAATAATCCAACAAGGAAACCGAACCCTATATTGCGTGGATTAATGCAATCTCCGCAATCTCCGTCTTTATGTAACCTGGCACAGATCACCTGATAAATCTCAGAATATGACTTCACTGTTTCCAGGATTGCTAAACTTAACACTACTGGGAGTAGTGGTTGATATATGCAAGAAAGCAATTACGAAATGTAATGAAATTGCTGTTGTTATTAACATCATCAAATTGAAAAATGCCTCTGTAACAAATGGAGTTCCTGTAGAAATACAGTGTGTTATAAATGATCATATGATTCTTTCTGTACCATGAAAAATGCTGTAACTATCAAATTCTAGGACCTACACATAAATAGTCAAAAACTTTTTTAGATTTGAAATGAAGTTCTGGGTCATTCCTCTTCTACAACCATACCGTAGGTATATGTTAAATTATTTAATTTCATCCTAATTTATTTATCCCTCCATTTTGTATTTATTCACGTCTCACTTGATTCCTATAAATATGCAAAACATTCAGTTATTAATCAAAAGCTAACTCAAAGAATATCTACCACATCCAACATGTAACCCAGAAGAATACTCTGCAAAACGTACTAGTATACGGGTTTTGAACTTCTCCAAACAGCTGGACTTTCCTCCAGAATTCAATAGGTTCCAGGGAGTTAATACCTATCGATGATCTACACCAAGGTGGCGAAAACGACTTCCTTCCGCGACTCACCAAATATGCAACACGCACTGCAACACTCTGCAGCATGTGAAAATCAAACGGACGGTTGCAGAGAGGGAACGTGCGCCTGCGAGTCAAAATGACTCGCGAGTCACGTTTTCGCCACCTCTGTCTACACCAACAATAATATAAGGGATATTGTTGGCACCGACTGGGACTCAGCGTTAACAATCAAGAATTACTGAATGGTCATAACACTGAAGTCATATCAGTCAGAAGAATACAGCGGAGAAGTAATTTGATTGTTGGTGCGCATTATCTAAAATCATTAGCCTGTCGTTGTACAAGTTATACAACCCACCAAACAAACCTAAGGGTTTCAGCCGTAGTAAATGGAAGGTGCCTATTAATATAAACACATTTTGCCGCTAAAGCTAACACCGAGAGATTTCAATGCCATGCCACAATGAATCTGAAAGCATTAGTCAAATTTCGTAAATTTGAACCTTTCATCCCTCGATAAAGAAATATACTATAATTAAAATTATTCCATGTCCTCCGGAAGTGTGAATCTGATTGTGTTTCACGAAAACTTGGATAAAAGTCCAACAATAATCTGCAGGTCGAGTTACTTAAGTGGTTTCACTTTAAGTTTAAAGGATTGTAAACAAAACGAGGTGACGAGAGCATCTGGCTGGTGGGCAAACTACAATTTTCCCGCTTTGCATGTCGTCTCCTCCTCTGCATAAAATAGTTCTGTTCGTGACATTTCGCGGTTATTCTCGTGTAGAGAAATTTAAAAAAAAACATTATTGTAACAGTTCAATTTATGAAACAAAATGTTTTAGTTCAAACTCACCTATAACTAAATGAACCGTTATAAGAGGGTTTAAGAGACATTAGTAAGCGCTGCAGTTCGTTTCCAATTTCCGGATAAGCCGCAAGCGTACTTTTTGCCTGTCGTTTTCCGTAGTGTAGTGGTTACCAAGCTAGCCTTGAGGTCGCGGGTTCCAACGTGGTGTAGGGCTATGGACTTTTTTCGGGCGTAAAAATCCTTAGCATGGCTGCCTTCGGAAGGGAAGTAAAGCCGGTGGACCCGTGTCGTAGCTTTATGCTACGTAATAGAACCTCAAGCCTGATTTAGAGGCCTCTGAGCAAAAATTTCTTTCTTTCACGCTCAATATATAATGGGACGCTAAGGACCACAGCAGTTGAAGGGCATCCATAAATAAAACTCAATTTAATGGTACTCTTTACCATATGTTAAGAAAATATTACTCTCGAGAGCGTCACGGGTGAGAATGCTCTGCCACTGTGGAAAACATAAACGCAGAAAATAGAAAACAATTGTGCTAAATGTTTTTAATAAATTCTGTGAAAATTACCCCACAATTAATCCACAATGTATAGAGATGGCTTTTGTTTAACTAATTGAACTCGCTTGTTTATGATGCAGAATTGTTGCTGGATTGTTTGGTTGCGTTTTGTTTCCTGTTGTGTTTTCTAACCTATAGTACTAATAATTTTCTTAATTTGTTTATTCATAAGGGGTTAAAGGAAAGGTGGTAAACTGATATCAGTCATTAAATGAATGATTTCTAAAACCTGAAGTTAAGAAGAGTTTAATCCAGTATATTTAATCACAGAAGTCGAAGTCGAACCACTTTTGTTTGTCTACTCTTAGTATTATGTGTTAGAAGTTTAGGATGTAAGGTAAATTTAGGAATAAAACATAAAATGTTTGAAAGTTAACTATACTAAGCTACGCATTGTACCGTATTCGCTTGCTGTCTGAAGCAATTTCTTCTCGTGGGCACTTAGTTCTCGTCATCCTATACTTGCTGCTGCCGCGATGTGCTCGGCGGAGTGATACAGCAAATTTTCTTTACTCCTTCTTTAAACTTAGACTGAAAAAGGTTTGTAATGGTATCGTTGTTTCTCAGGTGAACCTCCAATATGACTTTAGGAGTTAAATGTCGCTATACAAATACAAAATTAGAAAAAACAACCTTATTGTGTGGAAGAGGCCCCAATTTGAATATCCACATGGACCCCAGGTTTATTTGAGCACTTTTTCATCCATTTGATATGATCTCACTTTAAGGACATTTAACTGATAACAATTTATCGCTGAGATAATAAATATAAAAACATGTAATCAACGGAAGCATGCAGGAGTAGCTCAAATATTCTCGTACGGTGAACCGAGCCCTAAGAGAGTTTGTATCTTTAGTTTACTTCTACGTCTTCAGATCTTAATATACACATTAAACATCAAGTTGTAAATTATTCACCTTTTCTAGGGTCAGATATTTCAATATATTGATTGTAACTGGTCAATGCTTTCTTTGCTCCTATTTATACAGCAATTCTCCTAATCTGCTTAACCAATAGTTTTAATTGCATTATTTTGCATTATCATCAATCTCTTTAGCGACAACTTAAGAAATTGCCAATTTTTTTCCTATCTCGTACTGCCCTTATCCGTCGTATTCCACTAGATAATCTTCAAGTTGTCACTCTGCTTCTGCTTGAAACTCCCTCTGCTTCTCTTCCCTAGTCTGGGATGTGATGTTTTCTTGTGGTCCTCATCTTCATTTTAGTTGCTCTGCTATAGCTACTACATCTGGCAGACCGCTCCTTCATGAATTACTTCCTAGTCCTTCCTTGTTCCTCAAATGAGTGCTCAGTTAGGTATTTCGGACTCACTCATCGCGGGAACAATTAAAAATCGCAAGAAACCATAGATCAGGTCGTTGATAGCGGAAGAATTTAATCAGAAAAGTTTGTTTAAGAGGAGTCCACAGTTTAATAATACGGGAACACTGGTATGATCGATATTAATCTAACCATCACTTCAGGAAATAATCGATCGATCCACAGAACAGCATTGAACCTAGATCGAACAACCTAGGGCTTTCCATCAATCATTCTTTATTAAAAGCAGAAATACAATCTCTCCGGCTAATTAAGATATCGGACCAATGTTTGATGCTAAGTTCAATTTCTATTGGGTGTTCTTGTTAATTTCGAAATGATAAACACACTGTTGCAACGTTTCGAAGGGCCTCATTGTGTGTACTCTTTATGTAAACTCCAGTGTATGACTTTACAGCGATAGACATTTTAGTTAATTTTGCTATTCTTCCTAAAATTAGGTTTTCTGAAATTGTGGAATCCATGTCACAGTTTAAATTTACAGGTATATCTTTGTACCCCGATTTAATCTTTATGTATTATTTCTCCTGAACGGTAAAGTATTGTTTGTATTGTAAAATGTTTTTGTTTAAGGGGCTATGTTTAAGGGACTATATGTGTCTTATAGGGTTAATAATAATAATTAATACTAAGATGTATTTTAAAGAAATTCTGTTCAGATTTTGAATACTTTGTAAGTAAAGAATCCACTATCTGATGACAGCAGGCTTGTATGATGGTTTGGGGATATAAGTGAAAATTTTCTCACAGCTTTATAAAGCTTTCTTGAAGTGTGAGAGGCAGAAACATTATTATAGAGCAGTATCTTGTAAAAATGTACTAAGTTTAAAAGATAGGGCATATAAATACAACTATAATAAAAATATTTTCGAGTAATTATCATGAAAACCTAAATGGCGTCAGAGAAATACACCAGTAGTATAAAAACAAGAATTTCGAGCTGACTTTACAGTACCAAATCATGTAGAATGTTATGTCTAGCGACTTAGTGAATGTAAGTTTTCACTAGAACGGAAAAAATGGTCCCATATTGTCCTTTGATAGATCCCAATGTTTAAAATTACGGAAGAACGAAAAAACTAAGCATATCAAACAATATAATAATTAATAAACACAGTACTCGAAGGGAACCGAAGATTATAAAACGTTTATGAGCAATTAAAGAAATCCTAATAAGAAAATTTGTACTTGCTTTTCCACAAAAAGTAGGCATAAATAAATAGAAACACGAACCAAATTCCATATAAACATATTAGGATTATTTGCTTTTGCATTAGTGCTGAAAGCATTGGGAATGAACCAAAAACTTGCTGGAATATGAAGACGAAAGTTGAAAATAAATACATAAAACAAACATAGTTAAAACAGCAGAAATTAATACATATTAACATACAACATAATCGTTTGTAGGTTGAAATAAAGCAATGATATAAGATACGCTTTATCGCAGTGTTCTCTGCTTTCTGCCCCATTTATTTGATGTAACTGTATAAAAACAGACGCACAGAAATAACAGAAAAGAAGTTTCAGAGAGCCGATATTTTTCATTTAATCATTCCTAAAGTAATTGCTTACTGCCTCGTGCAATAGGGGTACTTTAATTTTCAGTAAATTGGAGGATGAAGTACCTAGATACCTATAATATAATTAAAAGCTTTTAATCCCCAAACTGAACCTTGAGGTAGCAAGACGAACACAAATATAGTTGCAGTACAGAGAGTCGTAATCAATTTCGCCTGGACAAACAAGTGATGCTGATATAGAAGCTATTTCATTGTGTGCGCTGCAACCATAAAACGGAGAGTGGAAATTTCGAGTTCCTTTCTAGCAATATTTGAAAACGATGGCTTTGTCGTTCTTTGAAACAATCGACAGCACTAAAGAATGGAAACAAAAAATAAAAGGAGAGTGGAACATCTTGAGTGGTAGAGAAACGGTAAATGGACACGGAAAGAAGATGACGTGGAAAATAAACGTGATTTGTTGGAATGGAGGTTCTGCCGAGAACAGCAGAGATGTCACTCAGGTGCTTCTGAACGAAAATGGCACACACACTCTCTCCCCTAATGGTATTTGTCTTAATGCTCGCATGTACCTGCACAGCCTCATTTCGTGAACCAGAATAAAACTGGATATCTCACTCCATAATTATCGTGAAGAAAATAGAGCACAGGATTCAAACTTTGAGATCTTCTTTTTGATTAAAAGTTTCAAGGTTGCTGCAACGAAAATTAATAAAACATATGTGACGTTACCCGATAGCATTTTAAACGAATCACCAATTGATTTCATTTACCTCCCTCCGTTTTTTAAGAAATTATTATACAAGTACCTAGATGTTTATCGATGTATTAATATCATTAAGTGCTAATTCATGAATAAGAGCAAGAATAGGTCTAGAAATTATTAATCTTCAAATTTACTCCTTATACTACTACTACTACTACTACTACTACTACTACTACTACTACTACTACTAATAATAATAATAATAATAATAGTAATAATAATAATATCGGCGGAAAGTCTTGACTTCCTTAACCTTCCTCCGACAGTCTTCCTAGTTCTACAAATCCTGTATAGCCTGTAAGTACTTCGGTGTAAGTGCCCTTTGGCGGTTAAACAGTCACCGATCGGAACGGTCATTTTTTTGTGTGAGTGGGGCCCCGCCTTCGCCACACCAGGTGACGATCATCCGAAAGGGAATACATCGTCTCCCCTTCCATGCACTAACTACTCTACAGTGATGGAAGGGAAAGATCGAAGGTAAGGCGGCAAACCGAATGTTAGTGGGTGATTTCAAAAAAAGGCGCCTGCATACAAGGGAGTCTGCAGACAGAGTGGAGGTTAGGTACTGGCCTTGGCATAGCCCAGACCAGCAACCTATGGTTAGTAGTGGTAGTCATGCTCGTGCTAAGAGGATTGTGGGTGCTAGGTATCATGCTAAGTAACTGAATTTAGGTACGTACGATTTATGATGGCTTCGGCCGGAGAGAGAGCCGAGGTGGTTCATCTTCTTCAGCGCGCTGCTGATGGTCCTGTAGGAAAGAGGGGTGGAAAAAGTATGTACAAAGGAGGGTTGGGATTATATTTACACTTATGTATGTTCTATTTATCATTATTGTTATTTATGATATACTTTTTTATTTATTTTTTTTTCCTGTTGCTACCAGGCAACCTTAATAAAGGCGCTGCTGCAGCTACAGGAGCTACTGTTCTACAACTCTGCCTTCGAAGGCAGTGTGCTATGAGTTGCTGCCTCTTGTGTCCTGGTAGGTGCAATGGTCGTCATAGGTACGGGGCTGCCTCTCACATCGCGGTCCGCACAGGGAGGGGATGTCATCCGCCCGGGGTCTTCAAGGCATCTTGTATGTATGGTCTCATTGGCTCTAGGTTGTTGAGATATTCAATTATGGCTGCGTTGTCATCAATGGAATGGCGGTTTAAGGGGGTTTTCCTGTCGAACAGCGATAGTGGCCGTTTGTGTTTGTCTGTGGTTACGTCATACTGACCTAGGTCGCGGATGGTAGGGTTTCAATTACTTTGGGCTTGTTTGTACATGTGAGCAGCGAGTTTCTTGATAAATTCCTCTATGGTATGCATTTTGGTGTCATCGTGGAGTAAATCCAATGGGACCGCTTTTGGTACCTTCGCAATTATTCTGAGGGCTTTGTTTTGCAGCACTTGAAGGCTTTTGATGTGCGTCTGGGCACAGTGACCACACGCTGGTGCTGCATATGTCATGGCCTAATTAGGCTTTTGTAAAGTGTCAGTCCCATATGTTGGCTCACTGAGCTTTTTCGGTTTAGGATAGAATATAATGCGTCTAATTGTTGGTTTGCTCTACGTCTAACTTGCGCTGTGTGTTCTGCAAATGTGAGCTTCGAGTCTAGTGTTACCCCTAGGTACTTGACTTTATTTGTCCAGTTTATGTTATCGTTAAATAGTGTTAGGGGGATGGTTTTGTTGAGGTGTCGGAACGGTCAAGTGGCGTTTTTGATAATTACAGTAGGCGAAATTTTAACCTTTGTGCCATCTCTTTGCTCCCATAGCTATTAAACGACATAAAGGCTACATAATTCTCAAATAACGCAGAAACCCTTAACATACATAAGGAAATAGAGATGAAGCTGGTGAATATGAAGATTCCGCACTCCTAGGCCACCAAGTTAATCTACTGGAAAAGAGACACAGCCTGCACTATCGATGAATGTAGAGACTTATGGAATAATGCTTTGATATCAATCATAGCTTTAGATTTATTGTTTTAGTAATTTAATGTGGTTTGCCGTTGCATACTTTATTATTTTTGCAGGAAAAGTTTTAATGTTACCCAAAGCTTAATGTTTGATTCTAAAGAATCATATTTTAGAAGTAATATGTAGTGTTTAAAACCAAAGAGTTTTTAAAGCTGGCTGTCATTTGTACGTCTTCAGTGAGTGCAGTCATAACAATTTACAAGTTTTATTGACCTTTATTATTATTATTATTATTATTATTATTATTAATCTCCTTGCTAAAAATGTTAAAATGAATTCTGGAGGATCTCTTTACAAAAGCGTAAACTTAGAATAAAGGAATATGGTGGGGTGGTGGTGGTGGTTCTGGTGGTCTAATTATAATGAAGTACATAATTATTTCTAGTGAGAGTTCTTTATAACTTCATTTTTTGGAAATTTTTTGGAGTAAAATTACAGAAGAAATCAACAAATTAACAGGAGAAGTTTTTGTATTACTGAAGAATGTTTCCAGCGGATATATTAGTCAAGTTGCTTGTACTTGGCTGGCATCCTCGTCTATCTCCTTCCGGTTGCGTGAAAGTGCTCTCAAGATTCTGGGTCAGGTCTGTAGTCACCTGCCGCAAAACCTCCCTTTCTATACAATCTTCACTCCCTTATAACTTTGGGGGACCAATAGTTCCTACCACCTACAAGGGCAGTCCCATAAGTACCAGCCTGATGTATAGATAGAGGTTTTTGTTTCAAACAAACGGCTATGGTAGAAAGTACCAACATTATAAAGTCTGAAGTTTGATGATGATACCTCGTGAAAGTGTTGTAGTAATTGTTTGACAGCCATCAGTAGTGAACGCTCCCAGCAAATTTGTACAATTGGATAAAACTGGTCATCGTTATGTGATAGAATACTTTCATTTGAAATGTCTTAGTCCAACTAATATTAAAGCTGAGCTAGATTCTACTCTGGGGGAGTCTGCTCTTTCGTTTACAACAGTAAAATATTGGGTGGCAGAGTTTAAGCGAGGCCGTAGGAGCTGCCGCAGTGGTCGACCAAATGAGGTGACCATTGTCAGGAAAATCCACAAAATGGTATTGGATGACTGTCAACTGAGTGCACGAGCTATCAGACATCATAGGCATTTCAAAAAGTGATGCATATCGCATACTGACTGAAAATTTATACATGAGAAAGCTATGCGCAAGATGAGTGCCGCGTTTACTCACAATGGAACAAAAGCAGCGTCGTGAAGATGTTTTAGTCAAGTGTTTGGTGATGTTTTACTGCAATAAAGCCGAGATTTTGTGTCGATTCATAACCGTGAATGAAACATGATTGCATCACTTCACACGAAGGAACAGTCAAAACAGTGGATTGAAAAGGGAGATTCAGCTCCAAAGAAGGTGAGACAGTTACATTTGCAGGCAAGGTCATGGCGGCAGGTTTTTGGAATGTGTGTGGAATAATTTTCATTGATTATCTTCAAAAAGGAAAAGCAATCAATGGCGAGTATTGTGCAAACTTATTGCAGCATTTGAATGATAAAATCAAGCAAAAACGCCCGCATTTAGTGGAAAATAAACTTTTGTTTCATTCAGACAATGCACCAGTTCACACATCCATTATCGCCATGGCCAAAATCAATGAATCAAAGTTCGGATTGCTTCCTCGTGCACCCTATTCGCAAGATTTAGCCCCTTTTGATTATTTTCTATTTCCAAAGTTGAAGAAATAGCTTGGTGCTAAAACATTTGCCAACAGTGAAGAGCTGGAGTCTGCAGTTGATGGCTACTTTGCAGAACTCGGTGGTTTTTGGTATAAACAGGGTATCGAAGCTATTGAACACCGTTGGGAAAAGTGTATCGAGCTGAAAGAAGACTATGTAGAGAAATAAATATGTTTTTCCCCCAAAATTTTGTGTTTTCATTTTAGGTCGGGTACTTCTTCGACAGCAGTCCTGTTTAGCTACTTCTGCTCTCATATTCCGACACAAGAGAGTGGCCAGGTGTTCTATATAATGGAACTAACTGACTTGATCACACGCAACTATGTCAGTTTTAGAAATGTTAAAACATATGTTACAGTTGAGGCAGTATTTTTAATACTTAAATCAGTCTAATTATATAATATAAAATACAATAACAGCCCGCCATAAAGCAATATGTGTATGTAATAATTTATGAAATGTATGTAACAATTATTTTATTATGTTTATGTTATTATATACGTGTATAATAATGTTATGTGAATGTATTACGTAATTTAAAAATGAGGAGCTGTGTGAATTGAAGCAAGCTACCTTTCATGACAAACAGAATTATAAAGTAGAAGCCAAAAGTTGCTAACAGTGAGGTAACCTTGAGACAACAATAAATTAAAAGTTTAATAATGCTACTAATAATTCTAGGAACAATAATGTAATATTTAAAACAGTTTAAATAGCCAATCAACAACTAGTAAAGCTAAAAGTTGACTAACAGTATTCTATTGGAGTAGCCTTAGCCAATCAGAAACTTGAAATAGAGAAATTGTACAAATTCAGGTGGCAGACGCTACCGACAGCGTTCCCAACCAGTCCAGTTTAGTTTGCGTACCCAATTGGTACGGTATGTGTTCAATGTGAGACATAAGAATTCATTGCGGTGAGAATAATATAAAGTTTACGTGTTAAAAAGGTGTATTTGACAAACAAATCTCACAGCTCTACATTAGGGTATATCAGTGAAGTGTTATTTAATCGTGTGAAGGATTAATAAAAACAAAGCACAATACAATTATAATTTGTGTAAGTCTTGTTTTTAGCCACACTACTCCTGCTAAGAGATACACGTTCCAAAAAAAGCAAATATACTGACGCAGCCGAGGCATACATATATAATATTTAAATAAACATGAAAATTAAAAAGTTGATTTTTTTAAATGTGGGGGCGAAGGCCACCGGAAAGTTTGTACCGTACGTGGAGGCGTCACTCCAAGAAAAATATCTCCCGCAATACGTGGTGCAAACAGCAGTCAGTAATAAACAACTTCAAGTTTGTATTATACGAGGAGCAGCAACTACTGCAATTTTGGCGCCCAAAGCGTTGTGCTAATAACGTAAAGATAAACCCTATCAAGTTTGGTTCTCCAACAGTGGGGCAATAATCTATTTCAGAGTCAGAATTAATAGTCCACGTATGTCTACGTTTTGTGGATGACGCGTTTAAGGCAGAGGTTATTGCCAATTTTGGTAACTTTCTTTACCATGGAACAAACTCACAAACGTATGTAATCAACGAGAACTAATAGGTTTCCTTTAAAATAAGAGAGTATGCCATAGTATGACATTCCAGCAGGGCTGTGTACCTTGATACATGTGACCGCAGCATCGTTGATGCTATACCTTCAGTAGGCAACCTTAGTTTAAGGAAAAATAAAATGCCTAAGTTATTTCTTTATCCCATGTGACTGACACATCTGAATATCTTCTTGTTTGATTAAGGTGATGGTTAATGTACAGGCAAACATATAGCAAGGCTGTCAAGTACGTAGCTGCAGGGCAGGCTTTGAAATTCATCCCGTTTGGTTTTATGACGTTGCTTTCTCTAACATGCGGCAGATTTACACGTTGCGTAGCTATATGAATGGGAAATGTTATTTTTACATTTTCACAATTAGAAAGTAAAATGACTCTGAACTGCGTTGCAGTCTTGGTGCGACTGGTTCGGCAAACCTTTCTGCATAACTTGCTCTGTACTGGCCGAATCTTCCCCGAAGAGGCCAGTATTTAACTTTATGCCATTTTAATATACTATTTTTAATAACGCTCTTAATTGTATAATGCACAGATATGATTTTGTAGGACACCTTAGTGAATGGAATTCTAACTTCTACTGTTTAGTATCACTTAACGTATTTACATAATCTAAATTTATATGCTTTCATTCATTTCTTTCACTTTAATGCTGCACGAACTACGAATAATCCACAGTCAGATGTATTAATACACATACAACCCATTGTCATGCTCTAGCGTGTCAGCCATATAACCCGGAGCTTACGAGTTTAAATCTCATTTGAAGACGATATACCTAAACAAGGCTTTTATCCGAAGTTTTCCTTATTCAGATAACGTTAATGTCAATAATTCCAAGCTCAATGGACTCCGGACTCCTTGAACGTTCATTTCATGACTACATTCACCATTTGATATGTTCTGTGTGGTTAAATGACAAGCTAATACTATAATACGGTTCAACTAGGCCCCGTATTTGATTTAATTATATATAGATGTAAAATGTCAACTCGGCTCCGTGTTCAAAATGTTTGTATATAGATTAAACAAAGATGTAAAATATTGTATTTAATATTATAACTTGATAGGAAAAAACCTTCATACGGAAACATTGCAAATTGTTTGAGGAAGTAAGGTTGAGGTCACTGGTCTACCCGTTTCCTGTTTCCTGGGTAAGGAAAAGGTCCGTCGGCAAATGTATACAAAAGCATACAGCCATTAAAAAGGGTCTACGAGGAAAGTGCTTGTTTCTTTTCAAAGCGGAAGAAACATGAGGTTTGTGCCGAGAAAAGGCTTAAAGCCATAAAATACGTACGTGCTACAACATAAATGAAACAAATTGTAAATAGTACCGTTGGAAGAGAAAGCTGAGCAGAACTGAAATTTTAGCCAGTAAATGTAAAGTTATAAATACAAACTGACGAATCCGAAAACAGGAGATCGTCACAGGATTGAAATTCGAACGCGGAGTAGGGATGAAATCAGACATGGCGAAATTCACAGACTACTAGTAACGAAACTCTTCGCTCTTCGCTGAACTCTACGACAAGTAACACTCTTCGCTCAACCCTACGACGAGTAACTTCAGTCTTAGCCGAATTCTGCGACCTGTAAATTGAATAATATCGGAGATGGCGAAATTAACTGAATACTAGTAACCTCGCTTTTTCGCTGAACCTTACGACAAGTAACATCTTAGCTGAACTCTGCACCGTACAAGTTAGGCCGTGGCAATGAACGCAGGGAGAACTTTACAGTACATCTTAATACGGCCGACTAACAAAGCATCTCGATGTCAGTCGCAGATAATTGACGAAGTGGTGGCTCGCGTTCCTGAATGTGTAACATAACAGTATAATAAAACCAATATTTACCAGAGCCGATGTTTTTATTATCGCAATCGATATATAATTTCACCACACCCTGTAGACCTTACAGAGTCGACACTGCTCAACGCTAACCGGAGAAAGAAGAGAATTGTTACGCATCGAGGAAGTGGCCGACTTCATATGCCGCCAACGTGTTGAAGGGGGTGAACAGCTTCATATGACACCCAACCTTTTGGTGACCAGCTTCATATGGCGCCCAACGCTTATGAAAAGCTTCAATACTACTACTACTACTACTACTACTACTACTACTACTACTACTACTACTACTACTACTACTACTACTACTACTACTACTACTACTACTACTACTACTACTACTACTACTACTACTACTACTACTACTACTACTACTACTACTACTACTACTACTACTACTACTACTACTACTACTACTACTACTACTACTACTACTACTACTACTACTACTACTACTACTACTACTACTACTACTACTACTACTACTACTACTACTACTACTACTACTACTACTACTACTACTACTACTACTACTACTACTACTACTACTACTACTACTACTACTACTACTACTACTACTACTACTACTACTACTACTACTACTACTACTACTACTACTACTACTACTACTACTACTACTACTACTACTACTACTACTACTACTACTACTACTACTACTACTACTACTACTACTACTACTACTACTACTACTACTACTACTACTACTACTACTACTACTACTACTACTACTACTACTACTACTACTACTACTACTACTACTACTACTACTACTACTACTACTACTACTACTACTACTACTACTACTACTACTACTACTACTACTACTACTACTACTACTACTACTACTACTACTACTACTACTACTACTACTACTACTACTACTACTACTACTACTACTACTACTACTACTACTACTACTACTACTACTACTACTACTACTACTACTACTACTACTACTACTACTACTACTACTACTACTACTACTACTACTACTACTACTACTACTACTACTACTACTACTACTACTACTACTACTACTACTACTACTACTACTACTACTACTACTACTACTACTACTACTACTACTACTACTACTACTACTACTACTACTACTACTACTACTACTACTACTACTACTACTACTACTACTACTACTACTACTACTACTACTACTACTACTACTACTACTACTACTACTACTACTACTACTACTACTACTACTACTACTACTACTACTACTACTACTACTACTACTACTACTACTACTACTACTACTACTACTACTACTACTACTACTACTACTACTACTACTACTACTACTACTACTACTACTACTACTACTACTACTACTACTACTACTACTACTACTACTACTACTACTACTACTACTACTACTACTACTACTACTACTACTACTACTACTACTACTACTACTACTACTACTACTACTACTACTACTACTACTACTACTACTACTACTACTACTACTACTACTACTACTACTACTACTACTACTACTACTACTACTACTACTACTACTACTACTACTACTACTACTACTACTACTACTACTACTACTACTACTACTACTACTACTACTACTACTACTACTACTACTACTACTACTACTACTACTACTACTACTACTACTACTACTACTACTACTACTACTACTACTACTACTACTACTACTACTACTACTACTACTACTACTACTACTACTACTACTACTACTACTACTACTACTACTACTACTACTACTACTACTACTACTACTACTACTACTACTACTACTACTACTACTACTACTACTACTACTACTACTACTACTACTACTACTACTACTACTACTACTACTACTACTACTACTACTACTACTACTACTACTACTACTACTACTACTACTACTACTACTACTACTACTACTACTACTACTACTACTACTACTACTACTACTACTACTACTACTACTACTACTACTACTACTACTACTACTACTACTACTACTACTACTACTACTACTACTACTACTACTGCTACTGCTGCTGCTGCTGCTGCTGCTGCTGTACAAACACTTGATCATTAGATGTAATGATTTTGTTTCGATAATCTATGTGACAGACCACTTTGATTTATTGTAACTAAAATCGTTCTCGCTTTATATTGTTCATCAAATTCTTGGTGTATGAATCGAATATTCTAAACAATAAATGCTAAGGCGTATACTACATAGCAGGTTATCTTAAGGGTACTCAATAATTAATGTTCGATAAATTTAAAAGAAAATTAATTTTTAAAATTATTTCTAAAAGAAAATATACTCAAGCCATATAGAGCCAGAACCGTTTGTTTTTTTCATTTTGTCCTTTTGGTCATTGAAGCACCTAAACGAGACGCTTAAGTAAACCTGCACAAGTATATGCAAATAGCCTATGAAATTTCAAAAGTTCATATTCTCTAATCTTACTTTCTCACAATTTTGACACTTTAAAATATTCTTATGATGCAATGCTTGTTCAATTTTCTTCAAATTTTCAGTATGCGTTCTTTGAAGGTGGATTCAAGGACCTAAGAAATAGTATTATGATATCAAGAACAGTTTAACATTTATTGTTTTAATAATTTAATACATATTGTGCTTTAGGAAATTAAAAGCATTACATACTCTATTATTTTTCCAGGAAAATTTTGAATGTTACCCAAAGTTTAACGTTTGATTCTAAGGAACCACGTTGTAGAATTAGTATGTAGACTTTAAAAGCAAACAATTTTTACATTTTTATGATGGGGCATTTCGCATCTAACTTTATTTTCAGTTTTTAAAAATTAAATCTTTAAAACCTTGGTATATAAAATCACGAAATTTAATGATTGAGGACTTGAAACTCGAAGTGACGTCATCAATCTTGTGTTTCTCGTTGACTTGCCAGACTGTTGGTCCTGTTATTCCTGCTTTAAGATTGTATTGAATTTGATGGTTACATGAATTCATATACAACATAATATGGTATATGTTTGCGTAATATTTCCATAAGGAGATATTAGTTCGTCACTGATAATTCAATATCAAGATACAGCTCCAAAATTCAAAGGTTTGATTGCAATTGAATCCTATCTAGTCAGCATTTGATATTTACATCAATTGCTTTCTGAATTAAAGTGTTGAAATAAAATTTGAACATCTGTGTTTCAAAATAGACGATATTCTTGTGCTGAAACAAAGCATTATATGGCATTTATTTGACAAACATAAGCTTCTGTTTTCTTGTAAAATTGACTATAGCTTCGAAATGTCTTTCAACTCTATTCTGTTGATAACAGAACGATTATACTGTATACTAAATCTGATAAAATGCTATTAATGAGTTCATTCTGTCATATTAATTTCAGCCGATGTTTGTAGGTACTATTTCTATACCTAGAAAGTGGAATAATGTATCTGCCGAACTGAGCCTGATGCTTCAAGATGGCACTGTCAAAAGTAAGCGCACTATATTCCCCTCTTGTTTGGCTGTTGCTTTTGCCGGCCACTTAGTTTGTTGGCGTTCTATGACGGACTGGTTTGGGATGGGAGGTAACCGGGACTGCCTGCTCTAAGGCACTTGCGAAGAGATCGCAACGTAGAATGGTCTTGCCGTCCCTGGAGTAGTGAAGATTCTGGTTACAAGGACGTCATGGCGGTTGTATGACTAAAGGTAAGACGGTATCCTTTCGGAAATTTTAAAATCTTTCAGCTTGTTTTTAATTTGGGCAAAGTCTTGGAAGTGTAGTGTTTTTCTCGGCGCGTTTTCGTTTTTCTTTATAGGCAGGTTTTCATTGGTAATACATGTTTTAAGAACGGGTGTGATTTTAATAAGTGCTTTCTCTATTTATTTAAACGGTCGCCAGAGTACTGGGGCAAGTGTAAACCATTATATTTTCTTTATTATGTTTGTCTCCTCTATGTTTTGATTTTGGGTAATCTAGGAGCATTGCGATTATATTATCTTTGGCTCAAATTCGGCATGATCGGGGTACCTGTTTCGTTGTTCTTTTTGGAAATCCTATCAGAGGTCTAGTCCAGTAATTATTATGGTCATGCCAGGGTTTGTACAATTTATACATACAGAGTTAACATCATTATAAAATCAACTTAACAATTTATATGTGGCATATTGTATACGTTTTCTCTACGCAGCCTCATTTTGTGATTGCAATTATCTCACAGTTACAAAAGTAACTTGCATTTGATGTGTTTTTACCTTTGCAAATGATTTTAAATTCCAGTGCTATTAATTGTACAGTTCTATTTTCTGCTTTATTAGATTTCCTTAAGGAAATTTATATTTCCTAGTGACATAATAAAAGGGTTGTTAAAGTAATTGGCTTTACATTGATATCGTAATTATTGACAAGAAGTATAAATAATTAAATAAAGAAATTATAGTAAAAGAGAAATAATCGCAATAAATAAAACCCGTAAATCAAATCAATGTATAATGTAATAAGTCGGAGAAAAAGGTCATTAGCGAGTCATGTTAAGGAAAGTCATTAAGTAACAGCCGAGTAGACAACGCATTAGAGTAAAGGTTTTGTAGCGGGAAATCGTTGCTCCTCTGTGCTGCAGCGTTCTGGTCTCAGGCTATCTCTACTCAGCGGTTGATGATTTCTCCATTCCTAATAAACTACCTGTCTATCTAATCTCACTAATCTCTAAGTTTTCGTAGGTAAGCCAAAATTAAAATACACTGCATTTCCCTTAAAATTGTGATTTATTACCAAATGAAATCTTTATGGGTGGCTAGCTTTACCCATCTATTATGCTTGTAACAATTCCCACCACTTTTATAGATAATAGTAATTTAGGAACCTAATCTAGCTGTACACGCTTCCCCATCCCATATGCACACACGGGCATCCGTCGTCTTCCACCTTGTGAGTGTCTGGGGCCTGCTCCCCCTTTTATACAGAAACCTAGTGACGCTCAACTTTGCGCCTTAAAATGTAACAACAATTTCTAATTGGTCCTCAGACCGCGTTACTTTATCATGTATGAAAATATTCTGTTCCAAAACTCTTCGCACGCGCGTCCCAATGACGCGTCAGGAAAAAAAAACCAATGTCTCTGTCTTTTCTATATCTGTTTCTTTCTATTTCTCGTTATTCTTCCAAGTCCCGTACTCATAGCTTGGTGAAAGGTGGTGGACTTCTACCTAGAATTAGCTAGCTCGCCCGTCCTTTATTACCTACGTTACAATCTGTTTTGTACATCTCTTGGCTGCTAAATATTCTAACATCTTTAACATGGCTTTCTTGCTCAATTATATTATTATGTACCATTCTTATATGTATATATATGGTATATCCCTTTCAGTTTCCTGAAATGCAGTTAGGGTTGAGCTCAGCACATTTGCAAAGCCACATAGGTGCAATTTCGTAAATTAGAAAGGGAAATGCAGTTATTAGATTTGAGCAAGGCACAGTATAGAAATGGTGTCAGATATGCATACGTAGATTTTAGGACTGGACCTGTAAGTAGGAACGTTGGTAATAGTTGGTGATAGATAGGTGAAGCTTAAGTTAAGAAAAGAGCGTGCATTCTAATTCAGGCTGATTTTTATTTATACTTAATTGTTCTTGTAGTACTCTAGTGATCTTAGCTTCATTTTTAAGTTGCATAGCGCCCAGTGACGCGCTTGAGTTAGAAGGATTTAGCGGCTATTGTGAGGGATCTTTCCGAGTAAAATGTCTACAACTTACGACAACTTACACTTCAATTAATTACTATTATAGAAACAATCTAATTCTTTAATTCCACAGTCAGCGACTTTCTCTTCAAACAGAATATTTTAGTCAACATTAAAGTTTATCAGCTAACTAAACTGATGTTATCCTTTCACACTGCACTCGTGCATGCCCAGAGACAAAGAACTCGTAGCGATACTACTAAAGCAGCTGACACACTAGACAACGTGAAACGAGCTAGGAGATAACGACATCGGAGCACTCAACAAAAGTAGGTAACATTATACGTCATGAAAATTGATGCAATATCGAGATAACAGCATCAATAATTTAAAGCGCCATGGGAACGGCTTCAACACTTCACTATTTTTGCATGTACCTTTAAATTGTAACCCCAATAAGTGTTCAGATCTAAACGAAATCTGATACAGTGTCATCAGCCAAGGAAAGCATTCCTGAACTGCTTAACTGTAAGGATTTTCTTGTTGATGGAAAGAACTTGAAATATTGTTATTGCAGAGTTCTGTAACATTGACTTGGCATTCTGTAATGCACCAACGGCTTAACTTTATCAATGTAATTGTAATTGCAATTGCTCAATTCCGTGTATGTTGTAGCCATGTTTTGGTAATGAAGTGTTTGTATCTGGTATAAGGAGCATTAGTCTCGCTAGTGCAGTCTAGTTCCCACTGTCCTACCCATCGCAACTTTTAGTCACAGCAAAGTGAAGAAAGCTAAACCAGCAGCTTAATTCACAACTAGGTTAATATTGTGGGTACATGAGTACCTTTCCGTCATTTTCCCACTGCTTGACATGCTTTCATTTAGATATAGGGACCGATGGAATGTCGCATGGATTCTCTATAGTCATGAGCAACAGCTAAGAATGATGAATCCAGCCAAGGTAACAAATTTTGGCGACTTGCTATGCTCTGTTCCCTTCGTCCTTATCAGCGTAGTAAAACGATCAATCGCAGTAATGAAGCTTGGAAAGGAAATGAGATAACTAAAGCTTTATAAGCATGAAAATAGTATTGAAGATTTATTTCAAATCATATGCATGCACACATCGATAACGTTGAGTATCGACGGTCTAATTTCTATTATTTATACATTTCCGAAGCACGAAATGTATAAAACGCAAAACATACGCAGAATAGGTAAACAACCTGTTGTGCTTATAGGGAAGTTAATTGTTGGAATTCTCAAGAATTATTTTGGTAAACACAATAAAATTCTTTGCCTAATAAAGATAGGCCCAGAATATTACTCTAAACGCAAAGGTATTGTTGCATTATCCCAAAGGGCCAGCTTAGTATAAATAACACAGTGAATACTCACACGAAAACACGTGTAACATTCCCAGTTATGCTTTGCTACGTACGTATATGCTTGCCAGTGAGAATAACGCATTTACACTGCACAAACAAAAATTGTTGGTATTTTTTGCGTTTCCTACATAAATTCAAAACGCTGTGCACGAAGCTGCTGTTGGTTTCATTGAAGTATCAATAGCAAACGACATATTCTACATTTTGCAAAATTTTTACTTTCATGGACACAATGTGTTCATATGTATGAGCCAAGCTCCAACAGCAGATTGCCCTCCTGGTTTGTTTGCTTCACGTTTCCATATTTTTTGCAAACAAAGGCCGTTACCAGTATCTCCAACACGAGCTACATATGGAAAAAGGAGTAAGCAAATGAACTGTATTGGAGAATAAGAAGTATGACGAATCCTTTGGCTGGCTGCTTGTATGGTAAAAGAAAGACTCTGATGGAAAATGAGGCAGTATTTTTAACACTTAAATGATTTCAGTCAAATTATATAATATAAAATATAATAACAGCCCGCCTTAAAGGAATATGTGTATGTAACAATATATAAAAAGTGTATATTACAGTCATTGTATATGTTTATATTATTGTATGCAAGTAATAATGTTATCTGAATGTATTACGTAATTTAATAATCTAGGAGCTGTGAGAATAATAGGTTAAAAGTTGCTAACAGTGAGGTAACCTTGAGGCAATAATGAAGTTGAAAGTTTAACAATACTACTTGTGATTCTTGGAAGCAATAATGTAATTTTAGAGACAGTTTATAAATAGCCAATCAACAACCAGAAAAATCTTTAGTTAAATGAAGGTATTCTATTGGACTAGGATTAGCCAATCAGTGACTTGAGATACAGAAATTTACAAATTTAGGCGCTAGAAATCAAGTCAGTTGCTTGTAGACAGCGCTCATAACTGGACGCGTTGGTTGTAGCCAGTGTTCCTAACCGGACGCGAGATGCGTCCTCGAGAAATTTAATACGCATTCAGTGTGAGACGAAAAATAGTTTACGTGTTAAAAAGTGCAAGTAATTAATAAAAAAAAGCTCACAGCTCTCTATCAGTGAAGTGTTATTTAAATCATGTCAAGAATTAATAAAAAGGATTGAATTAAAAATTATAATCTATGTAAACCTACATTCTTCAGCAGCACCACGCCTTGCCAAGAAATCCATGTCTCTAACAATAATACTGATGCAGCCGAGGCAAACATAAATATATAATATTTAAAGAAACAGTCAAATTACAAAGTTAATATTTTTAAATTTGGTACGAAGACTAGCGGATACCATACGTGCGGTTGCAACTACTTCAAGTTCGGCTCCGCAACAATATAACAACTTCAAAAACATTAATGTATAGATTGTGTGGTTGCAGAACCCCTGTCATATAGGTGAAATACGTAGTAGGTGTTTTCATAAAACGGTACCTTAGGAGCACTAACCTTGGAGCACTACACATGGTATAAAATAAGTAGTTTACATTTCTCTCTCTGCTGTTGGTACAGTTTTTTATCTACAGCCATCATTAAGTGTGTTTGGTCCCGGCTACTAAGTGGTCCGCTTTAGCTGGGATACGCTGTCTCTTTGCCTCCTGATAAGATTGGAACTGTCCTTTTACGAAGCAGAAGAATATGTCCTTGTTGGCACGATTAAGTTCAGCCATATACATACTAGTGATTTCAGTTCTGTTTTCCAGAGTGGAAAGGTTAATTATTGTTTCCATACTCCTTTTGAGCACCCCATGGGTAAATCAATCAACTGTTCGATCTGACCAGAAGGTGTCAAACAATTGCACCTTATCTTCGAACCCATTAGTGTTTACAAAACAATAAGTGGAAACCACGATTCTTTTGGTCACTTAAACCTCCTTAAGCAATGAAAGAAGCGTTCATAATAGGATAACCATGTCATTGAACTATCTGGCCGTAAACTTGCGTAGTTTGGGTTTTAATAATTCTTATACTTTGAGTGTCGAGACCTTTACTTGAAGAGTTAATACAGCGGGTGATTTTATTCTTCAATTTCTTCATCTGGGTTTCTTATTTTTGTTATTTTAAATTACCTTGCATATTAATTTGTATTGGTGCACATTGTAGCAGGAAATAGTCGTTGGGCGCCATTTGTAGCGGGAAATCGATTATCCTTGGGTTGTTGTTGTTGGTTGCAGTGTTCTTCTTCCTCGGCTATTGGTGCTCGTCGATAGTTGTGTATTCCATTCCTCAATATATCTAATAATTAACTCTCAGGTTCTGGTGGGTTGGGCAAGTTAAAAAAAAATACACTGCAAGTTTCCCTTAATCAATGAAGTTTATTTCACAGTTTGAATAGTTATGGCCGGCTAGCTTTTCCCATTATTATAATAATAATCACACCACTTTAAGTTAGTCAGGAACCCGCACCCCCACCCTTGTGCACCCACGTGCATCTGTAGCACCTCGTGTCAACGTCAACGTCTCGATGAGTTAGAATCAGAATAAGAGCGGACTCTTGAGGCTTTGACTGTCCTTATATACGGGAGCCTAGTGACGATCACCTCTGCGTTTGAAAATGTAACGTCGTTTCCTATTGGCCCTCAGGCCGCGTTACCCTGACATGTATGAGAATGTGTGGTTTCAGATCCGTGCGCTCAGGCGCCATCATGTAGCCTTGTACCGCTCGGTGACAGTTACGGTCTTTATGATTTCTTGTAATTCTTGCTAGCTGGCCCGTGTCTTACAATCAGCTCTGTACAAATGTTAGATGTTGACTATTTTAACATGTTAGTGAATTAAAATATTACTGCAAAATTCTTATATGTATGGTTCCCCTTTCACATGTATAATTCCTCTATATATGTATAATATATCCCCTTTCAACAACAACGCGAATTAGAGATATAAATATGGTATTTGATTAATGAGTTTTTTCGTGTATCACTCCCTCTCCCTCCCTCATTAATCAATGAAGCATAATTGCGCGCGCATGTTTCACAGAGCCAACGTCTAATCATCTTGACGTCATCGCGACGTTAGAGACGTTAACAACCCGACAGGTGTGCATGATTGTTCACACGATGACCTAAATTAAGGTAACAAGCCAGGCAAAACTGCTACCAGCGTAACGACTTATATTGGCCTACTATTTAATCGGAAAACATGCGCGCCATGCTAGCCTTTAGTTCTCCAGGTCGCGGGTTCAAACCCGCCGAAGGGCGATGGACTTTTTTTCGGGCGTAAAAATCCTCAGCATGGCTTCCTTTGGAAGGGAAGTAAAGCCGGTGGTCACGTGTCGTAGATTTACGGCAAGTAAAAGAACCTCAAGCCTGATAAAGAGGCGTCTCTGCAAATTGTTTGATCTTTCACGACCTTATAGAACGGGGCCCTAAGAACCATAGTAGTTGAAGAGCGTCTACAAATAAAAGCTCAATTTTTTTGGAAAACATGCGACTGTATTAATGTAACATAACATTCAACATAAACTAAAATGTTATTCACAACACTTACTCAGAATGGGGTCTATCATTAGTTTAAAAATTACACCTTGTTTCAATTATATGCATCATATGAGTTGTATTTTGTTTAGATTTTTATCTATTTAACGTTTTCATAGAATTTTTGGAACACAAGATTCAACTTCAATAGTGGCAACTACGCTTTCCACTCTACGTGAAGGAGTTAAGAGGAGCAAACATCTTTATTTCTAGTACTCTCTCACAACTATCATGTTTACTCAGCAAGGACGCAAAACATAACGAATTTTTAAGAACCTTTCGGGCAAGGATCTTGTTGAGTATCGCCATAATCAGCTTTTCGAAATTTTGAAACAAATTATTTTGAGATTCCATACCCCAATGGCGACTTACAATGCCATTAAGTACTTTTGAGTCCCGGGTTTCATTAGTTTAGCCTCTATCAGATCAATTAATATGAGAGCACCTTGTGGTTTACCGGAAAAATGCGATTCAGCTGGAGAATTTAATGTCCTACCATCATGTTCCCATGGCAGTGGTTACAGCAATCGAACGGAAACCGGGAGATTCGTAGTTCAAATCACAGCTAAGACACTGAATTGTTCAGTCGTCCAATTCTACCTTTCCAAATTTGTCCTACAGACATGTCAGTGTGGAAGAACAATTAATTCCGTTATGAGTATTCCTCCAGTTCTCAGTAGTTGAACCAAGGAACTAGAATTACTCCCTTCATGATTAATTTGTTTTTCACTTTGTATGGTAAACTGTATAATCCTGTTGGAAATTCTTTTCATAAGTTAGACACAATTTTGTCATTTGTTAAATTATCATTTGAATATAAACGCAGACAAGTCCAAACAAAAATTTCACACTCATATTAAAGGTTCCTCATTTCAAATCCTTATCAAAATGTATGATATGCAGCAAGAATAGTATTGAAGTTTGTCCACAGATGTCTTAAAGTTCTAGCTCTCACCTGATAAGAAAACACTTTGATTTTAAACCTTCTTACTGAGTATTCATCATAAGGTGACTTCGCTCATGTTCAGAAAGTAAAGAATTCTTATAGATTCAAAAAATTTGTCTTAATTTCCAACCACGTTTTCACGCTTCTTTGATTATTTCGGCAACCATATTATTTGACTCATAAACCTTAGTGAGTTTTTACTAGAAAACGGCCATGTAAACGATATACACAGTGCGATTGGTAGGTGTTATCATCGGGAGTAAGCCAAGAGATGAATAGAGAGAATCCATTTCGTGGTCTGCGATAACACCGTCTGTAAGAATCGTACGGACATAAATAAGACTCTAGCTAATACCCGCTTCGCAAATGTGTGCCCTATAAAAATATTACGAGCTGACATAACGAAGACTATTTTATGCCAGCATCAAAGTTTCGCCTGCTGTAGCAGATATGATAATGCTATAAATGATACTACGTTCAGACATTCAAGTCAACAAAACTGCCGCTTTCGAGGAAATATAACGTTAAGCTTAACTGCGACAATTTCACATCACTTCTTTTATGTTACTTCTAGTTAAAGGCATTATCCTTTGTAATAAAGAAGTAGCGTCTGAAATAGCGTATAATGTTGGTTTTTATCTTATAATGCTACTTTAAAATAGTAAATGGCATATGGTGGTTATATTGATGAGACATGAAAGGAGCGTCATGACCTGGTCAAATTATGCACATTCTGCGAAAGTCTCTCAAAGAGTGATTGTTGTTAAAGAGGCTCTATATAACAAACATTTGACAGTTAGGAGATATCTGATAGGGAACAAACATCTGTATTTTTCACTAAATAAATAGGCCAACAACATTCAATGCCTGCCTTCTCTTTATTTAAGGAACAGGCCAATTGACTGTATAAGCCTATAGATCACTCCACCTTTTCTGGACTTTATCTCTCTTTCTTTAAGGTTTGTGATTCTATACTTCTTTTGGGCCCTACAGAGATGCTAAAAGTTATTTTTTTAGCAGACCAACTGTTAAATGGAAGCAAGACTAGGCCATTAAAACATCAAGCAAACTCCACATAGTTAGGAAAGTCTCCGCAAACCCTGCACATTACAGACTCTAAAAAGAAAGAATCAACTGATTATATAACGTTTGTGAATAGGCCATTCACGCCTAATCCATTCCTTCTTACTAGCCAATGAAAATGCTCCTCACTGCGAGATCTGCAATTGCCGAATCACCGTCGAACACCTCATCACTAAATGCAGAAGTTATACCATGGAAAGAAGAAAACATAACATCTCCTAAGATGTAGTTTTAGCTTTAAACAATCCTACTCATTTCAAAAGCATTACTTTTTCTTGAAAGACATCAAACTGTAAAACCGGATTTAAATATAACACGTCAAATAAAAATGTATAATAGGTAATAGGTTATACTATTCTAGCTGTGTTCATGACATAATAATGTAAAATATGTTTATAGCAATGTATTATAGTTACTGCTGTGGTACTTAGTGTCCCATTCCATATTGGATGTGATATACCGGTAATTTTGCTCAGAGACCCTTTTATCAGGCTTGAGGTTTTTATACCATCTTTTATGTCCGAAAAATCCATCGCCCTCCGCCGGGTTTGAACCTGCGACCTCGGGAACTGGAGGCTAGCATGGTAACGACTAGATCAGATATATCACTGAAGTATTACATTTTTACGACTGGTAAACTAACTGATCTTACGAATATTAGATTCGATAATAGGGTATGCATATACTTGGAAAGTTGTTTCAATAGCTCAAGAACTTAGCAGTAAATACCAAGGATTTTCATAAATGATATATCTCTGGAGCTCCGCACTCTCCTAACACACCACAAAAGGATAATTCTGTCTAATGTTTTCCCAGTGATTCCAAATAATGTACGGGAAAACCACCTGATATCAATGCGTATACACCCCCAAGCCTCCATAACACGCATTAAAGCTGGGCTTACTGCACCTGGTTATACTCATATTGTGAGTTTTAGAGGCAACTTTATGTTTCTCCTACTGACTTGGAAAAGCCTCCAGAGAATTTCCAGGTTAAGTACGAGGATCTGATGACGGTTCTGTTTTACTAACATAAGGCACACGTCAGCCTAAAAATTTAAGACTTCAGAAAATGCTCCGAACTTATGTCAATTACTTCAACTAATTAAATAAATATTGCAAGGTAAACCCAAAGACTCTGCACTTAGTTTTGAATAACTCTGTAGTTTCTATGACACCTCTTCAGGAACTCGCTACCTAACAGAAGTCGCTCTGGACTATACAGACGACCTTTAAAGCCTAGCTGATACCCTGCATAAGTTGCGTCCGAATATTAGTAATTCCAGGCTTAAAACAGCACGACGAGTCTGTAAAAGAACCTGCTGGCTTCTATTAAACTAGCAACTAAAGTCACGATGAGCCAGAACCTGTAACTCTTCCTATAACAAAATGGCAGCCATACTACAATGAAATTTAAACGATTTCAAGTTCAGTTCGAATATTTAAAACTACTTATTCGTAACCACAGCCCAGAAATTATGTGCCTGCAGGAAACAAACTTTCGTGCTGACAATGTCTTTCACATGTTCCTGTATGGAGATTACCACTTCATTCGCACAAACTCTCTTCATGCTAGTAGCGGTGTGTCCATTTACATTAAACGTATCATTCCACACAAGTTGATTCTACTTGTCACAACTTTAAAAGCAACTATGTCTCAGAAATCTGCATCTGCCATTTATACCTACCCAACGGCGCTAAAATCGATATTTCTCCACTATGTGATCTACTCCGTCAACTACCACAAACCTTCATATTATTAGGCGACTTCAACAGCCACTACATATTGTGGGGTTGTATTAATAATAACCAACGAGGGAAAATAATTGAGTCATTAATCCACTCTAATGATTTATTTTTACTAAATTCTCCAGAGTCTACTCATTTTAACGTAGCTTACAATACTTTTAGTAGCATTGAACTTAAGTTATGCTCACCCTTACTTGCTCCATTGTTTCACTAGTTTGTTTACAACTCGCCTTTGGGGAGTGATCATTTCCCATTATTATTAATGTCAATTACACACCTCTATTCTCGCCAACCGTCATGAAACCTAATTTGTTACTTTCATACTCATCCTATGGGTATATTACTTATAGTATTCAGAACCTTGATGCCATAAGTTAATGACTTAATATGGCGATAATGGTATGTCCCTGTAATCCCTTAGGAAAATTACACCGTGAAACAGAAAAAAATATCACCTTCTTTTTACTTTAGTATCCCGTATGCTTCATGCTTTTGACATAGGAAATGTGAAACGACTAAATAAGGTATTTCTCGTCACCTCTTATCTGAAAACTAATAGATTTGTGGAGTTATGCTAACAGGTTAATCCCTTGATTGTAACGAAGCTCGCCCTGAAGAAGGAGATAATCCTAGGATATGTGATGTTTCACCCCCAACCCTTTCCATTGTAGCATTATGCATGACGCATGGCGCATAAATTGGCGCCATTCGACGCTGTTATAGAAACCTCATCTATTTCAGTTGGATGGTATCCATTATTCTTTTGTTCGAGATAATATATGTTACATTTGCGTTGTTATTGTTTGCATTTGGAATATATTAATTTTTACTAAAGTACGTTTAAAAAGTACAGCAACATACTTAGTTGCCAAGTGTTACTGATAAAACTGCAGTTTACCGATTCCTGTAGTTCTGCATTCGGTACAGATAGTGTGTGGCCTTAACTGGATTTATTTTTGCTCAGATTCTTACCGCTCTAAAGAACCTACCACAACCTGAGTCTTTCCCAGAAATGAATACAAATTATGTTGTGACGTCATTTTCCTCAACTATCACTAAAATTACTGCGCTCTGCATTCCTATTTCTAGCAAAGCCTATAGATCCAGACCAGTCCTATGGTGGAATAACACTCGCCGAAATGCTATCAAATTGAAGCAAACAGCAGAATAAAAATATAATAGCCACCCAAGCTCAGAAGACAAACTAGAATTGCAGCGACTCCAAGCCATAGCTCGCTGAGAAATTAAAAACAGCAAACCCACGTCTTGGCTGACGTTTCTATCTTCTCTAAACAGAAAGACTCCACAGACATTGTTGTAGAACAAACTTCGCACTACTTGTTTCAGCCGACGTACTGCAAGAATGTCACATCTCCAAAGTTCCAGATCCTCTTCTCTCATCACAGGCCCTAAACTAATATATGACACATTAGCTAGTGTATTTTCAAACATTTCGATTGATTCTGCATGTCAGCCAGAATATCATCAAAGTCTACACCCGCTCCAAACTTGACTATGGATGTATAGTCTACCAAGGTGCTAGCTCTTCTGCTCTTAAAATACTTGACACCGTACAACATTCTGCTCTACGAATAACCTTATGAACACTTTGTACCAGGCTTATAGACATCCTCTGTATAGAAGCCAATGAACCACTTCTAGCTATCAGAAGGAAAATGTTAGGACTACTTTTTGCTATTCGTACAATGGCTAGACGGGATACAACTTTAATTCATTCCTGCGTGTTTGCCACTAATACAGGGGCAAGCTCTGCCATAAATCAATTCCAGCATGTTAGCTTTGCCAATCACCTCTCTCAATATCTTGAGGAATTCAATATCACATTACCTGAACTAATTCCCGGTTGCTGTCCTCCTATAGCACCTTGGAACCTCAAATCTTCCTCAGTTGATATCTCTATGTCCAGATAGATCAAATCCACTAATGAGATCTCTGCCTTATGAAGTAAGTTTCAAGATCTCACTCAAATTCATCTTCATTTCCGATTTATACTGATGGATCTAAACTTGACAACTGATCACAGGATGCTACACAGTTTACCTAATTACCTCTGGGTCTACACGTGTGAACTATATGTAATCCGCTTTGCTCTTGAATACATCCCATAAAACACAGTATGACTCCTCTGTCATGTTCACGGCTCTATGAGTGTCTTGTTAGCATTACATCACAAAAACACTTCGTCTCACCCACTAATTGAAGAATTTTTAAAGTTATAGGATATAGTAATTATATATCAGAATTATCTGGACTCCGTTCTTACGTCGGCATCCAAGGGAACGAGGAAGCTGTCACTGCAGTTAAAAAGGTCACCAAGAATCCTCCAAAGAACTGTACCTATAGAATACCATGCTGTGACCTCTTCGGATACATCCACAAGAATATCACTCAGATATGGAAGCAGTATTGGAACAGCTCATCTGCAAGTAAACTACATGACACCTAATCTCCTAGGTACCCAGTGATTTTCCTTCCTCGAAGTTGCTCTCACATGATTACGCATAGGACACACAACCATCACTGACTCCTACCTATGATCCTCCTCCACTTTGTAATTTCCTTAATTGCCCATTTACTGCACCTCATGTGATTCATCACCATACGAGTGCAGAATGAGGTTTTTGAAGTTCCGGACAACGTGTGTGACGCCATCGGCATCCAGTGTTTAAAGAAATGATACTTAAGTCTGTTAAGGAAAGCAAGTTATACGCCGAATTATAATGTTTGACTTATGCACATTTGCAACGTAATTTATTATATGGTAGTTTGTATCTTTATGGAGACGCGATATGACCAGCGAGTTCGATCGGCTTGAAATACATTTTAAAAGAAGGTGGGGCACTTTATTCCTGTGTATTGTTGAACATATGAGTAAACCGAACGTTTGGTGTAAATTCAAACTTGTTGCATTATTCTTGATAATATACGTTATTAGACTTAGCAATAATGGCAAGCTAAGATAAAGGATAATTTAAAATTAATTCATTCATTTTAAACACAGTATTATTTGAAGATGACCAGGTTGTCTTCGCTGAAAACCAAAACGCGTTACAGATATTCACCTTCCTTCTAAACAAAATAATGCCAACTGCAACCTAAAAATTTCGGGTGAAAAAACAAAGACTATGGCCTTCTTGAACAGGTACAAAGTTTTAAATATTTATGGTGTGAAATAATTTATAATTATGACAAGGATGTAAAAAATAAAATTCATAAATTTCAAAGTATATGTACAATAAAACGGAATTTAAAATGTAAGACAAGAAAAGAAACATTGCAAAATTTTATAAAACTATGGCTGTACCTGTTCTAACATACGGTACAGGGAATTGGACTCCGAAACGATCTGATAGAAGAATGATAGAGACAGATGAAATGAAATTTTTGAGATATGTAGCTGGATATAACCTTCAGGATCATATAACAAATGACACCATACGAGAGAGCTGGATATTTATAATTTAAATAATAAAATTTCAAAATAACTGGATAGCACACATTGAAAGATTGCCTTCTAAAAATTTACAAAAGTAATATACACATACAAACTACGGGGAATACGAAGATCGGACGACCCCGACGTAGATGACAAGATGACTTCCGAGTCGGAACAGGTCGGATAGGGAGCATCTTGAAGTAAGTGATGATAATGATGTTTAGCAATACGAAAATATAACTAATTAGTCCTTCTATAGTTTAACATATCGATTTTCTCCTGAATTATGCAACTGGCAGCCCGTCGCTCCCAGGGCATTGCTGTATGGGTCTGTTAGTGCAATAATGGCTAAACGGCCCGCCCAGATAATGCTAACGATGTAAAACAATGTAATACATTACGCTTCCCTTGCATTAAAACGATGTTAGGAAGGATCTCTCTCATGAGCCTGGCATCCTTTGAACACTTATTGAAGACTTGACGAATTTATGTTGCTGAAATATTGAAAAAGACGCGCTTCTAATTTATCGAACCTATGAGGATTGGATTAATGAATTTTTCTTTTAAGTGTTCCCCACAGAGGATAATCAATGGATTTTAGAGCGAGCAGGCCAAGAAATTATTCTGACATTGAAAAAACTTGTGGTAAGGTAAGGATTTTCTTGTACTTCTGTAACGATAGACCCATAACTCGTCTAATTTTTGCTCAGTTCGAATTTTGGTTCTGTATGTTTATTTTTGTCTAACACGGATCCAAGCTGCCTAATTGTTTCTAACAACCTACAAATCGTGTTTTTTAGTAGTGAAGACACCAGGGAATTTCTTTACGGACGTAAGCTGATAGTCCACATTTCACTAGTTTTGAAGAAAACTTAACACACACATACACACACATGCTCTTCTGTAGTATAGACCTCGACACTACACACAGTAAACGCAACCAACTGTCAACTTCATACAAGTTATTGTCATATGCACTGTATCAAACATCGTTACACTAAACTGCAAATATAATTATCCTACGTATGCTCGTGAGCTAGATTACCGCAGAGCGAGATCATTCTAGCCTTTTCTTGTCGGCCGCCAGTCGCGTCATTCAAGGAAAACGCGGTGTTTAGCACCTAAGAGATAAAAGTGTTATTTGATACATTCTAATCCGAAGTAATTACAATTCCCTTTGGTAGCTGAATTTTGCTGCAATGAGATGTGAATTTGGTTTTCCTACATAGCGTGTTAATCCATGGGACCTAAAGGTTTAGTTTGCGAAATACAACAATATCCTTAATTTGTTCGTTTGTCTGTTTTCTAAGCTTTTAAATATTCATCAAATTCACCTACCTGCGAGGATAAGCTGAAATCCAGCACTATCATATGTTGTGAAATTGTCATTTGAAATCACAAATAGCAGAATTTCATGCCTTATGCCTAAGTGAATTTTGAGGCAAACCTGTCCCGGGAAATGAGCAGTGAGCACATAAGCTTGTGGTTACTAAAACAGAATATGAGAACAAAGGACTTCGTGCCTACTGGAGAGGGGAGTACTTGGATTGGAATCTGGGTACAACGTGTACTGTGGTTGGGTATAACAAGATGAGCTTTTCCGGAGGTGCAGCACATCCTATGCGTGTTTTATATGTTTGCAAAACCATTAGATGACGTGTAGGCGCTGCAACTATCCATGTCAGTTTCCTTCTATTCTCTATAGATTGCATTACTATGGCCAGCCAACAAATTTCTATTTATCGGCTTAAAGGAACACTTGTTTAAAATTGAAAATGGATTAATGTATTTATACGCAACAAATAATGATGATAATAATGATAATAATAATGTTACGGTAGCACAGTGATCATATTAGTACCGGATTTGTCTTGAATGACGTGGCTGGCGGCCACGGGATTGGAGCCGTAGCAGGTATTGGTTTCAACGCCTCAATGACTTCGTTCTTTGATAGGTTGGCTCATATGCCTACGAAAGATCATGGCCTTTGCATATCATTCTATGGTTTTTTGTTAGGTATGAACAAAAAACCATATGCAGTTATGATTGCGTGTATTATAGAACAGTGTGTGTTCATTGTGTAAATCTTTCTCAAAAATCACACGTGGATTACCAGCTTGAATTTATAATGTAATTCCTAACAAATCCACAATTTGGAAGGTCCTAGAAAAAATTAACAGGCAGGGTCCGTGTATTGGCAAAAGAAACTTAGACAGGCAAAAGCTCTAACCAATGGGTAGGCAAGGTAGGGTTTGTTATGGAAAGAAGTCCAAGAAAATTGCTGACTGGCTGAGCCCTTCATAACGGCGGCAGTTCAGAATTCATGTGCCCCTAAATCATGGCTATTTATTCAGAATGAATCAACAGCGCACATAGCACATCATTCCATGGAAGTATTATAACGTGTGCTTATAACAGAATAATAACACTACTCTGTCAGCCTCCAGATTTAAATCGATGTAATTATTATCTGTGGGAAATACTTAAAGATAAAATTTATGCAACAAATCCCCTTATGCTCGATGAATTAGGAGATAATGTCCTATGTGCGTTTTCTAATATTTCAGCTGCAGAAATTTATTGAGTGTTCAATTATATGCTCATTAATGCCAAACTTGTACAGCCGCAGAAGAGCATCATTTCGAATATTTTTATAAGGAAAAGTGGCCGTAACATATTCATATTGTTTCGCTTCGTTAACAGCTAGAAGGAAGATGCCATGGGAGCGGGTGCCTTCCAGTCCAGCTATTTAAAAGTATGGCAGTGCATTTGTGTGCGTATTAGCATTGTAGCCACAATAAGGGTAGATCAGTTAAACTACGGAATTCTATTATTACATTAACAAACGTGAAGCAAAATACATCCAAACGCAAGTTTCGTAAGTTATAGGAAAAGAACACATTTGATGATTTCTGAACCTGATATTGCATCTCCTTCTCATCGTGCTCATTCGTTACCTCAGCCACACTCTGAAGTTGCCACATGTCGTGCTCAATTAAGGGTATATTCCGTGAAATTTGGACGGTGAATAAATCATGGTGCCTAAAACTGCCGGTAATTCTCTTTGAAACCTCTGGCACATCATCTACCTTTTTTGTACCTTACTCAAGTCCCTTGAAGCAGTTTTCTAAGCTGCTTTACCCCGAAACGTTATATGGAAATTTCATTTGTTTTGGTAATCATGGAGGTTTCAATTGTTTTGGTGTTAAGTTTGCGAAGATTGTCGGCTCAAGTCCTTCAACTTAAGCGTTGCAACACCAGCGAAGAACTTACAACTACTAGCATCTCAGGCAAAGAAAACAATATGTTTATAGCTCTCCGTTAGAAATAAAACACATAAGAAATCTCTACACAAAGCAAACAGAAGTAATATTCTGATACGTGTCTAGTCAAAATAATGAGTCAGCGTCCTTTTACGAATTCGAATGCGTAACAATTACTAATAATATGTTCTTGTACCGATATTGGTTCTGCGGTCGTCACTTCTTAAAAGAGAATGTTTGCTAATATTTTGAAATTGTTGCTGATGTTATCGTACATCTCTTTAGAATAATGTCCCGTTAGTTCAACTGTAGTAAAGTTTCCCTTTGCGTCCTCATTTTCCACCACCAGGATGCTGTAATGTGGCCCAATTAAGATTGTTGATACACGATGAGATTCTAAGAAATGTTTTCCTAACAAATACTATTATTTTTCTCACCAAGTTCTTCGCCAAGGAAAATTTCCGAATGAAAACCACTTGATCCAAACTGTCGACGACTGCTTCTACCCATAAAAATAACGACACGTGATCAAGGGATTAATGTTGCAAGATCAACTTATGCACGTTACGTATCATGCCTCAATCCCTTAATGCTTGAATTAGGTTCCGCTTGAAGAAAGAACCAAAATCAGAGCTCATGAGCTTAGTATTGGGAAGTCTGGCTATTCATAATATCTGAAGTAAGAAATGGCATATCTGTTTGAAATTAGAAACATCACTTATAGTAGCCTTAACCTGTTTATGTTGAATTGCTTGATCTCTTGAACGAGTTTTTTCCTATTTCATTTACCAAATGTGAATGATTCATCCTGTAAGTTTAGGTCAGCTATAACATAACGTTTTGTTGAACCCCATACACTACAATTGCATTTCTAGTTCGTTTTTATTATTTCCAGAAAGCCTCTCTGTTAGTTTTGTTATTCTGGTTTTTTCTTGCTTATAGGGGTTTGTAAGATTCAGTGTTTGAGCTTTTTTCTTTTGTGTTCAAAACCTGTAGCGGTGGTCAACAGGACTGCAACGTATGTATGCTTGCACAAAGGAATTAAACTGGTGTGATGTAAATTCGTGGCGATAGGTATTGAGGGATTAAAGGGTTATATGGGTGGAAAAACGAGCATTTGTGATGATGCTTTCGAATAATCACATCCACCCGGATAATTGAACATCTTTGGATGTTACATTTATATATGGCTAACACTACTATTTCTAATTTTTTATTAATCCTAGTTAATTATTGCAGGACAAGCCACATTAGATTATTTATGTGAGGAGTATTTTCTATATAAATAGCTTTCCTGGGTTTTCCTCTATACTTACAAGATAAACTAGGGTAACTGAACTCCTTGGACGCGGGGCAATTTTAGGACTCATCATATCTCTGTAAACCTGACGTGTTATAAGGAACATTAAGCTCAGAAACATAATCATGTTCAAGTTTTAATTCATCATTTTACAAACTGCAAAGTTCTAAAATATTTTACCAATACAACTGCCTCGAGGTTGCATATTCGAAAGTTCTGGAAACAACAATGCCGTCTCCCTGTTAATGTTTAATCGAAATCCGATATTATCACAATGCATTGGCTATTATGTTAGATATTCCTAGAACTATTATAGGCTGCCGTAAAAGACAGAATTAAAGGACTTCACATGCTAGTCGAGAGTTACGAAACCCAATTTATCGAATACTTATCTTGTAGAACAGTGCCCGTAGTTCCGCTGAGTTGCATGCGGTCAATTCACTGGGCGTGACATATTGCTAATGCATGCCAAGGATTTACGCTAGACAGTCCCAGTTTTCGGACTCGAGAACCAATCTTTGGAGAAAAACCAGAACCTTTGTTGGTCACCATTTTGAAATTCGGCACATCGCATTCTTACTTCTAAGTGCATCATGAACCGGCCAGCGTCATCTGTGGCTCAGATGAGCCCTCTGACAGTTTAATTATTTTATCTTCATCCTAGAACGGGAACCTAAATGTTATATTAAATCTTGTTAAACTACTCTAGTTTATATGTTAGTGTTTGGGATTACTCCGATCCTATCGCTACCCATCTCTCGCACGCCCTACAAAGCTTAAAGCACCCAGGACCCTCACCTCTCCTAGTTTCCTATTTAGACAAACTACCCCATGTTGGGGTTGGTATACACTTGGCGAATAGCTGAGACCTATGATTAAAATTCTGAGCCCTCGAGCATCCTTTAGGGAGTGTCCGTTGCAAGTGCATGGTGACATCGGCGTCTAGAGCCGCCCCCGTGACAAAAAGCAACCACACAGAGGACCACCGTACAATATTTTATGGTTTAGCACCAGTAATCCATTTTTCTACATCATTTAGACATTAACGACAACCGGTGGGGATACTCCCGTTATCCCCTTAACGCAAACATTGCACACTTCAAAGGATCTGTAAGGAGCACAGGGTGTCAGTTGAGAGTGTTTCTACCTCTCCTACGATTAATCCTGTTTTTATGTTTATAGTCACATTTGTGGAATTTTATGATATAGTAGGGTTCATTTACATGTGCAGTATAAGGTAATATGTCTGTGCCTATATCTTATTTTAAGTAACTTTAGACTTCCGCACCAGCAGAAATATATCAAGCCTCGAAAAGAACCGGAGTAAAGGTTATTGTACTTTATACTACATGCTCGTAGAAGATTTTGTTAGTTGGCGTGCAAATAAGACACAAGTAACTGACGTTTCGAAAAGCCCAGAATATTTCAGAAACAGGGCATTTTTCATTTATTCTACCATTTGACCCGAGTTGGCCAATCAGGTTAACAGAGATTTGTTAGTCTTTAAACGTAAAGTAAATTCGTGTAAGCTCCAGGACAAATAGAAATAGTTTAACTTTCACATTCGCGCTTCTCAGAATTGTATGTATACAGATGCTTCTCGAAAATTTCACGCAGTTTTTGGGCTTCAAAAGTATGAGGAACCTGTGCTCCTCCTAACAAGATTTTCGCGCCGAAATTACACGTAGAAAGTAACGCAGTTTTTTAACATAACCACGTATGTGATGTAAGCTAATAGTGACAAAAAATTGGCGAAGAGAGTAAATAAACATATAGAAGTTTTATTTATACGTTGTTAGACAAGTGTGAAGTAATGCTCTGGTATAAGTTAAAGTTTAGTTTTGCACTTTGTTTAAAACACAACATGAAAGATTTGCTGTTTCCTTGTTACAACTCAGAACGCTAAAAAGAAAAATCTGTGTTGAATTTCATATGCGTGTGGTCTATAGTTGTTTATTAGCCAGTGGAGCTTTTACATATCACACCCTGGAAAGCAACGAAAACATATTTTTACCATAAAAATAATTATAGATAACAAGATCTTCATTGAGCATCCGAGGTGATGAGAAACACGTCATCCGGAGATGACTGACGGACTGCCTTCTCCAGATAAAGATAAACGATGACGCACAGTGAAGTTGACGACTGCACCAGCAATCATGACTCTTTTTCCGACCATGGCTACATTACCTACTTATTTCGGACAGTTCCAATTCTACATCTGCCCGTACAGCAAACTTATGAGTGTGGGGAAGCAAGAGAAGTGATTATAATGGAACAACTTTTAACTTCTGGTCTACTTAGGGGAATTTTAACAATAATTATGTATCTTATTTTTAATTTAAAATAAAATGTTTGTAACCTTACTCTTTGTGCTTCTCTTGGGATATTTGCGTCAGTGATTGCTCTTGGGAGCTTTGCGTCAGTGATAAGGGGAAAATAATATCCAAAAGAACCAATGCATCTCTTGTGGAAACGATGAACGCAACAGTTAGTGAACATACCAGTACTTAATTCTATAAAAAGGTGAAAGGTTTTACTCTTCAACTCCTTAAACACGTTTCTAACATAGTTCTCTCTGGTAATTATATTTGAATGAAAAAAGGGGTGAGGAAGTATACCTCTACAAACTTCTCAGAATTTTTACGTTTTTTACAACGTATAATAAGAAGGGGAAGTATTGAATTCCACCCAAAAATTCGATACCAAGGTTACACTGGAAATAGATACTTTGACACTCCTTGAATCCAAAAAATAATCATTTTTAGAAAAAGATCCATGTGTGTCCGTGAACAGCATAACTCAAAAACGAAAAATCGGATAAATACTAAACTTGTTATTTAGGTTCAGCATCTTTCAAAGATACAACACAAAGATTTTCAAGAAAATTCCTCTTCACCCCAGAATACCCTTCATGGAACATTTTTTAAACATTTTGATTTTCTCAATAATGCCTCTAACGATTTTATTAAAATGTTATATATTTAAGGTATTTTTATGGAAAACGAAATGTGTATCATGAATTTTATAGGAATCTCAAAAAGTCCTCTTCATTATGAATGACTTTTACATAACTGGAAAACCGTAAACGATAGTCAGTTTTACTACGACTAATGTAGGTCTCTATAAAGCACAATCTATGTCATATACATTTTTTTGTTTTTGCCGAGTGAACCATTTCCGAGATATTCCTTGTTATTTCTTTCAATTTTCAAATACTTACCCTTTTTCAAACGGGAATTCGTTATTCTTTTCTTTATGTCCTGGATATACAAAGAGAATGCAATGATCCATATAGCAATCAGCTCCTAAAATATTTGACTGTCGCTTAAAGTCTACCATATTCCCCTTGCACCTACAAGAACATTAGCAATAAGATCAACAATGTTCGGCCCAGCGTGCTTCTCGCAACGTCAGAAGTACCACGAGTGCTCAGGAGACGCAGCGCCCGCACCACGGCAGCTGAAGGGGTCAGACTCCCCCTCCCACGCGAGCTGACACCTTACAGCATAAGATACGAGGGTTGATGAGAAACTTAGGCCACAAAGCTGCAGTGAAACGTGTACATTTTATTTCATACAACCAATACAGCCAACTGATAGCACATACATTAGGTTATTTTTCGACACAGTCTCCATATCGGTTTACGCACTTGTCCCTTCGTGGGATGAGTTTGAATATTCCCTCCTGGTAAAAATTCTGTCCTTGCGTGTTCAGACATGTTGTCGCGAAGTGTTTCACCTCCTCGTCAGAAGCGAATCGTCGGTCCCGTAGGTGTTCCTTCAAGTGAAGAAAAAGGTGAAAGTCGCTTGGAGCGAGGTCCGGTCTGTAAGGAGAGTAGTCGATTATGTCACAGCGAAATTGCTTCAACAGCGTGGTGGTCTTCTGGGTTGCTTGAGGTCGCGCGTTATCGTGAAGGAAGATGACATCCTCGGTGAGAAGTCCTGACCCTTTCCTTCTGATTTCTTCTCGCAATCGTGTCAAGGTCTCGCAGTATCGGTCAGCGGTCACTGTGTTCCCTCTTTCCAAAAACTCCAAGAGTATAACACCCGCGCTGTTCCAAAACACTGATGCCATCACTATGGCGTCACCTTAAACTTTTTTGTCTTTGAGGAGAAGGGGTGTTTTCACTCCACTGACTACCTCTTACTCCTGGGAATGTAGTGATGGATCCATGTTTCGTCACCCGTGACATTTTGGTGAAGAAAACTGTTTCCTTCCGTGGAGATCCGTTGCAAAAGTTGCAGACTTGCCCCCATGCGCTTCTCCTTGCGTTGGTTGGACAGTTTTCGTGGAACCCATCGGAAACAAACTTTTGGGTACTGCAGAATATCGTGAACAATGTGACGAACACGTACGAAAAGCATTCCCAATTCTACCGTCATATGCCGTAACGTGAGCCTCCTGTTGTCCTGCATCAGCTCCTGCACCGACTGTGTTCAAATCTATTGATGCAGTGTTGGGTCGGCCGATGCTATCCTCGTCGGTGACGTTTTCTCTACCGGCCGCAAACTTTCGACATCATTCTGCGACATGCTGACGAGACATTACTGTTCTTCCGTAAACCTCTACCAGCTGCCGGTGAATTTCAACCGTGGTTACATGTTTCGCCCACAGAAGTCGAATAACGGAGCGGATTTCTTTGCGAGACCTTTTTCAAACGAGTCGCTATTCGTGTTTACCTACAAGTGCTGTAGGTGGCGAGTCGCTGGAACTATGCACAGTTACCAAATGCGTGTATTAGAATTATCACACACTACTAATTTCTCTATAACGACGAAATTCCAGGGATATGGGCCTTGTAACCTTAGTTTCTGATCACCTCATATATTTAAGCTGACCGAATTGAAGTCATGGGAAACTACCTCAAGACCGACATGGAAAGTCTCTGCAGCGGTCAAATCTGCGTTTTGTGCACAAGAAAACACTTCGCCAACAGCCAAATATCTAACACAGCTGAGATACTTACACACTGAGCCGTAGGCGCCTAGGCTAGAATAAAAGGGCCCAAAGCATAGGCAGGAGTATTACACGGAGTTCTCTCTCTCACATCAACCTCGCCCGTTCCCGAGGCTGCACGCCCCGAGGTATTTCTCGAGTCGTTACCGTGAAACATACGTGTTTGCCTCACTAAACATTACTTACATGGAATGTTCTTATACATGTATCTTTGGTTTCAGAATAGTTACTATACAGGAAAACATTGTCTAAAATAGAATTCATAGAAAAAGCTTTTAAATCCTTATTTGTATGAGCTGAATTAAATAACTTGGATATCATTCGCTTTGAACTTTGACGCAACTGTATTTTGTAAGCGATGTGTAATATCGTCTTACAAGAAATATCTGCTTTCTTTTCCTCCCTTTTCTCTCTCTCTGTCTCACACACTCACAATAAAATCTATCTTAGAGCGTAGTTCCTGAGCAGGAATGTATGCCCTTCATACCCCTTCGCCCCTAGCGTAATCAACGATTCCCTCTTCCTGCACCTGCAGTGTGACAGAAGCAAGGATAAAGAAACCAGTAGGTATCGCATTTCTTCGCTTTTCAACATCTATTGATTCCCATTTCTTTTTAAAGTTTTTCAAATGAACATAAAGTGAGCGTATTGCATCTAAGGCGAGTTTGTTGTAATGGAATATTCTCAGCGTCGTGAAGAACAGCACATTTAAACTTTGACAAGATTCGGCAATGTGAAGCCGGAGATTCTCGCATGAGCGGTAAGAAGGAGCGAATGTTGTGTACTGACTACGACAATACTTAGATTTCAAATTAAGATTTCTGAAAACAAAACAGAAATACCTAAGGTTACTGCTTCTTCTAGCTTTTTCATCTGACTTAATTGAGGCAAACAGAAAAAAATAAGTACTTATAAGTAGAACTACCTCGACAAATGTGAAAATAAGAGACAAATTAAGACACTTTACAGGATTCATGACACAATAAAGCTAAGTCCAAGGTACAAAACAAGCCGTAAGAGAAAACATAAAAAAAATCTGAAGCGTTGTACTCACCTGACTTTACCTACTCTTATACAAAATATTCTTACAAACGCTTATTCCCCATCTACTTAATATTAATTGAGATAAACATTTGCAGAATCTTGTAGTTAATTTTCTTGTAAGTACAAGGGGAATATGGTAGGCGTTAAGCGATAGTCAAATCTTTTAAGGAGCTGGTAGCTTTGTGGAGCATTCCGTTCCCTATGCATGTCCAGGACATAAAAAAACCAATAACGAAATCCCATTTGAGAAAAAGTATTGGAAAATTCAAACAAATAACAAGGAATATCTAGGAAATGGATCATTCGATAAAAAATGACATAAATTGTGTGTTTTAACAGATCTACATTTTTGTGTAGTAAAATATTGTCACTCGCTCATGGTTTACCAGTTATGCAGAAGTCATTCAGAATGAACAGGACTTTTGGGGACATTCCCAGAAAATGCAAGATATACGTTTCATTTGCAATGGAAAAGTCTTAAACACATGATATTGTAATCAAAATAGTCATAGCCGTTTTTTATAAAGCCATTTTTTTTAAAAATGTTGCATATAAAGGATAGTCTGGGATGGGGGATTTTCTTCAAAATCCTCGTGCCCCATCCTTAGAAGATACTAACTCAAATACCAAGTTTGGCATTTATCCGACCTTTTGTTTTTGAGTTATGCTGTTCACAGACAGACAGCCAGACACACACACACGAACGTGCCCAAAAATACTTTATTTGCATTCAGGGCACCTCGAAACATTTATTTCCGGTGAAATCTCGGTATCGAATTTTTGGGTGGAACACAATGCTTGCCCTACTTACGATACGTAGTAGAGAAAGTAGTTAATTGAAAATTTGCCCATAAATACAACATAATGCAGAAAAAGTCTTAATGTATTATAATAATCGCTATGATAATAATTAACCCTCGTTTTATGGTTACACAAAACAGACAAGAGAAGAGGGAAAAAAAAGGGAAATAAAAAGTACCATAGCGTCTAAAAATAATTTCTATCTATGTATATCAAAGTTCTGAGGATGATAGTTTAATTTAAGTGCAAATTGTGTTACAGTTTGGTAGTGTCTAATTTGGTTAAGAATAAAGCTATAAATGATTTACACTTATTCTTCGATTAGTGCAATAACTACATTTATTTAATAAAGATGTTGAGTAAAGTTAGCAGGTTCGCCGACGTACTAGAATTTTGCCCCATAGGAGTGCTAATAAATCTGCTCAGCCTGTCTCCGTGATAGCGTAGTCTTGATTTAGAGATGCTGAGTCCTAGGTTGGGGTGAGTTAGCTAGATAAGATATGTTCTGTTTCCTTTTTTCCCCAAAAGGTGCAGCCTGTGGATGGACCCTCGGGATCATGTGAGGATTATTTTAAGGGGTCAAAAACTAAATAAGTAAATAAAGGTAGAAAAGAAATACAGAAATTGTTGACATGAGAGTATTACATTTAAATTTATCATCCTGGCCGCATTCGAAACAGCAATCTCGGGCATAGGAAGCCAGCGCAGAATCAACTGCACTACCAACAGGAAAATATGTTCTATCAGTTTCTGATCTTGCTGGAGACATTACTAGATAAAGTTTATCGTAATAATTTTGTAAACTATGACTTCTGTATTATATTAAGGGTAACACTTTAGCAAGCTATGCTACGAAATCTTCAAGTTATTTTACTACTAATTTGAATTATAGTTTGTCGTTTTTCAGCTTGTTATTTTCTTTTTTATTATATTTTGAAAGTTTATAGTCATATTGCGACTTTACAGCTTTTAAAATACATATTTAACAATAAACAATGAGGTTATTTAACATTCCCGCAGTTTTGAACCATTACAATGAACTAGTATAAAAGTGTGACACTATAGTTAATCAAACTGATTGAACATTAGTTACTTTTATATAAATTTATGCTTTTGAAAAATTCAGCTATCTTAGTGTACATCGAATAGTTGAGTGCTGTTTGTAAATCAATGAGTATCTGGTAGTATTGTCTCCATTGATCGTACTGTGGACATTCCACGATAGTAGTAATAGTCCCGGATGAGCCAATTGTTTTAACGATAATCCTGCCGCTAGGGGCGCTAGTGTCGCTAGTGTCGCTGCGTGCGACGGCGGCGGCGGTAAGTTTGAAAAGCGCCCTGAGCGTTAGGATTATCGTTAAATCGGTTGGCTCATCCGGGACGAGTTGAAAGAATTGAGGAAGTGACGTGGAGTGTTTTGATTGGTTCGTTAATTTGGGGGTGGGAGATGGAGGAAGGGAGATGGAGGAGTATGGAGGTCGCGTGATGGAGAGGAGCTGGGTGGCGAGGTGTTGTCTGTGCGGAGGTCGGTACTGAAATGGGGGAAAAGATGGGGAGCGAGGGATAAAAAGTGTAACAGAAAGTGACGTGTGAAGTTGTGATTGGTGGGAATAAGAAGTGAGTTTATTGGTGGAAAGGAGCAAATGAGAGTTGTTGATTGGTAGGAATAAGAGAGATTATGATTGGAGGAAAAGAAAAAGGTGTGGGAGTGGGGTATGTTGGAGGTGATGGGAAAGGTGAGTTTTGCTAGCAGCAAGATTTGCAAAAGCCTGTCTTGAACTGATCAGCAATTTTTGAACGTCGGATGGTAGTTTTCTTGAGTGGATAGAGAGATGGGGGCGATATGAGATGCGGTGGCGAAAATGGGAACTAGACAAGGTTGTTGAGACAAGAGGTTTAAGGACGAGGAAATTTGGAGGTTAGTGGTGAACACGGCGGTCGCAAGAGGTGGGGGTAAGGAGACGCAGTGGTGAGAATGGGAACTAAAAGAAGATGGGGGTAGCAAGATTTTTAGAAGAGTAGATTTTGAGGTTAAAATAGTGGGAACTAAAATGGCGGAGGGTATGCGACAAGGAGATGCGGTGAGAACTAAACAAGATGGCGGACGCAAGAGGTGGGTAAGGAGGTTTGCGGTTACAGTACCAAAACACGAAAGGATATATTCCTACGCCAAGCAGGTCCGAAAAATAATTATGCGTGTGTTACTTAACTGTTACCGGTGTGGATGCGTCACCAAAAGCGCGGCACGCGAGACGGAAAAATAAAAGCAAACTGTTTTTGAAAATGCTTAACCAGCTTTAAGATCAACCAACATCACTACGCACTGATATACCTAGGTTTTTAAAGCGGTACAGACACCCTTTGCAGAGGCGTAATTTAACTATACCAAAAACCTGGTACTGGACCATCGTGATGGTCGCTAGCGTACGTAGGAGCAGGGTTCTCATAGCCGGTCGAAAGCGGTCAAAAACGTGTACGACGTAGGTGTTCGCAGTAGCTGCTGCCGAGGCAACCGTCGAGGTGCGAATGAACGAGATGTGTTGTTGCAGGCAATCTGGTTGAGAGATGAGAGGCGCGGTGGTAAAAATGTGAACTAAATAAGATGGCGGAGGCACGAAGTTGAGGTTAAGGAGCGGCGAGGTGTTGACTGTGCGGCGGTTGGGGTCTGAAAGAGGGGGAAAGATGGCGAACGAGGGATAAAAAGTATAACAGAAAGTGACGTGTGAAGTTGTCATTGGTGGGAATAAGAAGTGATGTTATTGGTGGAAAGGAACAAATGAAAGTTGCTGATTGGCGAGAATAAGAGAGATTATGATTGGTGGAAAGAAAAAAGGTGTGGGAGTGGGGTATGTTGGAGGTGATGGAAAAGGCAAGTTTTGCTACCAACAACATTTGCAAAAGCCTATCCAGAACTCATCAGCAATTTTAAATAACTAGTGTTTCGGGGGTTTTCTCTGGTTGGTAGACGAATGCAAGCTGTTTCTACCATACTTATATTATTCGTCTTTTTCCTTTTTTTTTAAAAAATAACTAGTTTTTTTTTTTTTTTGGGAGTTTTCTGCGGATGGTAAACAAATGCAAGCTCTTTCTGCTTTTTCATAGGTTTTCCCTGGTTGGTAGGCGTTTTCTGTACTGGTTGACGAAGGCGTTTCTAATTTTCGAGGTTTTCTCAGGTTTTTTAGCGGTTGTCCCTGCCCGGTAGGCAAATGATGAAGTTTTACCTTGTCGGCGCACGGATACTAGGCACGTACCCGCGCGCACACACACACACACACACACAGAGAGAGAGACAGATAGACACACAGACAGGCACACACACACACGGACATGTTTCCAAAAATGCCTTTTTTTTTTTTTATTCAGGAGGTCTCAAAACGTGTATTTCCGGTGAAATCTCGGTATCGAATTTTTGGGCGGAATGCAATACTTCCCCTACTTACTATACGTAGTAGAGAAAGTAAAAAAGTATTGAAAAATTTAAGGAAATAACAAGCAATATCTCAAAAGTGTACTATCTTGTTTTCAAGGGTTTTCCAGATCGGTAAGCGTTAGAATACTCTTAGAGCTTTTTTCAGGTTTTTTAGCGGTTGTCCCTGGCCGGTAGGCAAATGATAAAGTTTTTCTATAACGTCGTCGTTTTGGCTTGTGGCGCACGGATCCTAGGCACGTACTCGCGCGCGCGCGCACACACACACACACACTAAAATAGTAGCGTATAAAAAAAAACTGATGTGTTACACTGACATGACTTTCTCTACTCTTGTACAATCTAATTGGTAGCTTTTAAGCGATAGTCAAATATTTTAACGCTGGTTGCTATGTGGCGAATTCCATTCTCTTTGCATGTTCAGGACATAAAAAAAAATGAATAAACGAATTTGAGAAAAAGTATAAGTATTGGAAAATTTAAGGAAATAACAAGCAATATCTCGAAAACGGTTCACTCAACAAAAGAAACGTATATGACATAAGTTGTGTATTTTAACGCGATCTACATTTTTTGTGTAGTAAAATTTTGTCTATCTCTTATGGTTTACCAGTTATGCAAAAGTCGTTCACAATGAAGAATATTTTGGAGACATTCCCAGAAAATTCGAGATATACATTTCATTTCTCATAACATTATCTTAAACATATGATATTTTAATCAAAATCGTTAGAGCCGTTTTTGAGAAAATTAAAATTTTCGAAAAATGTTCCATGTAAAGGGTAGTCTGGGGTGGGGGGATTTTCTTGAAAACCTTCGTGTCGCATCTCTGGAAGATACTGAACCTAAATACCAAGTTTGGTGTTTATCCGACTGTTCGTTTTTGAGTTATGCTGTTCACAGACACACAGACGCACAGACAGACAGACACACAGACACACAGACACACAGACACACAGACACAGACAGACACACACACGGACATGTTTCCAAAAATGCTTTTTTTTTTTTGGATTCAGTGATTCTCAAAACATGTATTTGCAGTGAAATCTCGGTATCGAATTTTTGGGTGGAATGCAATACTTCCCCTACTTACTATACGTAGTAGAGAAAGTAAAAATGAATAACGCATTTGAGAAAAAGTATAAGTATTGGAAAATTTAAGGAAATAACAAGCAATATCTCGAAAATGGTTCACTCAACTAAAAAAATGTATATGACATAAATTGTGTATTTTAACGCGATCTACATTTTATGTGTAGTAAAATTTTGTCTATCTCTTATGGTTTACCAGTTATGCAAAAGTCGTTCACAATGAAGAATACTTTTGGAGACATTCCCAGAAAATTCGAGATATACATTTCATTTCTCATAACATTATCTTAAACATGCGATATTTTAATCAAAATCGTTAGAGCCAGTTTCGAAAAATCTTCCATGTAAAGGGTAGTCTGGGGTGGGGGGGGGATTTTCTCGAACACCTTCGTGTCGCATCTCTGGAAGATACTGAACCTAAATACCAAGTTTGGTGCTTATCCGACTGTTCGTTTTTGAGTTATGCTGTTCACAGACACACACAGACACACACACGGACATGTTTCCAAAAATGCTTTTTTTGGATTCAGGAGGTCTCAAAACACGTATTTCCGGTGAAATCTCGGTATCGAATTTTTGGGTGGAATGCAATACTTCCCCTACTTACTATACGTAGTAGAGAAAGTAAAAATTTAACAAACCGTAGATTTTCAAGAAAATTCCCACACCGCAAACTACCCGTTTAGCGGGAGAAAGTTCGTTATTTTTATTGTCTTAAAAACGGCTCTAACCCCCTTTTGATTACGGTGCGGTATGTTTAAGATATCTGCACGACAAATAAAATGTATAACTTCAATTTTCTGGGAATAGCTGTGAAGTAGTTTCATTGTGAATGTCTTTTGTACAAAGTGTTAAACCGTAGGAAACGAAGCCTTATTTACAAGAACGTTAAAGCACACAATCTATGTGTATTAGTATCACTTTGAGGCGTTGTCTATTTACAAAGTTTCCATGTTGATTTTAATGTTTAAAAGCTTTAGACCTTTCTCACTAAAACTCGTCATTCTTTTAACTTTTCTTTTTTTCATTTTGATACAAAGAGAACGGTATAACACAAGTGAAACAGTACTGTGATAGCGATACCAACAAACTAATTTTTATTCACCCCACTGAAACACATTTCACAACTGCATGGAATAATATTGATTTAGGGGGCTTTCTCTACCACGTAAAATAGTAGGTAGAGGAGGTATGCATTGCATCCAAATATTCAATATTGAGATTTCACCGGAAAAACTAAATACTTGTTTCGAGGTCCCCTGAATAAAAAACATTTTTAGAAAATTCTGTGTGTATGTGTCAGAGCAGCATAACTCAAAAATGAAAAGTCGGATAAATACTAAAACTTGGTATTTAGGTTGAGTACCTTCCAAAAAGTTACGACACAGAGATTTACAAGAAAGTCCCTCCACCCAAAACTACCCTTTACATGAACTATTTTCCGAAATGTTTTATTTTCTAAAACTGCCTCTGACGATTTTAATTACAACACCATATATTAAAGTCATTTATATGAAAAATAAAATGTATATCTCGAATTTTGCGGAAATAGCCTGCGAAGTCCTCTTGATTCGGAAGAAATTTTCTACGATCTTGTATAACTGCTAAGGTTTGAGAAAAAACATACAATACAAAAAATTTAGATCTCTTTTAAAAAAACACACAATTTATTTGAAATAACGTTTTTGTGACGTCAGCCATTTCCGAGATATTTGTTATAAATGGTTCGAATTGAACAATGCTTAGCATTCTTTTTAAAAGCATGTCGCTTTTCAGTTCTTGCCCCGCCATGTTGTTGGAAAGAATTTAGAATTTTAAGGCCAGTGTATAGCGTCCCTTTGGATGCAACCATTCCCCGAAAAGTTTAACCGGATTAAAAATAAGTGGATATGAAAATAAACTTTCGTACTCACCTATAAGAGACAGAGGTTAGAGGTGATACGAACGTTAACACTTGAGAATTTTCATTCAACAGTTGGTGTTACTCCTTAGAAAGGAAGTATCTGCTGCTTCTTTTTATTTCTCGCATTTTACATAACACGTATGCACTGCACAACACAAAAAAAAACACCACACACGGCGTTGTTAGTTTTAAAAAATTGTACTGACGCGAGTGTACATAAACGTTAAAACGCTGCTTGCTTGCTTGTCATTTCGCATGCGCAGCACTGCACAAGGAAGTATGCCGACGTGTGTAAAACGACCGTGAGAAAAGGAAACTCGTCAGCGTTTATGCAGCCTTATTGCAGTGGTGGTTGTGCAGTGGTGGATAGTGACAGAATGACAGCGTTTTTTTTACAAACGTAACAATTTTGTTGCGAAACGAGGCATTTAACTCGACGCGCATAATGAAACAGCGTTTTTGATAAGCGAGCTTATAAAAACCCTGAGCCAAGAGCAAACGCCCGTAGTGAAGCGTTGCGATAGCGGGAGTTTTTCTACAAAATCGTTCTATTTGACGAAAAATAGTTTAAAATAAAAAAAAACAAAATAGCAGCAGCACTTTGCAGGGGAAAGAGCGATCGGCGCATTCGGACGATAAGATGGAGATGCAATCCGGGGGAAGTCGCGATGACACCTTGCAGCCTACGTTCGAAATTATAGGGCACAAGCAGAGAACGCTGCCAAAGCTTTTTTCCGGCTTTACAGAGTCTCAAATTACCGTAAACCCGGTCCCCAGAGATGTCAACCCCGAGCAATGGGTATCGCATCTGTTTAACGATATTCTAAACTTTGCGAAAGAGAACCTGTTAGAAAACGAACCCGGATATTTAGGCATATCCATAACAGACGAAAAGGAGACGTCCAAAGCCTTCAACATGAGCGTTAGGCGCGTAGACCAATTGAATGCGGATGTCATTGTTGGAAGCATCGAAAAAGTAATGCAAAGTAACCAACAATTCTTGCTAAGCGGGCCTCTTCACGTGACGTTTGTGTGGACCAGGGAGGTCTCGGGTTCGTGCCACCAACCTTGCGATGCCTGTAGGGGCAATAAAGGCATTGTCGAAATAGCCAACAAAGACAACTTGTGTTTAGCAAGAGCCATCGTTGTAGGCAAAGCCAAAGTGGATCGCGACGTCAACTACAGAACGATGACGCGTTCCGACTATCTGCAAAAATCGAAGGCCGTAGCCTTGTGCGCGAGCATCGGTCAAGGCCACGACGGCTGCACGATAGATGACGTCAGACGCTTTGACGCTGCGTTAAAGGGCTACGCTGTGACGGTGTTTGGCGATCATACGGGGAAGCACGTGCTGTACGCGTCGGATAAGAAATGCGATAAATACATCGACGTCATGCTCCACGCCGGGCACTTTAACGCCATCGTGAACCTTCACAAGTGCTTTAAATGCAAATCGTATTGCCGCCGGTGTCATCATCCCTCGGCACACAAAAAAGAATTTCACAGGTGCGACGCCGGGTGCGCTAAATGCCATCAGCAGTGCGATGCGCGATTCGACGCCTACATACGCTGCGCCGGGTGCAACAGAGATTTTAAGGGACCGACATGCTTTGCAAACCACGCAAAGAAAGGCGTTTTTTACCCAAAGGCGTTGTCGGTGTGCGACGTAGAAAAGGTGTGCACGTCTTGCAATAAGCTCGTGAATGCGAGGTACAGAAAAACCGCGCACGAGTGCGGGGAAAAGTACTGCTATCATTGCAAGACACACGTAAATTCTAGCCACATGTGCTATATGCAGCCGTACGCCGCAAAGAACAAAAGAAACCGGTACGTGTTTATGTTCATCGACTTCGAATGCACGCAAAACATTCCATATACCGGCAAAAAGGACACATACGAGCATGTACCTAACTTGTGCGTGTTGTACCAAGCCTGCCCGCACTGCATCGACGAACGCCGCAAGACGGCATACTGTACCGAATGCGGTTGCAAAGAATGGGTGTTCATGGACGAACCCGTGAAGCAGCTTTTCGAGCACATCGCGCAGGCGAGATTCGAAGCCTGGGACGTCTACGTCGTGGCGCATAACCTCAGAGCTTACGACGGGCAGTTTCTATTAAAGTACATGGTGGCGCACTTAGACTGGATCCCGGAGCTCATCATGAACGGGAGCAAGATCTACAGGATGAGGTACGGTGACGTCACATTTCTAGACTCGCTCAACTTCATACCCATGCCACTCTCCCGCTTTTCCAAGACCTTCGGATTGAAGGAATGCAAAGGTTATTTCCCGTACCTGTTTAACACGAAGGAAAACGAGCGGTACGTGGGTTCGATTCCCGACAAAAGGCATTACTGCCCTGAGGGCATGTCGGCGGAGGGTCGGAAAGCCTTCGAGCAGTGGCACGAAGAAAAGGCGTCCTCCGGGTACGTCTTCGACATGAGGGCGGAAATGGTGGCGTATTGCAAGATGGACGTATTTCTACTCAGTCAGGGAGTTTCCAAATTCAGAAGGGAATTCTTGGACGAGAACGGAATAGACCCGTTCAGAGAATGCGTCACCATCGCGCAGGCGTGCATGTGCGTGTATAGAAAGCGCTTCATGCCGCTTAAAAAAATTGCCCTCTTGCCAGCGGGCGGGTATCGACTAGCGGACCGGCAGTCTCGCGCCGCGTGCATATGGCTAACCTGGCTAGAGACGCAAAACAGCATCGTCATCCAGCACGCCATGCGAGGACGCGAAGCCAAAATCGCGGGGCACAAGGTGGACGGGTACAGAGAGGCCGAAAAAACCGCGTACTTTTTCCACGGCTGCTTTTACCACGGCTGCAGGCGGTGCTTTCACAATCGCCATGCGGCGATATACAACTCGGGACACGAAACCATGGCCTCCAGGTTAGAGAGCACCGAGAAGGTCACGGCCAAAATCAAGGCCGCCGGCTACGCTGTGGTGGAAATGTGGGAGTGCGAGTTCGACGCCGCGACGAAGGCCGACCAGGACCTCGCGCGCCACGCAAGGGACTTTCCGGTACCCGAACCCCTGAACCCCAGAGACGCCTTCTACGGAGGTCGCACCAACTGCACCAAGACGTACTGCGAGGCGAAGGGGGATAGCAAGATCTACTACTACGACGTGTGCAGCCTGTACCCGTACGTGAACAAGACGAAACCCTACCCCGCGGGCCATCCCAAGATCCACGTGGATCGATTCCCGCGCTTGGAAGACGTGGGGGGCGGGTTGGTGAAGTGCGAGGTTCTACCGCCGCAACACCTGTACCACCCGGTGCTACCGGCGCGCATCGGCGGCAAGCTCATGTTCCCGCTATGCCGCGCTTGCGCGGAGGCGGAGAACCAAGACGAGTGCCACCACGGAGAGCGCGAGAGGGCGTTGTTGGGTACCTGGGTGGTCGACGAGATGAAGGTCCCCCTGGAGGAGGGGTACCGCCTCCTCAGGGTCCACGAGATCTGGGAGTACGACGTGGTGCGGCACGATCCGACCACCGGAGCCAAGGGTCTCTTCGAGGACTACGTGAATCAGTTCCTGAAGATCAAGACCGAAGCCTCCGGATGGCCCTCGGATTGCGACGACCCCGCCGCAAAGCAGCAGTACGTGGAGCAATTCTTCGAACACGAAGGCGTCGCCCTGGATCCCCAGGCCGTCGCCGCCAACCCCGGCAGGCGGGAGCTGGCCAAGCTGATGCTCAACAGCTTCTGGGGCAAACTGGGGCAGAGGGAAAACCTCCCCACGTGCGAGCTGGTGGACCGGTACGACCGCCTCCTGGAGCTGCTCAACGACCCGGGCGTGGAAGTGCAGACCTACGTGCCCGTCACCGACCGGATCGTGTACGCGGTGTGGAGGTACCGCGAGCAGTGCCGCAAGGTCAACACCGCCGCCAACGCCGTGCTGGCGGCCTACACCACGGCTCACGCGCGCCTGGTGCTCTACTCCTACCTCAAGAGGCTGGGAGAACGGGTCTGCTACTTCGACACCGATTCCGTCGTCGTCGCCGCCGCTCCGGGCGACTGGACGCCGTCCGTCGGACGCCTCCTGGGGGACATGACGGACGAGCTGGAGAAGTACGGGAGGGGCTCTTACATCGCCCGGTTCGCCTCCACGGGGCCCAAAAGCTACTGCATGGAGATCGTCTGCCCCGAGACGGGCAAGACCTTCTCGGTGTGCAAGGTGAAGGGGATCACGCTCGATTCGGGAAACCTGGAGCTGGTGAACGCGGAGGTGATTCGCGACGTGGTGCTCAGGGACAACGACCGCGCGGTGAAGCTGGAGGGCACGCAGATCTCGCGGAAACCGTCTTGGACGGTCGTCACCGAACCCAGCTCGAAGACGTTTAGGATGGTGGTCAACAAGCGCGTGCTCGCCGGCGATCACGATTCCTATCCCTACGGGTTCAAGAGGAACGCATAAATGAGACGTCCGCAGCCGCGCCAAAGTCATTTCGAACCGGGCACCCCCGAGGAGACGATGCCCTGTCCCCGAGACCTGGGGCGTTTCGAGTTTCCCAGCACGATGCTCGTGGCGGGGCCGTCGCGCTGCGGCAAGTCGACCTTCGTGAAAAACCTGTTGCGCCACGCGCACCGGATGTTCGACGTGCGCCCCAGGAGTGTGCTGTGGTGCCACCCTCCGGAGTATTCGCCGAGACTCGAACCCTCGGCTCTGCGCTGCGAGACCCACGCGGGCATACCCGAACTTGCTTCGGTGGGCGAGAACGACCTCGTCGTCCTCGACGATCTGATGGTGGAGGGTGGCGGGAAGGACGTGTCCAATTTTTTCACCAGAGACTCCCATCACAAGCGCTTCGGCATCGTCTACATCCTGCAGAACGTGTTTCCGCAGGGTCAGAAATATCGCAACATCTCTCTGAATGCGAACTACGTCGTGGTCTTCAAGAACAACCGGGACAAGATGCAGATCGAGAGACTGTGCCAGCAGATCGAACCCAGGAACTCTAGGTTTCTCTTGGAGGCCTTCGAGAAGGCCACCGAACGCCCTCACGGGTATCTCGTGCTGGACTGCACTCAGTACACGCCCGCCCGATACAGGTATCGAACCGGCGTGCTGCCGGGGGAAAACCTCTCTTATTTCGTACCCAACTGAGGCCGCCGAGAGGACTCGGGTTTCGTTTCGTTCTATATTATCCCGGCAGGGTCTCGCCCCGACCGAGGCCGTCGAGTCTAAATAAAAAGTACCGCTTTCGGGGCGAACGTCATTATCGCGCAAGCATGGCTAGAGGTAGGTCAAGGCTCGCGACGCTGACCAGTCCTCGCATAGCGAGACAGCACGGCAATTTGGCGGCTCTGGCCAAGGCGAAGGCCCCTCTGCGCAAAAAGTTGTTAAAAAATGCCGACGGCGATCTGATCAAGGCCATTAGCGAATGCATGCTCAACGTGTGCAGAGGTCACGTGCAACTTCCCGCAAAGTGCTTGGGTCGCCTGAAGAAGCACAAGGCTTCTTGGAGGAAGTTGACGGATAAACGGGTTCCTCTGAAGAAGAAGAAGAGCATCTTGGTTCAAAAAGGAGGTTTTTTGCCGGCATTCCTCCTACCCGTCTTGGCTTCGCTCGGCGGCGCGCTAGTGTCGAAATTAACAGGATGAAGTACGGCAGGCAGATCCTCGTTGCGCCGCAACCGAAGACCGTCGACAGGCTTCACGCTGTAGACCGCACCGTATCCAGATTGGCTAAAGAAATTCGGAACCTGCAGAGCGCGAAGCTCTCTGCCGACGAAAAGTGGCGGCTCGTAAAACATAAATTGGACAACTACCTCGATCTCGTGGCACAAGTCAGAAAGCCCTTCCTGGGCGACGACGACGACGACGACGATTACGAAGACGTGCACGAGCGCGTGCCGGTGAAGCAGGAGGTCGAACCCCGAACCATAAAGGTCAACCTCCTCTCGCCTCGCAAAAAGAAGAGGGCGAACCCTGCCACTCCGAAAAAGAAATCGAAATCGCCTTCCGCGTCGTACCATTTTCGCAAGCGCGTCTGGCAACCCCTGTACAAGTAAAGCATGAAGGAATGGAAGGCGCTAAGGCGATACTATGCCAGACCGGAACACTATGCCGGTTTGGGCGCGGTCGAGCCCCTTCGAAAGGCCACGGGTGCGTCTAAGGCGAACATCGAGTCCTTCCTTCGAACCCGGGACAGTTACACTCTGCACAAGCCGGTCAGAAAGCGGTTCCCCACCAGATGTTATCACGTGACGAATATGGACGATCTTTGGGAGGCCGATCTAAACGTCATGAACAGCGTGAGGGAACATAACAAACCTTACGTGTACATTCTGACCGTTATCGACGTATTTTCCAAATATGCTTGGGCCGTGCCCCTGAAATCGAAGCTGGGTACCGAGGTCGCGCAAGCGTTTCGCTCCATATTCTCCCGACGCGTACCCAGGGTCCTCCAGACGGACAAGGGGACCGAGTTCACCAACAAGACTTTTCGCGACTTTCTGAAGAAACACGACGTGAAACATTACACAACCAAAAATAACGTTAAAGCCAGCGTCGTGGAGCGCTTCAACCGCACCTTAAAAACCAAGATGTGGAGGTATTTCACGCACAAAAACAGTTACAGATACCTGGAAGTCCTTCCGGCCTTACTCGAGTCGTACAATAGCTCGCATCACAGGTCCATAAAAATGGCTCCGAAGGACGTGAACGAGTCTAACATTTTACGAGTGTACCGCAATCTCTACGGTAATAGGACCCTACCTCGCGCAGGGAAACCCACATTTTCCGTCGGCGATCACGTGCGCATCTCTAAAGAAAAAATGAAATTCGACAAGGGCTACGAGCAGAATTGGACGGACGAAATATTTCGGATAGCCGAGGTGGTGCGCGGTCGGCCGGTGGTATATAAGTTGAAGGATCTGGCCGGAGAAGCCATAGACGGCGCATTTTACACCCAGGAGCTACAAAAGGTCGCGCTACCTCGGACGTTTAAGATCGAGCGCGTTTTACAGACCAAGGGCCGAGGACGCCGCAAGCAGGTCTTGGTAAAGTGGAAGGGGTATCCGGCAAAGTTTAACTCGTGGGTTCTGGCTTCGACCGTCGATTCGACATGATTAAGACCGAGCCCTTCTCCATCACCCTCGTGAGCAACGCTTCCATGGAACACTTTACCGACAACACCACGGCCAGATTTTCTAACATCTTGCCCGAGAGAATCGTTCTGCAGGGAGAATGGGAGGTCGCCCTGCAAAAGGTCAGGTATCCGGTGAAAGTTTATAACCTTTCGCCAGACGACGCCCGTCTGGCGGGCACCAAGTACACCATGACGCTCCTCCCCACGCATTCCAAATTCAGTTTGCAAATGCCGCAAGGCATCGTGCACAATCCCAAAGACTTGGTGAACCTCGTCAACGCCGCTCTACTCGAACACTTGCACGTGGAAAACTTCTTCCTCTTCGACGAGCGCAAGCAGACGGCGGGCGTGAATGCCGCCGTCGCCCACCCCGAACCACTACCCGACATTCCGTTCGACGGGTTTGTGGAAAATGTCGCGCGCGCTGTCGTACCGTACGCGGTCGGCGAATACGAAGCTCTCAACGATGCGCCCCGCCAGAGAACAAAGCCGAAACCGAAACCGAAGCCCCGGGCTTCGGGGCAGCAGAAACCCGCGGCGGCTCGTTCCGTCAGACCCAAACGAGACGTTTCAAAATCGGAGGACCCTCCGGGGCCTCTACACCGCATCCACAGTTTGCTCTTGACGCCCGCTATGGCAAAAATGTTGGGTTTCGATCCCTACGTCGACGTCATTCTCGAAAAAGCTGCTAAACGCCCCGTAGATCCTTATATGGGGTTTCCTTACGAAATGTTCGTCTACTGTAATCTAGTGTCCCCGCAAGTCGTGGGCGACACCTTCGCCCAAGTCATACAGAGCGCGGCCGTGGAATACGAAAGAAGCAACAACACTTACATGAGCGACGAAAAGACGTTTTTTCCCCAAAATTGGGTACCCTTGATTCAGCAGGACTTCAAGACGGTCAGCATAGATTTAAGGAACGGTTACGGCGATCTCTTGCCATTCGCCGACGGATTTTCCTCTACTGTAGTTCTCGCTTTTCGTCCGAAACAGGCGTAATGGACGTGCACGCCGTAACGCGGTACTACCTCAATCAGACCGGCGGCGCGTTCCACCATCGCGATTTCGCTCTCTACAGGGGCAAGCGCTACCAAAGAGGCAGCGGTCTCTTTTCAGCCCTCGGAGGACTCTTCAGAAGGTTGCTACCGTTTTTAAAGAGCGGAGCAAAAGCAGTCGGAAAGGAGGCCTTAAAGGCGGGCGCCCACGTTCTGTCCGATGTGACTGTGGCGGGAGCAGCGCCGAAGCAAGCGCTCCAGCGGAGGCTCAAGGAGTCCGGATACAATTTAAAACGAAAAGCCGACGAAAAGCTCGGTGCCATGCTCGGTTCCGGCGCCAGGCGTCTCAAGAGAATAAAACCGAGCAAATCCGGAAAGAGCAAGCAGTCCAAGCTGAAACGCGGTAGGCGCAAGGTGCAAGACGTATTTTCGTAATGGCAGACGCGACCGTCCACATGAGTTCCGAACTGGACCTCTTTACAGAGGTGCCGGTTCAGATGAGCATCGAGGAGTCACGGTTCCTATACCTAAACCCTCAAAACACTTTAATGAAAAATGCCCCCATCACCTTTCATTATTCCGGAAATGCGGACGATTACCTAGACTTGACCTACGTCGTACTCGAACTCATGGTGCGCGTTGTAGATGACAAAGGAGAGGCCTTAAACGCTGACGCTAACGCCACTCTGGTCAACAACGCCTTAAATTCCCTGTTTCAACAGATGGAGGTAACCCTCAATAACATCATCGTCTCCATGCCGCAAGCCGGTTACCCCTATAGAACCTACCTCGAGACGCTTCTCAATTACTCCGAAGATGCCATGAACACCAAACTAGAATCTACCCTCTGGAGAAAGGACACGGCAGGCATCATGGACACTTTTATCGCCAATGCGGGCTTTCAGTGGCGTCAGGGGTTTACCAAAGGGAGCAACGTCGTGCAGCTCATCGGTCCTCTGTCCAACGCTCTTTTTAGACAGGAGAAGCTGCTTTTGAACAACGTTAGCATGACCGTCAAGCTCACTCCCGCCTCTCCCCAGTTTTATCTGTTTTCCGACGTAGATACCTTTAAGGGGTACGCCGACATCGTGTCTGCCACGCTGCGCTTAAAATCGGTGCGGCCCTCGCCGACCATAAAGCTCGCGCACCAGGCCGTGCTCGCAAAGGGCAACGCAAAGTACCATCTCAAAGACGTCAGCTTTCACGCTCTCAGCATCCCCAAGGAGTCCAGGGCAATGACGTTTAGCGACGTGTGCGTAGGGCAAGTTCCAAGGAGAGTGGTAGTAGCCATGGTCACCGACAAGGCCTATTCCGGCCATTTTAACTCAAATCCGTACAACTTGAAAAATTTTAAAATGAACTTCTTTCAGCTCTACGTGAACGGGCAACCCGTTCCCTCCCAACCTCTGCAACCCGACTTTACAAAGGGACACTATTTGCAATGCTTTCAAACCCTGCAGGACGGCCTAGGCATTCATTTCAAGGACGAGGGACACTCCATCTCCAGAGAAACCTACCCGCAAGGGTATACGATAATGGTTTTCGATCTCACTGCAGACATGAGCGCTAACGAGTCTCACATCTCGGGTCAGCGCCACGGAACCGTCTCTATAAGCATCGGTTTTGTCGATAAATTGACAGAACCGGTCATACTTCTGCTGCTAGCGGAAATACATCGCACGGTCGAAATCGACGCCAACCGATCCATTTTGGTATCATGAACACCTTTCAAATTCAACGGTTTCTATCGACATGCCCCTCTACGCGCTCTCACTTTTTAGGCGTCTACCCCTGCGATAAACTACCCGTACTTCACGGCATTCGAACGCCTCCCTTGGCGCTAGTGGCTAACACCGACCCCAGCACCAAATCCGGGCAACACTGGGTTTGCATCTTTGTGGACAAAAACTCGCGTGCAGAATATTTTGACAGTTACGGCATAGGACCGCTTTCGCCCCATTTTCTCCGGTTCTTAAATTCGGTCTGCGGGACGCGTTGGTCCACCAACGCCAGAAGGCTGCAAGGTTTCGACAGCACCACGTGCGGTCATTACGTCATCGCCTACCTCACCCACCGCTGCTCCGGCTTACCTAAGCATACATTCTTCTCAAAATTTCGCGTCAGCAATCACGCGCATAATGATGTCGTCATTCGCAAAACGTTCAAAAACGCATGCCGCGCAAAGTGCTCTGCCGCTCGGCAAACTTGTCAACCCTTGAAGGTGAGTGCGTGTGTGTGTGTGTGTGTGTGTCACTATTCAGCACATCTAAGCTAATCCATCGTCTTGCACGTGCTTTCAGAAGACGCTCCTGCTCATATAAAAAGCAACGTCACGGTGCCGCTCGCCTCATTCAGAGTGTACCATGCAGCACGCGGATACAGTCCTGCTGCCATGCAGCACGCCGACCAGGTAGGTTCGCACCTATGTATTAGCTTGCTTTTTTTCTATCCCGTTTATCTCTCTATCCCTCACATTATTATTATTATTATTGTTTTGTGTGTTCCAGTATAACCGGATGTCAAACCCCAACCACCTCAAAACCCGGGGAAAAAAGGAAACTACCCATCTTCGACCTCCAACAGCATCCCGACAGCCCTGCTCCGCCAGCACAGTTCCAACACAGTGCAGTTGTGGGTCCTCTGGCGGATATCTACTTCCTCAACCCGCAACAAACTAAATTCGTCAGTGTGGGATTCTCCCCCCGGCCACCGCACCATCTCGTCGTCACCATTGCCAAATGTGGACAGCACAACGCAGTCGTCATGAGTTCCTCGCAGTGGCACAAACTCGTCGAAGCCATCCCCATCATTCACAAACGCTTGAATGACCCGCAGGGACGTCTACAGCAATTTCAGTTCAGCGACAGCGTCACCATCGTGTTTAAGTTTGTGTTCGGAAAGCTAAAGCTCGTTTTCAAAGAACCGCAAGGCGCATCCGTTACGCTCAACCAACAAGAATGGCACGTGTTGCATACCCTGCAGCGCATCATTACCGACATCATGTATCACAAAAAGAAGGAAGAGACGGACGTGCAAAATCAAATCATGGCATACCACAAGTACATGCTTCACAACCATGCCTCCAACGTTCCCTTACATGACATGAATTTCACGCAGTTCACCAAGTACATACGGTGCGCCAATTTTAGAACATTCCTCGAGGTTCATCATTTCCTCAACACCCATTTCGCACTGCGCATCTCACAAAATAGTCCTTAGTGCGCATGTATTTCTACCAGCGTTCCAACCGCACCTCACCCAAACATCTCGCGCCCTTCGCTCCCGCATTTGGGTCGCGAAGCATCCTATATCATACCCGATCACATTCACGGCGTTTGCATGTTCAGCACCGTTCAAAACAGAGTTCTCCTCCAAGTCGAAAACCGTTAAATCAACGGACACAGTGTTTTTCCTGCGGATGTTGTGCAATAATCGCTAAGCGCTTCCGGCGGATGTAGTGAACCTCCAACGAACGTTTCCCCACCAGTGCTTCCCCTGATGTGGTAATTCTCCAACCAACTTTTCCCCCACCAGTGCTTCCCCTGATGTGGTCGTTTGCATGTTCAGCACCGTTCAAAAACAGAGTTCTCCTCCAAGACGAAAACCGTTAAATCAACGGACACAGTGTTTTTCCTGCGGATGTTGTGCAATAATCGCTAAGCGCTTCCGGCGTATGTAGCCAACCTCCAACGAACGTTTCCCCCACCACTGCTTCCCCTGATGTGGTGTTTCTCCAACGAACTTTTCCCCCACCAGTGCTTCCCCTGATGTGGTATATCTCCAACCAACTTTTCCCCCACCAGTGCTTTCCCCTGATGTGGTCGTTTGCATGTTCAGCACCGTTCAAAAACAGAGTTCTCCTCCAAGACGAAAACCGTTAAATCAACGGACAGAGTGTTTTTCCTGCGGATGTTGTGCAATAATCGCTAAGCGCTTCCGGCGTATGTAGCCAACCTCCAACGAACGTTTCCCCCCACCACTGCTTCCCCTGATGTGGTGTTTCTCCAACGAACTTTTCCCCCACCAGTGCTTCCCCTGATGTGGTATATCTCCAACGAACTTTTCCCCCACCAGTGATTTCCTGCTTCCGGCAGTTGGGTTATATTTATGCACGCGCATTCTTTACCCCTTCATTCGGTGCTAGCCAGCCGTGGGGAATGCCAGGACCGTCGTGTAAAGACTTCCACTGCTCGTTTTGCTTTCACCAAACGTGCAGCTGCGAACTTAACCACCGTCTCACCCTCCTGTGCACGCAGTGTCAACACGGTTTCTACGAAGACCTCGATCATCTCAACAAGCAAATTCAGCAATTCCTTCGAAGGTACTCCGCTAGAAACACCACATGAACTGCTTCATCGTGCTCTTTCGGTATCTCGATAACGGACGAAGAATCCGCCTGCTACTGCCCAGGGAACGCCAAGTGCTGCTGCAGAACGGCATATACATCTTCGAACGTTATCCCCCAAGCGACGTCGACCTTGTGTGGAACCAACTTCCCGCAGACGCACAGGTAGTTTGCGCACCTTATCGCAGGTGTAAACAACACTACAACCTTCCTCATCAAACCACTCATATAGACGGCCCTCCCCCGTTTATCAAAAACTGCCATCTGTGCCGTCAGAATGTCACAGGACGTCCTTAAAGAGCTAGAAGAACTTTCCAGCAGCGCCCACACTCTCAGCGTATCTACGCTTCAACAACACGTACCATATCGCGTCGTCGGCGTCAAAACAATCGACACCGTTCACGGTACAAAGCTCGTCGCCAAACTCGACAACGACACAGAAGTTTTCCTACCAACAAGATTTGCAAAAGCCTCTCCAGAACTCGTCAACAAACTCAACTCTAACTCATTCTGCATCATATACGCAGGCGAGGAAAAACTACGCAGCGGTTTCAAACGTCACATCGTCACGTTCTCCCCATATAACCCTAAATAATGTCCGACGAAATCTATCCCGTCCCCGTGGGGAACAATCTTAACCTACAACTCATTCTCAACGCAGCTTCACCTATCCGTATCCTCTGCATCTCCAACTCCTATTTCCGCAACAGCAGAGTTGTCACCATCACACTCGACGTCCAAGGGGCTCACGCCGTCCACGTCAAATGCGTACCTACCAAAGTACACCAGCATAAACAAGACGCACTATGCGTCATATACCTCGGCAACAGCAACATTCCTGCTCTAACCAACAAAGTCACATCCACAGGATGCTTCTCAACCAGCCATTACAACGAATTTACCATCCCCATCTATATACCAACCTTCACCGAGTTCGTCAACGAAAGTTTCTCTCACCTGCTCGTCACCTGCATCACCAAACCTATCCACCAATTTACCGCCGATAGCAGCAGCAGCGATGACGAGGACTCAAAGTGCACCACGTACTTTAAAATCATTGTTGTGCGCGAAATCTGTGTGTCCTAGTGCCTCAAACAAAAACTATGAATTTTAATGTGCTTTTTTTTCTCCTAATATTACTTATATTGTCCATTTATTGTATTTATATGTTAAGCAAATAATACATCGTGTTAATCAAAACTATGTATACATATCTTTATCCAATGTACTGTAGTCAAAGTATAAATAAAGAAAACAGTCCCGGATGAGCCAATTGCAATAACGATAATCCTACCGCTCAGGGCGCTTTTCAAACTTACCGCCGCCGTCGCACGCAGCGACACTAGCGACACTAGCGCCCCTAGCGGCAGGATTATCGTTAAAACAATTGGCTCATCCGGGACTATTACTACTCACGATTATGTGTTTCGTCGTTAACAGCATGTTACACTGGTGGCAGATGGGTGATTGGTCCTTTGGAAGAAGATAGTGTACGTGATCTTGGTATGGCCCATTCTCAGTCGGGAGATTAAAACCTGATCTTGTCTGGAAAGATAATTTTTGGGAAGACGTGTCGAAAAACTCGATATTATATCACGGAGTTTGCTTCTCGTGGAGTGAAGCCATCCTATCTTCCATTGTTAGTAGAGCTTATTTTTAATGGTTCAGATAACATAATGGGCTGGTGTAATTATAGTTGGGCCACTTAGTGGATATTTAGTGGCTGCTTTTGCTGCCTGATTGGCTAATTCGTTGCCTTGTATGCCAATTTGGGATGGAATCCATACTAAAGACACTGGCTTTCCTTGCTTATTGGCTCTATGAAGTAGTGATTGAATTTATTGTATAAGAATATGGGTTGATGACAGAGTGTTTATTGCAAGTAGTGCACTTTTAGAATCTGAGAATATAAAAAATAACTTCGAGCATCGAGTATTCAAAACATAAATCATAGCTTGTTTAATTGCAAACAGTTCACTTCAGAAGATGGTATAAAAATCAGGAAGTTTGAATAACATAGTGTGGTCTGGATAAAGAACAGCACAAGCATTTCTATCATTACACTTTGATCCATCTGTGTAGATTGCTTTATGTTTTCCATATATGTCATGTAATTCATTAAATAGTTGGCGATAAACTGAGGAACGCAAGTGTTCTTTGGAGATGATGATCAGTTCTAAATTTATTTTAGGTGAAGTGATTTTCCAGGGCGGAAAAGGAAGAGACGGGTTGATTTGTGACACAGGAGGAAGTCTAATGTTGAGTTCTTGGAGATATTTGGAGATTTTCAGATTTAAGGGCAACATTAATGATCTTTTGACGGTATCATTAGATATGTTATGAAATATATACTTTTTGATTCTAGAATCGGACATCGTCGCTATCTTGAGGGCATACGTTAAAGTCAATTGTTTTCTTCTAGCTTCAAGTGGAGGTTCATTTGTTTCTATTTGTATACTTGCTGTCGGGCTGGTATAAAAAGCCCAATGTGCTGTGGCTTGTATTGAATCGAACATTTGGAGAGAAGGTCTTTTCTTTTTTTCTTCAAAATTTGTAGTCCTAAAGAAGGTTGTCAATAGAGCACTGCGGTAGCAAGTATCGTTTATCTACGAACAAAATATCTCCGACTTACGAGTGCAGCAATTTCCGTTAGCGAAACCGTAACCAGCTCTCTGTCTCCCAGTGTCAACTTTCTTCCTATTTTTGTCTCCCTCTGTAAAGTGTAGGCTCGCATTCAGTAGATCTAAAGTTCAATTCCCGTTGGAACGGCCACTCTGACCTTGGGTTCTTTTCGTGTTTTTCCCGGAACGGTAGAGGAATGTTGGGTGGATTTTTGTAAGGCCGTACATTTTTCTGTTCCCCATTTGCTTGTGCGTCGCAGTATCAAGCAAATGGGCGGCGTGGCGAGGCGTGTGGCGATGGAATTTGCTTTGAGTAAATATCGCCTGTGCGTCCGAAGTGAGACGTCTCCTTGGGGAGGGGTGGTTAGAGTCTACCGTTTCGGATCTGGTCGACCTTTATGTGCTTCGCTTCCAGATTAGAAACGACTATCACGATTCTGGTGAAATTAGCAAGACTTTTGCTTTTAACTGTGTACAAATTATGATACAGTTACCTTTTAAAAGGGGAGACTAAATAAGGGAAATTGCAAATAATTGTATTTTTAAGTCGTTTATGCAGTCTTGTAAATTATAATTTCCTGTTTAATTATATATGCAAACATACACACAATAAATATATATATATATATATACACAGGGTGAATCATATAAAACTTGCACCGCAAATATTTCGGAAATGGAAAGTACTATTGATGTGCAGTTTTCACAGCATTGATTGATAGTTAAGGTCTCATACATTTAGCCTATACACAGATTTTAATAATACTGAAAAAGTGTATTTTTTGAACAAACATACAATATTTTTAAAAGGAACAATGCCTAGTTACATCAACAGAATAAAGGCAAGGTAAATTAGAATATCATGGTCTTTTTTGCAGGATTCTAGTGCAAGTGGTTTACGAGAAATGTATTTTGAAAGGTTTCTACCTCGACAATTGTTTGAACCTGCAAGCTGCTTAGTTGCTAGGTACGATGTTGTTATGTTTGTTTGCATTGTGTTTTCTGTTCATTGATTACATTGCGACTTAGTCAGTTTGTGACAGTTCAAGCAGTAAGTCGTGAGTGAAAGATGGGGTTTACTAATGCAGAAAAAGCCGACATACTCATGGTGTATGGAGAGTGTAGGAAAAATACAGTTCGTTCCTGTACGGTGTATGCGGAAACGTTTCCCAAAAGACGTCAACCATCTAGGAAATTATTTATCAACCTCTTCAACCAATTACGTGAAATTGGTACTTTAACACCTAGAAAACGCAACGGAAACAAACAAGTGACTGGAGAAGAGGCACAAATTAATGTTGCAGTAGATCCGCAAATTGGTTATCGCACAATCGTACGTGGAAGTGGTATAAGTCAGGCATTCTCCATCGACATAGGTTCCGTCCCTATCACATCTCTCTCCATCAAGAGCTGCATGGAAACGATTTTGAGAATCCACTTAACTTTTGTAAATGTGCATTAAGACATGATACTCCAGATTCATCATGTATCTTGTTTGGCGATGAGGCAACATTTACTAATCATGGTCAGGTAAACCGAAGAAAATGCACTATTGGTCTGTTGACAACCTCCGTTGGCTTCATCAGGTGGAGCGTAGGCGTTCATGGAGTTTAAACGTGTGGTGTGGGATAGTGAACCATCAGCTCATAGGCCCTTTGTTCATAGAAGGAACAATGAACCCACACAAGTATCGCAGCCTCTTGACAGACCATCTGCCACAGATGTTAGAAAAAGTTCCTTTGCAGAGTAGGAGGAACCTGTGGTACCAACATGATGGCTGTCCAGCCCATAGTGCACGAAGTACTACAGCTTGTCTTAACGGATTGTTTCCAATTCATTGGATTGGACGAAGAGGAGCTGTACCTTGGCCAGCCCGTTCACCGGATATGACCCCTTTAGACTTTTTTCTGTGGGGAAGGCTGAAAGACACTGTCTACAGGGATGTACCAACTACACCAGGCGATATGAAGCGACGTATTACTGCTGCCTGCTATGAAATTTCCGTTGAGATGCTAGAACGTGTGCAGCAGCCTTTCCATAGCAGACTAAAGCGTATATTGAAGCTGCCGGTGGTCATTTTGAACACAACCTTTGAAGGGCTATGTTCTTTTTACTTGTAAGAATTCACAGATATATTGTAATTCCCTTTTGTTTTTCTTTAGTTTGTGCTACTACAGGTTGTACAAGTGTCGGTGCGTAAGAGTTTCAAAATAAGGTTTCTCGTAAACCACTTGAACTAGAACCTTGCAACAAACGCCACTGACGCACTAATGTATTCTGTTGATGCAACTAGGCATTATTGCATTTAAAAATTGTATGTTGCTCCAAAAACACGCTTTCTCGGTATTATTAAAATCTATTTATAGGCTAAATGTACGAGCCCCTGACTACCAATCAATGCTGTGAAAACTGCACACCAATAGCGCTTTCCATTTCCGAAATATTTGCGGTGCAAGTTTGATGATTAAGCCTGGTGTGCAAAACCTAAGGCCGAAAGTAAACTTCGCATGCTGTGACACATGTTGTGAATCATACATAAAGGGAACTGCTGCACTATGCTCAGTAGGCAACTAAACGAAATATGTAATGAGACGAACAGAAATGCCACTTTTATTCATAGACCATAAGCTGCACTAAAGTCAATACGACAAATCATGACTCTTTAGATTTACAGAAACAGACACATGGTGCTTAAAAGGGTGTATGATCACCACGGACAGCAATGCATGCTGATCGCGCTCGCATGCTGGCCACAAGGTTGGTAAGCAGTTATTGTGGTAGGTGTTCTATTCCTCCACCAGCGCTGTTGACAACTTTTGGATGGTCGTTAGTGCATTTGGATGTGCTGCAATGCGTCTCCCCCAAAGCATTCCCCATGTGTTCGATGGGATTTAAATCGGGGAACAGGGGCAGACCAGTCCATTTGCCGAATATCCTCTCGTTCCAAGAGATCCTCCACCTGCACTGTTCGATGTGGTCGCGCATTGTCATCCATAAAACTGAAGTCAGGGCCCTGCACTCCTGAAAAGACGTACATGGGGAAGAGTACAGTATCACAATAACGTTGACCAGTGAGCGTACCGTGTTCAAAGATTTGTAGGTCGGTGCGCCCATGCAACATTATGCTTCTCCAAACCATAACACCCGGACCACCAAAACGATCATATTCAAGGATGTTCCTGGATTCATTACGTGTTCCCACATTTCGCCAGATGAGGGTACGTCGAGAATTACTACTTAGACTGAATCTGCTCTCATCCCATTCCTCGTTGGTCCAATTTTTATGCTCTTGGGATCATCGCAAACGGTTCTGCCGATGTGCGGATGTCAATGGAACACAACGTACTTGCCGTCGGTTAAAGAGATCACCTCTGTGTAGTTGTCGTGCCACTGTGTATCGTGAGATTGCGTGCCTAGCTATCCTGTTAAATGTGGTTGCAATTGCACGCACTGTTTGGTGAGGATTCCTTATTGCCTGTTGTACAATGTAGCGATCATCTGCTGCTGTAGTTGAGCGTGGTCGACCACTACCTCTTCTTGGAACAGCAGTGCCTGTGGTTTGGAAGGTTCTCCATTCACGTGAAACAATGCTGTGAGCAATTCCATACTGCTGAGCAACACTCGTCACACTTCGCCCTTCTTCTAGTTTGCCGATGATTCTTCCCGTCTGAAGTCATCCAAATGGTCTCTACGGGCCATGTTGCAATGAAGAACATCACTACAGTGCACCGTAACAGCTCGCTAATTGCCATACACCGTCTTGTTCTGTTTCGTCAACTGCCCCGTGTTGCGGGGCCATGACCCATTTGGCAATATAAGCTCGCTACACTCACGCCACGTGACGTCCAGTTTTCTGTGTACACGTGAGAGGCCGCTGGCAACATGCTCCCGCACCTTCATCGACTTCCACCAAGTAGTCCAATTGTTATGTTACTTTACCCATTTTGCACATCAGTGTATATATGTGTGTATTGTAACTTAGAAAAAATCCTAACTCTTTCAAACTTTCTGGTAGGGAGGTAAACTTTAGCCGATCTTTGAGGGGAAGTTTTGCTCTACAAATTGGTACTACTGTTAAATACTACAGACATCTAGTTTCTTTCTTTGCATATGCGAATTTGTTTTCTCCAGTTTTCTTTCAAAAGGATTTTCTGTAAGGGACATTTTCTGATATAAATTATCTGATTTCTCATAAATATTGAAATATAGGTAAATTAAGTTTTAGGATGCTAAAGAGCTCTTAAGTGCTGTTGTGTGGTTCATAAAATAAACCATTCTCCTTAATAAACAAACTTATTGGATAAAAGTAGATCAGTGAAGTTAGAAGGCATGCGTCTACTTGCTGTAGGAATTTCAGTCTAATATCTCAAATATTTTTATAGGATAATTGGTCATGAATTTAGCACATTTAAAATTGGCGGAACAATGTGGTGCCAAAACGCTTGGTATTTTATCAGGCAGTGAGCTATGTAGGCATCATCATTTGATAAATAACCAAATATTACTCTAAGGCTGGTTTCGAAGCGGCCTTCATCCTTATGGTGTTCCAAATTGGAAATGGATGTTATGGTGTAGTATATTTGAGAAACAGATTCTCTTCACTGAGTGCCTGTAAACGTGTTCTTAAAAACGGAGCTGCTGCCGCTACCGACACGAAAGCACACTTTAGGAAGTTGCCAAGTAGCTTCATATCCTGTATAGTAATCGATGATGTAAAGCTCTGATGTTTAGCGGAGTTTGTTATTGAAATAAATTTAGTAATATAAGAATTCTAAAATTACTTATATATCGTACTTGCTAAGCCTTTCAACAGAACAGTTTTTGCTCATTTTCATTCCCTTACTTACGTTTAACTGCTAAATCTTTGCCTTATTTAGAACCCTAATAAGCGCAATTCTGCTTAGCTTTTATAATCTATTATGTATCATAAAAGTTAATTCTTCATCTTATAATGACGAGTGTCAATTCCAGCCTCAAAATTAATAGTCGGCGACATATTAATGTGTATGATGGGAAGTGAAAGAAACTGCTACAAAAGAAGTGGGCGGGGTATCGGAAGGACAATCAGGCAAAAACATCCGCAGTTGTATTTATTAACGACGCAGAGATCTGTAAATGTAGCACTGTTTTCATTGTGCGACTGTACATTTCCCTATCGCCTTGTTCCTTACTCCCCTCTGATTCCTAGCATTGATTATAAATACAGTGGCGCCCTTCTCCAAGCGTATTGATATCGTGGCCGAATAGTATGCTGTTGTTTCCTTTTGAGCTATTTAGAGTTACAGACTCGAACGATGCCATGCGAGAAAATGAAGGAAAAAACGCTTAATAGCTGTTAACCACTCTGTTTGTTATTGTTGTTATTATTATTATTATATACTTACTCTAGATATAACATAGCTAGCTTCAATATAAGGTATAACGTTATAATAATGATTCCTTGTTAATTTATCTCTGCACTGTACGCATACTAGCTATCGCAATAACAGCTTTCTAAAACGCTGTATCTTATTCGGCGTTCGTCGAAGAACACGCTCTTACATTCCTTGAAGAGCTACATTTATAAAGATCGTACACGAGTTAAGACGACAGAAAAATGCGAGTTGAAACAACCAGGCTAATAGTTATGACGAGGGGGAAAGTATACAAATTTATGTCAACATTTGACATTATATGAATATAAACGTACTGAACATTGCATGGAAACTGTGAAACCAAACGATATTTGGAAGTAAAGAGAGCTGCAAAAAGATGCAATTACTCTCAGCTCCAACTACGAGCAATTCCAATAATATAACTACACTAGAGTTTATTTTAAAAACAAGAAGGAAATGAACATTGTCTTTCATGTTTCAACAGCGAGATAGAATACAGTGATATTCGTTTTTCATTGGTCTGACTTTTTCTCGGGAGGAAACCAGTGGATGCCTGCTGGCAAATTGGAAAATTGCCAGGGCAATGTTTCTGCACAAACTCGTTATATTTCTAGGTTAGAGAAATGATACCCCGGTCATATTGTTACATGTATATACTGGCATATTAAATGAACGTTACTAGATGAAACAAGGCTCTCTAACAAGGATGAAATTAAAAAAAGGTTGTTGTTCCTCCCAACAAGCCGCTGATTATGAGTTTTAGTTTGCTGTAACTTTCCTCGTAGTACTGCAGGATTAAAAGGAACTTCTTGCCTGAACGCTGGCAAAAAATTGTGTTTTAGCGTAGTTTGCTGCATTTTTTGCAAGAAATTAAAATTTCAGTATAAAACAAGTCACGTATGGTATATAATTGCAGCGTGATACACGTCGTACCTTAATTGTTTCCATCATATAAAGTGTACTGCCTTTACTGAATCAGTCAGCGGGGAAGATAACTGAATTATAGGCATCATATTATGGCAGCAGACATCTTATGTAGATATAATTTTGCTAAACGTAATGCAACCGTGTATTCATTAAGTTTATCCTGACTAGGAGACAGAGGTACTCTGGCTCGATTACGGGCTGGGCGAGGGATTTTTTTTATTCTTCCATTTATACCGCTATAACCGCAATGGTCATATCGGCGGCCTTTTATCCTTGGAACATACTACAATGGTGTAAAATTGTATATCGGTGTCATTGGATTTCTGATTTTTCTTTGGGTTTTATACATCACACACACATTCATACTTTCAGACTCTGGGGAGGATAGTGCATTTTTCTCTTGGCTAGAGAAAAATCCCCACCCCTTTCGTATAATGTACAAAATTAATGTTTATTTGGCTATTTTTACTTTCTCTACTACGTATAGTAACTAGGGGAAGTATTGCATTCCTCCCAAAATTCGATACCGAGATTTCACTGGAAATCTAGGTGTCTAGGTATGAGGCTCCTTGAATCCAAAAAAAAATTTTTAGAAAAAGGAACATGTGTGTGTCTGAACAAAACTCAAAAGTGAAAGGTCGGTTAAATACCAAATTTGGTATTTAGGTACAGTATCTTCAAAAATGCGACACGAAGATTTTTAAGAAAATTCCCCCTCCTCAGACCACCCTTTACATGGAACATTTTTGAAAATTATGATTTTTTTAAAAAATGCCTCTAACGATTTTTATTAAAATCTCATATGTTTAAGATATTTTATGCCAAATGAAATGTATATCATGAATTTTCTGGTAATGTCCCCAAAAGTTCTCGTAATTCTGAATGCTTTTGCATAACTGGGAAACCGTAAAAGATAGACAAAATTGTTTACACAAAAAATTTAGATCTCCTTAAAACACATAATTTATCTCATATACATTTTTTTCCGAGTGAATCATTTCCGAGATATTCATCGTTATTTGTTTCAATTTTACAATACTTACACTTTTTCTCAAAAGGGAATTCTTTGGTGTTTTTTTTAATGTCCTGGACATGCAAAGAGAATGCAATGCTCCACATAGCAACCAGCTCTTAAAAAATTTGACTATCGCTTAAAGCCATATTCCCCTTGCACCTATAAGAACATTAGCAATAAGATTAATATCTCGATTAACATGAAGCATTTGTAAAAGTAGTTTGTTCATGAGTAGAGAAAGTCATGTGAGTGCAACATCAGATTTTTATTATAAGACTAGCTACATAATGTTACTTTTATTATCGTTTAAATGTATTAAAATCCACTTATCATTATTTTCGGAAGAAAATTCCATTTTAAATATTAAATTCTCCCTCACACTTATTATAACCTACTTTCAACAGCAAAACATTTAAATTTCCTCGAATTCCACTTATAACTGAACACACTCTTCTCTATGCAATTAGTTTATTTACTTCATACCCATAGTTACACTATCGGAACTCACAACCTTCTACTCCTTTCATCACTAATCTCATCGTAGCTTAACAAAAGTTCCGTTCCGTGGTAATACTCGTGATTTCATATTCCGTGATAGGATCTCATACATGGCCATCTTCTATCTTTTACCGTTTCGACTTGGTCAATTTGTTACCTTTATTTCTCATGTTGGCATTCTTATGTGACCGTGGCAGCTCTTTAGCAATGAAAATTGGTCGTTTCAGTGATTGGTTCTCACTTTTTAAGAATATAATAATATGTATTTAATTGCTGCAATCTGAAATTATCACTATGATTACAGATTCTGCAACAGTTTACACATCCTAACATCGTCCTCCGTGGTCTAGGGGTACCATACTAGCGTGTGTTTCGAGGTCGCGGATTGAAACCTGCCAGAGGGCGATGGACCTTTTCGAGCGTAAAATCCTTAGCATGGCTTTCTTCGGAAGAGTAGTGAAGCCGGGGTCCCGTTTCTAGATTTACCACATAAAAGAACCTCAAGTCTGATAGAGCCATCTGAGAACAATTTCCGGTCTTTCACGTCCAATATAGAATGGGGAGATTAAGAACATAACAGAAAAAGAGTGTCCATTAATAATAACATTATTATTATTATTATTATTATTATTATTATTATAATAAATAATAATAATATAATAGTAATAATAACATTCTCACCGCCGCTTAACCTACTCCAGAATATTCCGAGTATACCAGTTACGCTAGTATAACGTTACGGAATGTTACACACTATTTCAGGAATCTCAACACGTGGTAGCACTAACGCGCCAATAGAAGTAGAAATGAAAGGCAAATGCCTCTGCACTGCATGTCATCCAACTCGTAAGTCCAACATTTGAATTTAACAACGAAGCGTTAAATATCCAGAGTCACGGCAACTCATCTATTCTGCATAGATACCGACATAAAATTCATATAGTAGCCATGTCGGTAATGGGACCTAATGAAGTCCAGAATGCTGGCTCGAGGTTCGCTGCTTTTCAAGTCCTCGTCGTCGTCGTTTTTGTTGCTTTAAATTGTCTACATTTTCCTTGTTACTCATTACCTCGCGAGTAGTAATGAGAGTTGAATAGAGCCACGTGTTACTGTTTCTTTGGATTTATTCCAGTGAAATAAACAACAATAAACTGCTAGCTAGTTTCGTATACTTGTCCTGACCATTTTGCAATTCCCCGCTACACTGTCAAGATGTAAACTGAATCTCCATCGAAGTCCACAAGCTTCCAATCCTTATAGGTGAAGTGGACCGCTTGAAGATCAGAATTTGAAGAACATTTCTTGGAATTCTTCACCTTCTATACTCTGCTAGACAGACGTTAACTTCTCTGCTGTAATATTTAATGCGTTTTCCCATTGACTGTGTGTTTGGCGTTTCATAAAAGTAATACCATTCATGTATTTTTATCTGGCAAAATTTGACTACCTTGTGAAATCAGAGTTATCATGTCCCTTCCTAATATTATCTATCTCGGTCACTTCGGCCATTAATTATCCTAACTACTGTGCTCTTCGTCACTTGTTTACCTAATGTGTGTGACAGATTTTCCCCAGCTACACTATGCGGTCTTCTTATTCTTCTTCCATTCAAGGTTTAGGTCTTTTAGATCTGTTTCGAAGCTAACTAAACTGGTCACTCCATCTCCTCCGTTCTCCAACACTTCTTCTTCCTGAAGATCTGTAAAATAAAGCTTGCCTTTCCGAGGGGCATTCCTAAGACATGTTCTTTCCAACGCTTTTGGTGCCTCTGTAGTTCTTCATTAATATTTTCTTCCATTAGCTGTTCTATCTCCTCTACTAATTGCCAACAATGATCGTAAAAATCTCATTTGAGCTGCTTCCGATCTTGTCTTTTCCATAGTTCTTAGCGTCCACGTTTCACAAGAGTACATCAGTGCTGGTTTAGATAGAATATTGTGGAATCATTGCTCTATTTCCTTCCTCGTGTTTTTACTAAAATGTTCGATTTATGCATCCGTTTAATCTATTATATATTTCTATACTCTCTTCGACATCTGCCTTGGTGTCTATAACTGGTATTTTTTATTACAGATATTTAAATGTTGAAACATGTTCTATAATTTCTCAACAACTATTTTAGCTCTTTGTTGTTCTTTCTCCATCATAGCCATGGATTTAGTTTTCTCTCCAGATATTTTCATATTACATTTTGTTCCTATTTCGTTCAATTTAGTTACTGATCTTTGCAGTTCCATTCCGTTTTCTGTTAATATTATCCGATCATCTGTAAAAAGTATTGTGTTCATATTTGCATTAGTTATGGTTATCCCTTTTGGTTTAAATATGTCTTTCCATTCTTCTATATCTTTACTTATACGTATCGCAAACATCCCTGTCTTAGTCCTGTATTAACTTCTGTGCTCTTATCCTTGACAGTTATAATTGTTTTGGAATATTTGATTAATGGCATTAATCAAATTGTATGGTACTTTATACTCTTCCGCCATTATTTCCCATAGCTTACCTCGTTGTACTCTATTATACGCCTTAATGTAATCTAAAAATAAAAGACAGCTTTCTAAATTATATTGACTTCTCTTCTCTAAAATTTGTTTAATAGTAAAAATGGCATCAATACCCTGTGTGGTCGGTTGCTAATTACGTTTCTGCATTAGCCAGCTTCCTACAGTTTTCAGTTCTGCATATATAATGTTCTTACATTATATTAATTATTTACATAGGTACACTTACTATTCTTGCCACCAAGTGGGATGGCTCGGTGGTAACGTCTGTGACCCGCATTCGGGAGGCCGTAGATTCGATTCCCGTGGCCAACCTTCCTGAAATATGGGTTTTTTCGGGTAGCCGGCGAATGCTGAGAAGAATCATTACATTCTCGAATTTCCTGTCCCTCCATTTAATCTCCATTCTCATTTCACTTCGGCCTTTATCTGCTTGGTCTCTTCAAGATTGGAAGTTTCGGCAGGAGGTCTCGGGATGTGCATGGCAGGGGAAATGGAGGACATCTTCGTCTCCTGGACTGCGAGTGGTCTCCGGGTCCCGACCCCTTAGGGAACGTGTAAGTCCACAGAGGGGAGGGGAGCCGGCTTCATCAGCCACCAACCGGGGAGTTCAAATCTGTAAATGATAGGGATCCGGCCCTCTGCCTATTGTGCCTCCTGGTCCGGCCGTCCTCTTGTCTCCTCTCACCTCATCCCTCCCTTCCGGGGGCGCCCCGTCAGGGGACTAGGTACAAAAGGTCAGCGTTGTCGAGGTTCTACCTCCCCCTCCACTTCTAGTCCTATCCTATCCCTGTCTGTTTTCTTATTCTCCATTCTTTCTGAGTTATTATTTCTTTTATTCTGCATTTATTCCTATCTCGATACACTGCTTCCTACATTTATTCTTATTTCCTCTAATCTTGTGCTTTTATATGCCTAGGCGTTCCCACTACAATATTCTCTAAAGGTTTTTTGCTGTGGTCTTTGCTTGTGGCATAGTCGAAAGATATTCTGGCAAGAACTATACATCAATAGTTCAACTCTGCTTACTGCCACTACCGCCAGGAGGCCTCAACCAATTTATAAATCCATAATGTCGTCACGGTGCTAGGCACTGTTTCATTAAAGCAACTTCCAAATACATAAGTGCAGGAAAAGTAGTAGAGTTGCATATATGGACTATTTAATAGGTCCAAAACAAGCAATGTTACAGAAGGACGAGCACAGAAAAGAGAAAATGGTGAGAAGAAAGTTAATTTGAATGTTTGTGTGGCTGCCTTAAAAGTGTTTCTGATTCATTTCAGCTAGCACCTTTTAAAGTCCGATGACTGCCTGCTCACCGAGGTATCGCTCTGAAATATAGTTAAGTGCTTTTTTTACCACACCCAGTCAACACGCTATTAATTATAATTCAGTAGCTAGGGTTTTAATTTGTCCTCTCTCTACACTCTCATCTCTTGCACGGTTGTCAACAAGTACAGATGAATAGTTTCACCAGCACTCGTTAAATTAAGCACTAATATAAATGTTGTTATTACCTGCTCTGTGTACATACTAGTAATTAACACTGGATGCGTGGTGATTTCTTTCACTGGTACTTTAAATGCACCGGTTTATAGTACACACAAAATATTTAATGAAAAATAAAAGAATTTCTGATGTCGCTCAAGTTGGAGCTTTATAGGAAAATTTAAAGTAAAATCAGACACTTTAAAACTTCTTGAAGCTAATAACGTGTCAAAATATCGTTATGGCTATATCAGAAAGAAGAATATTCAGAGAAGTAAGAGCTAAAAGATTATATTATTTATTCAGGAAAATCTACTTTAAATTTTTCTTCGGAGTTTGAGAGTTTTAATTGAGTATTATAGTTTTGTATCATAAAATTGGAAAATATTGTTTCGAATGGGAAAATGTCATGAAAATCTGCGCCTTATTTTCTTAAAAGGGCCTTTACTACGTACAAAATGCTTTAATTTACCCGCTTTTCATTCTTTAGTTATGCAGTTTACACACATTTTCTCACACATACATGCCACATACATATATAGATACATACATAAATAAATACATACTGCGACTTTGTCCAGTTTTTTAACTGTCACTTCTCTAAGTTCTCAATATTTGTCTAGTTCAACTTCACTGGAACTTCACTTAGTTCACCTGTCATTTCACTAATGTGAACTAGTTCACTTTCCCCGACACTTCACTTTCCTTCTTGGCGTAGCGGCGTAATGCAATAGGCACGACGTAGCTAATTCTTTTGGACGGTTCACTCGCTGGAAAGTCGAATTCAATCTCTCCTGCAGCAACAGCACTCACTGCACGTCACGGTTATCGTTACAAACTCACTGTGGTAGTATTGATGTCGCACCAGAAATGTACTCGCTAACTCGCCACAAACTGACTGATTGATTGACTCCTCTCGCGAGAACGCTTGCATATAGGCAATGGAATCTTCCATAGAACATTCTAGAACTACCTCAGCACACGTTCTGGAGGTGGGAAAAAGGAACTTACAGAATCGGGTTATTTGCCGATAGCGCTCCCACTATTTACGCCGGGCGAGCGCTACTTATCGTTGTTTATCTCGACTGCCTGACGCGACCTATCGATAAACTTGGGCCATAGCCGCTGCGCTGTGATACATATACATACGCAGCAGCGTTTTTCTAGAAGTGTGTTTTTAAATTCAGAGAAACACAAAAGGCATACCCATTTCCTGTAAAGTCTGGCTTTCTGATGTTTTGACTGAGTGCAATACAGCCTCTATCTAAACCGCAACAAACAAACAAAACAAAACAAACACGTATACCCAAGACAAGGCGTCTTTTTCAGATTATTTGATATGAATCAAGATAATATTCCTGCACTGAGAGCCAGTTTTAGGCGATGTGCGGGGGATGGTGTGCTATATCCCCAATCTTTCCTCCACTTTATTGGATTCATGATCGCAATTTGAGACAGCTCATCGGCATCCATATTATTACCCTGGCATATGAGACGGAAGCCGGAATCACCTATATATTGGATTCTTTACACTGTGCTGGCGGCAAGTGTAATTGTTGTGGAGTATTTGTCTTTTCTAGGACAAAGCTTTAAAGTTATTAAGAGTACTTATAGCTAAAGTATGATTAACATTTAAAAAAATTAAAACATTGGTTTTATATCCCAAAAATAATTTGAACCTTTAGCTTCCGTTACATCCTATAGCTTTTACTCCGAGTCCTTTAAAGCTTCAACATGTGACTATCTAAATGCCCATGAGCACACGGCTTAATGGTTTGTATTTATTTCCAATTCCTTTGATTTTTCTTACACTTTTGCGCATTACAAATGTTTTAAACGATGCAGTATGTAACCAAGCTTATTGAAATTTTCAGCAGAAACTCAGAGAGAATGAACTTAAAAAAAAGGCATAAGGTTTCCACTACACATTTAAATTACTCAAATTAGGACAATTAATTCCACCACCCAGGATAAACCTCAAAACTGGTATTTGCGGTGAAATCTCGGTATTCAATTTTGGGTGGAATGCCATACCTTCTCTAGCTGTTAGATACGTGGTAGAGAAAGTAAAAAGCAATAGATGGCACCCATGGCTCTAATTAGTAAGTCAACAACTTCAATTAAGGAACATATTTGTTCACCGAAAAACTGTAAGTATTGAGTATTGTTTCTGCATTTTTCCTGCAAGTTTATAAGCGATATTATATTTAATTGTTCAGTTTGATAACAAGTATGAGATTTTCAGGTTCAATCCTTTATTGTATGAATAATAATGAATAAAGCACTTCATTTTGTTTTCTCATTTGATGCATAACTTACATTTTAATAAATAGGCATTTCTAGCTTCTCAAAATTAAGAATCGCGTTACGCCACTGTTCGGATAGAGGGGTCACGGTACCTCTCCCACCTGGATGTGACGCGCGCTCACCCATACCTGCCCTATGGAAGCTAAATTTTGGATGACCCTACCTAGATATCGGTTTGAATAAATCAGTAACTTTGGGTAACTTCCATAAAAGTTATTATTGGCCAAACAGCTGTATAGAGGGAGTATCGCTATTGGTGTCATATATTTGGGGTACGTGTTCCAGACATCAAAACAGTAAAAAAACGTTCATATATACATGGGTGTGAAAATCAACCGTTTCGTTGTTATAGGTCAAAGAAGATTTATTCCATGAGTGAAGAGACGTATATGCACTACACGTATGGCCGTGAAGACGGCAATGCAGCACGAGCACATTGAACTTTATGCAGAAAGATACCCTCACAGGTCGTTACCGTGTGCAAGAACATTCGCACGAATTCACCAACGCTTGAGAGAATGGCGCATTTGAGAGCAGTACTAGGGATGTTGGGAGACCAAGAGTGGTACGATGCATTGAGCTTGAAGAACGAGTTCAGTGCTGTGGATGCAGACCCATCACAAAGCACAAGACGTATGGCTGTAAGGGAAAGAAAATCTGCATGAAAATCTTCTGTACCCGTATCACCTTCAACGTGTGCAAGAAGTAAATGAGGTGGACTTTAAGCCAAGAAGACGTTTCTGTCAACGCATGTTACAGCAGTGCGCTGTGTTCATCAATTTCCTAGCCTGTATCTTATTCACGGATGAGGTTGGTTTTACTCGCGACGGCATCCTAAATTTTCATAACACTCATAATTGGGCATTTGAAAATCCTAATGAAGTACGACAGGACAACCATCAACAGAGGTTCTCTCTCAACGTTTGGGGTGGAATCATTCATGATAACCTTATTGGTCCCTACTTCTTCCCTCCGCGTCTGAATGGACAAACCTATCTCAAGTTTCTCAGAAATGAGTTGCATCACTTAACTGATAATGTGCCTCTGGACACCATCCAACGAATGGTTTTTACCCGATGGTGCTCCAGCTCGTTTCAGTATAATAGTTCGTAAGTTTTTGAATTATCGATTTCCGCAAAGATGGATTGGTCGAGGGGGACCCATTGCATGACTTGCTCGAACGCCTGATTTGAATTCAAGGGGTTTCTTCATTTGGGGACATTTGAAGTCCTTGGATTATGTGCTCCTGTACCTGATGTTAACATTTTGAGGACGTATTCAAACTGGATTTGACCAAATATGAAACACACCAGGAATTTTCAACAGAGTACGCCAGAGCATGTAATGCAGGCTTACTGCATGCATCGAAGCAAGAGGAAGCCACTTCGTGCAATTTTTGTAACTTTCGATTTTGCGTTGTAACTCTGAAACAAATGATTTTCAGATCCATGTTCATATGAACTTTTTTTTACTGTTTTGATGTCATGAACGTCACCCAAATATAGGACACCAATAAAATACATCCTGTATAAAATGATATAAAAATACATGAAACATTTCCCGGTAGTTATATTCTTAGTTTTTATAAAGAACAAGTCAATACTGTATAAATATATACAACAATACAGAATGCAGCACTGGTGAGGAAACACAAGATCAAAAACTTGCATATAAAAAGCAAAATCTATTTTGAATGCCAAAGAAGTAACGTAAGCCAATGGCATAATAAATCTCTTTCCATTCACATACACAAAAGTTGCCGCTTTTAACGTGATAAAAGTAGCATTGCTTTCATCACTCACACTATATGTACTCCATGCATTTACTGTCTAATCTTCAGTGAGAGTTGCATAACCTAAAGGTTGACACACGCACTGCATACTAACATTCAATCTTTTACATAACTTCTTCCGTGAATTCCTATACAAATGAAAGATATGAAAAAGTTACTTGAATACTTGTATATCTGATGTTACAAATGCAAGAATTACGCGAATCCCATACCAGTTTTCCAAACGGAATTTAGAAAATCAGACAGAAACCATTTTCTCGGAGTCGTGTTCTCGCCCGCCGCTACGGCAGCATTCTCATTCCGGAGACCTTTCTCCTATTGGACGAGACAACGAGCGGAGAAGATGGCGAAGTAGAGGGTTAATGATGTATACTACTACTGGAATTAAGCACTCTACTAGACATTTCATGTGATGAAGTTATAACACCACGCCGATAAACATGAGAGATAGATACATGGTTACATGGCAAAAAAAATTATGGGGCTCATTACAATATACAATTTATGTTGAATAACCTTTTTGTGTTTTAATCAATTTTAAAATATTTGTTGTTAGACCTCAAAGTTTTCCAAGGTTAAATTCCCATGCAGCGTGTATAAAGGAACTATTCTGTATTTCGTGCATGGAATCTTTAGTATCAAACAAGTGATTTAGAGGTGCAAACGGCTATTTAGTTTTTAGTAGATTACATACGACTAATTTTCGAGTATGCGTATTCAAAAGTTTATCATGGATAACGTAAGGTAAAGTATAACCTATTATGCAAAGTTTTAATTGGTAGAGAAAATCTTGTGAGTTTTATACATCCGAACTTCTTAACATCAATATTATAACACCGTGTGCGTCTTACTTAAATGCTAAATGAATTTATGTATTTTTATACATGTTTATATGTCTTTCTCTGTATCATTATATATCATACATCCAATTTTATCCTTGTTTGGAGAATCTGCGAATGCTGTATCTAGAAATTCAGCGTTCTTGTGGCAAGTTGAGTTTTATTTTTCAGGCAGTGGTATCTTGCAACAGACATGGAGTGACGAAGTCTTAAAGCACGGACTGTGAACTAAATTTAAACCCCTCCAGGACTGTCCTTCCTGAATAAGGCTTCTTCCAGGTTTTCCGAGTCTCCATAAATGGCTAAAGCTAAGAAGGTAGTCTAAATTTAGACTGAAAAGTTTATTTTCCTAATTTATCATTTCATCTCCTTTACTATCAGTGCCCACAATGTAATTTTTTTTATTTATTTATGGACGATCTTTAACCACTTGGGTTGTTAACGTTCCATTCTATACTGGACTTCAAAGATCGGGAATTTTGCTCAGACCTATTTATGAAGCTTGAGGTTCTTTTACGTGCCATAAATCTACGACACGGGACCACCGGCTTTACTTTCCTTCTGAAGGAAGCCATGCTGAAGAGTTTTACACCCGAAAATATCCCACCATGTAGGGTGCCTGTGTTGAAGCACCGGGCATTAAACACTACTTACTAGAACACCAGCTTTATCGGATGTGATAAATGCTTCCAGTGAGAATAACTGCTATACTGAGCCTTTAATCAAATATAAACCGAGCAAACTATACTATAAGGGACACATGTTGGTTACTACAATATGCAATTATCAAAAGAATTGAAAACTTTTTTGCTTAGCATTTAAACACATTTAAATGAAAGGTGTTATCTGGAACTAAACTATTAGATTTCTGCATGCTATACCTCAACATCACTCCTGTTTACCTTTGTAAGGTATTGCAAAATCCATAAATTAAAAAAATACATATAATCCCTTAAGGATATATTTAGAACAGAATTTTAAATTTTCATGCAGAGGGAAACAAAGCGCATCAAAGGATTAATATTAAAGAAAGGGAGATGGTGTAAATACATAGCTGGTTATTTTAAAAAATTAGTCCTTTGAATTTGTTAGCTGCAGACTCCTTTGTCATGAAACACAGACACGTTTAAGACATACGTTTTGTAAACACTTTTTTTTCGCACAGAATAATATTGAAAGCGTACATTCATCCACTACTGCGTATGAAAACGTTTACATGCAGTGTGTTGCCGTAGATACGCAGAGTGTTTCAAGTAAAGCAAAGGGAAATATATTTAATTTGCTAACGAGATACGGTAGACTTACTGTGGTAGATATACTTTATGTCAGCCCATGATACGTGTTTCAAAGCTACGCACACCGGAAAGCAACTGGGGAAAGCGAGAATAAAAACATCAACTCTCTTGTGCGTGAAAGGGGGTGTAGGCGTGCAATTAGTTTTAACACCGACACGTATTCCGCAAAAATGCTTGTGACTAAACTAGCTTACTATATTAACCTGCATCTATTTCATAGTTCTGTTTACAGCTGATTAAGTTAAGCAATTAGTCAAAGGTTAGCTTCATCTCTACATAAACATAAGAATTACAAATTGGAGAAAGTATAAAACACATTAAAACAAGTCTAATGTGGTACACACATGCAACATTCCCCATGCATCACAAAATTACATAACATACCATTTATGTAAGAGTATTGACTCCTGCCCCTTCACGGTACATTTTTGCCGAAAATTATTCCAAATTAAGCAATAAGTGCTTATTTGCATACAACATGTAGAAATCAACTTCAAATGTTTATAACAGAATCATGGAGGAATAAATTCAGAAGTCTTAGTACTGAGCGAAGGAAAAGAAGCAAGAAGAGCCACGCACTTCTCTCAAAGGATAGGCTTATATTTAGGAAGATAGAAACCTTTGGTACGGAATACTTCGAAAACGACTAATGCTACAAAAATATCTAATGTATTACATTCACATAAATTTCCCTACCCACATTTGCTTATTTTGATATAGCTTCTACCAACTATTCTTACAAAAGATTATTTTTCTTTCTTGTTCATCTTAATCGAGATAAACATTTGCAGAAATAGTTTCGTTACACTTTTCGATGTAGGTACAAGGGTGAATAGAGGAAACCAAACTAACAGTCAGATGTTTTAAAGGAGTGCTGCCGTAAAATTCCAAATCTATGACACCCGAGAAATAGCTGGACAGCGACAGCAATTTAATAAAAAATGACAAAGTATTGAAATATTTAAATAATGCGTATCTCGCAAATGGCTGATAGCGCGAAATGTGTTATTTAAAATAAAATATGTGTTCTAAAAAGGTCTACATTTTTTGTGCAGTGCGTTTCTCTCTATCTCTTGTGGCTTAAACAATTACAATTATCCAAAATTACTTCAAAATGAAGAGAATTTCACAGGCTATTCTCAGAAAATTCAATGTACACTTTGTTTATCGTGTAAATATCTTAACTATGTGCTATTTTAATCAAAATCGATATAAGCCATGTTTTAGAAAATCGAGAATGTCAAAAAATGTACTGTAAAGAGTAGCTTGAGGTAGGGGGACCTTCTTGAAAAACTTCGTGTCGCATCTTTGAGGGATACTATACTTAAATGCCAAGTTTGGTGTTCATCGAAACTTTCATTTTATGTTATGGTGTTTGCTTACATACAGACCATTTTTTAAAAATGCCTTTTTTAATTCAGGAGCCTCAAAAATGTATTTCCGATGAAGATTTGTGTGGAATGCAATACTTCATCTTTCGTACTATAGGTAGGTGGCAGAGAAAGTAAAAATAGGAGAAGACGAAACTTGTTTGACGCATTTTAATTTTTTAATCACTTCAACATTTTCCTGAAGTACGTCTTCGTTTTAATATCTTACGATTTATGGTCTCCATCTATTCATTGACAAACTCTGCATATCCTTTATTCACTGAAATTAGTGCATAATCTTCAAATGTTAATAAAATCATTTTGTTGCACTGTCTGAATCAGACTATCATTTTTCTTAAATACGTGTATACAGAGTGAACCAGAACTCCACCGACAAACTTACAGAGGTTGTTCAGGGATACCTTCCGAGTATTTTGGTATAAGGGACACATGGTCTCCGGCGGCTCGTTACAGAGTAAGCATGTAATTATGATTTATCCGGTTTGTTACCTCAATCACCCTCGTTTCTGTGAAAATACCTTCACAATGGCGAAGAAGCTTGTATAATATTGTGCAATAACCAAAGCATATTACACACAGCACAAAGCAATGTAACATCCCCCAGACGAAATACATACACTTTTATCACAGTGTGTTTAATCTAATCTGTCAGTATACAATATAGTGCGTAACAAATGCAAAAATGTTTCCCTTACAGGTAGTGTTGCAAATCTCCACCACCATGATCACGACAGAGTGTACAGCGACGCACCATCGACTATCTTACACGCTCAAGCAATCCAGGAGTTAGGCGTACTACTTCCGCGGCTGCAATAATCCTAGCAACCAGGTCCTTGCGAGTATCGACCGGAGTTGCGTAAACTAGACTTTTCACATTTCCTCAGAAGAAGTCCATTGGTGTCATGTCTAGTGACCGACTGGCCATGGAATAGGACCATCGCGAGCAATCCAATTGCGTCCAAGTTGTGCATCAATGTGGTTCCTAACATCGAATGCAAAGTGTGCTGGCGCCCCGTCATGTTGGAAGCACATAACTGACGAAATCTCAGGGATACATCTTTTAGGAACTAATGTTGAAGGAACTTTTGTACACAACTCCGTTTAGTGCATCAGGAAATACATAAGGTCCAATCACAAAATCGTTGACAATACCGACCCATACTTTCACAGTCAATCTACATCAGTCATGTAGATTTTCGTAATCTCATACACGGCTATTCCTACTGTTGGACATGCCCTCTCTTGTAAACTTGGCCTTGTCTATAAACAACGCCAAAGCAGGAAAATTGTGACTTACTGCACATTGCTGTAGGAACTAATTTGCAAACTCCACTCGAAATGGGAAGTCCGCTGGCTGCAATGACGACACCTTCTGTGAATGATACGGGTGCAATTGCTGTTCGTGTACGACTCTCAAAACAGTTGTTTGGCTTGTATTCAGAGCTAGTGCAACGTGCCGACTACTAGCGGTAGGATCACCACCAATCGCGTGTAACACATTCTCTTCCAGACTGAGTGTTCTGGCATACCTCGCACGGCCAGTATCTTCCATTCTAGCACGGAAGGATACAGTTTCTCGTAGGCGCCTATGTACAGATGCAAAACTACTATGATATGGTTGCTGTCGGTGCGGGAACAGCTCAGCATAGCGTCGTTTTGTCTGTCTTCCATTGCATTCAGTGAACCCATATACGAGATGTATACTGGTCAACTCTTCATCAGTAAACCTATCCATAATGCTGCGTATCACTGTTGACGCACATCTAACGCTGCCGGAAAGACAAAACCCTAGACAGAACCGAGCAGTACTGCATGCAAACTTGAGGACAACGAGTTAAAGATGGCATTACTGTCGTCAACAGTAGGTACTGCGAGCAAATGGAAAATATTTGTTTACAAGCAAGACAGCGCACAGCGTCGACGTTTGCACTGTTGTGTATATTTTCAGTGCATTACAGATACAAAGCTAATTGGTGCAAGAAACTGAATGAAATGGGATTACTTTGTAACAAGCCGGCGGAGACTGGGTTCCTTATACCAAAATACTCACAAAGTATCCCTGAACAATCTCTGAACGTTTGTCGGTGGAGTTCTGGTTCATCTTATATTATTAGCATTTAAATGTTATAAATGGCATTGCTTCGCACCTGGTACGACGATGTGTATTATCTTTAAGGATTCGAGTTTATATTGAGAGTAAACTATAACCTACTCTCGCAAAGTATATTATAGATAAAAATAACCAATATTAATTTAACAAAAAGAGCAAGGAGAAAAACGAAGCGTAGTACTTTGTAATTTGTAGTAGAGGAAATAATGTGCGGTTTCTAAATGTGAAGAACATCACGAACGAGTAAAAAGTAAAGGTCATAATACTTTTATGTTTATAAACAAGTAGTACTAAGTTGAGAAGGTGAAAAATGAATTTCCACTGCCGGGAGTCAAATCAAAGCACTTCTGCTTATCATACTGGTGCTCTTGTCGTTGATCAACATTTTCATCTGATTTAAGTAAGAGCATGGGCACGGAGATCGAAAATCTGTGGTTCTAGTCAGGACCGTGGAATTTAGTTTTTCAAATGTGAAACATGATGGCTAGAATCGGCTAATGTAAAATAACAATTATCAAACATTAATTATTCTTAGAGGGGCTTAACTTTGAAGCTCGGAAATTAAAAAGCAGATGTAACATTGCAAATCTCATTTGAATCATGATAACTTGAGTATTCGAAATCATGTTGAAAGGATTTCAAGAATATTGAATCAGATCAGAGGGTTTAATGCGCGTACGGTTACCTCATCATGGTAGCTCAAGCAGTAAGAGCATCGACACGAAGACCGAATATCCGTGTTTCGAGTCCTAGCTATAGTGCTAAATTTCTCAAGTACTTTTAATGCATGAGCTAAAAGAAACATAAGCAAGCACTTAACATTTGGATGTCTGCTGTTTAGAACATGAAAACATTCCAATCAACAACAATGGAATATGTATGCACAAATTAACTTGACGTATAAATATAGTAATATGAATTTCCTTATAGTGTAGTAATATTTTGTTTGCTTATTAAGGTTTTATACTTGTGTACGGTTCATTAAGTATAAAGAGCACTTCGGAGGCTATTCTATACTATCTACTTCATTAATTTTATTCAGCATTATAATATGCCAAACACATTCATAAACGCATTAATTATAATAAATTTGACAACAAACTTTTCCAGGTAAGGCTTTATTTAGGATGGTTAAATTCTTTGAAAATCATCAATTTGGTTTATGAAGTACGAACCTTATTTTGATTATGTTGTTTAGACATACAGACACCTTTTTTCTCTAAAAATGCTATTTTTGAATTTAGAGTAATGTGAAACACGTATTTCAGTGAAATTTCAATACCGAATTTTTATTGGTTTTAATATTTTTCCTTAATACTTAACTTATTTATTGTTCTCTTGTTATTTCCTCAATAAGAATTCTTTCTATAACGTGTGAAGTTTTTCAAATTCCTATTTCAAGCAAACCAGCATTAACTTGCCAATCATCGATCTGTGGTGTTAACTTTCTGCATACGGTGAAGCGGATGTAGCCAAAAGCAAGCAGAGTAACAATGGCCTCGCATGCACGTAGATCAATAGTGTCAGCAATCAATCGCGGTGTCGAAGCAGCATTCTCGCGAAATTAAAAAATGTATTATTACAGGCATAAATCAGTTTAGGGGAGAGAGTTGTCAAAAGCAGCGCTTTGGAAATATTTCTTCAGAAAAGAGGCAAGTATAAATTATCCGGGAAAAAGTCAAGGCGGGTTTTCTGAGAGATTTCCAGGGCGAATGGGGAAGGAGCAACATTGTGGCGAGCAGCATTTCTCTTGTGCGGCTCTGTTACACACACACACACACACACACACACACACACGTCTGCCTTTTCAGGCTCATAAATAATGGTTGCGAAATTAAAAATTAATTCTGCGGTCGGAACACTTGTTGGGCTGCAGTCCCTGTACTTCACTGTTTAGTGCTGTCTTAGACAATTTCCTGCCCACTTATTTTTAAAGAATAGAAAAACTGCTGCTATAAATTCAGACTAACACTATGCTAATGTACCGCAGATGCTACTGTGCAAGGGTAATTCCCAAACGAGGAGAATAAAAATGCTAATATGTCCTCAACTTGTATTCAAATTTGTAGCTCTTCAAAAGTTTAAGTGTTTTTATGTGTGCATATACAATAATCATACGTTTATCTGTTGCATCTTGCCGGAAAAAGGCGAGCAATAAACGCTCCATATTACCGGAGGACTGTTTTAATGTGTAGCAGATATTGATTGTTTCAAATCGGAAAGATGAGAGCAACAAGGCCCTCTGCAATTTGTAAGGGGACCTCCACCTCTCAGTGATAAGAAAATCATGTAAAAGGTAAATGCGTTGATTTAAACTGTACCTTTGTATTTATGGTGCACAATGGCATTGTAGATAGATGAACAGATTCTCATATAAGGGAAATGACGATATGTATAGAATATAATGTGGATTAGAGAAAATTCATTGCAATATGCTCTACTTAGTACGTAATGTTAAAATTTTGCAAAGAGAAACGTAACCTCTCCACGTTAGAGAAAAGCTACCCTCTTAGCAGCTCCTTCACGGGACACGAGGTATCTTTAATCTTAAATATTTAATTTACCCTATGATCCTTATATCTAATTTTAACGAAACGGAAGAAAAATTTGGCGACATGAATATGAAAACCCTCCCTAAGCTCCCCAGTTTCACGTTTTTGGAAATATGTATAGCTCATGTCCGTCCAGAAAATCAACGTTTTTCATTAGTAAAATAATTATCAAAATTAGTGTTGTTTTCTTAAAAGCATAATAAACAACAATATAATAAGGTGGAGTTCAAAAAATTACTAAGATAGAAGTTTATTTTTTAAATGAATTGTGTTTCTGATACTTTGTTAACGCAAAATTACGCATGGCTGCTGCACCAACTAAACATGACTGACAACCGCGCATTTTCTCTTTAATAGGTCTGTAACATTAAAACTAAACTAGTAAACACAATTACATGTACATAACAGCTGATTATGTACGTATATATGCAGAAATACTCCGTATATAATGAAAGGTTTGTTTTGATGTACAAAAAATAAATACGAGCAAAACATTAAACATATCGTTGAGGAGATGTAATGCCATCTAGCGTTATCACCAAAGAAACTTCAGTTTCTCTCTTAGCCACTATTGGACTTTCTAACTCTGTAATGGAATTTGCATTGCACAATGCACAATCTGCATTAAACCCATTACCGCTCGTGGCCTAGCAAGTATCGAGTCTGGAGTACAATATTCGTTATGCCAGTGAACATACCTGATAGGGGTTTCAATACGCAAGCTTAAAGTCAGTTATAACATAGAGTTGTTCATCATGACTCTGCCTACAAACGGAGTTTTGTATTTTAGCTTCACAGTGGGACCCCAGAAATGGGAGTAGGTACCACAATCGCCCGGGGGGGGGGGCTAATGCAGAGACGACGCAGACACAAGCCATAATGAGGTTACATATATAAATCACGTAAGAGCGTTTCTGACCACAGATTAACAATCTCGGAGAATGTTTCAGTTTATACTGTGCATCTGTGACTTCCCAAATACTAAATATAAGCTTGATTTCTTATAGCTTCATTTTTCTAAGCTGTTATTATAGGTTGTTGCCTTTGGGTATGGATAATATCAAATATTATAGCAGTTAATGTCACAGTAAGAGACATTTCTTGCCGGTAGTATATTGCTTAAAAATAGGAGTTTCCGTACATATCAAGAATGAATACTAACAATATATAATGACAAATGAAAATCGTGGATGTTTGAAATGGCTGCTGTAATAAACTTAACAGCAAGCGCAATGCGTTCTTTGATATGCTAAATCTGAAAGCGTTAAACACGTTCAAAGAGAATTTTGACACGAGTATGGTGTGCGTAATGTACCTAAATAGGATTCCATCACGTTGTGGTATCGACAGTTTGTAGAAACAGGTTTTGTGTTTAAACCAGGCAGGAGGGCGCAGGCGAAGAGATGCACCAATCTCTGGCGTCATGACAAAAGTTAAAGGCGACTGTCAACAGAGAATGACCACATACGTCCTGACAGCGGATAATTGGAATGTACCTGAAATCGCCTTACGCGAAGAGCATTATGAAGCTCACTTCAATTGTAAATTGCTGATGTGTCAACGGATTGAGGATGTTGACGGCTTCTTAAGCAAACGGCTGATACAACGAAGTTCATGTTAGCGGGAGAGTCCAAAATTTGGTCAAGGAAAAATCCACATGCTTCCTATCAGTTTGAAAGCTTAAGTCCAAAAATAAACGTATGGTGTGGAGTGAGCCACAATAAAGTGTATAGAACATCCTTCTTTGAAGAAAAGACGGTATTTAACGAATCTTATTTGGATATGTTGCAGTTGTTTATGTTATCACAACTTGAGGAGAAAAACAATATGAACACTTCATTCCAGCAAGACGATGTATCCCCTCAATGAGAATGTGAGATTCGCCCTTACTAAATACTGCCTTCCGTCTGTGGCGTGGTTATGACCGACAAATTTCATGTCCCCAAGTGCTCTAAATTTAACCATTACTGACCGTGTGGTGTTTTGTTTAAGACCCTCTCTATTCACAGAAACCTAGGAACGTTGATGTTCTGAACTTAAAAATTACTCCCGCTTTGCAAAACATTACCCCTTTAATGTTACAACGGACATGAGCTGAAATATATCACCGTTACGCACAGCGTGCAATGTGGCCATGTAGCGTTGTAGGAAATCAACCTTTCAGTGTTGTATAGCTGCACCAAGTTCCAGCATATAAGCTACAGTAGAAAATGCTTTGCAGTGTTTTCATTGTTTTCATTTTATCCATAAGTCATCCTCCGTGAACTAGTGGTACCGTGCTAGCCTCCAGTTCCCAAGGTCGCGGGTTCAAACCCGGCGGAGGGCGATGGATTTTTTCGGGTGTAAAAATCCTTAGCATGGCTTCCTTCGGAAGGGAAGTAAAGCTGGTGGTCCCGTGTCGTAGATTTACGGCACGTAAAAGAACCTCAAGCCTGATAAAGAGGCAACTGAGCAAACTAACCGGTCTTTCACGCTCAATATGGAATGGACGCTAAGAACCATAGTAGTTACAGAGCGTCCGTAAATAAAAAAAAATTATCCATACTCAAACGGATCACCCTAAACTTTCATTATTACTTTCTCTACTACATACTCGACAATAAAAAGAGGAAGTATTGTATTCCACCCAAAAACTCGCTACCGATATTTCACTGGAAATATATGTTTTGAGGCTGTTTAGATCTAAAATCTCAGTGAGAGAGAGAGAGAGCGTGGGTGTATGTATGTATGTATTTATAGCGGCATAACTTAAAAACGAAGGTTCGGTTAAATACCAAACTTTGTATTCAAGTTCAACATCTTGTAAAGATGCGATACGCAGATTTTCAAGAACATCTCCCTTCCCGAAACTTCCCTTTACATAGAAAGTCTTTCGAATTTTTTTATTTTCTCAAAAATGTTATAACAGTTTTGATTAAAATCCATACGTTTAATATATTTTCATGACAAATGAAATGTACGTTTTGAATTTTCTGGGAATAACTTCTGAAGTCCTCTTCTTCCTGAAAAACTTTTGCAATACTAATAAACTGTAAGGTAAATGTTACTACAGAAAATATAGATCTCGTTAAATTACACAATTTGAGTGAGCTTTTTTTTTGGAGGTGGTAACCATTTCACAGATATTGTTTATTGTTGGTTTGATTTGTCAAATATTTATACTTTTCTCAGAAGAAAATCGCTATTCTTTATTTTTCTTTTGCCCGTTTAGAAGGAACGGAATTTCAAGGCCATTATATAGCAACCCGTTCTTAGGAGAGTTGACTATCGCTTAAAGCCTATAACATTCCCCTGCCTATAATATTCCTGTACCTACAGGAAATATGCAGCGAGAGTGAGTTTCTGAAAATGTTTATCTCAATTAACAGTAGATATGAGAATAAAAAGAGTGGAGAATATTTATAAGCAAGAAATTATAAGTAGTTTCAAGGAAAGAAGGTCATTGACAGATTATAAATATTTTAAAACGGAATGGGGAAAAGAAAGCTACATCTAAGTATGCCGCAAAGAGGCCAAAATGGGGTATGCATGGGCGAGGACAGGTGTAATGAATTTAAAAGGTGTAGAGGGAAAAAAAGGAAGGGGAGAGGTATTAAATGTAATGAATTAAATGATAATTAGTATTATGTTCTGGAATGCGAGGACACTGATAAAGGAACAGAGAATTTAATACTAGAGAAATGGAAATATGTGCCAACAGAGATAAAAGTTAGGAAGATTTTTAACACAAGTTCAAATGAATATATGAAGAGTATAGGAAAAATGTTTAGGAAAAATTAGGTTAAAGTGGTTGAAGGAAACTTGAAGCAAATTGGAGAAGATACGGAATAAGGGCAACAAGGCAAAAAAGTAAATAGAGGAGAATTATACTTCCCCATTATATATACAACAGAAAGTTAAATATAAAGGGAAGGTAAACAATGGATTAGCGTTGTATTGTAAACACTGTATAAATTGTATGTAAGTTCAAATTAGACAATAAATCATTCATTCATAGAAGATAAAAGGTTTGTTGAATAATAGTTTGCTGAAGAACGATCATGTGAATGTGACGCATAAACATGACCCTATGTTATTTCACAAAGCTGTTGGTGTTTTTCATTGTAGACCTTGATGAATATCACTGCCGTTAAGTTATAAGAAGTGGTTTCAATGTTAGTAGGTTCAAGCGGACAGACTGAGCTCTGTAGCCATCTCAGGAATCGCAGTGAAAACTTCATATATTACAAAAGCTGTAGGAATGTTCTCCATAACAGATAAGGCAATGGGTGCAATATTAATGCATTCTCACCACTGAGTAGTAATGGTATGAAGCAAAGTATCGATTCGCCCAACAGAGATGGCTGCTTCTAAATTTTTCCACGCACTGAACAACAAATGCCAGTGTAGGCGCCGCCAAGAAGTTGCGGATTAATATGCGCCAGATTTAAAAACCAACTTAACGGCATAAATCATTCAGACGAGTTTGGCAATCGGCACTTTTTAACGGGAATTGATAGCCTGGTATTCGTTCTATATATCCGGAATTAGAGCAGGGTGCCAGAAATACCACTGTAAGGGAGGTTGGATATACGAAATGAAATATCGCTGCAACCTGCTTTGAACACACGCAGTTCAAAGCAAATCAACTTATAATCATAGGCGAAGGGACAATGACTCAAAGGTTACGCGCTAACAGCTGAAATATTTTATATATTAGTGAATAGTAATTATAAAAACTGAGTTTTAAGCCGGCGTGTCACGTTTATTGCGGAAATGTTAATTTTGAGAGTTGGGGTTGACAGCGCTACGGCCGGAAATTCCCTTGCTGTGTTACCAATGTTATATTACCTCGTGGTTATTAATTGTATTCATTCTCCGCCTTAAAGGTTCCCGATATTGAATTTTCGATGAAAATTAAAAAACAAAAAAAAGAAACAGAAAAAATGTTCTCAGACATTGCAGAATCAGTATCCCTATTTTCCACGTCTGGCCATACAGAGAGATCCGCGGTTGGAATACCGATAGTATCGTCCTCCATGACAAGTTTTTTTAGGTTTTTCTCAGTCTTCATAACTGACAGATCCCGGGAGTAGCCCTAAACTTAGACCTGGAACGTTTCCTTCCCAAATTTCCTTTCCCAATCGCCATTTCAGTTTATCTATCCGCCTGTATTGGTTTATGTAATAGGAACAGCCTTCAACAATATACGAGTATAAAGAAAATCTTCTGGTTAGTTAAATGCGACGTTTTAATTGGCTGCATGGCATGTGAAAATTTTGCCACGAAAAATTGGAAATCTAAATTTCCCCTAATCTTGTTTTCTTAGATTTTTATCACTCTAAATAGTCCTATGATACAATATTTGCTCAGTTTCTTTCATATATGTTCTTTGAGGGTGGATAAAGTGATGCAAAGAGATTTTGCTTGATAGCAAACACAGTTTTGAAGTTAGGAATTTAATAATTAAATACATGTTTGATTTTTAGAAAATTAAATGTTGCATATTTTACTGTTTTTGTTCCAGGGAGGTTTTAATGCTATACTATTTAATTTTTGGTAATAAAGTATGACGTATATTCGACAAACAAAATGGAGCATTTCAGGTGACTTGATTTGCATCGTTTGAAAATAGCTTTCTTGGAAAGTTAGGTAAACAGGATCACTTAATTTAATTTCTGTTATAATTATATTAAATAAACCTGTGATAAAAATGTTCAACTAAGTTATCCAAAATTTGTAATTCCAATTTGAATAATTTTAATCTTGGAGTTATAGTTTCTTAATTTCTCCTAATTTCTGTTATTCCGTCTTATCATTTGTGTTTATCATTACTGTCATCATTATCATCATCTCTTTCATTGTTTTATACGTACACTGTAAAAATATATTATTTGTCTAGGCCCTTCAGATGACCATGTGCTGTATTTCGGAGTTTGATCGCTAAACCGTAATACCCCAAATTTTGAAATTATCACTGTATTACATATTAGCCCGCTATAATGTTGTCAACACCACAAAAAGCTATACCATGAGAATGATTCAATAACACTAGATACTGCTCTTAATGCAAACGTTAGGTAGGCAAATGAATTATCAAGAACAAGGTAAGTTATACAATGGAGGAGAACCTTCACGCACCGAGACCTACACATATCTATTGGGCTACCCCCCCCCCCCGCCGGCCCAGGAGGAAGAATAAAGCAAAGGAACCACGGGAGGCTACAGGCAGAAGACGGAGCAAGTCTCACAGTTCCAGCTCAAAGACCAACCCAAAGAGTGGATGATGAAGACCCATACAACCAGACAGTTCTGTGGTATCTACGGTGAGTATTCTTTCCTTGGAGCAAGCAACTGCGAAACCTGGAAGCACACGTGAAACATAAGAAATGAAATGAAAGGGAAATGAGGGAAACGAAATCGTCGTAAAACATAAACCTGAACAGCATTCGTTTACCAACCAAAGAGAAACAAACTTCAAGGTTGATTGGGCACTCGATGGGAAATGAACCTGGACTTCCAGAATGCGAGCTTCATAGGCTTTTGAGAAACAACTCGCTCGGTATGAAGATGAAGGTCTAAAATAAATAAATAAATAAAAGAATAAACTTAAATATGTTTGCGGCGGAGATAAATCCGCACCCCATTCTCATCTCCCCTTAAACTGCAACTCCTGTTTTAAATACAGGACGCCCACTTGATCTCGGATCACTCATGCTCAAATTTTAACTGTACTGATAAAACACATGTCACAACAATGAACCAGATTTAGAATAGCTTATTTTGGAGGTAATGTGAAGTATTATATTCCTTGGAGATATTGAACTGGCGCGGATATTCATATTGTTAATACTTTACTGTTACTGATTGTTTTCGTTAACTATCATTATGACCTATGAATCGAGCAATTTAATAAGGATCCGACCATGGGAAAATTACTTTAGGACGGTGAATGTGAAGCAAATCTGAAAATATTTAACTTACATGTTATTCGGGAAAAACATTGCAGAAATGATTTCACTATACATTTAGTTGTAGATACAGGAAACTAAACCAACAGTCTAATCTTCAAAAAACGCATTGCTATAATTATGCTGGCTTTGAAATTCTATACGCTTTGCTAATCGCGAGAAAGAAAACGAAGTGATCAAGTACTGTAAAAGCGTATGAAAACCTAAACAAAGAGCAACAATATCTCAGAAACGGTTAATGACCGTTTGTATAGGTAGGAAATAACTAAATATACACATAATATATACATAGAGTAAAGCTGGATTGTTTCTAAAATTCATGCCTTGGACTCAGCGTACTTTAATTATTGGAGAAAAGCTCGAAAGCCAGATATGATCTGTTGAGAGCCGCTCTCTTTTGTTTCGAACGGAAAAGATAAATTACGAATTGGACCATTTAGTAATCCTTGCAATCACACACGGCCTGTGTAGCTTTTCCATCAGATAAACATTTCAGAGCCCCAACGCGCAGGAAGGCGTTAGAAGAACAACACAACTACAAGAGTACAAAAAGGTTTCGTTTTGTTGTGTGTGCAGCTTATCGAGGTAATTTATGCAGAGGGTTTACAATAATCCAAATGTTTCCTCTGCATAGCTCTTGGCATGGAAGGCACATAAAATTACAGATTTCAAATGGGTAGAAGGTATAAGGCAACACCTTGCTAGACTTATCGGTTTTCTTAACCATTAAAACATTCGTTTTAAAAATATATTTCAAAAATATAACAACCTTTTATAGGAGCTATTAATCAATATGATTACGTATGTTTTAAAATAATATTTTTAATTAAACTTGTTCTTTCTCCAAAATTTTCTTGTGTCTGAAATATTTGTTCAATTAATAGCTTGCATTTTTAAAAACTGCTCATGCATTTGTGTTTCATACTATGCTTAAAAAGACCGACATACTGTCCCAAAGTAAAGCTTGCTTACTCGCGCAATAAAGTGAAGGCAGAAAATTGAAGCTGCCTGTTATTAGGCTTATGCCTTTTTGGCACAACTCTAATCGTCGAACGATCAGTAATAATAGCTGTTACAGGCACAATGCTAACAAAGTGAACGTTGTACTGATGCTCTCTTGCACGAAACTGGCAAAGTGTTAAGTGCTGAAGGCTTCAACTTTCCTTTTTGGGCGAGTGTTCAACAGAAGAGTCATGTTATTGACAAATATTATGGTAATAAGAGCTCTAAACTACTATTGTCTAGAACTTCAGCACAGCATTGCCTTAAATGTTTACTTTCTTTCTCTACTGCTTACCTATAGTAAGAAAGGGCAAGTATCGTATTCCATCCAAAAGTTCTGTATCGATCTTCATGGGAAATGCAAGTTTTGAGTCCCCTGAAATAAGAAACCAGCATTTTTAGAAAAACATGTGTGTGTGTGTGTGTGTGGGTGGACTGAATAATTAAAAAACTAAGTGATTTAAACACCAAAAGTGGTAATTAAACTCTTTAAGATTTACACCACCCCAAAAATTGTCATTTACATGCAAATATCTCGAAATGGATCTATTGATTTTGATTAAAACACCGCATGTTTGAGATGTTTGCACTTCAAATAAAATGCATATTTGAATTTTCTGGAAATAGCCTGCGGAGTCCTATTCAAGGTTTGCTTCGCCATCTACTGGTGTTCTCTGTACGTGACCATATCACTGTAGTGCTCCATTTTTTAATGTTTATGTTATGGAGCATATAATTTCCATTCTCCTCCATAATTCCTCATTTCGCACCTTATCCTGCCTTGTATTGTAGACGATGTTTACTGCTTAAAAGCAGGATATTATTTATTAATGGTTTGAATTTTCAAGCACTTATACTTTTGTCAGCTGGTAAGTGATTATTCGTTTTTTCCCGAGATAATGCAAAGAGATGGGGTTTCAGAGCCATTACTTAGCGATCCGATTTTTAAAAACTTGGCTATCGCTTTAGTGTACCGTATTATTCTCAAACGTACAACGAAGTGTGCAAATGTGTAATGAAAGTTTATCTCCATCAACAAGTTGGCAGAAGAGTAAAATGAATAGCTTGTAGAAGAGTGAGTAGGGGAAGCCATGTGAATGAAACGCCCGAGAATTTTTTTCTCGTGGTAATGCAAAGAGAACGGAATTTCAAAGCTATCAGATAGCTATCAGATTTGACTCACTTTTTCATTTAAAAATAGTTTAAGTTTATTGGTTTAAAACTAATCTTGTGTGGGTAATTACCTGTTAATATAGAAATTAAGTGAAACTCTGTTAATATAGAAATTAAGTGAAACTCTCGATCGAAGTATAATAAGAACCTGAATAAATATGAATAAATATATAACCATCATTTAAGCCCATTGTGTCCGTCTTTTAGCTGAAATAAAACGTTTAATAAAACCATTTCAGCAACTTTTTATTTGGATTGACGTGAACCAGCTGTAAGAATAAGCTTTTGAAAGAATAATTTTCATAAGAATGGCCTAAGAAAGTAATGTGATTTTTTTTCTGTTTTTTTTTTCGAGTGGAGGAGAAAATGATTTAATCACTGACCCCAGCCCCGATGGGAGTTGGGACTGAGAGTGTGGGACTCACCAATAGTCGGCATACCCACTAAAAACTCCTCCACCGGTGGAAAAAGGAAGAAGATAAAAGTGGAATGGCGTGGCTTTTTGCGTTAGTATGTGAGAGATGGATGACTCCGCCCTATGGGCTGGAGCGGGATAGGTAGTTACTAGGTTGCAGCCATGAAACCTAACTGCAACGCTAGTGAAAAAATGGCGTGGGTTTAGGTAAGAGTTGGAAAGGTGTATGGAAGGTGTAGGTTGGCGTAGAACTTACTTCTTGTGAAGATGCATCCTGCTCATGTATTCTTCTGCGTATGTTGCGCTGGCCGGAGGCCTTCGGCGGTTGCTTGGCTGTCTGCTGGAAGTAGGCCCGAAGTTCGTGCTGCTGTGCTTTCAGAGATCTGACGGTGATGTCGATGGAATCTAGATGTTGTGTGATAGTGTCCGTTGCAGAAGATGAGGTCTGGATGGAGTTGTCGATGTGCTGAGTCTAGAAGTACTGGTCTCGAACTGCCCAGCTAGAAAAACTTGCTGAGCAGCTGAGGTGTCTTGAAGGTCCCTGATGAGTTCCTCCAGGGCTGTCAGCTTCGTCGTCATGTTCAGGAACTCCGCGTGGAGATCCTGAACGGCGTCGCGTAGGCCCTGGACTTCCTCGATTATTGGTGCAGAAGATGTTGGTGTCGGCGCTAGTGATGGTGCTGGTGTCGGCGTCTGTGGAGGTGATGCTGGCTGCGAAGAAGATGCTGGCGGCTTCGGTGTTGCCTTCCTGCAAGGATGCAGGAGGCAGAGCGCTTGCCCGGTGTAGTGTGTTGACCCTCCACAGGACGCACAGTAGCGGCGTCGGCGGCGAAGGTCGTGCTGCTTGCACGTTGCAGTCGTGCTGTGGGCACCACAGTAGTGGCACCTCGGTTGTGCTGTGCAGGACGTCTCGATGTGTCCGTAGGCACAGCAGCGCCTGCAGGGAGCCTGGCGTTCCACTCGGCTGGCCTCGATGCGTAAGCACCGCCCTAATAAGGGCAGGCCCGCAGTCAAGGCAGCTTCGTAATCGCCAGGGTCTGCAAGCTCCATCCTAACTAGTGACGTGGGTCCCCGTGCTCCGATGATCCTAGTGGCCTTCAGAACTGAAGGCCACTGCTGGTGGGCTGCGGCGAAGAGGAACCTGACTGGCAGGTCCCTCGGGACCCCTCTGATGACGGCACTGTACCTCCCTGGAGGTACAGGCTGGCTCTGCGGTGGCTGGGATGTACCCAGAATCGGCAGCATGGATGCCGGTGAGTGACGCGGCGACTGCGGAGGCAGTCGAGGCGAAGCTGCGCTGGCTGGCGGCGAAGCGGCGGTTGCGGCATAGGTTGCCCAGGCTGCGGCGGTTGCGGCGAAATGTCCTCGGCGGGTGCCGGAGGAGATGAAGAGGTTCCTGCCTTAGCAGGAGCGGCGACAGAGCGACCCTTCTTCCTCGCCATCTCGGAGCTGTGTCTTCTGCGAATTAATAAGTAATCTGACTACAGTGAAACCCTAACGTTAAAAATCGCCTCATTACGGACTTGAGATAAAGCCAGTATAGCTCGTGATTGTAGCAATAAGCTGTCAAATTTATAAAGTAAGTGCTCTATTAGCTAATGCAGACTTTCTTGATAATTTAAAATATGTGAATATATGTAATCGGAGACCATAACTCTAATCCGGAAATATGTGTTAATCAAAGAATTTAAACTTTAAATTTATTGGATTGCACTCGGCAAACTTAACATGCCTAAATAACGGTTTGATTTTCATGTATGAGGAGTTGGTAATAAAATAAGTACTAAATAATTTCACTGCATTATTTTTATATGACCTTTTTTAAGTTTAATCAATTGGTTCCCATTATAATTTAAACAGTTAATAGAAAATGGTTTAGATTTTGAGTATTTAGTCAAACGAGAGTTCGTTTAACAACTTTGTAGTTATTTCGGATAAACGTAGATTTCTGTGGCTGTATCACTCGTACTGTGTGACCAACCCGGGATAACATGCTTTGAATTTGGACTAATCACATTGATTTATTCTGATAATTTATTGTTTTCATTTTATGGTTTCTTTTTGTCATCTCTATGCGCAATTATTTGTTTTCGCAGACACCGTTGTGTTTATGCTGAAGCCGTTTCAATACAACCTTCATCTATTCCAGTCTAGGTGGAAATTCATAGCTAAAAATCTTTTTGTTAATTATTAATGTATTAGAAACATACTTTAAAGTTATGTTATTTGACTCTTATCATTTTATTGAAGATAAATTTTGGAGCTCTCGTTATTCATTATACATAGTTTCGTAGTCATTCTCGCGAAACGTGTGAGGAAAGAAGGCTGTGATAAAAACCCAGTTTACCCTTGAAGATTTTTCCAATTATGAAAAATTTTCATCTGCTTCTCTTGGTTGTATATTTACGCAAATTGTTGACAGTTTCAAACATTGCTTTTGGATGCTGTAATGGATTCAAAACTCGTGTACTTACTTCAGCAAATGCTTACCTACGATGCTTTTTAAACTGACCACAAAAAAAATATCGTATGTGTATTTCTGGTTTTCAGTACACGAAGAACGCATAATTTTATACATAAAATAGTGGCTTACCTATTATTAATTTTGTCCTTAGATAAATCTAGAACATTAAGGGGAGAAATACATATATAACAAAGATATGTGTAATAATTAACTGCAAATGTGAATTCATTTAATGTTATTTGCACATGCCCCAAAAGTATAAAACTGTATTTTTTAATTCCTAAAAGGTTACACCAAGGTTACCAAAAGTTAGAAAGTCTAGGGGGGATTCTCTACTTCCATTTGCTAGCGCTACTTAAATTATGCTCATTTTAGTAATGATATATGATTATATGGCTAGATGTTGAAATATTTAAATTTGTAATAATAAAAAATGTATTTTTTACGACTTTTCAGACTACTGTAAGAAATACACTGATAATGAACTTCTATGAATAGGCTCTGCAAAGAAAATTATGCCTTGTTGGAATAAATGCGTTAGGAAAAGTTGTATGCCAATTTAGTAGTTAAATTATAGAGAACTGTAAAAAAATTAATTACCTCCAAAATATTAGTAATTATTAATTTATACTAAATCGGAACTTAATTTCTCAAATACAATGGGTATTAGTTTCATTTATTTATGTAAATAATTATTGTTGTAACAATAAAATTAAACTAAATATATAGATTTCGACTAAAATAAACACTTAAGCCTTGGTGTTTTATCAGCTATGAGTGCTGCTTTGCTAATTAATTTAAATCTATTCAGTACTAAAACGAGCAAATTCTTATTAAAAGTTTTCGAAGTGGACGTTTAACGTAGTGAGTGAGGAAATCATTGATAAGTGTGTTTTCAGGAGACCCGGACAAGTTTGAACTGTCTTGTCTGTTAGTAGTTTCCAAGTTACAAACAAGGGGACGATACTCAGCTTGTCTGAGTCAGAATGGATAAACTTTTAGGAGTACACCAGACTCTCTCAGTGGTTCTCCTCGAGAATTACACATGGTGAACAGTATGCAACCTCATTTGCATTATGTTCATTCTCCTTTTGCATGTCCTGAACTGAATGACTAATCTATGTTGCATCGAAACCGAGAAAGCGAAACTATTCTCTCTGAATTTTTCAAAACTTGTAATCTTCAAGATGAAAAGAATAGAGGAATGCAGCAGTTGTCATCATATACATGTAATTATATTGTTTTCCCGCTTTGATTTGCAAGCATTTCTCATTGCTCTTTTTAAGTGTCTAAATTTAAGTTCAACTATCTTTAAATTAGATAGCGCCGATCCTTTATACGGTGAGTGGAGCAACACTAGACCGCTTGCGCAGTAGCCTTGAACGGGCGATAGTTGCCGCCTCTACCTATAGATTACTTCTCAAGCGGTAAACGGCGGGTGTTTATTTTAGTTTTAATATTTGTATGGGATTGAAGCTTACCACTCGTTAAGAGTAAAATTGCGTGAGATGTTAGTGATTAGAAATTAATTCTGGTTAAGTGTATCTTATAATAGTGTATTTCTGTATGTTGATACATTTGAATTTTTCTTCTGCAGGAAAGTGTTGGGAAAAATTCAAAAGCAAGCTTCTATATGTTACGATTTCTAACTGCTATTCATAATCTTTTGAAACAATAAATACGTTCAACAACCACATGCAGTCACTGAAGATAGACAGGAATAAATATGCATACAATGAATGTATTCATAATTTAACCGTATTGTAATGCTTATATAGCTTAATGTGTAAATCTCACTTATGCTGCCAGTTCTTACGCCGATTTCGGCATCTGTCACGCAGACAAAAGCCGCTGTGATGTCTAATTCTAGTCTCACTGTATATTGAAGTTAAAGGATAAGAGATTAACACTATTTAATTATCGGACTGGTATGATTTTCTACTTTTATCTTTCTTTTCATATAACATGCAACTAAACTTTCTGTGACTCTGGTCAGCATCTGCCTTTAATGTGACATTTCCAGATGCACAAAATAAATAAATAAATAAATCTAGTATTAATAAAAAACAGCTAAGTTTTAACTTAGCTTTTGTGTGTGTTGGATAACGTCTTACTTTTTATGAAACAACTAAACAAAACCCTACCAGTTACTGTGATAAACGTCGTCATTTACCTTTTCTTCTAACCAGTTTTAACCTTTTTACACCCTCAGCTTCAGTAGAAAATTTGGATTTATGGTATGCTTATGAATATTGCAGTAACTCAGGAAAGTGCATAAAACTCTTATCTGTTAAAGTGTAATATCAGAAGAAAGCCTCAGAGGGCTCAAAGTCAACTGAACTGCAGGTCGTCGAAGGAAGACAAACTGAATAGAAGGAGTTCCAGGAAGCCAATAAACAACATAGGTACCTGTAATGCAAATGCTAGTGAAATTTGCAACTTTTTACTTTCTCTACTATTTACCTGTAAGTAGAGGAAGTTTGATTCCATCCAGAAATTCGATACTGAAATTCTACCGGAAATACACGTTTGGGGACTCCTGGAAAAAAAATATAAAGATCCGCGTGACCTTGAACACCATAACTCGACAACGAAAAGTCTGTTAATACCATACTTTGTATTTAAGTTCAGCATATTCCAAATATGCGACAGGAAGACTTTCAAGAAAATCCCCCTACTACCCTTTACATGAAAAGATTTTCGTTATTTTTAGTTCTTTCAAAATTACCTCTGTTTTGTATAATACAATATATGTAAAATATTTGCATAAAAAATTAAATGTATATCTTGAATTTCTAGGAACAACTTTTGAAGACACCTTCATTCTGAATGATATGTTTATAATCGGTAAACTGTAAGAAATAGACCAAGATCTTACCACACAAAACATGTGGATCTCGTTAATATACACAATTTACACAAAATATATATTCTATAAAGCTAAACATTTCCGAGATATTCCTTGTTATTGTTTTGAATTTTTAAATATTTACACTTTTCTCAACTGGAAAGTGGCTATTCATTTTTTGCTCTCGTGGTCTTGTAAAGAGCATGGGATTTCAAGGCCATCACGTAGAAACGCGCTCTTTAAGAATCGGACTATCGCTTTACCTTCTGCATCCTACAGCGAAATGTGTAAGTGTACTGGAAGTATCTGAATTAACAATATGTAAACAGAATAGTGAGCTTTTGTAGGAATATTTTGTAGAAGAACGAGTAGAGAAAGTCACATGAATGCAACACATCCGGTTGTGTTTCAAAAGCACTATCTCTAACTCTACAACAATTGTATGGAAGTTTTAAAATACATTGGAACTACACTTTTAAACGTATTCAGAATCTCGAATTTTGACTTCTACTTCTCAACAAGCAGAGGAAAGCAAATTTCCAAGAGCAGAATTCTGGCGATATCTTTTCCTGAACAGAATACGTTATCTTTGGTCCAGTGGGCGTTTTACTCGGCGTATCAATGTTGCATTGCTGCAATGTTTTGCTGTCAAACAATGCTTTACGTATTACTTTATAAGGAAATGTCGGACGGGCTTATCCGGTTAAGAAAATCTATCCGAATTTATTCGGCCATATTACTTTGTTAGAAAGCTCTCCCTTTGGCTCATTAGTTTTTTGGAAAACTGTCTATTTGGATCTCGCTTTAAACTCTCTTTGAATTCTTTAGTTTGGCAATGGATACTATTCATACGCATTGAGGCCTCCTACATAACTTCAAGGAAGGAATATATCCGTTTCTACCTTTTTATGAGGTTAATAGGTCCAGTAATAAAATGACACAAGGTTATATAGAAAAATGAGCTGCTTAATCGTAGAGACAAAACTACCAAAGTTCTACTAATGAGCACTTTATTTAAACTATGGTCCGTGACAACACGAAATTGTTACAAAATGCCCGTTTTGGAAGTAACATAAGTTCTAATCTTAATGATAAACTACATGATCAAATATATCATGGGATTTAATTATTCTTTCATAACGTAAGGTCAATTTTTTATTTTGTTGTTGCCTGCAAATTATTGCACTTGTACTCTACATCCTGTAAATATTTAAAAATAATATTACATGTTACAAACTTCATGTACTGGTAAATCACAATAGCAGGATACATATTTACAACACACTGATATCTCTTTATTACTCCTAGGGTTATTTAGCGGAACTAGAAAATGAGGTTTAAACTAATCTCAATTTCAATGTTTAAACAGTATTTATGAATTTATGAAATAGCCGTACTATTAACGCACCACACATCTTTAAACACAGTGAAATAAATTTTCAGTAACACCTGTTATGAATAAATCTCTGTGTTAATGGCATTTGTGTAAGGTATTACGGAGTAGAATGAGTGGTCTACCTGATCCGTTGTAAGAGGTTCCAGTTTGATACAGGAAACGGCTACACGCAACAACGGAACGTCGAAGAAGTTGCCGAATCCGGAAGGGGCTGTTGACCGATCGGTATTTCTTGGAATACCGCTTGAGGGCTCTGTGCATTGCACAACTATTAGCGCGCAAATTATTACAGCAATAAAACCGTAACATTACGCGAAAGACGAACTTGTAAATACACTGCTTAGAGCAAGACCGACAAGTGACTGCACGTTATGCACAGAAGTATCCAGATTGCAGTACTTTCCGCAAGTTATGGAACATCGCCGTGTCCTTCAGTGGGGATCTGGAGGAGGTGAAGCTGTTGCCATAGAACTTCCTGTAGATAGTATAAGGAGCTGAGGTATACCTTGGGACTACAGAATGTTGAAATGCATAGAATTATCTGACATATTCTGCACTAGCGTACAATTCGTTAATGACTAGTGGAATTCTGAACAGAAATTATGCATGGAGAGGATTACTCTCCAAGCGAGCTGCCTAAGTTCATGTATTTTGTATATGGAGCTATTTTTGCTATCAAATATTTGCAACACTGCCGTAAACAGAGTCAGCAGCAACTAGCACACAGACGATGTCAACAAGAATGTGTGCGAGTAAAATGAAGAGAGTAGCATTGAATGCGGAAGAGGCAGGACGCTATTTTGAACATTTATTGCTGCAGAAATGCGTCCTAATTCATATATATAGTAATGTTAATTTACGTATTAATGTGCGCGGCAACTTAACATACTGCGAAATATGCATTGGAAACACCTGGAATGAGTTTATTTATGGCTCAATGAAGACTAAATTGAGAGCTCAATGTTAAAACTGCTTAATTCATTACACATTATCTTAGAAAATATTTCAAATATAAGACTGAAGGTTTATATGGGTGGCTTATACGTTTGGTTATTAAGGAAGGTAGGGTGTTTTCTTAATTATACCAGCCTTTCATCAAATCTTCTAAGCAATTATTTAAAATAATAAAACAACCATATTTTTAATACCAAGATAGGTACACAACAACACTTAGATGTTATTTTTATTATTCTAGAATTTAATTTAGCTATACATAATGGTTTCTGGGAAAACACATTGTATACACCTCAAAATATCATTCACAGGAAAAGCTCTTTAAAGCAAAACTGGAGTAAACAAACTCGCGTATATTTGCAAACGAAGAAACGAACCACATGGTTGAAACACACAAAAACTGCCATACTTAATAATAGTACCAATTTCCAGAGCTAAACTATCCCTAAAAGATGGGCTAAACTTTACCATTCTACTCAAAGTGTGTAGTTGCTATGGTTTTATTCATAAGGCGGTGTAAATAAAGGTACAAAATAGAGATGCAGTACAATGTTTAAAACATTAGTATTGTGCCCGCAATGATAAAATATGTAGGCATAAAATTAAAGAGGAAATTGCTATTAGTAAGAGGTCATAAACAGCTAAATTTGTAATGTTTGTGTATTTCCATTAATCTGTCTCCCCTTAAAGGTTTGTTCAAATGTAAATACATCACAATTTAAAACGTACATTAAACATAGAGCACCAATCGGTTTGTTCTCTTGTGCCAATACCAGATGATATTAGCGTTAATATATAAACTAACAGCTTGGACAGTGCAGTACCAACCTTTATCCAAGGGGAATGGCAAATTTGAACAGTTCCCGGAAAAAGCGAGAGTGTGCCAATATATATTTATCTATTTTAACTGTATCAACCAGTGATTTTGTTAGTAATAAACGGATTTAAAGGGACCGATCTGTGAATTTTCTACAATCAAAGTATTCCATTGAATGTTTTAAAAATTTTTCACATCTTATTTCTGATATAGAAATGCTATTTCTATAACATTTTGTGTATATATGTCGAGCCTTTCCTGGATTGTGTATTTTAAAAGACAAATTTAAGCTATTGCACAAAAGATGCGCTTACGATGCAAGTTTTATTACTTTTAAATGAGTAGAATTTCAGATTTATGTTCCTTACGGAGCTATAAAATAAATTTGTTAGGAAGTGGGCTTTCAAAAATTGTTTTAAAAAGCAATTCTTGTTCAATTGTGAGTTTCGGTTTTTGCAAAAAAATATACAGTTTTGAAACTTGGAGCATGGTGGCGTAACATACATATTTACCTTATATTAATAACTGCAATGCAAGTCATAGTTAGCGACTATTGGGAAAACTATTTCCGAATATTCACTCTCATGACTTAAAATTTGCATCCTATGGAGTATTTTAAATGCTGAAAAATGTCTAAAATATAACAGACAAAACCGCATTGCAAAATTTACCCGTGTAAACTGTCTGAAATTCTTCTTATGTAGCTTTTATTAAATACCGTACGTTTTTAACTTAAAATACATAATTTAGAAACTGGGCAACGTATGTGCTGCTAATTTTGCAAAATTTCCTCTAGAGAAATATAAGACAAAGCCTCAAATGCTCAACCACGTCCTCCACTCAGGATTATTCAGATCGCAATTATTAACTCAATAATTAGTTAAACTATACTTTTGTATCATTCACCGGGTAGTCCTCTTGATGGAGAAGATTGCCAGAGGTTAAATGTTAATAAACGACGCGTTCGAAGTATACATCATTAAAACATAGTATTCAGGATGATTTGTGATCGATCTACAGTAGAACAGAAGTATTCATTTCTTCACTACGACGACTACTCAATTTTGTTACGACTTTTGCGCAGCTAAAATATCTAAGAAAACACTCGACGGAACAATGAATAGTTTAATGCATTTTTTGATTAGACGTGACTAACTACAATAAATTTATCCGTAAGTGATGCCGCGGTAACTTGTGCGTCTCGCATTCCGGAGGTACCGGGTTCAAACCCCCGGAACAGACCAACCAGACCGAAGGCTTTTCGCGGTTTTCCTTGGTCGCTAGGAAAATACTGGGTTGTATAATTTGACCCGCGAATTTTCTTACCATCCCTTTCATCATTATATTTCATTTCTTCTTCACAGCCATGCAGGCATTGTGCTGATCACCCATCCTGGATATGCTATGATGTACAGTTTGTTTGCTCTTGACAGGCTACTGACTCAAGGCTTTGGCTTGTAAGTCCTACAAAGGGGAGAGTAATCCGTTAAAGAAGTAGTAGTAGTAGTAAGAGTAGTAGTAGTAGTAGTAGTCTTAGAATTTACTTGCATCAGAATTGGATTAAACATCATATCTAAAACCCGGTCATATATAATTCCCCTATTATTATTGTTAATAATAATATTATTATTACATAATAATACAGGGTATCAAATAAAATTAAACCAATATCCATAAAGTTTTTAATAAACGTTACGTTTAAAATAGAACTGGACGATTAGAACTAACGCATATCATAACAGCAATAAAGGAAATTATCTTAGACAAAACAGCTATTTCTGAATTTTAGTTTCGCAAATGTTTCTGTTAATTATGTGCTTCATATGTTAAAATTACATAAAAACGCATTATGAACATAACATATGTAATTCTTTATTTTCAAAAAGAAACCCTTACCAGAAAGCCGAAAGTAACGAGTTACATGTTCCATCGAACACGTGGAGGACCAAATTACGTAAGCTACATTTCCAAAGCTAAGAAGAAAAAAAAATTGCACTTCAAAATATCAAATTCTACCCGGCCCTCCACCAATATGTCGTAACCTCTTATATTCTCACATATCACGGGGGGTAGAGCATGGTACCGGAGTTTAAATCATATCAATCTACACGAGGTCCGACGGGGCGAGCTAATAAAAGTTCCTAAAACACCTGAAAACTCTTAAAATATTCCTAGATCATTATGGGTAGAAAAATAAGAAACTAACCACATTAAGAATTCACATGACAGAAATTTAGATGGTAAGGATTTACTGCAAATTAAAACTGATACATATTACCGTCTGCTTGACGGAGCGTCCTATGAACAAAATTACCGGTTCTTTCACGCCCAATATAGAATGGGACGCTAAGGACCACAGCAGTTAAAGCGCGTCCATAAATAAAACTCAATATAATTTAACTAACATCTGCACTGTTAGCTGGTTGTTACAAGAGATAGCGTCCTAGACGCTTATTTAATATACAACCGGTTTACCCCACTCCTATTAAATCATTCCGGTCTGTGTTACCAACTTTGTCACCCAAACAAATGTTACCATAATCAACATGTGTTCTTACAAATGTATTACCACAACCAAATGCCACAATATGTAATTCTTCATTGAGCGTTGAGCTGTTACAATTCATTTGGGCGTGATCAGCGTCGAGCCCTGCCTCCTATTGCCGATCACACCCAAGCTTACAGTATTTCACAATCCTATGCATTGGGTTTGCTTTACACTAACAATACCTATCATTGTACACCTTATCATCTTGCTACTTACTGTATTGTTGAATATATTCGTTAAATATGATTCAGATTCTGTCTCTAAACTCTCCTATTCCTTTATACTAATATTCTCAATAGGTTATGTCCACTTTGCTACATTTCAATAGTTCAGTCTCCAGTTTTGCTCGATTTACTATTTATTTATCTATTTATTTGTACTAAACCACCATACTCAGAATATGGCTATCATCAGCCCAGGATAGTATGCTAGCCATACTCAAAACCCAGGTTTTCCTTGTATTTACTGCTACTGCTACTACCACTACCACCACCACTACCACCACTACTACCACTACTACCACTACTACTAACAATGATAATAATATTAATGGTACTATTGATATAACAATATTGAAAGTATTCGCCGCCTTTTCTATTTCCTGGTTCTCTAGCATGAAATTTACTTCCAGTTGACAAATTTGTCCGTACCTAGAGTCTAAAATAAATTCAAAGTTGTTTCGCATAACTTATGTATGAAATATAGTCTTCAACTTTCTTTATTGAATATTTTCAGTTCATATCTTAGCTTTTCTCATAATCCTCAAATGGTTACAATGCAATTCCTAGCAAAACTCTCAAGTTTTAGAAATTTCTAGCCGAACGTTAGTTGAAAGGGCGGTCAGGTGAATTATTAATTAAACACAAGTACTACGTAAGATATAAATTACTAAAAAACGCTGAAATTGGAACAGTTTCACGTAACAGCGGCGAGTATTTTTATACCTAAATGTTAACAGTGCATATCGTTGTATGACAACAATTAGGTTGATGCAATTGTGGTATAATGCCATAAAGCGAGACGGCTTTTAACTCGGATGTTATTAGGGAAACTGGGATGATGCCCGGAAGGAGTTAAGACCAACGTTGGTTGTTCTGGCTACTGCTCTAACTTAGTGCTTTAATGGCCTCATCAACATTTACGAGCACGTACTAATTACCAAACTAAAGTCCTTGAATGCAAACAGCAATAAAATGATGAATTTCATAATCTACGGAAACCACTTCGCTGAACGCACGTAAAAAGAAAATAATTGAAACAGTAGATAACACTTTATTGCTTATCCTTAATCCGCACTTCTAAATAAGAAAGACTGTCAGAAACCTCTGTGTAAACAAGAAAACTTTTGAAAACTATGTCAAGTATGTTGTACTCCAGCAAGGAAGAAAGTTTTATCGTCCTATCAAAGATAATTTAGTACATTTAAATATTATGATACATATATAGAAACATCAGCTAATTTTAAACTTAAACCACCTTTCAACTAAGTTTAATTTTTTACTGCAAGGTACGCCGATATCAGATTAACGCCCCATTTCCAGATCTGGTGTGCTGATAGAGAGGAGCCTAACTGGAGTATTTCGAAACAGGAAACCATACAAGGTACTGTTTTATGCTCCACGAGCTACTGAATATTTAATACACATAAATAATGTATATCGATTTTAATAACTGCCTACCCCAACGTGTTAACTGGGCCAAATTAATTGCGGTCCATTCGATATTGATTGCTGCTGGTTGTTGGACACCTTATCCTTTCTGAAGGTTGTTTGTCCACTTCGATGTCAATATCTGCGGTCATATGGACATTAGTTTCTTTAAGTTGGGCTAGAAGAGCGGTCCCTTCCCACGCTCAGCGTGGTCAGTAGATGTCACCTGACTGCATTATTTTCTGTGTTTTTGTGGTGTTAAATTTATTTAGCTGTTGCATAGGAGGAATCAACAGCCCTATCCCGCCAATGTCAAATCTATCAATGTTAAAATTGGGGTAATATTAACAGTGAAGTTTCAATTGATAAAATTATGAGTCGAAATGATATTAAAAGCCTTCACTTACATCATGATAGTAATAGATGGTTGATCGTTTCGAGACTATCAAGGGCCCATCTTCAGCGGGAGAGACGACATTTTTTATCAATGTCAAATCTGCTACATTCATGACCATCGTAGAAACTATTCAAGACATAGGTAAGCCTAAAAATCCTACAGGATGTAGCTAATTAACCTAAGTTCACTTATCCGTTTTTATCCGACATGTTTGTTTATTAAGGAAGATATGATTATTTTCTTAACTATACAATATTTTGATTTGTATTTATCAATTATTTAAAAAATCACCAACCATTTGTTTGATAACCGAAGTAGATCCACAATGCCATTCGGAGGTTATTTTTGTCATCATAAAATTTAATTAAATATCTACAATAGATTATGAGAAAACCAGAAAATGTAATTCACGGAAAAATCTGTTCAAAGCAAAACGGAGAAAACAAAGTCGCATGTATTAGCAAAGAAAGGAACCTGTGCAGCACACAGAAGAGCTATCATATTTAACAGTAGTATCAATTTGTAGAGCAAAACTTTCCCTAAAAGATGTGCTCTACTCCAAAGTGTGTGGGAATTTTTATTTTTTTTCTATAAATTGGTGCAGATTCACAGTACAAATTGGCAGATACACTACCACTTTTAAAAGTATGTGTAAATGTAAGTATTTTGCCCGAAATTATACAATATACACGGTGGACCATTTAAGTTGAGACTGTATAATATCTCCAAAACTAACCGTTGTAGAAAGAAATGTCTTTAATGAAAGTTGCTTGAAGTGGATTATATGTTTTGGTAGTTGGTTGGAGGATACTTCAAATTTATCTGCACAACGCATGGAAGTCAATTTGTCGCGGTCACTTCGTGTTATCTATTGCTGGGCGCCTGTTATTGTATTACTACTTTGAATGTTTGAGTTCATTGTCCTCCGGCTAGCTATTATTATTATTATTCAGTCGAGCACATCTCTTGAACAAGGTGTGTAAACGGAAAGGATTTGTTACTCAAAGATAACACTGATAAAAGAATTTGTTTTTACACTTTTATTACCGTCACAATTAATTAAGTTCACATATTGACTCTTGATACACGCCAGCCTGAAGCTGTTATATTTTCTAATATCACTATAATCACTTATTTACTGCACATTATTAATTCGCGTGTTTCACATTTATAACAAACTTTAAGACGCGAGAGATTCTGTAGAATTGCGTAACGTGTACTTTATGTATGCTTCCGTTGAACTACGCGACGTATAACTCACGAATACTTATGTTGAACTGATCGACGTATTACACGCGAATGCTTCTGTTGGACTGACGAAATCTGCCTCTGACTTTAGCTTTTTATACTCCTACACCCCGATATGCCTAAAGATAATAACCGAGCTGCTATTGGTTAATAAAACGCGCCAACATTAGCGTCCATTTTTATATCCAATCAAAATTACGAACACAAATGCTCTAGGGAAAATATTCCCGCTATTTCTAAGAAAAGCGCGTCATTTGTTTGTCTCTTCTAATTAATATTCAACTCACCCCCTCGCTCATTGTTATCCGCTCTTATTGTCAATTTCAGTGAGGTCGTGTAAACCTATTTCCTAACAATGCATATAATTAACAAACATCTCAAATCAATGTCATACAATAATGCTTATTTACACCACAATCACTCTGGCATTTACATTATTGTGATACAAATTACTGCCACATGCTTGATATTATGGGGGAAAGTAAATGTCATTAGTCATGTTTTATTTGGAGGATATTGTGATGGTCATCTTAGAGTCAGTTTCATTCTTTTAAATGGGATCATACCTTTTCTTATGTTGTTTTCTCACTCCACATAAAAATTAAATAACATTTATATAAAGCACTTTGCAATTTTTCTTACACCAACGTAAACAACCACGAAAATTCGATTGGCTGTGTACGAAGAGGGCAATGAATGGCTGCACCATTCATGGATGGTCAAGTTACGTTTCGTAATTGGGAACCGACATGTTTTATTTTGTTTCCTTATTCCTCATCACAAAATAAATAGCTCTTTATAAACACTTTATAATGAGAAAACAGCTTACAAAATGTAGATTCCCAGTTAAAAACAGTTAAAGAGATCCTAAAATAACCGTCATAACGTACTCCAAACAAAACACGACTAATGGCATTTACTTTCCCCCATAATATCAAGCAACTTTCATTCAAGACATTTCTTTTTACAACGCTTAGTTTCGGAGATATTGTACACCCTCAACTTAAATGATCCATCCTGTATATTGAAATAAAGAGTAAATTACAAATTATTAGACTACAAAAAACTCAAAAATATAATTTCGTTTCACCTTAAGTTTCAGTTAATAAAACAAAATCATTATTTTGGTGTCTGACCTGATTTCATTTAACTTTTAAATATGTAACAGAATGCCAATTATACATTTATATGTGAAGATTATGACATGATGCTCGGAGGAAAACCACTAATGGGAAACAAGCTATCCAGATCATCTAATCAAAACTTCTGAGGGACTATAAGATGCGGCTGTAATCTCGTAATTATGTAGTTAATTTAGGTTGTGTTTTGTTGTTATCTGATGACTAGCGCCTATCTCGGATGATAATTAACAATACATATTACTTACAGTTATTTCCATACTGTAGGTTCAGTACAGTTTTAGATTCCATTCCTGCCTCGGGTTAACTCTGGTTGTCGTCGCTGGTAGAGCAAGTATCTCTTGCCAGGGCTGGTATGGGAGGAATCGCAGAATTTGATATGTGTAACATAAATTTGGGACCAAACACACTGGATGCTGCAAAAGCTGCTTTGGGTTTATTTTATAACATAGCAAATGTTAACAGTGTCACTATCTTATCATTATTACACTTGGTAGTTGAAGCTATCATAGTTATTGTGTTGGTTTCGTCGTTACTAACGTGAAAAAGTTTTAAGTTCCTAAATTGTGAATGACATATTAATCAATGGCGGATAAAAATCACACATACGTACTCGTACTATTACACTCTGTACACCACAACTAAAATTAATGTGCCTATTACATTATTTACAGTAACAATCACTACCGACTTCTTCACACATTACATTATACGTCTGTATAGCACAACGACCGGACTAATAAGTGTACGACGCTTGGGAACGCGTCCTTTAACTTTCCAAATTCAAACATTTTAAATTCTGTCACTTTAAATCTTATTGGCTGCCTATTTGGGATCTTTCAAACTTGCTACCAAGTATAACATGACCAACTTTCTAGTTTTTCAACTGTCTGCTAGTGGAAAGCTTCCAGCTTGCCACCTTGTGCTTTTAACTTACCAAGAACTCAAGGACGGACTATTTTATGATTTCTGCACCTAAGCCCTGCATACAGCCACCCTCGTACTGAAAATGTTTATTGTTGCAAGCTTTTAGACACAAAGAGCTTCAACCTCCCACACAGTTAACTTACAAGCTAACATAAAATATAAAATTTACATAACTAAAGATATTATCTGGCACACTTTGTAATATCTGAGGTGTACTTATTGGTGTTGGGGTTATAAATCACCGACATAATCAATTAAATATGAGGTATTAATTAGGTGCCAAAAGTACCACCACAAAGAGATTAAAATGAAAGGTTGTCTTTTTCATCTATGATAGTATAAACTTGTGTCAATTGCGATAATGGCTCCGTATTCATTCTGCATTACTTATATCTTGTACGCTATACGTTTTAATAACGAGGAGTGATCTTCTCTATTCTCAGGAAAACCTATAAAAAGCAGCTTATGGTTTTGAAGAATTATAAGAAATTACAATCTGAAAATAGCATTTCCAACACAGCATTATGACTTTTCACATAAGGGTTCCAAAGATAAACATAATGCTGAATAGATTAGGATATATGTCATAACTTTTGGGGATGCTGCAGCTCTTTTGATGAACATAAATATATACGAGGCGTATTTTTAAAGTAGCGATACTTTTTTAAAAATAACACAACATTATTTTCCAAATAATTTATTATCATTTATTACCTTAAATCTTACACTACTTCTCCACATAGTCACCATCGTTATTCAGGCAGTTGCAGCGAGAAACCAGTTTTTGTATTACTTCGTTAAAGAATGATGCCGCGAAGTCTGCACTTCTTGTTTTAAAACATGTTCGTCGTTGAAATGTTTACCACTAGGGAATTTCCTTAGATGAAAATCGCTTGGTGCTACATCCGGACTGTTGCGAAACAAGTATTTTGTCAAAAAAGAAGTGCAGACTTGGCTTTCATCACAGGCGGCATCATTCTTTGACGAAGGCATACAAAAACTGGTTTCCCGTTACAACAAGAGCCTGAATAACAGCGATGAATATGTGGAGAAGTAGTGTAAGGTGATAAGTAATGAATGATAATGAAACACTAACAGCACTTAGAAAAACACGCCCTCGTAAAACGATTGTAGCAAGTTGCGGAACAAAGTTGCAAGTTAGCAAATCAAAAAATATAAAGTTGGAAATAAGGTGGCTCTTCTGATTTAAAATATGAATGTTGTGGAACAAATCTAGGAAACACAGGATAAAATCAACAGATTTGGAAATATTAAGGCTACTGTCGATACTTATAGTCGACATTAGAAACCACTTTTTTCCCTTCAAAGGTTATTAATATCACATATTCCGATCTCTGTCATCAAACTACCCCTTGCGTGGTCTGTCTAAGCTTCTTTTCCCTATTATTTTGTAATTTGTTATCCTTTTTGGTAATCTATCATCTGCAACTCTGTCGATGTGATCTTTCCAGTTTACTTTACTTTCATCAATCTTGTCGTTAATTGGGAAAATATTAAACTCTTATATTAGTGTTTCATCTCTTAGTTTACCAGCTTTAGTGAACCCTCTTACATATCTCATAAATTTCATTTCTGGAGACTGCATACGTCGCCTCCCTTTTTTCTTATTGTCCACGATTTGGACTCATGTAATAATAGTAGGCACAGCCATAATCTTACAGCATTTAATCTGTGTTTTGTTTCTAATTTTTCTTACCAAAGTTCTTCGAATTTTTCCACAATTGGTTTAAAATATATTCACTTCCATCTCAATTATTTGTCGAAATTAAAACTAATATTACATCCTAAATAATTTAAGTGACACATTCCAATTCCTATTAATTCAAAGTCAAAATATGCAGCACAAAATAGATAAATAATTGCTTCACGTATTGAGAGAATGAGAAAAGGGGATAAGGTGCTAACGAGCGGGGTCTACTTTTTAACTAAGAGTCGCTAGTCTTGTTGCGTACATCCTTTTAGACAGAAGAGGTCTATAACAGGAAGTAGAAGGAAATAAAACTGCATTGTGAACAGTAAGCATTGGGACTTCCTTATAGAACTGAATTATGGTTTCTGTGGTGCTAATATATATAGCTGACTTTTTTACACACTAATTGCGACGTGTTTCTTTTAGTTACAGGAATGTCTTTTTCCTCTTTTTCAGCGCAATTCCTTTACCATGGTTTTTCTACCCCTCAGAACTCCTTTCTGTATTACTTGGGGAACAAAATTACAACACATGTGATTTAGACATGTAAGTCCGGTTCTATGACCTTTATTATTTCGGTAACGCCTCGTTAAACATGTGATACATAACGCAATTTTGCATTTCATCAAGCATCGTTATCGCTAATGCATGTGTGTAATAATCGTTAATTTATTAGCTCGTATATACCTATACGATTGTAGCTAGTCAGCAACATGGCGATAAGCTTCATGCTTGGAATATATATTTGTATTTCTGATGAATGATGCATATACAATATGCTTTAGTGTACATAATAGTGCAGATTATGTGCTTTAGTGCGCCTAGTACAAGATATTGAATTACTAAGGTATCATGTCTGCAAGTAGGGACGCTAATTTGGAACTGCATAATGGTAAGAGCAAAAATTACGAGCGATTTTAAAATTGTAGATTTTTGCTCTATTTTCAAAATCATGTTTGAACTACAGTGTGACTATCCCTTCTATGTGGAGAATTGAAATAGAATGTGCACTCAGCACTTCCTCCTCCTACAACGCATTTGCGCATTGCCGTGTATTTAAATCAGGGTTTTTTACGTCGCATACCGATGACTCTGCAAGACATTTAATGCCTCTTCTAGGAAGTCATACACTTTTTGTTGAAAACTTATTTGTTTTGTGCGCTAATAAATCACCATAAATTATCCACAGCATTGACACCTCTGGTCTAAATCATGTTTTCTATAGAGACGTGCACTGAATATAAAGAAGAAACCAATTCCAAGCCTACCTGGGAAGCCACGTGTATGTAACGTTTTGAATCTTTTGGCACGGACGTATTGATTGTAAGGTATGAGATGTTGGACCGCATTGTGAGATAATATCAGAATTATTATTCCATCTACTTCAGCTAATGAGTAATGTCAATTCTTTGCAGTGACATGGACTTTAAATGTACTAATATGTATTGTTATTCACATTAGCTTTATTGTGTTCGCCAGATAAAATGTGACATGTTACTGTTAGATTTAATGTAGTCGGTTATTTAATGAACCAGAACCGGTGTTTTTCAATAAGTTAACGCTTTGCACTTTTATTCAAGAAATGCATGTACTAAAGCTTATAAAATAGATTCAAAAGACTTTTCTGCTTAAATCGTAGACCATTTATGGGCACTCGATACTGAATGTTTAACAAAATTAGAAAAAGTAACATTTTAAAATTTGTCAAATAAAAATCCTCAAATGGAAGAATCAGGAGCCGATTAGAATTTTTCCCCTTTGGTGAAGAACATGTCCAGACGCGACATTGAAGTGACCCTGCACAGGTGTGTGCAAGTAGCACGTGAATGTTAAAACTATTTCTCAAAATCTATTTTCTTACGTTTTTGTCACTTTAAATTCCTCCTCATTATGCAATTGTTTATTTCATTTGAAGTTTTCAATACACGTTCTTTGAAGATTCTATATATCAAGCATACATTTTTTTATTTACTGTTTTAATAGTTTGTTATTGATTTTTAGGAAACCAGAAGTATTAAAAGTGTTCAGTACTTCTTTATTTTTGTAATAATAAGTAAAATTAAAGTTTTAACGTTAAAAAAATTTCATCTTTAATTGTAAAGGACTAATTGGAAAAGTATATGCAGTATTTAAATGCTTAAAATTTTCATATTTTCATCATTTAAAATATGACTCGATTTTCATTTTATGAAAATTATTTTTTATATGAAATTTAGTTTTTCAAAATTATGTTGAACAAATATGTGAGAAACAATTTAAACTAAATTCGTTTAATTTGTAGAAATGTAAAACCTTAGTATCTAGTAGCCTCATGTTTTTATATGCCCTCTTTCAGTTTCATGTTTTAAAATTATGTTTTAAATACAATGTATAATCAAAAATATATTGAATAGTTATGTATTTGTGGACATTAACAAGGTTCCTGCGCAATTGTGATTCCTACCCTTTAAACAGTAAGTTTTCCACAAAAGAACCTTTTTTACATTTTATGCAAACAAAGGCGAGAGGGTAGGAGTTCCACAAGGTATTGAAATAAACAAAAGCATTTTTATGGCATAAAACAGGTGATACTGTGCATTTCACAAGGACTCATAATTCACAATGGCGATTTCACAGGAGCTGCTAACATTCTCTTACGTTTAAAAGAACATTATTTTCACACAAAACACTTAAATTCCATAAGCCAAACTAGAATTTTACTTATGATGAAGGACTATATTCTAACTGGATTATGTAATTTAACCTTAAATAATAGACGAATTGCCTTTAGTTTCACAACCTCAATGTAACTAAAGCTGATGGCTGCAACTCCTGGTTGCCTACAGCAGTTAGTAAATACTGCTCAGCCCACCCTCCCAGTTGCGTTGCTTTCATCGGGGCTGTCAGCTATTTGCGATCTGCCTTAACTTTTCTTTACCTCTTTATCCAACAACTCAGCGAGTTAGTAGCTTTCTTGAGAGATCTTCCAGTTATATTTGCATCGTCCGCTACCAGGAAGGACTAATTTAAGTACCACAATTGACTTGGAAGAAGAATTGTTGGAGAACCAAATTACTCTAAAAAGGGCAAGATTACCGAATAGTTGCAGACATATATGTGCAACATATAATAGAAAACGATGACCACATAAAATAAATTGTGAGACTGAAGTTTCAGGTAAACCTGCTTAGAAGCAGAACAATTTTATAATGAGTGTAATTTCCTATGATTAGAAATATTTACAGCTAAATTAGTAACTGATGGGCATTTTATAGAAGAGGGATGAATTTAAATACTCTTTCGGATTTAAGCGAGTATACGCAATAAAAGTGAAATATGTTTAGGCATTTCTACAGCACAATACATTTGTCATTAAAACACGCAGTAAGTTTACAAAAATTATTAAAATTATACCAGGTACTTGACATCAGATCAACTAAGACAAACCGATCCCACAAAAATTAAATTTATAAGATTTATCGTTGGAAGATTATTATTATGTTACAGAAAGTACTATTAAAAGTATAGACTAAGTTGAAGAAACTGTGTACAACATTACCAAACATTAAAATTGCTAATGATTTTTTTTCGTATAACCCAACAGGAAAAGGAAATGTTGACCGCCCATGGGCCGTTAACACAAGAAGCTCATGAGTAGCTGTGGGCTTCAAACAGGGATATAACTGACACTCTGAAACCACTATAGTATTGAGGTTGAGCATTAGTTATGTTCTTATTTCTTCACAATAGGAAGCTCTGTGGCGATACTTGTAAAATTTTGCTGAACATCTCATTGCTGGAGTCTCCACTAATTAGTATGCACCCTAATGATTTGAATACATAAAAATCGTGTTTCAGAATGTGAAAGTGAAGGCAATAGTTCTTCAGATCGGTACTAAAGCGCCACCGGTTCGTTTCGTCTACCTTCCTCAATAATAAACCAGGAAACATTTGCTATAAGAGGCTTTTTCTGTTAAAAAATAAGAATTTCTCTATGCACTTACCAGGCGACTTTTGTTCCAGTTAGACAGCACATTTCAAACTACAGAGAGTTCCAAAAGTCTGTATACATAAGGAAATGTGAAATTTTTCCTTTTGTTGATACGGGAACACCGCAAAATAATACTTCTGAGTTCAATAGGTAGCAGCAGGCTTGGGACAGACATGACCATGAGGAGAGAATCACTGATGATGCTATTGCTAAGCTAACACACAATTGAAGAATCTGCAGGTGTCGATGAGCACACAATACTAACAACGACAGTACTTAAATAATTTGTAAAAAGTACAAAGAAAAGTATATTATGTTAGTCATGAGACTGGCGAAGTAAAGGCAGCACACATCGCATACTCACTATAAACAAACGTCACCTATTCAATATTCAGTTGCTGCAGAAATTGAGTGACAACGATTTCTATTGTGGTGCTGACTTGCTGAATCATTACAGGGATATAAAGAGGTTGACTTTGTAAAATATATTATACTCATTGATAGGGCCAGTTGTTACATAGACGGAGAAATTAACAAGCAGAATATGTGTCATAGAGTTGGACAAACCTTCATTTGACTGATATCATCATATTGCAAGGAGCTGGAAAGATGATGCTGTGATGTGTTTTGTGAGCAGGGTGATTATCCCTATGTTCAATTAAGACAATTTGGATATTAACATATACTTGAAAAAGTTGGAGAACACAATAATACCTTTGGTGCTGAACGGAGATGGGGAAACTCACAACGCCTGCGCATTATGCGCTAAATGTACGTTGTTGGCAAGATGCACAGTTTCAAAATAATTTGATAAAAAACGAGGAGCATTTACATTTGATGTTCATTTTCTACCAGACGAAAATCGATAACATACCTAATGCTTGCATTATTGATGTGACGCCAGATATTTTGAGAGTTTCTCATCAAAACTGGCGCAAACGCGTTATTTGTGTCTATACCCTAATGACCGATGTATTGAGAAGAGTATTTAACACTGTACGTAACACTAACACAAGGGTGAAATCGTATTCCCTATGTATCAAAACGTTTCGTACACCATACGCACAGCTTAGCCTTTTATTTCATGAATATGCATCCGTGCCTAAAATGTGGAATACATGTAAGCTTTATGCAATAATTGGTTATGACCATACATAATTAAGAGCATTAAAACTGGCACGAAAGGTGAAGTTTAACTGTTACTCAATTTTATACCCCCATCCTTCATATAGCGTTTTAGCGTTTGCAGACAACACTCACCGGATCATGTTTACCTGGTCTGATCTTCACATTCTTTGTGTTGAAATATGGTTTGAATATATATAACTTAAAGCCAACTGCTTAATAATTTTTATGCCCAGTTATGACTAATTCTACAAGTGTTTTCCCTTTTAACAAATACCTACTGCTGTCTTGTGTTATACCTGTCTCCATATACAACTAGGGGTAACATATGTGCTAGTAAAATTAACTTCAGCACCTTCATCACTAAGCTGTTCAATAAAGACTAACGATCTCCATGTTTATCCTTGTAAGCTAGTTTACGTGTTCTTGCCAGCTAAGAATGTAATCGCGATAAAGCTGTGGATACTTGCAGCTATTTAACTGCGGAACTCTCCGTATCTCCCACCTTATATCTGAGCTGTTAATCAGCACGCGATTTACAGAAGGTTACAGTGCTGTATTTTGGCATTCTTGTCCTGGTTGCTACATCTGCTTTGCATTTAAGTACAGAGAACATTGAAATGTGATACTGTTCGTACAGACAAATGATAAGAGTTATGATTCGTATTTTGCCGCCAAGTTTAACCTGGCCAACTTGTAATCTGGCATAGAAAACACGCCTTTAGAAGCTATGGGGAATTTAAATAGTGTCACTGGAGCTATGATGAATGCGGACAGTTGAAAGGAGGGAAGGAAGAAAGAAGCATGCACAGCCCTATTTTGCAGGTACCATGAAACTGGCTAGAGAAACGTGAATGCTTAGGTTATGCTCCGTTGTATTTCTCTAGGTGTACCGGTATCATTGATCGTAACTATGCCCCGGGCATTCACACACTAAAATCGACTTTTTAAGATATATTTTCCCTTGAATCACAGCGACTTCTCGGTTTATGCCTGTTCTGCAGGTTCATTACTTATCGGATAAGCCTGCGTATAATGTAACTGTATAAACATTGAAGCGTGTCTTAACCAGAGGGTGAATATTTATAAAGCTAAGAACGAAACGGCCTAACGGTATTATTATACATTAAACTTTTACCAATGGATGTTTTACGAGATGATGTTATGAGCCTTATAATGGCTAACTCTAGTTAGCCGCCTTACTACAAGATTTGTTTTCAGAGTGAACTACTGTAGAATAATTGCCCTTTAAGTGACTAAGAACTTCATAAACTCTTTGCTTTTTACCCTAAATGGGTATTCTCAATATTTATGTTCCCTGGAAAAAGGGAATCGCGGTGTTTTAGCCCCGGAAATGAGTTACTTGATGGTCCGCGGGAGTTTTTTGATTGTTCCGACCACCCTCCCCCATAGCTGGTAGGATTTCTATCCGTCCCGAGAGACGAATCAGATAAGTGCCGCTAAGTTCCCAAGACAGAGAAATAGAGAAATTAATATAATAGAAATTAATTTAAAGTATATTATTTAAATAGAAAAAACCTCTATATATCTAACTAGTAAAAGACTGTAAATGCAATAAAAATTCTAAGAATACTAATCGGTAGGAAGATGAACCATTGGACACTGAGAGAGAGAAAGCATTTAACCATTACATGAAATAAGGTACCTGAAGTGTGAAGGTTGATTATATGACTTCACATGTGCAAATGACGCATCGAAAGTGTTGTAGGACAGAGACAATATGCATAACTCCGTGTGCTTTTCTGGTGTTCAAATTGTGGCAGTGGGTTATTACAAACTCCTCAGGAATATACTTCACCTTTCTACTGTTTATGTCCTAGCCAAAGTACACTCGTGTGCAAAAAAAAAAGTTCCATATAATGAGCTGTATTTTAAGTTTATAAGAGATTAGTAAGGCAGCTCCTCCAATTCATGGCTCCGCCCCCACACCTTACCTAGTTCTAGCAAGCCAAGTTGATTGGGGGCTTCAGCATAGCCTTTTCTCGCGATGGCGGATGTGCACCAGAGGCTAGGATCCAAGGTAGTTTTAGATTCGTTGTAAAAATATAATCAATTCAGTTTTATTAATTTTTCTTCTATAGGCTGGAAAGGTAAAAGCATAATGAAGAAGTATGTAAGCTGATATTGGGGTATGTTATCTCAACAGCTGGCTTGTTTTTTACCGGGAAAATTTGAGTCGCATGGAGAATTTCTTGAGGTACTGTCATATCAACATCGTAGCTCAGACGGCGGAGCAGCAGTACGTGAGACTCAAGGTCATGGTTCGAACCCCCAATATGACATTAAATTTTTTTATTCTGGTTCTAACTCTCCATAGTTAATTCGCAGTTATTATTATCTTAAATAAGTGTTAGCAGAGTTTTGCAAGAAAGGGAATATAAAGAAGCTTACCAACCCTTTTCAAGTAATGCTATGCTTTGCGACATTTTTTGAACGCGTTTTTGCTCTACATGGTTCGTTTCATATAACTCAGTTCCTTACCGTGCTTGTTTGTAATATATTATAATTCAAAATCATTATGCGTATTTCTATTCCTGCTTTGCAAACAATTTTTACTAGAAGGTAATAATAATAATAATAATAATAATAATAATAATAATAATAATAATAATAATAATAATAAAAATAATTACCGCATAATGCCCTAACCTATTAAACGAGTTCTTCAAAGTAAAATACTTTTTATCCCTCTTGAAAACTTCGTTTATTGAACTTGTTTTTCACATATCCTATAGTTTTGCTTTGTATCACGTTGTGAAATGTTTTGATGCACTTTGTGACATGAAGACTACATTATACATATATAATTAAACACGCCACCTGGTTTGCGTGTCCAGTAACCCCACTCGTGGTGTTTCTTCCAGCAGTTTGACGCTGTTCTTGGAGACTACTTAGCTCCGCAGCCCTCACCGCTCTATAACCTTACTCATTTAGGGCAATAATTTTCGGTTTTTTGTCCATATCCTTTGTTTCTTTCAAATGACGTGTATAATAAAGAGGACATTGTTCACAAGGCAATTTCACTCAATCACTGCATACAATGTTTATCTTACTTCCTCCCCCGGCTTCCTTCGCTCCTGAGCCTGAAATCGACTTCTGCCCATTGCTTAGGGTTTGAGAGCCAGACTTTTGGTAACAAACCTATAACAGACAGACAGATCTGGTGCGTGGTGAGTGCCCTCTACCACTCAGGTAAAATGCTTGCATTTCTCACCCCTTTCACTACTCACTTTGTTCAAACTAAGAGATTAGCACAACCGTGTAGGTGTGGAACACAGCTGATAAGGGGATTCTTCAAACATTAAATAAATAACAACGCTGTAGGAAACCAAAAGCATTGGCACATTGTTTTGCATGGACTGTACACGCTGTACTAACAGTAGCAGCAGCAGCCTGTGGGGACTATGCAAGAACCCGGCCAGACTTCAGTAATAACAGCAAGGCGGGACAAGGGTCCACAGCAAGAGTGAAGACTTTAACATACTGGATAGCCTAGGGTTGTCATTAAAGGAGACACGAGGGGACCCATTCCCCTATTTTGTTCTTCGGTTTGCCTAACGTCCAAGGAGCTTCTATTCTATTCTATTATCACTGTGGTGTTGTATAGTCCGACAACCCCCAACACACGAAGTTGGAGAGATAAAGGAGGAGAATGACACAAGCTGTCAGGAAATCGCATGCCTAGGATAGTCGATGACATAAATTGAAGCATGATAAGGAATGACTAAGCAAGGTACCAAAATAAATGTGGTTCCATTGCCGACGTGTTTCTACTTTTACTTTCACTATATATACATAATCCACAAAGTGAATGCATTACTGAAGTTTAGGCGATATCGCGGAGAAATAGTTTTTAAACAACGTCATCAGAAACTACCATAGTTTATAATTTAAATATATTATCTACTCGTAGTTTATAATTTAAAAACAGATGTGCGTTTTAATATTGCTACAGTCGCATATGTATGCAGAAAAAAAAAACAAAAACAAAAACGCGAAACCCTTTTATTAGGAAACATAATTGTTCAATTGTTTAGAATTATTTACGTTCTGCTGTTTTCTTAGTAAGTTCTTCCTGCATGTGACTAACAATTGTCTACATAAAAGCGAATGAGAGCCCTGAGTTCGACAATCTAACGACTGACGGGATGAGAGGAGTGGTTGAGTTGTGCTCCTGGGTTGAAGCCACAATGACTAGAGAAGCAGCAGATGAAATTGAGGTATACCCAACTGCCTAATTAAGTTTTGACTATTATTTCAGCCTCCTATATCCTACAAACAAATATGTAATGAAACCATTTCTATAAATACTCATCTCGATTGATATGAAGTAGAACAATAAACTTTCTTAAGAATAATTTGCAGATTAGCGTAAAATTAGACAGCAGTAGCTACAGAAGTTCATGTGAATGTATACCGTGAGCTTTTCTGTCTATTTATTTACTTTTCTTTGCGGTGCCCATTTTAGTGCAACTAAGTTTAGTGAAAATGTCATCAGTGATGTCACATTAGTTTGTAAATCTTAAAGTTTTTCTTTTTAACAGCAGTTTCACATATGTAAAACAAGTATTCATATCTTATGTATTCTGTATGTGTGATTGTTTTTCAAAACGGTACTTTATATCCATACCGTAGTAATAAAACTCATTTTGAACATAAGTTTTGAATATCAGAGCACAGCGAGAAGGGAATACCTAACTCTGTTAGTTTACCTACGGCATATTTACATTTGTTAATGTCTGCTTGTTCAGATATATACATATGCATTGTGCTTCAGGCAACTTTCTGAATACGTTTATTAACTCTCCACTCTCGCCATACAAACCCTTTTGTACTTTAATAACGATCATTGGGAGCTTCAACAGAGAGATCAGCTTCCGGGGATTCTTCAATCAAAATATTGAGCACGAGGCAGTTAAGTACATGTGTTATCCTGAACTGCATAATTTAGTGAACTTTGAACTTGGACAAACGCTTCGCCAGTGCTAACGGCATTGCTGTTATTAATACAAGAGTAGAAGCGCGTTACTCGGGTATTGTATTTCACATAGAGACTTTACATGCGTAGGGAATCGCGTGGCGTGTAAGAAGATTACTTCAGGCAGAGGAGATTTCCAGGCATTAAAATTCAGCACGGGAACCAATTCGCAGATTAGTAAATACATTTCGCAAAACAGGAAGTTTTCAGAATAAGAAGGCTAGAAAGCAATGCAATATGCTCGCAGAAAAACCTCAAAGGAGTAGCTCCAAAGTGTTGCTGATGCAGCACAACCGAAACGAAGTGAAAGTTACGGCATAGTTTAAAACCACAGCTGTATTTTGTTAGGTATATCAGATCAAGGTATTATACGGTATAATACGTGGTATCATTGGTCAAATTAGTTGGATTGGAGGCAGTAATGTTTGTAAGGAATATGAAGATTTTTGTTTCGAAAATATTAGTTTCGTATGGCAATAGTAGTACAGCTTTATCATACACACAATCCAAAGAAATATAAATTAAATATTATTTGTTACTAAATTAAATATGAGTTGCAATATTAATAAAACAATATAACGATAAAATGACTATTGCAGTACATTTAATGCCAGTAACTCGGATTATATTTTAGTAAAAAATAACTGCACTCATTCTTGCAAAATCAAACAAAATTAACATTAATACTCTTTCACAATAGATTCCACAAAAACCCAGAAACCAAAGTTAAGAGTGTTTGATGCACAATTATCAAGAGTTGGAGCAATTTCAAAGATTAATCGTTCTCTTAATCAGACGACAATTGCAGTCGTTGATTGTCAGCTGGTTTTGGTACATCTTCATGTTCATTCTTGTATCATAAATTCCTTTGTACTGAAACTAGCTTTTCGGTTGTTGCCGGTAAAAGTCTGTTCCTGGTTTTTGTGTGGATTTGTCCATGAATAGACCAGTTGCGGCTGATAATGTTGGTACATTCCAAACTTTAGATTCCAGCGAACTTATCGGTTGTTTGTCACAAAATCTTCTGCACCAGGAAGAAAATGAGACATTTCACGAAGTGACTCATTAAACGCTGACATCACTAGTTTTAAACTCACCTAAGTTAGCCAGGATTATTCCCATCATGGGCCAGCAAATTGCACAATTTGCCTGATGGTTATGCGGTGGCAAAGGTAGCGTTCTTTATACAAGGATTAATGTTGTATTATACCATGCTTTTAATATTATACGGTGTTTTACTATTCTAATCAGGACAGTGGCTGATATAATCGTAAATTGAGCTTTATTCCAAGCCACTTTTGTATTTTATATTTTCAAGAAAATATCTTTAATAACACTGCCTGTACAATTGAATACAAGAATAACTGAGCTTGAAACTTTTGATAAGATTATATGAAAGGAACAGTGACCAACGTACATCGAAATAAGTATAAGGTAAGCGAGTTTATGAAAGCTATACTGAAAATGAAGTAACTTCTGTTAATTACAGTGAAATATTGAAGTGCACCTGTGCTTGTATTTTTAGAGATACTCCATATTATACTGTTTTTAGCGATGAACACAGTACATACCTTAAACCGGTGTCAAACGACCTGAGCTGCTCGCCAAATTATCCACATGGTTTTAATTCTCGCTAAACAGCATGTTCACAAGAAATGTATGTAGCGGTGTATGATACTCACATGCTACATTTCTCCCGGCAACCATAGGTTAACAATGCCGAGAAAGGAAGAAATTTTATTTTGCTTACCTGCAACTTGCGTCAAAGTACAGAGTCGACTCAGTACTTCACGTAAAGGATGGTGGACACTTACTGAATTTCGTTACCTTTTTATATTTCGTACTAAACGTTTAAGCGTTCTGATTGTTTTTATATATTAAATAAAATTAGTGTGAGCTGGGCTCATATTGGACGGAATTAGGATCTGCGATTTATTATTCTCAATTCTTTTGGAGCATTAAGCTTGTGTTTTGATCAATGGAAGCATTGGTAAGCTAGGGGTCAGTCCGAGAGAGTGATATGAAGCGTCACATACCTGGATGAATCTGACTACTTATTGGACACGATGAGAGTTGTAGGGTGACGGAGGATCCCCGCTGCTTATAATATTACCTTTTATTTTTACTAAAAGACATATTTATGGGTTTATCAACCTAAACAGATCGCGTTGCAGAGAAGGAAGAGCAAGTTATTTTAAATACAGAGAAAGTAGTGGATCAACAAAATAAATTCTAAACGTCTGATGTTACATTCACATGACTTTCTCTACTCTCTATCGTTCATTATTGGGTATACAAATTATTCTTACGAAATATTATTTTTCTATCTACTTCATTGTAATCGAGATAAACCTTTGCAGAAATAGCGACATTACACATTTCGTTATGGATACAAAGAGAACAGCGATAGCCAAATGTTTAATGACTGGACGCTATATGCTGGCCTTAATGTTAGTAGGGGGGAAATGAGAGAGCTGGCCCAGTTAATTTATGCATGGCTATTCATATGCAAATGAGCTCCCCCACCTCATCTCCCCCCACCTCCTCTCCCCTCACCCCCGGCTCCTTGGTATGAGAGAGCTGGCCCAGTTAATTTATGCATGGCTATTCATATGCAAATGAGCTCCCCCACCTCCTCCCTCCCCCAACCCCACCCCCCGCTGTGCCTTGGTAGTTTTAGTTGCAGCTGCGGTCGTAAATCTTGTTGAGCACAATGGAAGCTTGACAGTTAAGTAATTAAGGCTGTCAATCAACTGTCAAAACGAACAAAGGGGTCATAAATTTAAGGTTCTGTAACAAAGGCGAGATGTTTTTCCTACCCATTTTACATCCGGCCACTTCTGCACCTGGTCAGTTACCCACCCCCACTTCCATTGTGTGTCGAACACGTGGCATACTCGTTCCACTAGCTTTTAACAAAAGAACAATGCTTAACCTTCAGCTGTCAAAATGAACAAAGCCCATGATGAATTAGGGTTGTAACAAAGCCTGACCCTTTCCATTGTGTAAGAGATTCTATTGTGTGTGCCTTTCTATTGTCCTTGGCAAGCATTCTTTAGAAAGACCACCTGCAGCGTTCCCATCCCAATAACAAAGCCTGACCCTTTCCATTGTGTAAGAGATTCTATTGTCCTTGGCAAGGCTAGTTTAGAAAGACACCTGCAGCGTTCCCATTGTTTGGCCACCTGCTAGTTTAACAAAAGAATTCGAGGGTTGCTTTATACTCGTCCTGTCCTTGTTTGTGTGAAAGAGAGAGAAACTTGTTTACCAACTCTGCGTGACGTCATACATTAGAAAGACACCTGCTCCATAACAAAGCCTGACCCTTTCCATTGTGTAAGAGATTCTATTGTGTGTGCCTTTCTATTGTTCTGTGCAAGGCTAGTTTAGAAAGACACCTGCAGCGTTCCCATTGTTTGGCCACCTGCTAGTTTAACAAAAGAATTCGAGGGCTGCTTTATACTCGTCCTCTCCTTGTTTGTGTGAAAGAGTGAGAAACTTGTTTACCAACTCTGCGTGACGTCATAGTCGGCCATCATGATTTTGCCTGAGGGAGTTCTCTCCAATGTTTTACGACCTCCTACGAATATACCCGAGCATAGTTAACAAGCATTCTCTTTCAGCCAACGACTCCGAAAAGCATCTAATATACATTTCATTACGTGCATTAAACCTCTGAGTGATATCCATAGATCGGTGTTCGATTCTTACTGTAATCAAAAGTTTATTGCTAATGAGAAATTAATGATTGATATTATTATATCATTACCCTAATTAATAAAAAGGTGTTCAGAGAATTCTAGCTCGAGTCTTACCAAGTGAAACTCTAACGCGTAATAACTATTAAACTATGCAAGGTCAGATTAAAAAAATGTATTTATCAATTATAATTTAATTTTTTATATATCATTACCCTAATTAATGAAAGGGTGTTCAGAGGGTTCTAGTTCGAATCTTACCCAACGAAACTCTAATGCTTAATAAATATTAAACTATGCAAGGTCAGATTAAAATGCATTTAACAAATTTAATTTTTATATATCATTACAATAATTAATAAAAGGGTGTTCAGAGGGTTCTAGATCGAATCTCTAATGCTTAATAATATATTAAACTATGTGAGTATTGCGCGGCCAGATTAAAACGTGTTTAACGAATATAATTTAATTAATGAAACGGTGTTCAGGGGGATCCTAGATCGAATCTGCGAAACTCTAATGCTTAATAAATATTAAACTATGCACGACCAGATTAAAATGTGTTTAACAAATATAATTTAATATACACGACATTACAATGTTTAACGATCTGTATTCTTAGGAACCCAGAAGCCCCTAGTTCGAACCTTACCCAGCGAAACGCTATAATAACTATTAAGTTATTGAAGCAGCGGGTGGTCGGATTAAAATTGCATTTAACAACTATAATTATTTATATTAAACCCTGATGCATACTTAGATATCCCGAAGCCTAGACAACATTCTTTCTTCTTCTCCTCTCTTTTTCTTTCTATCTATCTCTTTCTTTCTCCACGACTTGTACACATTCAGGCGTTCACATATACACGAGCGCTTGTACACACATCAGCAAACATACACTGGTGCACACACACTCACATACATACAATAGTACACACACACGCACATACACGCATTCACACAACTCATGCGTATACATACATACACCAGTGCTCTTACACACATACATATACATGGACACACACACACATGCACACACATACACCAGTGCACACACGCATACACGCACATGTAAGTACACACACGCACACACGCAAGCACATACACACACGCATATACATACACCAGCACATACACACACATGCACATACATACAACAGTACACACACACATACATACACCAGTACACACACGCATTCACGCACCTCATGCGTATACATACATACACCAGTGCTCTTACACTCACGCATACATATACATGGACACACACACACGTGCAAGCACATAGGCCTGTTCACTTACACCCAACAGCAGCAACCCACACACGCACACACCAACTCACGCGCATGTCCTGAATGAAAAGAGACAAAATGATGCAATAAAAACTAATTATAGCTCGGGATGCAAGGCTCCATTTACGATTGCTCGAAATCGGTCTTCTAATAACTCCAAAACTAATTAAAATAAAGACAGTAAATAAACTTTATTACTTTTATGCCATTAGCTCGTTTCTTGTGCATGTATATTAGAGTCCGGGTGTCATGGGTTCGATCCTTAACTTTAAATCTCAATTATCTCAGAAACTACCAGGGATTAAGGTGCGGACCAAAGCACGATTTTTTAGTTCCTACGATGAACAATTAATGCTTTATATAATTTCCAATCAGTGTCCCTAGCTAGAATCCCGATCTTTCAGTGACTTCCTTAATTTTCCACTGTGTTCTAGAATATATCACTTAGATCAATGTTGCAACTGCATACAGGTCTTTTAAACACATCAAACTAATATTATAAATAATTTTGTTTCTGGCATTCTGAGTTCGAATACCGATTCAATGAAGTTTACTTATAAATTTAATAACAGAAAATAATTAAGACAAAGGTACCAAATAAACCTATTACGTTTATGTCATCAGATAATATCTTGCGGGCGTATATTAGGGTACCTGACGTCCAGGGTTCGATCCTTAAGTTTAAATCTCAATTATCGCAGAAACTAGCAGAGATAGAGCTGTAGACGAAAGCATGTTTGATAGCTCATACAATGAACAATTAATGCTGTATATAATTTTCAATCAGTTGCCCCTAGTTCGAACCCCGATCTTTCAATGACTTCACTGATTTTCCTCTGTACTCTAGAATACATCACTTAGATTGATGCTTTAACTGCATGCAGCTGTGTGAGAGAGAGCGAGAGAGGGAGAGAGAGAGAGCGAGAGAGGGAGAGGAAGTGAAACAAGCAGGGATAGAAGTGCTGAGGGCCTCTGCGCATGCGTAGCAAGAGATGATGCCATTGGCTGCAATAATCACGTGACGTGTAAGCATCACAGCCATGATGACGTGCAGGCATCGCCTGGAGGGGGTTTAGATCCCTATATAAACAGACATCTGTCCCATGTTAGAACTGTTGTGTACTTATTAGCTTTACATTCAAGTTTTAAAGAGCTTTAAAAGCAACGTGAGCTACAGGCCGTCTACACATTCAGCACATATCAAAACGGGGCAATGCAAGGTGAGTTTTAAATAACTATACAAAATCACTGTTGGCTTTTACAATACATTTAATTTTATTTAAACGTTACAGTACATGAAAGACGATTCGTTACAAAGAGCATCATATTTTCTAATCTGTGCTTTACATTCACATGATATTCTCAACACACATTCTTCTGTAACATTTATATGATTTTCTCTACATCTTCTTTGTAAACATTCATACGATTTTCCCCTCATTCTTTGTTTCACTATACACTCACATGATTTCCTCTACTCATTCTTTATTCCACCTACAGGTTCATGCTGTTAACATTCACATGGCTTTCTCTTCACATTCTTTGCTTCCATTAACATTCACATGATTTTCGCCACACCTTCTTCTTACATAAACATTCATACGACTTTACCCTCATTCTTTGTTTCACTATACATTCGCACACGATTTCCTCTACTCATTCTTTGGTTCTCTGCTGGCTCATCTTCAATGAACATTCACATGATTTTCTGTACTTATTCTTTATTTCTCTACACCTTCATAGGCTTACAAAACATGCACACCCTAGTTCTAATATAAAGAAGTGTATAACTCGTTCTTCAACTTGAATAATGTAGTGAAAATAATAATTCATGGCAATGTCTGTTACAGATTGTTTAGCTGATAGACTTAACAAGATGGTGGAAGAGCGCAGTTTCCTACCGACTCGTCGAGTTCAAGATCTCGAAATAGGTCTTAACTATGAGATAAAGTCCTTAAAGAGAGTTCAAACAAGATATGGTACCAGGATCGTATCTTCGCTGGAGGATTGTCAAGTGTTCTTGCCAGAGCGCTATAATTCGTTAACCGATCAAGAGATTGCAGAAATACCTGGGAGCGTATACCTACAGTATAATGGCATGGCAGAGACGGGGAAATTTAAGACATGTAAATTGTCTTTTTTACATGCAAAGAAGGTGCGTAGAAGTGTCAAACTTAAGTATTGAATGTTCTCCCATTTCACAATGAAAAATTCATAAATAAAACAACTGACTCATTGATATTACATATAAAGATACAAAAGATGCATATTATAGAATTTTATAAAAAATTAACGAAATTACAATATCACATGCTTTGAGTTTAATTATATCTAGCGCATTGAAATAACTCTAAATATCCGAATGTTTATACAAATCATTGTGCTTTTTTTACATGTGCCATATGCTTCATTTTACATGTATCATAACAAAAAATGTAATTCTTTCCAGGTTGCCTTTACTTGACCAAGATAGTTTTCTAAGACTTTCATTGTGCAATGTTTCAGGGTGTGCAATAAGAGGAAGAAGAAGAAGAAGAGGAATAGCCTGCTGGCATGCAAAGGATGCTGACGCTATGGGAGGGTAGAATACCTACAAGAAACATTTCGGCAAGAAACGGGTGCTGAGACATCTACATCACCGAAACACATTAAGACAGGATCCTTATATAACATTACAGGGTATACAATGAAAAACTACGGTCAATTTTGTATACAATTCAATGCATGGCTGAGAGCTCGAACTAGTCTCCCTATATTCACTGAAATTAAGCATTGTGAGCAATAATTTAAGTGACTGTGCAAATACTTTAAGTAATGGTGAAATTTGTATCCTAAAAGACTTGAGCCCTGTATACATTAACAGCATTAAGGCTGTTTGCCACGCTGGAATACAAATTATGAAAATAAAAAGACTTTCATTTAAATAATAAGGAAATTTGCATAACCTGCTGTTACAAGTGTAATGACATATACAGAAACAATGAGTCGGACGAGAAAGTGATGGAAATGTAAGATAAATAATAACAATAAAAGAATTAAGGTATGCTTTTACATAGTGTTTTTATTCATTAAAAATCCTTGTATTCCTAATGAAAAATAAATCATTACAATGATTAGTTTAAGTTATATCACAAAGATCAAAAAGAGAACCGTCTTTAGATGCATTACTCGATCTTAAGTCAGAGCACCAAAAATGACAAATCACGGCTTCTCCATTTTAGATGTGGTGTCACTATTCAGGTAAATTCATGTAACACAACAGGTTGAGTATGCAGATCTGTGGTCCTAAATGGGTGAAACAGAGTCTTATCCAGCTTAACAGTCTTGAGATCTCACCATCAGAAAGTCGAATCACAAGCCTTCTCCGCTCGCTGAGCACAGGTTTAACAACAGCATTCTCTTCACCCTGAGACGGTGTAATGTATATAAATGTTCAACTTGACAAGGGATTCTAAACTGGTTGTTAGAGTCCAGAACTGATGTATTATATGGTGAAAACACATGTTCCTCTTCTTAGCGATCTTGTCGTCGAATCTCGGTGTCGATAACATTGAAGATGCCCATGATTATAGGATTCTGAAGCCCAAAAACTGTAGGAACTGCTGATTGCGTGATGTTAACCTGATGGGCGTCAAGGGCAGAGCATGATGTGTGCGTCGAATCATTCCATTATTATATCCTCGACGTCGTTGACTTCTTCTAAAAACTATAGGCATTATGCTTATATCCTTGTTTCTAAAGGCAATGATATTGCTGTTAGGCTCCCCTGTTTGCTCTATGAAGCGGATGTTTATGAACAACAGGTAAAATTTGATTTGATGGTTCCTGTGAAATACGTTATCCAGCCGTAACAGATGGGAAAACTGGTAGATGGAGTGTCCACTTTTACTATAGAGGAAGGAGACTGATGCAATACTGCGCTAAATTCGTATGATGCTCAACTTAAATATATTCACTAGGAAATCAGATTCAGACAGCTGATTAGATGGAATAACTTTGTCACTGAAGGGTCGCAGAACGTTCCTATAGAACAATCACTGGAAAAAATCAAGAGTGAAAGGACATTTTAATGACATTTTTTTTATTATTATTATTATTATTATTATTATTATTATTATTATTATTATTATTATTATTATTATTATTCACTGATCTAATAAAGAAGACATTCGCATCCTAATATGAGGAATCTTTAAACGTCGGGCATACAAGCCAAGGTCTATGTTACTCAATGTTTTTTCCGGGACAAGTATAGTCCTCTGCCAGAGTTTTTTGAATTCCCTTTCAGGCTCTGTCTCCTCTTCGTTTCTGTGTTTCTTCCCTTATTCTTCTTCACTCGAAAACCTCTCCCTCTTGCTTCAATTTCTCTGTTACGTCTCATCATTTCAGCAAGTTGTTTATCTGCAGCTTTTTCGTATTTACAGCTGAGGCAATTTGGGCCGCACCTCCAGCAGCAGCGTCTAGAGCTGCAATAATTGGTATGAAAGGTAGAAATCCTGCTCGTTTCTTCTTCATGGTTACTGTACCTGGAGCTACCTTTCCCTTCATAATTGCTGTTACTAGTCACGCTGCCAACTTTTTCACCTAATGTAACATCAGATTGCACGCTTTTCCAAGTCGTTTCAGTCAGATCTTGGCAGCAATGTTTCTCGAAGCAGAGACCTTATGCTGAGCGTTGGCAATGCCGCTAAGATTACACGAATCGTCTAACGGAATGATTCCAGGGTCTCCTCTCTTTAATTTTTCTCTAGCTTTACCACAGTTCCTCAGTCTATGTAACCAGATAAATGTACTTCAATGATTGCAGGCTAGTGAGAGAGTTAATTAAACCGAAACCTCTTGCGAGCTTAACCACCTTAGCTGTCACGTTATACTAATCGATTTTTATTCAGGATAGTTCTTTTATACTTTCTCATTAACGTATATACATTAAGAGCGATTTATTTTACTTTAGCTGTCAAGCTAGAGAGGATGAAACAAGAATGCTCACAGCCAATTCATATGTTAGACTTTGAAAGCGACTTTAGATGTGAACTTAGTGGAAAACTGTTTCATGTCAACGTTATATACTTTCCCATCATGTAACCCATTCAGGGAAAAGGTAACCAGCAAAGGGAAAAATGTTACCAGCAAAGGGAAAAAAGGTGACCAGCACTGGGAAAAACGTGACCAGCAAAGGGATAAAGGTGACCAGCAAAGGGAAAAAGGTGACCAGCAAAAGGGAAAAAGGTGACCAGCAAAGGGAAAAAGGTGACCAGCAAAGGGAAAAAGGTGACCAGCAAAGGGAAAAAGGTGACCAGCAAAGGGAAAAAGGTGACCAGCAAAGGGAAAAAGGTGACCAGGAAAGGGAAAAAGGTGACCAGCAAAAGGGAAAAAGGTGACCAGCAAAAGGGAAAAAGGTGACCAGCAAAGGGAAAAAGGTGACCAGCAAAGGGAAAAAGGTGACCAGCAAAGGGAAAAAGGTGACCAGCAAAGGGAAAAAGGTGACCAGCAAAGGGAAAAAGGTGACCAGGAAAGGGAAAAAGGTGACCAGCAAAGGGAAAAAGGTGACCAGCAAAGGGAAAAAGGTGACCAGGAAAGGGAAAAAGGTGACCAGCAAAGGGAAAAAGGTGACCAGCAAAGGGAAAAAGGTGACCAGCAAAAGGGAAAAAGGTGACCAGCAAAGGGAAAAAGCTGACCAGCAAAGGGAAAAAGGTGACCAGCAAAGGGAAAAAGGTGACCAGCAAAGGGAAAAAGGTGACCAGCAAAGGGAAAAAGGTGACCAGCAAAGGGGAAAAGGTGACCAGCAAAAGCGAAAAAGGTGACCAGCAAAAGGGAAAAAGGTGACCAGCAAAGGGAAAAAGGTGACCAGCAAAGGGAAAAAGGTGACCAGCAAAGGGAAAAAGGTGACCAGCAAAAGGAAAAAGGTGACCAGGAAAGGGAAAAAGGTGACCAGGAAAGGGAAAAAGGTGACCAGGAAAGGGAAAAAGGTGACCAGGAAAGGGAAAAAGGTGACCAGGAAAGGGAAAAAGGTGACCAGGAAAGGGAAAGAGGTGACCAGGAAAGGGAAAAAGGTGACCAGCAAAGGGAAAAAGGTGACCAGCAAAAGGGAAAAAGGTGACCAGCAAAAGGGAAAAAGGTGACCAGCAAAAGGGAAAAAGGTGACCAGCAAAAGGGAAAAAGGTGACCAGCAAAGGGAAAAAGCTGACCAGCAAAGGGAAAAAGGTGACCAGCAAAGGGAAAAAGGTGACCAGCAAAGGGAAAAAGGTGACCAGCAAAGGGAAAAAGGTGACCAGCAAAGGGAAAAAGGTGACCAGGAAAGGGAAAAAGGTGACCAGGAAAGGGAAAAAGGTGACCAGGAAAGGGAAAAAGGTGACCAGGAAAGGGAAAAAGGTGACCAGGAAAGGGAAAAAGGTGACCAGGAAAGGGAAAAAGGTGACCAGCAAAGGGAAAAAGGTGACCAGCAAAGGGAAAAATGTGACCAGCAAAGGGAAAAATGTGACCAGCAAAGGGAAAAAGGTGACCAGCAAAGGGAAAAAGGTGACCAGCAAAGGGAAAAAGGTGACCAGCAAAGGGAAATAGGTGACCAGCAAAGGGAAAAACGTGACCAGGAAAGGGAAAAAGGTGCCCAGGAAAGGGAAAAAGGTGACCAGCAAAGGGAAAAACGTGACCAGCAAAGGGAAAAACGTGACCAGCAAAGGGAAAAACGTGACCAGCAAAGGGAAAAAGGTGACCAGGAAAGGGAAAAAGGTGACCAGCAAAGGGAAAAAGGTGACCAGCAAAGGGAAAAATGTGACCAGCAAAGGGAAAAAGGTGACCAGGAAAGGGAAAAAGGTGACCAGGAAAGGGAAAAAGGTGACCAGGAAAGGGAAAAAGGTGACCAGGAAAGGGAAAAAGGTGACCAGGAAAGGGAAAAAGGTGACCAGCAAAGGGAAAAAGGTGACCAGCAAAGGGAAAAAGGTGACCAGCAAAGGGAAAAAGGTGACCAGCAAAGGGAAAAAGGTGACCAGCAAAGGGAAAAAGGTGACCAGCAAAGGGAAAAAGGTGACCAGCAAATGGAAAAAGGTGACCAGCAAAGGGAAAAACGTGACCAGCAAAGGGAAAAAGGTGACCAGCAAAGGGAAAAAGGTGACAGGAAAGGGAAAAAGGTGACCAGCAAAGGGAAAAAGGTGACCAGCAAAGGGAAAAAGGTGACCAGCAAAAGGGAAAAAGGTGACCAGCAAAGGGAAAAAGGTGACCAGCAAAGGGAAAAAGGTGACCAGCAAAGGGAAAAAGGTGACCAGCAAAGGGAAAAAGGTGACCAGCAAAGGGAAAAAGGTGACCAGCAAAGGGAAAAAGGTGACCAGCAAATGGGAAAAAGGTGACCAGCAAAAGGGAAAAAGGTGACCAGCAAAGGGAAAAAGGTGACCAGCAAAGGGAAAAAGGTGACCAGCAAAGGGAAAAAGGTGACCAGCAAAGGGAAAAAGGTGACCAGGAAAGGGAAAAAGGTGACCAGCAAAGGGAAAAAGGTGACCAGCAAAGGGAAAAAGGTGACCAGCAAAAGGGAAAAAGGTGACCAGCAAAAGGCAAAAAGGTGACCAGCAAAGGGAAAAAGCTGACCAGCAAAGGGAAAAAGGTGACCAGCAAAGAGAAAAAGGTGATCAGCAAAGGGAAAAAGGTGACCAGCAAAGGGAAAAAGGTGACCAGCAAAGGGAAAAAGGTGACCAGGAAAGGGAAAAAGGTGACCAGGAAAGGGAAAAAGGTGACCAGCAAAGGGAAAAAGGTGACCAGCAAAGGGAAAAATGTGACCAGCAAAGGGAAAAAGGTGACCAGCAAAGGGAAAAAGGTGACCAGCAAAGGGAAAAAGGTGACCAGCAAAGGGAAAAAGGTGACCAGCAAAGGGAAAAAGGTGCCCAGGAAAGGGAAAAAGGTGACCAGCAAAGGGAAAAAGGTGACCAGCAAAGGGAAAAACGTGACCAGCAAAGGGAAAAACGTGACCAGCAAAGGGAAAAACGTGACCAGCAAAGGGAAAAAGGTGACCAGGAAAGGGAAAAAGGTGACCAGCAAAGGGAAAAAGGTGACCAGCAAATGAAAAGGGTGACCAGCAAAGGGAAAAAGGTGACCAGCAAAGGGAAAAAGGTGACCAGCAAAGGGAAAAAGGTGACCAGGAAAGGGAAAAAGGTGACCAGCAAAGGGAAAAAGGTGACCATGAAGGGAAAAAGGTGACCAGCAAAGGGAAAAAGGTGACCAGCAAAGGGAAAAAGGTGACCAGCAAAGGGAAAAAGGTGACCAGCAAAGGGAAAAAGGTGAACAGGAAAGGGAAAAATGTGATCAGCAAAGGGAAAAAGGTGACCAGCAAAGGGAAAAAGGTGACCAGCAATGGGAAAAACGTGACCAGCAAAGGGAAAAACGTGACCAGCAAAGGGAAAAACGTGACCAGCAAAGGGAAAAATGCGACCTGCAAAGGGAAAAAGTGACCAGTAAAGGGAAAAAATGTTACCAGCAAAGGGAAAAATGTGACCAGCAAAGGGAAAAATGTGACCAGCAAAGGGGAAAATGTGACCAGCAAAGGGAAAAAGGTGGCCAGCAAATGGAAAAAAAGGTGACCTGCAAAGGGAAAATGACCAGTATCTCCCTCAACTCTCGCATTCTCTGTGCTAACTATCAAGAAAACTTGTACTCTTACCTCTATGAATCCATTTCTAGCTACTTGAATCTGCTTGTGCTTAATGAGATAGTTATAATTAACGAAATTACAACTATTATTGCGAATGCTACAATATTTTGCTTAGTCTAATTCGGGCATGGCTGTTTATATGCATCAAAACCTGAGTATATATATAAATACATAAATGTTAAAAAATAGCTCAGTCTCGTGTTATCGTATACGAATTCAACATCTACAGTATACATTGACTAGTTTATATATACTGCTTGAGCATGAACACTCACAAAGACGGTCAATTACAGTCAATTTACGAGAATCTTGATTTTTCGTATGTTTCCCAAGGGGGGAGTAATCGCTTTGTTAAGTGCTGCATATGTAATAGAACTTTAAAGAACAGGACAATTTCAAGGCTTAAACAACATAGGAGAAGATGCTGTAAAGCAATGACCAGCTGTGCATTGACTACAACACCCAAACGAGATCCTGAAATCTTCTCAAGTCCCGAAGAGCTGGATTCAAGATGTACCGTACTTGGAACCAGTTCAAGCGACCCTGTAATAACGTCAAGAGCTACCACTGATGAACAAATGACAGCAGTTTCTTTGAATGAGCAAGCTCTGAATAAACACACCAATGAAAGCAAGCATACTAGTGTCAAATCACCTAGATTAGAAGATATATCCAAAGCGAATACAGAGGAGATGCTATACCGCTACACCGATCCTAATGATTTGGTAAACATGCTAAGGGTACTCATGATGCTTCATACACCAGATAAAAATGACTTTTCCGATGCGATTAACGACATTATTCAGGATTTAAAGCTGGGTGGTTTTATAGCGTGATTAGCATTTGCAAAACCATGAAAAAGTTAGAAAGATTCCTCATATTAGGATGCGAATGTCTTCTTTATTAGATCAGTGAATAATAATAATAATAATAATAATCATAATAATAATAATAATAAAAATGTCATTAAAATTTCCTTTCACTCTTGATTTTTTCCAGTGATTGTTATATAGGAACGTTCTGCGACCCTTCAGTGACAAAGTTATTCCATCTAATCAGCTGTCTGAATCTGATTTCCTAGGGAATATATTTAAGTTGAGCATCATACGAATTTAGCGCAGTATTGCATCAGTCTCCTTCCTCTATAGTAAAAGTGGACACTCCATCTACCAGTTTTCCCATCTGTTACGGCTGGATAACGTATTTCACAGGAACCATCAAATCAAATTTTACCTGTTGTTCATAAACATCCGCTTCATAGAGCAAACAGGGGAGCCTAACAGCAATATCATTGCCTTTAGAAACAAGGATATAAGCATAATGCCTATAGTTTTTAGAAGAAGTCAACGACGTCGAGGATATAATAATGGAATGATTCGACGCACACATCATGCTCTGCCCTTGACGCCCATCAGGTTAACATCACGCAATCAGCAGTTCCTACAGTTTTTGGGCTTCAGAATCCTATAATCATGGGCATCTTCAATGTTATCGACACCGAGATTCGACGACAAGATCGCTAAGAAGAGGAACATGTGTTTTCACCATATAATACATCAGTTCTGGACTCTAACAACCAGTTTAGAATCCCTTGTCAAGTTGAACATTTATATACATTACACCGTCTCAGGGTGAAGAGAATGCTGTTGTTAAACCTGTGCTCAGCGAGCGGAGAAGGCTTGTGATTCGACTTTCTGATGGTGAGATCTCAAGACTGTTAAGCTGGATAAGACTCTGTTTCACCCATTTAGGACCACAGATCTGCATACTCAACCTGTTGTGTTACATGAATTTACCTGAATAGTGACACCACATCTAAAATGGAGAAGCCGTGATTTGTCATTTTTGGTGCTCTGACTTAAGATCGAGTAATGCATCTAAAGACGGTTCTCTTTTTGATCTTTGTGATATAACTTAAACTAATCATTGTAATGATTTATTTTTCATTAGGAATACAAGGATTTTTAATGAATAAAAACACTATGTAAAAGCATACCTTAATTCTTTTATTGTTATTATTTATCTTACATTTCCATCACTTTCTCGTCCGACTCATTGTTTCTGTATATGTCATTACACTTGTAACAGCAGGTTATGCAAATTTCCTTATTATTTAAATGAAAGTCTTTTTATTTTCATAATTTGTATTCCAGCGTGGCAAACAGCCTTAATGCTGTTAATGTATACAGGGCTCAAGTCTTTTAGGATACAAATTTCACCATTACTTAAAGTATTTGCACAGTCACTTAAATTATTGCTCACAATGCTTAATTTCAGTGAATATAGGGAGACTAGTTCGAGCTCTCAGCCATGCATTGAATTGTATACAAAATTGACCGTAGTTTTTCATTGTATACCCTGTAATGTTATATAAGGATCCTGTCTTAATGTGTTTCGGTGATGTAGATGTCTCAGCACCCGTTTCTTGCCGAAATGTTTCTTGTAGGTATTCTACCCTCCCATAGCGTCAGCATCCTTTGCATGCCAGCAGGCTATTCCTCTTCTTCTTCTTCTTCCTCTTATTGCACACCCTGAAACATTGCACAATGAAAGTCTTAGAAAACTATCTTGGTCAAGTAAAGGCAACCTGGAAAGAATTACATTTTTTGTTATGATACATGTAAAATGAAGCATATGGCACATGTAAAAGAAGCACAATGATTTGTATAAACATTCGGATATTTAGAGTTATTTCAATGCGCTAGATATAATTAAACTCAAAGCATGTGATATTGTAATTTCGTTAATTTTTTATAAAATTCTATAATATGCATCTTTTGTATCTTTATATGTAATATCAATGAGTCAGTTGTTTTATTTATGAATTTTTCATTGTGAAATGGGAGAACATTCAATACTTAAGTTTGACACTTCTACGCACCTTCTTTGCATGTAAAAAAGACAATTTACATGTCTTAAATTTCCCCGTCTCTGCCATGCCATTATACTGTAGGTATACGCTCCCAGGTATTTCTGCAATCTCTTGATCGGTTAACGAATTATAGCGCTCTGGCAAGAACACTTGACAATCCTCCAGCGAAGATACGATCCTGGTACCATATCTTGTTTGAACTCTCTTTAAGGACTTTATCTCATAGTTAAGACCTATTTCGAGATCTTGAACTCGACGAGTCGGTAGGAAACTGCGCTCTTCCACCATCTTGTTAAGTCTATCAGCTAAACAATCTGTAACAGACATTGCCATGAATTATTATTTTCACTACATTATTCAAGTTGAAGAACGAGTTATACACTTCTTTATATTAGAACTAGGGTGTGCATGTTTTGTAAGCCTATGAAGGTGTAGAGAAATAAAGAATAAGTACAGAAAATCATGTGAATGTTCATTGAAGATGAGCCAGCAGAGAACCAAAGAATGAGTAGAGGAAATCGTGTGCGAATGTATAGTGAAACAAAGAATGAGGGTAAAGTCGTATGAATGTTTATGTAAGAAGAAGGTGTGGCGAAAATCATGTGAATGTTAATGGAAGCAAAGAATGTGAAGAGAAAGTCATGTGAATGTTAACAGCATGAACCTGTAGGTGGAATAAAGAATGAGTAGAGGAAATCATGTGAGTGTATAGTGAAACAAAGAATGAGGGGAAAATCGTATGAATGTTTACAAAGAAGATGTAGAGAAAATCATATAAATGTTACAGAAGAATGTGTGTTGAGAATATCATGTGAATGTAAAGCATAGATTAGAAAATATGATGCTCTTTGTAACGAATCGTCTTTCATGTACTGTAACGTTTAAATAAAATTAAATGTATTGTAAAAGCCAACAGTGATTTTGTATAGTTATTTAAAACTCACCTTGCATTGCCCCCGTTTTGATATGTGCTGAATGTGTAGACGGCCTGCAGCTCACGTTGCTTTTAAAGCTCTTTAAAACTTGAATGTAAAGTTAATAAGTACACAACAGTTCTAACATGGGAAAGATGTCTGTTTATATAGGGATCTAAACCCCCTCCAGGCGATGCCTGCACGTCATCATGGCTGTGATGCTTACACGTCACGTGATTATTGCAGCCAATGACATCATCTCTTGCTACGCATGCGCAGAGGCCCTCAGCACTTCTATCCCTGCTTGTTTCACTTCCTCTCCCTCTCTCGCTCTCTCTCTCTCTCCCTCTCTCGCTCTCTCTCACACAGAGTACATCCATAATGTCGTTACACAAAGCTGCATGCAGTTAAAGCATCAATCTAAGCGATGTATTCCAGAGTACAGAGGAAAATCAGTGAAGTCATTGAAAATTCGGGATTCGAACTAGGGGCAACTGATTGAAAATTATATACAGCATTAATTGTTCATTGTATGAGCTATCAAACATGCTTTCGTCTACAGCTCTATCTCTGCCTGTTTCTGCGATAATTGAGATTTAAACTTAAGGATCGAACCCTGGACGTCAGGTACCCTAATATACGCCCTCAAGATATTATCTGATGACATAAACGTAATATGTTTATTTGGTGCCTTTGTCTTAATTATTTCCTGTTATTAAATTTATAAGTAAACTTCATTGAATCGGTATTCGAACTCAGAACGCCAGAAACAAAATTATTTATAATATTAGTTTGATGTGTTTAAAGACCTGTATGCAGTTGCAACATTGATCTAAGTGATATATTCTAGAACACAGTGGAATATTAAGGAAGTCACTGAAAGATCGGGATTCGAGCTAGGGACACTGATTGGAAATTATATAAGGCATTAATTGCCCATCATAGGAGCTAATAATCGTGTTTTGAACCGCTCCTCTATCACTGTTAGTTTCTGAGATAATTGAGATTTTAAAGTTAAGGATTGAACCCATGACACCTGGACTCTAATATACATGCACAAGAAACGAGCTAATGGCATAAAAGTTTGGAGTTATTAGAAGACCGGTTTCGAGCAATCGTAAATGGAGCCTTGCATCCCGAGCTATAATTAGTTTTTATTGCATCATTTTGTCTCTTTTCATTCAGGACATGCGCGTGAGTTGGTGTGTGCGTGTGTGGGTTGCTGCTGTTGGGTGTAAGTGAACAGGCATATGTGCTTGCACGTGTGTGTGTGTTTGTCCATGTATATGTATGTGTGAGTGTAAGAGCACTGGTGTATGTATGTATACGCATGAGGTGCGTGAATGCGTGTGTGTACTGGTGTATGTATGTATACGCATGAGGTGCGTGAATGCGTGTGTGTACTGGTGTATGTGTGTGTACTGTTGTATGTATGTGCATGTGTGTGTATGTGCTGGTGTATGTATGTGCATGTGTGTGTATGTGCTGGTGTATGTGCTTGCGTGTGTGTGTGTGTGTGCTTGCATGCGTGCACCAGTGTATGTTTGCTGATGTGTGTACAAGCGCTCGTGTATATGTGAACGCCTGAATGTGTACAAGTCGTGGAGAAAGAAAGAGATAGATAGAAAGAAAAAGAGAGGAGAAGAAGAAAGAATGTTGTTTAGGCATCGAGATATCTAAGTATGCATCAGGGTTTAATATAAATAATTATAGTTGTTAAATGCAATTTTAATCCGACCGCCCGCTGCTTCAATAACTTAATAGTTATTATAGCGTTTCACAGGGTTGGATTCGAACTATGGACCTCTGGTTCCTAAGAATACAGATCGTTAAACATTGTAATGTCGTGTATATTAAATTATATTTGTTAAACACATTTTAATCTGGTCGTGCATAGTTTAATATTTATTAAGCATTAGAGTTTCGCAGATTCGATCTAGGATCCCCCTGAACACCGTTTCATTAATTAAATTATATTCGTTAAACACGTTTTAATCTGGCCGCGCAATACTCACATAGTTTAATATTTATTAAGCATTAGAGATTCGATCTAGAACCCACTGAACACACTTTTATTAATTATTGTAATGATATATAAAAATTATATTTGTTAAATGCATTTTAATCTGACCTTGCATAGTTTAATATTTATTAAGCATTAGAGTTTCGTTGGGTAAGATTCGAGCTAGAACCCTCTGAACACCCTTTCATTAATTAGGGTAATGATATATAAAAAATTAAATTATAATTGATAAATACATTTTTTTAATCTGACCTTGCATAGTTTAATAGTTATTACGCGTTAGAGTTTCACTTGGTAAGACTCGAGCTAGAATTCTCTGAACGCCTTTTTATTAATTAGGGTAATGATATAATAATATCAATCATTAATTTCTCATTAGCAATAAACTTTTGATTACAGTAAGAATCGAACACCGATCTATGGATATCACTCAGAGGTTTAATGCACGTAATGAAATGTATATTAGATGCTTTTCGGAGTCGTTGGCTGAAACAGAATGCTTGTTAACTATGCTCGGATATATTCGTAGGAGGTCGTAAAACATCGGGGAGAACTCCCTCAGGCAAAATCATGATGGCCGACCTGACGTCACGCAGAGTTGGTAAACAAGTTTCTCTCTCTTTCACACAAACAAGGAGAGGACGAGTATAAAGCAGCCCTCGAATTCTTTTGTTAAACTAGCAGGTGGCCAAACAATGGGAACGCTGCAGGTGTCTTTCTAAACTAGCCTTGCACAGAACAATAGAAAGGCACACACAATAGAATCTCTTACACAATGGAAAGGGTCAGGCTTTGTTATGGAGCAGGTGTCTTTCTAAAGTATGACGTCACGCAGAGTTGGTAAACAAGTTTCTCTCTCTTTCACACAAACAAGGACAGGACGAGTATAAAGCAACCCTCGAATTCTTTTGTTAAACTAGCAGGTGGCCAAACAATGGGAACGCTGCAGGTGTCTTTCTAAACTAGCCTTGCCAAGGACAATAGAATCTCTTACACAATGGAAAGGGTCAGGCTTTGTTATTGGGTTGCCAGGTGGTCTTTCTAAAGAATGCTTGCATCGGACAATAGAAAGGCACACACAATAGAATCTCTTACACAATGGAAAGGGTCAGGCTTTGTTACAACCCTAATTCATCATGGGCTTTGTTCATTTTGACAGCTGAAGGGCAAGCATTGTTCTTTTGTTAAAAGCTAGTGGAACGAGTATGCCATGTGTTCGACACACACAATGGAAGTGGGGGCGGGTAACTGACCAGGTGCAGAAGTGGCCGGATGTGGAATGGGTAGGAAAAACATCTCGCCTTTGTTACAGAACCTTAAATTTATGACCCCTTTGTTCGTTTTGACAGTTGATTGACAGCCTTAATTACCTAACTGTCAAGCCTCCATTGTACTCAACATGATTTACGACCGCAGGTGCAGCTAAAACTACCAAGGCACAGCGGGGGAAGGGGAGGGAGGAGGTGGGGGAGGGAGGAGGTGGGGGAGCTCATTTGCATATGAATAGCCATGCATAAATTAACTGCGCCAGCTCTGTCATTTCCCCCCTACTAATGTTCCATACTATTTCCATGTAATCGCGAGAAACAACTGAATGTCAACACACTATAAGAGAGTGATAAAGTGTTGCACAATGCGAACCATTAATAACGAATGTCTCAGAAGTGGTTTATGTTACAAAATAGTTATTTGAAATAAATTGTGATTTAAGGAGATCTGCATTTTCTGTGTAGTACGTTTTCGTCGATCATTCAACGTTTACCAGTTATACTAGATCAGAGGTGGTGAAAGAGTGCTTCGCGAGTTATTTTGACTCGCAGGCGCCGTTCCCTCTCTGCAAACGTCCCTTTGTTTTTCACGTGCTATGAGTGATGCAGTGCGTGTTGCATATTTGGTGACTCGCGGAAGGAAGTCGTTTTCGCCGCCCTTGTACTAGATTATATAAAGCTCCTTGAGAATCCCCTCAGGGGCTCACCTTATGTGAGTACGGGTTTTTGGCGCACCCGGGGGTTCCCGAGCCAATCATCGCCACATTCATCCCCTCACCCCCATCCGGTCGAAGTGGGTTCTTCAAGTGACCGGTGGACACAAGGTAGGCTCTCGTGCGTTCTTTACATTCCATTCATACCGCACCTCACCATCGTTTCTTTCTTCCCTTATCACTTTCCGCCCATTTCGCACCACGCCATTCGCATATCTCTTTTTCTTCCCCGCCGGCCTACCTTGCGTGCGAAACGCCCACACAGTTTTAGTTTCTTTTATCTTTTTATTTAAATCCTCCGTGGACACAGCCTGACGGATACCCGCGCACCGCGTGCGCAGCTGGGTGAGTGGGTAATGGCGTCATCCCCACCACCCGGGGTCGTCATGTAGGGTATGTGTTCGTATCCGCTGTTCAACTGCAGTCCCGCGGGGGGGCCATTGCATGAGCTGCTGACTTCTGACGGCGATTGGGTCCCTCTGTCTATGTTCTGGGAGGTGTGACCCTGGGGTGAGTCTGGTATAGATAGGCCACTCACCCAAGCCGGGGTAACGCCCGAGAAGTCAGAGCCCGAGGTCGGAGACGGTTGCAATGGTGGAGGATTTATTTCGCTATGGAGCACCCTTCCTCCATTACTACTAACAAGCGCCGAAAAGTTTATGTAACAGAAGTGACACCACCGACAACTGGTTGTTACTTGGTCATTTCACGAACCGAAGAAGGACAAAGCTTTGAGAAGGTGAACCCTTTCATCATTCAAAAGGGCATTGATGCAATTGCTGGTGCGGTTCAGTCCTGCACTCGTCTACGGAATGGTTCCTTATTAGCCCAAACGAAATCCGATCAGCAAAGTAAGACCTTGTTGCGCGCTACGCTTCTCCACGGCTATCCCATCCGTGTGGAGAAGCACCGCACATTGAATTCCTGTCTAGGCGTTATTACCACCCATAGCCTCGATGGTATATCGGACGAGGACCTGGTAGAATATCTTGCAGACCAAAAGGTGACAGCGGTCCATAGAGTGCAGGCCAAACGCGACGGCGTATTGGTACCCACTCGTACCCTGTTTATTACATTTGATGGCGTCGATCTGCCCACGAGCATTTCCGCAGGGTACGAACGGATTTCTGTGAGGCCTTATATTCCTAGACCTCTGCGTTGTTTTAAATGCCAACGTTTTGGGCATACGCAAGTCTCATGTAAGAGTGCCGTTAACATCTGTGCAACATGTAGCCAGCCCTCACACGAAGGTATCTGTTCAACAGCCCCCGTCTGCGTTAATTGCAAAGGGTCTCATTCTGCTTCGTTTGCCGACTGTCCGCGGTACTTGGACGAGAAGGCGATCCAGGAGATCCGGGTAAAGGGAAAACTCTCCTTCGCTGAAGCCCGGAGGCGTTACCATGCGCGCCAACCTCCACTCCTGCGATCTGGCACATTTTGTTCTGTTGTTGCCTCGCCAGTACCACGAGTAGATGCCGAAACTCAGACCTGGACCTTGACTGGAGTAACCGCCACTACCATCCGGCCGTCTATTAAAGCTACTGTTACCAAGCCTTATAAACCTGGTCCAAAGTCAATGAAGTCGCAAGCCGCTGAAAAGAAGCCCAAGCAGAAACTACGTAGGGAAGATTTCTTGAAAGACCCTCCGCGTGCGCGCGGTAACAAAAGTTCACCTTCTCCTCCTCGGAGGTCGCTGTCCCAGGAAGGTCCTGGGACAAGCCGCGCTCAGCGGCACCCCTCACCCATCGCCACCCAGAACCGATTCACGGCGCTTGAATCGGTTTCTGGCACTGAGCGCGTGGGCCCTCCCTCCGAGGAAGCTATGGAGTCTGACCAACTCCATACAAAAAGCCCGAGCCCAAAGGTTAAACAAAAGGTAATTTTAAGCCGCCCTTCTAAATAGACAGTTTATCCCCTTTTTCTTAATGGCTATCCTGACCTGGAATGTACGTGGTGTACGATCGCATAGGGCGGAACTGCAACTCTTATTGCGTTCCCATTCGCCTATGGTCGTATGTTTGCAGGAGACTAAGCTTCGCCCTCACGATCCTTTTGATCTCCGAGGATATACTCCGGTTCGCTACGACCTTGAACCGGAGGAGGGTACTCCTGCTCATGGTGGTGTCATGATTTTGGTGCGTAATGACGTTCATTTTCAAACTATCACACTTACGTCCGACTTGCAAGCTGTTGCCATTAGACTGCAGTTACCCGGTTTTTTCTTTTCTGTTTGTTCTGTGTATACACCTCCATCGTCTCCCCTCGCTCCCGCGGACATTCGAGCTCTCCTGTCCGCTCTCCCAACACCATTTCTTCTGTTGGGAGATTTTAATGCCCATCACCCACTATGGGGTTCGCCAAGGGCTTGTGCGAGGGGAACTCTTCTTTCCGACATTTTTTATCAGTTCAATCTTTCCATCCTCAATACCGGTGCACCTACTTTTATTTCTGATTCTTCTGGTACATTCTCTCACCTGGACCTTGCAATTTGCTCACTCCAGCTTGCACGTCGTCTTCAATGGAACGTCGTCGCTGACACCTACTCCAGCGACCATTACCCCTGCATCGTTTCTCTTCTGTCGCACCACGTACAGCATTCCAGAGTACCTACCTGGATATTCGCAAAAGCCGACTGGAACTTGTATTCCAGCCTCGTGCATTTTGACGACCAGCCCTTCTCCGACATTAATCAAATAGTGCAGCACCTTACGTCTATTATTTTCTCTGCCGCCGAACGTGCAATACCCCGTTCATCCTCCCAACCTCGGCGGCCACCTGTTCCGTGGTGGAACGAGGATTGTCGGGACGCCGTTCGTGCACGTAGGACTGCACTTAGGGTGTTTCGGCGACACCCTACACATGATAATTTGGTAACTTTTAAACAATCGCGCGCCAGGGCTCGTCGCATTATTCAGGATAGCAAGAAGGCATCTTGGGCTCGTTTTGTCGAGTCTTTTAATCGTTTTACGCCTTCATCCGTTGTTTGGGATAAACTTCGTCGCTTCTCAGGTAAAGTGTTACATTGTACTGTTTCTGGCCTTCAGGTTTCTAATGCCACCATAGTGGATCCGGCTGCCATCGCTAACCTTCTGGGTGCTGCCTTTGAGGCGGTTTCCAGTTCAGACCATTATTCCGCCGGCTTTCGCTCTATTAAAGACCGGCTGGATTCCGCATCATATACTTTTCGGTCTGCTAATGATGAATGCTATAACGAACTATTCACAATGAGGGAGCTGGAGCACGCTCTTCTTAGCTCTCGGCACTCCGCTCCTGGGCCGGACGGCATTCATGTCCTGATGTTAAAGAACCTTTCAGCCGACAGTAAACTCTTTCTCTTACAGGTCTATAACCGTATTTGGCAAGACGGCATTTTTCCTTCCGTTTGGCGCGAAGCCACCATTGTCCCTATACTTAAGCCTGGAAAGGATCGCCAACTACCTTCCAGCTACCGCCCTATCTCCCTCACCAGTTGCATTTGCAAGGTGATGGAGCGCATGATCAACGGGCGGTTGACATGGTGGCTTGAGTCTCAGAAACTTCTAGCGAACGCTCAGTGCGGGTTTCGTCGCTATCGCTCTACCGTCGACCATCTGGTGTCCTTGTCGACGCATATAATGAATGGATTTCTGAGAAAGTGTCAAACCGTGGCTGTATTTTTTGACCTGGAGAAAGCTTATGACACTTGTTGGAGGGGCGGCATTTTACGTACACTTCACGATTGGAATATCCGCGGTCGTCTTCCCATATTTCTTCGGGAGTTTATGACGGACCGCGTCTTTCGTGTACGTGTGGGCTCGGTTTTATCTCGTCGTTTTATTCAAGAGAACGGAGTACCGCAGGGCTCTGTACTCAGTGTCACACTTTTTGCGATTGCTATCAACCCCATTGTTGATTGTATTCCACCTGGCATTTCATCGTCCCTTTTTGTTGACGATTTCGCTATTTATTGTAGTTCACGGCGGACCTGTCTACTCGAACGCCGTCTCCAGAGCTGTATCGACCGTCTCTACGCCTGGAGTAACGCCAACGGCTTTAATTTCTCCGCCGAGAAATCCGTCTGCATCAACTTTTGGCGCCGGAAGTATTTCCCTCCGCCCTCTCTCCATCTTGGGCCAGGGATACTTCCGTTTGCAGACGAGGCGAAATTTTTGGGGTTGATTTTTGACAGGAAGTTGTGTTGGACCTCGCACGTTTCCTTTTTAAAAGCAAAGTGTGACCGTTCTCTTAATATTTTACGTGTTTTAAGTGGCACATCCTGGGGAGCTGATCGGACCGTCCTTCTTCGCCTTTATCGCTCTTTGGTCCGATCCAAACTTGATTACGGGTGTATTGTTTATTCGTCGGCACGTCCATCTGTGTTACGTCGTTTGAATCCCATTCATCATCGTGGTATTAGAGTCGCTACGGGGGCCTATCCAACTAGCCCCGTGCCCAGTCTTTACGCTGAGGCTGCAGAGCCTCCGCTGTCTTTCAGGCGTGAGATGCTCTTATGTAGCTATGCCTGTCGACTCTCCAGCTTGCCTGGCCACCCGTCCTTCGCAGCATTTTACGAGGATTCACTTGACCGGCAATATTTAGTTAGCTCCTCTGCTTTGCTCCCTCCAGGGGTTCGATTTCGACTGCTACTTCGGCATTTGGACGTTCCGCCAGCGCCGGCCCTTACCCGAGGGGAAACGCGTTTTCCTCCATGGTCGCGCGCTGAGGCCCACATCCAACTTGGGCTGACGTCGATGCCGAAAAATGCGACCCTGCTTCTGTTCTTAGATCCGCCTTTTTAGAACTACAGGCGCAGTTCGGGGACTGTCATTTTATATATACTGATGGGTCTAAGACTGATGTTGGAGTAGGATGTGCCTTTGTTTTTGGTGTACAGAGTTTTACTTTTCGTTTACCTCGACAATGTTCAATTTTTACCGCCGAACTTTTTAGCATTTATCAATCTGTTTTATTCATTCAGCGGCACGACTTACGGCACTGTTTTATTTGTACGGACTCTCTGAGTGCCCTTCAGGCTATTCATGCGCTGTACAATTACCACCCACTCGTACAGCGCATACATGACCTGCTCCACTCGCTCGGTGTCTCTGGCATCAGCGTCTCCTTCATGTGGATTCCAGGTCATGTGGGCATCTCCGGTAACGAGTCTGCCGACGCCGCTGCGAAATCGGCGATTTTATTACCCAGATTTTTTACTTCTGTTGTTCCCTCGTCAGATTCGTATGTTATTTTACGTCGCCGCATCCTCTCGCGCTGGCGCGATGAGTGGACGGCCCTCCGGGGGAACAAGTTGCGGGAGGTTAAGCCTTTCCCGTTGATCTGGGGTACCTCTTCTCGTTCTTGTCGTCGGGAAGAGGTAATTTTAGCTCGTCTACGGATTGGACATTGTGTTTTTAGTCATAGGTATTTGCTCAGTGGTGACCCCGCACCACTCTGTGGGCAGTGTGACGTGCCCTTAACGGTGCGTCACATTTTAACAGAGTGTCAGGTGTTAGCTGCATTGCGTGCTCGTGTGGGCCTGCCTGTTGGCCTAGCCAACGTTTTGGCAGACGACACGCGTGCTGTAGAATGTGTTTTACGTTTTATTCACGACAGTGATTTTAATCTGCGCATTTAATGCGTTGGGCGTCTGTTAGCTTGGTACTTTTATTCTGTCTGTTTTTTATGGGAACTCTTATCCCCAGTGGACATATGGCGCTCATGTCCCTCGCATTCTACAGTTCTTGACACGTTTTAATCGTTTATTGCCTATGCTTTTAGTGTGTTGGTTTTTTTTTCAGATAATTGTATTGTTCTTATTGGTGTTATTAATATTATTGTTGTTATCGTTAATATTGTTGTTATTGTTATTAATGTTGTTATTGTTATTGTTATCTTTATCTTATTGTTATTTTTAGCCTTTTTAACATCGCGGGTTTACGTCCCGTTTTTAATTATGCGGTTCTTTTACCTGACTTTTATATTTCGACTTTATATTTTATTCATTGTAAGGGCGCTGATGACCTCAGCAGTTTAGCGCCCTTAAGCCGCATATCATCATCATCATCATCATCATCATCATCATCCTTGAGAATGAAGAGAGTTCTTCACAGGCTATTTCCAGGAAATTCAAGATATGCGTTTTATTGGTCATGTAAATAGTTTAATATGTGGTATTTTAATCAAACTCGTTAGTTATTTTTTAAAAAATAAAAAACGTTCTAAGAATCTTCCTGTAAAGGGTATTTGCGATGAGGGAATTTTCTTTAAAATATTGTTTCGCATCTTTGGTAGATAATTAACTTTTCCTTTTTGAGTTACACTTTTTACAGTCTCGCGGACAGACTCGCTGACACACACACACACACACACACACACACACACACACACACACACACAGACACTCGGACCTTTTTCTAAAAATGTTTTATTTATTCAGGGGATCTCAAAACATATATTTCCGGTAAAATCTCGAAATGGAGTTTTTAGGTGGAATGCAACACCTTCTCTATCTAGGTGGTAGAGAAGGTCAAAAATAGTCAGTGAAATAAACTTCGACAACAGTTTGCTTCGAATGATCCACGCTCATCCTTGAAATTAATTGTTCCTTCAAGTTGAAGCGGATGCCCTTCATTACCAAAGTCAGAAGGATAACAACGTCCCCAAATAAGAGAAGTGCACTGCTTGTGTACCGAGCTGGATGGCTCAGGCGGTAACATCTATGGCCCGCATTCGGGAGGTTCCGGGTTCAAGTACTCGGGGCCGAAAAATCTGACCGAAGGCTTTTTCGCGGTTTTCTTCGTCGCTAGGCGGATGCTGGGTTGAATAATTAGATCCGCGAATTTTCCTACCATCCCTTTCATCTCTGCATTTAATTTGCTTCTTCTTCATCGCCATACCAGGCATTGGGCTGATCACCCATTCTGGTTATGCTATGATCTAGAGTTGCTTGCTACTGACCCAAGGCATTGGCTTATCATCGAGGAGGGTAACAGTTAAAGAAGCAGCATTACTTGTGTATGCTTCTTTGCACTTCAAGCTGTGCTTACCTCTGTGGCACACTGTGATAGCTGATTTCAAAGCACGGTGCTCCGCCCTAACCAACGTTACTTGCACAACTACCGAACACTCTCATTGGGAGGGTCAGCTCTGGTAGCCTTCGATTTTCTCTGGAAAATTTCTCAAACGGTCACGTAGCCGTTTGCACACAAAACGGAGTATACAATGACTAGTTTGAGCGGTTACAAACATCTATAATACTATATAAAATCACTGCAGTTAAAGAACATAAACCACATGATCCTGGATTTTCAATAAGGTGTAATCCAGAGAATTGGACACGAGATTTTTTTTAAATAAGCGTGACTCCACTTACATAGAATGCTACTGTGCCAAACACCCTAATCAGAAGTACTAATTTGCTTCATAGGGAATTCTTGCATTATCAAGAATAAAAGTAATGCGTTTATAAATTAACAAATTTTTTACTAGCAAAATGCTAAATAAATAATGTATTCACCGAATTAAATTCATTTATTAAATAACTAGACATCCTTAAGAACATCACCCTTAGCAGAGAATTTAATTCTACAGCGCTTTTTGTCCAATTGGCCGCGGAAGGACTTGGCTTCGTAACTTTCTGGAACAGACATGAAAGACCACGATATTTTTTCTGATGGAGTCAAAATCAACAACATATGGCCTCCTGCATTCTCTAATTTAGGTCCCTGCGATTGTTACCTGGGGGAAGAGCATGAAAGCAAAAAAGTATGAAATTCTAATTGGTATATTCTAATGGTCTGAAAACTGAAACGCGACATTCATCAAGAAGTATCCACAAGTGGAAACCTCATTGTGCAATAGTTGTTTCGCAGATCACTTGTCAGAAATGTATGGAAAACAGAGGTATGCAGTTGCAGTACCTCCTTGCGTGACACGGACGTGTACATTAGTTTTAAAGTTGAAGAAGTTTTTGTATTGTAGTTCGATTGTTGGGGAGCCGAACTTGAAGTAGTTGCAACCGCACGTATGGTGAAACGTTTCTGGTAGCCTTCGCCCCAAATGTACTTTCCGGTGGCCTTTGCCCCAAATGTTTAAAAAATATTAACTTTTTAGTTTTGACTGTTTCTTTAAATATTATATATTTATGTTTGCCTCGGCTGCGTCAGTATTTATATTTTTTAGAGACATGGATGTCTTAGCAGGGAGTGGTGCGACTGAAGAATGTAGGCTTATACAGATTATAATTTTACTTCACTCCTTTTATTAATGCTTGACACGATTTAAATAACACTTAACTGATATAGAGAGAGAACTGTGAGGTTGTTTTTTTATTAAGTACTTGCATTTTTAACACGTAAACTATTTTTCGTCTCACACTGAATACGTATTAAATTTCTCGAGGACGTATCTCGCGTCCTGTTAGGAACACAACCAACTGACTTCTGAACTTGTAAATTTTGCTATATTTCAGTTTCTGATTGGCTAATCCTAGTCCAATAGAATACCTTCATTTAACTAAAGCTTTTTCTGGTTGTTGATTGGCTATTTTATAAACTGTCATAAAAATTACATTTTGCTTCCAAGAATCACAAGTAGCATTACTAAACCTTCACATTCATTATTGTCTCAAGGTTACCTCATTGTTAGCAACTTTTGACCTATTTCTCACAGCTCCTACATTATTAAATTATATAATACATTCACATAACATTATTAAACATGTATACAATAATATAAACATATATAATGACTGTAATATACACTTTTTACATAGTGTTACATACACACATTGCTTTAAGGTGGGCTGTTATTATATTTTATATTACACAATTAGACTGAAATCATTTAAATGTTAAAAATATTGCCTCAAAGTATATCTTATTAATAATTTATAGAACATTTATTCCCCAGTTCCACCAACTCAATATCTCCATTGGCCTGTTCTGCCGCAGTAGACCAGGAAGAGCGCATGTGAATGCATATTACTGCAATTCTGGTGTCTGTTACGTAGCTTTTCTACTGCATTTAGAAGTAACTTAGAAAGGCTTTTTACTTTCTCTTGTATTTATTTATAATAAGCAGTAAACCTGATATTTAATTCCCCGCTTCAAGCTACGCCTTGTGTGGAAAATGTTTCATTATTTTTGATTTTCTCAAACATGATTCATTATATATTTAAGATATTTGCATGACAAATAAAATTTTTATCCTTAGAATTATAGGAATAGCCTGTGAAGCCCTCTTCCTGAATTACTTTTGTATAATTGGTAAGCAAAGTAAGTAAATTGGTAAGTAGACAAAATCGTACTACAGAAAGTATGGATCTCCTTAAAGCACACAATTTATGTCAAATAACATTATGTTATTATGGTTGTAATTTTTTCAAGTGGTAAATCGTTATACTAATATTTTCGTGTTAATGCACAAAGCATGGAATTTCAATGCATCACATCCTGCTTTTTACTTTCTCTACTACGTATAGTAAGTAGGGGAAGTATTGTATTCCACCCAAAAATTCGATACCGAGATTTCACCGGAAATACATGTTTTGAGACCCTCTGAATCCAAAAAAAAGCATTTTTGGAAACATGTCTGTGTGTGTGTGTGTGTGTGTGTGTCTGTGAACAGCATAACTCAGAAACGAACAGTCGGATAAACACCAAACTTGGTATTTACGTTCAGTATCTTCCAGAGATGCGACACGAAGCTTTTCAAGAAAATCCTCCCGCCCCAGATTACCCTTTACATGGAACATTTTTCGAAAATGTTAATTTTCTCAAAAATGGCTCTAACGATTTTGATTAAAATATCATATGTTTAATATATTTTCATGACAAATAAAATGCATATCTTGAATATTCTGGGAATGTCTCCAAAAGTATTCTTCATTGTGAACGACTTTTGCATAACTGGTAAACCATAAGAGATAGACAAAATTTTACTATACAACAAATGTAGATCGCGTTAAAATACACAATTTATGTCATATACATTTTTTGTTGTGGAGTGAACCATTTTCGAGATATTGATTGTTATTCCCTTAAATTTTTCAGTACTTATTTTCTCAAATGGGAATTCGTTATTCATGTTTTTGTCTTGTATATGCAAAGAGTATTAATCTGTGGCAAAGAGAATGGCGCTGCACCTAGCAACCAGCTATTAAGAGATATGTATATGCTTAAAGGCTACTGTATTTCTATATTGCCCTTGTAAGTATATATTCCCCTTACATCTACAAGAAACTTAGCAATAAGATAGAGTCTGCAAATGTTTATCTCGATTAACATGAAGTAGATGGAGAATAAGCGTTTGTAAAAATATTTTGTACAAGAGTAGAGAAAGTCATGCGAGAGTAACACATCAGATTTTATTTTTTAAAAATCTGACTATCGCTTAAGCTCCTGTATTCTTCTTATACCTGCAACGAAATGTGTAAATGTATATTAAAAATTCATCTCTATTAATAAGAACTGGATGTAAGATTGAGCTTTCGTATGGATAGTTTTTAGAACAGTAGAGAAAGTCACGTGAGTGTAACACATCAGGCTTTTTTGATTTGAGCCCCTATTATTGTTGGATATTGGATTGAGATATATGGATAGTAACGGTAAAGTTGATAAAACGTGCCCACTGAACTAAATATTGCCAATTATTTATGTTTGAGGTTCAAAGATGAAGAATTCTTTTAAAGCGATGTGCAGTTAGTTTTGTCAAACATTGAGAAAGACTCCTCGTCGTCTCAACAGCAATAGATGAGATGTATCCTATCCTAAGGTTTGTGCCAGAAATACCTTGCATCTTAAAATGTCGTATTCTATACGAACTAACACGACGTCAGAAAAACAAAAGTAAAGAAAAAATAGCCCAGTAATTGTGCAATACAGTAACGTTCTACGCCTTAAATTGATTTTGTAGAGAACTTAGTCATAATTATCGAATACATTAATCCGTATTGCAATAATATAATTATGGCATCACCTAAGATTAAATACATTTCTCGGTCCACAGACCATCGAATGTACCATACCGCCGATTGTATTCTTTCAAAAACGTAATCCATACATTAAAATGTCAGTGCTTTAGAAATACTATAGATTTTTAATGGCACCTTTCTGCACCTGTTTTGGCAAACTGTATTTTCAGTGACACACCATCAAGTGGGACTCCAAAGTTTGATCCAGCTCATTAATTAAGCAATAGTGTTTTGTGTTTGCGTGTTTTCTCCTCTATTGCATGCGTAAGAGCTGTTAGCGTGTTACTAATAAAATCAACTTGGTGTTCCATGGACACTGTAAATAATTAAGTGCTCTGAAAGTGCCCTCTTGTATACTGGTGTTTGGCGACATGCAAATGCTGAACAAGCAGTTCTTGCAAACTCGATGGTGGTGTTTTTGTTGGCATAACATACCACTTATATCTCGTGTGCTTGCATAATGGTTTTTTTGTGTAACAGGGTCAGAGTCTAAAAGGTATCTTGAGGCAGTTTTGCTTAGTGCATTAATTATCACATAATAGAACTGTGTGTTCCAAAACGCAAGGGCCTTTAAGCATACACTGAATACTGAAATCTTTTAGAGAAGAACAGATGTCACAGTATATAATAAATTTGGAAAATAAAGAACAATGAAGGTAAATACAGCTAGGTTCAATGAAACCAAAATTTTACAATCGTATAGTAATCATTAATATTTATGCAAATTATAATAAATTATTGTTAATATTCAATTTTATCTTACGTCTTAAAACATTCAGGTTAGCAGAAGTTAAGTCCCGCAAATATCCGGCAAATTTCTACGTCAATAATCTACCAGCCAACAATGCATATCTTCCAAAGATTTTTTTAACACTTCAACTAGAGTATCATAAATTTATCTGTGCATATTGTCTTTAAGACTACAAAGGAGCAGAAAATATGGATCCAACAAGATGCTGTCATAGCTTACACTGCTAGTATTTCTATAGCAGATGTGCGCCTTCTATTGGAATCAAGTCATCTCAAAAAAGAGACACGTTTATGGCTTCAAACTTTCCCAGGTTTCTTTGTCTGTAATTACTCTCTAGAGGGCATTCAAAACCAAGGTTTATTTTCTAGGGGCAAAAAAACAAGGCTTATTCTCTAGTGGGGCATTCAAAAACAAGGTTTATTCAAATTGTTCACATCCCTTGTAGTTCTTAGAATTATTAGCAGAGAAATTAATGCTATTCCAGTTGAAGTGTTACCAAAGTCTTCGAAGGTATGCGTATCTTTGGGCTGGTAGAATGTTGTCGCAGAAATGCAGAACATTTATTCTTCTTCTGCCTCCGTTTCTCTTCTTCACTATTTGTTCCGTCCTCGTCAAACAAATGAATCCCATCTGTTCCTTCTTCTCCTACTTGACGATAACCTCAAAGCATGCAATTTAATAAAGTTTTGGTATTCCTTCCTCTTTCATCCTTAATATATGCTGGTACCAGTTAGTTTTATTTTCGTTGATTTTTTTTTTCATTTAACTTTTAGGTGTATGTTTAACTGTTTACGAATTATTTCATTTGTTTGTTTGTCTAAATAGATGAATTCTGATAATGCTCTTAGAAATCTCATCTCTCTGTTTTCCATTCTTTTCTTAGCCTCCCATTTATTGTGGAATGTTCACTTCCTATGCTGCCATTAATACTGTTACATTACTTCATATACATTAGTGTTGCTTTTGATGTATGCAGAAAATTTCGGATCATAACTTTAAGGAAATTTAACACTATTTACTTGTTTTGCATAAAATGGCATATTATACACCTCAACCTCATATACTTGTTAATCTACATAACCCACACAATTCATATTTACTCCACAAATATAAAAATTTAACTTCATTACCAGCTTGCGTACGCCAAGTGAACAACTTAAAACTACCACGGAGAAACTTTTGGTAGCTAATAGCGATACCGTTGGGCTGTTTACGTATAACTAAAGCTCAAACAAGAACTCAATCATAATACATACCCTTATAAATACGATAAAGTGTATTTTAAGACGAATTTTTTAATTTTTCTAATGAAACATCTCTTTGAATTCAAGAAAAGTGAGATTGGGTAAGAGGAAACGCCAGTTATGACTTTTACAAAAAAAAAAAAAAAAAAAAACTAATGTAAAAGTTTGAGAGATCGTTACATGAATGTTTCAAATAAGTGGTTCTCTGTCCCGTTTAACCGCCACAAGCAGTAGTTATCAAGAAATATGGAAAACGTAACTAGTTTATGAGTTAATATCCCTTAATTCTCTTAGCAAAGCACGCTCCACTTTTCACACCAGTGTAACTTGCAATTATAAACAAAACTCCAGTTATACGGAATGATTGATATCATATCTTACGGAGTCATTAGTCCTAATCTATTAATAACATTGTTTGGTCGCCTTAGGCAGTACATTTCCTCGCATGTTTACCGCAATTAGGGTATTTTCCAACTGGTGCGTTCACCAAGCTTGTAGCGTACTTATCATTCAGAGCCGGCACCTTCGCATATCTTGTAACAACCCCAGGTACGAACACGCTGCCGTACTGTAAACCCTATAACAATACTACAAGAACATAGCTAAACATGCACTCGGGGTGTATCCCATGAGTAGAGCCGAGAGGTAACAAGGAAAGGATCAAAAGTTGGCTTGGAAAATAACACAAATGAAGTCTCAACTCAACATACGAGTATATGTATTACATGCACATCTGTGGAGAGTGAATACACATGACAGTCTAATTAGTTACCAGCCGAGCCTGCCGCTCCCCTGACCAGCTCATCTCACAGCAAGTATCCTGCTGTGTGTCTGGACGTATTCTGCCCTAAGATTTCTGTTTAGCATGAGCCTCACGTTGTACGTGCATGCAACGTTCTAGGCCTTGGTATTCGCGGATTTGGCAGTACACAGCAAGTCATACACAAACAACAATATATATTCAACAAAAACCAAATGTCACACCACTTCATCTACATATTAAAGTAACACTCTCCATTTAGTTTTGTACTCTTAATCAGTATCATAAATTAACGGTTACCATTATGTATGGGGAGGCTAATTTGGTTTCTTTGGCTATGAAAAATAATTAATATTTTGCCATTTTAAGTCCTTTCATCGGTTCTGGTTGATACAAGTCTGTTTCGTAGTTAAACGTACGTATACAAAATAATTTTTGTATGAATACTATTGCAATATTTTCATTATAATTCGTGGAATAAAAAATTGTGAAATCTAAAAGGACCAAGACTTAAATCCCCTAATTTCCCTACTATTGCATGTAGTTTAATTACAATTGTCAAACAAATATAATTACAAAATAGCTTTAAGCAAATTACTTTGAGTATCCAGCTTTCCAATGTTGAAGCAAAGAGAAAAATAATGCATGTGACAATCACAAGATTTTCTCTCCGCCTTATCGTCAGCAACAGTTATTCATACTTACTTACTTTTATTTTTCATTTGCCATAAATTCCACATTGTGTAACTTCAGTATGAATGTTTTGCAGGCAGGGAGCACAAAAATGTATAAAGTTTTCCATCTAAAGTCTTTATTAAATGGGAAAATTTACTGAAAATCTTCGGCTGTATTCTTAAAAGATGCCTGAAACACATTCTGGCATTTATCCACATTTTCTTTCTAGTACTACAGAAAGTATTCGTGTGTTTATGTATCTGTGAACAACATAACTCAAGAACGAAAACAAGATTAAATACCAAATTTGTTATTTAAGTTCGGTATCTTCAAAGGATGCAACACGAAGATTTTAAAGAAAACTTTCCCATCCAAAACTAACTACTGCTCTTTACATGGAAAGTAACGAGTATTTTTGATTTTCTCAAAACTTGCTGTAACAAGTATTTTGATTAAAATACCATAAATATCATTATTATATTTACACAGTGAAAAAAGAAGTCCATATGTAACTTGAAGTTTCTGCGAATACGTGAAGTCCTCTTTATTCTGAATGAATTTCGCATGATTCTGTATAACTGCTAAACCATAAGAGAAATATAAAATTATACACACAAAATTATATCCAGTAATTTTTTGTGGCATTAAGCATTTCCGAGGTAATCTATTGGTTTAAATTCTCAAGTATTTCATACTTTTTAAGTGCTAAATCATTATCCTTTTTTAGTGGTCATACAAGGAATATGGTATTTAAAAGCCATCACATAGCGACCCGCTTTTAAAACAGTGGACTGTGCTTCAGCCCACTATATCCCTCTTGTGTTCATTGAAATATACATTAAAATAAGTTCTGTATACGTTATGATGAAGTGTATGGAAGAATAAGATTTTGTAACAATTCTCCCCGACAGGAATCTCAAACGTCGTACGGAGATTCGACAGATTTCTGAATGTTTCTTTCCCTCGGTTCCTGTGAACACACTCGAAACTCCTGCGACTATATAACGGCGAGCTTGCACGCGAAGTATTAGTGAGTTTTCGTTGTTGATGCGGCATGAAGTGCTGGTTACTCAGTACGTTCTACGAGTAAGATTGTGACCACAGGTGCCGTAAAGTATGTGCTGCTACTGCGAGTGGTTAGAGAGAAGTCCTGTATTCGACAGTCCAGCGAAAGAAAGAAGAGATTGCTTGGCGTGCGTCTCACTACATCGCTAGGCGCAAAGAAAAGTGAAGCGACAGTGAAAGTTGAACCAAACCGTAACATTCTTATACAATTATTATATTATGCAAGCTTGAAACTTTTACTTCGTTTTGTACAAATAGTAATGAAACAAAGCATCCAGAGCTTTTATTATATAGGTGAGGAACATTAAGCATATTACAACGACTACCAAAAATGTGAAGTATTCTTCCTAAATACTAATATTTAAATCTGGACTCTATACACTTCCATACAAGAGTATTGCAGAACTTTTTTGAACATGTGCTTGATACATTTAGACGTAGAAAGTGTACTCTTTATTTTTATTATTATTATTATTATTATTATTATTATTAATAATAATAATAATAATAAATTTAATATAATATAAATATGCCTCAAAACTGAAGCTTCCAGCTAAAAAAACTGTACGACTAGAAGAGAAAAATCCCAACCACATATCCGCTTAATTTTATTCGAATACCACTGAGTTCACATTACTCTGTATGTGAAGATCTGGATCTCTTATAATAGAGGGCGAGAAATTGACCTCGGAACGCTGCAGAATTCAAAGGGAAAATTCCGAAATTTAGCGTGAATACGTGTTGATGCATTTTGCAATTAAAACTTGGTAATATACCTATATTCATTCGGAACACAACCTTAATGCGCAAAGCAATACTGATTATACAAGGCGTGCTGTGTGTGAGAGTAGTTCGTGCCCGGTCATTATGGAGAATTGCAGGCACTTACACGAAACAAAGCTTTCATTGCAGTCCCAAGCTGTTGCAAAATTAACACAAGAGCATCAACATTCTGTTGAATGTATTCACATTATGGGGCTAGTGTTTTAAAAATAATGGGAACCAAACACACCCCTTTTTTGTTGTTCAAGATGGCTCTCCTGAGATAAATGGCCGTCCCTTGCCTTCCTAGCATGATACAAATAGCACGCACTTCACGAACACGACGAAGAGTGGGAAAGGTATCGTACTAAATTTTTGGGAAAAGAAATTTAAAGGCATGCATTATCTTCAAAAGCGTCAGTTTCAGGTTAGAAATAAATGTGAACTTGAAGAATAATTCAAACAAAGACAAAAAAATCTGATGTGTTACACTCACATGACTTTCTCTACTCTTGTACAAACTATTTTTACAAACGCTTATTCCACATCTACTTCATGTTAATCGAGATAAACATTTGCAGACTCTATCTTATTGCTAAGTTTCTTGTAGATGTAAGGGGAACATATATTTACAAGGGCAATATAGAAATACAGTAGCCTTTAAGCACATACATATCTCTTAATAGCTGGTTGCTAGGTGCAGCACCATTCCCTTTACCACAGATTATAACTCTTTGCATATTCAAGACAAAAAATCTGATGTGTTACACTCACATGACTTTCTCTACTCTTGTAAAAACTATTTTTACAAACGATTATTCTCCATCTACTTCATGTTAATCGAGATAAACGTTTGCAGACTCTTATCTTATTGCTAATTTTCTTGTAGATGTAAGGGGAATATATATTTACAAGGGCAATATAGAAACACACTAGCCTTTAAGCACATACATATCTCTTAATAGCTGGTTACTAGGTGCAGCACCATTCCCTTTGACACAGATTAATACTCTTTGCATATCCAAGACAAAAAATGAATAACGAATTCCCATTTGAGAAAATAAGTATTGAAAAATTTAAAGAAATAACAAGCAATATCTCGAAAATGGTAACACTCAACAAATAAGTGTATATGACATAAATTGTGTATTTTAACGCGATCTACATTGTTTGTGTAGTAAAATTTTGTCTATCGCTTATGGTTTACCAGTTATGCAAAAGTCGTTCACAATGGAGAATACTTTTGGAGACATTCCCAGAAAATTCAAGATACATTTTATTTGTCATGAAAATATCTTAAACATATGATACTTTAATCAAAAGTTTTAGAGCCATTTTTGAGAAAATTAAACTTTTCGAAAAATCTTCCATGTAAAGGGTAATCTGGGATGGGGGGATTTTCTTCAAAACCTTCGTGTCGCCTCTCTGGAAGATACTGAACAAAAATACCAAGTTTGGTGTTTATCCGACTGTTCGTTTCTGAGTTATGCTGTTCACAGACAGACACACACACAGACACACAGACACACACACACGGACATGTTTCCAAAAATGCTTTTTTTGGATTCAGGGTGTCTCAAAACATGTATTTCCAGTGAAATCTCGGTATCGAATTTTTCGGTGGAATACTTACTGTACGTATTAGAGAAAGTAAAAAGAGTTATAGGCATAATTTTAAACGTAATTTTCTTCTGTGGGAATTTGAGTAGGTTTTATTTCCTTCCTTATCACTATTTAAATTTTCAGGTAGTATGGGGCATTCGTATTTTAAGAGCACTTATTATTTAGTCTTTAAAAGTCGAAGCTCCATCTGAACTTAATTCTATAGAAACTTCTTTTTTTTATTATAATACTGACAGCTAATCACATCTTCGAGAAGATTAAAGGAATTGTTATAACTACTGAAAAAAATAGTGATATAAAATTTAATTACACTTCAAACTAGAGACGCGACCTTGATAGCCTCGATATCTCGATACTCGGTGATATCAAAGTATGTATAATACTTTGAGATAAACCTTTATTACTTTTAAATTTTTAAGTTTTGTACTATTGAAAGTTGTTGCTAGATAAGGAATGAAAGGATTCGAGACTTCACGTTATCGCCTCGCACGTTCTCCCAGAGAGCTGCTAGACTATGTTCCTGATAGATCTTAACTGCGTTTCCTGTGGGTGAATCAATGCAACATTCCATAGATTTTTGAGTCTACATGAAACCATGAAAACAATGGGGAAAGGAGTAGAAGTAACATGCGGCGTTAACCGAGATGCGAATGAAGCTGATTAGCTGAAGCACTAAGTACTTCAATAAGTCGAATATTATGTACATTTAATTCATTTTGAGGAATTATATATAAATAAAATTAGATATCAGTGAAATCAGAATTATTTACTTATTAAATTCTTTAGAATAAAAATTTTAATTCTAAATTAAAGAAAAACAAAAGAAATCCTTATTAGGAATTGTATATGTTTATAATAATTTAAATTATTTAGTTTATTTGTTTCTTTTAATATATTAATTATATTTTTATCTTTCTTATCATTAAAATTACCATTGTTTATGCAATAACTTGGCTTGGTACCTCACTCTCAGCCATTACATATGCCCATTTTATGACCAAAATCGGATAATCCAGCAGAAACAAATCAGACCTTAAGACGTGAGATAATACAGCACATGGAAATATTTGCTCTTTCCTTCCATCTGTTAGCTTGTGTTTACGTAAGTTAAACTCGTATCAGGAGCATAACTTACAGATATACCGTATGATTAATTTCCATAATTAGGTAGAAAATCCTTGAAAAGAAGGTTTTCAGCACAAAATATGGTTACACAAAAAGGGAAGCAAAGGGAAGGGATATATGCATAAACTGTGGCATTGTCAACATAAAAAATACATGATGTGTTATGTTCACATGCAGATATAGCTACATTAAAAATGACGTTAAGATACGAGAGAACAGTTATAGTTAATGTTTAAGAACTGGACGCTGTACGCTGACCTTAAAATTCCATACTGTTTCCATGCAATCGCCAGAAACTGAAAACAGATGGGACCAGAAAAGAATGACAAAGTATTGAACAAATCGAACCATTTATAACGGATATCTCGGAAATGGCTGATGCCCGAAAAAGGTTATTTGAAATAGATTGTGCGTTTTAGAAGGATTTACATTCTTTGTGTGGTATGTTTTCGTCTATGGCTTAACGTTTACTAGTTTTACATTATACAAAATTGTTCCAGAATAAAGAACACTTAACAGGCTATTCCCAGAAAATTCAAAATATGCATTTTATTTGTAATGTAAATATCCTTAATATATGGTAATTTAATAAAAATTGTTAGCCATTTTTAGAAAATAAAAAACAAGATAGAAAAATCTTCCATGTAAAGGGTAGTATGGGTCGGGGGGTATTTTCTTGAAAATTTTAATGTCGCATCTTTGAAAGATACTGAACCTAAATACCAAGTGTGGCATTTATCCGACTTTTTCTTTTGAGTTATGCTGTTTACAAACGCGCGCGTGCGCGTGCGCGCGCGCACACACACACACACACACACACACACACACACAGGCAAACGGATCTTTTTCTAAAAATTCTTTTTTTCTGTTTGGATTCAAGGGGCTTCAAAAGATATACAGTACAAAATCAGTTACGTGCGTTTATACATAGAAAACTAGGTAATTATAAGGACACAATTTAGTTAATAACATCGCCTTTACAGTTTTTTTAAGTGAATATAGACTGTCGATGCTCAAAAATCAGTAACGGTATCCAGCATCGAGAAATGCTGGTATCGTCCCATCACTCTTTCAAACATTAGCTGCAGTAGAACCCCGCTTAACCGAAATAAAGGGGCAGAACCGTTTCGGAAATTTAAATTGAGTTTTATTTATGGACGCTCTTTAACTACTATGGTCCTTAGCGTTCGTCCCATTCTATATTGGCCGTGAAAGACCGGTAATTTTGCTCAGAGGCCTCTTTATCAGGCTTGAGGTTCTTTTACGTGCCGTAAAACTACGACACGGGACCACCGGCTTTACTTCCCTTCCGAAGGAAGCCATGCTAAGGATTTTTACGCCCGAAAAAATCCATAACGCACTTTATCGGTTAATCAATGGTAATGATTTTATGCAGTGAATGGAAAAAAAATGATTGCTTGTAATAAATGTTATTACTGTATACAGTATTAAAATATGCATTCATATAATCAGCAATTTTTCCTGTACTTTCTTCACGAAACGCTTTCGACCAGGTGTATAATGCAAACGTTTGGTAAGCATTACATCTGTTGACTGCATTATTCCACAAAATGCAGGGAAAGGTTTTGTGCTACTGATTAAATAATTAAATATTTTTCGATAAGATTTGAATATTAAATAGCAGTAATCCTCAGCTCTAATACTTTTAATTGCTCGTCTTCCTTCGGCTTCGCGTTTCTGTTCAATAGTCTATTTTCGCTGACGACTTTTAGTGCACACCGACAAACAACAATAAGAAACTTAAGATTGAATGGGAGTGAAAGCAGTTATAAGTGTTCTAACTACAATATTACCTGGAATGAGGGGTGGGAGTGACGATTTACTGCAACGTTGCCAACACGAATTTGAGCATTTCCTTCTTTTTTCGTTTATTCGTTTTTGCTTTTTTTTTCTCCCCCCGCCTTTTCGATTAATGGGATTTTACTGTATATTAGAAAGCTGAATGTGGAATGACATGACCGATATGAATGAACGAATATCACAATACAATTAAGCATAACTAGAAGCTCAAATGTTAAGAGCATAGGCACGAAGAACCGTTTTTCGACTACCGCCTGTGGCATTGGATTTTTCAAGTCTGATTCCACTTCTCAGCTTAGCGCCTACAATGGTGTGAAAGAACAGTTGTCACAACATTAGCCATGTTCTATATATTATAAACAATGTGCAGAAGTACAAGAATGAAAATCATATTTGAGGCATTAAATACATGGCAATTTTAGGCAGCATGGCCTAAAAGTAGAATTTCTAACACAGTGCACGCGAGCTAAAACCTATAGATTAGGGCACTATTGCGACCCACTTTGATTTCAAGTTCAATCACATAGCAATTGCCCTTTGTATTTGCACATGTTTAATAACTCGACTTGTTTTGATTAGGCTTTACTTTTGATTATGTCTTTTTGCATGATTAATTTCTCATGACCCTCACATTATCTGTTCATAATACAAATCGCCATACTTCTATTTATCGCAATTCATTTTAGAGTTAATCTACACGTTATATTGTCAGTCTTCTGCTTTCTTTGATTTAAAACGTTATTTTATCTATGATAACCTACATAAATATTAAACGGCGGAAATCATGAATTCAGAAGAAACTGAAATGGAAATGAACTACAGAAGCAGCAGAAAGAATAAACTAGTAGTACTTATCCAAAAAATCCAGAAAGAAATGTGATATAGCCTATAATCGCTTCATTGGCTCGTGTTGAAAATAATTTCACTGAAAATGACTACTGGCGAACCAATAAAACATAAAAATATCTGACATCTCTTTTTTTTAACGTCATTTAGTTTTTTTCAAGAATAGCGGTCTAAACGCAACCTCTATTAGTTTTAGGAATTAGTATAATGTTATTGAGGTTTTACAAATTCGAGCGCTGTCTAAAAATAATATAAGTCACACATGTTAAAATTGGTTTTATTTTGCTCGTAGCATTTCGAAATAATACCTTACTTTTACACCTTGTATCATAATCTATTTATTTACTTCGACCTCGTGCTTTTCGACTGGCATCGCAGAATTATATTGCATTTCCCCAATTGGACCGCCAATAAGCTCAGCATTTCAGCTATGAGAGGGAATAGTGGAACGATGTGCTAAGGTCCTAATTAGGTCATGTCCCTCTCCGTAGCGAATTTCCGTTGGAGTTGCAAAGATAAGATTTTTTCGCTGGTTCTACGCCTTATACTCTTAAAAAGAAATGTCAGGTAGCTATCAGCTCAGTGAACTACGGGGCTCAGTTTAGCTCCTTTGATTCGCCGTCTCTGCAAATCTGAAACATTCCTCGTCAAAAAGAAAAAGAAGAAGGAAAAGGAAAATACGTCGGGTTCATCATAACAATCACGAACATAGTTCCTTAAAAGTCAAGAAACCGAACCTGTGACTCCGAAAAACTATCTAGATACACTGGCTGCGTGGTTGATCCCAGTTTATTGTTGATTCGGCTCAAAGTTTATAAATAACAGTACTTATCATTTGCAACGTGTAATTAATTGTCTTCAGAAGGGTAGGTAGTATTAAGAAAAATGCATTATCAATCAGTTTTTAACTTCTTTCCCCACCGTAGGTCTGGCTTTGGAGAAGGATACGCTACAACCAGTAATATAACTCACGGTAGATACACTACGTGATCAAAAGTATCCGGACACCTGGCTGAAAATGATATGGTGTTGGCCCACCCTTAGCCTTGATGACAGCATTCACTCTCGCAGGCATACTTTCAATCAGGTGCTGGAAGGTTTCTTGGGGAATGGCAGCCCATTCTTTTCGGAGTGCGGAACTGAAGAGAGGTATCGATGTAGGTGGTGAGGCCTGCCACGATATTGCGTTCCAAAACATCCCAAAGGTGTTCTATAGGATTCAAGTCAGGACTCTGTGCAGGCCAGTCTATTGCAGGGATGTTATTGTCATGTAACCACTCCGCCACAGCCCGTGCAGTATGAACGGGTGCTTGATCGTGTTGAAAGATGCAATCGCCATCCCCGAATTGCTCTTCAACAGTGGGAAGCAAGAAGATGCTTAAAATATCAACGTAGGTCTGCGCTGTGATCGTGCCACGCACACCAACAAGGGGCGCAAGCTCCCTCCAAGAAAAACCACGACCACACCATAACACGACCACCTCCAAATTTCACTGTTAGCACTACACACACTGGCAGATGACGTTCACCGGGTCTTCGCCATACCCATACCCTGCCATCGGACCGCCACATTATGTGCCGTGATTCGTCACTGCACACAGCGTTTTGCCACTGTTCAATTGTGTAATGTTGACGCTCCTTACACCAAGCGAGGCGTCGTTTGGCATTTTCCTGCGTGATGTGTGGCTTATGAGCAGCCGCTCAACCATGGAATCGCAAGATATCTCACCGCACGCCTAACTGTCATAGTACTGGGTGTGGATCCTGATGCAGTTTGGAATTCCTGTGTGATGCTCTGGATAGATGTTTGCCTATTACTCTTTACGACCCTCTTCAAATGTCGGCGGTCTCTGTCAGTCAACAGAAGAGGTCGGCCAGTACACTTTTGTGCTGCACATATCCCTTCACTTTTCCACTTCATCACATCAGAAACAGTGGACCTAGGGATGTTTAGGAGTGTGGAAATCTCGCGTAGAGACTTCCGACACAAGTGACATCCAATCACCTGACCACGTTCGAAGTCGATGAGTTCCATGGAGCGTCGATTCTGCTGTTTTCATAATGTCTAATGACTACTAAGGTTCGTGGATAATGAGTACCAGGCAGTAGTTTGCAGCACAATCACCTTAGATGAAAAACGTATGTTTGTGGGATGTACGGATACTTTTGATCACATAGTGTAGCTACCAAGTTTCATAGCAATAATTTGCTCGTGCTGCACCGTTACAACGACAAATTAAACAAACTGGGGCCTCTCTTGTTGCAAAACATCACTCCAAGAAATGTTGGCTCGAGTTCTCTACCATCTCATGCTAATCTTTCAACCGACAAACGCCATAAACGTTAGAAGGAATGAAACTAAAGAGCACTATCATTGCAAGTTTTAATCTTGTAAGAAATATTATTATAGACGTCATTACACGGTAGATATCGAGTTTTTGCCGTTTGCGCTGTCATATTACACACCACTCAACGAGTGGTTCTTTGAGTTCTTGTATAAGTCTGGAACAAATAAGCGTGCTTAATGGAAAAGATCAGAAAAGAAACTTTAATTAAATCCTATCACACAATTCTATCTCAACTATAGAATATGTAGTGGAGATACGAGCATAGACACATACATAATGAAGTCAATGCAAGAAACAAGGAGCTATCGCTGATAAGACAAATGGGAGGCTAGATCCAATTTATACTAATTTCATAGTTAAAACTCGAGATCTAAATTTGGGGCAAGAAAGTGTAACATACACCAGTCATTATAAACGGATCCGAATAATCAAATTTGTTTTATGTTCCTAAACTTTTTTTTTTTTTTTTTTAGTTTTCGGGCACAAAATTTTCCAGAAGATATGCACGAGAGCGATTTAAGTTAATTGTTGTTATTTAATGATTATTTTGTTTTGCTGAAGCGTAGTCTTAAAATATGCTTCCCCATATTAAAATTTAATTAAATATTCTTGTTAATGTTATATTACGTATACAGTATAGTTCAGTTTCGTTTGTAGAGGACACGTTAATCTATAACCCTTGTTATTGTTAGGCCATTATCTGCAGAACTACAAAGATTTAGTATGTGACATTCAAAGCACTCATTTTCCCCATTACTATTTCACAGGTAGCTCTTTATACAAAACGTGATTGTTCTGCCTGATTTATCTGTACTACGATACATACTTCTCTACAAAGGACTTTTAGCTACAAGATACTGACTTATTTACATGAAAGATATGGAAACAGGAATTAACTGTTTATATTACAATTAGATTTGTTTCGCCATGAGCTCATGTGAAGCAAATACATAATACCCTGTTTTCCAACGTTCATAAATTGCGAGCATCGTATCCTTCAACTAAGAGAATTTAAGTATACAAACAATAATATTTGGGAAACTGCGAATGCCTCAAAATACACCTGGCATATTTGAGTTGCATATTATAGAAGATTTCAAAATTCAACTGTATTAAAAAGAAATAAAGTGTACCTAATTTACAAGGTGCATTTTGTATACATTTTTGAGGTAATATACAGTAATAATGTTTCATGTAGATGCGGGAGAATTTGGTTTGTTTAGTTCTTTACCTCGCATGCAAGCAAACAGGCAAAGTATTCTTGTAAGAATGGGGTTGGGATTATTTTTGCCTGTTTTATTTTGCTTTTTTCAGGAGATGAGTGATAATTTTGCCTAGTCCTGAAGATGAAAAATAAGAAAATTTACTTACTTTATAAGTAAAATAATAAACACAAACCTTTAAATAATTTCATAAATTGAAACACAAGGAGTCGATAGTTATTTATAAACAATTCGCGGACTACTTAAATAAAAGACACGTTCGGAAGCACGTAAAGTATGAACATACTGCATGTTACTGAAGATGTGTACCCGAGACCTTTTGAGAGAATCCAACTGGCTACAACATACTGTGTTAGACTTCAGTCTTTTCTTAGCCGCAGGCTTACTCATATGCATTTCAGGGCTCACGACCTTCAGTGGTTGTAAATTCATCTCCGATGCCGATACTAATGTGTTTAAAGGACTATTCGATCTAACCGTTCTTATTGCAGTTAAAACCAAAGCTGGAGTTTTACAAAGCTTATCGCTGGTCTCCTAGGAAAAACAAAGTTGGTTCCACAAGGGTCAGTGATAGGGCCTCTATTTACGCAATACACTTAAATAATATAACAGAAACACTCTGCAGGTGGCTGTATATATATTTACAGTCAAACACTTGTCGATAAGTGATGCGGTTCAAAGACTAGATGACGATCTGAGCTTGCTATTATTTCCTCGGTCCATCCATTCATTCTTCATCCACCGACATGAGTGACCAGGCAGTTGAGTCGCGGAGTCGTGAACGAGAGGTCTACGGTTTGAATACCGCCAGCGCTGTGCTTTCCTAACTTAGGATTTTTCCAGATTTTCCTCAGTCCTCATAACTGGTAACTGCTGGGAAGGTACCCTTAACATAGGCCTGGAACGTTTCATTCCCAAATTTCCTTTCTCAATTATCATTACACATCATGTATCATCATTGGCCATCGAAAGCTGTAAGAACGGGCATTAAACGCTATAAAAATCCATGCCATCCATTTGTTCATAATGCTGGGAATCTGGAAATGACAAAACGTATTCGGTAGTAACGATAAGTGTACCATTGTGGTCTACAGGTCTCAGGTGCGATTCCTGGCTGGAGGTTAGAAATTGCTCTTCAGCTAGAATTAGTCACTATGCTCTCTAGAATCTGGGAATCTGAATGAGAGTGTCACGATTTTGCATCTTAAAAGTAAATGCTAAGCTAATACAAAACCCAGTTATTAACAGAATCTGTAAACTAGTAAACGCCATTGCAGATGAGCAATATTTCAATGTCAAAACTGCGGATATAATGTCAGAAGTTAAAGGTGGCATAAAACAGACTAAAATCACCAAAAATCTTTAGTAATAAAGAAAGTATTTTAAATATTCCACATATACCTAAAGGCGACTTGGAATGTTGCACGTACTTTTAGTTTACGGCCTTTACATTTAACAATGTTAGCGATGAGATCCTTTGAAGGTTTACTGAGATACTTGACTCAAATGTGCGTAGTGTATCTGGCAAAGGTAGCTCTGCGATAAAGTACAGTCCCAGAAAACTGAAAATTAAAATTAAATTGAGTTTTATTTATGGACGCTAATTCTGCTCAGAGGCTCTTTATTAGGCTTGAGGTTCTTTTACGTGCCGTAAATCTACGACACGGGACCATCGCTTTGCTTCCCTTCTGAAGGAAGCCATGTTAAGGATTTTTACGCCCAAAAAGAATCCATCGCCCTCAGCCGGGTTTGAACCCAGTACCTTGGAAACTAGAGGAGGACGACACCACGGAGGATGACACAGAAAACTGAAGCTCCGTGTTTCATTACATTGAATTTTCAAGTCCGATTCAACTTTTCAACTGGTGCCTACACTGGTGTAATATTAAGAATAACAATAATATGCATGATCGGATGACTGAAAACTAATAAGTGGTTCTGACTCACTTTTTATGCTGATATCAGAACTGCACTTAGGTTTTTCTATCACGTACAGTTTTTTCACATTCTCACTTAAAAAATATAGAGATATAAAGATATTGCTTCCGCCCCTAAACATAAAATTGGGCTTGATGAAGCAGTTTGTAAGGGCTCTACCACAGGATGGACTCCGCTTCAAGTACCTTTCCAAGAAATTTCCCTTCATTACACAAGACAAATTAAAGGCTGGAATTTTTGTTGGTACTCAAATAAAGAAATTGATGGAAGATGAAGATTTTGAGAAGACAATGAATGAGAGAGAAATAGAAGCATGGACCGCCTTCCTATCAGTTACTGAAAACTTTTTAGGTAATAACAAAGATCCTAATTACAGGGCTATTGTCGAAACAATGTTGGAAAATTTCAAGAAAATGAGTTGTAACATGGGTGCATTTTCTGCATTCACATATCGACTACTTTCCAGACATTATAGTGAAGAGCAGGGTGAATGTTTTCACCAAGATATTAAAGAAATGGAGAGAAGGTACCAGAGGAGATGGAATGAAACTATGACAGCCAAATACTGTTGGATGTTGAGGAGAGAGGATCTGCAAGGAAGTCAAAGAAGTGAAAGTTTGAAAATACTAAATGCAGCACTTTGGCTTCTTGTTTTCTTGTTTTGTTAAAATGTAGTCATGAAATAAATTAGGAGAGTTCTTCAGAGTATTGTTAAAATGTTTCTTGAATAAAAACTTACCTTGTGTGAAATGGTATTTTAATACCTTTATACACTCATTAGTAAAATTGTCAAAACATTACTTATTTTGTGTCAAATCCTGACGTGATAGAAATAAACGGAAGTTATTTCTGCAATCAGCATAAAAGCTTGATTCAAGAACGCCTACTTTTAAGAAATCATCTGACAAAAAGTTTGAAAATACAGACTGGTGTAATCTGACACAAATTTTTGCTGTTAAGAATCTCCTTGATAAAGGTTTTCTGTAACTAACGTATTTAAATCACTTTAAATTACAGTATAAATACCAGGTGTTAAAAAAACGTATCTCTTATTTCGAAAGGTGGTATGGACCAAAACAAGAAAAAAATGTCCAGTGAACATGGACTCTAAAAGCATGCCTTAAGGGCTGTGAGCACTTGTTGCTATTCGCTACTGTGAAATGTCTCTTCTACCTAGAGCTCTTTGCTATTACCTACATACGACCTACAGCAGTTAGTAAACAAATGAGAACACATTTCTCATTATTGTCCATGGATCTGTTAGTGTTGTACTGTAAACCGTAGTCACAGTTCTGAGTAAGTGCAAGGTATATTCTTATTAGTTCTAATGGAATCAGTTTGTGTTTTGATAACTTTGTGAAATGCTTTTACATTGCAGTTTTATCTTGAAATCTTTGGTGTATGCAACCCCGTTAATGAGGTACACAAACACTACAGGAAGGGACATCAATGCCTGCCAGAGCATCCGTGACCATCCTGAAGTGGTGAGAGTGCGTGATTCCCTAAGATGTCTGACAGAAGCATGCCTTACTATGAATAGGCACCATCGTTTCTATGGTGTAGTGGTTACCATGCTAGCCTCTAGTTCCCTAGGTCGCGGGTTCAAACCCGGCTGAAGGCGATGAATTTTTTCGGGGGTAAGAATCCTTAGCATGGTTTCCTTCGGAAGGGAAGTAAAGCCGGAGGTCCCGTGTCGTAGATTCACAGGGCGTAAAAGACCTCAAACCTGATAAAGAGGCCTCTGCAAAATTTCAGGTCTGTCACGCCTAATATAGAATGGGACGCTAAGAACCACAGCAGTTAATAAGCGTCCTCCATTTAAAAAAAAAGAACATTGAGCACCTCCTTTAGCGATGGTTAACATGTGAGTTCGTATGAAATTGCAAGCAGATTACATGGAAAGCTATGCTGTCTCACAGCAACAGAGTAATGTGTCCTCATTTGTTTATTACATTCTGTAGGTCATACGTAATAGCAAAGAGCTTACAATAGAAGAGATGTTTTACAGTAGCGAAGATGAACAAGTACTTATAATTCATAATGTATGCATTTTAGAGCCATGTTTACCGTACTTTTTCTTGTTTTGGTCCATACTACCGCTTCTCAAATTATGGAAAGCTTTCTCTTTAACACCCGGTATAGGTCAGTCCCAATTACGTATAATTTGTGTATCTAGATATACCAAAAACTGTTTCGTTGTTTAAATTTTACATGTGGTGAAAATGTATCAACCGTATAAAGATTATGTGACTTGGCCTTGAAACCTGGAAACTATTTGTGGTTCTTAACACTTAAAACGCACGTATTAACAGAATAAACAGTAAAGTATCACCGCATTGTTCCCACACGGTATGTGTAATAGAAAACCAATACATTTAGAAGAGTTTGTTAGTTTAGCTTAATAAAGATAATTTTTTATATTTATGTTACAGAAAAATTGATGTTTCTACAGCCTAGAAAATAAACGAGGTGGTGTATCTTATGCTAGTAACGGTAGTTCTATATTGAAAAGCTGTAAGTAATCCAAAGATTTCGCTTTAATGGCCATTGCACTATTAATTACAGTTTAATACCGCTTAGAATGACAATGTGATTCAATACAGGAAATCTCATGTTGCATCATAAACTGTAAGCAGAAAAGGTCAGTTAGTTTAGTTATGAGGGTGAGAAATTTCATGAATCTGGGATACAAACGCTAGCAGTAAACTGTAGGTCTACGGGAACAAGCGATGCGACCTTACAAATCACTTCTATAGATTCGTGTGTATCCGCTTAACTCACACTAGCAACGTCAAGCCATAAAGTGCACCAACTGCTTCACTATAAGCTCTTACAGCGCTTAGCACGCAAATAAAAACAAAAGGTTGCATAACTAACGGACCTGTCGAGAGAGAGGTCGACTATGTATCAGCCAAACGGAAGGTAAAAAACGGGAGCAGTGCTGGAAAATGCGGTGCAAATAACTTTTCGGATTAGAGTAATCGAAGAAAGGGAACTATTGTGCCCGAAATAGTTACTATATGGATTATGGGATCAGCTATAAGATTTACATCAAATAATAAATTACACGATTTTGTTTTGGAATGGAGATACTGTAGATTAAAAACCCAGAGCTGTAACACAGTTGTGCCCTACGCAAGAAGCCAACTTTTCATAGCTACCTGGTAGCCGCGATGAGGAGAGTATCATTTCAGAATTTGTAATGTACGGTTTATCTGAGATGGCTTAGTCGCCATTGTCTGAACGTGGCCAATAACATGAACAGTTTAAATCAAAGTTTTTCAAAGTTGCGAACGCCTGCTTCAGACATTGGTTCAGTGTGTTTCCCTAAATATTCATTATTCATCTAGTGCAAGCATTTAGGCCGTTTATTTCATCCCTGGAAGAAGTGCAGAAAGTTGTTACTTGTGACCTGCTTTCGGACCGCCGCCCCAGCCATTTGGATTTCGTTGTCAAATCGATGTCCTTAAGCTCGTTTCGGGCGTTTTGGGTGAAAGAAAACTTGGATTGTAAAGATTGTAAATAACTGTAATATGTGCGGATGGCTTTCATTTCCCCAGAAACTCTGCGACTACATTAGCAATATGAGATCTCACATTGTCATGGTGTTGCCACGACCTGTTAGGGTAGCAACTGTAGTAGAAAAAAGAATATTTATAAGATTCTACCTGACATCGAGGGGAGGGACAATGCGAGTAATAGCAACTAACAGCAACAGTACCTACCAACACCACCGCCACCACCACTACTACTACTACTACTACTACTACTACTACTACTACTACTACTACTACTACTACTACTACTACTACTACTACTACTACTACTACTACTGCTACTGCTGCTTTAGTACTAGGGTGCCTATTGAACAGCCCTGATACATCCCTAAGTTACAACTTCACTGATTTCTGTGAACTTATACTCATCCAAAATCTACTCCTCGAATAGGATCCTATATTAAACAAACAATGAAGTTCACAAATCCCAACTCTTTTCACGCATTTAAATCAAACTTCTAAAGCACAGTTTTTCACAATTTCGCTTCCTGATTACAATTGGTTCATTATGATTATTTCGGTTCATTTGTTTGTCCATAGAGAATTTCAAACGAGTTCAAAATATAACATTGAATTAAATGTTCCAAAAAGTCACTGTTCCATAACCGAAACATTGTTATTTGGTGGTTGATCTGATTGCTTTAGGATGCGAGCTAACATATGAAAGAAATAACCTAATATTGTGAAGGAATGGCTATTATTTTATGTTAAAGGCATCTGAGTGTTTTTGTCAGTAACTCCCGGAACTCGAGAGTTATGGAAACATACAATTTAGAAACCGAGTTTAGAAAATTAACATTTTTTATCACGTAGTTCCGGCAATAAACATTTAAAACATTTTTCAAATCTCAAAATATGTTTTAAAATAAACTTAATTCAACTCTTAATTCATATACTAATTATATATCCGCTATAAACTAAACCTGTTTAACAGATGACTGATTAATCCATTATGAAAACAACTAAATGCTAGCGCCTAGATTTGAAATTTATGAAAAGTGGATAACTCATAATCTAGAAAAGTACCTTTAAAAACAAACATTTGTCCATAAACATCGCATTACATTCTGTCAACATAAAGTGTACACGTTTTGTTAATTGCCTTATTGTAGTCACCATAGAAAATTTAAGATTTTGTTTTTTCAATTCAAGTCTCTGTCCTCCTTAAACGTTAGGCTCGTGTAAATCACAGCAAGATTTAAGATTGAGCAGGAGGAATTTTAAAGGAGTTTCTTTTGGCGCTATGGTATTTTGTTTTTTTCATATTTATCCTTAAAGGACTTTAGTAAAATTTCATGTAAAAAGAGCTTTACATATGGTGTCGGAGTTTATAAGAGCATATCCTGGCAAAAACAGTTGATCCGAAAATAAAATTCAATGTTTTGCGAAAAAAATAGATTTGTATAGATGTAGAGGGGGAAGAATAAAAGTTGCGTACTTGAAGATCTGCGTAGAAATGTTCCTGCACAGTGAATGTTCTGTGGTGCTGCACGCCACTGAATCACTCTCCGTGAGAAACAAAGAACTTGCCCGAGAACAAAGCAGCAATCCTATTTAATTTACACGGCTATGCGCGGCGCTAAAGTATTAATATCCTATCTTCCTTTGCCGGCGCTCTTAGCACTCTACGATCAAATGTTTATCGACTACAGAGTGGCAATGTTAGCAACGATGCTGGATGCTGTTACAGGCCCTCTGTTTTCCTTAGGAGCGGTTTAAGCATAGGCTGAACATACTTTATGTAAAAATTTTAATAGACAAGGACAATGCATATAGTTGCAGGAATATTTAATTGATTTTAAAATCTCGCTGGCTCTTGCACAAAGCTTTACTTAAAATGTTTAGTAATCCCGGAAATAAATAGCAAAGTAATAGAACAACAAATATGACTTACTTTTTAAACTGAAGAAATTCTAATCGCAATAGTCCAGCAAAAAGTGAAACAATGCATTGCAAACGTCAGGTATATGAATATGATTTTCTATCATATCGGTGCATGCATGTTTGTTCATAAGAATACTCTAGCAACTTTAATGTGTGTGAAATATTATGAGAATTATGTTGGGAATGATGGATGCAGTGCCAACCCTAAGCCTCCTTCCTGGGTACCTGAAGAAAAACCTTGGAAGCAATATCCCTTTCACGCCGTGAGAATACCCGAGGAAAACCTGAAAAGAGAGCATTTATGAAGATGTGGTCGGCTTCTGGCTTTATTCAAAGTGATGCTTTCCTATTGTGGGATATTTAGATAGTAGGCATATTTTTAGGAATAGTAATTGGCTTAGGATTCTTTTCCCATTTGATATTGAGTGAATCAATGATAAGATGATTCTGTAATTGGGTGCGAAATGTTTCTGTATTACATAAATATTGAGATCGGATTACAAACGAAGTATAATACTGTGCTTCTCTTTCTAATGTGGCCACCGCACTATCGCGCGCCGGCTGCTAGAGCATGCAATCCTACTGAAACAGTTATAGTATCCCCGCAGCACCTCACGTTCTTATAGCCAAAGTTACAATTACAATGATGACAAGCAAATTGGAAATATTGTCCGTTTCTACACACACATACCTAACATCTCAGGAAATTTTCATTTGCACTCTCGCCTGGTGTTTTCTTTTAGTTCTTCCAATGTATTGGATTTGTTGAATACATTTTATTTTTCACGTGATCATCACAACCAAGTAAATTTCTGTAATTAGATTTTGAGAAATTTCAATGATAGAGTAATTGGCCCCAACTTAATGTTCTTCTCTGAATAAACATGGTTCAATTTAAATAGTTGTGTGCCGTCGTAAAATAACAGATACCGAAGCACAGAGAAACCCGATTTTACACATGAGGTTCCCTTGCTTGACGCGAAAATTGGTGTACGATGTGCAGTATATGCATAGAGAATAATAGGACCTATATTTTCTGAACGAACAATAAATTCAGAGAGGTACAGAATGCCTTGCACAATTTTTTTCAACAGTTGACCGACGTTGAATGTCGGTCTCGGTTTTTCCAACAGGACTCTCTACAGCGCTTACAGCTGACGAATCATTAAATTTAATACAGCAATTTTTATGATAGGGCAATTAGTAAAAGATTATGGCCCTCAAAATCTCCTAATTTAACTATCAAGTGTATGCAAAGCAAAGTGTATGCAATAAACCCTCATACATTAGAAGAGCTAAAAGAAAACCTCAGGCAAGAAATTCACTCAATTTCGGATATTGAACTCTCAATTATTTCCTGAAAATAGGACAGAAATAAGCGAGGAGAGAGAGAGACATCTCCAGCATCTCAACTGATAAGGTATGTGCTTATTTCTTTGTAATTGTAGCTATGAGACCGTGAGGGGTTTTGGAAATACGTATAACTGTTTTGGCGGAAGTCCGAGCTGCGGCGGCCGGCCCACGAACAGCCAGAGTGTAAAAGAAAGGCACTATTATCGTCAAACATTTGTTTTCCTAGCGTCTCTTTCATAGTGTACGAAAAATCCTTTGCACACATTGGTGTTAATATTTCAAACTGTTTTTGAGAACTAATTAAAGAAACATTAAAGTGTTGAAATGCATTTTGCGGGACAGTGTTTGTAAATTTGAGACTTTTATTGCTCTTACAATAAAAATAAATAAAATCAATTCTTTTTGCCTAACTTCACTGAATGTATATATATATATATATATATATATATATATGAGAGAGAGAGAGAGAGAGAGAGAGAGAGAGAGAGACCAACTCTCCGAGACAAAGATAACGGAAGAACCAAAGCTCATAATATTCCTTAAACAGTGCATTACTCTGGGGTTAACTCTTTCTTCCCTTCAGCTTACCAATCAATTTGTAACAGAACTCCATGCTAGCTGATGTATTATGCTTCACACAGAATTCTATTCCAGACATAGACGGTATTACTGGTGTATTCAAGCAGTCGTTTCTTTAGTAAAGTATCATGAGTGACCTTGTAAACCTTATCGGATGCGTTCTTTCGTTGGCACATAAGGGATACCACCAGCAATGATGGGATGATGGGATAACCGATAAAAGCCCGTGGACCAATAAGGGGACAGCTTCAAGGGGCTTGAAAATACTGGAACACCCTCTCTCCAATACGGAGGATCTAGCCCAGGGAATCAGGGTGAAGATATAAAAGGTGCAGTATTGCTATTGGTGGTGGTGGTTGTTTTATTGTCAAACAGTTTCAGTCTACAGTTGGGAAACAACAATCGCATGTGCCTCTTAGTCGTACATGGTTTCCCTGTTCCCGGAATCTTGCAGTAAGAGTGCAGCACTAAATATCTACGTTTGGTAACTGCGTACTTTCATAATAAGAAAAAGAAGAATAAGAGATAAGTATAGCTAACCAACAGAATTACTGAATACTAAACGTTGAAAAAAATAAGAATGAATCAGAGTGAAATATGTATAGTGCTCTGACCCTGCTATTACGTACCCTCCTCTTCCATTCTCCACAGCAGTTAACCTCCTTTGCCGAATCTTAGCTAGAAACTTCCCCAATTTGAGAATACTCAGCGTCTGATATTGCATCCAAGCAGGCTTTCATTACCCAATTGGAATCCAGAAGCTGTGTTGGTAAATATATCTTTCATAATAATTCTATTTGTCAGCACTGTCCCAGAATATGACGACTGTCCTTTACCGAGAGTGGACATGGATAGGACAAGAGGAGGACCTCGACGGTTTGGTCGGCGACGGAGGTACAAGCGGAAGAACCAATCCTCTATTTAGATCTAGTACGGATGAAAGCATTTTTGGGCTTTAAGGTGGCAGCCCATCCAACCGAACATACTCGTCATGAAGGTCAGCTATCTCTTACAGTGAAAGCTAAACAGAGACTCCTAAAAATACCGGACGGACATTTCAAAGACGACTTCAGCAGGTTAATGGATTAAAAATTAGGGAAATTACCACTACTGGACATATCACCTGGAGTAAGTGGCGTATAAAAATTGAAGTTATATCAAACAGAACAAATGACTCATTTAAATTACTTAGTATATAGTATCATGTGAACCAAATATACACTTAGAATACAAACTGAGCAAGTTTCAATGAATTTGAACAAAGTTAAATAAATGAAATATATTTAAATTTCTATAAAAGGGTAGCAGTTCCATATTATACTGATCGAAGATATGACAAAATATGATAAAACAAAAACTGAAAGTTCTGAAATGCGTTTCTTAGATAAGTGCCATTTATACTTATAATCTAAAAGATAAGATTGAAAGGCGGAAAACAACTACTACAAGCATATTCAGAGGATGTACCAAAGTCGTATCTCGAAAAATAGTCTATACTATAAACTCAAAGACAAAGAAATATAGGAAGACCGTGACGACGTTGAATAACGACCTGCCACACATTACTTTGGGAAAAGTAACAAACCAATAGGTTCATACTGAGACGTTCGTAATGAATGCATAGAACACGTGGGAACAGCTTAATCCGATTTATTAAATCAATGTTGTCGATATTGTTTGTTCGATATCAAGAGAATCAGGATTATAATTTATAAATTATATGGTCAAATTTTTCATCTTAAAATATCGTATTTTTGTTTACCAAGTAAGGTATCAGAAGCAGTATTAATGTAAAAAGTAGAAGTTTTCTCTCAGCACTGAGTAAATTAATACAAGAAATTTGTGATATATTCAATCCTTAATATATCAATTCTTAACTCTTGAACTCTAAATTTATTTAAAACTCCTAAGAAAATACGAGTACGTAGCATCTCCACTCGCAGGTTCATTACACATAATATAGATATATTTAAAATAATATGACAGCATATTATCTATGGTATTATTTTCGCTGACGTCTGCAAGTATATCCATATCGCGCAATTTGTTATTCGGCTACAACCACTACAGTGACAGCTGCAAACCGAAAACATTCTGCCTCGGATAGGTGTTTCTTCTGTTGAATCTTCAAAAATCGTCAGAAACGGTGAAACATTATACATTTATAATATTTGAGATACTCTAAACTATGCAAAGCTATTAATTGTTTTGCCAATGTGAAAGAACAATTAGACTTATACGGGGTCTTCAGACTTATTCGGCCGTTGCCGACAGTCGGCTGTCTGTGCATGACGTCAATATTTTGAAGCGAGTTTGTCACCAGAGCCTCTGGCACAGAACTAGCGAAATATGAGTGGAAGTGGAGATGTCCGCAGTTTCGATGTCACCTTAGTGAAATGGGACTTTTGGAACGTCTTTCGCTCGTGACTGGTAAACTCGCAATCTGAGCATGTATGTTGATAGGTAACTAAAATAATTGGACTTTTGTAGCATATTGTGTTGGCTTAGCGCTCAACCATGCGAATGTTGTGATCTGTTTTCACTTCCATCTTGCGTGCAAACAACGCTAAAAATATCCTAGTGAAAAGCAGTTCTGCACCGCCGCAGTACACCAACGTGTTTACGAAGTCGGAAGTGCATGCAGACCAAGGTTCAATTCCACACCTCCCGTTTGAGAAAAGGGGTTCGCTGAACTAATAATGAGGTCATTCATTTAAACCGAGTGAAATAAACTGAGTTTTATTTATGTACCCTCTTTAACTGATGTGGTCCTTAGCGATCCATTCTATATTAGGCGTGAAAGACGGGTAATTTTGCTCAGAGGCCTCTTTATCATGCTTTACGTGCTGTAAATCTACGACACGGGACCACCGGTTTTAATTCCCTCCTGAAGGAAATCATACTAAATCATATTTTTTACGCTCAAAAAAGTCCATCGCCCTCCGCCGGGTTGGAACCCGCGAACTAGAGGCTACACCACGGAGGACGACTCAAACCAACTGGCAGTAAAGGCCGAATAAATCTGAAGACCAGTATTAACCTATGTTGTTAACTAGAAATCAAAAGTACTTCTGGCACTGTAAGTAGTATGTATTGGTTTATGTCGAAAGAAATAATTGAGATTAATCAGGAAACATGAATCAAATGAGATACGTTGAAACACTTTTCCAGGTTGTCGTTACGATAACTGTACAACTTCCACCTAAAGCTTGCTTACTCCTAGCTACTCCGCAACAAGCCGGGTAAATAAGTTTGCTCCTCTTGAAGACAAGCTTGCACACGTACTCAGCACGGAATTCATGGTAATCAAACCCGAAAAGCTAAACCTGCCAATTCGTAGAACTCATTCTGACTCCATCTACTATAGTGGGCTGTCGATATCCATGTCGCTGTAATCTTGTGTATTTCTTTCATGCGCAAATAAACATACCCCAAAGTATATAGAGCAGGATTTAGATTTTTACCAAAGTCGCCGGCCCTTATAGCCGTGGTCGCTGGAGTGTATAGCTTCGGCGCTCCTCCAAGCTGAGGCTCGCGGGTTTGAGTCCCGCCATGGTCGTGTGTGTTTGTATGTGTCTGTGTATTGCGTGTGTAATTGCAGTAATAAACGGTAAAGAAAACAGTAATCATAAACTGGGTAAAACAAGGGAACTTTAAAATAATAATAGTTACCCATTCTTAATTTAAAAAAGATGACTCAATTCCAGTATAGCTAAAATTGTATGGCTTTATTCGCAGGTATGAAATAAGCCAACGGACCTTTTACAACATCTTTATTGCGCTTTTCGTTTGTGGAGAATCCAAAGTGCTGAAATTGTTTAAAAAGTTGGCTATTAAACTGAATTTTTGTTTGAGATATTTCTCATCTGTAAGTATAATATCTTTGTTTCCAATCTTCTCAAATAATTACGTTGTACATTACCTTTACGATCATCTTTATATTTACTGGAATTATATGTGTTAATACGGTGAAATATTTGTTAACTGGGTTATATAACTTGTATTAGCGGAGTCGAATGTTTATTTGTGAAGTAATTACTTAAAATTCAGTATTACGAAAGCAAGGAAAGCTGTAATTATTAAGAATAATTAATAATTGTTTCTTAAATAAAGTAAGTTAAGTTGCTATCGTTAATGCTAGTGTTGTACTTCACAAAAAAGTACAACCAAACTTCTATGCTATGTAGAAGAAAATTAAGCAAGCATGTTGGGCAAACCATAGCCTGCTCAAAGTAACATGTGACTGGCATACCTGCATGCGCTCCCTTCAGGCTAGGTAAGTTAAAGGATGCCATTTGTACACCCCTACTCGTCACGGTAAATCTTTGGTATGAAAACACAAAGAAACAAAGACCGTTTTGAAACTCGGTCGTAGCACAAATGTTTTCATTCTTGTTTCTACTTTGCAAAGTATTACTATGTTGGGAAAACATCGGGGTTTTGCTTCTGAAATTCTTGTATATCTCAATAGCAGAGTAGATAGAAGCCTTCTAAAACAAGATGTAATAGGAGCATACAGATAAGAGACATAAAATGATAATGGGCAATGTCTGAATGGGGTATGTAAATTATATGACCTTTTTATAATGATTCCATGTTTTAACTATAAAGACATCCACAAATATACGTGGATACAACACACAAGAGCTCTTTGTCCGATTATTATGTCATCTGTAGAAAATATACGACCTTGATCACCAGAATCGTTCACGCGTTATACGTCACGAAATTCTGCAGAATCTCTCGCGTTGTAAAGTTAGTTATAAATGTGAAATACGCGAATTAATAATGTGCAGCAAATAAGTGATTATAGTGATATTCGAAAATATAACAGTTTCAGTCTGGCGTGCATCAAGAGTCAATATGTGAAATTAATTAATTGTGACGGTAATAAAAGTGTAAAAACAAATTCTTTTATAAGTATTATCTTTCAGTAACCAATCATTTCCGTTTACACACCCTGTTCAAGAGATATGCTCGACTGAGTAGTAATAATAGCTAGCCGGAGGACAATGAACCCAACATTCAAAGTAGTAAAACAATAACAGGCGCTCAGCAATAGATAACACGAAGTGACCGCGACAATTTGGCTCCCATACGTGGGGCAGATAAACATGAAGCATCTTCCAACTACCAAAAAATATTCTACTTCAGTACGGACCCGGCTATTCCGTAAAACAACGGGTGAAAAATCCCCTGATATTCACGCAAAAATGTGTGAAACATCGATAGGTCTGACTTCCTTAACCTCCCACGACAGTCCGCCAAGTTATGAAAATGCTGCATAGTCTATAAGTACCCCTTAGTGGTGGAAAAATCCTTGGTCGGAAGGTACAGTAACCTTTTAGATAACTATAGCAGGTTAAACTTTAGATCTTTGTACCTTTTGTTGGTCCCATTGTTATTTAATAACATAAGAACGACATTATTTTTACATAATGTAGAAGCCTTAAGATATACGAAATAAGATTTCGCACTTCTAGGCCAGCAAGTTAACGTCTTTGGAAAAGGCATACAGTCTGCAATGGAGTAAAATAATCGGCCGTTATTCCTTATGTGGGTAGTGAGCACTTTCGTTATCAACATGTTACACACGCACTTGCATCGTGCTAGCGTTGCTGTCGTTGGCATTCAGCTGCCAACATTGTAACATCGAGAGCCCTAAGCCGCAAGGCGTAGCCGAGGGATTGAAGACCCTTAGCCTCAAAGCGTAGCCGAGGGACGTCTTTTAGAAGGAAAGGAGCAACGACAGGGCATACCTCCTACCGCATACGGAATAATGTCTAAATAATCTTCTCAGTTAATACAAAATATCCGTTCACTGATTTCTAATGTGAGCAATTTTCTCTCTTTATACAATAATTTACATGCTACATGGTTTTAGCATCCAGAAACGTCAGTAAATACATCTATAGAGTTGAAATAAAGGTTATTCACAGGAGTTGATACTGCCTCATTACCTACACATTTGCAGTATTTGATAAACGACAATTAAGCAAATATAATTCAGGATAGATTTTTTCGGTTTTTAATCTGTGTCTTATGTTTGCTGAACTGTCACATGAAGGCTATATATGTATCTTCCTTGCAATGAAATGTGGGTGACTGATTTTTGCTACATTTTATTCCAAGGTGTTCTCTGCAGCAACTATTCATTTCTGCGCAGTACAACTATTTTCTATTCCATGGCATTCTAAATTAAAAGACCTTCTTCTCAAGCATGTTCAGTTATTCTTATTCAAGTACAAGAGTTTTTTAAATCCTTTTTTAAGCCTTTTATTGTTTATGAAATAAAACTAGAAGGTTCCTTATAGTTCCCATGTGAGTCACAATAAATTGAGCTTTTCAATGGTAAAAGAATTATCAAAATCGGCTGGGTGATTTTTGAGATTACCCCACATACACAAACACACACACAATTTTCTCGCATTATAATATTAGTGTAGGTTACATAATTTCAGTGCCTGTATAAAGTGGGAAATAAACTATCCAAACAATTCTACATAACTAAGGCCGGAGACAGGGTTGTGGTATGTTACCTAAATGAATGAATGAATAGCCGAAGAGTTAAGGCCTACTTTTACATTATTCAAAATATACTTGGAGGATGTTTTGAGAAAATGGGACTATGCATGTCACAAAATGGGTATAGAAATTATTGAAAAACGATCTATAATGTACTATTTGCTTAGAACTGGGTCAAAATGGGACATTATTAAGAAGATACTGAATTTATGATACGCAAACTTGTTAATGCTTTGATCAAGGTAGATTGAAAATAAATTTTGCAATTACCGAATATATGGTAATTGGGTTACCTGGTAAAATCTTCAAATAAATGAGACAATTTAAAAAGTTGAAGAGTTCAAATATCTTGAATATATTATTTACAAATTGGGTACAAGTGAAAAATATATATAATAGAATTAATCTGGCAAGAAAGGGAATTATATCGTTAAAATGGATTCTTGTGGAACATAAACTTGGCAAGGAAAATACAATTAAATGTAGTAAAGACAACAGTTAAAAGATTTGAACCTATAAGTGGAAAAAATGCGCAGAAAAGTGTTGGCGATAGAAATGGATGGATTAAGGAGCAGCATGAGAATGGAATATCAGGAATGGTTGTATAAGACTGGAAATGGATGCAGAAGAAACTTCCGTTGATAGATTAGATACAAGAACTCTAAAATACTACAGGTGCGCAAGAAGAACAGAGCAGGAAAGATGACTGAAGTATTTTGTCAACTACAGTAAACAAAATTTGGACTAAATCGAAATCTACAGATTCTGGGGGTTGGATTCTCAGAATATTTTGCTGATGACGTGACCGACACATTTGTAAAAAAAATGGTGGAATACATAACAGAACCATTTTTTTTAAATTCTGGTACTTAGTAATTCTCTACAGAGGCGCTTTTATGTTTTATAATAAAATTATTTCCTAACAGTAAAAATATAACCACAAAGCATCTTAAAGATTTGTATAACAGTGCTTTTGCGATAATTAAATAAACACGATGGTAAACATGCAGAAAGGAAAAAATTAAAAACAGGACTCCATTAATTGTCCAACCCATATTGATTTTGATTCCTTCAACGCAAATATCACATTTAGAATTATTTACAGCTTAATGTGATTTCCAAATATCCTATACAACTTCACATAAAACTAGTTTTAACTTTTAATGATACGACTAACTAGTTTTTATTCTAAAGGATGAATTCCAGGGGAAGTAAATCTTAACATCAAAAGACATCTTACGTCACAAGTTAGAAGGGAGGAGAAAATGTAACGCACACTGACGGAAGCCTCATAAAAAGAAGTTCAAGGGTAGAGGAAAAAGAGGAATAAGATGCCAGTATGCTTGAAGACAATATTTTAAGGCTGATGCTCCCGATTCATTTCTTTCTGCACCGTAAACTGACATTACTAGACACAAGAAAAGAAGAAAGATAAGAAGCGAAGTAAGAAAGGGAGCTGCAAGAAAGGGAGCTGCAGCAGGAAATACGTAATACACTCTCTCATTGTCTCACACGGTTTTTCCGCGACCAGTAAGAAACGTTGCATCTTCTTTTGCAGCTTTCTCTGGACAGCGTTTATTACAAATAAAAGTGCACCTTGTATATTATTTTGCTCTTTCTGCATGAGAGAGAGCATACAGAGAGAAAGGGAGGGAGTGGGAGAGGGAGGAGATAAAAGAAACTCGTTAAGCTTCTGTAGAAATTTATTCAAACGTATACACGCCATTTTCCCAGTTTCTTTGCTTCCTCCATTTATATCTTTTCAGGATAAAAGAGCAAATCTTCCGAGTCTTTCTGCATCTTGCCGAGTTTGCATAGCAAAGAAGTAAACACGAATTATAATTTTAGGAAGAGGCGACAGGTACTTGCAAGCACGAAAAGAATATTAAAGAAAGAGAAATCATTAGCGCTTTCTGCAGCTAGATGCGCATCCTTTACACCATTCTAGAGTTACTTCAGATGAATCTATGTAATGTACCTTCATACAGCTTCATTCTAAAATGCAAGTATGGCTATGTTAGTCTAACGTGGTTCTATTTGAATCCCCGGACTGATTACCAAAGTTTGAGTCTTAGAGCATAGATTTTGCTCCCTTAAAAAGTTATTTAAATTTAAGCAATAAGTAATAAAACAGAGTTATTTATTGTATTCCATTTAATGATCAGTTAATGCTATTCTTTACCCTGCGTTAAAGGCTGGAACGCCTATTAGTTGGTTATGAATCATATAATACATATACGTGCATTTTATTTTGTACATAAAGCTATAACCTTAAAGCACCTTTGGTAAAAAGGGTGCAGCACATTGTATATTAAATAAATAATAATAAAATTATATTATATCTGTAAATTTTGGTCGCGGTAAATGTTTTGAAACTAATCATTGTATGAAAACAATTAATTTCACTTTTATTCTACATAAGCATTAACTGAAACATTCCGTAAATCAATACCTGGACGTAAACACAATTATTCGTGCTATAGACATTCAACCAGAAATAAATTTCCTTCCGTGAGAGCTATAATGAAAATGATGAACAGCCATTTTCACTTTCTCTAAGCTAACCTATAATACGTTAGATAAAGTACTGTATTCCAGCTTAAAAATATAATCGACGTCGATAAGTTTCAGATTTCCCGAACACAATGAAAGCATTTGTTTTAGAAATAGCATGCGCATGTGTACGCTTGCATTTGTGGATCCATGTTTCTAATTGCTTGTGTGTTAATGTATATATTTTAACCAAATACCGTTCAAGGTTATCATACGAAATTGATAACAATATTTATGTAATCCCACTAACAAGCTCTCAAATGGAACAGCTTAAAGTAGTTATTGTTTTGTCAAAAAAAAGCCTTAATCATTTCAATTAAAAGTTTTATGTACCTGCATTTGAATAAAATTTCTGTGGATTGCTTGTGAAGTTCTATTGTTACTATTATTAGTTTGTACTTTTTGTAGAATAAACTAATATCATATGAATAAAATTATCTACTGCATAATTAAATCATAATTTTCTTTAAGAAAAAAGAATCTTTAATTTAAAAAAATCTTTATTAAAAACGTTTAATTGAAAATGTTAACTAATTTTTTTCAGTTTTTGATCCTTCCTCAAATTTTTGTTAAATACCACCATAAAAATGATTCATCCCAGTCAATGTTTGAGGCTATAGTAGATTAGAAAACTCATTCGATGGTAAGAGGATACATCTTTCACACAGGTTTAACACAGCAAGCGTAAATGTCTTTTACACATGTGAGCATACTAATAATTCTGGTATAATTATAAACAATATGTAGTTAACCGCTTATATCCAGTCACAAACCACAGATTTTTTGGCCTTGGCATCATCAAAGTATACCAATGTGGTTTAAAAATACAACTAGATGTTGTACTTCAACTTCTAACATTACTGCCGGAGCCGATGGAAAGTTGAAACAAATTCGAACGTTCATTTGGCCTAGATTCGAGGTATACCCTATAGGACACTTAAAGTACTTGAAGGCCTTGATAATTTACAGACTTATTTTTATGAACTGTTACGAGTAGCTACGCATGACATTGGGAAAGAATTGTCATTTACCTCAACCGTAAAGGTTTACTACCCGGAAAATTAAAAAGTAACTGCAGCATTTGAAGTTGTCTTTAAGATATTTCTCAGAATGAGAGTTACAGTTGGGTAAAAGGTATTTTCTCCTGAATTCCTAGGCGTTCTAGCGTACTTTCCCCTAACACCTACTCCATCAAACCCATAATTATCAAATTTCTATTACGCTGAAACAAATTCCAAAAAAGTGAACCAATGAGGGATGTTGTGTTTGTTGTGTAAGAGACCAGAGATCAGAAATAGGCTCTGTTAATGAATTCTACTCCGATTTATGTAAGTCCAATGATATACAGGATGAATTGTTTAAGTTGAGATTGTACAATATCTCCAAAACTAATCGTTGTAGAAGGAAATGTCTGTGATAAAAGTTGCTTCACATTATGGGAGAAAATAAATGCCATCAGTTGTGTTTTACTTGGAGGACCTTATGATGGTCATTTTAGGATAAATTTAATTTTTTAAACAGGAATCTTCGTTTTGTATGTTGTTTTCTTATTAGAAAATGGATTATAGAAAGCTGTTTATTTTATGATAAGGAATAAGGAGACAGAATAAAAAAATGTTGGTTTACAATTACGAAACTAACTTGACCAACAAATGACCATCCATGGATGGTCCAAACAGTCATTGCGCTCTTCCTATACAGTCATTCAGAATTTTTGTTGTTATTTATGTTGGTGTAAGAACAATTGCAAATTGCTTTATACAAATGTTGTTTAGTTTTTTGTGAGGAGTGAAAAAACAACATATAAGTGTCGGTTCCCATTTTAAGAAATTAAATTGAGCCTAAAATGACAATCACAAGTCCTCCAAATAAAATACAACTGATGGCATTTACTTTCTCCCATAATATCGAGCAACTTTTATTCGAGACATTTCTTTCTACAACGCTTAGTTTTGGACATATTGCACAGTTTGAACTTAAATGGTCCATCCTGTATATGATTAGCGACCCGACGTAGAGGGAAAGGTGGTGAGGAACGAAATACTGTAGTGTTAATATACACAACATTTACAATTCGTTTGTTAAAGCTTCGTTCAAAATCATAAATGGAAATGAAGTCTAAATTTATTGCCGCCAGCGTATAATGATGTAGGGCTAACTCTGTTGAACTGTGAGAAACCCCTCGAAGAACTGAACCCCTCTAGAGGAAAAATAAAGGAAACGGCGCATTTATCAGTTTCAAAGGCCACTTTGTTTCACAAGAACATGCTTACCAGCGAAATACTAATAGTGGTGGTGGTGGTGGTGGTGGTGGTGGTGGTGGTGGTGGTGGTGGTGGTGGTGGTGGAAGAAGAAGATTACTAATTAGTCTATCAAATGGCTAAAACTATACAAAAGGGAGATGTTATTGTAGAGGAACGAGCTATGTATTTCTTTGCGAGCACAACTTCACGTTCCTTTGTAGACCAATTTTGTTACACCAAAGTATAAAGCAAGGAAATTATAATTCTGATGATGAAACATAGCGCGTATGGGCAATGTTACCGTGGCACATGGCCAGCTTGGTGAGCCAAAAGTCTAGTTCTTGCCATGGGCAGTGTAAAAGAAGAATTATTTGCAAACTATTCGTCGTGTGTATTCTGTTATTGTTACATGCTAGTGCACATTAACGGTTAACTTTTTAAACTGCAGAATTACTTCTGCTGAGGAATAAAAATGAAATACGAAGGCAAACTTCGAAAGTGCCTTTGAACGAAAATAAAAAGTTGACATAAGGTACACTTAAAATAACATAGGCCTAGAAATAAATAAAATGTACCTGGAAATGTTATAGCTATATAAATTGCATACCGGTGTTCTTGTCGGTCGCTTTTCGACCTCTATGGCGGATGTGACATGTTTCTGATTTGCAAGGTATGCTTGGCATTGGCAAGTTTCGCCCACCGTCTCTCTGAGAGGTACGTGGCTACCATCTTCCTAAGAACATTTGGTCGACCCAAACTGTTGTTTTTGGGTACAAATCTACAGGTAGGCCCTAGCCAACTATTTAAATACTTGATTTAGCTTATTTTATTAAGCTTCTGTTTTGGTCTTGCATTAAAAACGCATTTTGCGCTTCGATCTGAGGTTATTTCCTGATCGTTTTTGCTACATGATAAAATTCCAAACCATACTTTCAAGCAGAGCAATTTATGTTGTTACTCTAGAGCTAGCGGTTATTAAAAATCCAAGGATATTGCAATATTAACTAGAAGTAGGTTAGTTACTTGATATTGCTAGGGGTAAGTTACTATTCCAGCATCGTGTATTTCACGTTTCTTTTTACTTTGTAGGTAATACCATCATGTAGGTTTACATTCCCGAAGTCAAGTCATTCGAACTCACCCGTGTTGATTATTATTAGTAATGACATAAAAAAACAACTAGTATTTTTATATGAATTAATTTTTGTACTTTCCAAGTTGATTATTGACAGGAAGATGTAAATCATTAAATAAACAAATTATAGTAAGATAGGGAGACAATTGCAATAAATAATTTCCGTGTATTAAATCGGTATATAATGAACTAGGCCTGATTGAAAAGATTTTTAGCGGAGAAAAAGGTCATTAGCGAGTTCTGTTAAGAGAGGTCATTAGTAACAGCCGAGTATGAATGCGTTAGCGTAAAAGTTCTTGGAATACAGTTACGGTTGAGTTCTGTACCTACACGTAGGCGAAATTCCGTGCATAAGTAAGTATCTGAAATTCGAGCAAAGTTCCGCATACATAGAGAATCATATGCATACTTAGAGTTTTAAGATTGGACCGCTTGAGTAGGAACGTTGGTGGGGGTAGCAATAGCAGGGGAAGCTTAAGTTAAAAGAGCATGCATTCTAAATCATATTTACAGATGCAATCTTACGTAATTCTGTAACGTACTCTTGTGACCACCCGTGTGAATTTTAGTTTCATTTTTAAGTTGTGTCGCGCCCAGTGACGCGATTGAGTTAGAAAGATTATCAGCTATTGCGAGGGATCCTTCCGAGTAATATTTCTGCGACTTACGACAACCGACGCTATACGTCGTTACTATTATAGAAATAATTTAAATCTTTAATTCGACAGTCAAAGACTCTTTTCAAACAGAATATTTGAGTCAACATTAAGATTTATCAGTTAACTAATTGATGCTATCCTTTTACATACACTCACCCTTAAAAAAGAACCCATAGCTAAACCATTGAAGCAACTGGCGACCAGACAACGCAGAACGAGTTAAGAGATGATATTGTAGAACTTAAAAACAAAGCAGGTAATATTAAACGTTACCTAAATTGATGCAAATACGAGAAAGCAGCACAACAAATTTGAAGCAAAGGGCAGGCTTCAAAATTGTCGCACCACGAAAGGCTTCAAGGTGTAGACTGAAACTGTTCGACAACAAAATTATTACTACTACTGCTGATGCTGCTGCTGCTTTCTAGCCAAAAGCTAGTTACTATATATGCGTGACCTTTTCTAGGTGACATGGTGAATCGTGGCCTAGTGGTACAAGATAAAACAATTGAGGATTGAAACGGAACATTGTCATATTATATTATAATGAATACTGCAAAATAAACAATGGGTGAGATCTCTTTCTTTTGAAGCTATCCCTTTACGTCCAAAAGTAATAATTTGTATTTACAGTTATCCGTGAAACGCTCAGTTCTAATAAAGCAAGCTTTTATGAACTGCCAGTATATCACGTTGTTTATCGACAAGTAACAAACACGCACACATAGTCAACACATAAAGCAGACGGATTCCAAACAGCGCTCTCTAAATTAAATCCAATTTATATTCTCATGTAGAAAAGAAGTACAATGGCTTTGTGTAAATTATTGGTATGCTCCTGGGGTTCAGCCGGAAATGAACATGAATTAAGTGTGGAGCGTGCAGTTCTGTACTAATGGGATAAACACACATTCCATGTAGGAATTTATGGTTTCAACCAATGCAACAAGTGTTCCGCTTTAAGCTGTTATTGCACTTTCTCTCAGGAACAAGTCGGTTCATATCACTCCTTTAGATGCTTATCCAGCGTTGTGGTCTTGACTCTTAGTCCTCTTTTAGGATTAGCAGAAAACCCACAACATCATATATGTGTGTTGAGTTTGTGTCCTGCAATTCATCTTCCAAAGGTCTGCAAAACTCAACTAGAAATGTATCTTGAAGGGACCACAATTTCTCACTTGTCAGTGCAGTATTCTTTAAGCTGATTCTGGGTTTGCTAGATTTTATGCATGGCAACGGAAAATTTCGGTATTTCGTGTGCGACTTTTCCTCTTTAGAAGCTTCAAATGGCCAAATATTTCTGAAAAAAGTGCTGTACAAGATAGTTTCTTTACATCTAAAGCAAATATGGTACAGCTTATTCTGAATATATATACATTATATATATATATGTATATATATATATATATTGAAATCTTGCGCAAGTAGCACATACAGCCAACAGGAAATTCATGACGTGTTTCGTGATAGAGTTATCGCTAACAACATATGGCTCCCTCGTTCGCCAGATTTAACTCCCTGCGGTTTTTATCCCTGGGGGGAGGGGTGGGGGGCATTAAAGGAGAAAGTGTACAAAACAAATCCACGCACTTTAGATTAACTTAAAGCTAACATTCGTCAATAAATTGCTCCCATTTCTCAGAGGGAACTGCAGAATGCAATGAGCAATTTCCTAAGTAGGTATAGGCATCAGAAATGCTTGAATAACAAGGGAGGCACTTCCAGCATCTCCTTGCTTAATATACGTGAGTAATTTACTTTTTTTAAGTGTTTACGCTTTTATATTAGAAATAACTTACGCGACAAACCATATTATATTAACTGCGGACTTTCTATTACCCGCACCGCCGACACAGCAGCCAGATTCGCGGCCGGCCGCACGCCGCGAAACCGGTTGCGTGAAGGATCGTTCATCCCATACGTATGTAATCTAATGTATGTATGTATACACACACAAGCACACAGTGAAACTGATGATCAGGATAGGAATTGTTTCTTAAGTAACAAGTTATCTACACTCAAACCATTATCAATACAAAGGAATGTAAACAATAAATGAGCCACTAATGAACAAGTAAACGCAGTCTGGTAAGTGCTGTACGTAAACACCAACAGACTGAATGCGGGATGGGGATGGTTTGTAACCTTTGATGTCATTGCGTTAACTTCAGTAATAGTTCAACTTCATTTCCTTTCGTCCTGGCTTTATTACTTAGAAATACCTATGCCTGCTGATGATACATGGAATGAAGTATAATTCGGAAATACAATTTAGGAAGAAAACATTCTAGGCCTAAATGTGGGGTATCCCTCCTGCATTTGCCAGTTATGAAGACTGAGGAAAACTGGAGAAAACCTCAGTCAGGGAGGACAATCCTGGGGAATTCGGCCTGCGGACCTTCCGTTTACGAGTCCTGTCTTAATGTACTCTGTCGCCTCCCAATTATGCAGCTGAAGTACAAGTATAAAAAGCATGGTTTTAGTTTTTCTATGTTAATGCTTAACCCTAATCTTTATAAGTTGTTTTTATTTTCTTTTTACTTCTGCACTAGGTTTAGTAAGTAGGCGAAGTATTCCATTCCGCCCAAAAATTCGATACCGAGATTTCTCCGAAAATACATGTTTTGAGGTGCATGAATCCAAATAAAGCATTTTTGGAAACATGTCCGTGTGTGTGTGTGTGTGTCTCTGTCTGACTATGTGTCTGTCTATCGTCTGTCCGTCTTTCTGTGTGTTCTGTCTATCTTCTGTTTATATCTCTGTCTGTCTGTGTGTTTGTGAACTGCATAGCTCATAAACGAAAAGTTGGATAAATCCCAAACGTGGTATTTGAGTTAAGTGTTTTCCAAGAATGCGACACGAATTTGTTCAAGAAAATCCCCCCTCCCCTGACTACTATTTACTGGAAAATTTTGATTTTATCAAAAATTTTTCTAACGATGATTAAAATATTATATGTTGAAGATATTTGCATGGCAAATGAAATGCACATCTTGAATTTTCTGGGAATGTGCCTAAAAGTGCTCTTCATTCTGAATGACTTTTGCATAATGGTAAACCGTAAGAGATGGGCACAATGTTACTATAAAAAAATGTAGATCTCGTTAAAACACCCAATTTACTCACAATTTTCTTTTGTCAAGTGAACCATTTCCGAGATATTCCTTGTCATTCGTTTGAATCTTCAAATAAGTACTTACATTTATTCTCAGATAGGAATTCGTTATTTGTTTATTTTTTTTAATGTCCTGCACATAGCAAACAGCTCTTAAAATATTTGACTATCGCTTAAAGCCTACCATATTCCCCTTGCACGTACAAGAAAATAAGCAATAATTTGGTTTTTCCAAATTTTTATCTCGATTAACATGAAGTATATGGAGAATAAGCGTTTGTAAAAATAGTTTGCACAATAGTAGAGAAAGTGATGTGAGTGTAATACATCAGATTTTTTCAACTTAAAGGATATGGAAATCAAATGTGCTTCATAGAGATATCATGAAATCCAAACTTTGAATGTCATATTTTGCGTTTTTTACACCAAATTGCAAAGAGGTTGGAGATCATTGTATTCAGATAATACCAGTTCACTCTTACTGCTTATTTAATGAAATTATTGTAATAATTCATTCATATTTTGTCTCCATTTTCAATAACACAAAATGTAGGGTTACTAGGTAATTTTATGGAAATGTAGCACACAATGTTAAAACAATAGGACGTATGGCAAAAACGTAGGCATTATCGGTCAATGCGAAAACAGTCTAAAGTTATAATTTAAATGCTATTTTAACGTATACCCACAGCCACATACATTTATATTTTCTTAAAATCCTGAAACATATAGTGTTAAATGTGATAATCATCAGCAGTCAGTCATAGTTACTTCTATGAGGAACTAATCTTGTCTGAAACATCTAGCTTGTTTGAAATATAACCAAGAAATTCCCCACAACTGAAGTTCTTAAAATTACACTTCACTAAAACAGTACCTTTGACTGAATCAATAGATAATATGCTCCTTTTATCTGTCCTTTGTGAAAATACTCTTATCTGGCTGTCTAGTGAAAGTACTCTTTCTACATTAGCGTTGTGTGCAGGAATAGCACAAAATGCTGAACTAGTTTCAGCAGTTCAGAATGGCAGTCCTATACTTGCCACCACTAAAATATCTAACCCATTTATCATTACAGGACAGTTTATCAAGTTCAGAGCTATGCTGCTGTAAAAACTGGTTCACATTACATGCCTCATCACAACACATCATCTATTATAATGCCTTTACCACTCGAGAACTGTACACACTTTTGTACGTCATCCATGCATACTTTATCATATAAGTTTAAGTAACTAAAACATTTGAGTTCTGAAAATTACACACCATTTATCTAAATAGCACAGGCATTCGCCATGCAACAAAACAGCCCCCTGCTCAAAATTTTCAATTTTTTTATGAAGGCCTCCTCCCTAGCACTTAACAATGCTTTTTTCGTCTTTAGTGACATGAAATTACTCTCCAATCTGTTCTTAAGAAGATAACACACATTATCTAATATTACAGTCATTTCAACAGTGGATGTTTAATCACTTTCAAGCTGTTTTATCCCATGATAAAACACAGGCATCAATGAATGTAAATGATATAAATAAGCCTTACTCAAACTGTTTTCAAAGAACATCTTTAGAACTTTAACAGTATTAGAATATAGACAAAAAATTCTAAAGCCTCGTGCATTTATATTATTCTGTCAAGTGCTGGGAACAGAGATAATCCCCTGGTTAGGTTACTGTGACTTAGAAGCTGTTTATAACTAATTTCTACAAATCCACAATAATGTTTGAGTTCCTCAGCTCTTACTGTTTATATAGAAAAGTAATTGTACAGCTTGAAAACAATACATTCTAAATATACACTTAGACTATCTTACCCATGGTGAATGGCATTGTTAAGAATGAAAGGTGGGCAACCCACTCCAATTAAATTTTCATAAATATACGACTTTAGTTTGGTGAATACATTTCAATCTGTGTTGACTTATGTCACCAAAATTTGTGTTCGCATTGTCAGCTCCAAATGCTACACATTTATTTTTGTATTCCTAACCCTACTAACGTATCTCGAGCATAACATGATAATGTTGTTTTACCACTTTCATTTGGAGTAGTTTCATTTGAACTACCTTTGTCTGCATGCCGCCAGCTTTAAGGTTACAACCTATGATTGATATATTTTATCATCTACACTATCAATATTATCCCTATTATACTGTATTAAAATGGGAAATACTTTCTGGGAACCATGATTACGGTACTAACCCGAAAACAAGAAGCTTCTTCAAGTCATTGTATTGTCACGTCGAGTGCGGTGTTGACGATCACTTCGGTATTCGTTCTTGCGAACGAAACCTTCTTCGCAATATCAGGATCGCAGTATAGTTTTGCAGTTAGTTTAGGCGTGCATCACATGACTTGCATGATGCATGGTGATGCAAGTGTTATCTCTGGAGCGCTAACACGATATGCTGAGCAAAGAAATCCTTAATATCTGAAGTACCGGCAGAATTTCGTGAAGTTTTTACGTTTCTTAGAAGACAGGTGTACATCCAAATCTTGCTCCTCTACAAGAGAAAACTACGGTGTATTCAAATAATGATAATCTACCAATACTGCCAATTATAAATTAAAACTCTTTAAATAATCGCCATAAGAATATGGCGGTCCATGTTCTATACACGAAAGATTAAAAAGAAAAAAAATTATAACCTTACCTTTGTGTGCAACAGAAACACATGTTGCTGGAGAACAAATAAAGCATTGTGCTCCATGTTCGCTTCTTCCTGCCTTGAAACACTTATACTTTAACGACAATGCATCATTGAATTCGCTTTCACGTTTCAGCATTTTGACTTGTAATAAAATGACTGTGAATTAACTGTTAACTTTCCACTTCCGTATTCTTCGATAACCAAAATGCAAATGGAAGAGTGAGAGTAAACCATCGCTGTGCTTTGCCTCGGAGTGCAAATGCTGCGTTGCCACATCTCTCGTTCAATGTTACTAATGTATGAGTATGCTCTTTGACTGTAGCCGGTCTAGCCATCTTGCCATAGCGAGTTGCAGTTGCGACTAAAATGTAGGGCATTGGAGACTTTTCAAAAATTCCCCCCGGACAAATGGTTAAAATGTAGGGCATGTCCGGAAATTTCCGCCCTAACAAAATGTGTAGCTCGCATTAAAAGTAGCTTGCTTGCCTTTCATTAGGCGGACTCTGATTCCGTTCCTGTCAGAGCTGTTATTTGAGTGGTGCTACCTTACTTTCGGCTCCTTGGACTCCAGAATCATCTACGGCATCATTAATCACTCATTCCATTCATTGTGCGAGAAGAGGCCTACAACTCCCAATAGAGAAATCACTTGTATCGCCGTAGCATAAAACTCGGACCTTGTGCCTTGATGATGCTGATTCATGGGTTAGATTTCGTAGAAGTAAAAGTGTATAGAAAACACAAAAAGTAATATTTTATTAGGATGGTGTCAATGTCAGTGTTGTGAAAAATCTGTAGTGACTTTCATAGTAGAAACCAAACTAGCTGAGTATTGCATAGCACGCCACCGTAACATCGTCCATGCTACTACCTCCAGTAAGCAACTTTCACATACCAGCCTGCAAGTACACCAATGTATATTTTCGAAGTTAGTCTTAGTTATAGAAGCGTGATTTACGAGAAGAACGTACCAACCGAGATGGCTCGAAGACGCGTATTTGTTGCTCGAATTCTGGAGATTTTTCGACTATCCATCAAGGCTTTTTTGTGGTTTCCCTTTAATAGTTGTTAGGAGAATGTTCGATTCGTTTTTCCACAACTCTATACCTGTAACAAGGGGTATATTGTTGTAGTATTGTCTAATTGTAACCATTTCTGCTTAAATATTTATCGAATTAATGGGAAAAAAAGATAAGAATACAAGTTTATGTATGGAGAGTTTGGAGACAATATTTTAACAATGGGAGAAATTGTAAATTTTTTAATGGAGTTAATCAGAATTTCAGACTGACAAAATTCCTATGATTTATTTTTAAAACATGTAATTACTGCTTCTTTGTTTTACGAACAGAATGTACCATAATGAAGACATGTCACTTAATCTATATGGGGCTTTCTGTTATTAGATATTCGTAATTAAATGGACAAAGTAGAAGTTGTATGACTATTAAAATAAGGCCTTCGTTTCTATAATGTAAACAAAGCAGGTGTCATGTTGAGAGATTAGTCGCTTTATTTTTGCGCATTATCCGCAGCTTTAACCCAAAATTCAAACCACTGGGTTTAGAGGAGGAATGTCTTATCAAACAAATTGAAGTGCAAGAATGTTTAATTGACAATATTTCATATTTTACTTTTTATATACAGCTTAAAAACTCAACAGTCAGAATTAGGTGTGATTGGTGGATGTGCTTTATTTCGTACCTAACATCCCTATATTTGTCCTGATTAAATTATTTTATTGAGTTTTGCCCCCTGATGGAATGGTTACTGTATTTCTAAAGATAGCGGGCATTCTATCACAATCCCACTCTGAAAAAAATCGGTTCTCTCCCTAACATTTAACGAACATATGTACGTGTGTGTGTTTTTCGGCTTCACAAGGACTTAAACTTAAACATTTTACAAACATAATACAATCATACAGATATCCTTACAATGTTCACATATTAAATGTAACAAAGCTATTTACAAAATACAAGAAGAATTTACAAGCAGTATACAAATATTATACATTTCTACATTTTATACAAACTCTTCATATTATCAAATCTGTTTCTCGTTGGTTTACGAGTAATTGTTTGTTTGTTTTTATTTTGTTCTCTAACGATGATTTCAATATTTGTATGTATTTATTTATTTATTGCTCTATTTGTAACTTGCACACGCAACATTTTCCACTTTTCACAATTTGTTTCACTTCACTGTTTCACTTACCAGCTTATTCTAACATGTATATACATTAATTTTTTTATATCAATAATGATGCACACAACAAAGATTTATTCACCTATTTATTTACATATCCTTTATTATCTATGCACATAATGGAGTGCTTATTCTTAATAAATTAACATATTATTAGCTTCTCTCCCCCTCTTTTTAATTTTTAATTACTGTGAGTGTTTAAAAATTTTTTTTGCTCTCTCTCTCTCTCTCTCTCTCTCTCTCTCTCTATGTGTGAGACATACTCCATTCACAATGCTAAACAGAGTTTCTATTCATTTAATTCTTTAAAAGATCTTAACAGTGCAATGTTGTACCTCCCCATAATTTTATCTGACTGAATACATTTTATTTCGAAAGCACAATCCCCGAATTGTTTTGTGATTATACCTGGACATTTATATCAAACTCATATACTTATATGCATCACAACATCCGGTTCTCTCAGAAATCGCCGGGCTATTATCAACTAGACTTTAAATAACATCCCTTTCTGCTCATTATACACTTATTCACTTTAATTTTTTATCTTCCGAAAGATCTCAGACTCATTAACCTCTTTTACCTGTACAGGTTCCCTATTTACGCGCGCTAATGGGTTCGACTCTTGTCCCACGGTCAGACTGTAATACTGCTCGTCTTCCGCATTTTCGTTCTCACTTGTTTCATCAAAACAATCTATATCCTTTTGTAATTGCTTATCATTTTCAAAACAAAACTGCACAATTTTCTCATGACCATTTGTTTGTAAATATTCCTTCATGGAGTTCCCTTTCCCCTCGTGTCTGTCTATGCTCTATGCTGGCCTCTACCCGAAAGAAAGGCTCAATGATTTCATGACCAGCTGTTTTTAAAATTAAGCGTCCGTGTTGGTAATCTAGCTGTGCTCTCATTGCGGTTAATAAATCACTATCTAATAATATTTCTCCCACCAAATATGGAATAACAAGAAAGATACAATCTAACTCAATGCCTCCTATTAAATACTGTTGAACTGATTACAGACACCGATGCACCACTATCTATAGTCGCATGATATTGCTTTTTTTCTACTGCTACTTTGATTTTCGGTGCTTCCACGATCTCACATTTTTCTATCATCTCTGTACTGCACGGCCTGCCTAATCGCACTGACGCGCTACTCTCACTGCCTAATTCCATGACGATGTTTTGTTCATCTATTTCGTCTCCTCCTCTCAGTAATGCATTGCTTACCTCTACTTGGTCTATGACCGTACCCTGAGACACAGTTCGGTCTAATTGGAGTTTTGCAGAGGCATTGGTTCGATAAGTCCTGAGCCCACTCCTGGCGGATTTACTCTCGCCTCCTCGTGCGTGGTTTGGTTAAGTGAACGACCTCTCCATCGTGGTGAGTTACGTCCGATATTCGTGCTACCGTGTCCATCAAGTCTCGGTCCATTTGCATATTATCTATTATTATTATTATTATTATTATTATTACTCCCCCATCTGTTTCTCCATGACCTGTAGTCTCCTCTCCTTTCGTTTTCAAATTGAATAAAGTTTATCTGGGAATTCTGCCTGTTTTGTACACTATGGACATTTCTATTATAGTTTCCGCCTGTAGGTCCATTTCTCCTATAATTCTACCTATTAGGTGTTCTAGAAGTGTTATCTCTATACCTCTCGCGAACTTGGTACGAATCACGCATGCGAGTGTTAAAACTTTGGCTTGCCCCTTCCCCGTCTACGAAATGAGCTCTATGGGTTCTTAGGCCAATATCGCTTCGCTCATAAGGCTGACTTTGGAAAGCCGTCAAAAGTTCAAGAATTTCCCCCATTGTTCGTGGTTTAGCTACGATAAGGTGGTTTTTAATCTCACTTGGAAAATGGTAAGCCTTTAAAGCTATAAATTCGTCCTCCCTCATAAGTGTGCCAGCTTCAGAAAATAATCACCAAACCTTCCCCTGAATGCGGTTGGTAAAGTCCATTATTAATTTGTATCCTGACATTATATTTGGTGGATACGTTCCAATATTTGTTCAAGAAAGCTTGCCTGAATTGCAGATAGGTTGCGTGGTCTCCTAAGGTTAATCTAAACCAACTAAGGGATCGTCCTTTTAACCCTCTTTTTACTACCATAATTCTATATATTTCAGGAATACCCTTCAATGCGAAATATGACTTTAAATCAAGGATATACCGCTTAGCATTGTCAATACTGTCATCGAACGTAGGAACTGACATTTCATTCAACAATTGTGTAGCTATTGTCAACTGACCATGCATAAAACTATGATTCAAGTCATTGCCTGCACCATTATTGCTATTTTCACATGTTTGTGGCGAAATCGATCCCAATGGAAATCGGTCTGCCGTACAATTTGTGTTTGAAACTTCTGCGGATATAGCAGTTCTAGCACTTTGGTTTGAATTCCTTTCTATTTCTATTCGGCTTATGGCCTCTCACATTTCTGCTAGGTCCCTAATGTTTCGTGCTGACCTCCAACAATTTGTGTGAGGGATGCCCTCAATACATTTATTTCTTCAGAATTAATTTTGTTTTGCTCTTCCACTGTTTTCTTAATTGTACTCTATTCAGAGCGGATGTAATTTTATATTTCTGTTTGGTTTTGCTCGATCCTCTCACAATTGTTACGAAAGTCATCACACAATTGTTCATGCACATTTTCATTGTTGCATTTTATGCTTTCTATTTGCTTTTTAACACGATTAATTTCGCCGTGCGCTTCTTGCACTTTGGCACGAACTACCAAAAATTCCTCATGCATGTAATTTTGATTTGACCTTATTTCACATAAAACCCCGTTCTGCTTTTCTATCTGAGCCTTAACCTCATGCATTATTTTGCTTTCTTGTTCCTTTATTAACTTTTGGCTCTGACTATCCAGTTTCTGACCCATTCTCTCCTCCTGCTTTTCCAGTTTTTGATCTAATGCCTGAAATTTTGAAATTTGTTGGAAAAGGTTTGTTATATTGCTATCCTGATCCTGCTGTTCGCTAACCATTAGCCTATCTGAATTGGACTCGGCTGCTGCCTCTACATTTTCTACACTTGTTTTGCGTAAGTTATCACTTTCCAATTTATGTTCCATTTTAGTGTCTATTTTAAAATTAGTTACAACTGTTCTATTTCTTAAAATCATAGACTATTAAATACCATTTATATATATTACTGAGCTACACTTTTCTTCTCCTTTTTTCTTTTGACGTAGTCTATCTGACGATTAGTTCATATAAAATCACTGAACTTACTTTTTTCTGCTTTGGTTGCCTTTGTTAATGCTATACCTGCCTCCTTGTGTTGAGATGGTCTCCTGTCGTCTCGTGCGTTGCTGGATTTATGCCTGATGTCCTGGGCACGTTCGATCACTTCTTTTACTGTCGGTTGATTCACGATGTCTGGTACAGTCGATTTTATTCAGGCCCCACGTTGGGCGCCAATTTGCAGTGGTATTTCGATTCTGGCCCTACGTTGGGCGCCAATTTGCTGTAGTATTTCTTCTTGTTGTTTGTGAACCCCACGTTAGGGCTGCAATTTGCGGTTGTATTTCGATTCTTGTGGTGGTATGTGGCTATTTTAGGGTACGGAATTTGTAGGGATGGTCCCGCGTTCGGTACCAGCTCAGGGTTCTTTGCATGGATCTTCGATCTCAGGTTAGTGGTGAATACGACTGTTTTGTTTTCCTACTCGTTTATTTACCGTCACCGTTTTAACATTTGATTCCTGCTATTACTTCGACACACACACGCATTTCCTATTTGTTACGCTTCATATCATCGCGCCTATCGGCTGTCTTCTAAACTTTTATGACAACCATCTCTAAGGAACTACCACTACCAAGTGTGTATTATAAAGTTTCCTACACATTTTGCTAGCAAACATCTCCAAGGAGCTACAACGGCCAAGTGTGTATTTTAAACTCTTCTGTTTCTCTATTTCAAACTTTCTATATCTCCTCATTCCACTAATCACCTGATTTCTAGCATCTTTCATTGGAGGCCTAAGGCTATCTGTCTTTTGGCGAACATTGATCCTTGTCTACACCTCTGCGTTCCAGCAACCTAACGGGACGCTTAACAATAAAGGGAAAAACCACCGCTTCCGGCCGCTGATGGCACTGTCTAAACCTTCTCATTTAGTAACATTCGCTTCCGAGTTTTTTTCAATACTATTCCTAGTGTTATTAATGTTTATTTTTCCTATGACTAATTCTATTTAGCTACTCAAAATGTACTGCTTCAGTTTCAATAACATTGTTAAGTAAAATTTATAAGGAATGAAACTTTATTGAATTTTTAAAGCTTCATTGGAGTTTGCCTTTAAAAAGTAAAATCTTTAAGTACCATTTAAGGTTTTAGGACAAGCTTCTCGATGTATGACCATACCAAGTTCATTGACAATTACATGTCTGTTTATAAACATTCAGATGACGATGATGATGGTCATGAAAATACCTCATCATATTGGCCCATTACCCCAAGCGTAGTTTGTACGTTCTTAATATCTCTAATGCCTAGTTTTGGGTGCTTATCCATAGTAAAGATCTGAGGCCCATTTCCTAACATTTTGCGTGCTTGCAAAGTGCATCCAAAGTGTTCATAAACATAGATCTAAGTTTGACCATATGGCTATGTTTACTATTTTATGTGGAATCGAAATAAACCGTAACTCGAGGGATGAAATGTCACAAGATGCAATGGACGTTTATCAACAAACAACAATAACTGTATAAGTACACTTGCCACACATGTAGCCAGAGCTAGGACCGAATAAAGAACGAAATGGTGAATCAGGTTGCACGATTCACGTATTTTGCTGAACATGTAAAACAGTACGTCAGAGACGTTGTGCGAGGAGATTTTTTCATTGTTTTCTCTTTTCTGCCACAAAGGGGCTAATAGCATCGTTACTAATTCATTATTTCGTCGTTTGTAGATTACTTAGTAATGAAGCTGGGGATAAAAGCTTTATAAAGGATATAAAAATAGTTCCGCTCACAATTTTGTGTAAGCACTACGGAGCGGTCTCGCATACCACGAGGAGCGCAGAAAGTGCTGTTGAAAGCCTTAATACATATAATAATGACGCTTTGCACCTTGAGGAGACAAAACATATCATGGAAGAATGGTTGAATTCCAAAATAGAATAAAACAAGATGCACGTTTTCAAAACACATACGTTTACGCTATGTGCAGTATAAACAAAACGTTGTTTATATTTAGAACGAATATAGACCGACAAGGAATTCATTCGTTATTTCATGAAAAGTGCTAGTAATGAAGTTTAAAAAGGTTGGCAGTTATTTCTTCTTGTGTAGAATTTTCTGAAATTAAATACATCGCAAAGTATATAATTTTGAAAACATAAATTCCATTTGCAATAGGCATACGCAAGGATCCTTTTGGAACATCCACATCTGATTGCTTATCAAACTAAAATAGTTTCGGACGGTGCTTTGAACCTCTTAGATCCTGAAATTGACATATACTGTTACAGCAAAAATACTTACCAATCCTTAAAAGACGGAAATACACTTAAAATACATTAAAGATAGATTTCTGTTCAACTTTAATCGAAATCTTTTAAGGAATGATGATCTTCAGCGAATTTTCATTGCTAAAAATATTGTGTTGTGTGTTGATAGACTGAAGGAAAAATAGCCGTTGCCTGAATTGCTCCTATTTGCTTCCGTTTGAATTTCAGCATCAAAGTGTTCGGTAGCATTGATAGCAATTTGAGTACAGATATTTCCGAGAACATCGTCCAAAAGGATCAATTTGTAACTTATGGGTAGAAGAAAACTTTTCCAAATTCTATGTCATTATGATTTGAGAACGTGAAGTAGCTATTCAAACGAAATTCTATAACAGTAAAGAGGAGGAAAAGGAACTGAAGAAGGCGAAAAGCATGTTTCGTCAGTACAGTCTTCTTTTGAATCTGTAGTTGTTCCCTGGCCTTCAGTTTAGGGTGCTTTTCTTTGATTCACATTCTCTTGGCGTGTCCTTTCCTTTCGTTCGGAAGATAAGTAATATGCTATATAAATTGCAAGTGCTCCTTTTATTCGAAATTATTTTCATTTATATGTTCTATTAGATTCTCATATTCACTTTAAACGTTTGTATCGGTTGCTCTCAGGTTAAAGATTCTTAATCGAATAGGAATTCGATGTTAATGGAACGAGAGTGTAATTACAAAATAAAGGGAATACGCAATGTTGTACTCTACGTTAAATTTTGAAACTGTGATTTTAAAAATGCTGAGGGTGCATTTAGTTTGTTGCATTAAGATTTTCATTCCCTAAAGTTATCTTTATTCCCCCAAACGATTCACAGCAACCCTATAAGAGTAGTAACTTACAACATAGTTGTTTGTAACCCCCGCCGGAATACTTCGGAAAAAATGAACTAGTGTTAGCAAAAGTTCATAGCAATTAGCACTGCCGCTCTGCACCCATAATGATAGACATTTAACTGCTTTATAGTGAAATATTCACAACGCCGATGTTCTCAATGCCTACCACCTTCATATGCGTTGTGAATTCTATGTTCAAATATTTCAAACTTCTAAATTCTGGTACTCCTTCAAGAGCCCAACAATGAACACTGCTTTCCTGAATCAGTATTGAAGGGTTGAGTGGGGCAATGGGGATTAATAATAACAAAGCTTTGACGTAACAATGAAATCTGTTGCATTAGCCGGAAAGCAATTTCGGTGGCAGCATTAGAGGGGACAGGGTTATTTCAGTTACAGTTTTCTTCAATGTGCTCATAGATTTAATATACTAGGGAACACTTATTCCAATTCCAAATAAAGTTATAAGAATAGTAGAATTAACTATAACTTCTCCAATTTAAGGACAAGGCTCGCCAAAAACATTAAGATAAAGCTTAATAAAAATAGAGGAGAAGAAAATTAGTATGAAAACGTTCATTAGCGGTTAAAACTGATTATAGCTTCACGAGACATCTGCCGTATCAAAGTAATAAAGTGTTTAAAAGTCAAACATTCGACCATCTTAATTCTTCCTGATTGGTTCGTCAACCGTATAAATTGACTGCAAATTGAACATTTCTTTAGTTCCTGAGGAATGCTAATCAGCTTAAGATGGCCTCATAAAGAGTTGGAAAATTGTAAACAACAATATGTTAAAACTCTGATAATATAATGTAATAAGTATATGTACTACCCAGAAACATACGGCACTCCAGTCGCTTTTTCTGATTTTTACTAATATACTATCAGTATTAACAAATAAGTTGTTTTCCTTTTAAATAATACGATGAGTTGCAATTGTTGTGCATTACTGCTGGTGGGCTATTTTAAATTTAAATACTCGTTTTTCTCTGAATTAGCTGAGACCCTTATTGTCCACCTCCCAATTATTCTACTGGTTAAGCACAAACTTTTCATTTTAAAAAAAACCTTTCAACAGAAGTATTATTAAATGACTTGGGTGTTACACTTTTCTTGAACCAATAAAGTGTTTGAAGCTACGGAGTTTTAACCGCCTTATGATTCAAATCTCTACTTTCTCTGAAGAAAATTATGCTTATAATGCATCTTTCCAGTGGTTCTGCCATGTTATAATATGGCAAATACTTCCATGATGACACCTCCCTATGTCCATTTATGGATCAGTTTCCATTGGAAGGCGATACCGCAGTGCTAACTGAAACCTGCGTCTGACGTCTGACGTCGCATCAGCAAACAATAGACCCATGGTGTCCACTCGAGTACAGTAATCACGTAGCCCAACTCTGAGAACGTATGTTGTAACTGAACTCAGGCCCTTACACATAGCACATGAGTCAACATATGAAACTCGCTGGGACCATATCTGCGAAATACACTTTTCTGATTTTATCTAGGTTATTGTCTTGAATCATAGCATTGTGGCAAATAAAAATACCCGTTAACTCGTAGCAAATTTTATTTATTATGCGAAGTGTTGACAAGCCTCGCTTTGCACCTCTGAACTGCTCGTAACTCGCTCGCAACTACCTCGTAACTGACTCAAATTTATTTTCTGCCGTCTTTTTATAGTCCCCTATTACTAGGGAGGCACATTAATGTTACAATTTACCACAATGCCGAGGTGAACTTTCTCGAAGATAGGTCGGTCAAAGCCTCTCACAACGCTTGGCCGACTGTAACATAAGGATTTGATTTCTCATATAGGGACGTAGCATAACTCACTTACTAAAAACAAAGATGGCTGATGCCGCATGACAGAGAGGTCAACGTTCTAACTTGAGTCACTAGGTGTATAACCACAGAAAGCACCAGACAATCCATTTACAAGATACACTATTTCGGTCTTCTGCTAGTATTATGAGTCATTGTCGTATCATAATTACTGCTCTGTAATATTTTCTTCTCTGTAAAGTTTTGGCCATCACCTTCCTTCTCGGCCATAATCGCTGAATATTGTGACCGCGCGTACCTGCGGTCGGCCCGTAGTGCCTTTCGGCCGATACCTGGGTGGGGCCTGCAACGGGTCGTCGGAACAATAGCGGATGTGGAACAAATAGCCCTTTGTTTGCCACTTACCTATTCTAGAACGTTTGTTTCGGCATATTCTTGTGGGTTCCTCTTTCCGAATTTTTATCTTTGTATGCGGGACTATATAAGGGGGGCTGCTTGTGTCATCAGTCAGTGTTGAATTGAATCGAGTGTTGAGTTCTGTTAGAAATGCCAGCGCAATTCAACAGTGCAGTTTAATTGCGAGTTGTAACTGAGCAGTCAGCGAGTCGTGCAGTTCAGTTTGATTTGATTCGACGGATCAGTTGTATTCGAATGTGTACCAAAGTGACTCAAGTGTAACTTTGTGCTACGTTGAGTGCCTAGTGATAAATAAAGTGTTTTCCCAGTAACTGCTGTTCTCATTTGTTACAATATCTATAACCTGGATGCATATTACGTGATATATTAAACATTGAACCGCCTCATGGACTTAATTTATATAAGGCGCGTTGTTATTAAATGTTGCAGATTACTGTAAATCACTGTACTGTAATAGTGTGAAGAAAAACTTATGGTTCGCTTTAATACGATTTCGGCGCACTTACCCAAACCAAAAAATTAAATTGAAAAATTGTAAAAACAATAATAATAATAATAATAATAATAGCCAATAATCTAACCTAATAATTAAATGCTCGTATAATTAGCCTAATTTGTTCAACTAATTTAATATAAATAGTAATGTAATACAATAGTAAGTACATAATACAACTAATATAATAATCAGTGTGTCAGTTGGTAGCTAAATCGTCGGCGTGCAAAGCTTGAACACCTTAAATATAAAAACAGGGCGCCACGTAACAGGAACAATATAACTAGCTTTTCCAATATATGAAATAGGTGATATTTGTGAAGGAGTTGCCAGTAATGAACGGAACCTAACAATCCGAATATCATCACACTCTAGTGACTTATCCCATAATGAGAAAAAATGTTACTTTAGTAACGTCTCGTATATTGTAACCCGTATACTCGTATATTCTGCGCTCAAAGGCTTCATCGATGTCTTGGCCGACTGTATTTATATTGCGACTAGTTCAGGCTTTATCAACAAATTTTCTAGAGGAAGAATAATCTGTGTTGGTTATACTACGTTATTGAATAAGCCTAACGTTGTAAAATGTCTGTTCTAAGTGCATAACCTATCACTAATTAATATACTTCATATATTTAAAATCCACACCTCTAAGAATTAAATAACACAATGTAGTTCAGAGGACAAAGGTAGCTTTCACTTTTTGGTGGCAATATTATAAAATTAGAAACTTGTGAGTGTGGAAATTCCGGAGAAATGAGGAATTATGAGGAAATAGATTCTTTACTTTTCCTATCGCTTACTTAAATTTAGCTCAAATATTCTGTGATAGTCGTTATCTTACCGAAATTCTACATTTTAGAATTCCTCTATATTTAAAAATATTATATGTTACATTTAAATGACTTCCTCTACTCTCTATCGCTGATTAGTGGGTATACAAATTATTCTTCCGAAAGTTTATTTTCCTATATACTTCATTTTAGTCCAGATAAACCTTTCCGGAAATAGCTGCATTACATATTTCTTATAGATACAAAGGGAATAGCGATAGTCAAATGTTTCCATACTTTCTCCACGACATCGTGAGAAGTAACCCAAAATCAACAGGACTTTAAAAGAATTGCTAATTATTGAACCATTCGAATCATTTGTAACGGATGTCTCGAAAATGTCTGATGCCACAAATAGTTATTTGACATAAAGTGTATGTTTTAGAGCTTTACATTTTTTTGTGCCGTACGTTTTCGTCTATCGTTTACAATTACACAAAACTCTACAAATGAAGGACTATTTCCAGAAAATTCAAAATATACATTTTATATCATGTAAATATCGTTAATATATGTTTTAGTCAAAATATTTGGAGCCAATTTTAGAATATTTAAAGTTTTGAAAAATGTTCCATGTAAAGGGTAGTTTGGGATGTGAAATTTTCTTGAACATCGTATCGCATCTTTGAAAGATACTGAATCTAAGTACAAAGTTTGGTATTAATCCGATTTTTCGTTTTTGAGCTATGCTCTACACAATCACATGGACATTTTTTCTAGAAATGCTTTTTTTCCTATTCAGGGTCCTGAAAACCTGCATTTCCGGTGAAATATCGTATAGAATTTTTGGATGGAATACAATGCCTTCTCTACCTACTAAGAACAAGTAAAACGGTCCCTCCCAGAAACGTCCGTTTGTGTCTTTATCTCGATTTGGTTTACATACCAAATTTCACATCTAAGTCAAGCATCTCTTAAGGATCAAACGGGGAGATTTTAGGAATTTTCTCCATTGTCAATGGTCCTGTTACGGACATTTTTATTGTTCATTTTCTAAAAAAAATACTAATGAGTATTTGATAAATGTTAATTTATGTAAATGCCGCCAAAGCCCGAGAAATTGCAATGTGTTTCGTTTAACCCACGGACTAGAAAAGTGAGGAAAAGTTAATAACCAAAAAACTTATCCATAAAGCTACACAATGGTATAATGTCATAGCTTTTTCATGGTACTAGCCACTTCCGAAATCCCGATTTCTATATGTTTAAATTCTCCTGATTAAACTCTACATTACTCTTGTTTTTATCAACATCTGAAATTTTCTCTATTTCTGGTAAGAGTTGATAACCGAAACAGTCACTCACGGGTCCTTCCAGGATAATTCACATTAGAAAATTGCATAAGCATTGCATAAAAATATCAAAGCAATACTTTTATGAGGAGTTTGAGAAGAACAAATCTAAAAATAAACAGCTTGTCTTCTTACACGGTGTTCCACTTCCTGAAGTTATATCTCGTATGGTGCAGCTCGTAGAGAGAATGCTGGTTGTACATTGTAGGAACGTGGTACACATTTTAATTAGTTAGGAATTATCCCTCTGTACATACGTATACGTAAAGTACACTGTGTATTACAGATGTAAAACTCTGCTGACGGGAGCGGGTTAGAGCTTGCAAAGTACACAAAACATAGCTGCGGATGTGTAGGTAAAAACATGTCTCACAGGTAGTATTCTATGACGAAAGAGTGCAGTTTTCAGGCGAGGTTGCTAGTGTGCCATAGCTAGGACTAGACAAGAGAGAGAACTCCCGAACAAGAGTACAGTATAGTCTGACCATTAAAACATCTACACAACTTACGACACGGAACAGATAGACCTTAACGTTTTTCTTCTTTACAAAACTGCAACACTGAATATTATCTTTTTACTTTGTGAGTGTATTGTTTCGGGTGGCGGTGTTTGCATTTTGACTTATTTACGCACCTGTCCAACGTGACTGACAGACTCAACTACAGCATTTCCGTGCAGACCTATACGTGCTACGCACCGGGAATGATGAAGTAATACGGCCTGTCTGCTATGTTTCTGCGCGAGCTTCCTCTGCCTACCGTCTGCACTTATTCCTCAAACAGGTAGTAATCCTAACCGAAGTTTTCCGGGAAAGGTGCGAATCAGTTGGGGAATTTAATGTCGGAACCGGTATGTTGCCGTGGTAGCTCAGTGGTTAGAGCAACCGGACGAAGACCGGCAGATCCGTGGCTCAAATCCCGGCTATGGCATTGATTTTTTCAGTCGTCTGATTCTACCTTTCCAACCTTGCCCAACACACGGCTTGTGTGTAAGAACAATTAATTCCAGTAATCCTTATGATTGACGGACGTATTATTATTATTATTATTATTATTATTATTATTATTATTATTATTATTATTATTATTATTATTATACCACAATATTTTAAGGAATGTTACACTAGTATTTATATTGTAAATACTACACGAATTTTATTTAATTAACTTAAAAGAGTAGTACGAATACGTTTGTCGGTTAGATCTATGTAACAATCAAATATATTTGTCTCATACGTAATGACATTGTTAGCAATACCAGAACGACTTTAAACAAACAGTTTGCTTTAAAAAACTTTTAAGGTTACAAAAATAAATATTTAAAGTAAGCAGTCCTACGTAATCTGTGTATTACAGATGTAAAACTGCTGACGGCCCTCATGTGGCCTACTTGGATGTATTGGTGTCTCGTACATAACACATAAGCACCAAATAAATTTCAGTAACTCGCAAACAATAAAGATAAAACATTTAACCTTTACTGTCTAAATACAATATTCTTCTCTGTTAATCTTGTTCACTGGTGCCCAAGTTTGTAAATAAACAGCAGCAATACAAATGTAATGCATTACATGACTGGTAATTATTACTTTCTCTTATTTGACAAACATAAAGGTATAAAAATCACCATTTGCTTCAGTTGGTTTATTATATTGGTAAACATTGAAGTGATTAAAACTTGATATTTATTTTACAGATTAATTAAATAACATTATCACAAAAACTTTCGAGTTTGAAATAATCATTACCGATCTTTAAAAAAAAAACCTGCCTGTCCATAAACGTGCTTAATTTGAAATAGAACAGTGGGGGGGGGCGAGTGTCTTTAACTGTGGTGCAATAAGTTTATCCCTTACTTTTATTGTACGAAATTGAAAATTTATGTACTTTCGCTGTTTTGTAATGAAGATAATGTTCACAAAGAGGTTATTAAGACACCCTCATATGTTTCGATGCCAGTTCAGAGGAAATAATTAGCTAGTCCATGTATAATACAGCAGGTGAGACGGTGCTTGGACTAGCTGCTGTATATACAAGGTAATTTAATGAACCCTGCACGGAAGTTCACCAAGTACTGTAAAGACTCTAACAGAAATCAGCCGGACTGTCGTTTACATTCCTGTTGCTAACCGTGACTAAGACGTATAATAAAATTCCCCTCATTTACCGCGCGATGTGTTCCATTTCTTCTCTAAAGCATTATATTTTCGTCAAAAGTTTTCCAAAACGAGCACTAATTAAATACCTTCATCACTAGTGTTAAGAATACAAATACAATTTGGGGAAAATATGGCCTTATAATTGGCAAAACACCGTAACACAGAATTAATTTAAGGAACACAATATGAAATTTAAGGAGAAGAGCTGAAACCCTAAATCGGTTTGTGTATATCTTTCCAAAAAGTTGGTAAATATTATATTTTTATCAATTAATGCATTGTAACCTTACATGTATATGTTGGTCAGATATTTGAGCCCCACGACGCGACGTTAGATAAGGTGATAGAACGTAGGCTTTCACGGCCGGAGTCAGTATAACGAAGATTTTTCCGGGCTGTTTTGCTGTGTCTGCTGGAGATAGATGATAGATGTTTCGTCTACAACTGCGGTAGACATCTTCAGTGGCGCTTTCGAAGTCTTTTAGGAGAAGGTAGTTGTAGACGAAACGTCTGAAGATCCACCCCCAGCAGACCACGGCAAAACAGCCCGTAAACAACTTCCAGTTAGATAAGATACAAATTATTTGACATTTAAGGGTGTTCGCACATTAAATGTCTCTTAGTCATTTTAAAGCAATTTTTACTATGTTGGCACTCATTCAGATGCTGTAGGATGCTACACTCTTCGTACGAGGAAGTAAACTTTCAATGCATTTTCTGAAAACCATGCTTAGAAAAAACTACAGAGCCTCGTTTTGAATAAAGGAAATGTTTTGTGAATTTTAGAATTTAATGTGCCAATTACATAAAAAGTAGTATTTACTAGATACATATTTGTTAAAATTTTTAATATATTCAGATATTAAAATAATGGTACTTGTATTAAACCACAAATATGAAACGGATGCTTTAAGATTTTTTGTGGTCTGTAGATTACATTTTATAGAAGTAGATATACTTGGGGAAAAACGTTTTAAAAAAAATCAGTTACACAAAAACTGTGAAACTGATGCCAATGAAATTTGGTAGGAATAATATCAATGTCAATACATTAGCGTACACAAAGCTAAGCTAAAAGACCAAAATGTGGAAAATAGGAACTTTATTCATGAGCACCGCTAAAGAAATTAAAGTTTTGCTAAAACAGTCATTTTAGGAGTTCCCACGTGTGTTCTGTTCAGAAAAATGTATAACCGTTAGTTTGCAAAATGAGACTCGTTAAATCCAGGTAAGCTACAACCAAGAAAGTACATGGTTTTAACTTATATATATTCTTATTTATTTCTTAATCTTTGTAATAATTCACAGTTGAACTTTTAAAGAACAAGAAAATGATGATTAATACCAGCATGTGATGACCTATCTTTATTATTCACCATAATTTATCCTCGGTTACGCTCATGTGGGTGTTGGTTTGCACTTAATGAGCATTAAAATTCTTAATTCATCTAATTGACCATCATTTTTAACAAACACAATGCAAGACTGGTGGAGCTAGATTCTCCAATTAAATTGATTAAGTTTCCCTTACTGACGAACAGCAGCAGTTCATTTGGGATTTTGCTTTCTTTTAGGCATTTAAAACTATATAGTAAAGGAATAACCAAACATGTAAACACAGATAACTCTTTTTTTATTAATCGTTATTTAAGGTCGCTTCACCTGTAAGGTCATATCGCGACCAGTGTAATTACAATAACAATAGTAAGACACATATACTGATAATGATGCTTACAGCTTTGGTAATTAGTAAACATTTTAAAACATATTTTGTAACATAATTACAGCATTAATGACCACGATTAAGAATTTGTTGACATGATTACTATAGTAATTCATAATTAGCACATTTATAAACATAACGGCGTCTTTGTGACATTACAGCTGTGTGTTACAATTTTCTTATATTTGTTTACAAACCCTATTTGCATTTAGTACAATGAAAACGAAAATTATTATTCTGGGAATTTTAGTTATTTTGTATTTGAACTCCTTAACATTTATTTATTCCTAAAGCTTTTACTCTTTCTGTGAAATAAATACTGTTTACATCACAATTAAAATCATTTTACGCAATGAGAAACAACGATCCAGGTCACTTGAGGTAAGAGTTGCATTCCGTAACTGGCTTCTGGAGTTATTGTAAACTTGCCCTCAAACAAATACCTTCGTGCTCTTTTACATCGACTTTTTTGTCAGCTTTTGTTTTTCTATGCTCTTGAGGTATTCAAATGACGTGGGTTTGCTTTTTCGTTGTTCATTGTTATATAACTTCTGAGAATTCGATTTTCTTTGATATTACTTTTGCAAATGAGTTGGGTTTTAAGCCTCCACTGGGCAGGCAGTAAGTATTTCAGAATACTGTTTCCGTTAGAAAGGACATGTAAATGTAATGTTCACAGATAACTTATTCAGAGACTGCATTGCTGAATTTATCCTAACTTTCTGCATGAGAGGTACATATACAAGTTTAGTTAAACGCCAGAATCATGTAAATATATGTTAATCAATGAACTACTTTGCTTGAAAGTTTTTTTAGTGTCTTTCCCTGTCATTGCTTGAAAGTTGATATGTAGAGGTAATTAAATTATAGGAATTAAAAAATCGCGCTGTACATTTTACATACTTTTTTAGTTTTACAATAGGACTTGAGCTCGACACCACATCTTTTGGGGAGACACGGAACCATATGCTTATGTACAGTCGAGTGCATGGAATCGTGCCGATATGATGCACAGTGGTTTAGGTTGCTAAGGAAATGCAAACCGGCTTTGCTACGCCTCACCACTTACTGTTTGTATTATTGTTTCCCTTGCCTTCACTCCTGAGCCTAAAATCAATTGTTTGAATGCCAGATTTTCGACATCAATCCAATAAGAGACGGACTCATCAGATGGCTTGGATCGTGGTTGCGAAGCATGCCTTCCAGCCACTCGGGTGAAACGTTTCTATACTCCTCACCTTTCGCCCTTCTTCTAGGCTTGACCTTTGTTCATATTCTAATGCGTGTGTATCAGACTTGAATTCACATCATTAAGAGATTGGCTCACATGGTTTGGTAAGGAACACAGATGACAAGGTGTTTGTGGTAGCATTAAATAAAGAAAATCACTATACAAAGCCAAGATCAGTTTCCGAACACTCGACTGGACTCATTCAGCTAGAGGTACCACATTTATTTCGCCCTTAGAAGCCATCGTGGCTACATTTCCTGCTTCTGCACTTAATAATCGGTATTGTGTACCACTTTCTTATGGTTTAAAGCTCATTTAACACTATCACGTAGATCACTTTGGAGAACTTATGTTCGCATCTATTAAAAGAGCATGCAACAAAATCATATCTACGAAAATATGGTAGGTAATCCGTTTTTGTTTATCCAGAGAGCTTGCATCACATGACTAAAGTTTAGTAGGCGAGCAGAACAATATCATCCTAATCGATTAAATCATATAGCGAGTCTTCAGATTTATTCGACCGTTGCCACCAGTCGGTTGTCTGCACATGTCAGTATTTTGAAGAGAGTTTATCACTAGTTCCTTTGGCAGAGAATTAACGAAAGATGAGTGGAAGAGGTGAATGTCATCAGTTTTGAGGCCAGATTAATAAACTGGGAATTGTATCATACCTTTCCAGGACTTCTATTTGGAACTTGTTTCGCTTGTGTCTCGTAAAGTTACAATCTCAGCATGTATGCTGATAGGTAACTCAAATGACTGCACGGTTTTTGTAGCACTGAGTGTCTCGTCTTTAATGGCACAAAGTTAAAGTTTTTTAATAAAAAAGTAACTGAAGTAACCTATATGAATCATTTTAATATTTTAAAATATGTTCAAATATTTTAGGGGTGCTCATTTTTTGTTAATAAAAACAATTGGTTTCTGCTTTTTGTCATCTTTCGCATCGGGACTTGATGAATTTCTGGACAAGAATGGAGAAAATCATATAGCGGCCAATATCGTAACAATAGCCTCCCCCTCGTATCCTTCCAGTTTGAAAGCATGTAAATTTTGTGATCGGTAGTCACTTCCATCTTGCGTGCAAAGAACGCACAAAATGTCCCAATGAAAAGCAGTTCTCTACCGCCATAGTACATCAACCTGTACGAAACGCATCAGTCCGAGGTTCAATTACCCTTTTGAGACGAGGGTTTGCTGAACTAATAATGACGTCATTCATTTAAACCGACTGGCGGTAAAGGCCGAACAAATATAAGGACCCGTAATAAACCTATCAAATTCCTTTCTTTTTGCTTTAGTTGATGCTGTCACCAAGGCATTCAGGAAAGGGTGTAGTTTATGAGATGGGGAGAGAGAACAAGTTGCGTACACAAGTGGACGAGATGATCCTACAGGGTTGGTCGAGTAAACCTGCTTACCCCTTAATCAGACTAGGTGGCAGCAAAGTAGAGGTTAGCGAAGCCGATTAATCTGCTTCGATTCTCTCTTCACCAAGCAATGACATTTTTGAGGAGAAATCTCTGCAGAAAATGATGTTTATCAATAACTACATCAATGATTTTAAAATGAATTAAAAGCCTGTGCTGACTATAGCACCAATGATAGCATCCCGCTGGCAAATATGCTGCTCGAGTTAGTTCTCTTTCTCTTTCTCTCTTGTCACCGAAGTTAACTGCTTCCTCAATTTTATGTACTTGGTACCTGACGAGTCATAACGTATTGACGCTTTATCCTCTTCCTAGCTTTCTTCACCAATTCATTTGCGCCACTGGAAATGCTTCACGGAACGAACAACACACAATACAGGGTTTTGCAATAGCGTGTGTTCAGATAGATTGTAGTCATTCGACGATTCCCAATACGTGCATACAAAATACTATACGGCAGTGTGAGTGTGGGAAGTTCATTATTACAGAATCGTTTATACGTTTCACACATATGTATTGCACAGTATTTTTTGCATGATCACATGTTCTATTACCTTAAATTATTAACATAAAAGTGTTCCAATGACTTGCCCATCTTCGCCGCGGTATCTCGCAACACAATTCTATTAATTCAAAAGCTATAACTAATCAGATGGCTTGGTGAGATACTATAATTTAGGCTTGAGTCAATTGTTTGATGGTTGACGCTGTGACTCAAAACGGACTCTTCGAAGGTAATAATATAAATGGTAATACAAATTCAGTAGTTCGATAATAATTTGAAATCGGAGACGTGGATTATGAAGGCGTATATATTGAAGAGGCATGGAAAATTGGATACGCGTCTTTGATTCCCGAAAAATTTAGAAGTATGAAATGTTCATTTGCCTTTAATTGCTATTATTTAGATTTCAATAATGAAATAACTTAGCTAAGTTATTCGGTTCAAAGTGTACCATGCACTGTAAAACGTTATTACTGACTATTAAAAGCATGTAAATTAAGGCTTCAAGTGTATTTTACTTCCCGCCCCATTGTGTATTGTCAGAAAAAGTGCAGCAGCATACGGGGGATAGGAATTTATATTAAATTTATAAGTAGCAAACGTTCTTTTCGAGCATGACGCTTTACCTACCCTTCGCTCCTGAACCCAATTAACACACCTGAGCAAGTGGGCTCAAAGAAAGGAAATCACCAAGGGCAACAGAGCAACGAACCAAAGGACAGCGAAGTCTCCTCAGCATTACTACACACTTACCGCGGCAATTGTAGTTATTACAACCTTAATACCACCAAAGTAAGCTGAGTTCTGGTTTTCTTTGGAAATGAATTCATTTGTTGGAATTTTAAATTTATTTCTGTGTAAATATCATCCGGTAGACATAGAAAACACAGATATTGCAAATATTGTCCCATTACTCGACACTCTATCGTAAACATAATAGTTATATAACATTGAGGACACAGTTCAGATCACTGCATTTGAGAATGTTTAAAGCGATTTTACCAATAGATTGCCCACAGTAATTCAGGGCAGGCTTGGGTAATTCTAGATAGTAAGACAGTATTCCCGTTTAGAAGACACGATACTGTGTTTCGATGATTCTTTTTCCTAGTAATGTTTGCGGCCATAACTTCTCGTATCAGAATTAAGGCATTATTTATATTGATATACTTCTTACATAATCCTTTTTGTCATAAACCGTCACGCTAATCAGTCAGAATGTCAGATCAAGTTATTGGCGTTTCCTTTGCCGTAAAGTAACACATGCGCAGAATATCCACGTGACTTAATTCGGAGTAGACTAAACAAAAGTTCTCTAGTATAAGTATAATAGTATACATACTCCAATATTTTGTCATCGTGATAGTACTTCTGAATTTGTTTAAAATGAGCTCAAGCTAGGATTTTCTTACCATTTAGCATATTGTCGTGACCTCTTTATTATTTTAGCTCAATGGGGGATAGAGCGGGTACCGAAGGATCTTAAAGTTAATATTTCACATTATGCGAGGTCAGACGGGGGACGCAGCTGAGAGAAATTATGAAAATATATCAGAACATTCCTAGTAAAAGTATTATTACATGGTGTGGATGAGGGAAGGGACTATCTACTATAGTAATTTAAACATAATGCACATGGATGGCTAATGGTTTTAATGATGTAAAGGGATTACATTACCTCCTTGTTTCCTTGCCTGTCGCTGGGGGACGCCATGCTTCCGCATGAACAGCGCACACTCACTACAACTTGACTCTTGCAGTAACTCGCCTTGACTGACTAAACCCACGCTCAACTCGGCGTGCCCACGCTACGTTAACTGGCTTATCTCCTCTTGCGCAATATCCGATCTGGGCAACCAGGTCACATACGCAATAATGCTCGTACGTCACAATATTGTTACGTACTTCGAACTCTTTCAGACTGCAACTGGACACAAAGAATGCCTGGACAGAAACATAATAGCTAAAGGTAGATAATGAGCTGGAAAATCAGGCTATTCAATCAATAAAGGGTACTTGTCTGAGAATCCAGTTAAGGACAGAAGCATTCCAAAAAATTCATACTGAGGAAAATTCATTTTTGCTGCATTGGAACGTTTTTCAAAGCTCTTTCCATAAGTGCCATGATCGATTAATATGGAGATAAAGCACTATAGGCACCTACTGCAGAAGAGGAGGAGGTTACCTGTCCCTCAAACTACGACATGGGTAAACGCCTTAGAAAAGGAACGTGCGTGACTTTATTGAAGCTATAAGCTTATAAATACTGTCTTTCCACTTCGATTTACTAACGTGGCTGTATTGAAATGGAGATGTACCTATCATCAAAATCGGTCAATGGTTGTGAGCTTCTCTTGTTGGGATGCTACAAGGACTCGCCAACATCGATGCTTCCTATGAACGCCTCTGTTCTAATAATTCTAAAATAGCGAAATCTAAAAGTAAACTGGATATATTCAATTCACATGTGTGGTTCAAAGTGGAATACACAAGGTTTCATGAAACTTGCAAGTGTGGTGAGCATCCTGGGAAATCATATTAGCAGACTGGTTTTTCCGGCAGTGGTTGATGAGGAAGCGGTTTCTGGGTTTCGTCTGGAACAGGTTGACGCCAGTATGTAACAATTGGCTTCATTTGGACGGCACTGTCCCCTTAGCCACAGACGTGTGGTGAACTTCAGTCGATAATATCTGCGCAGAGAGGTAGAAAGTCAACAGCAGAGGTAGCTTCCTGGAGCTCTAGATCTGAATTCACAGATTTCTTTCTGGGGAGCCGAAAATATGTAATATTATAATCACTCTTCACAGTTTGATGTTTTAAATATTGCGTGACATTCCCTATGTCCCAACGATAAACTAAGACTGAAAAAACTTTACTTTCAGGAACAGGGTAAATATATGGCTTTTATTAAAACTTATTTATTCTGTGTATAGTGATCATCGAATGGTGTAACACGCCGTATGTTTATCATTTAATTTTTGGATGCATTCTCTGCTGTGAGGAAAAAATGAAATTGAGTTATATTTATGGACGCTCTTTAAGTGCTGTGGTTCTTAGCGTCCCATTCCATATTGGGCGCGAAAGACCGGTAATTTTGCTCAGAGGCCTCTTTATCAGGCTTGAGGTTCTTTTACGTGCCATAAATCTACGACACGAGATCACGGCTTTATTTCCCTTTCGAAGGAAGCCATGCTAAGGATTTTTGCGCTCTCCGCCAGGTTTGAACCCGCGACCTCGGGAACCAGAGACTAGCATGGTAACCACACCAGGACGACACTACCACAGGGAATTTTGTTACTTCGTCTATACCAGGAAGGGGGAAAGCAGTTCTAAGAGGCCATTCCTCTCTAATGAAACTTACCTCGGCTCCTCTACTCCACCTAGAACTTCATACTGTACGTCAGTGACTATGAAATCGATCTCGGGAAATCAGATTAAAGTCGAGAGCAGAAATAAATTTGTTTTCTTATAAAAAGCTGGTTCTTAATATGAAATTGTAAATCTATGCGTCTTTCTATGTAAGAAGCAGCGAGCAACTCTACACTAGGCAGGATTTTATAAAACAAACTCGTAACAACCTCAAATAAAGATCCTTCCTTATAATGCAATGACCATAGTCCGGATTTTTCTGACCTAAAAATGTTTGAAAAATGACCTATAAAATTACTGATATTTCACAAAACGCTTATTTCGCGACAATGTATCCGAAAGCGTAATATGGTTTGAACAATTAAATACAGGAATGGTAATTGTTCTTTCACGGAAACCATATGTAAGACAAGGTTGAAAAAGTAAAGTCGGACTGAAAAATTCTATACCATAGCTAGAATATGAACCACAAATCTTCCGGTTTCCGTCCGGTTGTCTAAAAAACATGGCAACATGCCGGCACGACATTAAATTCCCTAAGTGATTCGCATTTAATCCCGGGAAACCATACGGAGATTTCACATTCATTTTGAGATGGCATACCCCAATGCGACTTAGTGTAGTTAATTTAGTCCCGGGCTTCATATGAACCAATTATTAGATCAACCCATGTAATTAATTGCTCTTTCACACAAGTCGTGTTTAGGACGAGGTTAAAGAAATAGAATCAGACTGAAAAATTCAATACCATAGCCGGAATTACAGGAATAGAGGAATGCAGGAATATTAGTGATTTAATTTGTAGTGCTTGCAATTAATTTGGATTTTTTCTACATTTCTCCTTTATATATACTATCTCACAAGTAAAGCCAAATGTTGTTTTGGATTGGAAGACTGAATCTAATAGCCAGGGGCGGTTTCTGAATATGGTAGCACGTTTGCGCTACAACCAAAGTTCTGGCTCTCCCTTTAATGTAAATAACGTATACGATCCATGCATTTCGGTTATCATTCTGACATGATCTTGTGGAGTGGACTTTGGCAAGCGTTTTATTGTTTGCAGGTGCCAAGTAGTGCACTCCCAGCTGCAACCCACATTGGTATAATAGTGAAGTATAGGGAATGACGAACCAAGGGAGCGCAGAGGTGTATGGGGGAGGGGGGAGTGCGGGGCATAAGCTGCATGTTGTTGGTTAACCTAGTAGTCAGAGAGCATAGAATAGGATGATCAACAGGAGCAATAATTTTCGTTTCGTCCCATACACAGAGCCATCTATTGAATTCACAGTAAAAGTTTACCTCACTTCCTGTCTTCTACCTACTGAACTGCATCTCTGACTATACTCTAGTTACCTTGCATCTCTGATAATTACGTTGGCTGTATGCCACGTGTTTTGTGCCGTGTTGTGTGTATCGGGTTTTAATTTATGAATCAAAGTGGTTTATTTAGCTAAATACAGGTAAACGTTGCTATAAGGAGAAACAATTAATTCCATTCAGTCTCTTTTAATGCAACCGTTTTCAACGCTAAACTTGGAGGAAAAGAATTGAAATTAAACGCATTGGCAGGCTCACACCATACCTGAAAAATCACTCAGGTAATTCAAACAAAAAAAAGAAGTTTTAACAGGAATTTTAAAAGCGTTGTATATGAAAAATATGATAGAATAAGTGGTTGTGATATTAAAAACGCCGTTTTGCTTTCCTTGCGTCTTGTTTGGTGATGAAGATACATGGACAAGGCATGGCGTGAATGATCTGTAGCATCTTCATGAAATGTGCATGTCTTATATATTGTGAATTCCCATTTCTTGTTTATTTGCGTAAATTAATCAGCCTATAGTGCGAAACTTATTCCGTATTTATTACTTAAAACATTTCAAATTGCAAGGATAATGTTGTGAACCACCAAAGTTCAGTCACCAGCCGCCCCTGCTAATAGCGCACTCTTCTAACACTTCAATAGTTTTCTTCAAGAAATTCTCTACCATATGAGTATTGGTTATCTGGTTGAAACCATGCACGTACTCTCTGTTCCTCGTCAAATGATCAGAAAAATGAAAAATGCTGTCTTAGCGTGTCTCCTTACTGTTTGTGTTTGAAGAAAGAAAAAAGAACAAGAACAAGAATATCCGTTCGATTATTCACCTCGTACTGAGAGGACTTACCATAATGAGGGTTTCATTAACGCAATGCGGATTTACATACCATACAGCGAGTTTTTTCAGTGTTAATACTACTACCATTGAAAAGCTAAGATTCGTTCGTAATTAGCAAAGCTGAAACCTTCATTCACGGATAGAAGTAACCCTTTTCTAGGTAGACTTACAAATGGTTGTAAACAAGCGAGTCCGTTTAAAACCTAGCAGCTTCGAATTTAATAATCGCATTGCTTTATATACAGAGGGCACTGGATCCTATTATCTGCTGACCATAGACATTCTTTTTGCGGTGGAGGGGCACAACTGCTTTGCTTTCTTTGATTTTTCTTATTTTTGTTAATATTTCTGCATCTTTGCTTATGAACCTTTAAACTGAAATAGCAGATTCAAGTTTATGCGAAATATCCTGCTTTGGTTCTAGAAGGAGACCATTGTTTACAGATTCCTCATTTTCAACATGCGCATAGAAGTCGTCCTCCATGATGTAGTGGCTACCATGCTAGCCTCTAGTTCCCGAGGTCGCGGGTCCAAACCCGGCGGAGGGCGATTTTAGCATGGCTTCCTTCGGAAGGGAAGTAAATCCGGTGGTCCAGTGTCGTAGATTTACGGCACGTAAAAGAACCTCAAGCCTGATAAAGAGGCCTCTGAGCAAAATTACCGATCTTTCACGTCCAATATAGAATGGGACGCTAAGGACCATAGAAGTTAAAGGGCGTGCATAAATAAAACTCAATTTCATTTATGCGCATAGAAGCAAGCTTCATGAGAGTCAACATAACCTTCTGCCGAGAGACGGGCAGAAAGCTCCACCGACAACAGTAACAGTATGCGCAACAGTATACGTGGTTGCCGAGATCCGAAATGCTCAGGGAACAGGCAAATATTGTAACTGGAGCCAGGATTTTTATCTATTAATCTCCACATATATAATTTGTATTAGAAAAGCTTTGTATCATCATACTATTTAGAAGAAATCGTATTGTATTATTATTTCAAATAATGATATAAAAGGATGTTCATGCTTACTGTTGTTAAATTTTCTCCCAATAAAGAGAACTGTCGTGACTTTTCAAGATCAATACTGAAACTGGGGGGTTAGAAATCAATGTTCTGATCTTCATGCTGTGAGGGTAGCATGGCCGACCCTTGAATTGGAAGTTAGGATTTCTAATTTTGTTAGACCGGGTAACTGCATAATACTTTTGGCGAATTTCCTTATTCTGAGATGAAAAACATTGGATAATGCTAAGCTCTATGGAAATCGGGGTCATCTGAAGATGACCATTTCTTTCATACATTAATTTATCGTCCGAACAGAATGGAGTAGTTAAAGGAGGTACAATTTTCAAAAAGATACAGTATATGCAAGCAATGCTTTTGCGTTTCAACGGTCATTTGATGAAAATTTGCAAAAGTAATGAATGTGTAGTAGTCCGTTGCTATCCGTCATTTAGGGGATAATTCTTGTGAACAAGAATTTTAGGGAAGTTACGTTTTTGATGGTAATTTTAGGTATTATATTAATAATTATTAATATCAATAGTGTAATAATTTTAATTAATATTAATATAAATTACTATTAATTATTAATATCAATTATTAATAATATGTACCATACTCTAATTCACTCTCCTACCTAATAATGTATGCCATAATAATTATTGTAGCTCTACTCTGCCATACCTTTCTCTAAGTCAATAAACGCCATGTACAGTTTTCTGTTTTTTTCCTTTTAGATATTTATCTATTAAATCTTTATTATAAAAGTACAGGATGTATCTTTATTGGTGTCATATATTTGGGGGACGTATTCCTGACATCAAAATAGTAAAAAACAGTTAATATGAACATAGGTCTGAAAATAATTTATTTCAGAGTTACAACACAAAATCTAAAGTTACAAAAATTCCTCGAAGTGGCTTTCTCTTGCTTCGATGCATGCAGTAAGCCTGCTTTACGTGCTCTGGCGTACTCTGTTGAAAATTCCTGGTGTATTTCGTATTTGGTCAAATCCTGTTTGAATACGTCCTCTCAAAATGTCAGCATCAGGTACAGGAGTCGCAAAAACCAAGGACTTCACATGTCCCCAGACGAATAAATCCATTGGATTCAAATCAGGCGACCGAGCAGGCCATGGAATGGGTTCCCCTCGACCTATCCATCTTTGCGAAAACGGATCATTCAAAAACTTACGGACTATCATACTGAAATGAGCTGGAGCACCATCGTGTAAAAACCACATTCGTTGGATGATGTCCAGAGGCACATTATCAGTTAAGTGATGCAACTCATTTCTGAGAAACTGGAGATAGGGTTGTCCATTCAGACGCGTAGGGAAGAAGTAGGGACCAATAAGGTAACAATGGATGATTCCACCCCAAACGTTGAGAGAGACCCCTCTGTTGATGGTTGTTCTGTCGTACTTCATTAGGATTTTCAAAATCCCAGGTATAAGTGTTATGAAAATTGAAGATGCCGTCGCGAGTAAAACCAGCCTCATCCGAATAAGATACAAGCTAGGAAGTTGATGAACACAGCGCACTGCTGTAACATGCGTTGACAGAAATGTCTTCTTGGCTCAAAGTCCGCCTCATTTAATCCTTGCACACGTTGAAGGTGTTATGGGTACAGAAGATTCATGCAGAATTCTCCAGATGGTCATATGACTAACTGATAAAGGATAAAGGAAATGATGAACAAAGAAGGTGTCACATGGGTAGGGAGGGTGCATGGAGATAAAAAGACTAAGAAAGGGGTCCCTCAGTATTATTAGAGTTTGAAGGGTCTGATCTATGTACGAAGGACCGCGGGCCCTCATAGCCGAGTTCGCTGGAGCGTATAATTTCGGCGCTCCGCCAAGTTGGGGGTCACGGGTTCGAGTCCTGCCATGAGCATGGATGTTTGCGTCTGTATGTGTAATTGCGGTAAGAAGCTGTAAGGAAAACAGTAATCATAAATGCGTAAAACAAGGGAAGGAAGAAAGAAAGTGATGAAATAAAAAATGAATCAGAAATAGTTTAAATTAGGTAGAAAATAGCTTTGATCTAAATATTCAGAAAGGGAAGTAAAAACAGAACAGGTATTAAGCAAAGTGGAAAAAACTGGAATCGTTCTGTTAAAAGAGAGTTACCACAAACATAGCTGCTTGGTAGACTTTAACACCTTTGTAAGTTTTAAGAACGTATTATAAATTATATATAGAAATTATATTGGGTCTATTGGATTGGCTAAGAACCTGCGCCGAATGTCTTGTCATATTTAAATGTATTAGCCTAGCAGAAATAAATAAATATGAAATAACTTCGTTCTTTATTCCAAGAAATCATTCTGTGACATCTTGGCACTGAGTTGGGTGCCACGTTGTTTCAGACTGCGTTTCACTGTAGTACCACTTTGGTTACTCTCTGTTCAAGTGTAATTTGCCGTTATCCGTTTGCAAGATCATGGTTCCCTTTTATTGCTTTATATCCAGAACAGATAACTTGATCTGATCCCCACGTTATTAAGCAGCAAATATGGCTAATATTGTGCATGAAAACTTCATACTTTTTATGCAGTGTGTGTTCTGAAGTGGTGCAGTTGTCACTGTCACAAAGTTACAATTTGTAACTTTGCATTGTCATTAACGAGTTTTTGCTTTTTCTGTTTCAGGTAAGTCGTTTTATTTTCGTCCGAAGTTCGCAGCGAAACTTGTGTCAGATGCTGGGACCATTGCTGTTATTTCCAGCTTGTTACGTTTGTCATCGTGAGTAAAACTTGCTGCTTTTGTTTCAAGTTGTCGTTTCGTGTGATATTATCCTGTACATACTCAGACTGTTCATCACATTGATATGTTTATTAATGATTTCTGTGTTTTACGTACGCTAATTACATATAGGTTGAACACAAAGTTTGGAATATTACTTGTAACTTCTTAACTTGAACGCTTCTTATAAATGTTACGGACCCAGGAAGCGCATGACTTACCTCAATTCCCGGAAATACTTGATAAAACATTGTCAAAAATAACTGCAATTGAAGTAAACACGCTGCAATCTTTCTGTGAAGTTTAACGTCTATATATATGATGGCTAGTCTGAAAAAAGGAATATTAATATATAAACACAACTTTATTATATTCTAATATAACGTACCCTCTTCGTAGAAACTACTGGCAGCATAGAGTTAGAATATCTATGATTATTCGGATAATCTCGTTCTTAGCGTTATACCTAAGAAAGCTGTTAATGTCATTTCAATTTTTAATTTTTTTTTCCTTGTGAATAAGCTTTTACTAGAATTTAATGATAAAATATGTAATGTTCCTAAGTTTGTCATTATCTTAAAATATAATCATTAATTATCATCTTACATGGCTAAGAAAGCTTCAACGTTGTAGCTTTTTTTAGTAAATTCCTTTATCTTCAGGCAAGAGTAGTTTAGGAATAATCCCTATTGAAATTTAACTTAATAAACAAGAGTATGATTCAGTTTTATGATCTCCAGGGAACCCTCACTAGCTGCATTCTCTGTTACTTGCTAATTGGCTATCTCTGTCCCTCATAATAGTTTACCTACAAAGGTTTCTTTAGAAATCCTATTACATACAAGGAATTTAAATAAAAAGGCTATGGCAAGTTAAGCTTTAAAAAGTATACATTTCATTTCATTTTAATTGTTTATTAAACGATTTAGCGACCAATAAACTGATTATTTTATTAATTACGAAGAATCAAAGAGTTTATTTTAAAAATTTCGGAAACTGTGGATTTTTATGCTCTACACTTCCTGATTGCCCTAATTGTTTCATGTTGGGACTCAATGATTTAATGTTGTAAATAGTTTGAAGGATTTGCATCCTAAATTATACACGCGGTGTAAAGAAACACAAGTATGTTAATCACATTTTTACTCTTGTAGCCATGTATTCTGAATTCTGTATTAAATTAAACTAGTTGTTATTGTTTATACTAATTCTGTTTTTAATTTTCTTTACTTAATGCGCCAGCGTTAAACTTGAATCGTTAGAAGTTTACTGCACAAACGGCACTTGACAGCATTTGTGATGGACTTGTACACTTTCCGGTAGTTAATGGCGCTCAGTTTGAACATTAATTGTTGCAAAAGTTAACGCAGGTTAAACAGCATAAAAAGTTTGCTCCTATAAACTGTAATAATACAGTTTCAAAGTATAAAAATAATTAACAGTTGCCACAGAAAAATTACAAGCCGTTTAACATACACGTGTTTCTGAGGATGTACAATTTCTAATTTACATTGCAGTTGAATGTTGACCAACAATGCAGCAGTTAATAGTTTTAACCACATTCAAACTATAAATTTATATGCAATATATATATATATATATATTATTTTTGTTCACGCTATATAAGAACCATCTGCACTTAATTTCCATTTTCATAACATATATTAGAATTACGTGGATAGCAAAAGCATGGATTGAAATTGGATTGAGCACACATCGTAGACAAGATATTTATCTAAATTGTCATAGTTTTGGTGTTGAAAACTAACTTCTGCAGCTATTAAGGTTTTATTAACCATGCTTTTGCATACCACTAGCATGTGAGTTTAATAAGCTATATTAAGCAATACTGCGTACATTATCTTGGTTACCAAGGGAGATGGCTCTACGGTAACCTGCAAGATTCCCATTCACGAGGTCCCGGGTTCGATTACCGTCGACCGCTCACTCTGACCTTTGGTTTTTCGTGGTTTTATCTGGTCGGTAGGTGAATGCTGGGGTAGTTTCTTATCTACCACGTTTTCCTTTCCATCACTCCCCTTTCATTCCGTTTCCTTCTCATCTTTCATGTGTGCTTCTAGGTTTCTTGTTGTATGGCGGTACGGAAAGAGGCGAGGGTGCTTGATCAAAGGAAAGAGTACTCCCCGCACTCACTAGAGGGCTGCTTAGTCGAACGGGTCGTTCATCACTCTCTAGGCGGCTGCATCAGTGGGACGGGTGTTCGAGCCCGGAACTGTTATTTTAATATAATTAATACAATAATTGTGATAGATGCACATTAATCGCACAGAATGTGAATGTTACGTTTGATGGATAACAATGAAAGTAAAAATCGTAAAGCATCTATACGTAATAGCACCTGAAGATTTTTATTGTATCTAGCGAGGTTCAAAATCACGAGTTTTATCTATTAAGTAAGAATGTATTAAATAAATAATAGAAAATATTAAATACAGCAATACTCTGGCGTATATATTCTGTGTTGTCCCGGCAGAGACATTGTTGTTTTGTAGGCGACAGTATTGTTGGGATAATTCATTCAGCTTTGTGTTTGAAGTTCGTCTGGCGTGACGACTAACCACCCTTTGGCTGACGATCCTAGCCAGAGGTGGACCGCCCAGGGGCTCACTTCGTGTGAGTACAGGTTTGGCGCACCCGGGGTCCCAAGCCTCTCATCGCCATTATCGTCCCTCCATCCTCGTCCGGTCCAGGTGGGTTCGTCCTCGTGGCCGGGGGACACAAGGTAGGCTTTCGTGCGTTCGGTGCATTTCGTTCTATGCCGCCCCTCGCCATCGTTCCTTTCTTCTCTGGTCTATTTACGAACATTTCGCACCACGACCATTCACACATCTCATTTCCTTCTCTGCCGGTCTACCTTGCATGCGTAATGCCCACACACTTTTGCTTTATTTTCCAATTTTATTTATTTAAATCCTCCGTTTACACAGCCTGACAGATACCCGCGCACTGGGTCATCCCCACAACCGGGGGTCGCCATGTAGGGTGTGTGTTCATATCCGCTGTTCAACTGCAGTCCCGCGGGGGGCGGCATTGCATGAGTTGCTGACTTCCCACGGCCATTGGGTCCCTCTGTCACTGTTCTGGGAGGTGGGACCCTGGGGAGAGACCGATATAGATAGGCCACTCATCCAAGTCGGGGGAATGCCCGGGGAGTCAGAGCCCGAGGTCGGAGACGGTTGCAATGGTGGAGGATTTTTTTCGCTATGGAGCCCTCTTTCTCCATTATTAATAACAAGCGCCGAAAAGTCATTATAACAGAAGTAGCACCACCACCATCTGGTTTTTACTTTGTCATTACTCGAACAGAGAAAGGTCAAACCTTTGAGAAGGTGAACCTCTTTATTATCCAGAAGGGCATTGACTCAATTGCTGGTCCGGTTCTTTCCTGCACTCGCCTTCGAAATGGGTCATTGTTAGTACAAAGCAAGTCCGATGCACAAAGTAAGCCCTTGTAGCGCGCCACACTTTTTCACGGTTATCCCATCCGGTTGAGAAGCACCGCACCTTGAATTCCTGTAGTGGCGTCGTTACCACCCATAGCCTCGATGGTATGTCGGACGATGAACTGGTCGAATATCTTTCCGACCAAAAAGTAACAGCAGTTTATCGAGTGCATGCTAAACGCGACGGCGTGTTGGTGCCACTGGTACCCTGTTTCTCACGTTCGATGGCGTCGATCTGCCCACGAGTATTTCCGAAGGGTACGAACGAATTGCGGTGAGGTCTTATATTCCCAGACTTCTGCGTTGTTTTAAATGCCAACGTTTTGGGCATACGCAATTTTCTTGTAAGAGTGCCGTTACCATCTGTGCCTCCTTTAGCAAGCCGTCACACGATGGTATGTTCATCAGCCCTCGTCTGCGTTAATTGCAAAGGGTCTCATTCTGCGTCATTTGCCATATGTCCACGGTACCTGGACGAGAAGGCGATACAGGAGATCCGGGTAGAGGAGAAACTCTCCTTCGCTGAAGCCTGGAGGCATTACCATGCGCGCCACACTTCGCTCCTGCGATCGGGTACATTCAGTTCTGTTGTTGCCTCGCCAGTGCCCCGGATGGATACCGAAACTCGGAGCTGGGCCATGACTGCATTGACCGCAACTAACATTCGGCCGTCCATTTTTGGCACAGTTATTAAGCCATCTAAAGCTGGTCTTAAGGTACTGAACTCACAAAGCACTGAGAAGAAATCAAAGCGGAAACTTCGTAGGAAAGATTCTCTTAAAGACCCTCCGCGTGCGCGCGGTAAGAAAAAGTTCACCTTCTCCTCGAAGGTCGCAGTCTCAGGATGCTCCTGGGACAAGCCGCGCTCAGCGGCACCCTTCACCCATTGCCACCCAGAACCGATTATCGGAGTTTGAATTGGTTTCTGGCACTGAGTGCATGGGTCCTCCCTTCCAGGAGGCTATGGAGTCTGACCAACTCCATACCAAAAGCCCGAGCTTCAAGGTTAAGCAGAAGGTAATTTTGAGCCGCCCTTCTAAGTAGACTGTTTATCCCTTTTATTCATGGTTATCCTGACCTGGTATTTACGTGGTGTACGATCGCATAGGGCGGAACTGCAACCTTTATTGCGTTACCATTCACTTATGGTTGTGTGTTTGAAGGAAACTAAGCTTCGTCCTCACGATCCTTTTGATTCCGAGGCTATACTCCGGTTCGCTACGATCTTGCACCGGATGAGCGTTCTCCTGCTCACGAAGGTGTCATGCTATTAGTGCGTAACGACGTTCATTTTCAGACTCTCACACTTACGTCCGACTTGCAAGCTGTTGCCGTTAGGAATCAATTACCCGGTTTTTTCTTTTCTCTTTGCTCTCTCTATTACCTCCATCGTCTCCCCTCGCTAACGCGGATATTCGAGATCTCCTGGCCGCTCTCCCAACACCATTTCTTCTGTTGGAAGATTTTGATGCACGTCACCCCCTGTGGGGTTCGCCTAGGGCTTGTGCAACGGGAACGCTTCTTTCCGACATTTTTGCTCAGTTCAACCGCTCCATCCTCAATACAGATGAGCCTACGTTTCTTTCTGATTCTTCTGGTACATTCTCTCACTTGGACCTTGCCGTTTGCTCCATCCAGTTTGCTTGTCGTCTGCAGTGGAACGTCGTCGCTGACACCTACTCAGCGATCATTACCCCTGCATCGTTTTTCTTCTGTCTAACCACGTCCGGCATTCCAGAGCACCTACCTCGACATTCAGAAAAGTCTCGACTGGAGATTGTATCCCAGCCTCGTGTGTTTTGAGGACCAGCCTTCACTGACGTTAACCAAATGGTGCAGCATCTTACCTCTACGATGCTATCTGCCGCCGAACGAACAATTCCCCGTTCGTCCTCCCATCCTCTGCGTATTCCTGTGGTGGACCGAGGACTGTCGGGACGCCGTTCGTGCCCGTATAACTGCACTTAGGTTGTTTCGGCGACACCCTACATTTGATAATTTGGTTACTTTTAAAGAATAGCGCGCCAGGGCTCTCGCATTATTCAGGATAACAAGAAGGCATCCTGGACTTGTTTTGTCGAGTTTTAATCGCTTCACGCCTTCCTCTGTTGTTTGGGATAAACTTCGTCGCTTCTCCGGTAAAGTGTCGCATTGTACTCTATCTGGCCTTCAAGTTTCCAATGCCACCATTGGTTCCGGCTGCTATTGCTAACACTCTGGGTGCTGCCTTTGAGGCGGTTTCAAGTTCTGCCCATTATTTTGCCGGCTTTCGCACTCTCAAAGACCGGCTGGATTCCGAGACATGTAGTTTTCGGTCTCCTAATCAGGAGTGTTATAATGAACTTTTCACAATGAGGGAACTGGAGCACGCCCTCCTTTTATCTAGCCACCCCGCTCAAGGCCGGACGGCATTCATGTCCTCATGTAAAGCACCTTTCAGCCGACAGTAAACTCCTTCTGTTACAGGTCAATAACCGTATTTGGCAAGACGGCGTTTTTCCTTCCGTTTGGCGCCAAGCCACCATCGTCCCTATACTTAAGCCTGGGAAGGATCGCCAACTACCTTCCAGGTACCGTCCTATCTCCCTCACCAGTTGCATTTTCAAGGTGATGCAGCGCATGATCAACGGGCGGTTGGCATGGTGGCTTGAGTTTCAGAAACTTCTAGTGAACGATCAGTGCGGATTTCGTCGCCATCGCTCTACCGTCGACCATCTGGTGTCTCTGTCGACGCATATTATGCACGGATTTATGAGAAATTTTACAACAGTGGCTGTGTTTTTTAACCTGGAGAAAGCTTATGACACTTATGGGAGGGCGGCACTTTACGTACACTCCACTCATGGAATTTACGCGGTCGTCTTCCCATATTTCTTTGGGAGTTTATAACGGACCGCGTATTTCTTGTATGCGTGGGCTTGGTTTTATCTAGTTGTTTTATTCAAGGGAACGCTGTACCGCTGGGCTCTGTATTCAGTGTCACACTTTTTGCTATAGCTATTAACCCCATTGTTAAGTGTATTGCCCCTGGCACTTCCTCGTCTCTTTCGTTGACTTTTTTGCCATTTATTGCAGTTCACGGCGGACGTGTCTGCTCGAATGCCGTCTCCAGAGCTGTAACGACCGTCTCTATGCCTGGAGTAACGCCAACGGCTTTAATTTCTTCGCCGAGATATCCGTCTGTGTTAATTCTGTCGCCGGAAGACTTTCCCTCCGCCCTCTCTCCATCTTGGGCCGGAGACACTTCCATTTGCAGACGAGGTGAAATTTTTGGGGTTGATCTTTGATCGAAAGCTGAGCTGGACTTCGCAAATTTCTTTTTTGAAACCAAAGTGTGACCGTTCTCTTAATCCTTTACGTGTTTTAAGTGGCACATCCTGGTGAGCTGATCGGACCATCCTTCTGCGTCTTTATCGCTTTTTGTCCCGATCCTAGCTTGATCACGGGTGCATTGTCTATTCATCGGCGCGTCCAGCTGTGTTACGTCGCGTTAATGCCATTCACCATCGTGGCATAAGAGTCGCTACAGGGGCCTTTCCAACCAGCCCTGTACCCAGTCTGTATGCTGAAGCTGCAGAGCCTCCACTGTCCTTCTGGCGTGAGATGCTTTTGTACAGCTATGCATGTCGACTCTGAAGCTTGCAGTACCAGCTGCCGTTCGAGTTACTTTTCGAGGATTCGCTTGATTGGCAATATTTAGTTAGCTCCTCTGCATTGCTCCCTCCAGAGGCTCGATTTCGACAGCTTCTTCGGTATTTTGACTTTACGCCAGCGCCGGCCCTTCCCAGGGGGAAACGCGTTTTCCTCCTTGGTTGCGCGCTGTGGCCCACTGTCACCTTGGGTTAACGTCGATGCCGAAGAATGAGACGCCTTCTTCAGTCATTAGATCAGCGTTTTTAGAACTTCAGACGCAATTCAAGACTTTCATTTATATATACTGATGGGTCTAAAACTGATGTAGTAGGGTGTGTCTTTGTTTTTGGTCAACATAGTTTTACCGGGGCAATGTTTGATTTTTACCGCTGAATTTTTTAGTATTTATCAGTCACTTTTATACGTCCAGCGGCACGACTTACGGCACTGTGTTCTTTGCAGATACTCCCTTCAGAGTTTTAACGCGCTGTACAATTACCACCCACTCGTACAGCACATACATGATCTCCACTCGCTCGGTGCTTCTGGCATCAGCGTCTCCTTCGTGTGGATTCCATTTCATGTGGGCATCTCAGGTAACGAGTCTTTTATCACCCAGATGTTTTACCTGTGTTGTTTCCTCCTCAGATTCTTATGTTATTTTACGACACCAGATCCTCTCGCTTTGGCGCGATGAGTGGACGACCCTCCGGGTGAACAAGTTACGGGAGGTTAAATCTCTCCCGTTAATCTGGAGTACCTCTTCTCGTTCTTCTCGTCGGGAAGAGGTCATTTTAGCTCATTTACGAATCGGACATTGCCTTTTTAGTCATAGGTACATGCTCAGTGATGCGCCCTTAACGACACGTCACATCTTAGCAGAGTATCAGGTTTTAGCTCCATTGCGCGATCGTGTGTCTCTGTCCGTTGGTATAGCCAACGTTTTGGCAGATGACGCGCATGCTGTAGAATGTCTTTTACGTTTTATCATTGACAGTGGGTTTAGTCGGCGCATTTGATGCACTGAGCGACTTTTGGTTTTGTGATTTTCTATTGTCAGTTTTAATGGGGGCCTCTTCTTCCCCGGGGATATGTGGCGCTCTAGTCCCTTGACTTCTACAGTTCCTGACACATAGTTTAACTTTTATTGTTTTATCTACCAATTTTACTGTGGTTTTTTAGACTCTGATATGTTGGTTTTTATTGTATTAGACTAAGTGTGTTTGTGTCTCGTCTTTTAGTTTTTGGAATTTAATTTTTTTACGTTGTAAGAGCCCTGATGACTATAGATGTTTAGCGCCCTTAACCCCATATCATCATCATTATCACCATCATCATTATCATCATCATTATCATCATCATTATCATCATCATCATTATCAGAAGTGGAGAGAGTGGCGGTACTTCTTTGTGTGTTGCGTGTTGAGCGTCACTTTTTGGTCGAGTGTTGAGTCTCAAAGGTTGTATGTGAAGTTGTGTGAATGTAACCTTGTGTGTGTAGCATTTCCCCTCAATCTCTTCGTTTATCTTTTGTGTGTGATGTAGGGGCACCGCGCTTATACTGAATAAACCATAGGTAATGTGATTAATGTGAAATTCTGTGTATTTTGTTATAGCTATCCCACGCCTGCTATGGAATGTGTTGTTTAAGATTCTGGTCTCTTGCTGTCTCTGCAGCTATGCGTTCCAATGTGCATGCTGAGGTAACTAAAATTTAATATCTAGCTGTAAACCTTTTGGCCTCACTCAGGTATGTAGCAATTTTACACGAATTCAAACAATTTAGCAAAAACAATCTACACCTTTGTCCGAACTGCCTGTACCAGCAGCGATTCTGTTACGATATTAAAGCTTAAGTAAAACAAAGGTACAATTGTATTTTTTATAGTTGCTGATAAAAATTCCATTACCTAGTAGTAACGAAACACTTCTTACGTATTACTGGTCCAAATGGATGTGTGTAGAATTAAATTATTTATACATCTCAGGGATGATGGAACATTTGGTATAGCATAACTCAAAAGAAGACTATTATGCTTAAACTAGATTCTCATGGTGAAATCTGCTCATCCACAATAATCCCATTAAAACATACTAAATCTATGCAGATTAAAACCATTATTCAATAATAAAGATCAATACTCAGAGTATCAGGGTTATTATATTATTATTATTATTTATTGTATATTTTGTTTTTAAATATTTAGTTTTCTCCATTCTGCACCTCATGGCAGGGGAGTGGGCCCAATGCATAACCTCCAAGCTGGAGGACCAGGATTTTTCTATCAGGATAATGTTCCCTTAGCCTTTGAAGATCCCTCTTCATTGCAAGGCAGGACTTACCCTTCATACCCGAGAGAGCAAGGCGCATCATCCGCCTGTTACAACGTACCGTAGTTCGTATCCCTAATCCGCTGTATCAACCGTTGTGGTGTTAATCAAACTGTAACAAGGGAACCTCACTAGTTACTATCAGCCGGACGGGTTGAACCTAAGGTTTTTTAACGAGGTGTTATTTCTCTTCCGGACTTGGGACCGGCAATGGCAGTGTTATTCATTACCTATTTTGCAGACGATCAGTTTATACACTGCTAAAAAGAGTTAGAGAATCATGTTTTCAAATCGAAGACCAAAATAAAATATAGATGCAATGTAAACTTTGACAGACAGATGTTATGTTTTGAAGTATTGTTTAAAACTAGAATAAGGTTTTTCTAAAACTTTCTTAGTTTTTCTCTGAATAAATTAATGAAGCTGAAAACTCTGTAGAAATCAAAGATTTATTTACTCTTAGATTTATTTACTTAATATTTTAAACAGGTTTTAACAGCAATATGTGCTAGGAAATTATTATTTTGTGTTGTGCGAGACTAATTACACAGCAATGATGTACCTAAATGAAACATCAGTCACATAAGTATTTGCGTGGATTAAAGATGGCCACGTGATTATTGAACCTGACAGATTTGGAGGTGGTTTGGCTATGGTTTAGGTTGACATTACTATTATATTTCGGACAGAGCTTCTTGTTGTCCCACAGCACATGAAATATGATGTTTATATTAATAACATTATCCTTCAACATATTGTGTACCCTTTGCTTAAGGAATGGACCCAAATTTTCTTCTAATGCACGATAATGCTGAACCACATACAGCACGGAATACCAAAGATATTACAAGAATGTCAATTTGGGTAATGACCTGGCCTGTACACAGTTCTGATGGAGTATTTGTGAAATAAGCTTGCAAAACTTGTTCTCGAGTGGCCTGCTGTGCCACAGAACCTGGGAGAACTCGCAAATGCACTTGCTGAAGAATGGGAGAGAATCCCACAAATCGCTATTAGGAGAGTGGCGCGAAGATGGCTCGTAAGTACTATGAAAGTATTGCAGCTCACGGAGGGCACACTAGGTACTGAATGTTTGAATAATCATGTAATTGATTAGTAAACAATGTAATCTTGTATTTCCAATTTGTTTTGTGCATCAGTCAATGATTTAACCGTATCTCTGATCCTGTAAAATAAAATTTTGTTGGAATGCCTAGTATAATTTTACACAATTCTCCACTCTATAATTACAAACTGTCAAAAATAGAATTGTATAAATATTTATTTTGGGACTTTGATTTAAAGATGACACGTTCCTCTAATTCTTGACCTGTGTATTAGCACAAGAATATAATGATTTAGAATATATGTGTAGGAAATTTATTGCAGAATAGGTATGACAAACGAGGATTAAAGTTTAATTTTGAAAAATTAAATTATATGGTAATAGGCGAAGAGAAAAAAGGTTTGAAAATTGAATATAAAGTAGTTATTAAAGATGTGATGAATACACTTATTTGGGTGCTAAAATTATAATTGCTGGAAGAAATGATTCTGGACCAGCGAGTAAGGAAAGGGAAAACTGCTATCTCACAGAGTATATTATAGGACAAACAGATAATAAGAGAAAAAAACAAAGAATTTACAATTCTATGGTTAAAATTGAAACTTTATATTGATTCAAAAATGTTTACAAACACAAATTTCTGTCATTGGAAATGCATTAATGGCAGAGCTCAGCTCGAAAATCTGGAAGAGAGAAAATTAGCAATGAGAAAACAAGACAGGAAAAGGACTTTAAAAAATATGATATTTTAACGAAACAATATGTCATGGGCATGTGATGCGTGTAGATCAAGATAGGATAGCAAAGATTTCTTTTGAATGGATGCCATCAAGGAGACGAAAAAGAGGGCAACATCTGACAACATGGAAGAATGGAGTTATGGAAACTATGAAGCAGAGGCAATTAAGACAATAGATAGTGAACAGAATGGCTTTCGTTTATAGTAAAGGATGTATAGTTTAATGTGTATCTGGCTCTCAGAAGATGCAAAGATTGTAAAACAAAGTGCAATTATTATTATTATTATTATTATTATTATTATTATTATTATTATTATTATACACATTAAGTATACAGGTGACGTCATGATGTAAAAAGTCCGATGTTGTCAGTTGGCGTCAGAAGTTCGCACACCGCCAATAAGTATCTGAGCTTGGTACATGACGTCTGCCATAAAATTTGTAGTTAAAGTAGATTTTTCTTTAAAAGCAAGCAGTTGCCTTTATAGTTTTAGGAACATACTGGCATCAACACGTTCTCCAAAATTAGAATTACTTAATTTATGTTAGACTGAGTAATAAACTGAAATATTACAAAACATAATGCATGACTCCTAATATCTAATAATCAATTTCAATAATTGAATAACACCAACTTGTTATGACACATTTCTAGTGGTGTTTTAAATAAATTATCCAATTTGTATACTATACCTAAAGTTAAAAACAATTCTTTACAATGTTAGAAAGGTAGAATCAGACGACTGAAAAATTTAATGCCATCCCCAGGATTTGAACCACGGAACTCCCGGTTTCCGTCCGGTAGTTTAGTGGTTAGAGCAACCGGACGGAAACCGGGAGAGCCGTGGTTCAAATCCCGGCGATGCCATTGAATTTCCCAGTCGTCTGATTCTACCTTTCCAATTTTGTCCAATACCCGGCTTGTGCGGAAGGACAGTTAATTTCAATTAATTCCAATTCTTTACAATGTTCTTATGTGGCATAGGTCCGGGAGCTGTTTGATTTTTCGTTAGGTCACCTTAAGGAACAGCACGTACGACTTGTGTACCTTACAAAAGCTCATTTAGCATTTCGTGGATGATACAGAAGGTAACAACAAACATCTGTTTTACCTTATGTACAAAAGAAAACCTTCTGGGACTTTTCATTTAGATGCTTTTAAGTTCTGATGTTTATAAGTTTTGCTAGGAATTTGTTTTCGGACTCCCATGATCTGAATGCAAATTGGATATGAAAAGCTACCTTTCATTTAATTAAATGCACAATTGATTGCTGCATTTTACTAACTGATAAGCTCAAACTGCCGGGTGTTGTTGAAGATGTAGAAATTAGTTGATAAACTCCACAACCGGTACATAAAAGTGTGTTATTAAATGTGTTTATATAATAACTCAATTTTAAAGTAGCTGAAGAACACATACACTCTAACAAGAAAACTGCTTCATGTTAATGTGCTAAGATTAGAAGAAATTTCCAATATAAATAGGCAATATAAATTACTGCGCATTTACGTAACAATGACCGAAAAACATCGCTTAGGTCTCTTTATGAGAATTAAGGAAGCTGGGTGTCTCTTGAGCAAGCAGGTGGCTTATTTTCAAACACGATTGAGAAATCGCTGACATAATCAGTGTATAAAACCATTGTACTGGTTCGGCGGTAGTACGGTCCTGTTTTGTGCTTGCGGAGCTCTAAGCCCATTATCCGTGTTCTGTCCTATCTTTGTTAAGGGTTTTGTGTTTAAACAACGCTACACGTTGGTGTGCAAGTAAAACATCAATTTTAGCACCAATTAATGCAAGCACATTACAATGACATTAGCATTTTAATTGCGGTTTTAGTATTCAAAAATATATTCTATATGCCATTATAGCAGCACTTGGAAAACAGTGGCATAACATAGCTACGCACAAGTTTCATCAGCTTCGAAATTCCGCAGAACACACAGTCACTTGTGTTTAAAACAAATAGTTTTAAACAGTTAATAATTTTAATGCAAGTAAACTGATTTGCTTTATCTTGCCTTCTCTTAAATATGTATTGCTGGCAGTAAATATTTTAAAAGATTAATCAGTAATATACAGCTGAGATAATAAAATTAATTCTTTATGTACTAAAATGTAAATTTAAGGAAATAGTTACAATCGTTAACTTTTATTTTACTAATATTATTGAAGCGCATGAAAGCTGACTAAGTTTAACAGAATGATAATAAACTTTCGTGTTTAAATTACCATTTATAAGCAAGCTTTTCTACAAGTAACTGAAACAAATAAATGGGTGTCTCAGAAAGCAGGAAGAAGGCGACCCACATCATGAACTCTATTTCGAGGCGGAAAACAGTCGCTGCAGATTCCATGCATCTTCTGTTGGCATGAAATCTGTGGCCCATGTGAAAATTAGATATTACCTTTTACTAAATAGTGCTTAATTAATGATTTGCGTTTTCATTTAGAAGAATTAAGTTTACTTGGATAACTCTATAAAATGGCCGTAGAAAGATCCACTTCAGATATCATCTTGGTACTGTACTATCCTTGGGGCAGATACTAGATCCAATATCGTTTCTGAAAGGTAGACTTGCTTAAACGTGAGCGTCATTTTTTAAAATTCTCGATGAAATAATAACATAGACATGGGTATCATTTCAAATCTGGACTCGTAGCTTAAGAATGTGGTTAATCTTTCTTCTAGCTACAGCATGTTGATAATTTTCCAACTGAAACGTGTCTATTTCATGTGCACCTGTAATGTTCTGGCTCTATAGGAGACTTCTGCAGTACTAACTTCAATTGTGATAAAAATGTTCTAATATTACTGCAAATCTTGCCAATCTGGATAAAATTCAGGACTAAGATAGATGCTAGATAACTGCTGGCCTCTGGCATCACAAATCTGTCGTTATCTTGCAAGTCCCCAAATACAGATGTCTCGGTATATATTTTTCTTTAGCCAGATTACTCCCTATCCTATTTAGGGTTGGAAGTAAGAATATATGTATGTGGGTGTGTTCTAACGTAACTTCATAAATCTAATAATTAACACCAAATGTAAACGAGTACACAAAATAGACCATGGGCAGTTATTCCAAAGGCAAAAATGTCAATGTCCCCAAGATGTCAACTAACTGGAAAGAAAGAAAACTTATTTCCTCTGCCAATGATAAAGTTTTTGAAAGTCCACTCTGGAATACTCTCAGAATTGAATATAATCCTAATTATTAGAAACCTATTAAGGAAGATTTGTAGTTCTTCGGATGTAATTAAAGCTTACTCTGACTGCTGTTGTTGTTTTCCATCTATCCACTATCTTCAATGAAAGTGCAGATTTGTTAGAAACAGCAATAACTCAAGTCATTGATGAGAAGTGGATATTATCTTATATAATATTCACATATAATATTATATTATTATTACAGGGTACTCTACTCAGAAATTTGGTTCCAAATCATGGTGATTTGACCGGACTGACCTACTAGTGATTCGTGTCCCTGTCACAACCTCAAATTAGATTTCACTCTGTAATGCCTAAACAAACATGTTACAATTTTACGCAGGCACTCTGAACACAGTTTATTTAGAGATATAAACAAACGGGTAAACATTGTGTGTAATCAGTAGGAACAAAAAGGCTATTAATCATAATGTAATAGTGTTACAATGGACACAAACGTTAATGTAATGCGTTGACATTTTATGGCAGAGTTTCATCTCTGCATAATTATTTTGCTACAGCTGCTGCACCGCTTTTGCGCCCTCTGCTTTTGATTCTGACTTTCGTAGGGTAGTACGCTGATTATTAAAAGAATTTTCGGAAATTAATATCGTAGGGAAGTAATAAAGTTTTTAGATGTTTGGTTGCATTTAATATACATAAGCGTTTTATTTATATATATATATATGTACTGTTTTCTCAGGCTATATTCGTTAAAACTTGCTGAAACTAGTGAAAGTATAAATCAATGTTTCTTCTCCACATAATATTTTTTCTCAAAAGTCCCAACCAACTTGTATGGCCTTACGCCGACATGAAACAAAGTATCTTTCAGAGATCCAAATAATGCGGCAAATCTGGGCACGACTACTGCGGTTGCCTAAATATATATAATTTGACATTAAAACTTCGTCCAGATCTCAATCGATTAATCGTCATCAGGATTTAATCATTTAGTGAGTTTGGGTTGCAGTTTTAGCATCAAATTGCAATAAAGGATATACAATTTTTTGCGTATGCCTTTGAAATTCTGCACTATATTCACTAAATATTATCATGCGTACATTTGAAAAGAATTTGACTAATCATTTCGAATTCTCGGATAGCTCAGTTATTATTTAACATTGTCAGTATTTTAGACCTATGCCGTTTTGAAAATATAAGGGCCATTCAAATGAAACCCGGTCTCTTGTGTAAAGTAATAGTAATGATTTTATTAACTCAAAAATAGTCGCTAAAGCTGTTGGCACATTCATCCCATTGCGACACTAGCCGGTCGACTCCATCTTTGAAGAAGTTAGTAGGCTGCAGTCAGATCTAGGCCTGGACCCATTCACACACTTCGACGTCCGTTGTGAATCGATGTCCGCGAATAGCTTGTTTTAGAGGTCCATAAACATGAAAATCACACGGTGAAAGGTCTAGACTGGACGGTGGATGTTCCAGCGTTTCTCATCAAAACTGCTACAATGTCGTCTTCACCGCATTGGCAGTGTGTGGGCGGGCATTATCATGCAGGACAATAACGCCATCGGACAACATACCTGAGCGTTTCGACTTGATGGCTCGTCTAAGGTTCTGTAAAGTGGCTTGATAACGCTGGGCATTGATGGTGGTTCCCCGTTCCAGGAATTCGACAAGCAGTGGGCCCTTGTAGTAAAAAACAAGGACATCATGCCCTTACCAGAACTGGTGTGTATGGCCTATGATTTCTTTGGAGGTGGTGAAGTCGCATGTTTCCTCTGCTTGCTCTGACGCTTGCTTTCCGGTTCAAAATGGTGACACCATGTTTCGTCACAAGTGACAATATGCGACAGAAAGGCGTATTCCTCCTCATGATAACGCTGCAGATGAGTCAAAGACAGCGCCATTCGAATACTGCGCTGTATGGCGGTCAGTTGGTGGGGAACCCACTGCGCACAAACTTTTCGAAACTTTAAGTGTTTATGCATGATGGTGTGAATGGCGCACACGCTAATACCCAGTAACCGATGGATCTCGTCCACGGTGATTCTGGGTTTCCCAAGACTAAAGCATTCACTTCCGCAATCATTTCAGGACACGATGAGCCTGTTCAGGACGAGCATAGTCTTCCAGTAACTCGCGCTCCTCAAGGAATCTTTTACGCCATTCCACCACACTTGAACGACACAGACTGTACTCACCGTACAGAGTCTTCATTCGTCGATAAGTTTCACGACCTCCAACTATCTCCGCCGTTAAAAACCGAATCACTCCTCGTTGTTGCTGCTTACTCGCCTTCATGTTTAGTAGTGGACGATAACTTGTGCGACCACCTTCTCTTCGGCGTGAAACCACACTGTTGCTATGCAACGTCAAACGTTGCGCACGCTGCAGTCGTTCTACCAATAGATGGTGCAACCATATACGCAGTTATGTGGTACCACCTTACGTGTAATGCAACGTTAGACGCACTGACCGGGTTTCATTTGAATGCCCCTCATAAAATCACGTTCAAACCAATGAAGTCGGAAACGATATCTCTAACTACGGATCACTATGTGGTTGTAATCAAATTCGATATTTAAAATACTGAATTTCCAAAACTTCATCTCGGAGATCGAGTTTACTTCGGCGCATTGTCGTCCTCCGAGGACTAGTGGTACCGTGCTAGCCTCTAGTTCCCAAGGTCGCGGGTTCAAACCCGGCGGAGGGCGATGGATTTTTTCGGGCTTAAAAATCCTTAGCATGGCTTCCTTCGGAAGGGAAGTAAAGCCGGTGGTCCCGTGTCGTAGATTTACGGCACGAAAAGGAACCTCAATCCTGATAAAGAGGCCTCTAAGCACAATTACCGGTCTTTCATGCCCAATATAGAATGGGACGCTAAGAACCATAGTAGTTAAAGAGCGTCCATAAATAATTTAATTTCGGCGCATTTTCTTTCCCCTCCTTTCCCCAACCCTGTCTCTCGGCTTCTCCCTCTCGCCCCTCTTACATTCATACATTCTCCCCTTCCGGTTCTAATACCACCCACTCTCTCTTCCCTTCTCCCCTCTCCCCTCTCTGGGCTCCTAAGTCCACATGAAAATCAATGAATTTTACAAATTTATATATCTTCCCCAATAAAAAGCGAAAAGTTGACACAATTCCTGAAATGTACATCATAAGGTTATTTTGTAAGTAACAAAAAAGGGCAAAAAGTTATAGCTATGAATACATCTTATACTATAATTTTTAAAGAGATTTTACTTTGTCAGATATATAAGATATCTTTGAGTGCACAATCAATTATTATCCCATTTTAATAGAAACAATAACCGGACCAATACCTCTGAAATTTAGAAATTCTGTGTTTCTGAAGCACTTAGTTTTGATATTTTACCAGGTATGTGTGATATATTGTATAACAAACTGGTAAAAGGTAAGTTCAGTTGCTGGGGTAGTTGCTTAAAACAAACATTTTCCACTTTATTAATTATCCACAGAAAACTCTCCTTGTGATCAAATTTTCAACATTTTGAAACAACATTTCATTATGTTCTAAACAGATCTGTCTTGCAAACTTTTTACATTATTTGCAAATAAATCGTAAAGTATTAGAAAACAAATTCAAAAGTAGAAACTTCTTGTTCTTTCAATTAACTCAATGACTTTCAAAGGCATTTACTTCATTTTTACTTTTCCTGAAAATGTTTAGCGATAAGACTCCTTGGTGACATTTTTCAAATCAAATGGCAAGATTGTGCACCGCAAAGTTCACTTTTAGTAATACTGAGCAATGAAACAAATGACGAAGAATAAAAGTACTATTAAGGTAGGGAAATGATTTTAGACTTCAGAACTGCACTCCTATGTTGCTTAGTATTTTAATGATATTATCACTATTATACAAGGTAGAGGTGACCTATGATCATTGTTTTAAGCTATGAAAGAGCACGTGGTTTTGAATGATTTTCCTTAACAATTCTTTTCCATAAAAGCTTTCCGTTCTTTACATAATTACCATTTTATTTTGCACAATATTGCAACATAGCAAATTCAACAGGTTCACCTTACATTCAGCAGGTTAACTTTAATTCTTCAGCTTCTGCTGCTATGGCCACGGACAATAAACTCTTCCAGTACCTATATAACAAAAAAAACTACACATGATTTAAACGTAACCTAAATATCGTACGGAATGTGCAACTAAGGAAGCATTTACAATATTACGCAAATTATTAATAAGAACACTTATTTATAAAGGTAAATAAAAGCTTGAGAAACCCAAGCCACAAGATTATACTTCCTTTCTTTGTGAATTATAAAACTCTGTGAAAAATTAAGGCAAGGCAAGACAAGAATAGAAGGTCAATAACAACTTCTTAATGTTTAGATAAATTGTTCAACATGTGCACCCCTCGCCAACACATATGCTTCACAACGTTTTCTCCAATTCTGCTGCACTCTGCGAAATACGCCCGGTTGTTTTATTTCTTCCGCTGCTCGAAGAATTCTTTCATGCTACGTTTCCACATCAGGCACTTCTGTAATGCATACGTAAGTTTTCATATCGCCCCAAAGAAAAACGTCGATTGGACTTAGATCTGGAGATCTTGGTGGCCATCTTATAGGTCCATTTCGAGGATCCAGCGTTCTAAGTAGGTGTTGCGTAGATGCCCATACACGGCCTTACTTAAGTGCGGAGTTGCGCCGTCATGTAATAGCCACCTATCATTTCTCACTGCCAGGGGAACATCCTTAAGCAGAACTGGTAAAGTCCTCCGTGGACTAGTGGTACCGTGCTAGCCTCTAGTTCCCAAGGTCGCGGGTTCAAACCCGGCGGAGGGCGATGGATTTTTTCGGGCGTAAAAATACTTAGCATGGGTTCCTTCGGAAGGGAAGTAAAGCCGGTGGTCCCGTGTCGTAGATTTACGGCACGTAAAAGAATCCCACGCCTGATAAGGAGGCCTCTGAGCAAAATTACCGATCTTTCATGCCCAATATAGAATGGGACGCTAAGGACCATAGTTAAAGAGCGTCCATAAATAAAAAAAAAACTGTCTCTTGAAGAAACTGGAGATAGATGGCTCCTATTGAAACCCGAGGAAGAATCCGCAGACCGATTAATGTGTCTCCTACGATTGCTGCCAAACATTTACAGAAAATCTGTGCTGAAAGCTATCTTGTATTATTGTGTGTGGATTGTCGTAAGCCCAGATGTGTGCATTATCGTAATTAGTTACTCCGTTTCGGTAAACGTTGCTTCATCCATTGCAAGAATTTTAAAGAGAAAGGCCTCTCCTTGTTGAAGAAACCATTTGGAAAATGCTACCCTTGGTGCTTAATATGCTTCAGAGAGATACTGGGCTCACTGAGTGTAAGGACGTAGCAATTCTTCTTTTACTGTTCTCAATACAGTCCAGTGGGATACAACAATAGTGAGAGTATACCAGGGGTGATGCTTAAAGGATATTCTTCCACCAAGTGAAGGATTTCTTTTTTTGCAATATTTCTTTGACCAACCCCTTCAACATGAGAAGATACGATTTCTGTATCTAGAACTCTTTGACGGATGAGAACAAATGTCCTATGATGTGGTTCTCGTCTATTTGGAAATCTTTCTCGATAAATTCTTGCTGCCGCATTATTCACCGCAAATGAGTAGCATTTCAAAGTCTTCCAAAGTGGTGTAGTGGTTGCTTTCTTAGCCTCTAGTTGCCGAGGTCGCGGGTTCAAACCGGCGGAGGGCGATGGATTTTTCCGGCGCAAAATACCTTAGCATGGCTTCTTTCAGCAGGAAAGTAGATTTACGGCACGAAAAAAGAACCTCAAGTCTGATAAAGAGGCCTCTGAGGAAAGCTACCGGACTTTCAGGCCCAATATAGAATAGGTTGTCCATAAGCGAGCGCCATTAAAGGCGTCCATAAATAAAGAAAAACGCAACAAAAAGCTAGCATTTCTAAGTAGCCGGTATTAGTAAACTTAACTATTTTAACTGATAATCCGCTGTTTCAAAAACAATATATAAACGCAATAAACAAAAGCAGAAGTGCGTTTGTTTCGATCTTACAGTATTGTCATTTTGTGCATCTCGTGATTAATGATGTAGGTTTAACTGAGACAAGTTACGAAAGCTTATACATATAATAATAATAATAATAATAATAATAATAATAATAATAATAATAATAATAATGTATATCTTTCAATCTCCTCTAATAAATATTTAAAAAGTATTTAAGTTGTGTGAAATTTTCATTTAAAATATTAATATTAAGCTATTTTTTCTTTTTTCTCAAAACTACATTAAAACGGCAAAACTTCGCTAAGATTTTTTGTTCTATTCATTACAAAGAATCATATTGTACACGAATGATCATAGGTTACCTTCCATCTGTATACCCATGTCTTTTAAAGGCACTAAAATTTATTGTTGAACGATGTGTATTTTTCAGAATTTTCGAAAACTTTTACAATGTTCTCCCTAAGAGACAAATAGCCTTTCTCCAGCTAAAGCATGTTAAATACCAGAGTTCATAAGACTCAGCTCAAATATTAGTAAAAAGGTATAGCATACACATGCGCACGAGCACACACATTTCAAAAATGTTATTTTTGGTTCGGTGTTAATTCTTCTTACACATGAACATACTTTATTTACCAAACATTGAAAAATTACCAGAAAATGTTTGTTGTAGGATTGTTATATTTACTATATATATACTTCGCAAGAAATTTTGTCGAACTAAAAACGCTATTACAGTGGTAAATAATAGTCTCGAATTATTTTCCTCATAGCTGCTAGAGTGAAAAACGTGGGTACTGCTTATACACATTCTGTTTTTAAATTATTGTCAGCTTATATAATGAAATACAAACACGCGCGAGAACGCGACAATTATTGGTAAATCCTGGAAATGCCTTCGATCTGAGGTTGTGATGACAATTCATTATAACAGTGTGGTGGAAATGACATGGATTTTCAATTAGCGCTTCCTAGCCGCATTAGAGCATACATATTGATGACAAGAATGCTTATTATTAATAACGTTTGTCACAACGTTAATTTTGGTATAGTTTATATAAAAATCGTAAAGTCAACGGAATACTTTTGGATAGAGGAGCTGCAGTATTGCACCCAAAATTTGTAAATCGTGATTTCGCTATATGTTTTGAGATATTCTAAATAAAAACTAGCATGTTTAGCAAAGGACCGATGTGTGGGTACACTTCAGTGCAAAAGGGTGAACCATATAGGAATAGATGGGGTAACAATATATGTAGTTCCGTCCTCCCTGAAGTCACTTTTCAGGCTGTCCTCTTCATTATTAAACAGGTTTATATCCTAAACCGTGTCTTAGGGTAAGTCAAATAAAATCTTCGTTTTGAAGGTGACAGATCTCGGTTGCGTAAGGCTAAAGCGTCTTCGAAACGTAGGATCTCGTCTACCCAAACTTAAGACATGCCCAAACCGTAACTACCTAAATAATGAACGACAGTGGCAAAGAAAGTTTACGCTATTAAGTAATTTCCCTCTTCCAAAACCCCAGCTATTTTAATAGTTGTTTACGTCATTCAAAGGATGGTGGAGGGTAACACTGCCAATAGTTTTCTTTGTACTTGCTAGTTGAGTACCATTAACTTAATAACAATAACCATACTATCAAAAACGTTTTATGATAATGTTAATTTGTTTAATTACGCTTTTGTTCACCAGAATCGTATCAAGGTTGTGCTCATGGTATGATATTATAATAATCATCATAATAATGCTACAGTACATACTAAATTGTTGTATATACCTAATTTTATATTATAAAACTTAGGTTGTTATTATTTTTGTTGACATGTAAAGGCTTGTGAAGGTTACTCAATTGACAAAGACGTTTTAATAATGCCCACCTTTTCATAATTTTTCCAAAAACGGGATTTTGTACTTCAAACTATATATCTGCAGTTGTGCTTGTAGACTACATCCCTATTGGCAGCTATAATTTTAGGCGTTCTATAGCTAGTTTAAAATAAATATTTAACTTAAATACTGTGGCTGCTTTGCATTTTGATATAAGTATTTTATTTCTCTCCGTTCCTATTTCCACAAATCCAGTCGCTATCATATTGCATTGGGCTAGTACAGTTAGTTTATACATACATATTTACAACGTATATTCATTTACACAAATCAGAGAATTCATTAGATGAGTCTGTTTCTGATTCCTCTTTTGTTTCACACAGAGTATAACTAGTTCATTGGTCCATGGTAGTTCTCGAAGATGAATGTCGGGCGACTCTCAGTTCTAGGGACCTAATTTGAGTGGCATTTCATTCATTCACCGCCCGATATGAACCTACCCAGTTGATGCAGAATTTAAATGATAGAAAGAGACGTGTGAATTTAAAATGATTTAAGAGCAAGTCAGAATCGTAATTCCAAAGAGAGGAACAATGCTTGAGACATTTATCATGCTATGTATTATCGTGTTATAAATTTTGAATTAACAATTGTTAGAAAATACTATGCAAAAAGATTTAGAATATTTGCAAAGGTGGTTCATATTATTAATTATTTTGTTTCATATAAAAATAAAGAGAAGAAAACTGACTAGCGCTATTAAAGAACTTAGTTAATCTAAAAGCACTAAAACAATGCATTTGCAAAATAAATACACAACAATATTCAATTAAAAGAGAAAACAAACCAAATATATGTGAAATAAATAACATATATTTTTAATTTCCTATTTAACTTTAAATTGTTTATTGAAAATAGTTTGTATATAAGTTAGAATTTATTTCGTTATGCTTAGCAACGGTATAAAAAGTAAACAAATTTTTTTAAATGCTCTCAAGGAAATATTTAAGATGCCTACATCCTTAGTAAGGCTCAAGCAAATCATTTTCAAGTGTAAATAATATTACATTGTTATATACACTAAAAAGAATAGTAAACCAACATTGATGATATTCAGTGAATTATTCAGTAAACAAATGAAATGGAATAAATAAATTGGAACCATAAGAAGGTAATGATTGTATTACGATAAAATTTCACATTGACTGAAAGGAAATAAAACAGCCTTACGTGAAGTTAATTATTACTTACTTTGGGACTTAACTGTCTTACCTTTTCTCAACACGTTGTAAAGCTCCTGTTGATTCTAGAACTCTCATACTCATTGCTGATCTGAATGTATTTATAAATCATATAAATTAGCCGAAACACACAACACATTGAAGTAAAACTTCCATAAAATTCTTATAACGTAACGATAGTTAGCACGGACCAACAATCACTGTGTACCGCAAACCTGCACTTCTGTCACACCCTTCGAGCATGTATGCAATCAGAGAGTGAATGGCCCGACCTCTCCCATGTTGAGACTTGAAACCAACATCAAACAATAAACAAACAATTTTATATTCTTTATTGTCGCTTTATAGTGAGCTTCCGCTTTGTACCTGCACTGCCCCTTTGAGCAGCAGTAATGCGGCAACTTTTGCGCCTATCTATGTGAGAAACATAAAATTGCAAAGGCCGGCTTGTTTGGGCCACCTGGTTTATTAAGAAACCGTTTAGCAACCTTTCTAACATATGACTGTCATCTTAGCCTCCTGTATGTCCTGTGTTCCTTCAACAAAATATGTATGGAAGTGTATTCAAACCATATCTGCCGACATGTATGATGTTTAGCAGAAAATAAACATAAAGAAAATTTTTCTAATTAATACTATTGTAGACAGAAAAAAGTTGTGCGATTGTAACATATAATCACAGATTTACGTTAGTAAGTTTAAAGTTGTTACTGGGTTTTACAAACACTGGTTCACATCCATATACAAGGCGAGAGTGGGAAAATGTTGGTGAATGTAAAAAGCCTCGCTTGGCAAAACTCCATTAACGCAGTGCAAAGTTTGCTAAATGTAACGAGCGGCATTTGTTTCGTGCTAGGGAACTGCAGATAGCTCCTCATTTGGTACTCATTTTATTTCCCGCTAATTTTCTAAGCCATCAGATACTCGAGAATTTCCTGCTCTCGCCTCCTGACTTCCTCACTCTGCCTTAAGTTCGTTACCAGATATTTGATTATTCCATCCATCACTCTTCCTTTCCCCTCACCTTTCTAACTCGATTACAGCCACAAGATGCTTCTGCAACTGTCAAAAAAAGTCTGCCTATTGCATAACAAGAAAGCAAAAAGGAAAGAAACTAGTAATCCTTTCTAGTTTACTAGAATGATTAAACGGATTAGTCATCTCTCTCACTCTCATACACACACAATAATGAGTTTTATGCTAATATATCAATTACACACGAAATAATTCAGCTTATTCCTACATTCAGTGCCTATGGAGATATACACTGGACTACCTTAACCTTTCAGTACTCGCGCGAGTTACTGTAATGTGTTTACTCGCGTGGTGGACATGTGTCACTCATTTTATTTTTCTTATTTAATCAACGGTTTTGGACATTTTATTAGTATGGATGGTTACGTGTGTTATAAAGAAGTATAATTTACTTACGTGTAAAAATAAATATGTGTAAGGAATAAAACTTTCATTTATAAAAGTGTATGAACATTATGAATCTTGAGGACCTCTCCGTTTACAATTTCAAAAACAATTTAAAATCTTCACACTAACAGTGATTTCTGTGGAAAGATACCTGCCTAGTCTGTAGCTCGCCCCTAAGCTCCCATGCATCCCCTTGTTAAATTTCCACTCGAAAGTCATTTGTTTGTAGCTTATTTCTTCATAATGCATTATGAAACCTAACGCAATGAATTTTGGAATAGTATTAAATGTGTTTTGATCTTATCAAAACAACATAGAAAGACTTTAGAATTCTTTGTTTCGGTGTTATGAATTTCTTTCGAATTACCCTTTTTTTTCTGCAGAGAGTACGCACACAAGTCAAACCATCTTCTTTGGACCTTCACTGAGAAGAGTATTCTAAAACAATTATCTCCGTAATATTCCCATTACTATTTCGAACTGATCAGCGAGTCTCGTCCCGTCCCGACATCCTTTGGCGGGTTACTAAGCTTATAGTGTTCTTCTGGTTCAGTACCAAGCCATATTTCCAGAGTGAGGGTTGTGGTAGTGATAATAGAAAAATAAATGAATAGCACAAAAAGTAGGTGCACAGATGAACACCTAACGGGTTGAAATATTAAGCATTTTTAACTCCCATTAAATATGAAATAAGCATTAATGAAATATAGAGTGCAGAGAATAAAATGTCTATGAAGTAGTTACCAAAAAGTTTTCAAAATCTCTGGCATGAAAGATCGCGTGGTTGACAATTGTGAACCAAAAGCACACATAATAATAAAAATTAAGCTACGCAGGCTAGAAGAAGATCTATAGAAATGCAAATGAGACGTTGTTTTGCCTTTTTCAGAAGGTACTGAAGCCGCACAGCCACCATACCTTTCTGAGAACCAGAACAATGAAAACAAACATGCTGTTTGACAAGTGTCAACCAGCGAGCACTGAAAGATTAAATAGATTGGCAACAGACTTGGTTTAAAGGGGTTTATTAAGCTTTTACTACACTAGGACGAATAGCTACGCAATTAAGAAAAAAATTCTGGTGATACATTCACATGACTTTTCTACTCTGTCGTTTATTAGTAAGTATACAAACTATTCTTACTAAACTTTATTTTTATATCTACTATGTTTTAATCCAAATAAACCTTTGCAGATATAGCAATTACACATTTAATTATAGATAAAAGAACAACAATATTCAAATGTTTGAGAGATGGACATAGTTCATGCAATCGCGAGGAACAACTAAATGTTGAAAGGACAAGACCAAGAAATTAATAATACGAACTATTAGTAACGGGTATATCAGAAATGGCTCATGCCACAAAAAGTTATTTGATTTAAATTGTGTGCTTTAAAGAGATCTAAATTTTTGTGTAGTACGTTTTCATTTATCACTTAACGTTTACAAGTTATACAACATTATACAAAATTCCTTCGGAATGAAGAGGACTTCAAAGGCTATTCCCTGAGAATTCAAGATAGGTACACATTTAATTGTGATGTAAATATTTTTAATATATGATATTTTAATTAAAATCATTAGAGCCATTTTTTAGAAAATCAAAATTTTCGAAAAATGTTCCATGTAAAGTGTGGTTGTGGTATGAGATTTTTTAAAATCGTCGTGTTGCATCCTTTGAAGATACTAAACTTAAATACTAAGTTTGGTACCTATACGAATTTTGGTTTTTAGTTATGCTGTACAGACACACACACATGAACGCAGTAGAGAAAGTAATACTGGAAAAGTAACTGGTTATGTGTAATTGGATAACAAATAACCAACTAAATAAATATAAATTATTAAAAATCGAAACAATTTAGTAATGCTTGTTCTGTAGGCAAAACTGAAATTAACTCGTACTCCTCGTGCTTAGAGACGCGCACACTATGTTTTTATTTAAGTAACATATTTTCATGCAGAAAACAATAATACCCTGGTGATGTAACATAGGAGAGAGAGAACCTTATGAACGATTAAAGCAGCTGACGCAGGATATTGCCGTTAAAGTTTACTACTAGGGACATGAAAGACGAACACAGACGTTAGAACTGCTCGAACACTTGGTGACAGCAGTTTTCCTTGTTCTACGCGAGAAATGTGTCCACTGCACAAAGGTTCTTGCCAACAAGGGGACGGGTTGTTTCTGAAACGTCGATCCTTTTTGCCTTGTACAAGCGCTGTTTCTCAAATTTCACAGAGGCTGCCTCGGAGGCATTTCAGAGGATAAAGTTTCTCCGCATCTCCACATTCGATGCCAGAATATCGCCATTTTGTAAGCATTTCGAGAAAACTTGTTATTTTTTACTTTTGTAAGGCATAAAATCTCAAACCTTGAGGGATTCAAAATACGTTTCATTAAGTATTGCAAATAGAATTCCGAAATTTCAAATTATTTAATTTTAATGGCCGGAAAATGAGAACAATAAAAGGCAAAGCTTGTGGTTTTATCATAGGGGTTAGAAGTTAATCGATAGACTCGCGAGTGCAAAGCACCGGTTGATTTATCTGATGAAATAGTAACCTTGAATGGTATTTATTAAGACAATTCCATGAATAAAATATAGCAGATTATAAAAATGATAATTACTTCTCACTTATGGTGTTTAAACTCAAATCGCCATTGTGTCAGCTGTCTGATTACGACATACCCACTAAGGGAATGGACAATCGAATGCATTGCTGAGTACTAATCAATGCCACCAACACTGGAAATGAGAGCATAGTTAACCTCAAAATGAGCAAAAAATCAGAATACAATAGAGAGACACTTTTTCAAGAAGATAGATAATTTATTTGGAAATTCACACTAGCTGAATGCACATTGATTAAAAATGCAGCTGAATCACGTAGCCTATTAATAAATGAACAGTGAACTATTATGGTTCAGTAACGGGCTGACGTTTTATCCGATAAAATCCCTTCCTTCCACGCACATTGTAAGATAAGCGATCTTGATTGGTCGATATTCCAGGCATTGCTACATGTTATTGGTCAGTATCAAGTACGTGGCGTTATAGTCTCTATAAACTTTTATTGATTTTCATTATCGTTATTTCGAAACTACTCAGCAAGGCTACTTTCGGTTATTTTGGGACAATATATTTGGGACAATTTAGTCGTCACAACTTCACTTTCATCATAAATATTCATGAAACCATGTTGAAAAACATGCTCAACAGCAACGAGCACCACGTTTGCGCCAGTTGCCCATTGGGGCAATGCTTTGCGCCACTGAAAGTAGTGTTTGCTTTAGCGCTGCAATGTGATGCGCCACTCAGAAATTTGTATATAGGTTGGTGCATCCATGTTAAATGTATTGGCTCGATTTTCCGCTCCACTTTTTCAGACTGTGGACTGACAGATGAAAAACGAAATTCTCAATTGGTGTGGTTAAAAATTGTGCAACGATAAACATATCTATTTTACAAATATAAAAACGTCGTTTATTTTTAGAAAATATAAAGTTATTAATTTCATTGTAAAAGTCTATTTAAATAAGATATAACGATTTGTCTTTCATGAATTTAATGATTATGAAGACCATCTATTTCTACTGTGAAGCCGAAATTATGAAGTCAATAATTATCATATTAATCTGAGAAGGATTCTGATATAAAATAAATAATAAAATATTTAATTTCAGTGTATGTATAAAAACGAGAAGTATAGTGAAAATTGTTGACTGTTAAAAGCGACAGAAAGACCAGACAGGCACAGTTTAGCTAATTAGGGACCAGCCCCAGGTATAAAGGGTAAAATAGCTGAAGCCAGTTTCTCTTGGAATTATTGGGTACAGTTGCACTGGCCGGGATGTGAAGGTCATTAGAGGCTTCATGACGCTGAGTTTTGAGGGGAGTGAGCGGAAGTTAGGAGCTTTTCGTCTTTGTAGCGCGGTGGTGAAAGTCATTCTGTCCTGAGCGATTGGTCTCGTCGAGTTGTGAACATTGGCGGCGAACATGCAAGAGGGTAGAACGTTCATCTGTAGTTAATAATCTTCGGTCTTGGTAAAGACACAGTAGCATCGTATGCATTTAAAAGTGATCGGCAAACCTTAAGTTTTATTTTAAATGGTGAAAATAAAAGTGTTCCAAGAAAGTGTTCGTGTTTCTCTGTACACATCCACGCATACCCAGAGATTAAGATCTCATGCTCGAGCAGCCGTGGCAAAGTATAAAAAACAACTAGGAGGAGAAACGCAGCAATCGTGAGGCAAAGGTTGGAGGACGTAGCGTGGCTGCGTCAACTGTGTTAATATTTGAAGTTATCTTAGCAAGACAGTGTTTATTCGTGCAACACCAGCGTATTCTTCCATCTTCGTATATACCGGGTGCGCCAATAAAATGCTCCTGTTCTTTTATGTTTAATATCTCGCTGAGCTTATAACGTATTTTTCTTTTGTTTTCAGGTAATTGTACAAGCTTGGGAGAAACTTCCATTATGGTATTCACCGATGCTGAGAATTATAATTGCTAAGTTTTATTGGAAACAAAATATTGGTACAGAAACATAGATATCGTAATGAGTTTATTTGTCGTGTCGTACTATTTCCAAAGATAATACTGCGTATTATAAAGAAATTTAAAGAACAAGGGACTGTTCTTAATCTGAATAAAGGAAATTCCGGTAGACCGAGAGCGGCGAGGACGTAGGAAATCATTGCATCTGTACGGTTGTCAATCATTGTCCAAAAAAGGACACCGAAGACGGGCAAGAGAACGGAGGCTAATCTAATGACCATAAGGAGGATTTTGAAATAAGAGCTCAAACTGTTCCCGTATAAACTGCAAGTGAAGCAGTGGTGGTCATATCGAAAATGTTGTTATAAATGGATAATTCTCATGGGGACATGTTTCAAAAGCAGTTCTTGCATTACAAAGTATTCTCCCATCTTTCTGTTTTAACTCTGTAGCAAAATGATACATCCATCCTCAACAGTTTGGAATTTTGCATGTTTTAAATCGGGTAGATTTTATTGGTGCACCCATATAAACTTTCCTATACTTGTAACCATCATAGTCCTGTCCCCTATTACTTCCTTTCTCGACCACCTCCATAACAGTCGTTACGTTGCAGTTGTTACACCAGTGCTTCTTAACTCCGCATTGCAAATACCCCTTCTAAGCCGACATTCGGGTGTTTCTTATAGTCTGCTAAGATAATACCAACTTAACCAAAAGAATTACAAAACTGTTAGGTTGGCGCAATCGTATTGTGCTGTACAAGCGATTGAAGAAGCAAATACTTAAACAGGCGCAAGCGCATTCACCCAACAATAATAGTTTGTGTTGGAATATTTTCAATGTTTTCCTGTGGCCTTTAGCTAAAGCTTCCATGTAATATCTTGATAGATAAAAAGGGAAGTGATTACAAGCAAAATTTAATATATGACAGTGTATATACTTTACGTTTATAATTAGTTATGTCTGTATGATTATATTTCATAGAATTCGTATACTCATCATTAGTTTGCCGAATTTTCTTCATGGATTGCCTTTGATAGCCATTACTTTTGCTTTTGTAGTGGAAATTTTCATATTATATTCGTGACAGACTTCATTAAGCTTAAAAATATTTTTGTAGGGCAGAATTGTCATTTTTTGATAATAATAAAATCATCTGCAAATAAATTATTTTTAAATGCTTGTTCTTTGACATTTTAGAACAAAATTACAGTGTTATTTTATTTGTACGATGTGCTTCTCCACGCCGCAGGAAGGGTACAATGTAAATCTGAGCGAAACAAGGTATTCAGTCACATCGCACGTGTGCAGATAATTAGCAGCATTAAACCATGGGGTAGGTATATATATAGGAAAACGTCTTAACTACTGTTACTATCGCATAAAGTTTTCAGGAAAAATAGATCTGAAAGCTCAGCAAGGACCATGTCTAAGCCGCTGGTTTCAACTAAAAATCAAACTAGTTGCTGCAGATAACAAAGACATAGATGGCGCTTACAATCTGCGTTTCCAAGTACAGTGTGAGAGAAGGTCTTCTTTACAAAGCTCCGTAGAAGGTGGTCAGTAATACGCATGCACTGTTGTCATTAAAGATAAAACATTGTTTCCTACCCTCAGAAAAGTCGTGTTAATGCAAACGGCTCAAACAATCGTAGAGCAAAATGAATGATGAATGTTACTGGAAGGAATTTTTTTAAAGTTTGGAAATACACGTTTGGTAATCCTACTGATATTATTTGCATGCAACCAATCTATTTTGGCAACCTAGAAAGCATTTAAGAATTCGAAGCCCCAGAATGAGTAGCAGCCCTCAAGGGCAAAATCAGAATGACCTTCCAATTGCAAAGAAAAATATCTGATCTTGTCGAAAACTTCCCTTCAAGAATGTAAGAATACATAAAGGAATTGGTAGGAAAAATACAGTTTCATTACATCCTTAATTGAATGCTGAGGTCAGAAACACTTTTAAATCCTATATCTGCTTATTCAGAGTCTGACTTGTAGAATTTAAACAAAAAACTATTGAAGCGTTCCACTAACTTAACTATTAAAACTAAAGCACCTTTACTACGAGTTGTGGTAGGTTAAAACTACGCAAATTCAAAGATGCACTTACATTTGCATTTAGATGCCGGGTTAAATTAACTATGTAACCCTCTCCAAATAGCTTATAAAATGATTATTCATTAGTAAATACAGGTTTAGCGTTCAAATACAACCTTGAGGAAAGACCAGATAACTTTGACAAAATGTACTACCTTTACGTGTAAATTGTGATGTATGCGGCATTCAGTTGGTAATGAAATATACAGCTGCACTCTCTTCTAAGGTCATGCTTTTCCTCATTCTGCATAATCCTAGCTACATAAGGGGTTACGTTATCCCAAATGATGGTTGTAGGATATCATTGCCGTTGCTAGTTGAATGCCCTTAAGTTAATAATATTCGTGATGGAATTAATATCTCTGACGATAGTAGTTCATTTAACTAATAACATCGTGGCTCTCCAGAAGAAAATCAGTGTCGTGCATTTATGTAATAATAATAATAATAATAATAATAACATCCTTATTATTTGTATGTATCTAAATGTTTATCTAAAAAGTAGCTTTATGAAATAATAGCCTCTTGCTTGATTATTATTGCTCCACTAACTGAATTCAGTTCTTTTGAGATATTCACACAGTTAAGGAAATATTGCACTAATCTCTATTTGACAGTTTCATGTCTATTTTGGAAGGAAAGTTCGACATGACTACTATGCTGTTGTGCATTTTAACGTTACAAGTAACCCATTTCACATCTCCCTCTTTCTCTAATGGTATTACACTGAACTTACCCACCTCTAGTTATTTACATAATTCATTAAGATTTATCTATTTCTCCTTTCTTTCATAATAAATATAATATCGTTCACGATCTTCCTTTTTGTTCCTTTGAGCTTGTTTCCAGCCAGTCGTAGGACTGATAAGGTCTAGTGGGAGTTGGGAAAATGTGGAAACTTTCGAGAAGAAAAATTACCATTGGTATTTAGAGGAATGCGGAGAATTTCCACGCACAAGGTACTGAATGCAAGCTTACACCACGCATATCAAGTACCTTTCCACAAAAGGTGTATTTGATGCACTCTGCAACCAGACAGCTAGGGCAGGTTTCAGAATAAAAAAAAAGAAAAGAGGAGAGTAATATCTATTCACTGAAACGCAAAAGAGTAGCTCACAATTAATTGCGGGGTTCATAATGAACCTGCTATTCATGGTTTATGAATTCTGTGTTATCTTTTGAACTCAAAAGAAGCATATGGATTGTACCCGTAAGAAATAAAGAAAACACAAATCTAGAGTAAAATAATGCAAGAAATGTTCCTGAAAGACCAGAATAATGCAGTATGTAGGTATAATTCTTCACGGTAACCTGAAGCATACAAATAGCCTCTGATATGTTGAAAATGGAACCGATTTGTGTATTTAACACTAAGTAATAGTGCCAATACTGTGTATTCAATTTCTTACTCCATTACCAAAACGTATAACTCTTATAGAATTTTAACCTCCTGTAATTTTAGCTTTCGAACTTGAGCGATGCGATAAGGTATTAAGAATTCAAAGTTCCTTCGGGAATTATTTATATTAACGCATTACTTTACCAGTAATAAAATCAGCTTGATCTTTAATAAACATAGTTCTTTTGTTGCAGGGACGTTCTAGAATAATACGTCATTTTTGGCCCTCTAGAGGAAGGGGTGAAGAATTACTTTTATGTGAGGTTAAAATGAATGACAGCTGCGACATTTACATATATGAGAGCTTTCATTAGCGGCATGGAGACGAAGGTTGATAGTTTTCTAATATATTGAATTTTAACATTAGGTATACTGTAAAATAAGATGGGATATGTATTTCCAAGATTCTATAAAACATCCACAAAGGTCCATTGTACAGTGTTTTGAGTGGTCATATACTGTGAAAACATAAAACATTTGAGTTTTAGATCTTACCTGGCTTAAAGGGAACAACTGAGTAGTTAACAATCAATTGCTCCTATGATGGATTCACACTCAAGCCCAATTATTGTTAGCATACACAGGAAGCAGTGATTTTGTGTACAGCATATCTAAAATGATGAGACACTGCAGCTTTCTTATTTAAATTGACAAACCTGGATTATCTATAGAATTTAAAAAATCCGATTACATATTGTTACTCCAAGGAAGAAAAAGTATGATTATGACAATATAAGGTTATTTTAAAGTAAGTTTCTATTTTGAAGCAGCTGTGTCTTCTTTACAGTTTGGTTTCATAGTGTCACTACTGGTTATGAGTTATGTAAAAGAAAGGGTATTTCTTACCAGACCCGCAACACGTGAAGAAATGAAGCAGTCAATATCGAATACCATTGAGAAGTTCCCTAGGAATGCGCTTGCTAATGCCGTTTATAGCACAAAAGAAAAGCTATTGCGTATTGAACAACACGGCGGTGCTCATATTTTATTTTATTTTGTTTAATAAAATCCCATTTCCTTACAACAAATTGATGTTTATATTTTATTAAAATCTAAAAATTTGACAAATTTATTATCATTTTAAACTGAGAAGTTACTTTAGAATAACCTTATAAATATACTTCATTCTCTTAACCAGTTTTTTCCACTCTATTTCTTGAAACAGCTTTGCTTTTCTTATTTGCTGCACTGCAATTGTGAAATTCGATAACTCTGATGACAATAAAAACATTTATATGAGCCTTTAGTTTTTATAACTCTGAACTATAACTAAAGAGAACAGGATATTAATCAGCCAAATGTTGACTATCATAGCAAAGATCAATGGTATTTTATTTTTATCTTTATTGCCAACTTTGGTTGATTAACCAAATATAATACTTTATGCAATAAATAAACCGTGTACTCATCAAGGAAAAACTACTCCATGTCCACTTTTCTCTATTCCACCTGCAATTCTATCGTTTCCTTTCTTGATACTTACTGGGTATATGCATCCCACGTAGGCAACTAACTGTTCCAAAGGGTGATGCATGTGCTAGTCGGTTTCTTTCACCGTTATTTAAGGGCGTAAAACCTTTAACTGCTTCTAGATCTTTCTTCTCTATCTGAGTCCATGATTTTACTTTTATCTTCACAAACGTTTCCTTCTCTAATAGTAAATTGAAGTGCGATAAAACTATTTTCGAAGCTAAATTAGATTTATTGGTCCTTGTCGTTCAGTGACATCCGCAGAGATCAGCTGAAATACTGAAAAAGCTTTACTTGTGTACTATGTGGGCTAAAGGCTATTGTTTCTAGAACCTAATTTGATGTGTATATTTTAATGATAATGTCCCAGAATACGATTCCACCGTTTTTATCACAAATGAAGATGCTAAAGACAAATGAACTCGTGAACACATTTGGAGGGGTGGTTCTCAAATCTTCTCAAGCGGACTTACCATGAATGGATGCACTGAGTTTAGTAACAGGGGGAATGTTTTCGTATTTAGAACGCTAAAAGAACTAAACAAGCCTTTCTTCTATGTTTCCAATGGATTAAGGAGAAACCCTTGAACTAAACCAGCAGCCAGGCTGTTTGGACATGCCGATATTCAGCCCATAGCTTGAAAAGCGAGTCATTATCCCTACAACTTGCTGTGATTATGTCCTATTCATTAGTTATTTTAAAACAGTAAGAGACACACGGATCACAGAAAAAGCGCATAAAATTCGCAGCCTATATATAGTCTGTTTTTATTTCATAACTCCAAGCTGAAATCCTTTCAAGTGCGATTTATTTGACGTGGAAGAGTTGTATTTGTATGCTTTTGCTGTTATTAAAGGTTCACCAGTTTATAGCCCAATTGGTTACGAATGCCATTGGTCAAGATTTCAGTGCTGAAGTTTGGAATTCTAATTGTGGTAAAGGACAGCTGGGCCCACGTAAAATAAGTGGTGCTTGGCATGACGGTACATCAACGGTGCTTGACATCAACAAAAGCTTTTATTCTAGTTCTCTGATTAGTACGCAGATATTTATTACGACATAAGCTTGTGTATCATTTATACAAAACTAATGACTATAAGTAATTTTAAAAAGTTTGTAAAAAGTCTAACAGAGGAGAGTACGACAAAACTTAAAAACGTCTTATTACACGCTATGATCCGATTCTTATTTCAACTTGCTCGTAACCCGCAAAATTTAAAACTTTTACGAATAAGGAACATTTGGTAAGGTAACAACATATCGTAAGCGTTGTAGCAACCTGTTAAATGAAATTAGGACTTCCTGAACAATTGTGGCATTTCTGCCTAACGTAGTTTCCCCTACATTGTAACATTTTAAAGTAATCTTAATAAATTCTATGTAATTCTACTGTATTTGAAGTGGCATAACTGCACGCAATAAGAAAATGCATATCAAGGGTTGTTTCCCTTTCCTTTTAATTACAAAACTTTCAAAACCTTTAGTCGCATTCCGAAAGAGATTATTTCTTCTGGTTTCACATAGTGCGTGCAGCTCATAAGTCATTCCATTATCTATATATTTTATCCATTTTCCGATAAGGACAACAATTAAAATGGAGAGTTTTCCGAAATTAAATAAATTCTTGTAGCTGTATTTTCTTAGCAGTAGTGCGATTTGTCGAATTTCCATTTAAGTAATGAAATTATATCTTCATAGTATTTACACTATACACTTTGTTGCACAATCTTTAGAAATCGCATTATTTTAATTATATGTTACAACCTATTTTGAGAATGTAGATGAACACATTATTCATTACATGATAATGTTGCATGATGGCGTAAATTCAACTATTATTTCTAACACAAACTACTCCATAAAGCAGCTGTGGGGGCAACAAGCTTGACAGAGGAGTTATTAAAACTAACACTTACATTTACCAATTAAAGCGGGGCTCGCATAACTAAAATTTATGGGACCTGAATGATGGTTCAAGGCATATTAAGCACTAAAAATCAAGTTCGCATTTAAACCATGTTTATTATAAAGGTTTTATTCCACTTTTAATCTTGCACGGTAACTTCCAAGATGGCAGCCGAAGGTTGACTAGCATAACGTCCTTCTCGCTGAGAGAGCTGCATTGCAACCAAGGTAACTCGAGTATAGCATTGCAACTGCTTCCTTCGAGAAGCCATGCCACGACATAAGCGAATCCCGCGCATGCGCTGAGTGACTTCTTGTAAGGAAAGCTTCGTGTACCTTGTAACTGTTTTTCATAACTCAGCTATGTTACCCTCTCGATGCTTCTACAAGGAATTCATTACAAAACCAACGGACCAAATAACAATAACTGGTTCTTACCTTCCTAGCTGTTAAATTATAACATGAGAAACTAATAAAACTATAACACTATGTGATACAATAATTTAAACGTTATATCGCTGTTGTGTTTCCCGGCAGTTGTGTTTAGAGGGGCTCAAGAATTAGATTTAGCAGATAAACAAAATGTACATATAAGACTTGTTACTTGTCCAGCAATTATTTAAAACGTGTAAAATACTCAAGTGCAAGTGGGATTACAAATATAGTTCTCTAGTTGTTATTTCTTACATTAATATGAGTTGTGTTTTATCAGAAATATTTCAATGTTGGATTTCTGTAACTGTACACTCTCATCAAAAGTTATATTTTTCTTTGCTTTTGCCTTGGAAATAAGTAAACTTCAACGTAGTGTGAAACAAAAAAAAATCTGATGTATTACATTTACATGACCTTCTCTAACAATTCTTCAACAAAGTATTCTTACAAAAGTTTATTCGTCTATCTTTATATTAATCGAGATAAGGGTTTGAGGAAATGGTTTTATTATATAATACTGCCCTGTATGTACTAGGGGATAAAGGAATACAGTAGGCTTAAGCGATAGTGAAAGTTTCAAGAGCGGATCACTATATTATGACTTTGAAATTCCGATGTGTTTGCATCAGCATGAGAAAAGAAACGAATAGCAATTTTCCCCTTGAGAAAACTATAAGAATTTGAAAATTCAAAACAATAACAAGCAATATAGCTCTGAAAGGGTTAACTCTACAAAACATACGAGCTTTAAATCTCTCTTATGGCTTACCAATTATCAAAAAAATGTTCAGAATGAAGAGGCCTTCAGAAAATTCAAGATATACATTTCATTTGCATGTGCTTTCATAAGCATATTGTATTGTAACTTTGTAATTTTTTTTTTAAACTGTTCCCTCTGTCAGTTCTCACTGTCACTGTTTTGTTACTATCCGTCATTGTTTCACTGGGGATTCACTTCACTGTCACTTGATTAAGATGAACTAGTTCAATACTACATCACTTCACTTTATCGTGATGTAAGTTCTTCACGCCGGACGGTTCTTTTCGCTCGGGAGTCCAGTATGAGACCCCCATAACCCGTTGCTCCGCAGCAGCACTCACTGCACGCCATCAGCTCGCTCGGAGAACGCACTTGAGGTTGCACGGGAAACTCTCCGCCAACTCACTCCCTCACTCGCTTACAATGACTCGCACACCGGCTGCTCCCGCGAGAGTACTTGCTTATAGTCAGTGGAATCTTTCTCGTTCTGGAAAGTTTCAGAATTATTTCACACTTTCTGGAGGAAGGGGGGCGTGTGGCGAGTGGTCGTTATAGTTGTTTACTCCGACTGCACGGCGCCGACCTCCCGATAACGTTGGACCGCTGCGTCACAGTGTTTTAATCAAATTCGTTAGAGCCATTTTGAGAACATCAAAATGTTCGAATAATTTTCTATGTAAAAGGTAGGTTGGAGCGGGGAATTTTGTTGAAAAATTTTGTGTCGCATCCTTAGAAGTTGCTGGACTTGAACACAAGTTTGGTATTTAACTCGCAGACACACCCTTTTCCAATATCTCTTCTTTTATTCAGGGGGCCTCAAAATATATTTCAGGTGAAATCTCGACATTGAATTTTGGGTGGAATACATTACTTCCTCTTGCCTACTACAAGTAGATTGCAGAGAGAGTAAAGATTAATAATCATCAGGGACCTTGGTTGTCTTAAACAGGAAAGGAAAGACTTGAAAATTAATCCCTATTAATCCTTTCCCTCTGGCTTCTCCTATTAGAAATAAAGCTCCCCGTTGCCTTAAGCCACTTCATTTGAAAGCTGTGGAATAGAAATACGTCGTCCACTTAGAGGAAATTCTAAAGCCTGTTTTAATTTTTCCTCGCTTTGCAAATGATCAAGTTTCCCCAAGAGATTTTATAGATTTCTCTGGCGTGATGATAGGCAAAAATAGGCAATGCATGGAAATGGGCGCTCTTAATTGCTACTCGTGTTCGAAAATGTTCGAAGAAAAATAGAGATCAGTAATTCACGAACACTTTTCACAATAAAATCCTTGGATTACAGTTTCAACTTGTGATTAAGATTATCCATTTAAGGTACGAAGTGCTTGCTGCAAATAAAACTGGACAAATACACTGGTATTAGAAGGGATAGGAACAATGTTCTTTCTTCTCAAGCTGTGGTAATAATCCCTAGTTGAGACACATCATTGGTTAAGAATTTTATTCACCTTTGTCTTCATCTAGCTTTAGATCTAAGAACTCATTTATGTAGCCATTTAATTAAAGTATTGATCATGTGATTTGATCTCTCCAGTTAAAACATTTTAAGCATTATTAAGTAAGTACAACACATAAAGTACCTGAGGTATTCCTAATGGATGCTCTAAAGACCAATTATCAATTCATAATTACCTACTCACGTGACAAAACAGAGATAAATATCGGCGCGAATTGTAATCAACTGATAGTTTTACCAGATGAAAGGGATGCAAAACTTTAAACCAAAAGTAAATCTCAATGAATGCATTGAAAAACTTTATGATAACTATTTTCTATGTTTCGTAGCTTTGTATCAATCTTTGTCTATCAGTCACAAAGACTTTTACAAAGTGCGCTTCCCTGACAAATGGGTAGGAAAATAACACTTGGCGGGTAAAGTTAAGTCCGTTGCTGAATAGAGTGCGCGCTGTTTTTTCAAAGCCGTCGCGAAGTTGTTGCTGCATTACGAGAACGATATTAATTTTCCTAGTGTTTAATTCTCAATAATTTTCATAGTTTTTCAGCAAAATATTTAATGACTTTTGAAAGCGTCTAAAACTGAAATGCGCTTAAGTTGAGATGAAGGGTGCGCAAAACTTATGTTTTGTGTTGCAATAAGCGTTGCTAGAACTAGAGCAACTTAAAATGCTGTTACTAGAACTTCCATTTGTCCTGCATAACACCATCACCTCCTCAGGGGTTGAGATTTATGCATCTTCCACACAAATCGCTCGTTAAACTTATGGAGAACGTAGAAATATACATAGCATGAAGTTGCTGGGTATTGGGCATATTTCGGACTACCATTACTGCAGAAGTGTGAGTCGAACTGTAGCATTTCTATGTCGTTAGTCACGACTACTACCCAGGACTTTATGTTAAACTGTATCTGGTTAATTTCAGCGGCCATTTGTTTCGAATTGTTACATATAATAGATTTAAATTTATCAGTCCTAAAATTAAATATCTCCATAATACCTATACAAAATTCAAAAAGTGAAAAATGTTGATGCCATTGCTCCGAAATGTATATATGTTATTTAAAATTAACGCCAAAAATTGGTAATGTTAAAACATAGTCCACATATACTACATTTATTCTTTGTGAGTTTTAAGAGGACTTAAAACATATAAAGCAGTCTTGACTGATCCGTAGGTCATTCAATAGAATACCTTCCAGCTGTATGAGGAGTTCTGAGTTGCATTTCGCGCTGGGATAGGGGAACGTTTTTTAAACAAGAAGTTTTTTCGTATTGCCAGTCTGGTGTGTGAATGTGAGTGTGTGTGCGTGTGTGTTACCGGTTAGTTAATAATTAGTACCCAGGATTTCAGAATTGCACTGGACAAAAACCTGAACACACGTGCCAAATCATAAAATTATGGCTATTAATCTACTATCATCACAACTATATAGCACGTGTAGGTGCCACAGAATCACCGTAAAGTAATTTTCTTTGAGTACTTGTTCTAGCTGCGTGCATAAAAGTCACCATTTTGAGACAGACATAAACTTCATAGACCAGTAAGTTTTCCCCAGAAGATTGTTATTGCACGAAATTAAGTTGTAAATAATTTCTCTTGTAACCTTGCAGCCAGAGCCTCCAACTCGCTATTTTGTATAACCAGAAAGGGAGTTTCTTCATCCGGGCCCGTCAAGCTCTGGCCGTTTGGCCTTTTAAAAGGTCAAGTGCCATAGTCTCATTTGAAGCAGTCCAACAAGTCTCCATGTTAAAGACGTGTTTGTGTACACAAAAGTTAATTACTGGTACTTCATCTGCATAAAAGTGAAAGCCGATGAAATCTCAGAAACCACAGGTTATTACAAACATTCCTCTTGCTCCTGTTTTGCATAGCTAAACAAAAGTCCAGAAATTGAAATTTGCTGCTCCAGATATAATCGTGTACTTTTAGTCGCTTTAACCTGTCACGCGGTTTCTATCAACAAAGATAAAAAACAAAACGTGGTAAAAATCAGATATCAATAACGCAAAGCGATCATTCGTAAGAAATGTATCCCATCCTAAACAAAGAATTTAGAAGTGTTTAATTGTTTCTAAGTGTCTTAACACTTCTATTCAAATTCAAGTTTCTGATAATGTCATGAAAATAAGGAACAAACCTTCATTATCAAATATCTGCAAATCTTTTACATTCTTATCAGATTTCATATAAACTGAAGACTAAGAAATATAAAAACTTACTCTAAGAATGTAGATATTGTTTTAAAAACACGTGGATCCAAAAATTCAATCTGCAACAGTGAATGGTGCTTTATAATATTGGTATTATAGACGTAAATTGCAGTATATTCCTGAAATATAATAATTATAGTTTAGGGAAAATAAGGTGGTTGTAGCATTAACCATTTCCTGAGTATTTGTATCTACAATTATCCAATGATTTCGAATAGCATCTTTAGATTCGATGACTTAAACAATTAATGGGATTCCAAGCAATGAAGTCAAATTTCTGTCAAGCTTAACCCAGAATTCTAATGGTAATGAAGTTAAGGGGAGTGTAAATGGTGTGTCTCACCGGAGTTAAATTTAGATTCACAATACATTTTCTCTGAGAATAATACATATATTATAATGAAATTTTCTCTCAATGTACATTAGTACCTGCTTCAGAGACTATTGAGTTATTTACATATGTGTGTTTCTTTAGCGAGTGTTTTAAAAAATATTTTTTTTAAAAATAGGAATATTGTGAAATATTTTTACCCTTGCGCTGTTTTCGAAACGTTTACAGCATTAAACTGAGACTTGTTCTATCCTTTGTAGATCCCAACTACTAAGGTTCCAACTACTTTTATTTAAGTACCATATGTTTAAGATATTTGTATTACAAGTAAGATGTTCGCCTTAAATTTTCTGCGAATATCATATGAAGTATTTACTTTTGTATAATTCGTAAACCGTATAAGGCATATAAGATTTTACTGCGCGAATAATGTAGATCTCGTTAAAGCGCACACACATACGTTCGTGGTCATGCAAAGACCATGGAATTTCGAAGCCATCATATAGGTACCCATTTTTTAAAAATTTGATTATCGTTCTAGCCTACTGTAACCCTTATACCAACCACTAAATATGTAATAAAAGTTATTTCTCTTAACAAGAATTACATAGAGGAATTAGGTTTTGTAAGAATAATTTGTAGTAAGTAAAGAAAGTCATGTGAATGGAACACATCAGACTAAGTTAGTTATTCTTTTTTCTGTGAAAGATTAAATCTGTCTCACACACACATACACACACACACACACACACACAGACACTGTCTGTTTCAAGTTTTCTGTGCCTACATAATCTTCTCGTTCTTTCACCATCGATTGATTTTGCTTATGCAACAGTAATTGAGAAAATGAAACAGCATCCTGGTTTGCTTTAATACGAAACAGTTGAGTTATATTTCCCTGGAGTCATACGCTATTATAAAACGTCTTTCTGTGATATTACTGAGCACTAAAGAAGTTCGCCTGATCTAAGATTAGCTTTATACAGCACGAAGAGAGTTGGGGATTTTTGGTATAACCGGTTAGCAAATGTTAATTTACTATACGTTTTGTCTCCGGTGAGTTCCAGATAGTTCCCGTCTTACAGTTTCCTCAGATTATATATATTTATACACATATACTGCATAACTTTATGCGTGTTTAAAAGGAGAGGGCTAAAATTATGTATAAATGAGAAAACTAGAAGTGAATTTTCTTATGGAACTCAAAATGTTCCATTAGAATATTAAACCAATTAAGAATTATTTACTGTTATAAAACAATAAATAAAAACATAAATTATAAACACATACATAATTCAGAATACTTATATGCACATCAGTACTTTTAACCAGAATTAAAAAAGCATCACAGTACTAGTTCTTTACAACTCGTTTAAAAAAATGTACCTTTTTCTTTGCTTCTTTGATGTTTTCTACACAGTCATTGGTCCATTATAAACACTAATCACAGAAATGCAGTCATCATTTAGGCTTTGGGATAATAGAAATTGTTGTGTAATATCTAAAACACACTTGCAACATTATCATTATAATGGCCTACTTCTTCATCATCGTCATCATGTGCCATCAGATGCAATCTGGGTAGAATGATTTGGCCGACTGTATTGTTAACGTGTAAGCAGCACTGATGTTCTGAAAATATTGATGCCTAGGCCCAACATGCCTATATTTTGTGCTGCGACAGCAAGGATACATTACACAGAAACCATGCCTAATATTATATATTAAATAGCATAAACCTAAAGTATAAATTCGTAAGTTAGACAGATAATATATTTCATATGGGGACAGAAAAATGTGACGTATTAATGAGAAAACGTTTAACCGAAAAACGTGTGATTGAATTAAATATTAATGGCGAAAGTTCGGTGACTAAAAAATTACCGTATATCTGCGAAAAACTTGGAAGTGAATAATGTATAAGTGAGGCTGCATTTATATATATTTCTCTTTACATACATGCTACAAATGCATGTGACTGTACCAGGTTGTTGCTGTTGCAGATACTTTCACGATGTTGATGTCAAAATGTGAACAGGTCCACGTTTTCCTCTAATTTCACAATGCATGTACAATCTTATCATAAAAAATAACACCATTATTGCCAACTGTAAAACATAACAGTAGTTTCTTCGTCTCTATGAGGTTAAAAATACACATAATCTCCTACTGCGCCTATGATTGGTTGGCATTTCACTTGCACTTGGTCACGCTAAGTTACATCATTCTTTATTGTACAAGAAATACACACATCTGAAATTACTCCCAGAAACTACTGGTAATGAATCGGTATGTTGGGTTGTAGAGTATCCCTTTGTAGGTTATTCTATGTTTAGAGGATAATGAAAAGTCGCAATAATAATTTAGTCTTTGACCACTTAATTTAATAGAACAAAATAAGTTTGCGTGCTATTTTTAACCTCGTAATTCATATACAGGAAATTAAGGTAAGACTTACTGAAGTTGGTATGTGATAAAGCAGGAGCTGATTTATACTGTTTTCTTCTCCTTCTCCCTTAAGTAACTCGTTTCTACACAATTATTAATTTTGTTTTACATAAATCGTAATTTACGATAAGACGTGCTCCTGATATAGCACATAGAATTAGCTCTTATGCGCTCTGGACAACGTTACTCGTATTTCTTTTTTAATTTTTAAGGTCCTTTAATCGGTAGATTGTATAGAACGATGAATGAAATGATGTTCGAATGAGCCCGGGGTCCATAGCGCTTATGTTACTCGACATTCTATTATTTTTCCCTTATCCTTCCCAGGAAATTTGGAAAACCCAGGAAAAAACCCGTATCCGGGTAACTCGCCCTAACCGAGACTGGAACTCGGGACCTCTTGAATATGAGACAGACATGATACCACCACACCACAGAGGCAACTATTGTATGTCGCGTAAGTTCAGTGCCAAAATAAAACTAAGATCGATTAGTTCTTAATCTCTGTTTAACTTTTATATAATGTAATTTATTTTGTATTATTGCAGTTCTATAAATTTCAAAATGCATATTGTTGCTCCTTGCTTTCACTGAATATTTTTTTCTGAATAGAACAGAGAAAAATGTAGTCACGGGAATATGGTTAAGCACTTTAAGTTGTTGTTATTATTATTATTATTATTATTATTATTATTATTATTATTATTCAAGTATATAGAACTTGAAGCTTCTGGGTAAAACTAACGCAAAACAACAGGATGAATTTCAGCGATAATATGATATCCAATAATCAGTACTTAGTTGTTTCATGGAAAGCATGTTCTTGTCATTCCCACTATACTAGCTTTTATTATTTCTTTGACCTGTGCAAGTTTCCGTGCAACTCTAAACGGGAATTCTGGGCACGTTTCTTGTAAGCAAAGTTAATTTTTTTATTACTGATTTAGTGTTTCTATAGATCATTACTTTAACGCTCGTTAGCCGTCTCCTTTTAGTAGGTTAGCGTTATCTTCATTGTTCATAACATTTTCCAGGCTTTATTTTAAAACCCTCTTTAAAGCTTTCCCGTGAGAAGTAAGTACTATAGCACTTAATGTCCGGGGGTTGTTCCCATCGAGCGCCTCTAAACGCAGTAAGTGGCCATCCCCTAACACGTTTCTGTCCTAAAAAATAACGACCTTCATTTATCTGCGCTTTGTATAGGGAAAATTGAGAGAGAACACTGCACCAAGTAATTGCAGGTTGCCATATCCATTAGCGTTCCTGTCCGGAGACAATCGATTATCGTAATCGATATGTTTTCGATAGTGTGAAGATTCAAATACTTTTTGTAGCGAACGGCCAGCTGAAGTCGTTAAAAGCCCTAAAGGAAATTGTACTCGGACGCGCTATTCAGTCATTATTCGTCTCAAAACATCTTGTTTGTGGTTAAAGGTACCTACTCACTTAGGTTACAGCTAATTCAATTAAATGAACAGGTTATCTGGTGTAGACATGGGCTCCCAACACGCAAACCTGGCCTGGGATGTTAACATTGCTGTTGCAGATACCATTTCCGAACTAATCAGCTTCAGCGTGTAAACTATGTTAAAGCGTTTAGATAGTATAGTGTTGCTTTAAAATGCAAATATGTAGAGCTAAATTAGAAGTTACGTTTGACAATTAAGTCTTCAGAATCGAGAAGAACGGACAAAGTGCGCTCCATATTCTGTAAAATGCTTCACAAACTTGCATTTTCGTATACCTTTTGTCTATATTTTAAACCCACTGCTTAAACATTAAAATTAAGCTGGCTTAATGGAAACAGAAAAGCTAAGTTGGCAAAGCAAACTGACATTACGAATGTTTCAAAAATATATACAATTACTATAAGCTTTGCAATTTATTATTATTGTGCTTAACTTCAGAATTTTATACAGAGACTTTAAAAATGTGAGGTAAAAGACTAGCAATAGTAACTTATATAACGTAAGCCATAAAACCATTTGGAATTGATGTAACCTGTTTTATCCTTAGGCAATTAGGGTTATACTAGTGTCACAGTTTTGATTGTGCTTTAAATCGCCGTATTATAACTTGTCCCTTGAGATGGTTCCCGCACCGCGTGTCGTGAGTGAAGTGGTGGGAGAACTACGTTGCAGCCTTGCACGGAGGACGGGAAGGCGAAATGCTTCCTGTCGTGCTCAGCTGACAATGCTAACAGTTAATCCATTATTGTATGTGCATGCTAAATAAATCGTCCTTCTCACACTGTTAATGAAAAGAAATTATAAGTTAGCATTTACACAGGTAAACTACTAATGTTATAATAAAAGCCATATTAATTGCAGGTATTATAAATATATACTTAATCATAGCGTTGCGAGGTGAGAAATCGGGAAGAGGAAAGGCTACATGTTATTTGGTAGTAGTATTTCTGATAACAGAACAACATTTGCTAACAGAAACAAATCAACCATAAGAAGCGTCGTTAGAGTCGTGCGCAAAATGCGCTCCATAATGTAATTATAATGTAGTAATGGATATGTATTTCTAAACTCTATGAACTAAAGTGTGACAAATACCACGTGCTATAGGTACTGCATTAACGAGTGCTCAAAATCAGTAACGGATTCAATGCTGAAGACTAGATTTGTTTCATTCTTGCAAATAATAATAATAATAATTAATAATAACAATACTTGACTACTTTTATTATATATTGCGCCAAATATTTGTCTATTTCTTTATACATGCAAGCATTCCTTCCAGGGTTTACAATACTAAAACATATACTTATTACCATGTGTCAGCAGCATAAATAAATCCGTCAACAGTGGAAGTGTTCTTTATGCTGGAGGTTATGGAGCTGAACGGAAGGGACGAAGGGTCGTTGGGTGACGGTTTTGGGCTGTCACACAGTAGCTGCAGTGACGTAAAATGTCACTGAGCTTTCTCAAGGGACAAGTTATAATACGGCGATTATAATAATTGTGCACTTGCTGAATCTAAAGAAGCCCGTGTAGCGGCAGTCGCTGCTTTGTCTGATTTAGGCACTGTGTGGCGCAAAGTATCGCGGGGTTCCAATTCCGCCTAAGCATGAATATTTGTGTGCGTGAGTTCCCATACTAGATATAAAGGACAGCACAAAAGACTTCTAATGGTCGAGGTGCGAGGGTCTCTGAATCCTCCAATGTCCCTCAGAGTGTTCTACTCTACTTAATCTAAAATATACAATTTATGTTTATAAAACGAGTACAATAGTACAAATAACTATTGCATTTGCAATTCATAAAAGTGGAAACAACTAATAATTAATGATTTTGAAGTATTATATGATAGTTATGTAATTGTATGTTTATTTTCTACGATTTGATGATTAAAAACAATGAATCTGTCTAATAAATTCGGCCTTTGAGATAATTAATATCGGTAAAAATTAAATATAAAATTTGTCTTCTGGGTAAACAAGTAATATTATGTTTATAAGGAAAAAAACTATAAGCAGGAAAGTAGAAATCAATACCCAAATAATAGAATAGGTTATTCACTTCAGCTATTTAATATACAACATTATGATGCAGAAAATAAAGTTGTACAATTTTCAGAAGATTTTAGATGCATAATGAAACTATTCCATTGCAAGAGTAGTTTACAAAAGCTATATAAAATAAACGATAGTAGGTAAAGAAAGTCATTCAATGTAACGCCAGTTTTTTCTATGTGGAAACACTTCGCTCTCATATTTGTATTTTTGAACGTTATGAATTAGTACGTAAAGAATAAGCCTAAAGAAAACAACATCTGGAAGCAAACGTGGGGACTCTAAGTTTAGAAAACAGTATGGCTGATCACTTAGACTACTGAGGAAGTCAGTACCTGAACTTGGATATTAACACCAGACTGTACATACACTTCATCTTTCGAAGGCATCTTACTTCCTTATTATATGATTACAAATCAATAACTCCCAGGACTTCTCTCATGACATTCTTCAGATATTTTAATAACTGGAATTTTAAGGCATAACGAAATTCAATTTTAAAATAGTTTCAAAGACAAAAGACGCGCAAGAATCTCGGCTAACAGTGAGGTAAATGCTGATTCTTTTTAAGCAAGGGATTTATATATTATCAGAGATACCAATATATAGCTCCTAGTCACAGAGATTGTTCTTGTTTTTTTAACGTGTAGGTAAGTCGTGGCAGTCATTTTGATAAATTAGTCTCGCTACACAGAATTTATAGGTAATCGAGTCCTCATCTCCAGTAAAATGTGTGTTGCCGTTAGATTCCCTTCTATCAAAATGTGAAAAGGATCACATAATGAAGGCCGCAACCCAGTATTATTTATCCTTTGTTCCCCATCCCATCTCGTTGTACAACCAATAAACTTGAAACACGAATTCGCTTTGATTCCCAAATCCATATCCTTTCAACCGGGCTCACAAAAACCGCCGATGGCAGAGCTGAATCAACAAAATATTTGCTCTTACATCAGAAAGCACGCTACAAACAAGGAAAAACATGTAACTTTCTGACTCGTAGCCGACGCTCGTTATTGCTTTTCTGTGTTTGACCACTCACGTGTAAGTCACTAGTTAATACAAGTGAAAAGACAACAGCTTACAGCAAAAGCTGAGGCGTGCTTTTAAAACAACCGGTTTTACGGTTTTGACCAAGAAATGCATGCATTTATTTTGAACTGTATTAATGATTGTATTTTCAATTAAACAAGTCTTCGTATTATCTAATGTCATACATTCAATGTAAAATTGAGATATTTGTTCATAAGATGCAGTAGATGACATTTTGAGCCGAGTTGAGATTTTAAATCACTGCATTTTTAATTTATTAGCAGAAGACTGCACTAAATCAGATCTTTGCAAGATGGTGTAGCTTAATATTCCTCTACTTAATTTCTCCAAAACACTCGTGCTTCTCTTTGAAAACTATAAATAATTAAGTAAAGTTTAAGTGTAATTCAGTTAAGGATCTAGTGGATTAAGAACTGATTAGCTTAAAAACCGCAGATTTAAAATTAGAGCTTGAATTACTAATTTTGTTCTCTCTCCTTAATGTGATGCTTTGGCATTATATGCAGTGTATAAAGGTGTATCTATTTATAGATTAACTGGTAATTCTAACCAGTTCTGAAGGAAATATTGTAGTAAATCTATTCTTTAAGTACTAAATTCCGTGTAAAATTTGGTTTGAAATTAAATTGAGGTTTACTTATACAAACTCCGTAACTACTATGGTCTTTAGCGACGCATTCTATATTGGGCATGAAAGATCGGAACGTTTGCTCAGAGGCCTCTTTATCAGCCTACAGCTTCTTTTATAATCCGTAAATCTACAACACGGGACCACTGGCTCTACTTCCCTTCTTAAGGAAGCCATGCTAAGGATTTTTACGCCCGTAAAAATCTGTCGACCTCCGCCGAGTTTGAACCCGCGACCTCGTGAACTAGACCACGGAGGATGACAAAATTTGGTATGTATGAGGCATTTATCACGGCATTACTCCTCGATGATTTTAGTATAAAAGCACGCTTAAGGCCATGATCTGCAGTTCAAAAGAAATTCAGTAGAATTTCCTCTTCAATGTTTTTATCAAATGAACACTTTTGCGCAATTAGACATTGAAGTTTCCACATAATGGTAAGTAGTACATCTGGCAACGTTGAAGAGATGTACAGTCGAATGCATGGAATCGTGCGTAGTGGTTTACGTTGGTAAGGAAATAATAAAACTCCTCTGTCACACTCAGTTCCCACCCATTACCTGGTTCTAACACTCCACTTAAATTTTATCTTACTCCTCACTTTTCCTTCGTTCCTGAGATTGAAACCGACCTGTGTTCATAGGTTAATGTTCGACTGCCAGACTTCTAGCACAAAACAATACGAGACGGCTCTATCAGGAGCTGGTATGCACCTGGTTGCGAAGCATGCCTTCCAGCCACGCAGGCGAAGTCTTTCCGTACTCCTCCCATTTCGGCACTCACCTGCCTTATCTTTGTTCGTAGGCTAATGCGTAAGTGCAGGAGTTGAATTCAAACCAATAAAGAACCCTGACGTACACAGGATGGCGTGGAATACAGATGGTAAGGTGATTCTTCCAGCATTAAATAAAGAAAGACACTACAGGTAACCAAACCATCTACTGCACCTGTCGTGTGATATTCAACCCTGATCCAGATCACTGTTTGTTTTGGAGTTTCCAGTAGACAACAGATTACACTTGAAACTAGGTCAAATTGCGGCAAACATTTTTCAACTTCGAAACCTTTGGCGCATTGGTAATACTTGGAAATTATTTTGCGGAATTGAGACTCTCTTTAAAGAGGATTTCCAGGCTGACTCGTCATGTTGAATGCGGAAATGTTGGTTAAATCCGAAGAGAGGAGCGCCAGCACCATCCAAATATTCATAATGAAGAAGCATGTATTCTGCTTATGAAAGTAGTAGATAGGACAATGTTAACAGTGAAGTAGACAGATGAAGAATAAAAGAGATGGTAACATCATGATGCAAGTGAAGGCTTCTAATATTTCGACTCTTTTATTCTTCATGTATTCTGCTGCTGAGAGAGAAAATCTGCAAATAAGTATCATCTTGGATAGTTGTAGTTCCTTATTATTTGGAAACAAATGCACGTAGCTTTGCGACCGTGTGCCATAATCCTAATGACTACGGATAGGAATTGTTAATGACTGCTACATCAGAACTGAGAATTCTTACATAAGACATAGTGGCATACGAAGTGTGGTGTGCAAAATGAGGTGTTCTCAATTTTCAAATGAGAATATGCAAGCCATTTTCTGAACAATCTATGTGAATGTAAAGTTCTTGTTACTTGGAACCTTATTTTGTATAGATCTATTTGAGGCGGAACGCTTTGTCATCATTTGTGATTGAATTTATCGGTGTAAATGTGTTTTAAGCGTTCAAAACTTGTACATGCTACCCCTTCCTTCGAGTAACGACACTGGCGTCCATACATCAGCTGGCCTGTGATGGTGCTGTGGTGGTGCTGCTAAATGTTGCATTACAAATGATTTGTTTTGACGAAATCTTTGGAGTTGGATCAAAGGATAGCTTTTTTCTCCTTTAAGTGCCTTCTATTCTTAGTTTAAAGATGGGCGTCCATACCATGTGTTTTCTTAATTTCTTTTAAGTATTTCGGCCATAATCACTTCCATAATACGGGAAGAACATGATAAATGTTTGAATGGTTCAAGTGAAAATGATAGAAATATTCTGAACCAGCAAAACTCTGTTTTACAAGGCTAAACAATTTTCAATACTAATACTCTTCCCTTGCCTCAGGTTTCTTATCTACGAAACAAAAGACAGAAGACCAATTTTGAATAATGTGGCCAGCCATAAAAACTAGAGAGAAAGAAAGAAGAAACACGCCTGAAACAACTTAACAATGCATGGATATAAACAGACAACACATTCGTGGTAGGCACCAAATGACCACTAGATTATAACATTTTGCTTCCTGCTCGCTGCATTCTCCTGCTCTCTAATGCATTTCTTTGAACTTTTAGCGGATTATTTTCTTATTTGGAAGTGTAATAAGGTGTATAAACCAATAAAATGTTTTTCTTTCCATCTACGAATTTGAGGAAAAGCAAACGCACACAGAGTTAATTGCAGGAATGATGTCAAGCAGCGTGTTGATTAAGAAATCTGAGTCATGGTTAATCTGAATAGGCAGAGTCGCAATATTTTCACTTGCTGTCAATTCCTTTGTCATTCTGTTTTTCAGTATGTAGAATAATTAGAGACCATGTTGTACTACAAGTGGCAGGCAGTGCACTGTGGGTCAACTATTCCACAGTTAAGTATCAGCCCAAATCATTAAATTAACAGTGTCGCCACAAATAATAGAATTTGACATTAGATTGCCGTGGTTCTCTTTCTCGCCGGAACAGTTAGAATAACACAGTGTTTGTGAAATTCCTTAGAAAAAGTGAGCTTACAACATTCGAAAAGCCTTAAAAATAATACTTCCCTAGAAGACATGTGTTGTTAGTTAAAAATACTCTTATACCAGAGAATCGTGGGAGCTAAAATAATATCAAGTTATCGGGAAGCACACAGTCATCTATTGGCCTTCTGGAAAGTTTCAGGAGGAAGGAATGAAGAAAAAGACTCAGAGAGGGACTAGATCCGGGGGATAGGCTCTGAAATAGATGGGGTCCCTAACATCTCTAGGTATTACATTCTGACGCCGGCGGGACCCCCCATCCCAAAATTCTCTCCCACATATATATGCATAACTCTCCCTACAGACAAGTCTCTCTGAGGACCCATCACACAGAACGCCAGAGCGGCAGTTCCACAAAGCAAACTCCAGCGCACTCCTTGCCCGCCATCCACTCGCCTGATCCTTCGACCCTGAAACATTATAAGTAAATTAAATGACAGGAAATGGGGGATAGAAACATTTGCGACATTATATAGTCCTAATATTTTCCTAACAACTAGGGAAAGCTGTGCAGAATCCAGGGTTAAGTGCACAAGGGAATCAAACACGAGACCATGTGTCATCATGGAGCCATCTCGCTCGGTAACATGATACACAGCCACAATGTTAACCCTCTTAAAAAATTTTTTTTCTTAGTAGGTGGTTGGAATCATTTAATTCTTTCAGGGTATCGCAAAAATATATCAAAACGCAGGATAGAAATTCTTTTAATAATAATTTTTGGTTTAAAATTACCAACTGCATATCGTATATTTAGGGTGAGCCAGGTGTCAATTGACGCAGTAATTTGTATCACAAATTATGTAAATGTCAAGAGTGATTATAGTGTGAATATGCATTTTTGTGTGACATTAATTTGAGATGTTTGATGATTGTAAGCATTGTCGAGAAGTGGGTTTATACGGCCTTACTGAAACTGACAATAATGGCGTCCAATAATGTAGCGAGGGGGTGAGCTGTTTAGCATTATTAGAGACGAGCAAATGACGTAATATTGGCGCGTTTTTCTTAGAATTTGTTGGAACATTTTCCCTAGAGCATATGTGTTCATAATTTTCATTGGATATAAAAATAGACGCTAATGTTGGCGCGTTTTATTAACCAATAGCAGCTCAGTTATAATCTTTAGGCATATCGGAGTGTAGGAGTATAAAAAGGGCTAGGTCAGAGTCAAATTCGTTCAGTCTATCGGAAACATTTGTACATTACACGTCGTCTCCAGTCCATCGGAAATATTTGTGCATTACACGTAGCTGAATACATCGCACGGATTATCGCTTCGCAGGTTACGCGTAGCAGAGTTATGAAAAATCTCAAGTGTTCTAAAGTTAATTACACAAAAAGTTGAAGTACGCGAATTAAGAATGAGCAGTAAATAAGTTATTATAACAATTTCAGTTTGGCGAGTGTCAAGATTAATATGCGAAAGTGCATAATATGTTACGACAATAAAAGTGTAAAACAAATTCTTTATCAGTGTTATCTTTGGATAAAAACTCCTTTCCGTTTACACACCTTGTATAAGATAAGTGCTCAACCAAAAAGATCATAGCTAGCCGGAGGACAGTGAACCCAAAATTAAATAAAATAACAGGCGCTCAGTAAATGATAACACGAAGTGACCGCGACAAATTGTCTTTTATACGTGCTGCAAATAAACAGTAGCATTCTTTCAAACTTAACAAAGAATCACGTCACACAATAAGCGTGCTTCATAATTCAAAATAAGTGAGACACAGTAGGACAGAGTTCAAAAATTTTCTGTAAACTATTTCTAAAACAATTGGACGTTCTTCATTTTCTTTTGTTATCTGCATGTTTGTAATAATGTTTATGCGTAAAATTAAGATTTGAATTCATTTATAAGGAAAATAGCGGTGCATAATATAGGGTAGCCCGGGGCAGACAGTACACTTAAAGTTTGATGCGCTGTAAAGTAGCAAAGGCCACAAGTAAAGACCTGGAAATAAGACAGAACATTATTTTTTTCATTGAAAACATAACTTTGCTTTAAAAACACTAGAAATTGAATACAACAACCTTTACTTATAGTTTTATGGAAATATGCCTGTGGTCCGCTTTGCCCCTGCGGCGACGCTGTGAGGTGCTGTGGCACGCACATTTCTTTACTGCTTTGCTGCATACCATCGCGCCTATCCGTCGACACATTTGTTTAAGACCACCTCCAAAGATCAATCGAGAAGAAGAATGTCTACTAAACTCTTCTGTTTCTTTATTTCAAATATCCCATCTCCCCATTTCACTGTCACCTGATTTCTACCTTCTTTCTTATTGGATGCTTAGGGCTTTGAGAACATTGACCCTTTTTCTACACATCTGCTTTTCAGGCGACCTAACGGTACACTACAAATCGTATTCTCTCCTCACTCGATTAGAATAAGGGAAAAACGAACCCCCGTTTCCTGCCTGCTGCTGACATTTGTTACAGAGATGAACAAGCTGAGCACAAAATACATTTGCAATTTCGAAAAAAATCCCCAAGTTCTGAATTCCTTAACATTTATTGCACGTTTTTTAATGCTGAGGTTTGGTTATTAAATATGTTTAATATCATTTATTTGAATGCATATATGCATCGGAAAGGTAGAATCAGATGACTGAGAAATTCAATGCCATAGCCGGGATTTGAACCACGGATCTCCCGGTCTCCGTTCGGTTGCTCTAACCACTGACCGGGGGATCCGTGGTTCAAATCCCGGCTATGGCATTGAATTTTTCAGTCATCTGATTCTACCTTTCCAACCCTGTCCAACACACGGCTTGTGTGAAAGAACAATTAATTCCATATATGCATCATTTGTCATTTGCAGTTTAAATGAGAAATGTTTGTGAGGACAAGTACCGATGCACAGGCCTGCTCTGCATCAGCCGATATTATTCTGGCGCTATTGCTTGTGCAAACTTGCGACTTCTAGGTTTTATTTTGTCGCAGTTTCTGCTGGAGTTTGTCGTTTATTGAAGGTGCCTCAGGCGTGGTTACTAACCAAACTCAGAACTTTCACGTTCACTCCTTTCTCTTTAATTTTCGATACATTTAGGCAACATCTGCCTTCTGAAAGCTAAGCAGGAGTTCCAAAGAGTGGTTCTGCAGAAGAGGATGGTGTCGGTGACACATAAAAGTAAGAACGCTAATATTAGGAGGAAACGAAAAACCGTTTGGAAGGAGCACAAGTAGCCCTAATGAATTGAAGTTTCTGTGCAGGAGCTGTCACCTCTGCAATTCCGCTAAAAGCAGACCACAAAGGAGCTGTCTTGCCCATGCCTTTAAACCCAATAACCGTTTTCTCGTAGCTACGGGAACGACATGCGCAGAAGTAAAATAAAACAAGAAGAAACCCACGTACTTAACTCTTTAGTACTTCGGAAATTGCCAAGTACACTCAGTCAAGGAACGAATTGGTAACCAAGAGAAAGTTTTATATAATTACTCCCAGTTTACAGATAGATATTTTTATGACAGCTCCAGAAAATTACGTGCGAATACATTGTGAAAATGCTTAATAGTGAAGTAGAAGGAGTCCTGAATAGAGAAAGTATTGGATTCCACTATTTGAATTAGAAAATATAATAAAAAAACCCTTGGTGTGTCTATGAAGAGCGTAACTCAAAAATACAATACAGAATACATATCCCATGTTTACTTACGTTAAGTGTAATTTAATGATCCTAGGTAAAGTTTTTCAGGAAAATTCCTTCTCTTGAGTATCTCTAACAATTTTCACTGAAATATCATATTACAAAGACATAAATAAAAGGTAACGAGGAAACCATAAGAGCCAAATAAAAGATCTATAAAACAAAAACAAAACAAAAAGAAAGAAAAAAACACAACACACGACGTTCTCATTCCATTATAACTTATTCTTCTAACTGTTGCACAAATAACTAATTTATTTTATCTTATGTTCTTCGTATTAAAATGATAAATTTTCGCGCAAATAGTTAAATATACGTTTTATTATAACTACAATTTATTGCAGCATATAGGAGGCTATAATGACAGTCATATCTTTAAAAAGCAGTATTTCTTAAAATGTAAGTTGAAACAAAAAATAGGAAATATAGACCAGTAAAGCTACAAATGTATTTGAACACAATTGTATATTTTGAACGAGCGCTATATATTTGTACGTAAATTCCTGCCTTAACTTAGATTAGTTGTTATATGTAGTTCCCTAGAATTAAGTAAGAATGAAGAGAACTTGATAGGCTGTTAACAGAGAATTCAAGGTATATCATTCACTTGTCATGTCAGTATACGATGTGTATATGTATACTATCTGTGTATGTATGACATTTTAATAAACATTGTTTCTGCTGTTTTTTAGAAAATAAAGGCCAATCTATTTTTCTTCCACTGAAGAGTAGTTTTGGGTGTGGAGTATTTCGTGAAGAACTCTTATTACATTCTTAACGATGCTGGACTTAAATGCGAAATTTTACATAAATTACATTGTTCTCCTCTCTCTCTCACTCTCTCTCTCTCTCACTCTCACATATACATGCGCACACAAACACACTCTAACACCTATTCCTACATTCACACACACCAAGCATATATTTTTCTAATAGTCGGTTAAGAAGACCCCTATACATGTATTACCATTGAAATCTCGAAATACACCGGTGGTCACCGAATTTGGAAAGCGAAAGCGAATAAATGTAGAATTAAACATGTTAGGGACATTAAAGATGCATTGTTGCTTAAGTCTAGTTCCAAATTTTAGGCAGTAAGCTTTGAAATATTTAGCAGAAATATTTCATTTCTCATGGGCTCATTGAAAGCAATGGTAATACTATGGCTAGGATTTAATTCTTGCGGATTTTTTTACACTTGAACTACATGTATATTGTTGTAGCATTATCAGCTTGAAGGACGTTGCGGGTTCTATTTATAACAGGAATAGAAACATAAACTTTTGAGCCAGCTTTTTGCAGAATACCTATGAATATATACGATGACATATAAGAAAAGTACGAGATTATGTCCCTTTAGCTCCTTAAAAGAAACAATTGAGTTTATAGTAGGTATATTTTATTTTCTTGGTGTAAATAGTCATTGTTCTGTTGGGAAAAATAATGTATATCATGTATGTAACGTAATATATTTTTAATTACTGTACAGTCTTTGGAGTAGTTCATCAGTGTTTCTTAGTAATTATAATACATAGATATATAGTTTGTGAAACGGATGGAAGGTTACTAACTGCCTTCTGAACAATTTAAAATAATAAACTGGTTTTCTGTATACTTTTATTACAGGAATGCATGCTATATCTTAGATAGTGGTTTAAAATATTCTCTGAGTTTTTGTTAGAAATAACACTTTCGGATATAATTTTTTTAAAAATCCTTGTGTCGCCACATCTCTCAGTTTCAGAAATGCTTCAGGGTAGACTAAAATAATGGCAAAGCTTGACAAAAATGACATTTTTTATTTTTTCTTGTAGTCTAATAAATTGAATTTTCTTTATCATTAGGTATGTATTTTATCAGTGTAGACATATAACTTCTATGATAAATATATTTTTAAAATTATATTGCATCTGTCATTTGGTAATCTGAATTCTGCATCACTTCACAGAAAAAAATCATAACTCCTATACTCTTTGGAACAGAAAGGTACAGTTTACCTCATATTTTAAGAGAAATTTCCTCTAAATGTTGGTACTACTTCTTAATATGGAAGCTTCTGTATGTTCAAAAATTGTGTTGTTTTTTTATTTGTAAATGTATTTGAGTATTTTTTCCATCATTTTTACTATGAAGAAGTTTTTCTCTAAATGACCTTCTTGATAGGTATATACGTTTTCACAGGAGCTCTTGAAATAATCTAAATTGATTTGTTGTGATAAAATCCACATAATAATGCTTTTGAACATTTACTTTGACGTTATTAATTTGATTTATATTGTTTTAAAATTAATTACTGATAAATATTAACAAAATGCGTAATTAAGACGAACATTCAGAAATTATCTTCCTATATAAACCACATTATTGTATAAAAGTAGATAAGTAAAGGAAGCATGTAACTATATCCTGTAAAAGCTTCAGTTTGACATCTTAAATAGTTTCGAATATAATCGGTCATGATTTAACATTGCCGGAATAGAAGATTCTTAAGGTTATGTTTACAGGTAACTAAACAGGTGGTTATGCTCCATGATCCATCAAACAGAGCAGTGAGGAAACAATATATTTATTATTAGGCTAAGTAAAAACAAACAAAAATGTAATGGTTTGTCGCTAAGTTCAGCAAAACATTAAGTTTACATGGCGTGAAATGAATTCAGAAGGCATGCAGACAAGTAAAATCTTACACCCTCAAATTCCAAAGTGTTGAAATTTGATTGATGTAATTCGGAATCGGCTTAAACTAGTTTACCTACATTGAGTCAGGGATGTGCATACGAATAGAATTTACGAGAATTGTCCAGTTAGATATAGCATTCTGTGAGTGAGCGTTGTATACTTCAGATATTGATTACTTCTTTACAGTTTATAGGCACTCTAAAACTGGATGTAGATATTTTACCCTTGCAGCCATTTTTCGATCGGATTTACGTACTACATAAGCTCCTTTTTTAAAGTTGGTTCTGCAGGACAGTAAAAGTTGTGACTTCTGTGTGGTTGTGGATTAAACTGGAATTTGAAGCTGGTAGCGTTGTAAAACTGGATTACTGCAGTGCTCCAAGTACTTTTCACCCAATCCATTTATTCCGGGATGCACCAAACTGGACGAGCTCTTAAGTCTATTTGGTGCGGACATTATCTTGTCCTATAGGGTACACATTTTTGCAGAGAAGTGGAAACGTGCATGAAGTTAATGAAAGTAGGTTTCGGCAGGTATGGCTACGGCTCACGAATTAGCAGTTCACCCAAACAAAAATCAACGGGGCCAGTTCCAACGAAAGAGATAACCCGAGTAAACAGCGGGCGAGAGGATAATACGGTACAGCCATTAAATCTAACGAGCCAGGCTTAACGGCTTCTCTGAAAATTTATAGCGGCGTATGAAGAGCTGCTATTGGCCACACTGCTTATCTGACATTACCCAAGTCCACACACGTTTCCTTGTAATGGTTTCAACATTGATTGTCTTTGTCAATCGTAAGAAGCAACACGTTTCCTATATAACTGTTTGGGGCTTATTGTAAACAGTTACTGACGAGAGAAGGAATTCCAACAGAGGAAAGGATCTAACAGCATGTACATTTCTTTATTCTAAATCTTCTTGTAACAAGGAGCTGCTATAAAACAATTAAATGATCTTAATCTAATTTAAAGCAGGCTAAATACTGCACCAGGGCATTCCAGTAAGTAATAACGACCATTTTGTTTTAATATACTTTCAAAATATATGTTTTATCAAAAGAAATCTGTCACTTAACAAATGTAAGCTTACTTATTTCTCCACATAATCACTTCCATTATGTAAGCATCTGCCATATCTGCCCTTAAATTTTAGAATTCCTGTGTATTGGCTGCCGCCATTCCATTAAACCAGGTATTCAGACACAACTTCAACAAAGAACGAGAAATATTTGAACATTAATCTGTAACTTATATATAGCTATGCGTCTGTCTTGCATGGATTTGTTATTAACTTTATTCTTGAAATAGTTTGTGATGAGTGACGGACGTCCAGGTCGAGTTTCGTCATGTGCATTTGCTCATCCATTGTTGAACTTTTCACAGCAATTTCTCACATTTCTTTAGTTGATTACTATATCACCATCAGATTCCTTTAGCTGACGGTAAGATTCTGCAGGTTTCAGCTTCCGAGCATTCAAAAACTGAATAAATCTCTTGCATCACAGTCGGCGGAAGTTTGTATCACACAGTTTATTTGGAACAATCACAGAATGCACAATAACAACTTTGCAGTACCTTTGCATATAATTTGTTTCAATTGGCACTCACACAAAAGTAGTTGAAAACGTTTCCCGGAACACAACACTAGAAAAGTTGTCCAGGAAACCATTCGACTTTAGATAGAAGCCCGATAGGATCTGCGCGATAGGAATGCGAAAACGATCGTTGCTTCTCTCCCTATCACAAATCAAGAAAAGCAAAATATAATAGCTATTAAAAAGCAAGAATGAAAGAAGAAAAATAACATGTGCAGAATTAACTGGAGAGAAGCCTTGATTTGGTTACGAAAATCATATACAGGTCTTCGTTTGACTTTAAGATCATGAACTATGTATTTGGTTTTCTGATTAAACTTATTCAGGAAGCAGTTAGGTTTCAAGGAATCACAGTGTAGATAACAAACACGGCTGTATTTGTTTCAATAACATATACTCCAAACATTTATTGTATTCATCGCACAGTTAAAGTGTCCCATAAGGTGGTTGTTCTCTATTCACATCACCACCTCTAAATTTTCAATAATCTCTGCATTAAAATTCGAAATCGATTCCAAATCCATCTTCAGTGCAATCAGATCTCCGCATATAGAAATTGGATGATAAAGTCTAAATGCCCTTACGTGTGAAGCAAGAATGGAAGGGGACTTTATAAATGTTCCTATTACCTCCAAGAAAAGTTAAGCCTAAATCCGATTTACCCATTATTAAAATATATGCAGAGAACTTCGAACAGCAGCCATTTCTTCACAAAGCTTGTCATTGCGATAATTCTTGTGCTACATCATCATTTCAAAATTCTACAGATGAATGAATTTATCCTTATGTAAACGGCTACCAGATCTATACACACTCCCACTTAACATACATGCTATTAATTGTCGATCGAGCCACATAAAAATTAATTCATATGACTCGAACTCACGGACAACCGTCTACTAATTTCTACATTAACTTGTTTCCTCGAATTCTTCTCCTGGGCTGAATGGCTCAATGTTACCCGAAATCTTTGTTCCGTTATCACTGAAGCTAAGTTAACAAATTTCCTAACGTGCTGTATTTTTATTTACAGTTTTCCTTTTAGCAACTGCTTAAGCTTTTAATTTTCAATGGTAATTTCTTTAACTTATGCGGTTATGTTGTTCAAATATTAGTTGCATTGGTTTACGTATATCAATGACTCAATAATTACCAGCAAAACCTACTCTTTCGCTGTGGAGTTAACTACGGAGAGTCTTGTCTCTCCCTCTCTCTACTCTATAACCATACCTTTTCACTCTATTCCTTCCCCTCTATTTCTCTACCTCTTCCGATATCTTACTCTCCCTTTCATCCTATACCTTACCCTGTTACACTCTTTCCCTCACCTCCTCCTTCAACCTCCCACACCTCTCTTCCTCTTTTCTTTCACTATTCTTTCTCGTTTCTCCTTACCTTTTCTTTCCCTCTCCCCCTTTCTCGCACTCTTTTGCATCTCTGGCCCTCTCTCTTCCCGCGTTGTCGCGATCTCGAAACAAAGTCAGATTATTTAGGTTCCGGAATCTTTTTATGTTATTACAGGATCGGACACGAAAGCTTAGCCTGGCTATACATACACTACGTTACAAACCTCTACTTAAAAAGGGAGAACAGGAGAATTATTGCTGCAAGAACTCAATAACAATTCAAAAACAATTAAGCTAAATTACTACAAGCAGACAAATTCAAAATCAGTACCTTGTGGTTGGAAGAAGGGGTGCATGTGGTCAATTTATGTTGACTGTCCCACGACACACACGGAAAGAGGAAGAGACCTGAGTGTTCCTTAGTATCTGTCTGATAACTCCGCTCTCTAATCTCTACGTCACAACCGGGCAATACAACCAAACCCTGAATGTATAACTCCCCCAAATACATTAGAATAACGCCTAAAAATCCACTAAATGTCACAGTATTTCATGCGGTACTCTGAAATGGGTAATAAAACTTATTTTTTCAGGATGTTGTTAAAACCTAAAACATAGTTGGAAACTATATTCTTTCCCGTGTTTTACGTGCATAAACATTGTTATCCAAAAGTTTGGGTAAGTTCTTAAAAATTCATTTTATTGAAATTTTGCATATAACGCAACTCATCACAGTCTTATTTTCATAAACTCTTGTTACGTAACATTTTTCATAAAACTAACAATAAGCGAGGTATTGCGACTCCTGATTTCGTGCCGCATTGGAAATCCCTCCCTTTTAGGAAGGTAGTTAAGATGTCATATGGCGCATATTCTAATCGTGGCCTAAGACTTTATAAATAGCAAGTTTCACAACAGTACGTTTGTCAATATCAATGTATTTGACATACTAGATATAGGAGTTTTATGGTTATTTATCACACTTTTATTGCTTTAAAAACATTTTGTTTTGTAGTTACCGTTTCAGAAATCTCAGATCCTGTACATAATTTTTACATCCAAAGCAGTAGTAGGTTATGCTCCGATATAGTTCAGTTAAAAGTTTATTACAAAAAATACACACAACTGTGGCCTATTGGAAAACCAAATGGAAAATAAAATGGGATATAATATAAAAGTATACATATTAAAACGTTACACTCGCGAGTTAGTCAATTCGTAATAAAGAACATAAAACAAAAAACCCAGATTTTAAATAAAGTCCATAGTGTAAGTAATGATAAATGCATTATATATTTAAATACTGTTGCAACAAAAATAGAAAAATCCACCATAACTTACGATAACAAAATATACAAAAGATAGTTAATACACGAGTTATAACAAGTAGATTGCAATATAAGATTATTATAATGGTTTCAGTATATGACATAAAACTCCAATACTATCAAGTAAAAGTAGTGAAATTCTTTTCATCCGCATTCCTTTACTAGAGAATAATCTTGCAGAAGTAAGGACCAAGATCAAGAGGAAAAATAAAAGGGCCCACGGTAATTTTCAGCTAATAAATAGACCAGGCTAACAGTTTTAAACATTTGGGCCGCAAAATTGCTTCTTAGAATATTAAAATCACCTAAGATATAATCAGATATTCAGAACCACAATAACAACCAACCACGAGGATATTCGAGAATTAACATTTGTGAAATCATGCATATTCCTAGTTTAATCAAGGAAAGGCTCGAAATATGAAATTAGATTTCTCAGAATCTTCAACAAATACATAAATTTAGATACGACAGACAGTTAAAATGCGTTTTAGCTCATGGGAGACAGGAGGTACTATTATTCTATAATTTATTCACATTTTCATGCTACAAATGTGAACGACATTTAGCTTTACGAAATTACGTTCTAGCAATCTAAGTAGAGTTGTTTGTTTCATTACATAATCAGGACTTCTAATCGATATTCACATTAAGCCAGCATAAGCTTGTGAAACAGGCAAACAGATATATGGAGAGCCTGTTTTTGTTAGTGACTTAATTTCGTATAGTAATTTCGTCTTTCGGAATTCTCGTAGTAAAGCTTCACTGAACCTACATTCTCCTGTGTGGCTTGATGCAACTGATGTCCAATATTGCTCTTGGTGCCCTACAGTTTTGCCTGAGATTGCCTTGGTTGACTCTCAGTTTTACCGGCATAGCTATGTCGTTAGTTTGGGTGTTTAAACACTTAGAATTTGATGCGTAATGCATGCATCTTTAAACTTCCGCTTCGGATTTGGAAATTGTCTAATCTGGTTAATAGCATATATCAGCAAAGGAATTAATGACTGACTCTAATTAGTGTAAGGCTTGTATCTCCGTGATTCGTGTCATAATAAACTTCAAGTAGATCTGAATTAATGTGTATTAATCGTTCCACTATATGTGCATTCAGTTTGAGCTACAGTCCTGGTAATGTTCATCAATAAGCTATATTTAGGTTAGGGTCCGGCTCAAGTATAACTTGGGCTATCTCTTTCTCAATTTTTAAACGTTACAATATATTGAAATATGACTAAGATAAGCTAGATATTGGATGACAAATTGGAAACATCAAGTTGCCGTAGGATGTTCAAAACCACTTACGCAAAAAGCATATCAAAGCAAAATAAAGTTAAGGTAGTGATTGAGACTCGGTGAGTTTGGTAGTTTAAGCAACAATAGTAATATACAGGTAACATTGCATGGATGAAGTATAAAGTTACGACTAGGTTTGTGACATCGGAGTCGCTACATGGAGGAAAGCCTATAGAATTGGAAGGTAAGGGTGTAGCGATAAGGGTGACATTGACCCCACGCGTTACAGTCTATACAAGAAGAATTAGTATGTCTCGCGAACATTTACTTTATTTCTGCAATATTAGTTATAACATATACAGCTGACTTAAATGACTGAAATGTATTTATAAATCAATAATGCACTCAACATTAATTACAGTAAATCACTCGAAACAATGTGTTCATGGATAAGATTCTGCCGGAATATCGGCAGAAATAAATGCCGCGCACAGTTCTTCATTAAGCGCTTGATTTGATGTAGGTGACTCTTGCTGTAGTTTATCCTCACATTTTACAATGCAACGCTTTTGTGTTTGTGTTGACATGTCTTCGCACATTACTCGATCTACTATGCGTAGAAGCAATTGTGCTTTGCACGGTTTGGAATAAAGGTTTTCATTAATAATAGAGAAAATATTTTCCCCATACTCCAATATATAGTTTTACAACTTGTGGACTTCGTACCCTTTCCTTTGGCATTTAGTCTACCTGGATACTGTGCGGCGATACAGTTGACCCAACTGTATAAGTAACCATCTCGCTGTAAACAGACGACTATAGTACAGCTCTAAACAAACGTAACGACTCCGATGTCGCAGCTCTAGTTATAACCAAAGAGAAATCCGCTGATGGCAACTTAAGCAATGGGGCCGTGCGCTCAGATGTTGGATGCCCGAGGAAGCACTGGGCAGGCATTTTGCGAGGCCGGTAGAGGCTTAGTGCCTAATTCATGGCATGATACTAATAATGATTATCATCATTGTGAACTAGGTAATCCTTCGTAAGGTTTTATATGATCAGTCTTTAACTCCCTGTTAAATGATAATGAACGGTGGAAAATTGTGTGTCTGTTATAATACATAAGATCAATCTGTTTTACTGTGAAATGTACTCAGTAAAATATATTAACAGCCTTTAACCGGTGTTCTAGAGAACAAGGGTTATAAAATTATTCTATAAATGTAATTGTTGCAATTTAGCTCCTTGTTTCTTCGTAGTTCAAATCTTAAGTGGTATTATTTCACTTAGAATAGAATACACCTGCAAAAGGAATAATTCAACGTAGCTTCAACTCCAGTTACATTTGTGGATAAGAGGGACTCTTGGTTTAACGTTATGCTTCTGTCAAGTAACAGAAAATAGAGCCTTAGGTTATTTTTGCAAAATATTTTATCAAAATGTTATTCCATTGTTATGCACATTATGGTGTCATTATGTAAGGCAAAAAATAAAATGTAAAATATTTGAAGTCTTTGCTTTTCCCCCGAGTCTTAGCGATGTAAAAGATATATAATGTCAAATTTACATAATATTTAGAGGTTGCACTCTTTAATCTTTTTGTAAAAGTGGGAAAAAATAAAATGTTTCAGTGTTAATTACTTTTATCTGGAAAATTAGAAATCACAAACTTAAAATAATATTAAAACTAATCGCTATGATTAATAGGTTAATGATACGCAAAATATGTGTTATAACGGGTCATCAAGAACTTCCTCCGCACCTTGCTCCTGGCCCCCGCTCAATAAAAGGTTGGCATCCCTAGGTTTGTCGCATTCGATTCCGACGGGATGTTATGATTATCGGCGTTATCAGTGGCTGCGAGCGCATGAGTTGTTTATTGTTAGTATGGTCTACAATGCTGTGAGTTCTGACGTGTGTCTGAAGCGAAATCAATGTGTTCTACAGAGGAACGTGTGTTTCTAGAGGAAAACGTTTTTAATGAACGTGGAAGTTATACAGAGAAAGTGAATCAAAATTTCGTTGTCAGGTTCCCTAACTCAAAACTACCGCACCGAGATACTGTGCGTGATTTAAGTAACAAATTTCGGGAGTCAGGTTCCGTGCATGGTGCTGATAGAAGTTGAAGACCCAGTATGCTAACAGAAGAAAAACTATTGGATATATCGAATAGAATGCTTAAAAGTCCACAGAAATCAATAAAAAAATTGGCCCAACAATGTGATATTTCTTACGGTTCCGCATACAAAGCAGTCAAAAAAGTACTAGGTTTGTATCCATATAAGGTATTAGTCGTCCACGAATTAAAACCCACAGATCACGGGAAAAGAGTTCAGTATTGTGAATGGTTTCAGAGGTTTATTTTGCACCATGGAATTGACGTTTTAGATAGGACATTTTTACTGATGAAGCTTGGTTCCGCTTATCAGGATGTGTAAATTCACAAAATACGCGAGTATGGTGTACTGAAAATCCTAATGCAATTCAGGAAACCCCTTTACATTAAGAGGAAATTGGTGTATAGTGTGCGATCTTTCGCTCTCGAATTATTGGGCCAATTTTTTTCCATAACTCAATTAATTCAGATGTTTATTGCTCGGATATTCTTTTTCCATTTATTTCGCAGCTAAATGAAGATAAAGTGAACGGTGCATTTTTTCAACAAGATAACGCTACTGCTCATACATCACATAAATCCATGGGACTTTTAGTGAAATTTTTTGGGGAAAGACTAATTTCTAAAGGTCTGTGCCCTCCGCGGCCTCCTGATCTTACCACTCCGGATTATTTTATTTGGGGAGCCGCTAAAGCTTCGGTCTATAAGGACAATCCAAAAACAATCGATGAGCTGAAAACGGCAATAGAGGATTACATAACATAATATCTGTAGCAAAGGAGACATTAATTACAGTGTTCGAAAATAAATTAAAATGAGTAAATTTGTCTCTTCAGGAAATGGTAAACATTTTCAACATCTTCTTTAAACAGGTTAGTTGCATATTATTTATCTACATTACCTTTCATGCATGAATATAGTGAACCTAGCAGTTTTCTTAACCAGCGAAACGTTTTCACCATACACTCGCGCCAGCCAGTGCTGCCACCAGAATTCCCGACGCTAGGGGAATCTTGGTTACATGAGAGGTGCGGAGCGACTTCTCGATGACCCGTTATTAATCAACTTTGAACGATGCAATCCCTTCTATTATTCGCTTGCTGATCACTTTTCTTTGATGCTCAACAAGAATTGTCTTTGTTGTTCGTCTCTGACTGATTCGTTAAACTTTTTTATCAGATTAATTCCTCTTTCTACGGCATCATTGTCCACCTTAGGAGCGTTTACATGGCTTCATAGAGAATCACTGGTATTCTGTCACGTCGTGGACCCCAAAAAATCATAAAACATCTTTGTTTTATTAGTAACGAAATGGTTGAGGTCTTTTTCTTCAAAAGCAAGGTTTTTATCTCCTAATCTTTTCATTTCCTTTTTATTTGCAGGTTTGATTTCTAAATTTTTAGTCATACTTTTTCTTAACAGTTTGAGTAATGCATTCGTACAAAAAAGTCAATCTAAGTTTGGTTCTGAGAATCAAAAGATGTCTCTTAGCAACTGTGAGAGCACTTTCTGACGTCTGTATCTGGATAAGTGCTCAAAAACTGTAGTATAACAAAATCATTCTTTGGACCTAATCGACTTACAATTGCAGCGTGCCAAAAACAACGTAAGTGAGGCTGACAAAATGTGAAACCCGTTGCATTCCTTTCTGTTATCGTCGAGGAATATTCAACTGTTTATTGAAGCGGACAAATTTAAGTGAATATATTGCCTTTGGCATTCCACCTTGCTTGATGCAGAGCTTCTGGGATCCTGAAACTGAAGTCGTTTTCAGACCATCTTCTAGGTAATGGATTGAGAGTTGTAATAACCCTTTATAGTCTTCTCTTGGATGACTTCCATCTTTTAGGACATTTGGATGTAGTTAACCACTTTCTCTCGTTCATCTAGAAAGCCTGGAACGGGACTTTCTTCATCCAGCATTATCGTATATGACTTCTTACCAAGTGAAGACCACAGACTTCGGAACTTCCAAATAATCTGAATGTCAGGACCACTTGATTATATGACATAATACTCCATTCAATATTAGTTCATGGGTGTGATGACGGCAAGCCAAACACAACAATGTTCGTCCGAATTCTCTTTCAATTCTGATGCATGCCCCTCGGATCAGTCCTGTATTTGATGCTGTAGTATTAACAGATATACCGATGATATTGTTACGTAGTCCAAATCGGTCCACTTCACGAATAACTACTTCAGTCATTTGCGCACCAGTGACTTTCAGGGCAACAAGTACGCCAAAAAATACTCAAAAATTTTCAGTCACTAGAACTGCAACTCTTGTTCCAAAGTTTTAACATTACCATTGGCAACAGTTTACTATCCCAATGGAAGACCAAATGAAGATTTTCAAAGACTGACTCTTCGATTTTCTTTGCCATTTTACTTCTATTTATCGCCCGAGCTCGGTACAGGGTAGCTGGAGGTACGGAAAAATTTGAAACATCGTGGCCAAGGTTTCTTGCCGTTGCTATAAATGAAATATTTTGTCGAATAGAGAGCTGTTCTCAATCCCAAGTAACGTGAATGTCTGATCAAGAGGTTTCAGTCTAGGGATTGAAATAATTGTTTCGTTGCTGGAGGCAAAAGCTCGGCCTCTTTGTTAGTAGGTGCTGCTAAAGATCGATATGAGTCTTCCAGTATAACTGTGTTATTGATTTCAACGATAGTTTTGTAAGCTTTGTAAGCTCTTCTTTTTTCTTCTTTTGTACACTTAGTTCTTATTTTCGAGGAGAAAACCTTGTCTACTCCATTCATTGACGAACTCGTACAGTCTTCTCTTTGAGAACTACGAAATTATTTATCTTCTTGTGATACGCTAATCATGTCCATCGCATTTTGCCAGGAAATATCAAATAACTGCGAGATCACCTTTCCAAATCTGCGGTTTCACATTTGCTTTATCCGTGTTTCGCGATTTCTCTTTACGCAGGTTTTGTTATTCTTTGTACAGCTTCTATATACCAGCACGGATATTCTCCTCCGTCTTAACAGGGATATATGGTTTTTTTAAAATAACCTGTAGTATAGTATTGATAGATTTAGGAGCATCCGTAAGTGTATTTCATTTCGTTGTGATGGTAAATAAAAACTAAAATTATATGTTCCTTTGAAGGGAGCCGAGCTACTAAAAACTCACCGCTAGGCACCTTTTATAGCACCCAATTTCTTCCTATGGTTCCCATTTTAATGTTTAAATTACCTGCAAAAGATGAAAGAAATACAGGAGAAGCCCATTAATGCAATGCACTTTATTGAAATTTTGATTAGAATTTTTTCTAGCTTGGATTGAAAGTTATCAATCAGTGCAACGCCTAAATATTATACAATCGTTTGAAAATTGGCATATATATCTTATACATCACTAAAAGTGGGGGTTTAAGCAAAGTTGTGTGAAAATCGCATCTATGGAAAAATGAAACACCTTAATGCCATATATTATTAACTTAAGCAATGCTAGCATTATATATGTATTACTTTAATGAGGCTGATGTAGCCTTTTAGCGCAGAACTGATGTCATGGTGTACTTAGAAATGCTATTATAAATCAAAAAATCTGATGTGTTACACTCACATGACTTTTTATACTCTTGTACAAACCTTTTTTACAAACGCTTATTCTCCATCTACTTCATGTTAATCGAGATAAACATTTGCAGAGTCTATCTTATTGCTAATTTTCTTGTAGATGTAAGAGGATAATATATTTACAAGGGCAATTTGGAAATGCAGTAGGCTTTAAGCACATACGTATCTTTTAATAACTGATTGCTAGGTGCAGCACCATTCCCTTTGCCACAGATTAATACTGTTTGCATATCCAAGACAAAAAAAAATTAATAACGAATTCCCATTTGAGAAACTAAGTATTGAAAAATTTAAGGGAATAACAAGCAATATCTCGAAAATGGTTCACTCAACAAAAAAAATGTATATGACATAAATTGTGTATTTTAACGCGATCTACATTTCTTGTGTAGTAAACTTTTGTCTATCTCTTATGGTTTACCAGTTATGCAAAAGTCGTTCACAATGAAGAATACTTTTGGAGACATTCCCAGAAAATTCAAGATATACATTTTATTTGTCATAAACATATCTTAAACATATGATATTTTAATCAAAATAGTTAGAGCCATTTTTTAGAAAATTAAAATGTTCGAAAAATCTTTCATGTAAAGGGTAATCTGGGGTGGGGGATTTTCTTGAAAACCTTCGTGTCGCATCCTTGGAAGATACTGAACCTAAATAACAAGTTTGGTGTTTATCCGACTGTTCGTTTCTGAGTTATGCTGTTCACAGACAGACAGACAGACAGACACACAGACACACACGGATATTTTTCCAAAAATGCTTTTTTTTTATTCAGGGGATCTCAAAACATGTATTTCCGGTGAAATCTCGGTATCGAATTTTTGGGTGGAATGCAATACTTCCCCTACTTACTATACGTAGTCGAGAAAGTTAAAAATTCTAATATATATATATATATATAATGAAAGAAATACCATTTTTAAATGCGTGAGTGAGAGAGATAGAGAGGCAGAACGAAAATAGATTAGCTTATAGAGCATCATGTTTACCTTCCTCAAAAGTGGACGAGTTTAATTGGGCACATAAAGTAGTCAGTGCTGTATAATTCCGATAGCAAACTTAAGTTTGTGTACTATCAATATTCCAGTTTTCAAAACAACGTATGACATTCAGGCTGCATGGAGAGGATAAACATGAGAGGGAGATGGAGGGGGAGAGAGTAGAGAGTAACTTTGGGAGAAGTTGGAGAGGGAAAGGCAAGGACATGGATAGAAGTGGGAGAAGTGATGAGGAAGTGGAAGAGACAAAAAGAATATCCGCATTTAATATAATAACACGGAAAGCGTTACGGGTTCTGTCAACTCTATATAAAAAGAAAACTCCTGCAATAAGGCATCGTTGACAGTCATTCTATAGTTGTAACATGCAGCACGTTGCTGAGTATCTTAAACCATGCTGAAAAATTCGGTTTTCCTACTTATACAATCGACTTTTGGTAATCTGCCCGATAATTTAGAAACTGCTGTGTAGGTTGAAAAGTAGATGTAGCGCTTGAGTAGAAACGACCAAGTAGATATAGCCATCTTAATTCCCTTTTCACATAAACCATAGACACATGAAGCAATCTCCTCTTACCATCACAAAAGATGTTCTGCCGTTTTACAGGCAGCTCATATTTCTGAACAATGAAAGTGTCCGTAGATTTAAACATCCATTTAGTTTTTATTGCAACAGGCATATAGAAGGTCCTTTTCCGCTGGGATACGAGTATATTTTGCAACTTCTCCCGCCATATGTCTTCTCCCCAGACCGTGTAAGAATTAATGCTCAGCTGTAGTTCTCGTGTTGGAAAAAATCCCGTTAAAGTCGATATGGCGACAAAACTCTATCGGTGCCATAAATATTTCATGAAAGAGGAATTCCCAAATCCACCGTTAGCGCTAGAACTTTTCACGACTTGAATAAAAATGGGCCACATTACTATAAATAGTTAAGAGTGAGTCCGTTCACAACTCCAGGGAGCATTTCACAGCGCAACAGAGTTACCAACTACTCTTATTGTACTTCAGTTTAAAATTAGTACTGTGTCTTTACGCGCATTACCAAACGAAAATACCAAAAGACTTTTGTCTGACCAAATGGAAAGGAAAATGCATTAAACATTGGTACTCTGGCACTCAAATGCTACTTTACCGAGTAAGTTGGCTCCGCGGTAACGTATGAAGCTCGCATTCGATGGATCCGGCTTCGATTCCTGTCGACCGCCCACTCCGACCTTGGGTTTTTCTGGTTTTCCCTGGTCATTAGGCAGTCTTAGGGTAGTTTCTCATCCACCACACTATCATTCCCTTTCTTTCTCATGTTCAACAGGTCGTTCATCGCCCTCTCTGGGCAGCTGCAATAGTGGGACGGCCTTCGATTCAGAAACCATTAGGGACTTAGGTGCATCTCTGACCTGCATCCTTTTTTGTTCTTTCACTTGATCCGTCCTCGTGGGGGATGGTGACATTATTTTTGTTATTTCTTCAAGTGCCATAGCTTGGCATGATACAACAGGTATAACAGTACATAAAGGATTGCGTATTATCTAATGTATAACTAAAATACCTAAAACTTACTTCATTCTCTGCCTTCTGACCGTTCCCGTTTCAGCTTTACCTGCCACTAAAACTCCGCCTTTTTGGTTTCTATGTTTACACTTTTCTTAATACAACATATAAACACCTTCACTTGCTTATTAACGTTCCCTCCATTCATCTGTTGTTCCTCTTCTTCATTTCAAGGATTAGGCTTTCAGCTGTTGTTCTTCGCAGAGGTTCTTTCCAGCGCTTCCTCGGTCTCTCAAGGTCTCGGTTTCCTTTTGGTCTATAAGTACATTAATATTTTGTTAGAGTTACGGTTACACTCCATTTTTTCCAGATGTTCTAGTCACAACTTCCTAATATTTTGTATTCTTTCTCCCAGTGATGCCATAGCTAGTTCCCCAATCCTAATTTTATCCATCCTTGTACATCCTTTAACTCACATTGTAACTTATTCCTATCACCAAATGTGTGAATCCATGTCTCTGATGCATACAATAAAACTGTGCTGTTAAATTATAAAACTATAATTGAGTATGTTTTCCTATTTTTGCTTTAAGAGTTTTGCTTATTGTACCGTACATCTGCTGGAACATTGGGAGTTTATTTGTGCTTTACTTACGTATTTGTAGATAACTTCAGATCCTAAATATTTAAACCTTCAACTTGTTCTAAAGGAGTATTATTTAAATGATTTTTTTTTGCTGTGACACTATCTTTCCGTTTAAAAACCCATGTCCTTGCTTTGTGCTCTGAAATCTTTAAAGTATAATACCACTTATCTTTTTAGTTGGTGTAATCATTCTGTATATCATGAATCTAGTACTAGAATCTAGTAAAATTAAAGGCAATTTTTACGCCATTTGGTGAAACATTCTATCCATTCCCTTTGAATATCGTCGATATTGTGACATAGCGGCAAAGAAAGGTCATCGGAAGATCGGCGCCGAGCGGACCGAGTAAATAAAGTGAACTCGCTTGCCAGCCTAAACACCGGGCGCGCTGTAAGGAGATAATTATAACTTTATGAAATCTGTATTTCCTCCTCCAGAAAGTGTGTCAAAATAGTTCTAGCATGTTCGAGAACCACATGTGGAAGATTATACTGCCTATCTAAGCGAGCGCTCTCGCAGGTAGTCAGGCAGTGCGTGTCGAGTTGCGAGTCAAGCGAGACAGAGTGGTATTGAGTCTGTACGAGCGAGTTAGGGATTGCGCTTCTAGGTGCGATATCAAAAGTGATTCTCCGAGCGAGCTGGTGAAGGCTTCTGTGATCTGCAGCGAGTGCTTCGCGAAGCGACGGTTGTGGAAGACTTGTGTTCGACTCCCGAGTGAAGTGAACCATCCGGCGTGAAGAGAGTCGTCCTCCGTGGTACAGTGATTACCACGTTAACCTCTAGTTCCCGAGGTTGCGGGTTCAAACCCGACGGAGGGCGATGGATATTTTCGGGCATAAAAATCCTTATCATGGCTTCCTTCGGAAGGGAAGTAAAGCCGGTTATCCCGTATCATAGATTTACGGCACGTAAAATAACCTCAAGCCCGATAAAGAGGCCTCTGAACAAAATTACCGTCTTTCACGCCCAATATAGAATGGGACGCTTAGAACCGCAGTTAAATAGTGTCCATAAATAAAACTGAATTTAATTAAATTTACGGCGTGAAGAAGCGACGTCACGGAGGAAGTGAAGTGATGAAGAATTGAACTAATTTATTGAGAAGTGACGTGACATTAGTAGAGTGAACTTGAACTCAATAGATAAAGAACTCAATACAGTAACAGGGAGAGCTGAGTGACAGTTGAAAAACTGGACAAGGTCAGTATAAACCTGTTAAAAAAATAAGCTGGGTTAAATGCTGCATCCTTGTCGTACATCCTGATTATTTGGAGTGTCTCCAGTATATCTTCCCTTTGCGATAGAGTCTTGTTCGAGCAGCGGTCGGGTGTAGACGTGTTTCCGGTCCGCTCTGTGAGTAGTAGTAATCTCAAGAAGCGTTGTGCAAATATGGCGAATATTGAAGGTCTGTTGGACAAGTTGAGGAGTGAAGTGAAAAGTGGTTTCGCGGAAAGTAAAGTGTGTCACAGTGAGCTATTAGGAATTATTAACTCCATGATGGAATCTCTGGAGAAGTCTGAGACACGGGTGAAGGAGTTGGAGGCAAGATGTGAGTGGTTGGAGGGCAAGGTGGACTACTTAGAAAACCAGTCAAGAAGAAATAATATTGTTATATATGGATTAACGGAAGAAGAGAATGAAAGCTGGGACATCACGGAGAACAAGGTGCTAGACGTTGTGGCCCAGATTGGAGTTCATCTCAGGCCTGACGACATTGAAAGAGCGCACCGTGTCGGTAAAGCAGGCAACAGGCGGCCAATTGTATGTAAGCTCCTGTCATATAAGTGCAAATCCGCCATTCTCCGAGATAGTAAGTATCTAAAAGGTACAGGTGTGTTTATAAGAGAGGATTTCAGTGAAAAGATCCGGCGAGAACGAGAATTTCTTCATCGCCATATGATAAATGCAAAATCACAGGGTTGTCATGCAGTAATCAAATTTGACAAACTTTTAATAAACGGGCGAATAAGAACCAAAGCAGAGCTGGAAGAAATCGACAAGAAGATAGCAGAAATTCAAGGAGAGGAGGTTGGCATTTCTGCAGAGCATCGAGCCCCAGAAGGCAGTATGGTTACACCTCTACCGGAAGGGACAGCAGGTAGCAGGGTCCAAGACGGCCAGATGACAAAAACAATGGCAACGTCAGCAGGGGGGAGGGTGTCAGTGCAACCAGCCCGCAGGTCACAAAGGATAGGGAGAACCAGCACTCTAGGAGTAGGAGGTAAGATAACAACAAACAGATAGAATGAAGATACCCAGCTGTCAGTGGGGTTTTGGAATGTGGAAGGTTTGAGGGGAAAACTGGCTAGTGGTCAATTTTTGAACTTTGTAAATAACTTGGACATAATTGGGTTAGCAGAGACTTGGCTAAAAAACAATGAAACTGTGGACATAAGTGAATTCCAAGGTGTCTTTAGTGGTTCAGAAGTGAGAGGTAGAAGGGGGAGATATCCTGGGGGCGTTGCTACTTTCTTTAAGAGTAATTATGTACAGTCTATTAAGGAGATACAGAGTCATCTCAGGGGAGCAACCTGTATATATTGTAATATAGCTAATATTAATATTGTTGTTATAACTGTATATCGCCAGCCGGTTACGTCCCAGTATGCTGAGCCAGAATTCTTTACAGATTTAGGGGAAACAATTGTAGAAATCAGGGACGAATATCAGGATGTAAAGCTAATAATAATGGGTGATCTGAATGCTAGGATAGGGCAAGAAAATATTACAATTAAAAAGGGGGACTTAGATAACAGAAAACCCGGCAGAAACAGCAAGGACTCAATCCTGAATGCAAGAGGAAAAGAGTTATTGTTCTTTTGTGACGCCTACGAGTTAGAAATAATGAACGGAAAATACGGTTCGGACCTGTCAGGGGAAGTAACATTTGTGCATACGAATGGGAGTAGTGTCATTGACTACATTCTGTGTTCACAGGACGTATTGCCGTTAGTTCAAAATTTTAAAGTTGAAAACAGCATTGACTCTCATCATTTTCCACTGATAATGACTTTAAAAGTATCTCGGCTAGTATCTTATACAAGGGATGAAAGCGCATGCGAAACATTGACGCCATTGTTTAAATATAGATGGAGGGAGGCAGGAAAGGAGATTTTTATTAACACTTTAGAAAACGAAATTATATCTTTTGACGTAGATCAACACAAAGGAACTGAAAGTATACAGAACATAACTAATATTATACAGAAAGCAAGTGCGCACATGCTAACAGGAAGGGGTAATGCATCAAACAGCTTAACATCAAATAGTTGGTATAACGATCAGTGTAAAACAGCGAAGAAAGCAGCGGAATCTGCACTTATCAAATACAGAAGAGAGGGGGGTGAAGAACGTAGAATTTCTTTTGCAAATCTAAGAAAGTCATATAGGGAAGTCCTAAAGCAGAGCAAAACAGCTTGGCAGGACGCAAAGGCAGAAGAGGTACGTCAAGTAGTCGAAAATGGGGAAATTGGTGACATGTGGAAAGTTATTAGACAGATTCGAAGGCGAAGGTCCATTCAGGCAACTATCCCTGCTGGAGAATGGATAAAGCACTTTAAAACAGTCTATGAAGGAGGGGAGTTTAGAATACAATTAAATACTTTGGCCGCTGAAGGGATGACTGGGGCTCCAATTGTGCAAATGCTTGATTATGAAATTAGCACAGCAGAGGTTGTTCGTGCAATAAAATGTTTAAAAAACGGGAAGGCAGCTGGTATAGAGGGCTTGTCAGCTGAGTTTTTCAAGATCTCGCTAGAAGTTAATAAAATGGTAGATTTCTATAGAAAAAGCTTCAATAAAATATTTGAAGGCGGAGAATATCCGGAAGCATGGAAAACCGCCATTATCCAACCTCTTTACAAGGGCAAAGGGAGTTACAGCATTCCAGGAAATTACAGGGGTATCTCGCTGCTCTCTATATTTGGAAAAATTTACAGTAGAATCTTATATGAAAGAATTAAGTGTTGGGCCAAGACACATCATAGGGTTTCTAAATTTCAGGCAGGATTTAGGGAAGGTTTCTCGACTATTGACAATGTCTTTGTTCTGAAAACAATAATTGATGACAATTTGAGAAATAAAGGTGGTAAGGTATATTCTGTATTTGTAGATTTTAAAATGGCATTTGATACTGTAGAACGCAGTGCTCTCTGGGAGAAATTAACACGTAAAGGACTTTCGGGGAAAATGATTAGAGCACTTAGGGCAATGTATAAAGAAGTTAAGTTTGTTATCAAGACGGATCAGCACAATACATCAGAATGTAACATAGCGCAGAGGGGGGTTAAACAGGGTTGTATACTATCTCCGTTACTCTTTAATTTGTTTATTGATGATGTTGTTAGCGTGATGACGGAGGAAGACATAGATGCACCGACAATCGCAGACCAAAAAATACCAATTCTTTTGTACGCGGATGACATTGTAGTTCTTTCTAAAACGATAAAAGGTTTGCAGTCTGGTTTAAACGCTCTTCGACAATACTGTAGGCAATGGGGTATGGAGGTAAATATTCTTAAAACTAAAACAGTCACCTTTAAAAATGGATATGTGTACGGCCAACATGAAAAGTGGACCTATGGGGAGGAAGAAATTCAAAATGTTAAACACTTCGATTACTTAGGAGTAAGGTTTGATATGGGCGGAAAATGGAACAAGAACATGGAGTTTATAAAACACAAAGGGATTGGACAACTTTCTGAAGTATTAAGGATATTGACACGGGTACCAGATATGCCAGTAAAAACATTACAGACCATGTATGAAGCAATGGTTAGGTCCTCATTACTATACGGCAGTGAAGTGTGGGGATGGGAGAGGGTGGATAATGTAAATAAAATACAATGCAATTTCTGGAAGCGCATTCTAGGGTTGGGGAAGGGTACTTCAAACTACGGAGTTCTTCGGGAGGTAGGATGCTGGGAAGATGCTGTATTTGCTAAACTAAACGTAGTTAGGTACTGGCTGCGAATAATTAAAGGCGATCAAACAACTCTGAGAGCAATATGTTATCGTCATCAAATAAACAACATAGGGCATCCAAAATGGTGGGCAGCGGGGTTGCAACGCGAATTATCAAAAATTGGCTTAAATGATATCTGGCAAAGGGGTAATGAAAATACACACAGTGCTGTAAGAAAGGTCAAAAGACGACTATGCGATATAAACAGGCAGAAAATCGAATCTGAATGTAGACAAAGATCAACATTGGAGCTACAAAATGAAATAAAAACTAGGTGGGGTAAGGAAACATATATTTTGGAATTGAGTATAAGACAGAGGACTGGAATAGCATGGCTTAGGTTGGGAGGGTGGAAAGCTCGCAAGATTGTTGATGACGATGGCAGGAGGATTTGCCCATTATGCGGGGAACAAGAAGACTGGACGCATATTTTGGCAGCATGCGTGCAGACGGAGGGTATTAGGAAAAAACTATTACCGGAAGTATTTTTGGCTTCCAACAGACGGAGGACAGCATGCTGGGACATGATTCTAAACAGCCAAAACTGGCCAAGCTTGGGCACATACTTAATGGAAGTACGTGTACTAAGAGATAAGGTGTTTATGTAATTTTTCTTTAAACATATGTGGTGCCTGAGTACTTGTGCGCGACTGTGTGTGTGTGTGTGTGTGTGTGTGTGTGTGTGTGTTTGAGTGTGTGACTCAGTGTGTTTTTTTTTTCAATTTTATATGTATGTATGTATATAGTGCGGTGATTGTAAAAAAAAAATAGTTGTTTTCTGGTTGATACTGCAAGTCACGTATACAGACCAGGTATTTATCTAGAGAGCATGTACGGTCTTATGACCCATGCGACTGTGTTATGCAATTAATGTAATACTAAATACTTAATAAATACCACCACTACCACTACCCTTTGCGATATCTATGCTAATTGTCGTATTTCTATAAATATCTCTAAATGCTTTGAATAAATACTCTAGGAAACCTCTTCTATACATTACCTGCCAAGGTTTCGTTCTGTTTAGCCGATCAAAGTATTTTTGAATCCATTAAGGCTAATGAGTTTTCTTTGTTTTCCAATTATTTGTTTTATTGTGAAAATTGCACGAGGGATCAATTCTAAAGACTGTTCTTCCATTACTAGAGCTCCTGTTATGTGATTTAATCTTTGATTCAAAATTCAAGCACACAACATAAAGCCTGCGTTAAGTAGGCTAATTCTTTATAGTTTTGAAATTTGCTTCGTCTCCTTTTTAAAGATAGAATCTAAACGTGCTCTAGACCATGATTTCTGGTACTTCACAGCTGTTCCAACCCATATTCATAAAATTTGGAATTCTGTTACCTGGTGATTTTCCACCATATTTTAATAATTCTGCATGTACTCCCTCTTTATCTTCTGTTTTTCATCTCTTTTAATGCAGCTTCTAATTATTCTTCTATCCCCAGAGGTCTACTACGGTAGGTACAGAATTGGCGCTCCCGAGGTCTCCAGCCACACTCTCAACTGGGTTCCTCTAAATGGTGAGAGAGCTTATGCCTAAAGCCTAAATAATTTTGGTCCATCGGTCCAAAATAATGTTTGATCTACTATTAGTTACCTCCCTGAACACAATCTGACGGATACCACTGCTCCAGACGGAGGAGGAGAGTCGCAAGGGATGACTGGGTAACGCATGATTCCCAGCCCTTGAGTATCGTAGGACTGTGTTCATATCCGCTGATAAAGGTCAGTCCGAGGGAATTTGAATAAGCTGTTACACTTCTGAAGGTAATTGGATCGGTATATCTATAAATTGGGAGGTGGGACCCTAAGGTGAGCAAGGTCCAGGCTAGTACTCTCACCCAAGCTGGGGCGTCGCCCACGATGTTAGAATGCCATCGGGGACATTTGCAATGGTGGACATTTGCATGCAAAAATGGAAGGAATGAACACACGATCGATGGAAGATTGGTATGCTGACTTGGAACACTCGAATACTGACCAACACTCCGCCAACACGACGCCATTTAACTATGGGCCACATTATATCATTATCGACAGAGATCATGGAGGGACTAATGAAGGATTGTCAAACCATTGTGGCGCTTTTTACATCGAGAAGGCTTATGATACGTCTTGGCAAGAGAAATACTACGTTCCTCACACACCTGGAACAAACGTAGATGATCACCATTGTTCATTCAGGAGTTTATGAAGGACCGTATTTTCCGAGTAAGAGTCGGCTCGTTTTTACGAATCCTTTTGTTACGAACAGCGGATCGGTAGTAAGCATTACACTGTTTACTATAACAATTAATTCTATCGCGAAATGTGTTCCTCCAGGGGTATCGTCATTTTTATTCATAAACGACTCCGTGTATTGTACATCTCAGCTTATGCCTTTTTGGATGCTGTATGCAGGAATGTTAAGATAATATTCGGGAATGGAGTTCTAAAAACGGTTTTCGATGCTCAATTGAGAAGTCAACCTGCGTTAAATTCTGGACAATTACCACCTTCGCTTCGATTCGGTCCAGATGTACTTCCATTCGCAGGTGGGACGAGATTCCTGGGGTTGACCTTTGATAGAAAACCTAACTGACCATTACACATAGTTCGGCTGAAAGAGCGATATTACCGTATTTTGAATACCTTGGGGGTATTAACTGGCAAATCTTGGAGAGCGGATCGGACAGTCTTGCTGCGACTGAATCGCGCACTTATACGATCCAAGTTAGAGTATGGTTGTATTATTTATTCTTCAGCACGTTCTCTGTGCTGAGAGGATTAGACAGAGTCCATAATCGGGGCGTTCGAGTGGCTGTCCGTGCTTTTCTATCTAGCCCAATTATGAGTCTTTACGCCGAACCGTCAGAATCTCCTCTGCAATATTGGCGTGAGGTCCTATTAGGACATTGTGTCTGTGGGCCTAACTGTATGACTAAATATTCAATTTTCGTTTCTTTTTCAACACCATACTGGACAAAAGTTATAGGAGCAGTCTATTAATCTAAGGCCAGCAGGTGTTCGTTTTCGGAAGCTTCTTAGAAAGCACAATGTTTCCTAAGGGGGAACATGTTTCCTAAAGGGTAGAGGGCATTCCCATCTTGGTTACGCGTGACATCTCACTTAGATCTTGGGATGACGTATACGAAAGTCTACGATGCCTACTTGTATTCACATTTGCTTTTTTAGAGTTTTTGTCAGGTTACAATGATCGAATTTTGATCTACACCGACGGATGTAAGCGCACCAACGTGTCGGATGTGCTTATGTTTATGGAAGCGAACCCCATACATTTGGTTTTAATGGTATCACTTCCATTTATAGTGCAGGGCTGCATGCCAGATGCCGAGCCATTTTGTACTGCGCCATCAAAAATTGGGTGACTGATTTTGAGTGATTCCCTTAATACCCTTCAGAGCGTTCGTAAGCTGTACAACTACCATGCCATTGTACAGTGCATCAAGGTTGCCCTCCATGTATTACACGCCCCTGGGGTTAATATAGAGTGTGCTTGTATTCCTAGTCACGTTTGTTTGCCGGGGAATGAACTGGCGGTTTTAACAGCTAAGGCGACGATCACACATCCCAGTGTTGCAATGCCTCGTGTAACGTCGGAAAACTTTAGGTTTGTTGTGCGGAGTGCGGTGATATCGTGCTGGCGCGGGAAGTGGTTAGCCCTCCGAGGAAATAACTTAGAGTAGTGAAGCACATTCCGATAAACTGGGTAACTTCCTCTCGTGTGTCTCTCGCGAGGAGGTGATTTTGGCTCAGTTTATTGGCTACTGCAGTTTTAGGCACGGTCACCTTTTTAAGGAAGACCATGCTCCTCTTTGTCCGCTGTGTAGCGAAGGTCTGTCGGTCCGTCTCGTGTTGCTGGAGGTATTTCTCTAGCATATATTTCGGACTCTGCAACTGTAGGTCAGACTTGCATGTGTCTTAGCGGACGATAACCAAGCGGTCGAAAGAGTTGTTAAGCTTTTGTCAAAGGTAGGCTTTCAAATGAGAATTTAGTCATACGTTTTGTGATACCACTTGGCTTTGTATATTATATACATCTTTAAATCTGACTTTTGTTATGACTTTTATGTTCATGTTGTTTCTGGCCTTTGCCATGACCTTCTGTATTGATCTTTATCTCCGCTCTTTACCATGATATTTTGAATTTATCCTTATCCGAGGCCTTTGCCATTATTTGTTTTCCTAAGGGCGTTAATGGCTTTTAAGTTGAGCCCCTTAAACATAAATCATCATGAATTATTCTATTATAATTGAATCCACCTCTCCAAATATCATTTCCTCCCTGTCGTTTTCTTCGTCCTTGACTTCTTCTTTGAACCAGAGCTGTTTATAATGGTTTATCCACCCTTGTTCTTTTATTATCTTATGTTTGTTAATTCTCTTTCTTGGCTATTTAGATGTTTTAATAATTTATGAGCTGCAAGTTGCCTTCCATGTTGCACATCCTGTTTTGTGTGAGTAATCAGTCCGTCCCAAGATTCTTGATGGGCTTTTCTTACTGCAACTTTTGTTCTACTTCGCACAATTTTATAATCCTGTTGCGCCGGATGTCTTTGTTGCTTTAACATACTATTATGTACTCTATTTTTCTCTTTAATTCCGTTATTTATATCCCCATTCCATAGTTTTAGTCCAGTTTTCTGTATTCATTTTTTGTATCTAATACTTCTAGACGGCTTTTTTTATTGCTGTTATTATATTTTCCCATTCCTCATTTGTATTATTATTATTTATTGCGATGCTATTCATATACAAAACTAATCTTATTTTTATACAAATTTTTATACTTTCTTCTTGTATTAAATATACTTTCAAATCGTATTCTTTTAATTTTGTAGATGGTTTTGCTTTTCTCCAACTGATTCAAAATATATATCTTTGCTAAGACTATGCAGTGATTTGAGGATATATTACTTGCTTTAAAAGATCTTACATTTTTTATTGAAGCAAAGATTTCGTATTGGCAATGGTTTAATCAATTATTGATCGTTGGCCTCTTGCACACTACGTACATATATGAATATTTGGTTTCTGGAAAGATCTTTATTGAAAGTTGCAAATAAATCCATTATAATTGATTGTATCCCCTCCAAAACATCCACTATGTATTTTATCAATCTACACTCTCTGGCATTTAAATTGCCTGTTATAAGGACATAATCCACTTTATTCTATTTATTTAATTATTTCTGCAATTATTCATAAACCATTTGAGATTCTTCTTTTTATATTTGATCTGGAGCGTACACTCCTATGACAGTTATTTATGCTCTTGTTACTCTGGACCTTGTTATTATAATTGCATCATTCACTCATGTATAATAGTTCAGTCTGTTATCAACACTACAACACCACTTGCTTTTCTTTGCTTCTGGGGCACTCCGCTATAAATCAGGGTGTAATTTCCTATTTCTTGATATTCTTTAAGGTTTTCTTAGAGGGGGTTTTAGTTAAAACAACATGTTAGCTTTTCTTTCTTCAGTGGCTTTATCCAATTGAACTTCCCTACGTGCTAAGCCGTTAACATTCTAAATCCCCAAGGTCAATTGCTCAAAAATTCCTGAATTTTGAATCTTTTTCCGCACCAGGTCGTTCACCATTTCGCCCATCCAGTATATTCCTGTAAAGTTTATGCATTTCTAAGTATTGTAAAGTCGGAAAACCAGCCCTTTCTGGAGACCGGGGTTAATTTCGAAAACCTCCTCTTACACACTTTTGCTCTGCCCCAAGTTTTTTACTTCCCTCAGTACCGACCATATTGGCGAACTTTTCCCTATTTACCACCTGGGGAGGAACCGACTAGGTTGGTAACTCTCCTTCACACCTTAAAATACTATATGTTTCAAGTTCCTGCTTCCCTGAGATAGGTCGTATCCCCTAATTTCAAACTGCGTAATAGTTCTTTCATTTTTGCTACAAATTAAAATATAACGTAGCCTGGGCCAACCTTTAATTCCTTGTGGTAGGCCAATGAGTAATTTTAGTAAAAAAAAACCTCCAACTAAGCTAATAGATAATCAAAATATATTAATTAATATTGTCGTAGCCTCTTATCTAATGCTCATTGGGAGGTGGGCGACTCGCTTGAGAGGTACCGGAAAATTAACAAAATTGTAACATGGCGAGGCTACGACTAGGGACGCAGCTAAAGTGAAAGTACAGAAATATTATTAAATACTGGCAAAAGGACACTTACATGTTTCAAAATAGGAAGAAGGAACTTTACACTATCATAAATAAGGCACTGAAGATATATATGACAGAGGGTTTTTTAGATAAAACTTGATGCTTTACCCCACATTCTCAGGTCCATGCCTGTCGGGCGAGGCCACCATGCATTCCTGCACGGAGAGGGCAACTACACGACTGTACTGGTTGACTACAACTCACTGACTCTCTGTCCCAAGCCACGCTTCCTAAAGCGTAGGGGACGCTAACCAAACTATCCCCACCTAAACTGCTAATCCCCCCACCCAAGTTTTAACCGCCATCTCGAATCTAGGTGACCAGAGAGACGTATGCGCGACAATCTCTGCATACGTCACATCTCCTCCTGGCCACCGAGATCGACGCCCTCGTCGACGCAAGGCAAATGTTGTACAAAAAAAAGTTACAAGACAGAGTAAAACATGACATACACCAAAAAATTGAGATAATTAAAGAAGTAGTATTTATGACCATATACGGAACACCCAAACGAAGACAGGAAAAACAATGCTACTTGGCATATTTATGAGTCTCGAGTGTTAACGGATTATGTTTCTTCAGAGCACTTATGCTCGAGGACCCCGCACACGCACACACACCATGCTGCCACTGTCACATGCACACTACACTGCACCTGGATTGATGTTCCGACGTAACTGTTTGTGGGTAGGATTTGCAGATCACCCACAACGACGAATTATGTCCTAGCTGTAATCTTTTGAATGCTGCAGGTCGTTGAAGATGAGGCAGGGGTGGGCAATCGCTGGCTTGGAATGCCCCCCAAAATAGTGGCTCCTTATGCCACTGCAGTGTAGTGGCTGCACGACAGCTCTCCTGTGGTGTCTCTGGAACCTCTGGCGTGATAGGCGGGAGTGCTCGTCTTATCCACTCGAGCTCCGCCATCAGCAAAATGACTACAACAGAAACCATAGAACGGTAGAAACGGTGCTCCAACAGATCATCACACATAGAAGAAGTAGTATGTCATTTACAATAAAATATTTAAAATGTCCAAAAGGTTTACACTCAATGAATTCTTTTAATATGGGGCAAAGAGAGAGAAAAAATGACTACATGTTGACATAAAAACTAAATTTTACAGGGGGTTACCATCCAAAATTTAACACACAATGCTTTAAAATCCAAATACAAATCACAAAAGGACCAGAATACATAAACATTATATCAGTGACATTCATTGTTTCCATACAATAACATGACAGAAAAATAAAAACTTATTTGGGATCCCAATATTATTTAATGACCAGCTGGTACTACTAGTGAAGAGAAATAAGTGCACTTACAATACATTCATACATGACAATGAAATGAAATCCTTCATACTGACCATGGCCCAAATTATACACAACACTCACTTAACTAGCTACTCAAAACTACTGTATGCATTACTACAGACTTCAAAAATAAATCCACAGTACATATTCAAACTACACCACATTACATTCTTTCAACTACAATAATCATACTCTACTGTCACTAACACAAATTCTCCTCTACATTACTATCTGCTTCATCTTATTATTATACTCATCATCTAAATCATCATCATTATTATCATCATCATCATCATCATCATCAATATCTTTATCTTAACTTTCAACTTTCTCGTAGATAGTAATTACTGAGAAAATAAAACATCTTCACTGACGTGTCCCATTCAACATGCTGCAAAGTCAAAAATACCTAACATAGGCATAAACTTAAACCAATCACATTAACATTTCAGGAATGACACAAATAACATGACATTCTACTGTTGCATCCACATCCTCCGAATCAAAATTAAGCTGGAAAACAGGTGGTATTAAAACTTGCTATATAAGATGGTACTAAACGTGTTGCATAAATACAAAAAAAATTATTCTCTTTCCATTCACCTCAATACATTTACTCTCTCGTGTGAATACATCACACACGCTATACTGGGCACGTTGCAGCAACACCAATAAGCAAAATCGCTCAAATCATCACATCAAATTGGATTTCCAGGTACATGTAGCCCTCCTGAATAATCAACACATTTACACTTCAACTATCGGGGTTACACTTTGGCACTTCCACCGAAGCTGACATCATCTCATCTCATCTCTCACCTTACCACCGTCGGGGTTACTCTTACGCACTTCCACCGAGGCAAATATTAACTCATATCTCTCACATAACCTCAAAACATACATACACACACTATTATGCAACAATTTTCTGCAAAGAAAAGATCACAGCATCATAATGAAACCCAAAATCAAATCAAATCAAATCGAATGCAACAGAACAAAATCACATCATTACTCAAAACAATACTGTCACAGAACATTCCTGAAAATCAAAGCTTAATTAAGCACACAGTACACATCAAACACATTCCTGCAGCATAATATAACAAAACAAATAATTTGCGATGTCCAAAACATAATTCAAAATTTAAGTTACACAAAATAATAATTCACTTTTAATTTAGCAGAGACATTCATAGCACCCATTATTCCTGAAAAGCAAAGCTTAATTAAGCATCAGTCAGTGAAACAATAAAAATTTAGCATACCTGTGTGAGTTGTGCAACTGTTTCATTCGTCCAAACTTTAGCACACACAATATTCACATACTTACAGGTTATGTTTTTTTTTCTTATTCTTTTTACCACAAAATTCCAGTGCAATTTTCCCAAATCTGGTAACACACATATAGCTGACCCATCAACATCCACGTCGTACTGGTCCATATTAGAGGCACACTAAACCTAATTAGGTGAAGATACTGGCAAGGTTGGTACTAGCTCCTGAAACTTTTACTTAAATGAGTAATTTTGAAACATTTCCCCCAAAAATATGCATTGCGTAACTAGATAAACCAAACTTGGCAACGGTGAAGCAAAATTATCATCATTATGATTACCACTATTCTTACCGCGAGTGTACAATGCACAGAAATAAATTTTCCATATATATACTCTTGACCTCTTTCGTTTTATTATTTTATTATTCCAAACAGATGCACCACACTTTATATACACACGCAGGTTTTAAACACACAACACACGAATTTTGAAATATTTGCTGCACTTTCGAGTCGTTAAGAAATCACAACTTACAAGATGACGCAACCAATAAATGCAATGTTACGTAGATCAGCTAACACACGCAACTATATTATCAAAGTTACAAATATCGCCCAATTTTTTTCACAGTTCACCAAAATATATACTTTAAAATAACCAGCACGAATAATTTAGCACAGTAATAGAATTTAGTAGAAATGAAGCCAAAGTAAGGGGAAAAATGGAGCCAGGAGTTTTAGCGTCACGCCGACAGACAATGGAACAAATATAAAAATGAACTTAAAATTGAAATTCAGACTCGGGACTTTCAGAAAGCAAAGCAAGAAGAATTTAGAATACAGAAACCACAAATTATACCACCGAAACCCTTACCCTTAAGCCAAGAAACAGATTTACATTTTTAGCAACCACGTGGAGGACCAAAACCGTTGCATTTTACAGGAGAAAAAAAAAATTGCACTTAAAAACCTCAGAAAAAATTAAATTATGCCCGGCCCTCCACCAATTGTCGTAGCCTCTTATCTAATGCTCATTGGGAGGTGGACGACTCGCTTGAGAGGTACCAGAAAATTAACAAAATTGTAACATGGCGAGGCTACGACTAGGGACGCAGCTAAAGTGAAAGTACAGAAATATTATTAAATACTGGCAAAAGAACACCTACATGGCTCAAAATAGGAAGAAGGAACTTTACGCTATCATAAATAAGGCACTGAAGATGTAGATGACAGAGGGTTTATTAGATAAAACTTGATACTTTACCCCACATTCTCAGGTCCATGCCTGTCGGGCGAGGCCACCATGCATTCCTGCACGGAGAGGGCGACTACACGTCTGTACTGGTTGACTACAACTCACTGACCCTCTGTCCCAAGCCACGCTTCCTAAAGCGTAGGGGACGCTAACCAAACTATCCCCACCTAAACTGCTAATCTCCCCACCCAAGCTTTAACCGCCATCTCGAATCTAGGTGACCAGAGAGACGTATGCGCGACAATCTCTGCATACGTCACAATATTCCATTTCTATTACATATTCAAAAATCCGTAATAAATCATAGCCTCCCAATTTTAAAAAAACCCCTGCTAAGTTTATAGATCCTTTACTCTCTAATAAAATTTTCCTATCAGTATTTTTAATTCTTGATTCCACGTTCCTCTAAAACCATCCTCTAAAATCCTAGTTTTAACCGCGAAGTCTCCTAACCCATTTTAAAACTACTGCTCTCTAATTTTCTGTAACAAGGTATTAGTCATAAAATCAAGATTTTCGTTTTGATATCTCAAAACATTTTTACAATATCTGTACCAGGTAGCTCTTTAACTCGAAATTGTTATTTCAGTAACACCTTCAGTTGCCTTTCCTAACACTACCAAAGCTCCTGAATTGCCTGTGTTATTGCGAAATGCCACAATTAGTTAACAGAAGACACTTAAAACCAAATCCATGCTATTCTACGTATTACCAATAACCAAGTGTGATGGGAGGTCCCTGGATCGATCCCTCCCTCTCATTTCCTGATCCACATTTTCCATGTCATCTGCTTCAAGATTGTCGGATCAGGCGACGGTAATTGGCGGGTTGCGCCTGGGCGATGGCTTCCGCCCTGTAAAGGTTTCTTCTTTGGCGTCAGTGCGGTACTGCGCAGTTAGTTCCGCCCCAGGGACCCTGCAGGTTGGCATGTGGGCAGAGACCGGGCGGATGCGTTTTATCTGGAAACGTTAGGGACCTCATACCGCTCTCAACCGTCTGCATTCGGATCTGATCGCCCTTCGGGTCTCTTCCCTCAACCCTTCCTTCCAGGTGTCACCTTGGAAAAAAGGGCTGTTACGGTTTACTTGCCGTACTCTGCCCTGGTTCTGGGGGTCTCCTCTTTCCTTTACCCGTCAGCGGTTCCCCAAAGTTCCCCCTCTATAAATCCAACCAAGAAGCATACGCTTTTCAAACCACTTAACACTCATAACTAGCGTCAAATATAAACATCTTCGTATTACTGTCATAGCCATTCTCCCTTCGCCAATGCAGTTATTTGGTGTTTCTCCAAACCCCCATTCCTTACTCAGCTCTATTTACAGATATGAAGTTTACTAACCACCTGCCTTTTATCTCCTATTTTTTACCCTTATCAGTTTATTACCCCGCTTAAACGCTATGATTTTGTCCCAATTCACCTTTAATGCGCATTTTTAGCAATATCTTTCAGTCTGATCTATTGCTAATTGTAAACCAATCATTGATATTGAGCATACCACCAGATATTCAGCATATACTAACACTAGCATATCCACGGTTTTATTTTAGATATATGAATCTTATTTTTTTTTCAAACTATCCAAAATATCAATAAATAAATTGAGCAATATGGGGCTGCACTTACAACCTTGTCGGGTCTCTGTCTTGCTCAATTGTATTATTAATTGAGGCAGTATTTTTAACACTTAAATAATTTGTCTAATTATATAAAATATAAATTCAATAACAGACCGCCTTAAAGCGATATGTGTATATAACAATATAAAAAGTGTACGTAACAGTCATTGTATATGTTTATATTATTGTATAAATATTCAATAATGTTATGTGAATGTATTACGTAATTTAATAATGTAGGAGCTGTAAGAATAATAAGTTAAACGTTGCTAACAATGAGGTAACAATGAGGTAACCTTGAGACAATAATGAGTAAGAATGTTTAATAATGCTACTAGTCATTATTGGAGCAACAATAATGTAAATTTTAGTAACAGTTTATAAAATAGCCAATCAACAACCACAAAAAGCTTTAAAATGAAGGTATTCTATTGGAGTAGGATTAGCCAATCAGAAACTGAAAAGGAGAAACATTTACAAATTTAGAAGTCAGTTGCCTGCAGACAGCGTTACTAACCAGACGCAAAAAGTGTCCCCAAGAGATTTAATACGTATTCGTGTGAGACGAAAATAGTTTACGTGTTAAAAAGTGCAAGTAATTAATAAAAAGAATCTCTCTCTCTATATCAGTGAAGTTTTACTTAAATCATCTCAAACGTTAATAAAAGGAGTGAAGTAAAATTATAATGTGTAAGCCTACATTCTTGTCTCATCACTACCATGCCAAGAGAAACATGCCTCTAACAATAATACTGACGCAGCCGAGGTAATCATAAATATAATATTTAAAGAAACAGTCAAATTACAGAGTTAATATTTTTTTAAACTTGGGGCAAAGGCCACCTGAAAGTACCTGAAAGTACATTTGGGGCAAAGGCTACCGGAAAATGTTTACTATACGTGCGGTTGTAACTACTACAAGTTCGGCTCCCCAACAGTTGAAATATAATATAACTCCTTCAAAACAAACTGCTTCAAATTAACGCCCAAAGCGTGGTAAAAATAACCTAACAAACTATCTTCTCAAATTGGCTTCCATACGTGGTGTAAATAAAAAGTCTTCTTCATAATGCATTTAAACCACAGCAGAAAAGTTTGAAAGCACTCACACTGGTCAGTTCACGCAGTTGATGGAGTTGCTAATACAACTATTAACATTAATAACACGTTCTAAATGATAGTGAAGAATTCAACAAAAGCTTTAGTGATACTGAAATGAGAGGAGGGTCACAATTCGTATGCAAAGCCCGAGAGGTGCTTGCAATGGGACTACGCCGTTGTACCACCAGCTGCCGTGAAACGGGCGAAAAAATAAACATCCAGTAATTCAACTTTATACATATTGTGAACTTATCCTAATTGCAATTTCGGATTTATACTTAAAACTTCTGCTATTCCATTAGAAGCAGAGAAGATGAAATGTTTATTGTTAGAAAAACAGGTAAAAAAGCGATCAAATATATAATACCGTATACTTGTCGATTTGTCGATTCCGATTATAAGATAAAGGATTTAAAAGAAAACAAAGTTCTAAGAAAAATGGAAATTTAATATCGTAATAAAGACAAGTATAAAAATGTAAATACAATAGAAGAGGCTTACTAATGATACTATAAGTTTTGATAGAACACGGCAAGGAGTCAGTCACAGTCCCATCCTATTTAGAATAATGGAGGATATAAAAGATATTGTGGTTTAGAATAGTTAAATATAAGCATTAGTTAGACGATAATTAGTTCCGTGTCTTTTAATCCAGTATTGCTATAAACATTCTGTGTAATACATTTTCCTCCTACTTCTGTTGTTGGTTTATGAATCAGGTTAAAATGTGGATTAATTCTTTCGCACTACTTAGGAATGCGCTTAGTAGCAAAGTGTGTGACGGGGAGGAATCTTTCCTTGCAATGTGTACACATGCTGAACGTCGCACGTGCTGAAATTTCAAACATGTGAACTGATTGTACGCCATGGTAACCTGATTTTAAAAGATATAGTTAATGACACCAAAAGTATGAAAGATATACCGAAGTTCATTATTAATGTATCCTGATATGTGATTATTAATGCTACTTCTTAATCAAATAAACGTGTCCATTGCTCCCAGAGTGACCTTTTGGCCCATTTGAGAGTCTCTCTTATTTTTAGCTAGGAATGAAAAGCTATTGTAGTAGCATAATAAAATGTAGTACTCAATTCCAGATCTTGTATTAACTTCTCTATTTTTACAAACAAGTTGACAAACTAAATGCACATAATACAATTTTGTTTTAGGACCGAAAGAATACAAAAAGGCACTGTATCTCATATATCAGTATCTAAGCACTTCAAAACAAAATATGATAAAATTTTAACTTCAGAAATATCCTCCACAAAGCAAAAGATACCAAAATATACTGAATTAAAGCGAGAACTGTCTAGGACAGTTTTTAATGCCTTGAGAAGTAATGTCTATAGGGCACATATCGCTCAGACTTTCGGAAGGTCTTAAGAGGAATCTAGCGTTAAATAGCCGTTAGTGTTAAAAGGAGCTTAAATATTGAGAGCGCGCGCGGTGGTCAGTCGTCATAGTAGCAAGCAAACTGGGCAGCGTTATTCATGCTAGCCAACACTGAAATGTTACCAACGAAGTGAGGATACTAAACAAATATTTACATTGACAATAATTGAATGCCTTAAGGCTAAAAAAGAGTGTTTTAAAACATTTTGTTTTATCAAAATATGTCGATATGGTTCATTTGTCATAATGACTAGTACACTTTTATGATACAAAAGAATCCAGACGTTGAGAAAATCCTTTTGAAAGTACGTTATTGCGTTCTTTAGTTCTTAATGTGAAGTTAAACGCATATTACATGCAGTTGTTATAGAAACCTTATCTGAGATCTACTGGTAGAAGGGTACACAATTAGTAATCTCTAATCATTGTCTATGTACTAAACCACGCTGGAATTTAGCATTATTGAGAGAAGTATTTGGATTAAATATTCTTGGGTGTATTAAAATACGTTTACCGTTACCAGAACAGTGGTTTATGTCACCTAACACTAAAATTAATTTCAAAGAAAGAATGTGTCTGCTTGTTTCTAACTTATTGGAATTTTGCCTGCATGTGTTTTGAAAAACAGAATATCCTATGCATATCAGAATAGGAAATCATATGGCTGAGGGTAAAACATGACCTGGAAAAGATTGAGGACTTTACACAATACATGGCTTCCTCTCTGTCGCTTTTACCAAAAAAATTACAATATATCATTCACTCTGGCAACTGCCGAGCCAAGTCTAATCGATGAGAAGATAGAAGCTCTTGTCAAAAGTATTCCCACTGTGAGCTGTCCCTAATAGCCTTGAGCTCTGCGGAATGTTCGAACTTAAAGTGGAGGGCTTGTTCCTCATTCTAGCGACACAAGTATTGTTGCTGTGGGTTCAACATTGTTTTCCCTACATCTATGCCTTTTCTATAGTGTGCGTATACATTATATTTGAGTAAAAATTAGATCGAGATTTGACTGGAAATACAGGCTTTTAGATCCCTGAACTCACACAAAAAGAAATAGTTCTTAGAATAACGCCCATTCTTGTGCACTGAGAACGCATGTTTGAGTTAGAGAGAGAGAGAGATAAAGGGGGGAAAGGGGAGGGAAGGGAACGGAATATCATTGCTGAAAACCAGTTGTTACCATACGCATAGTGGCCAATCTGATATTTAAAACTGCTTATAAATTGAAGGGCTTTACCGGAGGATATTTGAGGGACAGCGAGAATGTTATGCAAAGTTCTATTCAAGTATGATATCGATATTTTCTACTTAGTCTACATTCCTTTGTGTTCTGAACAGGTGAGGAATATGTATACTTGCCCGGGAATGGGTAGCGCATATCGTTTGTTGACAAACAGGTTCTTTGTTGACATTTCAGCATTGTTCATCATATGCTATGTGCTTGAGTAACTCTGTCTCGGGCACATACCCCGGGGTAAAACACCCATGAGCGCACAAACAACAGTTGCTTTGACTTGTAAATTATAAATACAAAAATGAAGTGGCTCAAATCTTATGTATTTATCAATTGTTAAGGATCTCGTAAGTTTGAGAAAAACATTTTTACTAGATGTTTACTCTAACCCATTTCTATTAAATCTAGCAAAGAAATCCTGAGTATCTTGTACGGCCATACCAACGCCTTTGATTTGGAAATAATAATTTCTTATTCTTAGGTCTATATCAGGCGAACTTGGCTTTATGGTTGTTCAGTATTCGAATTGCAACATACTCACTCCAAATTAGTTCCTTCCAAAACTTCGAAAGGGCAGTATTCAAAGATATCTCCATTTTCCAGGGATTGAATCCAGGACTTCTGGATATCTCAGCCAACATATTGACAAGCATACTGCAGAGGTAGTCGCCAAACATACCTTTTATAACGTGTAGGAACTCCTCCATAGCTATTACATGATTATATACAATGCATGATCATATACAATAGTAAACAATCATAATGACAAGAATATTATTTCTATTTATTTTAACAGTTGGTTTATTTCATGAATGAAGTCAAGGACGAATTCACTTATGAGCTAACTAGAGAATATGCATTGAAGTGAAAAATAAGAACTACTGTTTTCCTCGTTGATATTTGAATCTTAAGGGAAGAGTGCCATGAAAGTTGAAAACTTTGAATTTCTGATTTTCTTGCTACCAAGCGTGAAATTTTACAATCTATGATGTGAAATAAGGCTGTCTTCTTCTTATAAGTTGGATTTTATTCTATGATCATTTTCATTCGGGTTTCTTCTCTTTTATTTTCCATATACGAAGTCTGCCTGCACAGTGTAATTTTATTTGATACCACGCACATTTCCATGGATATGTTTTCTGAGTGTAAAATATGAAACAGTTGCTTTTGTTTCTGCTCTGAGATACTCTTTTATTTTAGCGCTCTTACTCTCCAGACGGAAGGCTGTGTGGAAAATGTAAATGCGTATTACCGAAAGAACAGTGCTTTCAAGCATTTCTGGTATTCACTCATCCTGACTGTAATACTTTTATTTCCCTGTTACCTAAAGTAATGCAGTTCGCATCAATAACCATTAGGAGATGTGGTGCGTCAAAATGTAAGAAAAGCTGAAATTCTCATTTTTAGCCTAATAATTTCACTTAGACATCTACGTTATGTTTTGTGAAAGAAATTTTAAAAACTGGCTAAAATGGCAAATGCAGGTTTCGATGTATTTTCTGTGTATGTGATGTTAAATCGCTACGCATTATGTTAATGCCAGCTTTTATCGTACCAGGTAGCTTATTTGCTTATTTCGGCCACCCTACATCTTTATTCACTCGTTCAAGGGGGCAACACATTTTAAATTATTTCTTATCTTGAATTTCCTTTCACCATTTTTCTAAGGGCCCGGTGGTATACAGGTAAATTTTGACAAAGGCTCCGAACATTTCAGAGATCACTAAGCGGCAGTCGAGTCTGTTGTAGCCCATCTGGGGTGACCGGCTCTGGGCGAGTGGACCGACATGAAAGAAAGTATGTTATGAAACGTATGGTATTTCCTCTTGCAGAAGGTGCTGGAATGTTGACTGCAGTTATAATATTACGCAACCTTACTATAGAGTTCCAAAAACACAGAACTGTTTATGTAAACAAAGACGCCAACACGCTGCATTACTTGCCACTGTAAACAGTAAAGTCTAGTGATGGTGGAAATTAAACAGGGCATATACATTGCAGTGGGAGACAGAAGTGTACCTCCACTCAGAAGCGGATTGTACACGGCCTCATAGCAAAACAACACTTCAATTCGCACCTCACTCCACCCTACTCGATGTACAGTAAATTTCACTCCACTCTTAAGTTGTCCCGCATCCTTAGCCTGGTTATATACTACCCTCTACAAGTTGGGAAGTATCTGGGTTGCCACTCGAACATTAGGCAGTTGGGACTTTCCAGTATTTATATAATTAAGCTGTAATCACAGAAAGAATAGAAATTAAAGATACGCGAAAATAATTTAAGGAGTCAAAGTTAAACACACTTCACCAAAATAATTATAACCAGTAAATGTAGCTGTAGGGCTAATTATACATTCCTAATTATAAAAGAAAGCTTGACGTATGAGCAAAGACTGATGCCTGACGAAATCAAGAACCCGGAGAACAAAGGACGCACTGCAGCGTAAATAATGAACTAGAGGTTTATCGGCGTTCATTACAAAAGAAATTAAACATGAGCAAGCATTTGAGCGAAAAGCTAACATGCACAGATAACGGAGGCTATCGTTTTAATATTCATTTTTTCCCTTAATATATTCTCCAGTAGCCGGGGCAATTTTGACCGAGGGGATCACCGAACTATGTGGAAATGGATGATAGATGATCTGCCATCAGCTACGCGTCACAACCTCCTTAATCCCTTCAAATAAATTAGTCTCAAAGTCGCTGAGGGCGAATAGAGATTTTTTGGTGAACTTAACTCATTATCGACATGATGGCATCAATATTTAATATGAGCTGGTATTAAAACGTGCCTTTGCGGCAACCTGCGTTATTTTCTCCACGTAATCTTCAGTAAACCATGCTTGATACTAAGGCTCGCCACATTTTTCATCTCCCACACACACACACACACACACACACACACACACACACACACACTATCTTTACTCCCTAACGTGCTTGCATCCTTGAGTGATTGGTAATATATAGCATTCTGCATAATTTTGGAAGTTGTCCTTCTTAGATACTACTGTTATTACCTGAACTTTATTACCCGTGTATCACTTTCTCTACCACGTATTCCACACAAATATTTGATATCGAGATTCCGCCAGAAATACATGTTTTGAGCCCCCTGAAACGCAAAAAAGTATTTTTAGAAGAAATCCATATGCATGTGTATGTGTGGTGAGTGAACAGCGTAACTACAAAAGGAAACGTCGGATAAATATCCAACCTTATATTTAAGCGCAGCGTCTTCTAAAGGTACGACTCGAATATTATCAAGAAAATCTCCCCATCCAAAGCCACCCTTTACGTGGAAATATTTAGAAATGTTGGAGTTGTTTAAAAATGTCAACATAAAAGCTATATTCTGCAAATAAGGCTTACATTATAAAAAGGCAAAAGATTCAAGACATTACTACGGATAAATCTTCAGAACATTTACTTATTTTAGAAAATTAACACTATAGATGAACGGTTTTCTAACTCCGTTTATGCAAATATAAACCTCGGAATCCATTTTATTGCCATTGTTAAAGACAGAGTTTGATTCTTAATAAATAAATATTTCCTACATAATATATTTTATTGTTTTTCCTTACTTTGGAAAAGCAAGTGTTGTAACTAAAGCAGCCGAGGATTCATTTTCGGCATTATTCGTTCATTCTCGAATACATTAGAAGCTAACGTGAGGTTAAAAATCTTCGGCATCTAAAACATCCTCGACCGATACGCTTTAATTTCCAATTTTCACGTCTTAAAGCAGGCCACCAGACAAGCGAAGTGGTCTAAGAAAGCGCAGCGTCTGTTATTGACTTTCCTGGCAGACGAGGAGAGAGTCCCTGGGGTGCTGCAATTAATAAACTGTAATTAATTGGCTCTCTTTTGTAGGTCCTCAGACAGCTGGAAAGTGCGTTTTCCGGAATAATAAAAGCAATCGAATTTTGAAATATGAGACCATCTCCGACTCAAATGTACACTGTGTTTATTTTATGAGTGCAAAAAGAAATATTCAGACAATAATTTGCTAAGTTGTCTATTCCATAACAAATGGAAAGCATAATAAAGCTCCTGTCATGCAGGAAAGAAACAAAAGTTTTATATTGATGGCATAGGAGTGGGATATAGATTTCACAGACATTGAGAAAATGTTTGTTACTCATCTACAACACACCACTCCTTCTGAATGCTATGCACATCTGTTTCCAGCTCTTCTTGGAGGTTTTGAATTTCTTACTTGAAGAAATATTGCGTTCTTCCAGACACCTTGTGTAAGCCATGAAAACTCGTTTTTTAATGTAACCCAGCAACAGAAAATCGCATGGTGTGGAATCTATGGTCTGTGGAAGTCCATTTTATGAAATGTGCCTACTGAAAACATTAGTAAGCTTTATAAGATCGAGGTTTATAAACTGAATACAGCATTATTTTAAACGCTAACTGTTGCAAACTGTCACAAACATTGAGAAAAAACATTAAACTCTCGAAACTTTGCTTTTAAATCATCGTCATTCACTTGTTTGGTCGCACGAGAAGAGTTCTATGATTTTTGTCGGACGGAAAGTTTTAAATAGAGGAATACATATACTTTACATACACGTTATTTTAAAACACGACGCTATCAGCATACCGTTCCCTTTCCTCCGTACCACGACGATTATTTGGATTCGCGCCTGTTACACAGTCTATTAAATCAGACGTAGCTGAGTTTGCTGATAGTGTAGAATAGACAATGTGGTTAATTCAAAATTTTGACGCAAACTATAGAGGTTTTTAAATAAGTTTTAACGGCATATTGAAGTTATATCTGTTTTTACCACAACACAGATAAATAATATACGGTTCATTGTTTCAGTTAAAAGACTACATTATACAGAGTGAATCACCTAAAATTTGCACCGCAAATATTTCGGAAATGGAAGGTGCTATTGATGTGCAGTTTTCACAGGATTGATTGGTAGTCAGGGGCTCGTACATTTAGCCTAAACAGATTTTAATGATATTGTGAAAGTGTATTTTTTGAGCAAACATACAAGTTTTTTAAAGAGAGCAATGCCTAGTTACATCAACAGATTAAGGTAGGGTAAACTAGAATGTCAGTGGCGTTTGTTGCAAGATTCTGGTGCAAGTGGTTTACGAGAAATCTTATTTTGAAACTTTTACGCACCGACACTTGTACTACCTGTGGTAGCACAAACTAAAGAAAAGCAAAAGGGGATTATAATACTTCTGTGGATTCTTACAAGTAAAGAGAACATAGCCCTTCAAAGGTTGTGTGCAAAATGACCACCGGCAGCTTCAATACACGCTTCCAGACTGCTATGAAAAGACTGCTGCACACGTTCTAGCAGTTCAGCGAAATTTCAGAGCAGGCAGCAGTAATACGTCGTTTCATACCGTCTAGTGTAGTTGGTACATCCTTGTATACAGTATCTTTCATCCTTCCCCAAAGAAAAAAGTCTAAAGGGGTCAGATCCGGTGAACGGACCGGCCAAGGTATAGGTCCTCTTCGTTCAATCCAGCGATATGAAAACAATCCGTTAAGACAAGCTGTAGTACTTGGTGCACTATGGGCTGGACAGCCATCATGTTGGTACCACAGGTTTCTCCTAGTCTGCAAAGGAACGTCTTCTAGCATCTGTGGCAGATGGTCTGTCAGGAGGCTGCAATACTTGTGCGATTTCATTGATCCTTCTATGAACAAAGGGTCTATGCGCTGATGGTTCACTATCCCACACCACACGTTTAAACTCCATGGACGCTGACGTTCCACCTGACGAAGCCAACGGGGATTGTCAACAGACCAATAGTGCGTGTTTCTGTGGTTTACCTGGACATGATTAGTAAATGTTGCTCATCACTAAACAACATACATGATGCATCTGGAGTATCGTGTCTTAATGCCCACGTACAAAAGTTAACACGATTCTCAAAATCGTTTCCATGCAGCTCTTGATGGAGAGAGATGTGATAGGGATGGAACGTATGTCTCATTGAAAATGTTTGTGTTATTTTTTTCTGAAAAAATGGCACTGAACAATTTTAATTAAAATGACATAGTTTAAGATACATACATCGGATATAAAATGCATATCTTAATTTTTCTACGAGAAGCTTATGAAGTCCTATTCGTTATGGGTTTTTGTACCTTTGTTAACTAGTAAACCGTAACAGATAGACAAACATTACAACGTGAAAAATGAAAATCCTGGCATTACCATTTCCGAGGTATTCGCTCTTATCGGTTTGAATTTTCAAAAACTTCATAATTTTGTTAAATATAACTTGCAATTTGTTTGTTTCTCGTCGTGTCATTAAGGAGTGTGGAGTTTCAAAGCCAGCGTTTAGCGACTGCCTTTTGAAACTTTGACTATCGCTTTAGCTTCCTGTATCTCCCTTGTACCTATAATAAAATGTGCATTTAAACAACCTTTGTAAACCACTTTTTATCTCTGTTAACTTGATGTGGATAGAAGAATAAGGTTTTTAAGCTTGTAGAGGAATGCATATGAACATTCATTGAATGTAACATAAAAATATTTCTCAATATTATTTTACTATAAAACGTTTTAGTTTAAAAATCAGTATTGATTTTCTTACTCGTAAAGGTCACACGTTTTTCTCATAGTACCCACTAGGAATAATCTTCGTAAGAGTGATAGACGTTCACAGCTCAATAATAAGATATTTTCTAACTTCAGCTCTTGTGTCTAGGCTTTGGTCTGCAGCTTCACAAAGCAATTGTGGAAGAGGAAATATTCCGGCTATTAATCTTTTTTTTCTTTATTTCTTTCTTTTGTTCCCTTAGAGCTGTTTCTCTGTTACATCCTCTCAGTATCACGTTGAGTACAGTTTGATTTACGCCAAAGAAAGATAATACGTAATCGCTTATAAAGCAATGTAAAGAAGTACGCAATATATATGGCAGCGCCTTGTATGGCAATCGTTTTCCTCATCTCACGTACTTTCCAGATATTCTTTATTATTTTTGAAACGCTTACAATAACACACAATACATAAACTTGAATGGTAAAGATTTTACAGGTGACAGAGCATATTATATTTTACAGTGAAAGAATTAAAATCAATCAGAAACATTTTTATACACCTTGTAACATTTGGCATTACAGAAGAGCTTGGTGAGCTGTTTTCAAATACAGGGCGAGTTTGAAGTCCACCGACAAACTGCAAGGGAGTGATTTCTGACTGGAACTGGAGCTCAAAATTTCACATCACCTTGTGTCAGGAAATGTATAGTTTCCACGGTAGATGGCACTGAAGAACGACATCAAACAAAGAGCCCCGTCACGCAGTATATGGCCTGAATCCCATCCATGTCAAAACAGATGTTCAAAGTGGCCCGCATGGGGTGCAATGCACGCGTTTACACCTCACATCATGGATTGCCTCACTCGTTCGAATACTCCGGGCTGTGTCCGAATACCGTCACCGAATACCGCCAAAGGCTACGTGGACACGTAGTTGAAGGGTCTGAAAATCATGAACGTATTCACTGTACGCAATGCCTTTCAGGTGCCCCCACATGTAAAGCTCCAAGGTGTTTAAGTCCGGTGATTGAGCAGGCCATACAACAGGATCTCCCGACGTCCTATCCAAAGTCTATAAAATTGACATTTTATTTATGTAGCTCTTTAACTGCTGTCGTCCTTAGCTTCCCATTCTATATTGGGGTGAAATGCGGATAATTTTGCTCAGAGGCATCTTTATCAGGCTTGAGGTTCTTTTAGGTATCACGGGACCATCGGCTTTACTTTACTTCCTAAAGAAGCTATGCTAAGGAAACAGGAAGTTGTTGAGGTGTCGATGAACATTAATGCGGAAGTGGGCTGGCGCTCCATTGTGCTGCAGCCACACTACCTGTCGTATTGCCAAAGGCGCATTCTCCAGCAATGGAGGCAGAGTGTTTTGCAGAAAGTCCAGATAACGTTTTCCCGTTCAGGCGTTGTGGAAGAACAACTAATTCCAAGCAGGCGGTCGCCAATACTCCCTGTCCAAACATTGCTGGTGAACCGCTACTCATGAGACGCTTCAACCATTTCGAGAGAAAATGAAATTGGGTTTTATTTATGGGCGCTGTATAACTGCTGTGGTCCTTAGCTTTCCATTCTATACTGGGCGTAAAAGACCGGTAATTTTTCTGAGGCCTCTTTATCAGGTATGAGGTTCTTTTGCGTGCCATAAATCTACGACACAGGACTACCGGCTTAATTTCTCTTCCGAAGAAAGCCATGCTAAGGATTTTTACCGCCGAAAAAATCAATCGCCCTCCGCCTTGTTTGAACCCGTGAGCTTGAGAACTAGAAGCTAGCATGGTAACCATTCCGAAAGGATTTTTGTAGCCCACATATAACGATTATGCAGAATAATTATGCCATCTGTACCATAGGTCACTTCATCGGGGAAGAGGACTGAAGACAGAAATCCCGCAATGCTGATGACCTGTTGCACAAACCAGCGATAGAAACTTTCCCAATGGGGTAAATCCATCGATAATAATCCTTGCACACGTTGGAGGTGCTAGGAATAATAGTGGTTGTCATGTAGGATACAGATAACCGTCTTTTAGCTTACATCATGTTGGCAGGCAATTACCTAGAACTTGGTCCAGGGGTGTTTCTCTTGTATCGTGTAGAACACGATCCTCTAAATTGATGTACGCACAGTTCGCGGCTACCCTGAACGTTCGTTTGACTCAAAGGACCAATGCTCAAACAAATGCCGAAGAATGACTCCAAATGTTGTGTTATATATGTGGTGCTATCTGTCAGCGTACATGGCTCGGTACATCCATGCTACCTCTCGACCATTTCCACCTGCTTGGCTACATAGGAACACCATCTCGTCTTGTTCCTGGAATGAATACCGGACCATTGTTGTTCTTCGTTGCTTAAATCACACTATCTGCAACGCACAAAATGCACGCTGCAAGTTATGAGAGAATGTCGCCAGTGCCATCTACCGTGGAAACTATGAATTTCCGGACAAAAGGAGATATAAAATGTTGTGCTCCATTTCCTGTCAAGAAACACCCCTGAAGTTTATCGGTGGAATTTAAACTCATGCATATTATACAGTCCGATAGGGTCATATAATCATATTACGGCACATAGTAAACTGTACTGGCTAATAACCATACGGAGAACTCATATCAACAAGTTGGAGTTAATACAAATCTGGTCAAAGACGAATATTGGGGGCACACTATACATAGTAATGCAACCGTAGTTTCTTGAGAATCCATAAATTGGATCAAAAGGGATTGCATAATAGGGCATTCATGTAATCTATGCTGTGACGGAAATGGACAAGCTTGTAGCGGGAGTTACACTTCGTATATTGCAATTTCTTAGACAAATTGCCCTGCATCTACTAAGTATACCATAATTGACTTTTGCCGGATGATTTAATGTTTGTAATGTCGCGCTCAACGTGCAACAGTAGGATCATTTCTCATACAGTTAGCCGAGGCACCTCTCAGAGTAAAGTTGTTGTCCCTTGCTTGTGTTTATTCGTGAGTTAGGGAGTAACGTTGCTGTCTCTGCGTGGTACGTAGTGGCCTGTTTTTCGGGAACTTAAAGTGAGTTGTGTCAGGGATACCTTTATGGGCGTTGCGGTGCATCTGACAAGCCCGTTAAAAACCCATTGCATTTATTATTGGGTCTTTAATGCAACTCGTATAGTCAGTGGCAGGTCATTGCAGTCCTCTTGACAAGTTCGCTTACACCTGATGCACTTATTCTTGGGTCTTTAATGCAACTTGTACAGTCAGTAGTGGGTATTGCTGTCCTCCTGACAAGTTCGCTTACACCTGTTGCACTTATTCTTGGGTCTTTAATGCAACTCGTATAGTCAGTGGCAGGTCATTGCTGTCCTCTTGACAAGTTCGCTTACACCTGATGCACTTATTCTTGGGTCTTTAATGCAACTTGTACAGTCAGTAGTGGGTATTGCTGTCCTCTTGACAAGTTCGCTTACACCTGATGCACTTATTCTTGGGTCTTTAATGCAACTCGTATAGTCAGTGGCAGGTCATTGCTGTCCTCTTGACAAGTTCGCTTACACCTGATGCACTTATTCTTGGGTCTTTAATGCAACTTGTACAGTCAGTAGTGGGTATTGCTGTCCTCCTGACAAGTTCGCTTACACCTGTTGCACTTATTCTTGGGTCTTTAATGCAACTTGTATTGTCAGCAGTGGGTATTGCTGTCCTCCTGACAAGTTCGCTTACACCTGTTGCACTTATTCTTGGGCCTTTAATGCAACTTGTACAGTCAGCAGTGGGTATTGCTGTCCTCCTGACAAGTTCGCTTACACCTGTTGCACTTATTCTTGGGTCTTTAATGCAACTTGTATTGTCAGTAGTGGGTATTGCTGTCCTCCTGACAAGTTCGCTTACACCTGTTGCACTTATTCTTGGGTCTTTAATGCAACTTGTATTGTCAGTAGTGGGTATTGCTGTCCTCTTGACAAGTTCGCTTACACCTGTTGCACTTATTCTTGGGTCTTTAATGCAACTTGTATTGTCAGTAGTGGGTATTGCTGTCCTCCTGACAAGTTCGCTTACACCTGTTGCACTTATTCTTGGGTCTTTAATGCAACTTGTATTGTCAGTAGTGGGTATTGCTGTCCTCTTGACAAGTTCGCTTACACCTGTTGCACTTATTCTTGGGTCTTTAATGCAACTTGTATTGTCAGTAGTGGGTATTGCTGTCCTCTTGACAAGTTCGCTTACACCTGTTGCACTTATTCTTGGGTCTTTAATGCAACTTGCATGGCCGGCAATAGAGTATTACTGCAAATGCTAAGAATCTTTTACATTTCTCCGAGTATCTGTATTAACAAGTTTCTTAATTCAAATATAAACGTGTAATTAAATTGCTAGTGCTTGTTTTTCTACTAGTCCACTTCATGGATCAGATAATATCTCTGTTCCTGAGTTCTTAGCTATCTTCAGCGTTTCCTACCTAGTCCCTGATCCCTTCTTTCTCTCGGCGTATAATTTAAACTTCCTTTTTTTCTCCATTCTTAGAAAATATTAAGCCATTTTTGTCTGTTAGCTGTTATTATATTATTTACTGATTACAACGATTGCATGATTGCTCCTACCTTATATCGCCATTCTTTACATTATCTATTCTTGCACATACCTTCAGGCTCCTAGCATTTAATTTCTGTTTCTTGAATTGTATTTACTTTTGAGCTGGTATGCATGTTTCACTACCGTAAAATAACATAGGTAAAGCCATTATTTTCTAACGTTTCATTTAGAAATATTGCATAATTTTATTTTAATAGTTTTTTTGGTATCACATGTTGCTTGAATTTGATAACTTTATTCATTTTTTCAAAGAATAGTATTTTTTCTTGACCCAAGTCAGTGTTTCAATCAATAGAAGTTAAAATGTTGGGCGCCGTGACCGAGTGGTTAGACCGTTCACTTGTCACTCATGTTCGATCCTAGGGGACCGTATGTGTAATTTGTGGTGGACGAACCGGCGTCTGGGCGAGTTTTCTCCGGGTTCCCCGGTTTTCCCCGCCATCCATTCTACCAACCACTCCATCTTCACCTTTCATTTCATCTATTTCACCATCATGTATATCATCTCCTTCCTCGATGTTATACCAGGCTTCTGCTGATCAATCATCCTGTTCTTCTATCCAATCCAAATAGTCTATCTGCTCCCCGACAGAAGTCTGATCTCAGGCATTGGTTTGTAAATCCTGGGGGTGTAAGTCCTCTGGATGAAGAGGGTAAACAAAGAAAGACGAAGCAGCTAAGAATTATTTACCGACACGGGTAGTGGAATTCGTTAAGCCATGAGCTTGTGAACGGGAGGTCTGCGAGAGCCATTTTCTCTGAGAAGATTTTTCTGAGTTTTCCTCAGTCCTTGAAAAGGGATATACCACACATAGACATATAAATCAATATTAAACAAGAATTTACATAATATAAGTCACCAAGAAATATGTTAGAATATTTAACAACCAAGACTTGTACAAAAGCAGATTTTAACTTAGATAAGTAAGGAATAGTAGAGCTAGCTAATTCCAGGTAAAAGATAATTCTAGGTAGAGCCCACCTTTCACCAAGTTAATGAGTAGGGAACTGGTAGCAGTAAGGAGAAATAGAAAGAGACAGATAGAGAAAGGAAAGAGAGAGCGATATTAGGTCTGCTTCCTGACGAGTCACGGGGACGCGTATGCGAAATGTTTTGGAGCAGAATATTCTCATACGTAATAAGATAACGCGGTCGAGGACCAATTAGAACCGGCGTTACATTTTGAAGCGCGGAGGTAAGCGTCACTAGGCTTAGGTATAAAAAGGGGAAGAAAGCCCCAGATTTTCACTCTCTCTTATAGAATCTCGTTGACACACGGTGTTACTCTCTGGACGACAAATGCACGTGTTGTCATATGGGTGGGGAGGCGTGTGCAGTTAGACTAGGCTCCTAATGTGTTATGATGTTGGGAATTGTTATAATGGGAAAAGCTAGCCGCCTATAAATATTTATTGGATAATATACCACATTCTTAAGGAAAATGCAGTGTATTTTAATTTTTCTCACTACAAAAACCCTGAAACGTGAAATTAGCTAGGTAGGTAATGATTAGGAATGGAGAATACAGCAGACGACGAGCAGCAATAGCCGGAGACAAGAACACTGCAGCCAGAGGAACAACGTTTTGCAGCTACAAATGATGCACAACGCTTTCCCTGCTACATCCTCATAGGTGACAATTGTCGTGGAAATATCCTTAAGTTAGGTCTGGAGCGTTTCTTCTCCAAATGCCCTTTCCCAATTATCATTTCATTTCATGCGTCATCAATTTCCATCGCATGTGTTAGAGTATGAGGTAAGAACACTACTAAAGGAGTTAATTATTACTTTATAGTGTAACATACGTAATTAAACTACAAAACAATAGCTCATCTTAGCTTCCACTGATACAAACACTGGCTTCATTTAAGAAAAACGTATTTGTGTTTGAAAATTAAAAACTACCACTTTCCGGTAGGTGAACTCTGTGAATATTCTTCATTATATTAAGCACATGAAAGCATTGCCAAAGTTTAAATACTTATGAAAATATACGTTATACAAGGATCTTTAGTTACTTTAAGAGTATCTTTTAAGTCTTTTTGCTCTAAAAGAACAACACGGTAGACCAAACTTTCTCCGTTTTCTTTCTTTTGGTTACTTTACGCAGCACTGAGTGAGGATAAAGTATATTGGTAAAATACTGGGCCTAGAGGCTTTACCGGCTAATTAAACCAACTTTCTTCTTTCCAAAGTTAACAAATCAGGTACAGTAGAAGTAGTTTTAACATCCGCTCCATTATAATGAAAATAATGTAGTCATAATAAATGAGCCTTGGCTGTTGGACTTCTCAACATATCGTTAACGTCAACTCTGTTGTTGTGTAACAAAGAGAGGTGAACAAAGCCTTTCATGCGCTGTTGTGCTAAATATGAAACGTACATTTCGAGTTGCGTATATTCCACCTGCATGTGCATTACATGCAACACGTGTTTAAACACAATGCCGCCATTAACAAGCGTTATTGTGTTCATAAATTAAAACTAATACTCCAAACGAAAGTGTATATACAATACTCAAACATCCTCTAGGACATGCTAGCTTAACAATGCTTGGGACAATATTAGTTTTTATAACCCCTTCATGCTATTCAATTGGCTTACCTAGTGTACCCGATATTTCTGGAATTAAATAGTTATTAATTGGCTAGAATAAAGTTTTAACCACTTATTCAAATACCAGAAGAACTTCAGGTTACGTTATTGTATTCGTTAGTGGAGAGATTCCCTTTGGACACCTCGGTATTTTACTACTTCTCCCCTTCCCCCAAATTCCTTATCATCCCTTTCTTCCCGCGTCTCTCTTTCTCTCCCTGACTCTATCACTCCGTTATTATCTCATTCTCCCCCTCTGTGCTATGTATATGCCTTATGGTGTTTTGAAAACCAGTAACTAAATCAATTTGAAGATTAATACAGATTTAAAGATTAACTAAACGACGTAATACAGCATAAAATTATATACTTTCCTTATGATATTTCGTGCGTAAGTAATAGTCCTTTCAAAACGCGATATATGCTCGTTTAACGCAAAAGGCGATGTGCAATTATTTTGTAAGCAGCGTTAAATCGCGTGATATCGAGAGAAAGAAACGAGGGTTTAGTGCTTTCTTGGAATTCCTGCTTTTTTAAGAAGGGGAAAACTATGAAACTCCTATCTCTCTATTTTTTTGTACCTAGAAGTAATTTTAATACATTGCCGAGTCCAAATGTCCTATAAGGTAGCATTTAAACATTCAACTCATTTTTTACCCCCACTCATTTATTAGTTACGTGTCAATAGAAAGTATAATAACTTCAGTGTTCTTACACATAAAAGCTTGATTTAAGTCTTAATGAGAAACCAAAGAATTAGAGCACCCATATGCGACGCAATGAACGCCCATGTTTAAGTTTCGTTTGGAATATCCACTAACCAAATCTTCACTGTTTACCATCCATCAATATGCAGACAGCCTAAATACAACCGCTGGCTTTTCCTAAAAGATACGCTGCAGCGCGCCATCTAACGTAACTCGTTTAATTAGTTACATCCAGATCAATAGGCATATTAGTGTGGTTAATGAGAACTCCAGAGATTAAAACTACTTGCAGCACTGCAAGTTACTTTTCAGATACGACAGATTAGAGCAGGCATATGCAGCCATAGCTCGCTAGAGCAGTTCACGAGCAGCCACTGCCAGTACGCTAGCGATGACCTTCGGACTGCCAATGACAACCCATATGGTCACAGAAGATTACCTTTGAAAGTGTTGACTTTCATTTTACTTTTCTACCACTACTACAAATAATTATCTGAAATAATAATATAATAATAATAATAATTAATAAAGCAGTTTAATTTTATAAACGAAACTGTATTACTTAAAATTTTACTTTGGCAACTTTCCCTAATTAATTTCCCATAGCTGGGTTAGAGTAACTGAAATACCCTAGAGGTACCTAAAAAACGTTAACCAGATGAGAGAACCTTGATGTTCTTTCGGAGACATCAGTTACAATAGTTCCGCAGTAGAACATCGATATGGTAGGCTAAAGATCCGTGCTTCGAGACCTTATAGATGTATTGGACTTTTCCAATCTGAATCAACTTTCCGAAGCAGGTTATAGAGTATGTTCTATTGTAGTTCGGCGAAATTGTATTAAAAAACTTATCGTTATATCAACATCAAGTCGTGATACACAATCAGGGTTAAAGCTATGTACTCAATAAATTGTTATGCTTTTTTAAATAACTGTTATATAGGTTTAGGCGAAATGACACAACGTTGCGTATTGCTAGACAGTACTATACGCTCTAATTTATGAGTGTAGGATTAATTTAGTTTTTGGACCTTGTAGTCTAGAACGTTTAACAAGAATTATCAGAATTGGGAATTTTGCAGTCTAGAAAGTCTCTAAAACTCATTTTGTTCATTGTCTTAAGATAGAACAGGTCTTATGAAACGTTAAAAGTTTTAGTCGAGAAGAACTGAGAACAAAGGGAAAGGGCACTTCCATAAATGTAAAGTAATAAGGAATGGAAGCGTACTCATTACTGAAAAGAAACTGGCTAGTTTCCTTCACGTGTAGCCATAATCGTCACTCGCTTTCTACAACTTTATCTTTCATCCGAGATTGTCACTTTCCTCGTTTAAGTGCTCTAGGTCGTATAACAACTTCTACCATCAAAGTTCTTGTAAGTCTAGGGAAAATTAAATCCTCCATGCTGCAACAGAATTCCATAAAAGAACAGGATCTTTTAGTTTTGTATTTTATAGCTCTTACAACTCCAGTGAACTAGCTCTTGGGAGGAGCTCCGTAAACCTTAAAAACTCGCCTAAGGTAACATCAACAGTGTTAGCAGAACAGTTTATAATGGATATTGATTAGGAATAAGCAAACAACAAACTACATTGGAATAAGGCTTTAGTCTAAAACAGTTGAAACAAGATATAATTTTGAACTCGTTTTGTTACAAAAACTTTTGTTCGTAACTAAACGTACCTCTACATGAATAGATGATCTGTTTGAATTTGTTTCGATTTTACCCCACCAGATCAACAACGTGCTTATCATCCCGCTTACTTCATTATTCTGCACGAATACTTGCAGATTCTCTTACTATAGCATCGAAGAAGTGTTCTTGTTCTCTAAGACGTCTGAAACTGGAAGATGATTTGCTAAAATACTTGGATTAAATTCTGTCGCCAGTGAAAATAAGGAAGCTAATTTCGGTTATACACTGTACAATAAATTTTATAACCGTACGCAAAGGACCTTAGTGTAGGTTGTATAATGCAGAGGTTGAAACATTTTCCAATGGAAAAATGCCGCTTACTGGACCCCTATTTCAGTTGGTAGAGGGCTTGCCTGCATTCCTAGGGTCTCGGGTTAGATTTCCCTGTGTCCGAAAACATTTTCTTTAATAAGGATAATTCCTCGACATGTGGCATAATCTGAGTATGTTTGTGTGTGTATGCGTTTGGTTATTTAATTACAAGTCAGCGTTTATCAAGGCTGTCAAATGCCTGAATACAGTTCCAAAGCATTCTCACGCACAGAATGACCAAGAAACTTCGATTAAGTACAGTCGGCAATGACGGTACCAGAAATTATTAATGATACAATTAAATATAAAACTGACTGGTAAAGACACTTAATATTAAATTCATATTTAATGCCTTTATCCTACACTTTCTTGCAATCATTGACGTCGCATGTTATTACTTTACCTGTAACTTCTTATATGCATCCTATTACTTATTAATATTAACACATTCGATTACTTATTATTTTAAAATTCAGTAACAAAGCCTTTCGTCAGAGACAATTCTCTTGACATTGGGGTTATATATAAGTAAAAGCATGCTAATTGCAGCTGGACATTTTACTGACATTTCAAAATCTACGGCGTGCAGAGCTGTCAAAATTATTTCACACCATTCTTATCCATTACTCGCATTGCAATTTGTTCCCACGTTCGATTTTTCTTTCTCCAGAATAATTTTTCGAATTGTTTGCACTCAATTACATGGCTGTACTGCTTCGCAATTTCTAAGACAATGCTGACTTCTTGAGAAGTAAATTTCGCAGTACATTTTGACTCTTATTTTTCGGTAACTTTAAGTTTATGCTGCTGGATAATCGACAACATTTAACTATACTGCCGTTTGTGAAAATTGCGACAGCAAGAAGAAAACTCACGCATTCAATGAATTTAATATCACAGGTTAGGTACTGCGGCGATCACCTCCTCATCCGTTGCTGTAGCTTACCTTGATGCTTCTCCCGTTGCTTCCAGAAGTTCTCAGCGTGTTGGTTCTTCAATTTATCCTCGGCTAGCTGCAGTAATTTTCCTTAAATTATATGGGAGCATGGACTTATCCTCGGTAAAGGAAAACGTAGATCTCGGGTGGTGATATAGGAAGACATAGACTTGCTTTGTTTATGAAAAGATGACACTGCCGTTTCTTTTTATTTAATTTAACACTCGTAGTATACAAAACTGGTATTGCCGCTGTAAAATACTGTCCACCGCTGTTAGACTATGGCGTGGATATGTCACGAAATATAACTATTCTTATTGTCGCTTTCAGAGTAGCGGATCTTAGGTGTGTTGCTAAAACTATTTTTGATTCCCTGTTTTGGCGCGATATCTCACACATCCTGCAGCATCTCTCCCTGACCACACATTACGAAAACTCTCGAATAAAATGCAATACTAAGCTGACATGACAAATTTGACTTGATTCCCTTTTTTGGCGCGATATCTCACACATCCTGCAGCATCTCTCCCTGACCACACATGACATAAACTGCCCCGAAATTTCCCCAAACAGATCCATTTATAGTCTCAGGCTCCTGAGGCTGCTTCCTTTCCTATTGGTACATTTTTAGCGCGACTCGACGCGTCTAACTATTTCGAATAAACTTCCAGGGATTTCATTGGTCCAATTTTAATATATATCGCGGCTTTTCCTACATTTACCGTTAAGGTTGTCTGTCTCACTCACTTGGTCACGGCGAATTATCAAATAATGGGACAAAGGCTCTACACCCTCGCTGTAGGAATAATAGCACGGCGACCGGAGAGAGGTAATAAAACTAGGTTTTCTGCCTTCGAAAGCACTATTCCTGTAGCTAAAACATTCCACCGTGGACAGTATTTTAACATAGCGCTTAAATTATTCACATTAAACCATTTATAACTCTACTAATATTAGTAACCTAGATAGATACATAATGTTAAATCACCCTTCTTAAAATATACAAGCAGTATGAGAAAAAGATATTTACATAATACGATTTAACATCACTAAAAGTTAATTAATAAGTTATCTGTAATTATAGTTCTTGGGCTCGGCCTAGAGTTGCCGTTTCAAATTGCCCTGTTCTGGAAAAGAATAAATTTTTCAACACTTGATACAATTTTCTTTTACAGAATAATTCCTCTGATTATGGCCTTTGTTCGTTTGTTTTGTTGACAGAGACCCTTCGCTATACCTGCTCCTTCACAAGGGCTCTGACAAACCGGTGATGTTTATATTTGGGTCATTCACTCTACACTCTCCCTTTAAAAACAGGTTTCCGAGAGACATTCTTATACACAATACATTTCCCGCACACGAATAACTTGTGACGCATACAAATACTCTAATACCCAATTTAAGTTCTAAAATTAAATCTATTTACATACATATTGGTACATAATTATTATGCCTTTATTTATTTCTTTACATCCTTATTTATCGGGTGTATTACCTTTACTATTTGTTCACAGGGGTGTTACCTCATTTCGAGTAAAACTAACCTGATTCTTTTCATTATATTCTTCACCCTTCTCATTCTCTAAACATTTGTACGGTTTGAGCAACTGTTTATGGTATCTCCCTACGATCTTGGAATTCTTTATTTCTTGTAACTCAAATGTATCCGAGCCAAAAATGTTAATCACCCGGTATGGACCTTTAAATAAATTTTCCATTCTATGATACCTTTTGTTCAGAATGCTAGACTTTTTCTTGTCCCGTACCAATACTAAGTCTCCCAATTTGATCAACCAGTGTTTTCGTTTCTTCTTCTTAAACTTTTCTTTTCTTTTCTGCGCCTTATTGGCCATTCTTTCAAAAGCTTTCTTAAACATCTCTTCTTCCGTTAGTGCTTTCGGATCTTTAGCTTCTAGTGTCTGTGGTAATTCCCCTTCGAGTGTTTCCATTAATTTCCCCTTCATCAGCTCGATGGGCTTATAACCGGTAGTAGGGCTCACACTTTCATTTAAAATACTTTCGATGCGCTGATAGTGATTTGCCCAATCACTGTGTTTTTTATTGGCCAAAATTCTCAAATAAACCGAAATGTCCCGTATTATTCTTTCGCAGGGATTGCTTTGTGGGTGGTATTTTGAGCAATGATACAACGTGATTTCGTTTTCTTTTAAGGTGTCTACAAATTTTCTGCTGGTAAATATTGAAGCATTATCACATAAAATTGCCTTCATCTTTCCAAATTGTGGAACATACGACTTCATTATCTTCCTTAGGCATGTTTCACTTGTAATCTTCCGGACTGGGTAAATTTTCACAAATTTTGAAAATACATCTATTAACACTATTATATACCTAAATCCAAATTTACTACGGGGCATCTCACCATGACAGTCCAAGGTCACTAACATTCCTGGTTTTTCTCTTAGTATTGAGTTTGTCTCGTATTCGTATTGTATATTCAGTGGCTTTGCTTTTTGACATTGTAAGCATGTCGAAATTATTCTCCTTACTTTATGGTGTAATTTTGGAATATACAGGTTTTCTTGGATCATTAAAGCGGTGCGTTCTGAGCCAGAATGTGCTAGAGCTTGATGGAACGTGCTTATGAGTTCATTCTCCATGTTCTTAGGTATATATGTCTTCCATTTCTGTATTTCACTGCCATGTAGTTTATATAACACGCCCCCTTTTAACCCTATGTTTCCCTTGATATTTTCATCTATTTCTGGGGCCTTTTTTATTAATTTATTTAACTTCTCATCTCGTCGCTGCTGGTCCCCTATTCCTTTTAATTCTTTTATCAATCCTTTACTCAAGGGTATTTCAATACTCATTAATGTTACTTCATTTTTAGGGCGTTCTATTCTCTCCGGTATTTCACTGTTGTTATGTAACCTAGACAGCAAATCGCTAAAAACATTTGTTTTTCCTGGAATGTGTTTCACCTCAACATCATACGAAAGAATCTCATGGATGTACCTAGATAATTTAGTACTCGTAAGCCGACAACGTTTCATAAATGAAAGACTCACATGATCTGTGTATATAATAACCTTCTGTAGATATATATATGATCTAAATTTCTGTAGTGCGTAATACACAGCACAGATCTCTAATTCGGTGACCGAAGCATTTTTCTCTATTTGACTTAAACCTCTTGAAGCGGTACTTATCACGTGCAGTTGATTTTCCTCATCTGATTGGGCTAGGACACACCCATATCCGTGACCTGAAGCATCCACGTAAATTACATATGGTAGGTTGTCCTTGGGTCTCTCTAGTAGAATTGATTTCGCAAATAGTTCTTTTATCTTTTCAAAAGCTTTCTGGTGTACCTCGTCCCATTTCCATCGCACTTTCTTTTTAAGTAATTCGCGCAAAGGCGCTATTTCTGCGGCGTACCTCAGGATAAATTTGCTTTGATAATTTAGCACTCCAAGAAAGGACCTAACCTGCTTAACACTCTTGGGCGCTGGTATTCTTCTCACAGCCGCTACTCTTTCTCCGTTTGGCTTCATTCCTCTATCATTAATTACATAGCCTAGAAATTCCACCTCACGGATGCAAAATTTGGATTTATTAATGTTCACCGTCATACCGTTTTCTCTCAGCTTTCTAAGCACATAATTCACATGTTCAATATGCTCATCAAAATTTTCATCAACTATTAGAAAATCGTCGATATATTGGATCAAAAATTCGTCGGCTGAGTCGCCAAATATTTTATCGATGGCTCTTAATAGTCCACTACATGACGTAAGCATACCAAAAGGCATTCTCAAAAATTCGAACTGTTTCCCAAAAAATAAAAAAGAAGTATACTTTCTAACATCCTCGTGAAGCTCAATCTGCCAGTATGACGCCGTTAAATCAATAGTGGAGAAATACTTGCCTTTGGTTATTTTTGACAGCAATTTTTCTACACTTTCGCTCCGAAATCTGTCTGGTTGTGTATATTTATTTATCCTTCGAGCATCTATTGTCATCCTAAGTTCGCCATTGCGTTTCGTCACCCAACATAATGGACTGCTGTACGGAGAATTTGACGTTTGTATTATTCGGTCTCTCAACATCTTATCGATCACCTGTTTGGCTCTCTCCCTTAATGCAATCGGAATATCCCGATACTTGTGTGTGAAGGGTGCAATATCTTGTACCTTAAAACTGTGTTTGTATGCTTTGCACTTGCCTGGGACGTCCGAAAATACCGCTTTGTTTTCTTGTAACATTCGCCTTAATAGATGCCTTTGTGTCTCTGTGAGGTTCTCGGCAAGGGTCACTTTCTCCTCTACTGCTTCTACCTGGCTGCCGGTATCTTGGAATTCTTTATTTCGGGCGTAACCATAATCTTTCTCATTGTGCTCCGTATACCCGTTGTAAAACCTGTCAGCGAACGCATGCATCTCATCGGTTTCTTCCCCTTGTACTATAGCAATTAATTTCTCACTCCTACCTGTTTGTAATAATTGTACGAAAAATCTTTCTTCGGCTATATCTTCTTCTCCTTGGGTTTTGTTATAAGTATCCTGCTTCATACCCTCTACAAAAGGGATTTCTAATGTTTTTCTGTTCTTCTCTATTTTCAAAACTTTATCAGCAAAATCAACCCTAGCTCTTAATTCAAACAAAACGTCACACCCAATCAAAATGTCACAAATCAAATTATTGATTACCAGAAAAATAAACTCAAAATTTTCTTCTCCTATTTTCATGTTCAACATTACTTGCATTTTTATTCGGGTAACCTCTTTGTTAACTGCTACCCGGCATACCGTGTTCCTTATGGGTAATGTCATTAGCTTAATTCCTTTATTTACCAGGTTCTGATATAACCTCAGGCTGCATACACTCACATTGGCTCCAGAGTCTATTAAAGCGTTATATTCTTCATCCAATAATACTACCTTTATGCTAGGGGAATCTGTCAGATCCTTTTCCGAGTGATTTTGAATAGTAGTTATCAGTTCTCCCAGTATAAATTCATTTTTGAGCCCTGTTTCACATTTTCTGTTTATTTGAGAATTTTGCGCGCTTAGAATCCGCTCCGAGCTCTTGAATGGATCCTGTCTTAGTTTTCCGGGTTATCGACACTATTTGGTGCTCCGCTAGTCTCTTCCACATTTCCCTCTCTCTGCATTTGCCTATAGTTTCCTCTGCTTCCTCTAAAATGTCCCCGGGAATGTCTCTCTCTCCTTTCGTTTCTTTCTGGATAATTTTCGTCATACCTTTCTCCTACATCACTTTCCCCTCGGTCAGAAAAATAATGTTCTCTGGATCTGTTTTCATTGTTTCTGCCCCTCCTATAATTAAAACGGCCACTATATCTTGGTCTGGTTTGTATAGCATTTATGTGATATTGGTTATCACCTTCCCTCCTGAAACGGTTATTTTGACAGTTTCTGTTCCCGGATTGAGGTACGTCGTTCCAGTATCTCTCTCTGGGGTTATAGTTCCCTCTCGCGTTTCCTCTCCAATTCGCATTCCTTGAATTATCCGGTAATGTTCGAACTGTATAGTTTTGTACGTGGTTCCTACTACTTGTCTCGAATGATGATACCAACTCAATCAATTCGGGAATAGAATTTGGCTTCGCAATGAGTAGGTAATGGTGTATACGTTCTGGATAATGTGGTACAATCATATTAATGAAATCCCTCTCGCTTATGGGTGGCTCGATTAGTCTACTACTCTGTGCTTTAGTTAGCAAATAATCTACCATGCTTAGGTTTCCGCGTTCATCGTACTTGCCATTAACTAGGATAGATCTCACCTGGTTCTGAGTATTAGTACTCCAGTACTTATTCAAAAATGCCCTTCTGAAATATTCAAAATTATTATTCTCCCCCAAAGTCAATCTTACCCATTGGAGAACCCTTTGACGTAAACCTTTACGAACGATTAACATCTTTAGCTCGTCCGGAATCTGCTTCAAACGGAAATACTCCTCAAGGTCATTTAGGTATTGTTTAGGATTATCAGCCGAATTTTCCTCGAAAGTAGGTACCCCTATCTCATTTAATAAATGGTAGTTTGCATTACTTGCATGGTTAGATGTACATTGGTGCCCTGAATTAAAATTATATGGGTCGGCAGCTGGACTTTGGCCTCCATTTACCTCCCTAAAAGTGGTGCTAGTTTCACTGGGTGAGCTATCATCACTCTGTCTCACACTTATCCCTAGTCTACCAATAGAGCGTTTTAACTCCTTTACACAATTTTCATGCTCTTCCACCCTCTTCACAATTTCATGATGATTTGAGAGCTGTTCAGTCATTTTTGACGAAAGTTCATTCATCTTTCCCTGATCCTTTTCTAACACTATTCTAAATTCTTTGAACTCCCTTTGAATGTTAGATTCTAAGGTACTTTGTTTTTTTTTTAAAGAAACATTTGCAGCTCTTAAGTCATCATCCAATTGTTCCTTTATGGCTAAGCTGGTAACACTTAATTCTGTTTCTACATCCTTCCTTAGTTTTTCTACATCGTTTCTTAGACATAGTTGTCCTGCCTGAATTTCTTGCACTACCATCCCTTGCTGACTGAATTTGGAGTCCAATTGACTTTGTAATCGGGTGACCTGTTCACCTAAATATTCCCTCATCTCCTGAGCTAATTCCCCTCTCATCTTCCTGTTTTCCTCTCTGACATATTCACCTATCTGTATACTCTGCTCATTTAATTTCCCTTCCAAATTTTTATTTTGTTCACTCAAATTTCTTTTTGACTCCTTACTCAGCTCATTTAATTTCCCTTCTAAATTGTTAATTTGTTCACTCAAATTTCTTTTTGACTCCTTACTCTGCTCATCTATCTTTGCGCTCAAATGTTGAAGCAATATTAGCAGCTGGTTTTGACCTGCGTCAATGACCTGCTCAATCGGTGATTGCCTTTCCCTAACTTCTACTTCAGCTGCACCCATATTTTCTCCATCTGTTGTTATGCTGACAATAGCCTCCCCATTCAGTTCTTCCAAATCTTCCCTTGACCTACTCATGGTTCCGTTAGCAAGTTCTACCTCCCTAATAATGACTTTACCCCCTCTCAATAACATGTGTTCACAAAACTGAGTCACTACTCTGCATGCCTTTTTGTTTGTTTTTGAATAAAAGTTCTAACCTGTATTTTTTTTCAATGTTAACTGATGCGTTCCGGGTTCGAATCCTGGTGAAGTTCTAGAAGCGATGTTCTCAGCTGTTTTGTTGTCCCACGTAGGTAGACTAGAAGTTCGCGTTGTAATTTTTGTTCTGCTGTGCCCCTTTCCTCTGAAGATTCTTCGTCTGTTCGTTGTTTCCTAGTCCTCCGTTCGTGTCGTTCTTCCCTTCGAGCCGCACGTTATGGCGCCAGTTTGCGGCGATCACCTCCTCATCCGTTGCTGTAGCTTACCTTGATGCTTCTCCCGTTGCTTCCAGAAGTTCTCAGCGTGTTGGTTCTTCAATTTATCCTCGGCTAGCTGCAGTAATTTTCCTTAAATTATATGGGAGCATGGACTTATCCTCGGTAAAGGAAAACGTAGATCTCGGGTGGTGATATAGGAAGACATAGACTTGCTTTGTTTATGAAAAGATGACACTGCCGTTTCTTTTTATTTAATTTAACACTCGTAGTATACAAAACTGGTATTGCCGCTGTAAAATACTGTCCACCGCTGTTAGACTATGGCGTGGATATGTCACGAAATATAACTATTCTTATTGTCGCTTTCAGAGTAGCGGATCTTAGGTGTGTTGCTAAAACTATTTTTGATTCCCTGTTTTGGCGCGATATCTCACACATCCTGCAGCATCTCTCCCTGACCACACATTACGAAAACTCTCGAATAAAATGCAATACTAAGCTGACATGACAAATTTGACTTGATTCCCTTTTTTGGCGCGATATCTCACACATCCTGCAGCATCTCTCCCTGACCACACATGACATAAACTGCCCCGAAATTTCCCCAAACAGATCCATTTATAGTCTCAGGCTCCTGAGGCTGCTTCCTTTCCTATTGGTACATTTTTAGCGCGACTCGACGCGTCTAACTATTTCGAATAAACTTCCAGGGATTTCATTGGTCCAATTTTAATATATATCGCGGCTTTTCCTACATTTACCGTTAAGGTTGTCTGTCTCACTCACTTGGTCACGGCGAATTATCAAATAATGGGACAAAGGCTCTACACCCTCGCTGTAGGAATAATAGCACGGCGACCGGAGAGAGGTAATAAAACTAGGTTTTCTGCCTTCGAAAGCACTATTCCTGTAGCTAAAACATTCCACCGTGGACAGTATTTTAACATAGCGCTTAAATTATTCACATTAAACCATTTATAACTCTACTAATATTAGTAACCTAGATAGATACATAATGTTAAATCACCCTTCTTAAAATATACAAGCAGTATGAGAAAAAGATATTTACATAATACGATTTAACATCACTAAAAGTTAATTAATAAGTTATCTGTAATTATAGTTCTTGGGCTCGGCCTAGAGTTGCCGTTTCAGTACACAACAAGTAACGAATGATAAACTTTTCAAAACTATACATGACCTTTGAGCCCTAATATTCAGTATTTCGTGTGGTCTCAATGCGCTGTAATTAGAGCTGCTATACGCCGTGGCATTGAATCAAAAAGGTTCTGAATAAATTCCTGAGGGATTTCCCTCCACGCAGTTTGTATTCGATCCCACAAATCCGTGACACCAGTTACTGGAGGATTGTGACGCACCAGATGCCGACCTACCATATCCCAGACATGTTCGATGGGCGACATGTCAGGCGAACGTGTAGGCCAGGGAAGCAATGGTACCCGTCGCTCTTTGAAGAAGGCTTGTATATTCCTCGCAATATGTGGCCGGGCATTGTCCTGTTGAAATGTGGCCTGTGGAGATGCCTGAAGCAGGGGGAGTACCCCAGGCTCTACAATCACGTTAGGTACCGGTTGCTGTTCAAAGTGGCCTCAAATCGTAGGAGGCGAGATCGTTGTTGTAACCAATGGCGCCCCAAACCATCACACCTGGTGTTTGTCCGCTATGCCGCTCAACAATGCAGCCCTCCAGGTTGCGTTCACCACGGCACCTCCGGACACGTATGCGGCCATTACAGTAGGACACGTTGAAGTGGGAGTCGTCCGAAAAGACTGCATTTTGCCGCTCAGCACCCCAGTGACTGTGTTCACGCGCCCGTTGCAGTCGGAAGAGCTTGTGGTTTCTGGTAAATGGAAGCCGACGTAATGGCATGCATGCAACCAGTCCAATCTGCAGCAGACGGCGACGAACCGTTGATGCAGACAAGTTCACACCTTTTGCAGTGCTCCAGCGTCGAGCCAACACTGTGGATGAAGCTGTACGGTCCGTTATGGCCATGCGGACAAGATGACGGCCATCCCGTGCTGTAGTCATGTTCCATGGTCCAGGACCCGAGCTTCGCTGTGTACGACCTTCATCTATCCACTGCTTCCACACAGCATCACTGTCGTAGCAGCATGCCCTGTACAAGCGGAATTATCATGGTATGACAAACCCGCTTCCCGGTGACCGATCATTCTTCCCTGTTCGAACTCGCTCACATGCGGATATGGCTCCCTTTGAAGTCGACGAGGCATACTGGCACTTACTTTATTGTTTTCACCTAGTTTGACAGCTCTGCACTGACTACACTGGGCGCAACACTAACCTTGTCGGACCGATACGAGAGGGCTCTGCTCGGTCTATCGCACCTCTCTGCAAACCCAATCACTTATTGCTTGCACACTCTTCTACACTTTTACCAAGTTTGGAGTTATTCAGGCGATTGTTTCTTGGTTTTGCAATTTTCACAAATGGCAGTGTGTGTATTGATGTACATCCTACAAAACCTTATCTCTGGAACACCATCGCCATCAACAGACGATGAGAATTCACTCGATGCACATGCGCAGGCGCAAGCGTTACCAAGCGTTAGCTTACTAAAGCCTCGCTTAAGGTCAAATGTGAAACCGGCCCTTAGGGTCTTAGGGGTTAAGAATACCTAAATGTGCTTATTGATCCAGATCTATTTGCAACGGAATATAGGTATATGTTAATATAAACATTTATTGACTCGACACAGTCTTAAAAGCTTAGCGAAGTTTAATTGCGTATGCTTTGGTTTTGCGGGTTTGATCCCCTTGATCTATCCTTTCCTCCAAACACAGATCGGGAGGCGGGCTGATTGAAACAGAAAATTCGTCATGAACTTTCATTAATTTGTGAAGACTAAAGGTGCCGTCTCAGCAGGGCGTGCAAACCAAGCAACAATATTTCCAATTCCTTTGTAAAAGCAAGTACTGTACGTGTTCTCGGAGGATTGAATTGGATTATGAAACGGAGGAGCTTCGTTGCCGATCTAGGAATGAGGATATTGTACCGAGGCCTTACAGGAGGAACTCCCGGGAGGGAGAGATGAAGTGTAAGGAGATACCAGGTGACCGGAGCCAGGAGTGACGCACAGCTATGACAGGGTCCCCACAGTTTGTAGATTGAGACGCCATGACAGTCGGAAAAGCAGACTGGAGACTCCACCCCACACAGGGAGTCCAACGATCCACCAAGAGGCAGTCCTTATACTCGGACAACCGACCAAATGGCGAAGAACGTAGGTAGTTCACAGAGAGCATCCTTTTCCCTGCCAAGGTGCACCGAGGCATTATTGCCGACATTTACAACCCTGAAACATTCCAAACGGAGTGAAGGATGAATGAAATGATTAACGGAAGGAAATGGAGGAACAGGAAATTCGGGAATAAAAGAAACAACTCCAGCATTCGCCTGACGATCCGGGAAAATAACCATGGCTCAGAGTGAGCGATTGGAACCGTAGTCACGGACGTTACTGTCTGAGCATCCCGCTCGGTATTCTCACAGTATATTTTCATGTCAGTCCAGCCGCCCCAAGACGGTCACGTTAGGCAAGCAGCTGGACTACAGCAGACTCGGCTGCCAATCAGCGGCCTCTGAAATATTCGGGACGTTTGCCTAAATCCATCCTATAACTCTTATCTATTCCGCCTTATATTTTTAGTGGCATTAATTTCTAGTCACGCAGCTTCGACCATTGGTTTGAATTTTGTTTCCGTATTCAAGGGGAGTTCACTCAGTATAGTTTTTTGTTCTGTCTGCATTTTGCGAGTTATAGACTACAAATTACAAGCTCTTCAGCATTGTTCAATACTTCTTTTCTGCACTTCAGGAATTATGCAGTGCTGCCTGTTCCGCTTCAAAACATGTCTGACAATCGTTTTCATGGTCTTCCGGTATGTCTTTTTCCTTAGACCTATAGTACAACACTTTTCTTGGGATCTCTCTTTCGATATTCTATCAACAGACTGTCTCCATTCATTTCTATAATTTACAATTTTTCTTCCAAAGAATTATTTCTTACTCTTCCCTTATTTTTTTATTTGAAAGTTTGTCCAAAAATGTACATCACTTTACCGTTCTCGGAAATCTCATCTCGGCAGCCTGTATCTTATTTTTATCAGCTTTCGTCGACGTCCACGTTTCAGGTCCATAAAGAAAAGCAGGCCATTACTTTGTGAAACTTCATTCCTGTTTCTTTTCTGGTTTTAGTTTTTAACTTATATTTATTAATTGTACCGCATATTTGTTGAAACATGTGTAACTTATTTTTAAAATCCTTTTTAATTTATAGCTGACATAAGTTCCTTAGTATATAAAGCCTGTTGCTTGCTATAATATTGTACCATTAATTAAAGTTTGGGCTCCAACAGTATATTTACTTTCTTTTTTCCTTGCCAAATGGTCTTAATTGAAATGGACCGACTCATTTTCATGAAGATTTTTAATAACAATGTTTTGCCCTATGCGATCACAGTCTGGTAGTGGGATTGAAACCCTACTGCCTCCAGTCTTGCGGGATTTTTTAGCTTTTCTCCGCTAGAAAAGCTGTCTTCATTGAGCAATGGAACCTCCTCTGTCCGCCCTCAACCCCCGGCAGGGACCCTCCATATTTAAAAGCTCTGGAGTATGGGTGTCCCAGCATTTTAAAATCCCCAGGAACTGGGCTCCATGTTGGTCCACGGATCCTTATTAATTAGTTATTCGGACCACCCTAACCTATCTGGTGGAATCCATCATCCATCACCGAAATACCCTCCCGATAGGGGTTAGAAAGCCTCACACGGGGGCAATACTTCATAATAAAAATATTTCACTTGAGCAAAATGTAACAATTTGCATCAATGACTGTATGTTAACACAATATAAGAAGCTCCGAAAGCGTGATAGTGTTGTCTCTCATAGGACACAAAGTATACTAGAGTGATCCACAGAGAGGAATTATATTACATTCACAGTGTTTGTACCATCAAGTAAATTACACCTGGGCATTGTCGAGATTAGCACCAAGTAGATCCTCTACAAGGTTCCGCCAGCAGGAAGATGTATGAATATGTAACGGTAATGAACGGGCACCTGCAGCCGGAAATTAAACCCCACATCATTCGCAAATTCTTGACTGAAGGTAACATGTTCTTACAATTGAGCTAGTCCCTTTTTTACACCGAAATCCATTACATGTCTTATCTGTTTATGGGGAAATAACACTATTAAAGAGAAGGTAACTGCCATTGCTGTTTGATGATGTTCTGTTGTTTTCAATATAGGGTTATTCATAAATGAGAGAAATATTTTAGATTTTTATTTCAAACAAACGGTGAAAGTCAGAAAAACATTCCACACTTCACTGTATGGTAGGAAGTTGCAAGTTTTTAAAAGCGGGTACACAGATTCCAATCAATGGCATAAATCAGTACTGATTGTTTATAGAAAAACGGCTAGCACATGTGTGCGACAGTTTCCTGTGAATCCCTACTCAAGTGCAAGAAATCGCTTCTGCAGTCAATTCAATAAACTACTTCCTCATTAGAAAATATACATGAGGCAGAAAGACTTTATAATTAGGAACCAATATTTTATTTACTTATTGCAAGAGATGTACTGAAGTTGCGAGAATAAATGTTCTTTTTAAATGAATCCAGACTCAACCACAATAAAGCTAAATCTTCCTCTATCCACTGTTAAGCAGAACGCGTTTCTATATCTTACAGTATATTTTATATAAAAAGTTGAAATTTATTAGGTTTTTCAAGCAACACTGTATGCCGCCCACTTCCGTGGTGTGGGGGTAGCATGTCTGCCTCACATTCAAGTGGCCCGAGTTATAATCTTGATTAGGGTGAGTTAACGGGGTTTACCCGTATTCCGAGAAGACGAATTTCAGATAGATATTTTTTTAACCATTTCGTTCATTTACCGTCCGATATATCCTACCCGGTTAGAGGATGTTAAACAAAAAAACAAAAAAAACTGCATTTTGTTTTGAAAGACGTGAAACTCTGCTTGCACTAGATTTGTGAAAACTGGATGTAGAAAAATGTTTACGGTTACTTGTGTCTAATTAGAACCTTTTTGATGAAGGTTCTATACGGTTCTAGCGGTTTGAAGTCTTAGTAAACAGATCGGACAAACTGCAGAAATAAATTCCTATGTTCAGTAGTCGGTTATACTCTTAACGAATAAAAATCTAACGATTTCATAAGAAGGAATATTACATACATAAATTATTCTCAAAAACACTGGTGTAAACACTTACAAAGGATAACCAATTGGCCACTGGCAATAGTTTTAAACAGTAGACCCAGAGGCAGAAGAAAACGTTGTCTGTGAATTGGTCAGAAAGAAGGATTCACTAATTGTTTGATGTGGAAATAAGTCTAAAGTCTAAATCGGAAGAATAAAACCAAGAATATATTTATACATATATTTTTTCATAATACAGGCTGCCCAAATATTTCCGGAACTGCCGTTCTAGAGCATTCCTACCCACATGAATTATTGAGTTTCCCTTATGGTAATATATCTATTCGCTAAAGTTGACTTCTAGGTACTTTCAGAATTATGTAAAAATAAATATGTAGTGTCGATCACCGTTATCTCCAACACTGAATTTTCTCACTGTATATGTCTTAGTGACAAGTTTTCTGCGCTTGGTTGTAAGTAAGGACTGGCCGTTTTGAAAGCAAAGTGACGTAACGTTTTAACGTCGGGGTCAAGTATTTTATTTCCTGGTCCAGTAGTTAATAAGAGGATGAGAATGTTAGCAGTAGATCAGGAAATGCGCTGCTCGACTTTCAATACCACACGAAACTAGAGAAACATACCTCCGTATATACTTCCTTAGCGGAGCTTATTTTTGCTGAAACTTGTAAGCATATAATACCAATATACGAGCAATTCTTCAAAAGAACAACTCCTTAGTGAATTCTCAACTGGAAAACCCATGATTTTACGGGTAACTATTATGTGAAAATTGCATTTGTCTCGCACCAATACTATCGAAAAATGCATTGTTTGACTGCGGCTACTCAATAGAGAACCTATAATAGAGCTTTAGTACTGATCTTTGTTTATTTTTGTCAATTTGCTTGTATTCTGTGATATTTTAGCGATATGTTTTTCATTGTAATGTACACAGCTGGCACTATATCGCGAGGCTAAGGGAAACTGGTTGTTTTTGTACGAGTAAAATAAAGCATTGAAAATGGTTTCGGTAGAAGGATTCAACGCTACTCAATAAAACGTCTCTACATAGTTTTGCTATGCAACTGTAGATATAATGTATATTTTATGTAGACAACATCTGTTACTAGAATGCGAAATTTTATAGATTAAGATAAATATATATGTATATATATATATATATATTGTCTCATGAGGGCACAAAAATGTATTGCCATTCAATTGGGACACATGAGGACTTTTGCTTGTCTCCAAGTCGCCGTTTGGCGCATCTTCATTCTTCAATGCAACACTGTGCGATATCTGCTCTCTCTCTTGATGCAAAATAAACCGCTGTTTAACCGTATAAACTTAAAAAGAACATAAACATGCGCCCCAGTTTTTACCGATTTTATAAACTTCTGCTATACACCGACCTAGGAAATCTCCCAACAGACAACTCTCCTATTTAGTATCGTGCATAACAGCATCCAAGTTCGTTTTCTGTTTACGAATATGAAATGGAGTGGAGTCAAAGTTTGCTTTGCGAAAATGAGCTATATAACATTCGTACGACCCTTGCTCCTTTTATAGCGAGTCCCTACATGTGTTCATACACTGTCACTCACCACAGACAGAGAGAACTCTCCTTATTCCCTGTCCCATCCTTGTAACATTTATCTAATGCTGAAGTTCACTACATTATTCGTTTGCCAAAACTCTAGCAGCTCAAACTAATGTAGAAAAATTATGATTTCTAATGCCTAAAAGAACTACAAACTGGGGTTCAACTCCTAGTTATGGTGAAGGAATTTTTGTATATTTAGAATCCTTCTCTAACCTCCGCAGAGTCTGGAAGTATGCATGTGAGAGAGAATGTGGGTGTATTTAATGTTAAAATATGATAAAACACCAAAGTTAAAAAGAAACTACAGTCAACGTGTGTGGTTTCTCATGCTAAACCACCCGATGTGACCATAACAGGTACAGGAGACTATTTAAATGGAGTAATTTACCAAAATTTGATACGTTGCATTCACATGGCTTTTGCTACACACACTTCTACAAAACATTATTGTAAAGGCACATTCTCTATCTACTTCTTGTTAATCCAGATAAACTTTCATTACACATTTATACATTTCATTGTAGGTACAAGAAGACCACTACAGGCTAAAGCGAGTCAGTTTATTTTAAAGCAGAACGCTAAATAATGGCTTTGAATTTCCGTCCTATTGATTGACGACGAGAAAAAAATAGCAACTAATTATTTAATAAAAGGTATGAAAATGTAAACCGATAACAAGGAATATCCCAGAAGGGGCATTAAGGCCACAAAATACAAATAAATAATACAAAATAAATAAAACATTGACTTAGGATGAGTACTTTAGGGAAATCTCCTTTTTTGTGAGGTAATATTTTGTATATCTCTTGGGATTTATCAATTATACAGAAGTCATTCGGAATGAAGAGGATCCCACAGGTTATTCAAAGAAAATTCAAGACATGCATTTCGTTTGTTAGACAAATATGGCAAATGCATAGTATTTTGATTAAAACATGTGGAGCCACTTTTGAGGAAATCGAAAATTCGAAATATGTTCTATATAAATAGTAGTTTAAAATGGGAAATTTTCTTGAGAAATCTTTTCTTTACATCCTTGGAAAATGCTGAAATTAAGCACCAAGTTTGGTATTTAACATCTTTTGGTTTTTTGAGTTACGCTGTTCAGACACACACACACACACACATACACACACACACATATATACATACATACATACAATACGCACTACACAGAAACACACACACACACCTACATTTTTCTAAAAAATCTTTTTTATTCAGGGGGCTTCAATACGTGCATTTCCGAAGAAATCTCGGCATCGTTGTTTTCGATGGAATTCAATACTTCCTCTACTTGTAACAGATAAGTAGTAGAAAAGGTAAAACAACAAATTGTGATACAGTTAACGTGTTCAGGGATTTTTCAAGGATTTCCATTGTAATATTTTTCTAATGTGCTAAAACTGAATCACTTTGTCAACTTTTTAAAGATTAGTGTTTCAAAAATTAATTTACATGCATTTTCTAGATTTTTTGTTGATGTTTTCTATAACACCTGAATATTTTATCGGCACAGATTTGTTACGGCGGAGAAAAACTAGTTTAAATCATGAATAAACAAAGATTTTATGAATTCCATGACTAATAATTTAATATTATACAAAACAATAAATTTAAGCTATTTTTGTAAATATCACATATAAAATCCGTGCCATTGCAAACACAACCACTTCGCTTCGAACATACGGATCATACGAGTGTCAGCCAAGATATTGGATTCTACGCTAATGCCATGTGCTAGTGATGGCATATAGCATGAGACGCAAAGGATCTAGGATTCCCGTCGCATCTTCAAACACTATCACCTATTCATGTGTCCAGTGTCAAAATTTGTCAAAGCCAAAATGGGGAAAACATACAATTAGAAAATAGTGCTGCTAAGAGCAATTTAGAGGAATATCTACACCCGGGTTTCTTAGATTTACGGCACACATAGGATGTTAAACTATTGTTTCAATTCTGATTTGAAGTTACCAGTAAACGGAGAAGGGACCTCCAGTGACAGGAGCACAGCACCGCAAATAGGCCAACGTGATCCTGGAAGGAGGGGATAAAGGGAAGACCCAAGGGTGATCAGATCCGGACGATAATGTGCAAGGAGGTCCCTAATGATTCCAACATGATACTAATCCTGACGTCGGCTAGCCCTGTTGTCTTTGTGGCAGTCGAGACACAGGGGCCCCAACAGTTCCATCAAATGCTATGAAGAAAAATTTTCAGAGCGCAAATTCCACCGTCTTACCGCAGCATACTAACCGCCGTCGCCTGCGCCTACAACCCTGAAACAGAAATGGTGGAACAGATGAAAGGAAATGATGGGGATATGCAATTCGTGGTAGAAGGGAATCACCCCAGCATTCGCCTACCGACCCGGAGAAACCTATAGTCGAGAGCGGCCGGCCCAATGGGAACCATCTTGTTTAGTAATAACGACTTGAGCTATGCCGTGTGTATTTAATATAACACATATATCTTCGCCATTTGTTTGGTAATTAAGATTTGTCTAATATTTGAAGCTGCACTAAAATACTGTAAGGAATAGAGTACAAGAATGTTTTGTGGGTAACAAAGGAGTGTCAAATATAAAGCTATATTACAGTTTAAAATCAGCTGAGCTTCAAACAACTGAAGTAGTTAATTGATATTATGGTCATTTATTTAGGTTTACTACCTCCTATCATGGGTAACACTGTTATATAACATATTAACCCTGCCCCTTTTATCGCTATTTTCGGCTTGGAATTGAGTATTTGTGTTAAAATAGCGTTTTATGAAATTTAGAAATAGGTTACAACAGATAGAGTTTTAAAACCGGTCATAAATAATTGAAAATTAGGTCTATGGCATTCTTTTCTCCTCACCTCAGAGGAAATATACACGTCTGATCCTAAAATGTCGATACATACGTCACATTAATGTGGACTTAGACCCAGTTGGCAAAGCATTAGACAGAATAAACAAACATTTTTTATGGTAGAAGGTTCCAAACGTTAATATTCGACTCAAACGGAACGCTAGACCAGTCGACCACATAGAACTTTTATAAGATTTTGTACGATGAACGATTTTTGTATCACTGGATTTCAGATCTACCAAACTACTCGTTTTAACTTTCCCTGCTGTTCACCTATGTTAAGTAGAGTACACATTGCATTCCACCTAAAACTTCGGTATCGAGTTTTCACTAGAAATCCCTGATTCCCAACAAACCATTTTAGGAAAAGGCCACGCGCGCGTAAAGATAACTCGAAAACAACATTTTATGATACCATCTTTCATACTAGAATTAGAGATTAATTATACATTTTAAGAAACTCCTCACATTCAAAACTAGCCTTTACATAGAAATGGAATAAAAATATTATATGAACTTTCTATAGCTTGAAATCTTCTCCATTCTTATTTAATTTTGGATATATAGCTGTGATACTAGAGATGGATAAGAAAAGTCCCAGAAGAAACGTAGAACTCGTAAAAATATGCAACATGTGCTAAGTAAACTTTTGCAGCTTTGGTTGTCCATAAGATGTTTCCTGTTCTTGGTTTTAATTTATGAATATTCCAACTACACGTTAAAATATGTTATTTATTTTCTCATTAGACCCTCAAAGAATATTAAAAGCAAATCCTAGAGTCCTGTATCCACCATGTAGCTATAACAAAATGTGTGTAGAAAACATTTTCATTCATACTATGTCTCATTTTGGTATTTTATCTACTTTAGTTACATAATATGGATTTTACAGTAATAAACAAAAATGTAAACTTATTCACTAACTAGTTTCGTAAATGGTACCTCACTACAACTAGTTTCGTAATGAAGCCTCTATTACGCAACGATTTTCGTAGTGTAACTCTTGTCACGAAACTGGTTGCGTATTGTGAACCATACATAAGTAATAAATTATTATTTATTAATAATAAAGTGGAATTTATTAGGAATTAAACTGTCTATAACAGAATAAACTACGTTTGCAATATCTTTGTCAGAACTCATTTTTCAAATTTTATTTAATTCACCTAATACTCATGTTCTTCTGTTTGAAACAAAAACCTAACAAACAAAAAGTCGTCGATTAAACCATGCATGGCCCACTGCAGACACGCGTCAACTGTGTATCAATATAGTGTACTGTTTCAGTGATTCCTAATACTACATTTTAAATAAAAATAAATAAAAGAAATAGATATTACGTAACTATAGTGGATAAAACGTTGTACTATGCTCATATCGTAACTACATATTACAATACTCGATTGGTTATTGCCGCAGGCCTTGTTTGTCAATCTTCCAATCTCATATTTTAATATGATACGTTACGACATTCGTATCGTAAATTACTATTACAGGCTTATGAATAGTAATGTAACCAAAAGGACGGTCTATCCAATATTCCTGCATAGATGACTCCGCAATGAGCGTAACGCGTTTAACAACTTCAACAACACTTAGCTTCTGAAACATAATTAAATTCAATATAGTATACCAATAAAATAGAATAAAAAAGTGAAATAAAATAAATTATCTTTCTCTCATGGTCAATAATGACATTTCAAAGCCATCACTTACCGATCAGCTTTTAATAATCTGACTGTCGCTTAAGCCTACTGTATTCTTCTTATACTTGCAACTAAATATGTAAATTTGGAACGAAAATTTATCTGGAATAACAATGAGTAGGCAGAAGAATAATCTTTTGTAAGAATAGTTTATAGAAGAGTGAGTAAAGAAAGCAACTTGAATGCTAAATATCATATTTGTATTTCTATTGTTACAAGAATTCTCCACTCATCCATAAACTCATGTTATCCTTATCCTGTAGATTACTGCATGAGATTGACAGGAAGTACAGAGATAAATAATCTGTTTTAACAATAATTTGCAGAATACACATGAAAATAAGCGATAGTGGGTATACAAAGTCAACAGATAGTGACTCGTGCAGACACTATACATTTGTGCCAGATTTAATTATATGTTAAAAGAATGTAACTATAGAAGAACGCGTTTTTTGGTAAAATGAATATTAGGATCACTGTAAAATAGTATCCTATACATAGTAGATCGCGATTAGGTTCATAAACTGCTAAAGTATAAACTGAAAATAGTAATATATCATAATACTGCATAATGATTGCTCAAATCCAATTTATTCTGCGACTAAAGAAAATCACTATAGAATTAGTCTATAAATGTGTATACATCTACCCTTCAGTATATTGGAAAAGAAATGGACGATAAACCAAAGGAATGAATGACGTCATTTGAAGAGTTCGAATTGCTAAACGAACTTATTGCAAATCAGGAATGAATACTAATTTGACGCAAGAGAAACAAAAACGAAGGGAATTTCAGCTCATTACTCCTGTACGAAGCATTAAACTTCTGTTGATTCAATCTTCACGCCTACTTATTCTGAACACGAAAAGACTGCCAAGGAAAACCATTTCTCTGTATTGACTCTCCAAAATAGGATTTCCTGAAAATGAACTTTCGCTTGAACCAATATACGGGAGTAGAAACAAAAATAATACAACAGATGGCGTTGAATCCAATATACTAAATCAGCTCAGTTACTTCTGATTCAATTTCCTCACCTATAAAGTGATATGATCGGCTTATACTTAATATTCTATAAACTGTTTTCTTAGGTCTCCGGTGTATAAGGTCTATTCTGAGTAAAGAAAATTAACTAGATAGTTAAATCAAAGCCGCTTTTGAATGGCCTAATATTTATATGATTATATACAGTCCCTCAAACTATTAAGATAAATTTAATATAGTTTAAAATTATGCCTGTGTTACGTCAGAGTGTAAAATATTTGTACTAATAAAAAAGAAAAGATCGGACATTAAATTCTACCACGAAGCAAAAAGTCTATAGTTTACAGACAGAGGAAAGGGAAGGCTCGAGTTCATTAACAGTGTTTCTTTTAAAATTTGAAGTTCATTTTGGAACCTAGATATGAACACTGATAAATATTGTTATATCGTATTGATGTACGAATCAAAACTAAATCCTACAAATAATCATATATAACGTTGTATTTTTGTATACTCTATGCAAATAAAATATAAATTATTGCAGCTTACATCAAATTTTGTTGCACCAAATCAGAAAGATAAACTCACCTTAATTCCCTAGTGAGTACGACATTATCTTAAAAACAAAGAAAAAAACCTGCTTTCCTTGCAAATTGCGACAAAAATCGTTACTCTTTAGTCTCGCACAGGGATATTAAATAACAATCAACTGTGAATAAAATGAAAAACACAGCAGATTAATATTCCGGAAATGCAAAATTACCCAACATAATTTGTATGCATTAACGCGATAAAAATACTTTCTTGTGTAGTTTTTATGGTTTCTAATTATTAGGTTGTCTCATAAGTAACGTCAGTTTTCAAATCTTGTGTTTAATAAGATAGAATTGTGTACCATGTGAGTGGAAGAACAATTAATTCCCTTAATTGACCTAATAGTGGTTGAAACTATGAAGCCCAGGACTTAAAGTACTTACAACATTGTAAGTCGCCATTGGGGTATATCATCTCAATACAATTTGAGATCTCCTTGTGGTTTACCGGGAAAAATACGAATCAGCTGGAGAATTTATTGTCGTGCCGGTATGTTGCCATAGTAGCTCAGTGGTTAGAGCAACCGGGCGAAGGCCGAGATATCCGTGGTTCAAATCCCGGCTATGGCATTGAATTTTTCAGTCGCCTGATTCTGCATTTCCAACCCTGTCCAACACACGGCTTGTGTGGAAGAACAGTTAATTCCATTCCAAACAAAGTTATGCCTAAAAACAAACATTACTTAAGACACTAGCTATATATAAAACTCGATCAAAGTGAAGAGAGATTCATTGGATATTTAGAGGAAATTCAGTATATGGTTTTTATTCATTGTAATATCTGAAGAAAAATATATTAATCATTAGAGGTATTTTAGAGAAAATAGAAAAAGTAAATCGTTTTTTCTTTGTTTTTAAGGTAATGTCGTACTCGCAAGGGAATTAAGGTGGATTTATCTTTTTTTCTGATTTGGTGTAACAAAATTTGGTGTTAGCTGTAATTATTTATACTTTATTTGCATAGATTATATAGAAATATAATGTTGTATATGATTGTTTGTAGGATTTATTTTTGATTATTACTTTCTCTATCACATACACAGTGGGTAGAGAAGGTATTGCATTTTACTAAAAAATCGATACCGAGATTTCACTGCAAATACATGTTTTAAGGTCCCCTGAATAAAAAAAGCATTTTTAGAAAAAAAAATTCGTGTGTGTGTACATGAACAGCGTAATTAAAAAACGAGAAGTTTTTTTTCCAAAGATGCAACACGAAGATGCAAACTACCTCTTACATGTAACACTTTTCGTAAAAGGTAGTTAACGATTTTGATTAAAATGTCATATATGAAAGATATTTACATAACAAATAAAATACATATCTTGAATTTTCTGAGAATACCCTATGAAGCCCTCTGCATTGGGAAGGAAATTTGTATAGTCTTGTATAACTGGTAGACGTTAAGCGATAGACGAAAATGTACTATGCGTAAAAAATGTAGATCTCTTTAAAGTACATAATTTATTACAAATGAGTTTTTTGTGGTATAAGGCATTTCTGAGATATCGGTTATTAAAGGTTCGAATTGTTCATTTCTTGGTCACTCTCTTAAAGTCGGCGTTTGCGTGAAAACATTATGGAATTTTAAGGCCAGTGTACGGCGTCCAGTTCTTAAACATTTGACTATTGCTGTTCCCTTTGTATCTATAACGAGATGTGTAATGTAGCTATTTCTGCAAAGGCTTATTTGGATTAAAGTGTAGCAGATAGAAAAATAAGCTTTAGTAAGAATAGTTTGTATGCCCATAATAAACGATAAAAGGGTAGAGAAAATCATGTGAATGTATGACTTTTTGCGGTGAAGGTAATTTCCTAGCGATGTTCTGTTGTGTCCTTGAAAGATTCCCAACTCAGAACCATAATTATGAACGTATATGACTTTCCGTGTTTAAGTTATACAGGGTGATTTATGAAAACCTGACATATTTATTTCTTTAATTATTCTGTTCAAAATTCACCCAATGCCCCAATTTTAGCACAAAATTAAGCACAATGTTCTGGAGGTTTGACTGCCTGTCACTAGATGCGCAGACGTTCATGTTTTATTCGTAATTGTTAGTTTTATTGTCGGCAACTGTTTTTGAGATTTTGTTATAGTCAATGTATGGAGTGCACATTAAATGAACGGCTCTTCTTTGTAAAGCAATACTGGATTACGAATTCAATTACAGCTATTCAAAGGGCATCCAGAGAGAGTTTGGTGTTCGGGGACCTTCCCAAAGAAACATAATACTGGGGCTGGTAAACAAATTGGAAACAACTGGATATCTGGTGAGTGCAAAGGGCAAAAGTCGTTCATCTAGGCTTCCCACGGTTGTTGCTGACGTAAGAACACGACTGGATGAGTCACCCAAAAAATCATTAAGAAGTTTATCGCAGGAAACAGGGTACAGCTGCTTAACGTGTCAGAGAGCTGTGAAAAGTGCAGGTCTAAAGCCGTATAGGATACGGTTGTCATCAGTTACAGGAACCAGATAGGGATAGACGATTGATATATTGCCGTTGGTTTCAGGCGTTCCGTGCAAAATCCTACCATATTGTCCATCATATGGTTCACAGACCATGCACCAGGTTAATATCGGAGCTTGGTGCGCAATATCTGCACAGAAAATAGTGAGACCTTTTTTTACTTTCTCTACTACGTATAGTAAGTAGGGGAAGTATTGCATTCCACCCAAAAATTCGATACCGAGATTTCACCGGAAATACATGTTTTGAGACCTCCTGAATCCAAAAAAAAGCATTTTTGGAAACATGTCCGTGTGTGTGTCTGTGTGTGTGTGTGTGTCTGTGTGTCTGTGTGTGTGTGTGTCTGTGAACAGCATAACTCAAAAACGAACAGTCGGATAAACACCAAACTTGGTATTTAGGTTCAGTATCTTCCAGAGATGCGACACGAAGCTTTTCAAGAAACTCCCCCATCAAAGATTACCCTTTACATGGGACATTTTTCGAAAATTTTAATTTTCTCAAAAATGGCTCTAACGATTTTGATTAAAATATCATATGTTTAAGATATTTTTATGACAAATAAAATGTATATCTTGAATTTTCTGGGAATGTCTCCAAAAGTATTCTTCATTATGAACGACTTTTGTGTAACTGGTAAACCATAAGAGATAGACAAAATTTTACTACACAAAAAATTTAGATCGCGTTAAAGTACACAATTTATGTCATATACATTTTCTTGTTGAGTGAACCATTTTCGAGATATTGTTTGTTATTCCCTTAAATTTTCCAATACTTATACTTTTTCTCAAATTCGTTATTCATTTTTTTATGTCCTGGATTTGCAAAGAGAATGGAATGCGACACATAGCAACCAGCGTTAAAATATTTGACCATCGCTTAAAAGCTACCATATTCCCCTTGCATCTACAAGAAAAGTAGCAATAAGATTGACATCTCGATATCTCGATTAACATAAAGCATATGGAGAATAGGCGTTTGTAAAAATAGATTGTACAAGAGTAGAGAAAGTCATGTGAGTGTAACACATCAGATTTTTTTTAAACAATTTGAACACTACAGAGTACCGACAGTTTTCATGGAGTTTGCTGAGCAACTAGATGATGAAGGGCTGAGTCAAGGATATTTTCAGGGACAGCGCTACATGTCGTGCATCAAATGAATCCATGGCACTAATTGCAAGCTTCTTTGACGACCACATAATTTCCAAGAACCTGTGGCCACCAGATCTCTAGATTTGACATCGCCGAACTTCTTTTTATGGGGTTACTTAAAAAGACAGGGTTTATGTCCCGAGACATTAGACGATCTGAAGCAAACATTACACAGGACACTCAAGCTATTGACAACAGAGTCCTCCAATAAGTGGCCAGTAACATGGAACGACGTGTTGAGCTGTGCCTTATGCAGGATGGAGGACATTTTCAACATTTGCTATAAAGGCAAACGATCTCCCAAACATCTGCATTTCAGGTATAATAAGTTCTCGCTAGCATAACTCGTTTTGAAACAATTAAAGAAATAAACGTGTCAGTTCTTCATAAATCACCCTGTAGTATCCACGAACACACACGTACACAAACGCCGATATTTTCCGCAATTCTTTATTATTTTTGTTTCAAGAGATTTTAAAATGTATTTTACTTGATACCCCAATAATGAATGTAGTATATATGAGATAAGTTTTAAACAGAGTCAAAATTTTAAGTACAGTTTACATCTGTGTGTATGAACAATTTTGGAGCCATGGTAGTCATAAAATATGTATATACCTACTCATAGAGTGCATGAATTTTACAATTGATAAATTGATAGGTGCAAAGTTCTAGAATAAACTTCGTACTTTATGGTTTATGCTAAAGGAAAACAGCACTGGACTCTCCAGCAAATCCTTGCACTAACGTTTATCATTCACGAAACACAAAGGCAATGAAGAAATTCAGTTATATCCCGCCACGTTCTGGTATATCTCCTAACAGCCTTTAGGCTCTGCATGTACCTACATACATTATATTCTAACGCTAATTTTCATCGCTAGAACATACATAACCGCTAGAGTGAACATAATTAAGTTCGGCCACTTTCTACCTAACATAGAGGAGCTGTCGAAGCCCTTATAATGTCAAGCACAGTAGTTGACATTGTCCACGAGATGAATTTCGTGCGCGCGTGGTGCAGAACGTGACCCTGCAGAAGCTGTCCGCTGATGACCGTACACGTTGTAAACTTTCAATCACTCATGACTGATATCTTCTTTCCTTAACGAGCAGCTTATATCACTTTAGGTTTACTACCTAATTTAAGTTTTTACTAACTGCGTAACTTTCAGACTATTATGAAACATCTGAGTATGAGGACTTGTAAATTTATTGGTTTTATACCAGTAAGCTGTGGAATACATGCAGCATAGCATTAAAATCAGTTTACAGTTCATGTTGAGAAATATTTCGGAAGTGTCTTTTATAAAATCAGTATCATTATAGTTCTTACGAGTACATGATATTATTTCACTTTTAGTTGCTGAAAACATAATTATTTTTACTTGCAACAAACTCAAAATATGAACACGACAATGAAGTAATATTACCAAATACAGCAAAATTAAAGAATGATAAAGGGGAAGGCTAATGCAAACGCAGCCAATGCTTTTCCAAGTAACGAACTCGCAAAGAAGCTGATAAATTTGTACATTAAATTCAAATAAAAAGCAAGCATATATCTATGAAAACTTGGAGTCAGCAAATCGGAGTGTATCCCAAAAAGGTATAGAGCTGTGGAGAATATAACCTATGGTGTGTATTTTCTGGAAGAGAACGATAACTGTGGGGCAAATTTCGTATCCCCTTCAGTTGAGACGTCAGCAATGAATTGTGCGGCTAAAAGGTATGCCTTGCAGCGAGGTGAATGATGAGTACAAACCCGTGAATATAATTAAAATGTAAAGTATTGCTTTGTTTCTGTATATTAAATTAAAGCTCATAAAAAGCGCATTTCTATTTTACTTCCACAATGAAAATGTTGTACACAAGACAAAGTATGCTAAATGCAAAACGTGGTTGGAAAGTATTGTTACATGCTGGGGTGAGGGCCAAAAGAATTACAGAAAATGAATAAATTTAGCTCACCCCAACACGCACATGGGGGCTTAACTCGCTATCAGCAAGAAGACCGGTACCTTGGTGTGTAGTTTCAGAGGAAGGCGTGGGGTTTTACATTACACAAAAACATTACATAACCCACATTACCTGTAATTTATTAACAAACTTTTCTGACTCTAAATTATGAACTAGGAAGAGAGGATGGAGCGAGATACCTCGAAGCCGTGGACTGACCACACGCACGACTTGGTACAACGGCCGCTCTCACTCAAGTGACGCTATCTATACCCCCTCAAACCGTGTCTAGTCAAGCCAGATAGGTTTGGTGTCATACTAGATGATTTCAAACAGAGCCCTTCCTTTGGCGTGGTCCTCGCCATAGGAGGGATTTTTAAGCCGAAAAAATCAAAGAAACCCAATAATACTATGTCTAGTAGCGACAATGCAACAAAACAGTGCGTCTGGTAATGACAATGAACCTACTGATACGCCATATCTCCCCACTTACAAAAATGGGGGTCCCGCCGAAAAGGAAAAAAAAGGACACAGAAAAACAAATTGCCTGAATATACCTGAATTGAATTAACGATAAGCCCGTAGTGACTTCCCACGTGAAAATTAACAATGAATAGAAGGGTAATTTCCAACAGGAACCCCCCCCCCAGCTCGCAAATCCTCTTCTGTACATAAGCAGCTTGTGGTGTCGAATTTTTTAGGCCAGCTTGAGAATGGTGCAGTATAATACTGCATTGTCCGTTCAATTTCACCTAATGCTAGACCACACCCGCCGACGAAATGACAGAAATGAGAGCACAGATGATAAGTGTTTAATAACCTACCAGGTATTTTAGTACAACACGTAGTCTGACGGTCACCACAGTGAGGTTGTTGTACAGTTTCAGAGCTGTTCTGTGACCGATTGGCCCTGTCGGCACAGACGAAGACAAAAGGGTACTCTCTCATATAATGCCGTGGTTGAGTGATAGTCCAATTGATGTTGAAGTGCTGCCAGATGACTTGCGGGTTAAGCCGGGTGAATAACCACCATTCTCTGTTTGAGCTGGAGGTATTCTCTTCTTTGGAGGGGAGCGTTACCTGGAGCTATTGGCTGACTGAAACAATATTCGGGGAAGCATCGGGTTTCACAATATACGCAGGTAAATAGAGAAGACACAAAATACAAACGTTACAAGAAAAAGGCAGGGTAAACATAAAACTAATAGAACTTAAATCCAGAGTAAGAAATTTCACTTGGCACCTCCACCAAAAATGTTACATGCTGGAGTGAGAGCCTAACGGTTTTCACAAAATAAATAAATTTAGTTCACAACAACACGCACATGGGAGTGGCACAACTCGCTAATAGCAAAAAGATCGGGACCTTGGTGTATAGATTTGGAGGAAGGCGTGGGGTTTTACGTTACACAAAAACATTACATGACCACAATAACTGGAATTTATTAACAAACGTTTAGCGACTCTACATTATGAACTAGAAAGAGAGAATGGAGGGAGATACCTCGAAGCCGTGGACTGACTACACGCACGTCTTGTTACAACAACCGCTCTCACTCAAGTGAAGCTATCTATACCCCTCAAACTGTGTCTAGCCAAGCCAGACAGGGTTGGCGTCATACCAGTCGATTTCAAACAGAGCCCTTCCTTTGGCGTGGTCCGCGTAAAAAGGAGTGATCGTTAAGCCGAAAAATTTAAGAAACCCAATAATGATCTGCCTAGTAGCGACAATGCAACACAACAGTGCGTCTGCTAATGAGAATTAACTTACTGATATGCCACAATATGAAAGAATGATATAGTAATAAAAGCAATACAACAAAACTGGAACGATAAAAATAAATTAAAAATATAATTGATCAGAATACTGCCATATTTAGGCACTTATGTAAATGTTTTCTCAAATAGGTAAAGTATTTAATTGCTGTTTAAGCTATAGTGTTTAGCAGAGTGCGGCTAAGAAGGAAATTCTTCCAAAAAGCAAAGAACCATTTACTCACTGTCATTGTTGCACCTATCATCAATCCTATTAGTTTCAATACTAGTAAGGTTTTGTTTCTGTACGTAATAGGGCATTGTGGGCTCATTGATGTTCTGCTTTTCTCTATACGTCTTCAGGTCGGTTTCAAATCTGACTTTGGTTCATTATTTACCCTTTTTTATGGTTTATAGCTACCATTCGATCCTACTTGTAGTTCCATCTTGCGAGAAGCCGTGAACTTTCTTGTATGTGGTGAATCCTGTGTCGCGCAAACTTGAGCTATGGTTGTTCTAATCTTATGGTGTTTTATTTTCTTGGTATTCGCGAGAAAAGGAAACCAAGGTAGTGTTTTCTCAGTACATTAGGTTTATTTATTTGTCTGGTTTATGTATTTTAGCTTAAAATATATCTATAAAGTTAAATATTTAGGAAGTATAACTTTAAAAGTTCTGAGAGAAGTAATTGCTTGACCGTCGCGACGCGCTCTGCGACATAACCTAGAGTTTGTGTGGAGTTGTGGATGAGCAACTGCGACTTTGAGTGATAAGTAGGGAGGGTATTAATTAATGCGAATGCATATTTATATTCTACTTTCAGAAAGCACTCTCACGCTGTGAGTTAATCGTTAAATTTCCAACAATTTAAACTATTTTATGTTGCATGTAATCCATATTTTGTTAAGAAGGTTAATATTTCAGCAGTTTGGAAATTATGCTGTACATTTGCTTATTTTAAACGTATATTTTTATATATGCTTTATCTGAATATTGTATTTACAAAAACGATATTTTCGAATAATGTGTGTCATTGAGTCATTCTTGAAACTTGGAAAGACTGATAGTAGTTCACACGCAACGCAACGTCACGTCGCATCGGTGAATCGCCCCCTTATTTGATCATAGCCGTTTTCGGCATGAAGGCATTAAGGAGTTCTCGGAATTGAGTTTAAGTGCGGTGTTTATACTTACAAGTAATATTACATTTGCTTTAAATTTTATTGTTTAGTACCTTTTAAAATTTATAAATGTGTAATTTACTAATTTATACATAGGAAACCATTTCAAAACATTCAGCGTTAATAGTTATCGAAATTCAATTCCGAAAACATTCCTGCAGGTTTTCAATCGCTCTGAGGTTGAAGTTTAGGTCATTCAGTCTGAGATTTCACAAAATTTCTTACACTTTTATTTTATGTATATCATGTCTTAATACTTTTATATGGACATATTTACTATTATGGAAGTTTTCAGTGCATGAATGCACACATATTAAAGGGGTTATTAGAGCACAAATTCCTGTCCCTAGTGATAAGAAGAGTTACGACTTGGTCGCGAGAAATGGGTACATTCAGCAAATAGCTATGATCCCCATTGAATTGAAGTTCCTTTAGTACTGAATAACACATAAGTTCATCTTACATGTGATTTGTATATTTCACTCTTCCGCTCTGTATTTGCCGAGTGCCATTCCTTTCATTATGGTGTCTGGGCAGATTCAGCTTGTAGCTTTCGTGCTTTCACATTTTATGAATTTGTTTTGTATGATTTAGGAGAAAACGATTTCTTAAATAGCGATTGTCAACTTATTTTGATACTTATACAACTATCCCTTATCCGTGTTAACAGTTACGTATTTTAGATTTATTCTAAATTCTGTTTATACAGCTACTACTCCTTGAGTCAAAAATGAAGCAGTAGTTGTTGCCGATGGTTTAGGTGTGGTTTGCTTCGGTGTCAGTGTTAACATTGTATGTTTGTTAGCCATAACTTTTTGAGAAATTATTCTAGTGTACATTGCGGCGAGTGTTGTGCCACCACGTGCTTGGAAGTTAGTAATGACGTCAACATAGCCGAAAGTCTCCCCATTTAAGTGCTTCTTCCTTGCTTGATTTTTTAAACTACTGAATGGGGTATTTATACTCGGCACCAATCAAGAAGGTGATTGATATTTCGCGGAGAGAGAGAGAGAGAGAGAGGCGACGTTGCCACTCATCGCGACCACGTGGGGAGCGTGCTAGAACTGTGTCGAAGGCGACTGGGTTGCGCCTGCATTGTAAAGCGGGTATTGTTTATATTCGTATACGAAGACAATTGTAAAATAATGAATCTACGTGCAGAGGATAGAGCATGCAACAATATATCAGTGTAAAAATGTGCGTTAACAGAAGAGACATACCTGTGAAATATTGATGCCTATTCTAATGGAAAAAAATGCAGATTTCCGAATCGCTTGATTGCTGCTGTTGCTGCTCGTTTGATAGACAATGTTGCCGCCGTCGTCATCATCATCATCTGAGGAGCTGCTAGAATTCCCCACGGAAATGACAAACTGTTCCATAGTTTCTTCTAAAACTCCTTCATTTTTCCAAGCTGCACTTATTACGCCCTTTGTATGAGTCGCCGCTTATTTTCCAGTTTTCAGCTTTTACTGCTGTTAGTGCCTCTTCTGTAAGCTTTATTACTGAGGACACAGTGAAACCTTTATTGTTTCGCCCAACATAACACTTTATGTCGGCCCAAATTAATTCAATTCGAGTTAAAATGACAACGATAAGGGGGAAGCCTAACTATCTTGTGACCATGTTCTGCAGCGACGCCATCGCATATATAACTTGGAAACCGTGGTTAGTTAGCTTTCACAAGTTCCAGTAGCTCACTTTTCTTCAGTTCCTCCTTCATCGGTATATTGCGGCGAACAAGCCACTGATTTATTTCTCCTCTTCGAAATATTCCCTCACAGAGCATATTATTTCCCGCGCCTGCCCTTTAATTGGGATACTTTTACCAAATACAGGTTAATTCGTTTCCCGAGTGCGCTCAGTTTTTCGTTTGGATGCGCTTCTTTGTCACTAATTTTGGACATCATTAAATATTCATTAAACGTGTTAACACAATTATAAACGCTCACACAACACACGCACGCAAAAATACACGGACTCAAACACACGTAACACAAGGCAAATACCATACAAATAGGCCGATGCAAAAGAATTTTTCAGTACGCAGTTAATCTCTAAACTGCTACAAAAACATAAGCAAGCTGGGGCTAGAAGGAGGACATTGTTTATAACTGCAGCGACAGCAGAAGGTAAGACTGCAGTTCATGTTTACTGCAACGGTCGCTCGCCCGGACCGTCATGCCAATCACGTGTTACGATATCGCAACAAGGTATTTGCGTCTACCGTTGCTATGGAAACGTCTTAGTTCTAATTGGTCCTTCTGATGGTTGCTATGACGACCGCTGTGACGTATTCATCCCCTCCCATACTTTTAAAGCTTTCCGCCACGCGGTTAGTAACTGTCAATCACCTTCTTGATTGGCGCCGAGTATATATTTCAGACCACACACGATATTAATTACATTTATCTTTATCGATTAATTTTAAACTTATGGTTGCCTTACTATAGGCTTTGTCATTTTATGATTGTGTAGCTTTTTCCAATATAATATTGCTTGGCAGAATTTGTTTGCCATTTTTAAAAATAATTTTGAAATCAACAAATATTAACTACTCTGAATTTTAATAATAATTTAGTAATTTGCTATTGTAACACTTATTTAACTCAATGATTTAACGAGTCAAAAGTCTTAATGGATTTCGTAAAGCTTGTTGTTGCTGTACTTAGCAGCATGCAATTTCTACTGATGGCTTAGATTCTTGCATATTGTAAGTGTTTCAGAACTGTTTGTTTTGAACATTTGACTTACGATTCATTGTGGTTTTCAATTTTTCATGACTGTGCAGTCAAACTGCTATGATATACAGTACAGAATCTCGTTCCACCAATCACATTGTGCTTTCTCTTTCCCTGTAAATAATGCACCTCTGGGAGCGAGTGCCAGTAAGCATGAAGATATTCCATCTGTCTTTTCCTACATTATGTAATACTTCCATCTGAACTTAAAGAAGTTATGACCAAGATATAAAATTAAGTTCAGTTTTAATACAAATATAATAACATAAAGTTAAGTGGAAGTTAGCATTCAGATACAAGGTTTCATTGAACTTGATAGACTCTTGTACTGTAACGGTGAACACGTCTCACTTTTCCGTGGAAAATTATTCCTACATTTGAATATTTAAGCATCTAATAAACAACTGCTACAACGCTCTAGGGTAGTTTCGGTGACATAAAATCTTGGAGAAAGCCACGCTCATTTCTTCTACAGGAAGAAATACGGACTTCTGTCACAAATGAGAGCAGAATTAAAACGAAACCTTGATCAAAGTAGTACAACACTATATCATCACTGGCAGAAAAGGTTAAATATGAGGTATATCACACATTCCTTCACTAGTACGATTCTGGCATTTCAGATGCATCCATTTAGAAATCCGTATCTGTTTGAAGCTTTTTGACAATTCACAGAGTCCACTCCGATCATCCGGATGCCAGACTTGCTGTAGGCTCCGGAAGCTTGCTTTGGGCAGCTGTATTGTTTGGATACCCATGGTCACGCCCTTTAGCCTCCGATTCTTCAGCTTTGCTTTCGTGCCGTGATAAAATCAGCGAATTGAAGTTGTTAATTTTTTAATCAAAAGTGTTTGGCGAACAACAGGATACATTGAAATGAGAAATCGCTTCCAAATATTGCACTCCTTTTGCACTTTGTTTAGACCTACATACGTTTTGCCTGAATGCCCGTATTGTATTCCTTCAGGACCACATTCCTTTGTGTATGCTTTGGTTGTCCCTTGTAGCATTCCGAGCAGCTTGCATGTTAGAAATGAATTTCTTGCATACAAAGGCGTGCTACAAGATCCTACATGCATAAACCGACGTTGTATCCCACAAGGCGCGAAGCAATCTCACTGGATAAATCTTATTTAAAGTCCTTCCTGCATTTATATCCGGATTCTCTTTAATGTGATAACTTATGGTAGTAGGTGGTAGTTTTTGTGCACAAATAACTTCGATTTGATGTCAATGTATTTAACACAGTATAAGGGCTAAACAGAAAAAACAAACTTCCTAAACTTGGCATATGTGCAAAATATGCTTCCAATAATTTGTTGCTTAAATTTCCTTCCTTAAAATGTTGTTCGGAAACTTCTAAAAGTAACATGTCAGATCCTCTTTTCTAAAATACCATATGCTATAGTATATGAATCACAAGTCACTATGAAAAAGACGTAGTTCTGAAATAGGAATAAGAAACCCGCACGATTAGAAAATAAAATAAAGCTCGTGGAATTTTCTCTTATTTCTCGTTGTCAATAATTTCATCATTTGATGTTAGAAGTGAGTCGTTACATCACATGGCGCTTGATGTTAACTGAGAAGCTCTTTCGAGATACGTGTTTCTCTCATCATCAGCTCCGGCCGACTGAACACTCTATCTCACCCCTGACCCACAAGAAGTATTTCATTACACGATTCTTCTGCCCTCTGCTGGCCAATATTTGGAACTTGTGGTGTTGGATTTGTTGCCATCTGTAGTGAAGGTTGGGAACTCATCTGTCTTCTTTCTTCTCTCTTGTAATCTGATTGGACCAGCTGCATTAGGTAATCTGTAGGCGGTATTTCAAAATTCAAAGCATTCTTGATGTTGAGATGGATGAAAATCTTTTCCCAAATTTCCAAGGGTGAAGGAATCTGTGTAGGTTTTAAGAATTTTATCTCTTGTCTTATTTAATGTTTACTGTTCCAAAAATGGTTGGCAACTGGTGATGTATCTATTAGTTTCGGTTTTGTATTTCTTTCGTGTTCACTTAGTCTTATTTTTAAATTTGTTTTTGTTCTACCTAAATATGAGCCTTGGCAATCCTGACATGAGATCTGATAAATACCTGACTTTTTGAATAATCAGTTGTATTAGTCAAAGGCATATTCAGCATATTTCTTAAACTGTATTTATTCTGAGGTGCCATTTGGATCTTATGTTTTCTAAACAATTTTTCAAAAATTTGAAAATCACTGGACGGTATGTAAATTACTTGTATATTAAATCCTTTTTGTTCGGATTCTGTAGGGCATTACTTATAGGTAAGCTATGTTTTTTTTTGTATCTAATAATTAAATTATTAATAAGCTGAGGTTTGAAGCCATTTTCAATAGCTACATTCTTGATATAATTTAGTTCAGTGACATAGTCTTCTTTTTCCAAAGGCACGTTACTCAATCTATAAACCAAACTTCTAAAGTTTGTCTCACTTCTAACATCATATGATAACATCACAATCAAAAATACTTCTGTTTATTATAAATTCATCATTGTTAAAAGAGCATTTAAATGCCATCAAACTAGGAATATAGATACAAAATTTGCTGGTTTAGAATTAAATAACCTTGAAATTACCTCTTCTGCATTACTTTTACACATTCGAAGCATTAATATGTTTCGTGTGTATTACTAAGTGATAGTGCGCTCAGAAAGTGCTTTAAATTATATTAGCGTGTAAGTTTCGTGTCTCATCGAAAATCTAAAATTACCCTTGTAGTCGAATTATTACCTTGCAAAATGATAAAAACCTTCCTAGATTTATGTATCGGCAGTTTCAGATACAGAAGTAAAGGTTCAACAAATCTCACACATTCTTGCTTTGCAGTCGCTAAATTATGGGAATACTATTTTTCTCATGGTATGTCCTATTTGATCAGCTCAAAGAAGAACTTATTTTTACTCCAGGTGACTAAGTCCTGAAACAAATACTTTGGATTTAATGCTTTTCTAAACATGAAGGTAGATATACTGATCTTGGAAGGATTAATGTAAATATTGAATAACATTAAAAGGCAAAATATACAGTTGAACAGTTTTAAGGTAACCAAAGAAAGATAAAATAAATTCGGGCTAGATCAGAAAATATTGCAAAATTGTAAACATTTTAAGTATCACGAAAATAAGGTAAGAGCGCACAGTGTAGCGCAAGAAAAAAAATCTGATGCGTCACGTTCACATTACTTATCCAATGTCGTTTATTCTTATCTGTTCTACAAATATAGCTTATGATAATGGAGATGAGTGTTTGCAGAAATGGTTGTGGTTGACGCCACAGAAAAAATTACCTTAAATTGTGCGTTTAAATAACATCTAAATTATTTGTAGCAAACGTTTGTCTATATCTTTGGTTTACCAATTACACAAAATTATACTAAATTGCTTCCGAATAAAGAGGGCTTCATAGACTATTTCAAGAAAATTTAAAATATACAGTTTTCATGTAATTATTTTAAATAAATGGCATTTTAAACAAAAACGTTAAAGGCATTTTTGAGAAAAGAAACTGTAAAGGATAGTTTGGGTTGCGATTTTGTTCAAAATCTTCGTGTCGTATGTTTGGAAGATACTGAACTCAAATAGAACATTTGATATTTATTCAATATTTCGTTTTAGGGTTACACTGTTCACACACACACGCACACACATACAGAGATATTTTCTATAAACGATTTGTGTCACTTTCAGGGCGCCTCAAAACATGTAAGCCTCGACATTAAATCTCGTTGTGCCGTTTTTGGTTGGAATGCAATTATTCCTCTGCCTACTTGGTCATTGTAGAAAGGAACGTAATGGAGTTCTATGGTCGAAGTGTTTGCCTTTAATGCAAAATAAAAATTCCCTACATTGTACTTTACTAGATTATTGATAAGGGTTAAACTACATTAATATATCTCTGTAAACTGGATTAGTTTTTTTAAAACCACTATCCAGCATTCTTAAATGTAAGATTCTATGAAAACATGACTATATTGTCTATTTTTGTACAGCCTCTTCTTTGCACTGAATACCGCTTTGTGTTTACATATTTATGTGCTCTTAAATATTCATGTGTTTCATCCAACAAGCAGCCAAATGGAAGCTGAGGAGCACAAAGCGGAAGTATAAAGATACAATTACCACCTGCAGTGCTACAAGTTGGGGAAAACGATTTTTTCCCTACTTATTTGTTGGCAATAATCTCTCGACACTGAAATATGAAACCTAGTTACCATTTTCAAAATGAACATTTATACGCATAGCAGAACTTCAGTCAAATGTGAATATTCCATCTCTCTTTTCGTCAGATTCCCTGGCCAGGAAGCGTAGAACCAGTAATTACTGCCGGCTTTGTGAGGGGTAAAGGGAGATGAATGGCTAGGCGTAGTGCTTTGTTCGCACCTAATTCCATGTACAGCGATCGATGGGCAGGTTATCTCAGGCAGATTACGATGATACTCAGCTGAATGGAGATAGCCTCCCACCTATTGTAATAGGCTTTTTCACTGTCGGAAGTCAGTGTTGCGGAGTCCGTCACATGACGCAAGTACTTTACAATCACTGTTGATATGTGCTGGTGCAATTGCCTGTTATCAGAAATCATTTCAAGGGTCTGCTATATACTTTTGTCAATATTACTGAGAGACATTTACAAATTTCTAGCACTAATAATAATAATAATAATAATAATAATAATAATAATAATAATAATATATTGCATAACGCTCAACATATGCTTAATAATATTAATGTAGTTTCAGCAGTAAATCATATAAATCACTAACATAATTAGCTCCAGTATTTTTAAAGCAGCTTCTGGATGGGTTTACTTCGGGTTCTCTGGTTTCCCTCGCCATTCATTCCACTAGCTCCCCCATCATCACCTTTGGTTTCATCCATTTCACCATCATTTCATATCACCTATTTCCTCGCTCTCATACCAGCTATCGGCTGATCACCCATCCTGGATATTCTATCTGATGCAAAGTGTCTACCCCTCGACAGTTTTCTGTTCCAAGACATCCGCTTGAAGTCCTGGGGATGTAAAACCTACATACGAGAAAGAAGAAGAAGAAACAGAGAAAAAATAAGATGACAGCTTCACTGTTAAGAGTTTCATAATCAACTACATATATTGAAAACGCTAAAACATAGGCAAAACCAAAGGCAATGAGCTCATAGGATAAGTCAGCTAAAACTACCATCGAAAATACATCTGAAACAAAAATCGAAATTGAAAAGCACAGGCATGAAGGAACGATAGATGTTCATTAAATAAGACGATATAATACTCTAGATTTTCTAGGACTTCTAGCCAGGTGTAGAATTGATTAGAAACCAACATTCGGAAACATACATCGTAACCATCTTCAGGGTGAAAATCTAAAGTATTCGCAACGCGGTTAAGTTTCAGCTCATATTTTAAAACGATATAAGCCCATTAAAATATAAACAAATGTAAATTTCAACATAAAATTATGTTTTTTAAATGAAAACCCAGTATTGTTTTTGACGCAGTTGAGGACATAAAATAACATTAAAAACGACGCTTGTTCCATGGAATATGTTAATTACATTCCGAGAAATTGTAGGGTGAAGTTACGAAATTGTAATGTTTGAGACAATTCTTTATTATTTTCTTTTCTGTGTGAATGGAAACCCTATTATTTCTAGCGCAATTAATAAAAGCGATCCCTTTTGACGCATTGTGATATATCAATCACATTGTGATAACTGCAACGTGAAGATCAGGTTGAGACGCAACGACCGGATAACATAGAATGTGCAACTGACTGTATTTCGTTATATCTCAACCGTCAGCTTCAGGTTAGAATTTCTCAGGCGTAATTGTCCTATTGTAATGCAACAAACGCTATGCTTAATGTTGCTTTTCATGTTATCAATTTCGTTAAAAATAATGCGGAACTTGTGTCTAAAAACGCATAAGTCTATTTTGAAAGTCATATTTGCTTACGTTTCTGAATTTCCTATGTCATCTACTTTAATGAGCCCATCCGCTACCTTTGTGTCTGTGAAAGTTGTTTTCAGTTCCTATTTTTATTTCAGACATAATCCCGGTGTTACTTTTAGAGGACTCATCGTGTGTGTGTGTGTGTGCGTGCATATTTTAAGACAGAGATAATTCTCACTTTTAATATGCAGAAGCAACAAACGATATTAAAATTTATGTATTCTGGGGTTTCTCAAGCCTTTAAAATTTTTAAAATCTATTTTTTCATCCATAGTGTTTACGAAAGTATTTATATTCATTAAGTTGAGGAACTACCCTTAGTACCTGAAAATTTCACCGATATCTGATTTAATCTGACAGAAAAATTTACAAAGTTAAAATCTCCAGTAAAAGCTTCAGCTAAAGCGGTGGCAATTTCTGACTTGAGAATATTTTTCCTCCGTCAGAACTAAACTCGTGTTCGCAGAAATTTCAAGTACTATACAAATTTGTTCTATAAAATTTATAAACTAAAACATTAAGGCGTCTTGAAAAACGCCAGAACAAAAGCTGTAATGTCCGTCATTTTTTCTACATATTAAAAATTATAATTTTCTCTACGTTAATTTGGCTGTTGCAATTTGTTAGAATGAAAACGAATAATTTCTGAAATCACTGTATTTATGCGTCTTCTCTCCCTTTTCCAACTTGATTCATAAAAAGAATAGCAAAATACTTAGCATAAAAATCTAAAAAGAAATGAAAACATGGATATACTTTTCCCGTAGAGTAGAGAAGATTTACGGTTTTTAATTTTTGTGAACGTGTATTTAAATTGTCCAAGTATCTGCTTTCAATATTTGAGTTTTAAAAATATATCTTTTTCTGTCTCCGAGCTGCATTTATAAGCACGCTTGTTATGCAGATGCAGAATACAGCAGCTGATAATTCGTAAACGTTTCCGCAATTCTAACACAAGCAGCTTTCAGAAATGATTGAAAAGTTATGGATTTCAATTCAATGCAGAATAAGATTCGCTTGACGTTACAGCGTGCTACTTTTGTTGATGTGAGCGGCATTAATTTCAATTATATTTATATAGGCATTCATTCGTCATATTCTTATCATTCTTTAATGAATATAGTTTATCTATTAATTATATTTATTGCACTCCTCATGCCTTTCATCACTCTTAATTTACGGTTCTCTTTAACTTAGGGGAACCATTTATGTAACTATATTTTAAAATTGATTTAGTTATAACCGTTTAATATTGTTTGTCCAACACACGTCTACTACATACATGTTAAGCATAAAAGTATAGGAGGATTATAGCTTCCGATAAAGGAATTTGAGAACATGTTTGTTTATTACCAGAAACTGTAGCGCATGTTATTATTGCAGCCTCTAAAAAAGGTGAAATAAGGGTAACGCACAAACATAGTTCCAAAGCTAACTATATTTAAGGTCATGGCGTCACACTCCGCGTTCAAGCCGTAAATGAAACGATCGAGTTATTGGTTTCGAAAAATTAGAGCAACATTCTGGCCAATATGTTACTTACTTTCCAATAAATCTTACTACTTTCTTTCGGCTTATCTTGAAACAGTACTTCAAGTAAAAACTAAGGAATGTAAATTTCATCAGAAATGGACGTTTTGAGAGATTAAATTAAATTGAGTTTTATTTATGGCGCTCTTTAACTACTATGGTCCTTAGCGTCCCATTCTATATCGGGCGTGAAAGATCGGTAATTTTGCTCAGAGGCCTGTTTATCAGGCTTGAGGTTCTTTTACGTGCCATAAATCTACGACACGGGACCACTGGCTTTACGTCCCTTCCGAAGGAAGCCATGCTAACGATTTTTATGCCCGAAAAATCCATCGCCATCTGCCGGATTTGAACGGTAGCACTAGTCCACAGAGGACGACACGTTTTGAGACCTTCTGGCCTCCCAAGGTATTCATTACAGATACCCCGGAGTGGTTTATATGTCTGAGCACAGCAAAACTAAACAATCAGAAGCCGCATATGTTTGGCATTTAAACAAACACTGCGTAAGGAATTAGGGAAACAGTTTCAGGCAAATCCTTCACCCCCAAAAATACACATTTACACAGAAACATGTTTACTTATTTTGACTATGTAAAACAATACTATCAACAGTTTTTAATAAAATATGAGAAATAAAACGTATATCTTGCACTTTCTGTAAATTCATGATACAGTCTCTTCATTTTTATTCGGCCTTTATATAAATGGAAAACCATAAAATACAAGAGAAAATTTACTTCAGAGCAATGTAAAGTCCTCAAATTACATTTTTATACATTATTTACCTGTTTTTTGCTCTTTTCTCTTGTAAACTTCCACAGTTTTTAATTCCGGAGTATACTGAAACTCGTTTTAAATATTACGGGTAGTTTGTATAAAAACAATTTTATCGTGACTCTCCGTTAAGCGGGTGACCTAGTGATTATTTCTGATAACGAAGACACATTACAGAAACGTATGTACGTATTAAATGAAGTAGGAAAAAGCTTAATATGAAAATTTCTCTCAACAAAACATTTCAGAGGCAATACTCCAGTAAGATAAAAAATAATTATTGGAAAACAGTTATACAACAGGTAAACCGTTTAACTGTCTCGTTTGCTAAATACTAAATGAAGGAGATGTTCAAAATAAAATAAGCCGATTTAACCGGATATGTAACACAATGAAAGGAACATTTAAAAACAAAACAAGGAAAGAGACATTATTAAAATTTATAAAAGAATGACCACATCCATATATTTCTTCGGCACTGAAAGCTAAGAAAATGGATACAACTAGAATTCAAGCAACCGAAATGAGATTTCTGAGGTTAGTAATGGTAGTGTCATAGAAAGAATAAAACATGAAACAATAAGACGGAATTACACATATTACAATATAAATGAAAGAATCGTCAGTTTCAGAAATAAATGCTTTGAACACGTACAGCATATGCCAGATCGAAGGTGCTCGAGAAGAGCTTTGAGGGTAAACCGAGAGGTTGGAGAAATATAGGAAGTCCTGCCAAGACGTGGGCGGTACCAATTTGGAGACGCAGCAAACCAATAAGTCTAACGCATGCAGTGGAAGAGGGCGAATTAAAACGTTGAATGTCCATTCTGTTATTTACTAACACGTGGTTAGCTCACACCGAGTTCTTTAATTAAAGCTGTTATCTAACACTCCTGCACATTTCAAATTGATTCATACATGTGGTGTTGCGATGGCGTTGTTGTTTGCAGTGTGAGCGGGTTCAACTCCCAGTATAGGGGTGCGGCATGCTCAGCCTCGTATGGTCCTTGGGAAGCTATTTGATAAAGAAGTAGCATCTGCGGTCTCACATACCGCATCTAATAGGCCGAGGGGAGACGGGATGCTGACCACATTACTCTGCCCATAATGTCCTGTGTTGAAGTAGACACAGATGTAGCAATTATGCGGCAGGCATTTACCCAATCGGGCTTTTGCATCAAGGAGTTATGATTAGGGACAGGAAAAATATGATGAAAAATTTGCCAAAATATGAACATTTTATCAAAATATGAGTAAAAATACCCAAATATTACGAAATAAATAGCCAAAACATCGTATGCTTTAATAGTTCGGAGCAGGTTCACTTTATTAGTTTAAACAAATGGACTTTGTAAACTTTGGTCTATATATTTTAATGACAAAGTATCAAATGAAATACAACAAATTACATGGAGTTTATAGAAGCTACTGGTTGTTTTGTGCTTGCTTAATACTGATTAGAATATGCCACTAAAGGCATCGGTTCGGAAAATTAAAAATCCTTCAAGAATAGATATGGTTTAATTTCACAAGTGAAATCATAGAGGAAATGCTACATTTTCTCAACCGTACCTGACTTTTGGAAAGAGTGGTGTGAGTTTCTTTAGACGCGCTTACTGAAAAGTGTGGCTAGGATTTTCTAAATGTGTTTCACTGAAAAATTTCCGAATAAACTATCTGCAAAGCGTTGTTCATTGCTAAAGCAAATCTTAAAAAAAATACTAAGAAATGTGAATATTATAATAAAATATTAACATTTTACCAAAATATTATGAAACCTGCAACATTTCATCACGTGTATTGAATTCCACACACTGCTAAACGTAGACACCTGTTCCCACAATGATAGCAAGTGTTTAGAATATGACATTTCATATTTTTTGTCTGCCTCTAGTTATGATATAACAATGATTGGAGCATATCTTACGCTATCAGATTTGTAATTCGCTGTACTAAAGCAGATAATCTGATAAGGTTTAAATGTGTTTAAGTGCATTTATATATTATTACATGGATTGAGTTTATATCAACGGAGTAAAGATATGATGTGCATACAAATCTCTGAAACATAGTTTCTAAACTAGCTACGGGATATACAACAGAAAAAGTTCGGATGCCTTATATTCACATGTCTTTCTTTACTGAGTGTTCTACAAACTACTCTTACAACGCTTATCTTCTATCTAGTTTTAGTTGATCGAGATAAACTTTCATTACTCATTTTAATATGCGTTGTACGTAAGAACGATATAGTAGGTAAACGTGATAGTCATATTTTTAAAAAACGGATCGCTATGTGATGGCTTTGAAATTCCGTTTTATTTGCATAGCCACAAGAAAAACGGAAGACACACTTACCACTTGAAATAAGTATTACGTTTTGAAAACTAAAACCAATAACAAAGGACATATCGGAAATGTTTCGGGGACTTCTCAGGCTATTTGCAGAAAATTCAAGATATACCTAGATTATATTTGTCCTTCCAACATCTTAAATATATTGTATTTAAATCAAAATCATGGAGCCATTTCTGAGAAAATGAAAAAGTAAAGAAACATTTTGCATTTTAGGAGTAGTTTGGGATGGGGGATTGTCTTGAAAATCTTCATCTCTCATCCTTAGAGAATATGAATGTACATCCAAGTTTTGTATTTAATAAACTTTTCCTTTTTTGGTTATGTTGTTCACAAGCGCGCGTGCACAAACATACACACACATACGCACATGAACCTTTATCCAATTTTTTATTTAGGGGACCCCAAATGCGCATTTGAGCAGATGAAATTTCTATATCTAAATTTTGGGTGGAATGCAATACTTTCTCTACTTACTATAGGTAAGTAGTAGGAAAGCAAAAGTTAATAAAAATGAGGACTTGAGGGTACAGTGAGTGAAATTATTAAAGAAAATTCGTGAGAAAATGTATACAGTATGTTGGTAAAGAATTGCTAAACAAGGACGTAATGGAATACAGACCATTAGGCCAAAAAAAAAAGAAGAGGTTATCCCAGCCGCTGGTGTATCCAATGAGAGAGCAACAGCAGAAGCAGCATCTTCAGGGCAAGTTTTATAGAAGGTAAAACAGAAGACTGGAAGCACCTCTCATCCAACTAGAAGTTGTATTCCGGCTGAGCGAAGTGGTTGCTTCGTCCTCCCCTCGTTGATTAAAGGCTTTATGAGTTTCCAGGCTTATTCTACTCTTGAATTCGTTTACCTCATTCCTTCTGCGGCATTCCATATGGTTTCTTGTTTATTAAAGCTTCAACACAGAGAATAGCTTATGTCTCAGTAGTATTGTTGATCCGAAGACTTGCGCGGGCTTGTACGAGGATGTGACAAACAACTCAGAAGCTTGTTTTAATAACCACACATTTAGGATTACCAATAAATGATTCCCAACATTGTTATAATTGTTTGGTACCTGTAAATCTACTTAGAGGTTTAACACTCAAAATTCTTCTTGTACAGCTGTATTCAGGGCTTTTAACGCTGTAAAACGCTAATCAAAGTGATTTTTTTAGTCTTAGGAAAACGTGATATCAAATGGACTCGTATTCGGACTAGCGACTGAGCGATTTCGCAGGGGAGGCATCGGTGAAATTTAAGCAAAAATGATGAAAAATCTGATTTTTCGTCTTTTGCCTTAAAATTATGTTTATACTTTGTACTTTCAGAATCTATTGTAGTTTACGCCGCATCACCATTTAAAAGGCCGGTACGTTATGATTTAAATGCCTATGTGCGGGTGGGCGTGGCTCCTGAAATGCACTCATTTACCCGTTGCAGCAAAATCGCGTACAACTTTGAAGTTTGAATCAAGTGGTCGCATTCAGTGCTAGTAAATGTTAGCAGACACATCTTCTGGGATTTTCTGGAAACATTCACCCCGGGAAAGCATGGCTTCAGTTCGTTTGTTTATTTGAATGAGTGACCACGTGCTTGTGTTTTTTATGGAAATTTATACATGATATACACGTTGTACAAGAGAGAAGTCTTCTTTATAGTGACCTACGAATAGATAAGTACAATTTAGAATAAGAATAGGTACAATATAGTAGAAAATGAGGCAGGCAATACCAAATAAGATTCTTGCTGTAAGATAAAATCTGGTTCTTTGTTTAGCTGTTTGTAAAAATGCAAACATCTAATTCTCTTCTGACTGTCAGAATCTACTATAAGGTTGTAAAAATTATACATTAGATCGACTAACTTTCCATAAATTTCTTTTTATTAATTGGTATAACAATTATTACAAAATGGGTAGGCCTAGAAAGAGAAGGCAGAGAAATCTCTTAAACATATGATACTTTAATCAAAGTCGTTAGAGCCATTTTTGAGAAAATAAAAATTTTCGAAAAATGTTCCATGTAAAGGGTAATCTGGGGTGGGGGATTTTCTTGAAAACATTCGTGTCGCAACTCTGGAAGATACTGAACCTAAATACCAAGTTTGGTGTTTATGCGACTGTTCGTTTCTGAGTTATGCTGTTCAAAGACAGACACACACCCACACAGACAGACAGACACACACACGAACATGTTTCCAAAAATGCTTTTTTTGGATTCAGGGGGTCTCAAAACATATTTCCGGTGAAATCTCGGTATCGAATATTTCGGTGGAATACAATACTTCCCCTACTTACTATATGTAGTAGAGAAAGTAAAAATACCTAATTTTACACCTTTAATATTAATTAGGTATTTTAAACCCCATTATTTTTAGTTGACTATTTTTCCCGTACCTTCACTGTGTTTTAATATAGTGCAGCAACTTATTCCGGGACGCTTACTTGCACCTTTGTTAAGAACATTCATATACTTTTGTAGTCCATTGGGTTCCTGGTCACTGTGGCACTATGAGCATTCAAGAAGCAGATGAACTTGTCAAAAGAGGGACCAAGACCCTTTTTATTGGACCAAAACTAATCTTAACCCAAAATGAAACTACTGTTAGAACTCCATTGTACAATGACTAACATGGAAAAGTCATGCCATAGCAGAACTTCCCTGACCAAAAAACAGGTAAAACCATCACATGCCTACCTGACCAAAGCCCCAATTTTAAGGGACCGCAAATAAGCCAGGAAGGCAATTGCTGTGATTATGGACGTGGAGCCTTCAGGAAACATTTCCAGATTAATAAACTCTTTGATGGCAATCCTCTGTAAACAATCCGCAGAAACTGCTGCAGACCTCCTTCTAGAATATAATTACCTAGAAAGCCGCAAATTTGCAATCTTTGGAGAAGCTCAACCCTCAGGAGAAGATAACAAATCCTTCATATGAAATATCTTAAATATTTTAGAAAATTTAGAACTATAACTTTGAAAGCAACATGGTGCACATAAAAAGTATTTGGCTCAAGTTCCTTTTGTGTCTTCGACAACTCCCTTAAAAAATAAAATCAAAGTCAATACTTTTTTAGCCTCTGAGTAGGAAAAATTGCGCATTATCGCTCTTGAAGGCTTATAAATTACAGTACATTGTTGCAATACCTCCTCTTGTGCCATAACGTTCATCCACTTAAGCACCTATATTTTTCTTTCCTCGTGACTAAGATGTTCTTCAGGATGTAGTGCGATGCAGCAGCATCATCGTCTCCTTGCCGATGAACGGAAGGCATTTAATATCAGTTTTTGTGCTGTAGTATATTAATTTGTTGGCGGCGGCAGATATCAAGAAGCCCAACCCTCTTCGACTATATCAAGAACCTCCTTCGCTTGCTTTCTCTCTCTCTCTCTCTTACACACTTCACTGCGCCCTTTCAGTTTCCTACTTGAGTGAAGATGGCTTCTTGTTAGGCGAAGAGTGTGTGCAGACCAAGTCGGGGATATAAATCACAACAGCTACTGTTATCTCTGTTGACGTGCCGGAGTTGGACACTTCCGAAACATGGCTTAGCGTTTCAAGTGCAATTTCCCGAGATTAACTGTACCATACTTCCCTCTAGCGATGTCGCACTTATGTTTCTTAAACCTCGTGCTGAAAAGGCCCACAGATCCTAAACACATAAACAATAAGCTCATCAGAGCGCGCTGGGCGAGGGGAGCGTACAGCTTCATTGTGACACCATTTCACGGTATGACAAGTCATTCGCAGTAGTTCATGTTGTGGAATTTATTCATCAAGGAAAATGCGAGAAGGAAGAAAATAAACACCATTCTGCTCCTGAAATAAATGTTGAAGAAACATTTATCTAAATTTACAAAAGGGAACATACACCCAAAGTAAAAATACTGAAGTTAAAACAGGTCACTGCAACGTATGGCTTAAAACTAGCATTATAACATAGAGTCGTGTAAGTGATTATCACTTATTTATGCTATTTATATAGGCCTATACCAAAATCTGAGCACGTAATATACTTTCGTTTAACTTGGCCCAACGATGGGCATTTCGTTGTTGTTTGAATAATTACATTTTCAGTTTTCATAACATTCACAACTCTGTCATCCTTCGCAGTTTTGTTTTCATTCTCTTCCGCTGCGCCTTTTCAGCTTACTGACAAGAAACACTTCACTGGTTCGAAAATGGGAATTTGTTGGGGTTTCAAGGTTAGTTGGCGGAGGCGTTTTCGCCTAGAGTGAAATTTAGGGCCATTTTTCAGCATCCAGAACAAAAACTTTGTTTTTAAAACAAAGAAAACATAGTTACATGAAAAACCTTAATAATGATAACAGGTACAGCAATGTTTGAGCTATTTCTCGACATGGTCGTTACACATACCGTGGATCAACGTTTATATTCCTGTGCCATAGAAGTCTGCCACCTGCGAATGGAACCATCGTGGGACAGTTGTCTTCATCTCTGCGTCTTGTCAAAATGCTGACCGGAGGACAGGAATTTCTTGAGGTGCAAGAAAAGATGAAAATCGCTGTGAGAAAGATCAAGACTGTATGCTGGATGATCAAACAGCTCCCAGCCGAACTCCTGCAGAACAGCTGCTGTGTTTCCGCCGTGTTTTACAGTAACGGTCAGCATTCACTGTTTCACCTTTGGGCAGGAATTTAATGAGCACAATGCCCTTCCTGTCCCAGAACACCGTGCGCATCACTTTCTGTACCGATACAGTCGGTTTGAATTTAGTCTGGACCGAAGATCCACTGTGACGACAATGCGTTGATTGCTGTTTGGTTTCTGGGGTAAAGTGCGAAATCCACGTCTCATCGCCGTGACAATCCTGTCGAGGAACGCGTCGCCGTCATCATGATACTGCTGCAGATATATCAGTGCTGCTCCTAAGCGTTTCGTTTTGTCCTCGGGTGTTAGGTTTTTTGGCAACCCCCTGCACACAATTTCTTGAACAGCAGGTGCTTAGTGACAATCTCATGCAACAAGGATCGCGATATCTGCGTAAAATGGCTGCTGAGCTCCGTAATCGTGAAGCGACGGTTCTTAACGATGCGCTGCCGCACCAGCTCAACAAGGTCATCATTGATGAGGAACGATCGCCCACTGCGCTCTTCATCATGGACACTTTGACGTCCTTCGGAAAACTGCCTACACCAGCGACGCACCATATGTTTTCTCATGATGTTCGGACCGTAGGCCTTACAGAGCTTCCGATGAATTTGTTTTGTACCGCTATGTTTTGTGAACGGCGGGAGAACGAATAAGATCCGCAATTTCGGGCCACTGCTGCCGTGTTACTACCACCAGGCGGGGCCTCTCCGGCCGGCGTATTATTGATATTACTTTAAAGGAAGCAAAATCGGTAAACTTACTTTTTGGATGCGCCTCGTAATTGAAATACTCGAGAGTAAGGAGTCAGATTGAGTGAAGCAGTGTATAAGAATGAACTCGACCGATCCGTCAATAGCCTGTCCTACACGCGCAAGTTTAGATCGGCACTCGATTCTCTCTATAATCTATCTCATGGGAAGCTAGTAACATTGAGTTGTGGAATACGCTTTAACGCGGCTGCAACGGAGCAGAATTTTTTCCAGTTTGTTTGAAATAGTGGCATTCCGCAGAAATACGTACTTCGTTTATTGTGTAATGCAAAATAACTATTTATTCTCCTTTAAATTCAAAAGAATAAATAACGTATACGTGACACTCAATTAACCATTAATATACAGTAAAAGAAGTAAGAAAGAAACGAAGAAAACATAACAAAGTCTATGATATTCTTTACAGCTCCACTGATTTAATGCTTCAATCTCATGGAATTTATCAAAATTTTAAAATCATCTTCTCTTTCTGTGATTTCAGTACTTGTCTTCGCAGATCTGTGCAGCATTTGTAAAGCTGATACCTTAGAATTTTATTTATAAATTTGATACAAAATGTACTGCTGGGTTAAAGTGTTATGGCCAAACCCATGTAATACGTTCGGCCAAGGAGGGCTTTGAGGGCGGGAAATTCGAGAAACTAAACCAGTAAGGTACAGTTGGCCAAGCAGTGAAAGAGGCTTTAACTTTTCGAGAAAGTTCGGCAGAATTCTGGAACATAGTAGTAATGTGTCTTCCTAGCAACATGGGGCTATAGAAAGATGGCAGAAAGTAAATCCAGTTAGTTATCAGATAGTTACTAGCGAGTTACAAGTGATTTGTAAATCATAGCTACAAAGTGAGGTTTTGACGCAGTTCGGTAATGAATAAAGTTTGTTACGAGTTAGCCGGTGTTTTTATTTGTCGCTTGGAAGACACTCGGAGTAGTGCAAAGGTAGTGTACACTCCGAAAACCATTTCGAACCTTTGAGGTCAACATCGATTGAAGCTCTTTTGTCAAATAACTTAACTTTGAGCGACTTAACAGAGAGAAAGACTAACAAGACAGGCTGCACTCGCGGTGATATCAATGTGTGATTTACATTGATCGGTTTTAAATTTACATTTACAATGAGGCGAAGTGTTCAAGTATTTCTTGGTATCAGAGTATTCTAGCTTGCTATAGAGTGTGCCTAGCATAATTGTGTTTGCCCTGGCATTCCTTCTCTGCTTTGAAATACCATCAAAACGTCCTTCAAAACGAGGTAATTTAGTGTAGAAAAACCCTATTTTCCATTTTCTATGCCAGAGATAAGTAAGCAGTCGATAGTGGTGATGTTGTGCAGCAGGTCGGGCACAGCTCCTCGCTTAATTGTACAATTATGGATTTACTCACAAGTAAGGCGAAATATGTACAGGATGGACCATTTAAGTTGATATTGTACAATATCTCCAGAACTAAGCGTTGTGGAAGGAAATGTCTTTAATAAAAGTGCTTGAAATTATGAGGAAAGTAAATGCCATTAGTCATGTTTTATTTGGAGGACGTTCTGATGGTCATATTATAAAGTGTAGGTTCCTGGCTAAAAAACATTAAATTGACCCTAAAATGACTATCATAACTTCCTCCAAAAAAAAGACAAATGAAATTTACTTTCCTCGAAAATATGCAGCAACTTTTATTTAAGACGTTTCTTTCTACAACGCTTAGTTTTGGACATATTGTGCAGTCTCAACTTAAATTGTCCACACTATACAATTGAATATATGTGTATATATTACACTTAGCGTAAAATATGAAAAAGAATGGCTTTTTTATTTGAAAACGCTGTTGTGCCAAAGATTATCTCCGAGAAAATTATTATTAGCGTATTACCACTGCTCTTACTATAATATTTCTAGCAGTCTGCAATAATTTGGGTTATTATAATTTGAAAAAAAACTTCGCTTAATGTCACTTGTTGAGGGGAAACTAATTGTTATAAAACAAAGCAAAATATTGGTTCCTTACGGTCCTTCTGGCATATGATTTAGTTGGTCAGTCGGTATATTACGTATGTATGCGCCAATTGACGAACTAACCAACTCGTACGTAAGAAGCACCGTAACTACTTTACTTGACGTTGAACGGGTGATTTTTTGAGCTAGATTGAGGATTCCTTTATTTTTGTTTACGATTTCCCATATTGCTTCTGAAATTAGTGTATAATATTGTGACCACGCACCCAAAGTTATCTACGTAAGGTGCCAGCGCCAGGATCCAGAGGATTCATTTGGTCCGTTTCGAGTAGGTTCCTCTTCTAGAAAGTTCCGCTTTGTATGTGGGGGCCTATATAAGGGACTTATCTGTCTAGTGAGTTTAGTTCAGTTACAGGTAGTAAATAAGTTACGAAGTTAAGTGCAGTCACGACGTCGAAGAGCTAAACGTGGACAGTGCCGAGTAGCGTTCAGTTGTGAGTTGTGTCTCTGCAGTTCTTTGATAGTTGTGACTCAGTAGTTCAATTATATTCGATGGATCAGTTGTGTTCTGCTCTGAGAGTATGCCAAAGGTGTTTCTAGCGTAAAGTTTCTGCTGCGTTGAGCGTCTGTGAAATATAAAGTGTATTTAGCAGCAACTGGTGTTCTCATTTGTTACAATATCTAAAATATATTTAGGTGAAACATACGCTTTATCCATTACAACTGTATTCTTGTACAGCCCGTAATAATCCTAATAAGTTAATCATTGAATTATCTTCTCATATTCACGGAAAAGGGTATGAAATATTGTTGGGTATTGTATTTCTGATTGTCTCCCCAACAGTCTGCCAAGTTATGAAAATATTGTATAACCTGTAAATGTATCGTAACGAGAAATATTGTTTAGATAATCATAGTAGATGAACCCCTCAGGGGCTCACCTTATGTGAGTACGGGTTTTTGGCGCACCCGGGGGTTCCCGAGCCAATCATCGCCATATTCATCCCCTCACCCCCATCCGGTCGAGGTGGGTTCTTCTCGTGACCGGTGGACACAAGGTAGGCTCTCGTGCGTTCTTTACATTTCATTCATACCGCACCTCACCATCGTTTCTTTCTTCCCTTATCACTTTCCGGCCATTTCGCACCACGCCATTCGCATATCTCTTTTTCTTCCCCGCCGGCCTACCTTGCGTGCGAAACGCCCACACAGTTTTAGTTTCTTTTATCTTTTTATTTAAATCCTCCGTGGACACAGCCTGACGGATACCCGCGCACCGCGTGCGCAGCTGGGTGAGTGGGTAATGGCGTCATCCCCACCACCCGGGGTCGTCATGTAGGGTATGTGTTCGTATCCGCTGTTCAACTGCAGTCCCGCGGGGGGGCCATTGCATGAGCTGCTGACTTCTGACGGCGATTGGGTCCCTCTGTCTATGTTCTGGGAGGTGTGACCCTGGGGTGAGTCTGGTATAGATAGGCCACTCACCCAAGCCGGGGTAACGCCCGAGAAGTCAGAGCCCGAGGTCGGAGACGGTTGCAATGGTGGAGGATTTATTTCGCTATGGAGCACCCTTCCTCCATTACTACTAACAAGCGCCGAAAAGTTTATGTAACAGAAGTGACACCACCGACAACTGGTTGTTACTTGGTCATTTCACGAACCGAAGAAGGACAAAGCTTTGAGAAGGTGAACCCTTTCATCATTCAAAAGGGCATTGATGCAATTGCTGGTGCGGTTCAGTCCTGCACTCGTCTAGGGAATGGTTCCTTATTAGCCCAAACGAAATCCGATCAGCAAAGTAAGACCTTGTTGCGCGCTACGCTTCTCCACGGCTATCCCATCCGTGTGGAGAAGCACCGCACATTGAATTCCTGTCGAGGCGTTATTACCACCCATAGCCTCGATGGTATATCGGACGAGGACCTGGTAGAATATCTTGCAGACCAGAAGGTGACAGCGGTCCATCGAGTGCAGGCCAAACGCGACGGCGTATTGGTACCCACTCGTACCCTGTTTATTACATTTGATGGCGTCGATCTGCCCACGAGCATTTCCGCAGGGTACGAACGGATTTCTGTGAGGCCTTATATTCCTAGACCTCTGCGTTGTTTTAAATGCCAACGTTTTGGGCATACGCAAGTCTCATGTAAGAGTGCCGTTAACATCTGTGCAACGTGTAGCCAGCCCTCACACGAAGGTACCTGTTCAACAGCCCCCGTCTGCGTTAATTGTAAAGGGTCTCATTCTGCTTCGTTTGCCGACTGTCCGCGGTACTTGGACGAGAAGGCGATCCAGGAGATCCGGGTAAAGGAAAAACTCTCCTTCGCTGAAGCCCGGAGGCGTTACCATGCGCGCCAACCTTCACTCCTGCGATCTGGCACATTTAGTTCTGTTGTTGCCTCGCCAGTACCACGAGTAGATGCCGAAACTCAGACTTGGACCTTGACTGGATTAACCGCCACTACCATCCGGCCGTCTATTAAGGCTACAGTTACCAAGCCGTATAAACCTGGTCCCAAGTCAATGAAGTCGCAAGCCGTTGAAAAGAAGCCAAAGCAGAAACTTCGTAGGGAAGATTTTTTGAAAGACCCTCCGCGTGCGCGCGGTAACAAAAGTTCACCTTCTCCTCCTCGGAGGTCGCTGTCCCAGGAAGGTCCTGGGACAAGCCGCGCTCAGCGGCACCCTTCACCCATCGCCACCCAGAACCGATTCACGGCGCTTGAATCGGTTTCTGGCACTGAGCGCGTGGGCCCTCCCTCCGAGGAAGCTATGGAGTCTGACCAACTCCATACAAAAAGCCCGAGCCCAAAGGTTAAACAAAAGGTAATTTTAAGCCGCCCTTCTAAATAGACAGTTTATCCCCTTATTCTTAATGGCTATCCTGACCTGGAATGTACGTGGTGTACGATCGCATAGGGCGGAACTGCAACTTTTATTGCGTTCCCATTCACCTATGGTCGTGTGTTTGCAGGAGACCAAGCTTCGCCCTCACGACCCTTTCGATCTCCGAGGGTACACTCCGGTTCGCTACGATCTTGACCCGGAGGAGGGTGCTCCTGCTCATGGAGGTGTCATGTTGTTGGTGCGTAATGACGTTCATTTTCAACCTATCATACTACGTCCGACTTGCAAGCTGTTGCCATTAGACTGCAGTTACCCGGTTTTTTCTTTTCTGTTTGTTCTGTGTATTCACCTCCATCGTCTCCCCTCGCTCCCGCGGACATTCGAGCTCTCCTGTCCGCTCTCCCAACACCATTTCTTCTGTTGGGAGATTTTAATGCCCATCACCCACTATGGGGTTCGCCAAGGACTTGTGCGAGGGGAACTCTACTTTCCGACATTTTTTATCAGTTCAATCTTTCCATCCTCAATACAGGTGCACCTACTTTTATTTCTGATTCTTCTGGTACATTCTCTCACCTGGACCTTGCCATTTGCTCACTCCAGCTTGCACATCGTCTTCAGTGGAACGTGGTCGCTGACACCTACTCCAGCGACCATTACCCCTGCATCGTTTCTCTTCTGTCGCACCACGTACAGCATTCCAGAGTACCTACCTGGATATTTGCAAAAGCCGACTGGAGCTTGTATTCCAGCCTCGTGCATTTTGACGACCAGCCCTTCTCTGACATTAATCAACTAGTGCAGCACCTTACGTCTATTATTTTCTCTGCCGCCGAACGTGCCATACCCCGTTCATCCTCCCAACCTCGGCGGCCACCTGTTCCGTGGTGGAACGAGGATTGTCGGGACGCCGTTCGTGCCCGTAGGACTGCACTTAGGGTGTTTCGGCGACACCCTACACTTGATAATTTGGTGACTTTTAAACAATCGCGCGCCAGGGCTCGTCGCATAATTCAGGATAGCAAGAAGGCATCTTGGGCTCGTTTTGTCGAGTCTTTTAATCGTTTTACGCCTTCATCCGTTGTTTGGGATAAACTTCGTCGCTTCCCAGGTAAAGTGTCACATTGTACTGTTTCTGGCCTTCAGGTTTCTAATGCCACCATAGTGGATCCGGCTGCCATCGCTAACACTCTGGGTGCTGCCTTTGAGGCGGTATCCAATTCGGACCATTATTCCGCCGGCTTTCGCTCTATCAAAGACCGGCTGGATTCCGACAACTTTAATTTTCGATCTGCTAATATTGAGTGTTATAATGAACTTTTCACAATGAGGGAGCTGGAGCATGCTCTTCATTGCTCTCGGCACTCCGCTCCTGGGCCGGACGGCATTCATGTCCTGATGTTAAAGAACCTTTCAGCCGACAGTAAAGTATTTCTCTTACAGGTCTATAACCGTATTTGGCAGGACGGCATTTTTCCTTCCGTTTGGCGCGAAGCCACCATTGTCCCTATACTTAAGCCTGGGAAGGATCGCCAACTACCTTCCAGCTACCGCCCTATCTCCCTCACCAGTTGCATTTGCAAGGTGATGGAGCGCATGATCAACGGGCGGTTGACATGGTGGCTTGAGTCTCAGAAACTTCTAGCGAACGCTCAGTGCGGGTTTCGTCGCTATCGCTCTACCGTCGACCATCTGGTGTCCTTGTCGACGCATATTATGAATGGATTTCTGAGAAAGTGTCAAACCGTGGCTGTATTTTTTGACCTGGAGAAAGCTTATGACACTTGTTGGAGGAGCGGCATTTTACGTACACTTCACGATTGGAATATCCGCGGTCGTCTTCCCATATTTCTTCGGGAGTTTATGACGGACCGCGTCTTTCGTGTACGTGTGGGCTCGGTTTTATCTCGTCGTTTTATTCAAGAGAACGGAGTACCGCAGGGCTCTGTACTCAGTGTCACACTTTTTGCGATTGCTATCAACCCCATTGTTGATTGTATTCCACCTGGCATTTCATCGTCCCTTTTTGTTGACGATTTCGCTATTTATTGCAGTTCACGGCGGACCTGTCTACTCGAACGCCGTCTCCAGAGCTGTATCGACCGTCTCTACGCCTGGAGTAACGCCAACGGCTTTAATTTCTCCGCCGAGAAATCCGTCTGCATCAACTTTTGGCGCCGGAAGTATTTCCCTCCGCCCACTCTCCATCTTGGGCCAGGGATACTTCCGTTTGCAGACGAGGCGAAATTTTTGGGGTTGATTTTTGACAGGAAGTTGTGTTGGACCTCGCACGTTTCCTTTTTAAAAGCCAAGTGTGACCGTTCTCTTAATATTTTACGTGTTTTAAGTGGCACATCCTGGGGAGCTGATCGGACCGTCCTTCTTCGCCTTTATCGCTCTTTGGTCCGATCCAAGCTTGATTACGGGTGTATTGTTTATTCGTCGGCACGTCCATCTGTGTTACGTCGATTGAATGCCATTCACCATCGTGGCATAAGAGTCGCTACAGGGGCCTTTCCAACTAGCCCTGTACCCAGTCTGTACGCAGAAGCTGCAGAGCCTCCGCTATCCTTCCGGCGTGAGATGCTTTTGTGCAGCTATGCTTGTCGACTCTCAAGCTTGCCTAACCACCCGTCCTTCGATGTATTTTACGAGGATTCGCTTGATCGCCAATATTTCGTTAGCTCATCTGCATTGCTCCCTCCTGGGGTTCGATTTCGACTGCTACTTCGGCATTTGGACGTTACGCCAGCGCCGGCCCTTACCCGAGGGGAAACGCGCTTTCCTCCATGGTCGCGCGCTGAGGCCCACATCCACCTTGGGCTAACGTCGATGCCGAAGAATGAGACCCCTGCTTCAGTCCTTAGATCCGCATTTTTAGAACTTCAGGCAACATTCGGGGACTAATTTTATTCACACTGATGGGTCTAAGACTGATGTTGGAGTAGGATGTGCCTTTGTTTTAGGTGCGTATAGTTTTACTTTTCGTTTACCCGGGCAATGTTCGATTTATACCGCCGAACTTTTTAGTATCTATCAATGTGTTTTATACATTCAGCGGCATGTCTTACGGCGTTGTGTTGTTTGTTCGGACTCTCTGAGTGCCCTTCAGAGTATTAACGCGCTGTACTCTTACCACCCCCTCGTACAGCGCATTCATGACCTGCTCCATTCGCTAGGTGCCACTGGCATCAGCGTCTCTTTTATGTGGATTCCAGGTCATGTGGGTATCTCAGGGAATGAGTCGGCCGACGCCGCTGCGAAATCGGCGATTTTATTACCCAGATTTTTTACTTCTGTTGTTCCCTCGTCAGATTCGTGTGTTATTTTACGTCGCCGCATCCTCTCGCGCTGGCGCGATGAGTGGACGGCCCTCCGGGGGAACAAGTTGCGGGAGGTTAAACCTCTTCCGCTAGTCTGGGCTACCTCTTCCCGTGCTTCTCGTCGGGAAGAGGTACTTTTAACACGCCTTCGTATCGGACATTGCCTTTTTAGTCATAGATACCTGTTAAGTGGTGATCCCGCACCTGTGTGTGGTCAGTGTGACGTGCCCTTAACGGTCCGTCACATTTTAACCGAGTGTCAAGTTTTAGCTCCACTGCGCGTTCGCGTGGGTCTGCCTGTTGGCCTAGCCAACGTGTTGGCAGACGACGCGCATGCTGTAGAATGTCTTTTACGTTTTATCACTGACATTGGTTTTAGCCGTCGCATTTGATGCGCTGAGCGCCTTTTAGCTGTTTGATTTTATATTGTTAGTTTTAATGGGGCCCTTCTCCCCGGACATAAGGCGCTCATGTTCCTTGCATTCTACAGTTCTTGACACGTTTTATTCTTTTAGTGACCATGATTTTAGTGTGTTGGTTTTACAGATATATTTATTGTTATTCTTGTTATTGTTATTATTGTTATTGTTTTTATTGTTATTGTTATTATTGTTATTGTTTTTATTGTTATTGTTATTCTTGTTATTGTTATTCTATTGTTATTTTTAACGTTTTTGACATCGCGGGTTTGTGTCCCGTTTTTAATTATGCGGTTTTTTACCTGTTATTTATATTGTGACCTTATATTTTACATATTGTAAGGGCGCTGATGACCGCAGCAGTTTAGCGCCCTTAAACCGCATATCATCATCATCATCATAGTAGATGAAATGTTAGACCCTAGTGCCCTCTCTTTATCTAGTAGTTACTTAATACTACAAAGGCTAATCCGTTTTCAGATAATACAGAAACCCTTAATATCAATATAAACGAAAAAGGGGTGAAAACGTTGAAAGTCTGGCCACCAGTTTAATCATTTTGGCATATAGTGTGCACCATCGAGAAAAACAACTATGAGTTGTTAGTCATAAAGCGTCGATTGAATAATTTTTGTTACGCTGGACACAGCTTTGTCTCTATATACAACAGTTTAGAATAAACTGGTAATGAACGCTATTACAACATACAGAGGAAGCACATTCAGCAGCAACACTTTCTACACAAGTGTCGTTAAAATAGTTTGGTGTAACCTCGCATTCTTATGATGCACTTTCTTTTGTTTTACTCTGCCTTCTGTTTTCTTAGTTCCTAAATCCTGACTGTTTATGTATAGGGCTTCAAATGGAATATCGAAGAATTTTTTTCTTCTTAGTTTTATATGCATTTTCTGTAGAGTAACAACTGTTTTCTACTCCTTGGTATTCTCAAAGATAGATCAGTGCCTTCTTTGCAAGTATGTCATGTTGTGACCCCATCATAATCACATTTAGTATCCAAGACTTCGAAATTCTTTTAGTCTTCTGGTCATTACGGCTTTAAGTGAGATAGTGTTTTGTCACCTGTCTGTTGGTCTCCTGGTTTTCAGTGATCTAGACGTTCCTGATTCTACCTTTCCAACTTCACACGGCGTGGCATGTGCAGAAGTACATTTATCACTGGTTGATCTAATGGTGGTTAGGAATAGGACTAGGAGCGGACGGGGACTTAGCACCCCGACTATGAAGGTCGTTTGTGCCCTGATGGAGCATCCCCGGGAGGAAGGGTGAGGTGAGAGGAGACAGAGGGTGACCGGATCAGGAGGCAAAACAGGACGGAGAGTAGGGTGACTACTTTTTCCAAATTGAAATTTCTGGGATTGCAGGCTTGCACATCCCACTGGGGGTGACTCGGATACAGCCCCATTCCGGGGGACGAAGTGTTAAAAAGACTCTCGTCGACACTTGTAATCCTGTAACAGCCAAGCAGATCAAGTGGAAAGTGAAATGAGAACGGAGGTAAAATGGAGGGACAGGAAATTTGGGTGTTTAATAAATCTTCCTAGCATTCGCCTAGCAATCCGGGGAAACCCTCAAAAAACCCGTAGTTCAGGAAGGTCGGCCGCGGGAATTGAAACTATGACCTTCCGAATACGGGCCACAGACGTTACTGCCTGAGCCATCCCGCTAGGTAATAGTGGTTAATTGTGAAGTCCGGGTCTTAAAGTACTTACGAAATTGTAAGGTGTCATTGTAGTCTGCTTTTTGAAAATAAATTTGAGAACGTCTTATGGTGTACCGGAAAAAATGTGACTCAGTTGGGAAATTCAATGTGGAACCGGCGTATACCCTTGGTAGCCCAGTGGGTTAGAGGAACGGCACGAAAGGACGAAGATCCGTCGTTCAAATCCCGGCTATGACTTTGAATTTTTCAAAATCGTTCTACCTTTCCAACTTGTAGATTGTTTGGCTACCAAAAAAACTGCCTATTCGCACACTTAAATATTATCCGAGTACGGTGCATAGCATTGCACAGTGAGGTTTGAGTTCTGGCTAAAATTTCTCCCACATTAGCCTCACTAATGAGATAGTGGCGTTCTTTTTCCAATTTTTTATGCTTTCACTTCTTATCAAACAGGGCTCTGCAGTTGTGACAGGTTTTGCTGATACCTACTTTCGCACAAAAAGACACGTACGTACAACTAGTTATTCCAGTGTTTGCGTTTGGCAAGCTACGGTGATCTATCTTCATTAAGTTTGCCTCGCTGGAAACAAAAATTGTACCTGTCATAATTAGTACGCAGCATAATTATAACTGATGTGTTATATCTATTGGTCTGCAGGTTTTCTTCAATTAAAATTCACATCTTTAATCCCGTACCTTCCTTATCGCGCCAAAGGTATTTCAGCTCAATAATGAAGCTATGCTTTAAAACCGTTTCACTTAAATTAACGTAATGGCAGCACTTTCAAATATTTATCGACTTTCATGGTTAATTAACTTTGCTTTAATTTCCTAATCGATTACAGGGTACGTGTTGCATGCCGTTGCGAAACAGAAACGGTAGATGTGATGTCAGGAGACACTTTCATGTGTTGTTTTCCTTTTTTTATCTTTCTTTCTTCTGCCTGCCTTGCTACAAACCGTAAAGCCTTTACCAAGGCTGGTTGATGGTCCAACAAACGTTTTCCGGTGTGTGAGAGAGACTTTCCATTCCTAGAGTGAAGGAATTTTGTTTTCTAGGGTCCCTCTATATTTGTATTTCCTAAAATAAAGAATAAATGTCACGTTTTGAAGTCAAAATATCGTACATATAAAATGCTTATTTCAGTAAATATGGACTACAATCACAGTGAACATCAAAACCAGACACAGATTAAAGAAACAATAAGAACATCAAGCTCCTATTTGAAGTACATTTGTTTCTGCTGGGATAACTAAACTGGTTGTACGCCAAAACCTGTATTTGTTTTATTGCGTTTTAAATGTTATAAGTAGGCTTCGGACATGATTTTAGGTTAAGTTAACTTCTATTATATTACTACTTTGTTTACAAGCGAGCAGCATAGAGGAGAGAGGCAGTAGTCTCGTGTTACTGAGTTTGTGCTGTGCTGAGTGCTGTGTACACTGTACGTTATAGGTATAGATGGGCAGAGAAGTAAGTACACAATTCTGTAGTAAACTTAAGCTTTTATTACAAAGTATAAATAAGATGAATAAAACAATAAATCTGAACTGTAGCACACAAAATAATGAATTTAATGTGTGACTTACATGCCTGTATAACTATTACAATTAATTACAATATATTTTCTCAATGTATCGAAAGCAAAACCTCTTCTCAAACTCCAAAACGTTTATATCTTGAAAAGCTCCGTTCCACATAACATGATGTTACTAGTGCAAAACGAAACTGACGAACGTCACACACCTCTGGGAAATGCATGCATTTTCATTATTTAGGATATCATTATTATAAAATATTATTATTAATGCCTAATACGGCACATAATTGCATATACTGGGTTTTTATCTAAAACACTCTTCAGTTTCTGCTGTGCTATTTCAGCAGCAGAACATTTGACTACTTCTGTAAAGTATTGTGTCAAATTATCGACAAGTTTCAAGAACTCTGGTATTGTCATCTATGACAAAAACAAATAATATTTGCGTAGACTCATAAGGATATTTCATAGCTGTACATTTCTCCACAAACGTTTTAAAAGCAAAATTTTTGCAGCTTATTAAATGGGATATTTGTGCCTACCACAATCTCAGACGAATCCATGTAAGCTTCGGTTTGGCTACATGAGTTCGAGGTTTCTGATGTGGATAGTATATCCTTACCATCTCATTTCTAGGAAGCAACGTAATATTTTGTAAATGTTTTTTAGATTTACAGTGTCTTGCAATAAAAACCCTTCTCTCTCCTTTGATTTCAATCTGGAATGTTTTACAAAATATATTTTCCACGCTTACATCAAAATACTCGCGTCCATATTTAAAGTCACGTTTACAGACCAGGTATTTTTCTAGAGAGCATGTAAGGTCTTACAACCCATGCGCCTGTGTTATGTAGTTAATGTAATACTAAGTACTTAATAAATACCACCACTACTATTACTACTACAAGTAAGACACTCTTCTTACTGGTTGTTTTCGGCATGTTTTATCAGCTATCAACGGCCAGACTTCGTAGCTTCAGAACAGGCTGTATATATACTGATCGCTTGCTTAGAGTGAATGACTGGCAGTGCTTGGGGAGGGGGAGGTCTCAGTGAAACCCTGTGCGCACGTAACTGTTTTCCAGTCAAAGTGCAACGAAACAGCAATTATGTCCGAAGCTTAGTTATAAGATATTCTCGAAAGGTAAAGCTTTCTAAGTCGAGGACGGCTCCGCAATCGATTCACAGTGTCGTCTCTGCGTGCGATCCTTTAGCTTTCTTCAGACATCATCTGTCATCCAGTTCTTGAAACGGAGGATGCGCTGATAGCCGAGGTGTTATGACCGGATTCTAGAGGTTAGAACTACCGGGATTAAAATGGCACGCATGTTTGAAAAGGATGATGTATTTAAGCACAAATAACTCAATTAATTCAGTGTATCTTGTATATTGCAGGCATAAGGAATTCCCATATGTTAAAATTATTTCAGTTGATCCTTGCGTTTAACCGCTCAGCGCAGCACATCACCAACATTGTTTTCCTGTATATCGCATATCTTTAATGTAAACGTAGGGTGGCATTAAATCCTGCACTTGGAGCAGTGTCAGCGTTTATTTCGAAGTTATCGGTATGGACTAGCTTTCTGTCCGTTTTTACTTTGTTCTACCACGTACATAGTGGATAGAGGAACTATTGTATTAAATTTTGTTTAAATTTATTTTTACCGACCAAAATTAATTGTTATACAGGCCGGTAATAATATATAATGCATAACTTATAATTTGTGACATTGCTGAGGTGGACCCATGGCCCATAATTTGTATAACTTTTAGCCGATAAATTATCGTTTTGCTGGCTATGCTCCATGTAGGAGCAGCGTATGAAATAAGTGAACGTATTGTGACTTACAGGCTTCCAACTGTCACTCATTTCTCACTGTTACTATTCTAAGTTCTTATCTATCCCTGTTGTTTTATATAGTTCACTTCGTTCACACTTTCCCTTCACTAGGGTGAACTTGCTCAATTCTTCGTCACTTCATTTTCTTCTTGACGAAGTCCCATCACACCGAACGATTCACTTCACTTGGAAGTTGAACACAGGAACTTCACAATCGTCGCTCCGCAGCAGCACAAGCTGCACGTCACAACAGTCGTCAACAACTCGCTCGGAGAATTGCTCTTGATGTCGTACCAGAGACGCACTTGCTAACTCGTTAGCTCACTGACTGGCTCAGTAACACTTTACCTCGCACTCAACTCGACTGGCAGTTGAATGACTGCTGCGAGAGCGCTCGCTTATATAGTCAGTGGAACCTTTCCATAATTTTCTTGAACGTTCTATAACTGATTCAACACACTTTCTGCAGGAGGAGGGAGAAGAAATTTCCAGAAGCTTCTGTTTATCTGCTGATAATGCGCCTGGTGTTTACGTCGTTGTTGTTTGCTCCGACCGCTGGGCGTCGACCTCGCGATAGCTTTGGACAATAGCAGCTGCATCACAGTATTAAGGGACTTAAATAGAGCTGCACATTCAAGACCAATTAAACGTCTGTTAATTAATGGATATATTTTGATAAGTCCGGTGAAGTGTTGCTATGTGAGAGACATGGGAGTGCCAGGATAATTTGATGTCAAGCAGTATTCCAAGATATTTCAAAGCCGCTATGCAGAAAGCTAAGTTAGCTCGTTGTTCAGAAGAAATAATGTAGATGGATCAGGAAAGGGACTTAGTGAGAAGATTTTAGTTTTTGTTTTATTGTTATTTAGCATGATATGCGAAGTAGAGAACCATTCCGTGAGAACATACAAGGACATACAAGGCTAACTGTAGACACTGATGACAGTCTTAGGTTGTGGTGGGAACAAAACATGATTGTCATCTGTGTACACAGCAATAGGGTGTTTTGCATGCTCAGGAGATCGTAGTTAAATATATTCTATGGAATAGGTGTTAAAATTGAGCCCTGAGGAACTCAGGCTGAAATTCTTCGAAGAGCCTTTGTATAGCTAACAATTCATTCTATGAATTGGCGGTCTGTTAAAAGTCTTTATAAATTCATGATAACATAGCAATGCTAATTCTTTATAATTTTAAAAGTAACCCAGGATGCCCAAAGTGTCCGAACTTGTGCAACATAGAGCAAAACAGCAGCAGTGGATTGTTTTACTTCAAAATTTTTTCTGGTGCGTTCAGTTATTTTTAATAATTGGTGAACAGTTGAGTGCTATGGATGAAAACCAAACTGGAAGGCTAGAATTATATTATTTTGATAAACTAAAGAGTACCGGCTTCATTATAACGTTCTCAAATAGTTTTGATAACGTGGGCAGTAAACTAATTAGTCAACATTTGAATGGCATGCTGTTTTGGTTTATTTGGTTCATAAAAGACAATTTCTGCGAACCTCCCTGGTCGAGTAAAGTGGTCCATTATCAAGGAGGCATTTAAAATTTCAGTTAGTCCTACAAGCGATTTCTTGGTCAGATACTGGAGCACAATGTTGAGTATTAGATGATAACCGGAGGTTGGAAGTTTCTGAATTAGGTTTGCTAATTCTTGTGGAAACGTATTGGAAATTATATTTGAAGCAGTTTCTTTACGACTGCTTTGATAAGGTTTATATTCGATGTCTGATGTTTTGTCGTTACCAAGGTTGTTTGGAGCAAATGTTTGTTCGTGATAAGAAGCAAGAACATTACACTTTGTTTGGGTATCTGTGTATATCTACCGATAATTTTCGCGAACAGAAGGACTGGTAGTTGGTTCTTGAAGAATGAGAAACTTGCTGCCCCACGTATTGTACAAATTTTCCGGTGGCCTTCGCCCCAAGTTTACTTTCCGGTCGCCTTCGTCCCAACTTTACTTTTCGGTGACCTTCGCCCCAAGTTTATGTTTTCTTTAAATACTATATACATGTTTACCTCGGCTGCGTCAGTATTAATTTGTGGAAACGTGTATTTCTTAACAGGATGTGATACGGCTAAAGAATGTAGGCTTACACAGATTGTAATTTTTAATTCACTCCTTTTATTAATCCTTGACACGATTAAATAACAGTTCACTGATACACAGAGCTGTGAGATTATTAACTAATTACTTGCACTTTTTAACACGTAAACTTTGTAAATTTTGTTCTATTTCAGTTTCTGATCGGCTAATCCTACTCCAATAGAATACTTTTATTTAACTTTTTAGCCTTTGTAGTTGTTGATTGGCTATTTATAAACTGTTTTAAAAGTATTACATCATTGTCTTCAAGAATTACTAGTAGAAGTACTTTCCAATTTATTATTTCCTCAAGGTTACCTCATTGTTAGTAACTATTGACCTATATTCTTACAGCTCCTACTTATTAAATTACGTAATATATTCACATAACATTATTATACATGTATACAATAGTATAAACATTAATACAATGATTGTTACATACATTTTATATACTATATTATACACATATTGCTTTAAGGCGGGCTGTTATTATATTTTATATTATATAATTAGACTGAAATCATTTATGTGTTAAAAATACTGCCTCAAGAATCCGTTTTGTAGCCTGCCAGAGGGAGTTGTTAGTTGAAGAAAGGATAAATAGGTTTGATATGAATTAAGACGGCATTGTTCTAGTTCAGTTGTAACTATCCGTATAAGTCCAATGAGCGCTATTGCATTGTCATTATCTTCTACCGTGTTATTCTCGTATGAGTTTAATTATATGTGACGGTAGAAAGAGTATATTTTAATAGTGTTTTAACACCCACTCTTACTATTTATGGCACCACAGGTGATGGGCACTGATGATACATGAAATCAAATGATAATTGGGAGAGGTAATTTGGGAAGGAAACGTTCCGGAACTAAGTTTAGACTACTTCCGCGATATTTACCAGTTACGAAAACCTGGAAAAAACATGCGACGGGGAGGAGAATTTTGGCGGGATTTGACGCTCAGATGTCCCGTTGACGATTACGTGCGTTAAGAATCTCGACTAGTCCTGTGGATCTGTGGTATTATATTCCAGCCAAAAATTTGATACCGGAATTACATGTTTTGAGACCCTGAATCCAAAAAGAGCATTTTTGGAAAAAGGTGCGTATGTATATAATGGTGAATAGGATAACTAAAATGAACTGTTGGGTAAACACCAAACTTGGTATATAAATAAGTTCGGTTTATTCCAAGGATGCGACACGACGATTTTCGAGAAAAGCCCCTATCCCAAACTATCCCTTACATGAACATTTCACGAAATTGTTTATGCTCTCCAACACTGCTCCAACGATTTTGATTGAAATACAATATACGTATGATATTTACATGACAAATACAGTTTTTATCTTGAATTTTTTGAGAATAGCTGTGAAGTTCACTTCATTCGGAAAGAACTTGTATAAGATTGTATCATAAACCATAAACGATTCACAAAAATGTACTACACAAAAGATGTAGATATTTTAAAATGCACAACTGATATAAAATAACGTTTTTTGTGGCATTAGCATTTTCGCGGTATCCGTTATTATTAGTTTGATTTTTTTCAATACTTTTTAAAGCGCTGCTGTTATTCATTTGTTTATCGCGACGCCATGAAGTGAAGATGGAATTTGAACGCAAGTATATAGCTACCAGATTTTTAAATATCCAACTACCCATTCAGTTTCCTCCATATGCCGTTAACGACTACAAATGTTTATCTCAGTTAAAATAAAGTAAATAGAAAAATAAGATTTCGCAAGAATAGTTTGCAGAAGCTAAAAGATACAGATAGGAAGTACAGAAAGTTATGTGAATGTTGTATATAATAGGTTCTAAACAAAACGTGCACTGGAACAGTTCTGGCGAAGAAGAGGAAGTATTTAAAACCTTTTAAATTTAGAAAAAATATTAGAATATATGATCCTGTGTGGATGCAATAATTACCAATATACGTAATTTTTGGCAGGTTAATATGGACGTTAATTTCTGCTTAGGCTTAAACATGTAATTTACCTTGATTAAGAATAATCCCTACACCTATAGGAAGTGCAATGACCGTCTCCCTCATTTTCACAAGCCATATTGGGCTATAAAGGTAGCAGGATCAAGGCGATAGCGTCATCGACCGTGTTGTTATGGGAGAAGGCTCCGGGGAAGAACTTCATTAACAGCATGCCGAACTGGATATAGAAGGTAGCCTCATACTGTCCTCGTTAAATCCAGCACGATATTGCCCTAGTCCATACAATTCAAAAGTCATTATTGCAGCGCAAATATTGAAACTGTAATAAATGTACTACTGCTATGAAATTGCTCTGCTTTTGTATCATCAGTCGGTAGAGCAAAGCATGCTGGATACCAGATTCAGAGAGACTCATGCAAACAGGAAGAATTCAATGATGTGCCGTATTTAACTGTACATTACTGTCCTAAGAATATCTCGAGCCACATTATGAAATTCAAACCCATATATTTCCTCACAATTTTAGTATAATTCCGAAAGAAAACACAAAAATTTCACAGTTTTGGGGAGCATCAGATTCAAAATGCTTTTGTCTACAATTTGCAAATTATTTAATTACACATTTTATCATAAACAGTGATGCCCAAACTTAAGCGAAGCAGGGGAGGGCGGATTTACTCCCACGCACTGTTCGCGGAGCTATGACGTATTCATGTGATCATTGGTTTGTCCAAACTCCAATGTTTGGTTTTCTTGTATCATGCCATTGCGACCGGCCGTCAATGAATGAGTGAAGGGGAAATGCTTCATAACACAAAACGAAAGACGTGGGGTAAGGGGACAATGTGACATCATTAGCCCATAAGAGACAAGGTTGGGCTTCATTGATCGCGACTCTTATCTAATGTTATCATAAAATGGCTTTAAATGTCAGTTCAGCATCTTTCAAGGTTCTGGAGATATCCATTTTCAAATGAACTTTTGGAGTCTATTTGAAAGAGGCCCCTCGTGAAAGAAATTTTGAAAATTAAGTTAGAAATATAAGAAAGAATTTTCGATATTCCCTTTTTTTAAAAAGCAAGCATTATTGTTTTTATGTATGCTTTGTAGCTCCCTGTAAAAATGTCTTGAACTACGTCCTTCCATTTGTAAACAAACATACAAATGCATTTCAAAATAAACCCATAAACAAAGAACTACATAATGTACAAATAAAAATATCTATGGACTGTTTTGCAGATCTTGTAAGAACGTGTGCATACCAATTTAAGTATATTGGATGAAAACTCCATTGTAACGTTCGCAATAAAAGAGATAATGGAATCGATTAAGTTGTAAATTCCCTCAAAGTTACCAAGATAATGACTACTTAAACCCCTTCAGGAACATTTATGTATGCAGACTTTATGAAAAATCTCTATAGCGTTTTCGGAGTCATTAAAAAAGATAAAAGAAACAAAAGAAAATATTAGTTAATGTCAAACATGTTTGTAAAGTAATCATTTTTCTTCAGCGTAATTCTAAGGAATACAGAGGAAAAAGAATCGGAGATTCTTTCTAGGGAGGAATTGAATAAATTTCTAAGCAAGGCAGATAATGGTGTGCATCTTATGAAGAAAGTAACCGTACTTTTGGCATAGGAGCTTTAGGAGAGAAGATTTGCTTTCGCTGCGAGTAAACAGTAGTATGATACAAGGGGTAAAAGTAGGGTTTAGTTTGCGAGTAAGAATGTTTGCGACACGAAGGTCTTCCTTCGTTTCGCAATCCCTTGAGCAAAATAAAACCACTTTTAACATGTGTGACATACACTATTTTTTTAGCAGCGCTCAATTTCTAAAGTTTCAGTACTGTTATATTGAATTCCTGAAATTAACGGAGATAACGTTTAAAACGCGGTTACTAAAACAAGAGAAATTACGTTAAAATGCTAGATGTCAGATGTTTGAATATTTTGTTGATTCGTTAGCAATTATTTTCAGTGAAATTATTTTCAACATATTTTGCCTTACTCCACCAAATGAAGCGATTAAATGCTATATCACACTGATTTCTGGATAGTTTGGGTAAGTACTTCTAGTGTTATTCTTTTTGCTGCTTCTGTAATTTCACTTGGCTTTTCCATTTCAGTTTCTTCTGAATTCATAATTTCCGCCATTAATCTCTATGTAGATTACGCTAGAAGAAAGAATAACGTTTTGGATCAAAGAAAGCAGAAGGCTAACAATGTAACATATAGGTGAACTCTACAACGAATTGCGATAAATTGAAGAATGACGATTTGTATTATGAACGGATAATGCGAATGCCATGAGAAATTTACACGTAGAAAGATGATGAAAAGTAAAACCTAATAAAACGAAGTCGAGTTGTGAAAAATGTTAAAATTAAAAAGGTAATTGTCATGTGTTTGGACTTGAAACTCAAGTTTTAGCACTAGTGCGATAATCCAAAGCTTTTAGCTTGTATGCACTGTGTAAGAAGTCCTACTTTTAGGCCTTGCTGTCTAAATACCCTATTAAAGTTAATACGATTGGTGACTGCTATCTGGATTTTGTTTATCACGCCGTTAAAGGTTTCCATGACGATCTTAGCGGTGGTTTAGGCCGCTAAGGTACCATTTGTCGGCGAGTTAACAGTCCGACAAGCAGCTGTTTTTGAGGGCGTGTACTAAAAACTCCATTTCTTAATGTCGCGTTTTGTCCCAATTTTTACAATGTATGTATACTACATGCATAGTGGAATGGAGCCTTTTTATATTGGTAGTGGCAAAATTTAGCCACACCCCCTATCAGCGTGGCCACCACTGTTTTTCGGAGATAATTCTAGCTACTGGATTGTTAGGGTACTTACCTTCCCCAACAGCAGGTATGACTGAACTACCAAAGGGTAACATTACAACTCAAACCTTATATTTCCATTCTACACTACCATTTTCTTAATGCCAGGTTTCTTATTGCCGTTTAGTAGCTGCAATAACTTAACCTTCGTCTCCATGTCACTAATGAAAGCTCTCATGCTATATGCAAATGTCGTAGCTGTCATTCAGTTTAACCAGGTGTGCAAATGTTTCTTCACGCCTTCCTCTAAAAGGCCGAAATATTTGTAATTAGTTTAGCCTTTCCTTGTGTGCCAATTGTATCCGAACCACCTCTCCATTTCACATAGATTATAAGCATCGTTCATTGGTTAGTTTTTATGTCCCAATTGTTTTTCAGGTTAGTCACAGGAATGATACCGGCCGGGCGGAGTTGGTTACCTGACGGTGGAAACCTTACGGAGAGGAAACCTATGGATGATCTAGGGGAATGGGCTACCTTTTATGCACAACAATGTAGATAGTAAATTTTTCTGAACATTAATACTCTAATGCTGCTTATATGGCTCTATAACTTCTATTTTGTCTATGATTTATCTATGGTGGAAAGGAAGTGTAACAGTCACCCAAACATTCCAAATAGATATTTCACCAGAAATACACGTTTGAGCTCCCCTGATTCCAAAAAGAATGTGTTTATGTGCGTGTATGTTTGTGTAGGATCTCCCTACCGCCACCACCTCAAGCTACCCTTGACATTGAAATTTAATTTTTTCGTTATTTTTTATTTTCCCAAAGCTGTCTCAATCGACTTTGAGTAAAACATCATGCGCTTAAAAATATGCATGGCTAATGAAATGCACTACTATATTAATTTTCGAGTATAGCCTGCGAAGTTCTCTAGTCAGCGTGATGTCGAAAAGATGACCATAGTTACATAGACACCTTCCTACCGGTACCACCTCTTATAGCTGTTTATTTTGTTGTATAATTGGTACTTGGATTCGTGATAGCGGGAATTCAGTCTGATGTTCACCTGGCGAACGGGGGAGATCGCGAAAACATCCCCATTGCGGTTGGCGGCTACACAGGGTTTGAACCTACAATCTCCCGAATGCGAGCCGCAGCCTACTATATTCACTCCGAATTTAATACATGAATATTTAAGGCTGTTGGATTGCATACAACAATTATTGATTAATGCATCAATATACAAGCCCCTAATGTTACACATTACCATAGAAAGGGTGATGTCTGTGAACACATAAAAATCACTTGAAGACGTAACATGCTAAATTTTACTGTTCTGTCTTCCAAAAATATTTAAAATATTTGTCATTGCTTTCAAAAAATGTTTCAAGTACTCGTATGTAAAACTTTACTAATCTCTCTGACGTTTTTGCTAAAGCAGAAGGTATTTTCATTATGACATACTAGCGCTTTTAACTTCCTACATGTTAGCACGAAGTGGTGTTCCATCCTGCTTAAAACAAGCTAGAATTGCTTTAATATTCAAAGATGGGGAGACCACTCGGAGCTGAAAAATTGGCAACCGATGACCATATAATCGGTAATCAGGAGGATAATAGAGCGAGTAGTAGGTGAACGTCTTAGAATGTTGACTGATTACAAGGAAAATAAAAGAGGTTTTATGAATAAGTAATGTGCTCAAATCAATACTACTATTTTAAAATCTATTCTCACATCTGCTAAAGATAACAAGATTGATGCCACTCTAGTGTTCCTTGACATTAGCAAAGCCTTTGAGAACAAGAGCCACAGACATCTTGAAGAAACTCTTGCGTCACTTTCCCTACCACCTAAGATCATGAATCTCATCATGGAACTATAGCTAAATGGTACTAGCGAAGTCGAAGCTAATCGTAAAAAATCAAATTTCATTGTCTTTCAACGAAGAGTAATGCAGGGATCACCACTTTCTCAAAGCTTATCAGCCTAGCTACAGATCATAACCTTAAAGAATTATAATCGGATGAGAATACTGCAGAATATGCATATTCAATTAGCCTTTATGTTCCAAATTTGATGGTCATGGGATTTGCAGATGACACACTCATCATAACAAACAGTGGATATCGCACTTAAGAAATTCACCGAAATAGGAGTAAACATTAACACCAAAAAGTAAATATGCATATCAATTGAAAAGTGAAATATTCAGCATCAGCTCTGATTTTGAATCATGATGAAGCAATTCCTTCTGTTGCCATAGATGAAAACATCCAATTTAGGTACAGCCTGCCATAACTCCACACTTTCTGAATGCTGGAAAAACATGCGGAAGTAAAGAAGCGGCTGTAACACCTCTTCTACAACCCTATCAAAAATTCACAGTCGTATCTAGCTTCATTTTCCAAAACTCATTTATTCATTCCAAACTACACTGTAATAGAATACCTGGAAAGCTTCTTAAAGATGCTGTTAACATTATTAAAAACACCCTGTGATGTATTACAACTAACAGCTGCTCTTCCTGACAGCATGATTTACTGGGAGAAAAAGTATAAAGGTCTTGGACTATTTCAAACCTAGCGGGAAGCATTCCTACATCGTTTGAAAGATTGTAGGAAACTGTAAATTCCCGGGAATGGTAATGTAACAACCTATAATATCGCTAGTGAAATTGGCACTTTTTTCACAGCTTAGCCTTGTCATCAATGACGAAAGTGCCACTGTTCGCAGCTTAAGAAGACTACTAAGGGAGAAAGAATTCAAATCTTGATGTTCTCACCCTCAAGAAAAGAAAAGGTGTAGTTATTTATAAGCCGTTCACCCCTGCGAATAGTTGGATCCACAAACCAGAGACACTAAATAGAGGTGAATGGAAGAATTGCTGAAAATGACAGCAAACGTTAGTCCAATTACAGCAATACCAGGCAGGTCCCAGGACAGCAACCACTGTTGCAGTGAGATAGAAACGCTTGCACATGTCCTTGGATCTTGTCCATATGGAAACATGCTCAGAAATGTAAGACAACATAAGGCACTCAATGATTGCCGAAGCGCTCAAACTGCAAAACGTACCAGGTTGACGAGGAAGACCTTGGTATTCCAGAAAATGGATCAAAGAATCGACATCATAGCCATTCCACCTGGCTCATATTCGAGAACCATCATAGATCCTGCCATCAGATGCGAAGGACCAGCTGGAAGAACTTCACAAAGAAAAGTGTACCATTTACGAGCCATTACACTACCATACTTCTGCAATAAATATCAACTTGCTTTAATTAATGTTGTTGGATTACTAAATGCAGTCATTGGATGCACTTTTGTAACGCTTTACTGAAAACATAAATTAAAGGACTCGCTTATATAAACAGTACCTCTTAGTGTTCCTAAAGAGTCACTAGTTATACCGCAAAATCATTTGTATTATATGGAAACCGATTAATCTCATACAAAGATTTGTTTTAGATAAGGGCAATTTCCATATACATTCGTAGATTGTAAATGTTTTGTTTACGGCATCCTCCAATCGGGGGAAGCGGAATTTGTTAATACATTCTCTCTCGCTTACTTTTTATAAGCTATTCTTACAAAAGGTTTTTATTCTATCTGCTTAAAGTTCATCGAGATACAATTATTGTAGGCACAAACACTAAACTTTTCCATTATAGGTAGAAGATGCAGGAGGATGAAGAATATTCAGATCTTCAAAAAGTGGCTCACATGCAATAACTTCGAATTCTCACTCATTGCATGACATCGCAAGAAAAAAAGTGACCTAGAACTTTAAAAAATGATATTGAAAAATTCTAATGCAATGACTATCTCGCAAAAGGTTGATGCTACAAAACTATTTAATATACACAAATTGTGATTAATGAAATACATTCTTTTGGTGCGGTGAACTATTGTTTTATCTCTTATATCATCTGGCCCAACTGCGTCGCATTTCACGTGTGTAGGTATCCCTTCGTGCGTTAAATAATAATAATAATAATAATAATAATAATAATAATAATAATAATAATAATAATAATAATAATAATAATAATAATAACAACAAAAGCCAACCAATGCCAGTGATACACATTACACATTACATTTGCTGTTTTCGTTACGGTGCTGTAGTGCTTAGATTTACTCTACTATGAGTATAGTGTATAATAATAATTAATAATAATAATAATAATAATAATAATAATAATAAAAACTTGCAAGTGATATACATTACGTGCTCTCATGTTTGCATGTTTTCGATACGGCGCTGTAATCTTTTGATTTAGTTTACTATGCGTATAGTGCTTAATAATAATAATAATAATAATAATAAAAATAATAATAATATAATAATAATTATTATAATGAAATCAAGCGAACAAATGACGGTGATATACATTACGTGCTCTCATGTTTGCGTGGTTTTCGTTACGACGCTGTAATGTTTTGATTTAACTCAATGCGTGTAATCCATAATGTTAGAGCGGATGTATATAGGTCAAATAAAGACATTTTTGTTATCTGTCAATCTGAAAAGCCAATTTATTCCCTCTAAAATAAAGTCTCTGTAATTTAATTGGAAAACATTCCAAGACCTTTTTGATCTTCTTACACTATTCTTGTCTATCATCGAGGAGTGTACATCCTAGTGGAAGCCTGGGAATTGCTGCTCAATGAGCGCGATCCTCTAATCGTTTTTGCTGATAAACAAGAGGAGTAGAACGAAGGTAGATCTCGCTATTCTACCAGTTTGCCACTGACCTGCGTTTGCTTGGAATAGCCCCGTTAAGTTCTGTAACTCTTTTAACACACGAATGGTCATTCACACACGTGCAATACGGCGCGATTGGGCCACCTGGTAGTTTATCAGTTGTATAAAATTCATTCAGAATTAAGAAGCTTTATAGACTATTCCCAGAAAATTCGAGAATAAATTTTATTTCTGGCAAATATTCTAAATATGGGTATTTCAATAAGAAAATCTTTTAAGGCATTTTAGATAGTAAAAAAGATTAGCAATTTTCCATCTAAACAGTAATTTTGGGTGACGTTTATTTTTGAAAATGTTAGTATTACATCTTTGACAAATGTTAAACTTAAATAAGTTTGGTATTTATTTTTCGTTTTAGAGGTAGGTTATTCACACGCACACAAGCTCGCACACATAATTACAGAACGTTTTCTAAAATATATATTTTTAGTTTCAGAGAACCTCAAAACATGTATTTACGCAAACTTCTGGGTGGGATACAACATTTCTTCTACTTGCTATAGTTTAGTAGAGAAAGTAAAAATATAAATAAAAGCTGTTTTTAAAAATCCAATTTTTTTAATAATATTTGAAAGTATTTCATACAATTAAGTAGAAACAGCCTATAATAACAAAAAATACCAGAAGTATTGAAGCAACGAAAAAAAGGCTTTAACATTTATATTGATATACGTTTAAATCATATAAACGTTCTTTTTTCATGCTTTCTGATCAAATTACGCAAATGCCAAAATGAGTTTACCTCACTGCAGAACATAAACTGTTTTCCTTCTTGCTGTGTTCATATATTTACTGAGCATTAAAATGTAACACTAAAACAACTACTTTTTTTAAATACCTCTACCTTGAAAAAGAAAGCATCGATCTGGGAAAACCTAAAACAAAGAGATATATTGGAGGGAGGGAGAACGAGAATTATTTCAGAGACAATGAAATTAGGCCAGCCGAGCTGTGCGTTCTGCTACTTAAAATTTAAACTCTATTACATTCGTTGCTGTTTTATTTCATACGGATTTTGTTTCTCTGGGAGTTGGCCTCGGTGGTCCATTTGGTTGTATGCTGGCGTTCTGTGGCAAAGTCTATGCTTTTGATCCCTTTTATCCCAGCGCAGTACGATGACATAAAGGCGTGTGATAGTAGATTTACTGTCATATAAGAGAGCTCTTGTTACAAAGGTTCGGTCCAGGGAAGCAATTTGTTAGCGATGTTAAACTTAGTAGTTGTTTTTCATTTCCTAGGATTTACAGGAAGCAGTTGTTCCTTAAGCTAGAAGCTTTTCCCTTATCACGGCGAACATCAGGGACATGGTGTTCACAGAGTTTGTAGTTTACCACTAGCTGGTTTACATAATCTCCGCATGGATTATGATAGAAAACCTAGAATTTCCGCTCTCTTTTACTCATTCTTTCTAGTGCTGCATCCCTTTCCAGGGATGTGAAACCTGAAACCTCACATTCTTCCACAATTATTCAGGAATCTTCTCGTTACCGTAACCTAGTTAGAAGTACCAGTATGTAACTAAAGCATAAATGGTCTGTCACCTTGTCGTTGCGTACATTAACTGAAATGTTCTGCATACTTTTCATGCTTATTTTGCTTGTTTTTCACTTTTGCGAGTGGATGTTGCCCCTAGGCTGATGAGCCAATATGCTTCTAGGAGTGTTCGCCCCACGCTTGCGACGCCAAACTTGAAGTAGCTGTAGCTCCACGAACGGAATGCCAAACTTGAAGGTAATGGGACCACGTATGGTACAAACTTTCCGGTGGTCTTCGCCCCATGTTTAGGAACCAACTTTTGCGACGATGTCGTGTGTTTATTTTTTGTGTAATAATTATTTTTATGTTTATTTATTCATTATATATGCCTCGGCTGCGCCAGTATATTTTGTAGAGCAAGTATCTCTTATTAGGGCTGGTACGGCTGAAGAATAAAGTTTACACAAATTATAATTGTATTTTACTTTTTATTAATCCTTCACACGGATAAATAACACTTCACTGATGTATCGTACTATAGAGCTGTGAGATTATTGTTAATTACACTTTTAACAGGTAAACATATATTACTCTCACCGCAATGAACTTTCATGTCTCGCTTACAATCACTGAACCACGTACCGAAACGAACTACCTGGGTACGCTATCTACTAGTGTCAACCGTTTGAATTTGTACATTTATCTATTTCTAGTTTCTGATAGGCTACGCCTTCTCCAATAGAATCCTTTATTTTACTTTAGCTTCTCTAGTTTTTGATTAGGTAAGCCTACTCCAATAGAATACTTTATTTTTTACCTTGGCTTTTCTTTCCACATCGACGTGACCATTTATAAACTGTTTTAAACGTTACACTAATATTGTTCCAAGAACTATTAGTACCTTTTTTAAAATTTCTAATTTATTGTTGTCTCAAGGTTATCTTATTGTTAGCAACCTTCGGCTTCTAGTTTGTAATTCTGTTTGCTACAAAAATCAGCTTTTTTCTATTCTCACAGCTCCTTCATTGTTAAACTACGTAATACATTCACATAACATTTTGTACATATACATAATAAAATAAACATAATACAATGACTGTAAAATACACTTTATATATTATAACGTACTCATATTGCTTTAAGGCGGGATGTTACTTTTTATATTATATAATTGACTGATATATGTTAAGCGATAAAAAATACTGCCTCAAATTGCTCCCTTTTAGAAATATTTAAATATTATGTTCTTTTTGTTTTGTCTTTTTAATTTTTAAATATTTTCTGAAAGTCTCCTGAAAGAAACATAACCTTTTTATTATAGCACTTGCTATTTCTCACTGGCACTATTTATGCAACACGCACTGGTTTTCCCCTTTTATGTTCCAGGTATTTTATTTCTTTATTTCTATTTATCTACTTTTTCTGTTTCTTCTTGTGCTACTGACTGTTTACATTTGTATGGCTTCAACATTTGTTTGTGGAATTTTCCAATTACTTTATTTGTTTTATTGTTCCTTAGTTCGTATGTATCTGTGCCAAATATATTCATTATTTCATAAGGACCATAATAACTAAGAAGCAATCTCCAATATTCTTTACGAAGTTTATTTTACAACCTCTTGTACTTTATTAGCATTTGATTTCCTATCTTTACTTTCCAAATTCTTCTTTTTCTTTCTTCATGTTTTTGTTTTCTTTTTCAGGGCCTTTGCTTGGCTTTGAAAAATGCTAACTTAAAAATCTCCTCTTTTTCTGGCAATTTAGCTGATTGGTCTTCAATGACTTCTAGTACATTACTGCTCAAAGTATTGTATAGTTTTCCATGGTGAAGTTCTATTGGTTTAAATCCTGTTACTGTATTTATGGATTGATTAAGTAGATTTTGAATAATATTTATATATGAGTACCAACTGCTCTGCTTGTTATGACACACTACACGTAAATAATTTGAAATTTCCTTTATCTCACTCCCTCTCTACTGGATTGGCATTAGGTTTATGTATTAATGAGATGAAATATTTGATCCCCAAATCTTTGTTTCCATTCAGAAATTTAGAACTGGTAAACACTAATGCATTATCACAAAGTTTGGCCTGAACTATTCCTTCCTCTGGGAAATATTATTTTGTTAATTTGTTTAAACATGCTGTGTTGGTTGCATTCTTGAATGTATATATTCGTACATATTTGTTGAATACGTCATAGTATACAAATAGAAATTTGTACCCAGATGTACTTACAGGCATTGGACCATGCAAATCTAAACTTAACAAACATCCTGGTTTATCTCTAAGCACGGAGTTCGTTGTATATTTGTATATTTGTAAGTCACATTAATTTGCTTTGCCTTTTGACAAAGGTCGCAACACGATATGTATTTCCTTACTTTATTTTGCGGTATACCCCGTGCTGTGAGCTATGTTTGCATGTCTATATATTAATATCTGAATTAATATATTAACTACGGTGATTATCTTGGTGTTTTGGTTGTTACTATTAAATTATTAATGGTGTAATTATACTTCTTGCCACGGCTGATGCTTTTTGGGTTTTAGGTAGAGTATGTGAAACTTATCAGGGTATTATACGGGAAGGGAAGCATGTGGTAACAACACTAACACAAGATTTAATCAGTAGAAAAACACAATGCTTTAATGACACACGCGGAAATAACTGAGTTAGTTGGAGCTGTAGGAAGGTCGTTTAGCAATCACGTATTTTATGTGCTCGAATAATAATGGTAGTATTTATTACACGTTCCTAAATTATGCTTGATTTCCCTTCTAATAACTTGCACTGTCAAATTGATATAATTTCAGCGTTTCCACTACACTATGCTAGGTAATTAATAACCCCTGCTTCGGAGAGCCTACGCGTATCTTCTGCACTTCGCCGCACTTTATTCACAACTGACTTTGGCTTGGGGATGCTATCTCTGGCTTCCTTAAACTTAAACATTTAAACATATATTTTTTAAACCCTTGTTGGCTGAGTTACTTCAGCTTGGAACATTTTAGAGAACTTATCAGGCAATTATTCGTTGTTTCCAAACATGAGAACTCTCTTCAAAAGTATTCGTTGTGCTAGCTTGCCGCATTATCTTCTAGTCATGACTCAAGATCTTGATGTTGTGACATCTCCCTACAAGTCGGTTTGCCTGGGCCCTAATTCTAACAAAAACATGTTTGTCTGCTTTTAACAAGTATCCCACAGCTCCAGCTAAACTCCTACATATACATAAAACTTATTCTTTAACATATATTTATATAACAAGTATTTTTCTGATTAATATTATTTTAAATTATAATTTACATTATTATATACATGGTATAATGACTATAGTTACTGTCTCAATGTCCTAGCTTTGAAATATATAAATTCTCCAAAATAGTTAGCGCTGTCGTCTCTGTACCTACATGTATCAATCCTAAATGAAATTGTTCTATCACTTCTATTTCCATACTTGTTGGAATATACGTTTTCCCACTCTTTGTCTACCTTCCATGCTTCTTATATAAGATACCATTTTAACAGCGACTGTACTGTTCTTTGCCTCTTCTGTATTCGGAGCTTTTTCATTCATTCATTAATGGATCTTGCTCTTCTTTAATGTTTTTAAATTGATTCATCAATTCTTTCTTCATTGGAATATCTATCGTAAGCACTTTAATCTCATATTGTTGTTCTAGAACAGCTTTCAGGAAATTGTTTGTTGTGGTTCATTCTTGATATTAAATCACTGATTGTATTTTGTTTGCCTGGAATATGGATACTTTTTACATCAAATTCCATTACAGCAAGAGTCATTCTAGCTACCTTGCCACTATGTAACCTACATTTCTGAATAAAAGTCAAGCTAATATGATCTGTGTATATTTTCACTTTCTTCTGAAATATATGTCTTAAATTTAAGTAATGAAAAATAAAGTGCTCCTATTTCTAATATTGTTACTAATTTCTTTGTTTCAACTTGATTAGACCACGTGAAGCAGTACTTATTACATGAAGTGTGTTGCCATGTTCGCTTTGCTCTAGTAATCCTGCATATCGTTGACAAGATACATTCACATACAACTCATAATCTTAATTCATCCCTTGGACGTTCCAGCAGTATTGCATTTGTAAACAACTTACATCTTCAAAACATTTTTGTAGCTCTGCTGCCCGCTTCCATTTATTTGTTTTCTTTAAAATCTGTCTTAAAGGTTCTACTTCTATAGCATATCTTGGTAAAAATTTACTTTCATAACTCCAAATTCCAAACAAGCGTCGTAGCTGTTGAATATTTTTAGGTGGTGGGATTTTTAATACGGCTTCTATTCTTTCTTCATCTGGTAGAGTGCCTACTTCATTAATTAAATATCCCAGGAATTTGATTTCAGGTACACAGAATTTTGATTTTTTGTATATACAGTCATGCCAAGTTCATGTAATTTTCTTAGTACATAGTTTACATTCTTTAAATATTCCCCAAAGATTTTACTTATTATTAAAAGGTGATCAGTGTATCTGATTAAAAACTCATCTGCTGAGTCACTATGTATTGCTCTCAGGAATCCATTAGCTTTATTTTTTAATCCATACGGGTTTACACAATACCTATACTGTAATCCAAAACATGAAAGGCTGTGTAATCAGTACCTTTGGATGCAGTTCGACTTGCCAAAACGAAGCTGTAAGATCTATAAAAGAGATATATTTGCCACATGATAACTTTGCAATTGTTTCTTCTATGTTTTCATTTTGAAAGTGGTCTGGTAGCATGAACCTATTTAAATATCTTCCATCTATAGTGATTCTTATACTATTATCTCTTTCTTTATCGTCCAACAAGCACTATATATATATATATATATATATATATTTTGTGAATTGCTAAGCTCAATGATGTTATTTTCCGGCTTTGTTTCTTAGGTTTACGGGAGGTTTTATTATATATATTGTTTAAATGTTGGTACATTTTCTACGGTGAAAGTGTGTATATATGATGTACACCGTCCGGGAATTTCATTGAATACATGCTTATAGTCCTCTTAGTACCTCCTTCATTATTATCTTTTCACGGTCAGTCAGTAGTGTATTTGCCCTCAGTGAAACTGTGTGTATTTTCCAGTCTTCTATCTCTGTTGCATAGCTGTTTCCTATCTGCTCCAACATATTTTCTTCTGCCATCGGTTTCTCTGTATAGGGGTTCCCCTTGGTAAGGTCAGTTTTCTGTTTATCGAAGTTAAGAGTCAATAACCTTTCATTATTTATCCCACTTGCTTGGACATTTACAATTTGTATGAAACATTCTTCTTCATATAGTGCGATTTCTTGTTTCATTCTTTGCACTCTACATACTTTATCTTTTATAAAAGGCACGTAAATATTCTTTTCTTCTTTATTTAATATAAGTCTGTCCTTCTTAAAATCAACTATAGCAGAGAATTCTATTAATACATCACATCCAATTATAACTTTGCATATCACCTTTAGAACTATTAAAAACATGACCTCTAATGTAATACCTGCTATTTGTATAGGTATCAATACTTGAGAATTTAATAGTTTGGGTCATTGTACCTAAGCCTACCCTACATGCAACATTATTTATTGACGCTGACATTAGTTTTGTGCCTTCATTTAACAGCTGATCATAAAATTTCTTTGAGCAGATAGAGCTTGATGATCGTGAATCTATTGCAACATTTACTTCCCTTCCGGCAATAAAACTTTGAGCATACGGTGATTCATATTGGTTTTCACAATTCCCAGGATTTGTATTAAGACGGTAACAATTAACGTGTGTAGATATTTTATTCTTGCCACTTAGAGCAGAAGGTACTGTATTACCAGAATCTACGTCAGGCAATACGTAATTTAGTTTTCCTGGTGAGTATTTTGAGTAATTACAGGATTGACATTGTGTATCGCAGTTACTGTTATTTCATTATCATTAACATTTGTGTATGAGCTACGCCCCCTAGCTCGTGTTCTCCCATTATAATTGCTATGTCCTCCGCGTGTATATGCTTCTGTATTTGTGTTGTTTGTGTGATTATAGTTGTGGTAGTTTCCCCTGTTTTGCATACTTCCTCTATGCTGAAATCGATTATTACTTCTAGGTGAAGTAGAATTCTGCTGATTTATCTTTTTCCATTCTTACATAATTTATGTGTTCCTGTCTCCTTTGTTGTGTTGAATCTCTGATATTTTGGGTAGTGTAATTGAATCTGTTTAGGCGATTAAATTAATTATTTCTCCTACTTTCATGGTGATAGCGTGTATTATAAGGCATTTCATTACATTTAATGCGTCTAATTTGTCTGTCCCGTCTGTGTGGACTCCAAATTTCGTTACTATTGTTATTTTCTTCTGGTTCTAACCATTTTATTAGCTCTATCATCTCATAAATGTCTTAGGTCTTGCAATTAGGATGTAGTTTTGTATATGGAGAGGGTATTGTCTGGTAATTCAACTAATAAAATCTTCCTCATGCATTGCTGAAGTTAAATATCTGACATATTCTGCCTACTTTATAAGGTAATATGTCATTAACAAGCTGTCATCTCTACTATATTGTGAATAACTTAGACTTGCCCTAATCTTATGTTGCACGATGGTATTCTAAAACTTATTCATAAATAAAACTCTAAATATCTCAAAATTAATTTCACTATCTGCTAACATACGTAACCACTCTAAGGTTTTATTATCCAAGAATTTTCTAACAAGGATCATTTTTAATGCTTCAGGCACATTCTTGAATTTAAAATATTCTACTAGATCATGAATAAATTGTACTGGACATGAGGAAGCGTTAAAATACGGTAAAGGCAATTCATTGAGCACGAATGATCGTTTGACACTTGACTTGTTACATGCACATGTGTGTCATCATTATTGTTTTGGGTTTGAGAGGCTGATGCTATGGAGAAAGTAGTAGCGTCTCTTGTATTATTAGTTAACAAAGATGATTCACTTCTTTCAGCACTTATATTATTATCATGCATTTGATTAGCACTTACAGGAATAGTTAGATATGCATTTATCCTTGGTACACTGGTACTCAAAGTTTCAACATTATTTCTAAGTTTATCTATTTCTTTGCTACTCTGTTGTACTTAATTTTTAATTTTGTCTATCATTGACATTACTTTCTTACCCTGTGTGTGAATCTTTAATTGCATCTGCATTTGTTTTAGCCATTTCATGCATTTTACCTATTTCCCCTGTTAGATTTATTTGTACTTACACAAGATCTGCATTTGTGTTTTCCACCATTGTTTTTAATTCTTCACCCTGTTTTTCTAATTTGTTATAAATACCCTGTTCAATTAGTAAATTTCAGCTCCATTTAAGTTAGATTTTTATCAATATGACTTCAGAATTTCTGTTCTAGCTGCTTACAACCTTTATTTACTTTCAAATCATTCTGAAGTGCTTTAGAAGATTCTTCTATTTTGATTTCTAACTTCCTACTTTCAGCTTTACTCTTTCATACAATTTTCTATCGGCTTAGCTAGATAATTTTTATATTAAATAGTTTATTATTATTTTCTTGACTAGTTTCCTGTAGTTTGTTTTTTTAAATCCTTACTAGTTTCAGTTATCTTATTACTTAAGTCTATGCTGGTTTCAGTTAGCTTATTATTTAACTCTATTATCATTTCTGATATTGCTTTCAGAATGGGCATTAAAGTTTGTTGTGAGGAGTTTTCCTGCTCTTGTTGGCTAGATGTGTGAGGGATAGTGTTTCTTTCTATTGTTGTTCCCTGCACTAACATAGGTAAGGGTGATTGACCTTGCATACTATTGCTATATCTTTCTATGTCTAACCGTGAATTTTCAGATGCCTGTTCCTCTATCTCTAACCTATTAGTGGTTTATTCTAGCTCTGGCTGTACATTTACATTATAATCAGTAATGGCTGATCCATCCTCTCCTACTTCCATATCTCTGTTGTTTTCTCTTTCCTTTTTATTTTGAATACTCTTTATTGTTACTTTTAGTTTGGAATTTCTGAATTTTAACTTTGGACTCCTTAACAAAATGTAATTATTTTAATAACAATATATATATTCGTAATTACCTTGACAATCGTATAAATATAAAGTATTGTAATTTTATGACCCTTTCTCTGGCTGTGTTAGTAAACCTTTTTACTCTGGTGTTCCCTTGTAGATTCTAATTGAATTGTTGACTGCGTGCCCCGTACTCCTCAACGAAATGACTTTGCTGTCCTTGGATGACGTTGTTTTACGATGATCTTGAAGTTCTCTGAAACCCTTTACAATTGTCGTAGCGAAGTCTTGTAGTACTTGTAGTTTCTTTGATTTCTGGTAGCTCTATGACGTTCGTTGATTCTTTTCTTATGCTCACCTATTCTCGCGTATTCTCGCCTTACGCACGTTGACGCCAATTTGCGGAGTTTTAGTTGCTTCGGTTGCACCACGTATGGGCGCCAAACTTGCGGGTGGATGTTGCCCCCATGTGGACGAGCCAATTTTCGGGAGATATGTTTCTAGGAGTGTTCGCCCCATGCTTGTAATGCCAAACCTAAAGTATTTGTAGCCCCAGGAACGGGATGCCAAACTTGAAGGTGATGGGACTACGTATGGTACAAACTTTCTGGTGGTCTTCGCCCCACATTTAGGAACCAACTTTTGCGACGATGTCGTGTGTTTATTTTTTTGTGTAATAATTATTTTTATGTTTATTTATTCATTATTTATGCCTCGTCTGCGTCAGTAGTATTTTGTAGAGCAAGTATCTGTTCTTAGGGCTGGTACGGCTGGAGAATAAAGTTTACACAAATTATAATTATATTTTACTTTTTATTAATCCTTCACACTTCACTGATGTATCGTACTATAGAGCTGTGAGATTATTGTTAATTACACTTTTAACAGGTAAACATATGTATGAAAAAATAAATGAGTCGAAAGATATTAAAAGCCTTCACTTACATCATGATGGTAAAATCTGGATGATCGTTTCGAGACTTCAAGGTCTCATCTTCTGCAGGATTTTTGGAATCGACTCAATCTTTCGACTCATTTATTTTGTCAATTGACCTCTTTACTGTCAAGATAGGCCTTTTTCAACTTTTATAAATATATATATATATATAATATTATACTCGCCGCAATGAATTTTCATGTCTCACATACAATCACTGAACCCGTATCGAAACGAACTGCCTGGGTACGGTACTTACTAGCGTCAACCGTTCGAATTTGTACATTTCTCTATTTCTAGTTTGTGATTGGCTTAGCTTACTCCAATAGAATACCTTTATTTAACTTTAGCTTTTCTAGTTTTTGATTGGCTAAGCCTACTCCAATTGAATGATTTATTTTTTACCTTGGCTTTTCCACATCCACGTGACCATTTATAAACTGTTTCAAATATTACATTTTATTGTTCCAAGAAATATTAGTATCTTTTTTAACTTTCTAATTTATTGTTGTCTCAAGGTTACCTTATTGTTAGCAACCTTCGGCTTCTACTTTGTAATTCTATTTGCTACGAAAAGCAGCTTGTTTCTATTCTCACAGCTCCTACATTGTTAAACTACGAAATATATTCACATAATATTTTATACATATAGATAATAAAATAAACATAATACAATGACTGTAAAATACACTTTATATATTATAACATACCCATATTGCTTTAAGACGGGCTGTTACATTTTTATATTATATAATTAGACTGATATCTGTTAAGCGATAAAAAATATTGTATCACTTTAAAGGAACATTACCACTCCCAGATTTCGCATATCGGTTCCTCTCATCCAGAATGAGCTACAGAAGTCTCCTCTAGGATTGTAGTGTATCATTTACTTCTTTCTGGAAGTGGGATATCCACAATTCTTTGTAATCCATATTTTCTTCAGACTCCAGTTAAACTCACGTGTAATCAATGGGTCATCAAAACATTGGCAACAACAACTACATTTGACGTTATTGTCCTTGAATAAGTTGATGAATGAGCACTATCTGAAGTATGTCACCTTTATTTACAACGACGTGACGTTTTAAAACCACGAAAGACGATTTAATCTATTTTCTCAATGTGACTGATATTCTTTATGAAATTATTGTGCAACGGTCTGGAATATTTCTGTGATGAACTGTACTTCTGTACTTCTGTAAAGACCCCGTAGCAACCTAATAACGCACGAATCTTTTATGGAATTGTGTATGAAATATCTGCTGGCGTATTATTTCTGATTCCCTTAACCTCCCCACGACAATCCTCCAAATTATGACAATATTGTAAAGATTAAGTATTTTGGGAGGATGAAGGAAATAGTGGAGTAAGTTTAAATATTCATTCATTCATTCAGTATCTGTTTGCCCTCCTCTTATGTAGGACTTACACCCCCCAGGACTTACAAGGGGGTGCCTGGGGTCAGACGCCCGTCGAGGAGCAGACACTCATGGATCAGACAGAGCATCCAGGATGGATGATCAGCCCGATGCCTGGTATGGGATGAAGGAAGCAGATGAAACGAAATGTTGGTAAAATGGATGAAAGGAAAGGTTATGATGGAGCAGTTGGTGGAATGAATGGCGGGGGAAACCGGAGAACCCGGAGAAAACCCGCCCAGACGCCGCTTCGTCCACCACAAATCCCACATGCAGGTCCCTGGGATTGAACCCGGGCCTCCTCGGTGGGAGGCGAGCGGTCTAACCACTCGGCCACGGCGCCGCCGAGTAAGTTTAAATAAACAATGAAAAATGAAATTTTAAACTTTTCGTTTCTCCTCTTTGGTCCCGTAGTTATTTAATAGTTCTAACGATATACAGAATGGCAAAATCAGTGAATATGTTCCCATCGGTGAAAACCCGAGTTAAATATTGCAGTATGACAAAGTCTAGAAACATACCTTTTGTATTATAAAAATTGGCTTATTAATTTCGGATCTTGCAAAGATACAATGTTTTTATTAATGAAGGAAACATTGGTAATGAATTTGACCACAACATCATGTGGAAATACACCAGCATTGTTTACATTTGGTACACAGAAATTTCACTGCATATCTCTATAGAATTATAAGAAATGTTAGTCAACGGGTTTAGTGCTAAATGAGCACACATCTATAGCATTTGAACGAAAATTCAAAGAAACGAGTATCGCATGCATATGGTTCCCTACAAGTAGGATCCGATTTCTTCTTGCTTTGCTGTGTCTTCTGCTTTCTTAGTGCTAAATCCTGACCATATGTATATGTACAATGCTTAGAGAAAATCACCCATGAATTTTGTTTTGCCTTAACACGCATTTCTATAGAGTAACAACAGATTCGTTCCAACATGTCTCTCTGAGCATGCAAATTAGAGATTTGACTGACACTGAGTTCCAACAAACTTTGTGTTCGCTTATTAAAATTCAGGCTTATCAGCAAACATCTGATCCCGTTAAGTCTGTCAGAATCAGAAAACAGCAAGTGGTGGCTAGTGATACTGACCGGCGAACGATATATTATTAATATTATTATTATTATCATCATCATCATCATCAATGCCATGATCATATCATTTCCGCTGCTGGTGGGCCGGAAATTTCGTCCCGCAGGAGTTCTCTTACATGCTAGTAAATACACTGACATGGCGCGTCGCTTTTAAGCACACTTAAAAACCATCGGTCTGGGAGAGGTTTGAACCGGCGACCTCGGGAATAGATGTCCAGCGCCTAAGTAACTGAGTCACCTAGACCGACCCGACCAGCGATGTCAAACCATCGCTTACGCAAATGGCAAACAGAGATCACGGATGAACTGCTAGTAGTATAAGACTGCATTTTGGAACGAATCTAAACACTATTAATTTGAAATCCATAACATTTTCAACGAAAAGCTGAAAATGCCATGCAGTAAACCTTCTAGTTCATATTCTAATTGAAACGTATTAAGTCATGTAGGAATTAAAATTAAAAGCTATCTTATGTCCTTCAGGAAGAATTCAGTTTTTCAATGATGAATGTTTCAAAATAACTGTTTGGGTGGTTTCCGTGGTTAACAAACACACACACACACATTCTCTTTATAATATTAGAATAGATATCTGGAATTAAAGGGAGATTGTATTCGAGAGACGTTATCCTATCGTTTCGTGCTACCACGAATATATTTCGCATGGGGAGTAAAGATGTTCATTGCAAAGATGGAGATAGCTGACTACAATCTGGAAGCTGTAATTTTCTCGTGAACCCCGCAAAAGTATTGTCGGTACGATGTGGTAAGGTGTCTCCTATAAAAGCTTCTAGTGATATTCTTGCGCATTCTTCTCTGTATAAATTCGAATGTTAACTGGCCGTCTTTGATCGCATTTGTTGAACATGTCTTTAGAGATTGGAGAAAAGTTCAGCTAACTCTAATATATGCAGGTTATAAATGAGACTTTTTTTATTTACAGATGACACGCATCAATTGTTTATTATAAACCACTATTACTGTGTATTTATCATTCAATAGCCTACTAAACTTGTACTAAGGTAGTAAAGCTTATTTGAAACACTAAATTAATGATTTACTATACTGAACTACTAGTTATTTATTAAACTTTTCTGAAACAGGCGCCAGTCATAATAACGCAGTATAACTAGTTTCCGCACCGTTATATTGCTAATGCCGGTGTTGCAATTGGATTTATTATTAAAGAGGGAGTCTCTACAGCGTGGTGATATGTGAACGGGCTCTACTTGTGTATGAAGATGGACAAAGCGTTTTTCAAGACTGAGAAACATAGAGCGTCCGAAAACCGACTCTAACGACGCAATAAAGAAACAATGAATAAAATGATTAAGGAAGACCAACTGTACTGTACCGGAGGACACTTGATAAATAGACACAGTGCAGTCCAGAACTAATCAAGGGTTCAGAATATCGGAAAATGTGTGACCACTGGGTTTATCGCTTCACTAGCCTGCATTTTCAAAGTTTTTGTCAGATGATTTCTTAAAAGTAGGTGTTCTTGAATCACCTTTTTATGCTGATTCCAGAAATAAATTCTATTTTTTCTATCACATTTTTTTACACAAAATAATAAGTAATGTTTTGACAATTTTACTAATGAGTGTAGAAAAGTATTAAAATATCATTTCACACAAGGTAAATTTTTATTCAAGAAACATTTTAAGAATACTCTCAAGAACTCCCCTAATTTATTTCATGACTACACATTAACAAAACAAGAAGCCAAAGTATTTAATTTAATTTTTTCAAACTTTTCTTCTTTGACTTCTTTGCAGATCCTTGAAGATGACTGTCTCTCCTCAACATCCAACAGCAGTCGGCCATCACAGTTTCATTCCATCTCCCCTGGTACCTCCTCTCCATTTCTTAATATCTTGGTGAAAACGTTCATCCTGCTCTTCACTACAATGTCCCAGATTTTCTGGAAAGTAGTCGATATGTGAATGCAGAAAATGCACCTTTACACTCATGTTACAACTCATTTTCTTGAAATTTTCCAACATTGTTTCGTCAATGGCCTTGTGATTAGGATATTTGTTGTTGCCTAAGAAGTTTTCAGTAACTGATCGGAAGGAGGGCCATGCTTCTATTTATCTCTCATTCATTGTGTTTTCAAAATCTTCTTCCTTCGTCAATATCTTTATTTGAGGACCAACACAAATTGCAATTAATTTTTCTTGTGTAATGAAGGGAAATTTCTTGGAAAGATACTTGAAGCAGGTCCATCCTGTGGTAGAGCCCTTACAAATTGCTTCATCAAGCCCAATTTTATTTGTAGTGGCCGAAGCAATATGTTTTGACTCTCTACAAGCGGTTCGTGCAGGATGTTTTTAGTTCCAGGCAACAAGTTTCTCCGCAACAAGTTTCACACTCCAATGGCTTTGCTTTGCCCAACTTCCCATTCGCACAGAAAACAAGGCATTTTGGTGAATCCAGCGTGCTGTCCTAATAGTATTCAATTAACTTTGAAATCACCGCAGATACGCCATTTGTGTTCCTCGTATTGGATACATGTTAAAAGTATCTTCATGTTTTCAAATGTCTCTTTCATTTGAACTAATGTGCGTCAGGAATGGACCCATACACATTCCCATTATACGGTAACACGCCTTTCAGGCTCCTCTTTGATGAAGCTATAAAAAGTCTCCACTGAGTAGGATCATGTTCAATGTCATAAAAGTGCATTAAGTCGTTTGTTATTGCAGTAAACCAAAACTCGATCTGTGAGAAAAAAGGAACTAGCTCTTGTTCTCAGTGTCTGTACCATGTGTAATGTGTTCGGGTTCCAGAAGATTCTCATTTTTAAGACGGGAGCCTAGTAACTCTTCAGATTCCTTAGACTAATTCAAATCACGTACAAGATCATCTAGTTCACTCTGAGAGAACAGTTGTGGAGTCACACCGTAATCAGGGCGGTAGACATCATCAGAATCGTCTCTGGTAATTGCATGAGGTTCTCTTTCAACACCATCTTCTTCAAAAGTTCTCTAAAACAGCTGGAAGAAGAGGAGCAGGCCAATCTTCTCCGTGCGGAACTGGCCTGATGGCTGAAGGAATACTTGGATACACAATGTGTTTCTTATTTTTCGAATTGCACCCCTAAACATTAACTAAACAGAAATAACAATCTTTAATGTCATCTTTAGGCTCCCTCCACACCATAGGAATTGCAAATAGCGTGTATGGTTTCTTTCCTTTTATCCACAATCTTAACTTCTCAACATAATAGCGGTAAACTGTCTTTGGTGCCCAGGCCTTGTCTTGATCACCAAGTTTGATTTTAAAATAAGCGTGGTACACTTTTATCATAAAGTCTGTTATATCAGTTCTCTGCTGAAGCACTGTGCAATTTCCACAAATGTAGCAGACAACATTTGGATTGTTCACACACTTGCATGTAGACATAACTTCAATCACGATATAGCACTGGTAATGCAAGCCTCTGATATTAACAGCAATGCCTAAATTACAAATAGCAACCAGCATCAACAGGTGTAACAACCTAAAGACTTAAAAGCCTTTATTGAGAAACTTACCTCCTAGAAGAGATAAACTTTCCTTCAACAATACTCATCATCTACTGGCTCAACTCTATATTTTTGAAGTGAAATTGTGAAAAAACTGTACGTGATAGAGAAAAACTAAAAGCAATTCTGAAATTATCATAAAAATGGAGTCAGTCACTTATTAGTTTTCAGTCATCCGATATCATGCAGACTAGTGATTATTGATCGATGATAATTAATTTCAGAGAAAAACCATCACTCAAGAACCTGTTCAGAGATTTTTAAAATGGAGAGATTCTTTGCTTAGTATCGTAGCGAGTGACGAAGGGTTTTCCCATCAATAGCACCTGAAGCAAAACGGTACAGTATAGAATTACACCACAGTAACTCCGCATAGAAAAGGTCAGGACATTGTCACAGTTGGAAACCTAGGGCTCTGATTTTGGGATGCAGTAAAACCTCAACCTCTAAAACAATAAATTTTCCCACCGCTGTGGTGTGGTGTGGTGTGGTGTAGTGTGGGGCTGGGGGTATAGTGTCTGCCTCACATCAAGAGGTCCCGAGTTCGAATCTCGGTTAGGGTAAGTTACACAGATAAGGCTTTTTTGGGGATTTCCCTTATCCTGGAAAGAAGAATGTCGGGTAATTTTAAGCTTCATGGATCTCGGGCTCATTTGAACATCATTTTACACATTTCATTCATCGTCCGATATGACCTAAACGGTTTCAGGACGCTAAAGTATAAAAAAAGAAAAACGCTGCTCCATACCTCATGATACTTCATAGGTCCAACGTGCAGTGACAAATTTCTTTTGAGTTTGATAACCCTATAACTTGAAATGCGAGGCCTCACATTACTCGTCTTACCATAGAGGTAGTTCGGAAAATGGGATGCGAAGTTCTTCCCTGTCCCGCCTATAACCCCGAATTCTTCAATTACCATCTTTTCGGTACTGAAAAGGAACTCATGCGATGCTAAAGCTAGGAAACCATGGAGGACTTCAATGATGGAGTGCGTCATTATTTTCGCAGTGTTGGAATTCTATCGGAAGGGAGTCTTCAAGCTCCCACAGCGCTGGGAAGAATATATCCAAAAATGTAAACTATGTGGAAACATAAATGTCTAACGTGATATATTTTTCCAAACATAAATTTATATTATTATTGACTTTTGCTCATAATTTCAAGGCACAAATCATTAGCTTACAGTATTAATCGACAGTAGCACCAAATATTGGTGCCTTTAATTTTCAACTAACCCAGCTATACTCGTTCTAAATTCTGTCTACTTCCCTCTTGTCTCTGCTCCCAGGAGTTTCATTCATAATGGAGGCAGTTATGTACTAAATCTCCTCATTGCTGCTAGAATATCGATGGAAACAATACTTCGTAATCCTGACAGATTTCCTTCAACTACGTTGCCATAGACTTAACTTCTGTGCAGAATATCGGGGTATATTTCATAACACTATGCCGAATGTTCCTACCAAGTAGACAAGCCCCGTTTACGAAGTGTAGCATATTCGTACCAGTCCTCGAAACTCCTAATTTTACGGCACATAATAAATCTTATCTCCTCTCCTCAGGAAAGCATGCAAGCATATGTTCAAAGGTTCCATCTACATTCGCGTCAGTCTAATATCCCAAGTTAAACGAGCAATTATACGTATATTTTTAACTATTTTGGAAAGAAAAGCTGCAAGTAAATATTTTTTTTCTTCAAACCTAATGTTACAATAATGACTTAGTAGCTAAATGCTCGAACGCTTCTGCTTGCAGCATCATTAGCAACCATCCCCCCTCTCCATTCCCACTTTCCAAGAGGCTTTGTCATTACAGTTTGGAGAAGCCACTGCGACGCTCCCCATATTCCCATTGGAAATTTACTTCCATTTCTCCCTCTCTGACGTTGCTATCACAGTGGATGTTGGACCCGAGTGAAAATTGTTCAACAAGGCGATGAAGCTTCATTAATCACGTCAAGTCCGTCCAGCCATGTTTAAAGAGAATGGTCGACCACCACTGGAAGCGAAGCTGGGAACTACAGTGCCTCCTGACGGATTTCGTCTCTCATATGTATATGCATACATTCACACACATACTTATGCAGTAATCACAAGACCTCCCCTTCTACTACCTCCCCATGGTACGTGTATTGCCGAAGAACTCGTAGCCGTATAGATTCATTAAAAAATGTGTGCCTTTGGTCCCTACAACGTGCAGGTCGTGAAGCATCGTCAATGAATAGGTTTCCACATATTAATCAGTGGTAAAATGAAATGTTTGTTTTATTCCATTTTTTAATGATTCATCATTTAATTTCCATGTTCTTGCCTGTCTGGGTGTTCAGATTCCACAAGTGTTGACTTATATTGGCACATTGTTGTTTTAAATAAGATAAACTTTTAATCATATCCAAAAGAAAACATTCAAACAGCATTTAGAGCATTAAACTTTAAATATATTTTATAAATGTTTTTAAACATCCGATATAAAAATTAAAAAAATCTGCGTACCTCAGAGAGAGAGAGAGAGAGGGAGAGAGAACTACGGCAGTGTTTGTAGTAGTTTAGGAGCTCTGTATCAAGGTTTTAGGATTTTTTTTATTGTTTTCGTTTAAAAAAAGGAAAACCGCATTCCAAAACCTTACGGGAAGAAATATACAAAATTTTTGCACTTAGTACCTTAAAATTCTCAATAACGGCTTTCAAGTCACCAAGATTGTGATTTTTACAAACGCCTGAACCTAAGTGGAAGACAGGGTTGCATGTTTATGAGATTTTATTTTAAATATATGCTTAGTGATATATCAATCTGTCGTTCTGTTTATTACAGCCACTTTCTTATCACATCACTTTCTTATTCAAGGAATCCAATATAAAAATCTCTGCCTACTACATTTTAAAACGGCAATATGAATGTCTGATTACCCACCTCTTGCCAAGCATATTAAAAGCAGCACTATTGAATACCTGTGATGTTTTCCTCCACTTTACATTCATCTTTATTGAACTTGAACGTTGAAGATACAATAGCTGTAGTCAGTAGAAATCGTTGGTTGTTCGGGTATTTAATTACTTAAAGTCGAGGTTTTTGATATCGTTGATGAATGTTATAATCACGAAATTAAAATACATGTTTTGATACTTACTTCTTAGTGGAGTTTTACTTCTTTGCATTACCATAGTACCTGTCTTAGGACTTCAGCGGATGATAATTTAAATGTCTCTTGTGGTAACATGCAATACTTTGCATATAAGAGAATCTCATAAACATTCTTTTCTGCGGTTCTGAACTTTTGACGTCAATGTACCCCTTGTCAATACAGATACCTTTTTGCGTTTTAGATGCCCTTAAATATATTTATACAAATAATGAAACAAATTTAAAAGAATATGGTGATATCTGATACTATAATTCATTGTTTATTTTACATATACCTCTATTTCGACATAAGCTAGAATATAAACGTTTTATATGCCTTGGGAGCAATTATGATTTGATAATCACTTTGTACAGTGCTCAACAGAAGGATAATGCTGAGCAATTGCATTTGTGACAATAACCAAGTGTGTTGCAAGTAACACTCAAAAATGAACAGAGACTTTACACATAGGGGTCAACCCTAACTTCTCTATACCTCAGCCCACTACCTTCTTTATGTTTACATTGACAATCATAAGGTTTTCCTAAGACTGTTTTTCTGGTTGTGTAGCTGTTCACCGTCTCTCTACTTTGGTTGTTTGTACAACGCTGGCTTATTGACTAGTTTCTATCAGTTTAAAATAATTTCATAGTGGATGCTATTGTTGTGTTATCGAACTGGACAGTTTTAACTTACTTTATTTTTACACATGGATGAAAGTTTATATAATTCCAAAACGTTTACCAACTTCTGAAATAACCTTGTAACCACCGATGTAAAGACCGAATTATTTCGTAGAAATGATATTCGAATTACACCAAAGCACTTAATTTGGAAAGATTAACCAAATATTTACAAAATATTTATCTTCCTTCCTTTTAGGAATGTAGCGTAGAAAGTAAATCCGGAGATTTTCACAATTATAGGCCAAAGTAACGTAGTTGTCCCAGTCATCATCAGTCTCTGGGTATAAGGATCACCCCTGTAGATGTTTAGTTATTTATTCGCTTCCGCTTTGTCGCAATGATCCTATTTCTTACTACTCGTAGCAGAACCCGCAGCTCTGCTCGCGCTATTGTGTAAAAGGTGGATATTCTGCGTCTTACTCCTCTCCATTCTTTCCTCCTTTTCTCTCGCCAAATCATGTTAAGTTTTGACAGCCGATAGTAAAACTGGGCTGGTAACAAAAATTACAACGCAGCTAAAAGGTTTGATAGACTCATTGTATCTCTTCCTTATGTTTACAATGAGATGCGAATTAGCATTTTCTCGTGGTAACCGTCTTACTTATATCAATAACAGTAAACAAAATTTGGTAAAATTTCTTATATATTCATGCTGTCGAGATTTTGTAAATAATATAATGTGGCAGAAGCTTCATGCCTATATACTGTGATATATGATATTTTTCAAACATATTTGTTTTCAAGGTAGCCGTTATACATTCTAATATCAGAATTTTTGGTTGCAGTTTTTACGTTATTCGTTGTTAACATGTATAACTGGTTGTAGAATACATATTGTTGTTTTTCCTCTTTCTAGTTATTTATCTGTGTTTCGTGGTCACTGCGGGGGTTTAAAATCAATTAGCTTCCCCACGATACCCTTACTTGCTACCACAGGGGTCACTATATGATGCACCTTGCTGGCACGTTTCTGGTTTACCTCGAGCCGAATAAGGTTTCTAGAGCCCATAACGGGATGGGGGGTTTGAACATGTGTGCACATTACTGTGCATACGTCACGTCCTACTGCACATGAGAGCGTTCGTATGCAGTAAGTAGACAGAGGGTAGGCATATGCCAGCAGTAACATCTTCATTTTACAACAATGGTTCCTAAAAGTTCCCAGCTGACGTCCCACTTCACACAGTACACATGATCCCCACATACAAATACAAGTATCTTATACCATAAACACACACACATTTCAGAATTATATCTGCTAATGTTATAAAGAGAGGAAATATATGCATATATATGTATGTGTATGTAGGATAAGCTGAAAAATCACACAGCCGATTTTTTCTAATCCTTGCACCATTGAAAAGCCCTATTGTTTCTTACTTGATGAGGCTCTACAATCTCTTTGTTGTGAAAACAAAAATTAATAACAATATAAGAAATAAAGGGATAAGGTATAAACTACCTTTATAAACTTTAAAATGACGTTTGATACTGTGGAACGCAGTGCTCATTGTGAGAAATTAACATGTAAAGGATTTTCGGTGTAAATGAATAGAGCACTCAAGATAGTGTTAAGAAGTTACATGTGTTATCAAGACCGATCAGCACATAGCATAACATAGGCAGAGGGGGTTAAATGGGGTTTTATGTTATCTCCGTTACTTTATAATCTGTTTATTGACGATGTTAAAGTAAGGATGAAGGATGACATGGATCCACCGATAATCGAAGAGCAAAAAAATACCAATTCTTTTGTACGCTGATGACATTGTAATTCTTTATAAACAATAAAGTTTTGCAATCTGGTTTAAACGCACTTCAGCGATATTGTACCGAGAGGCATGGAAGTAAATGTTCTTAAAACTACAGCACTGGCTCTTGAAAATGGATATGTGTACGGTCAACAGGAAAAGTGGAAAATGGGGAGGAAAACATTAAAAAGTTAAATATTTTGATTACCTAGGAGTAAGGCTTGAATGTGTGGAAACTGAAACAGGAACACGGAGATTATAACACAAAGGGATTGGGCAACTTTCTGAAGCACTGAGGATATTGATCCGAGTACCAGATATAACAGCAAGAACATTACAAACCATGTATGAGGCAATGTTTAGGTCATCATGACTATACGACAGGGAGGTGTGGCGATGGGAGAGGGGAGTTAATGTAAATAAAATACAATGTAATTTCTGGAGGTATATTCTGGGATTGGAGAGGAGTACTTCAAACCACGGAGTTCTTCTTGAGATAGTACGCTGGGAAGATGCATTTGCTAAAATAAATCTATTAGGTACTGGCTGCAAATAATTAAAGTTGACCCAAACAACTCTGACAGCAATATGATATCGTCATTAAATGAATAACACAGAGCACCCAAAATGGTGAGTGGTGGGGCTACAAGAGGATTGTCAAAAATTCGCTTGAATGATATCTGGCAAAGGGGTAATGAAAATAGATACATTGACGTAATCAAAGACGACCATGTTGTATAAACAGGCAGGAAATAGAATCTTAATGTAGACAAAGATCATTACTGGAGCTACAAAACTAAATAAAAACTGAGTGAGGCAAGAAAATATATATTTTGGAATTGCGTATGAAAGGAGGATGGAATAGCATGGCTTAAACGGGGGGAGGATGAGAAATCTCGTAAGATTGCTAAAGATACTGGTAGGAGGATTTGCCCATTATACGTTACACAGAACGACTAGGTGTACATTTTGGCAACATGAGTGCGACGTAAGGTGCTAGAAAAAAGTATTACCTGAGGTATTTTTGGGTTCTAACAGACGGAGGACAGCATGCTGGGACTTTACTGTAAGCAACCAAAACTGGCCAAGCTTGGACACTATTAGGTACTTGAGCATTTATATGTGTGTGGGGATGGATGTGTGTGTGTGTGTGATTAAGAGTATTTTTTCATTCTAAGTGTATGTTTACAGTATTTTGAATATAAAATAATGTTTTAGTCGCCAAATCCGCAAGTTAAGAATACCAAATCAGGTATTTTTCTAGATAGCATGTACGGTCTTTCGACATATGTGACTGAGTTGTGCAGTTAATGTAATATTAAACGCATAGTAAATACTACTACTACTACTACTACTACTGCTACTACTACTACTACTACTACTACTACTACTACTACTACTACCACCACCACCACCACCACCACCACCACCACCACTACCACTACCACCACCACCACCTTCTAATTTCAAATCATAAATTACTAAAAGCCTAATAAGGATTTACAAAGCCTATGTACTATAATATGAATAAACCGGCTTTGAATAAGAACATACTTGCTTTGATTTATCTTGAGATTGGCATGGAGGCTAAAACAGTTGTTACTCCACAGAAAATGCGTATAAAATAAGACACATGCCGCAGACATTTCATTCCAAACAATATTTATAAGATGGCCAGGATTTAGCACCCCAGGAAACAGAAGACACAGCAAACAATAGAAAAATCAAATTTGCTTATACCACTATGACACGCATGAGATACCATTGCCAAAATACTTTAATGGCCCTAAAAGTGTTTGCTTTATTTCCTTTGTAGTTATGTTGAAATCAAGTTCGCCAGCGGGCATTCTAAATAATTGTATAAAACGAAAATATTATTATCAGAAATCAGTGAACCGATGTTTAGTAATTAACAGCCGAGTTTATTTTTCTCGATGGTCGCACATTGCTGGCCTGGCTTCCCCTCTATTTCTTGTATATGTTAAGGATTTCATTCTTATTAAATAAATAAGGCACTAAGGATAAGGTAAAAAGGTATAACATTTCTTATGACTCAGAAACTCCAAGAAGTTCAATGTCTACAAACACTCGTGGAAATTAACCATCAGGCCATCGCCACCGAAGTTCTAGCCCGACTAGAGAAAGTCTACGACCGCCTCTACGCCGTGGAGAGCTTGGCAGCGAACCTCAACACGCCGCCTAACAGAAGGCATCACCGTCATTAACCTTTACCACTACCACCAGGAATCCTTTCTTATCCTCACCTTAACTTCGCTGAGGGGGCAGGCTGGGCTTTGGTCAAGCCTGTCTCCCGGCACACAATCCTTGCTCCTCTGGCGACCGCACTGTGGTCCAGTTTCAACCATCACCTTGGAATGCGCGGGTGCTTTAGGCAGTACCGCAGCAAACCACCTTTCAATCCGTGGAGGAGATTTTAGTGGGTATGCCGATATTGGTGAGTCTCTCACTCCCAGTTCCGACTCCCATTGGGGCTGGGGTCAGTGATTAAATCATTTTCTCCTCCACTCGAAAAAAAAATCTAAAATATCACTCGACCAATCCGACCGATGATTTTTCCATCTCCAAAGGGTACGTATGGGCTCTGCAGCATTTCTAGTACTTGGAAGACTGTCGGGACTGATTAAGGAAGTGAGATGTTTCACATCGTTCTGCATGAATAGGAGGAAATTTTTAATCGAATATTAGAAATAGCCGGGGCTGTAGGAATTACAGTTGCACGGGATAAAGGGCAAGATTCCTATAAAAATCTCTAGAACTGAAATATTTTAAAATAGCCCCATGTCAGCAAATATTGTATATACAGGATGTAACACAAATGTACGGCACAAATTGTAGAACACATTCCTCACTTGTAGACGAAGAAATTATGTTATATGAACAGGAGTCTGGAAATACTTTGTTATATGTTACAACTCATTTCTTCCAACTCATTAATCATGGGAAACACACAAGTGAATGTACCAGCATACCACGTGCAATTCATTCTCACGGGAGATGTTCAATATACCCTCCGTGAGCATTGATACATGCATCAACCCGCCATCGTAGTGAATCTCGGATGCGCTGATATAACCCTGGAGTATTGCGTAGGGTTTCGAAGCCTACCATAACACGGCACGGAGACTCTGAACATCTGGTGCTGGTGTTCGATACATAAGAGCTTTCAAATACCCCCACAAATAAAGGTCCAGGGGTTTAGGTCCGGGGAGTGTGGAGGCCAGGCAAATGTTCACCTCTACCTATCCGTCACCGAATATGTTATATAGAAGCTGACGGATATTAACACTAAAATGAGGAGGTGCTCCATCGTGCATGAAGTACATGTTTTGTCACACAGCTAAAGGCACATCTGCTAGTAAATCAGGTAGATCATTTTCTGCGAAATTATGGTACGTTTGTCCGTTGAGCCTGGGTGGAAGAACATTAGGCCCTACCAAAGTCACCAACAATGCCGGCCCAAACATTGACAGAAAATCTTTGTTGGTGACTTGCTTCAACAGTTGCGTGAGGATTGACGTCAGCCCATACATGCCGATTGTGATAATTTATAATCTGATCTCGTTGAAACGACGCCTCATCTGTGAACAACACCGTTGTACTAAAATTAGGGTTGACACTGTTGCATAAAGCATTCTCAGAGGCATACCCGTGCAGGAAAATCAGCTGCTGTAGTGCCTCCACATGCTGTAAATGGTATAGATACAGTCAAGTGGTCAACATTCATTATTGCAGCTACTTGTCTTGTACTGACACTAGGGTCGTCATCAACTGCCCGAAGAATTGCCGCCTCCCGTTGCGATGTCCTCGTTCATCTAGGCCTCCCCCGGTCGCGAGTATCCCATGTTGCCTAAGACGACGATTAATGGCTTCAAGTGTTTTCCTGTCGGGGCACCTTCGTCCTGGAAATCTCTCCCGGAACAAACGTTGAGCGCAAGCGCCATTGCCTTGTGCTAATCCATACACAAAATGGTCATCTGCCATTTCTGCATTTGTGTACACTGCCATTGCACGAGCCAAGTCTGTGATCAACTCTACTAGTACGTAGTAACCCGCGTGCTTGCCAAGGTCGTACTGCTCACTGCAACAGTTTATGTTGCCCGTAAACAAGCAATGACTTAAGTCGCATGGCAACAGGGACATGTAAAACAAAACACTGGCGGTGCATCTACGACAATGACAACGTAACCAGACGTAACCAAGAGTGCATGTTCCCCATGGTTCTGTTCGTGTGTGTTTCCCATGATTGATGAGTTGGAGAAAATGAGTTGTAACATGGAAACAAAACGTTTCCAGACCCATGTTCATATAACATAATTTCTTCGTCTACGTGTGAGGAATGTGTTCTGCAAATTGTGTCGTACATTTTTGTTACAGCATGTATAGCTGTCTGTACAGTGTGTTGGCCTGAAGAGAAGTATTACATATATTTCAATTATTTCCACTCCTAGAAAATTAAAACGGAAATGAATTCAAAATGCTCTTTTCATTTATAGCAGGAATTTTAGATTCTCTACTTCTTATCTGCAGTAAGTAGATGCAGCATTATATTGCATCTAAAATTTCGATATATAATTTTACGGGAATACACGTTTTGAGCTCCCCAAATAAAAGAACTTTTATAAACAGGTCTTTGTATGTGTCTGCTGCCTGTCAGTCTCTGAGCAGCATAACTTGGAAAAGAAGATTCAGTTGGATATCAAACATGATATATAAGTACAGCGTCTTCCAAGCTTGCAGCATGAAGATTTTCAAGAAGATCCTCCACCCAATACTTACCTTTACGTGGAAAAGTATTCGTTATTTTTTATTTCCTCAAGAATTACTAACGATTTTTATTGAAATACCATATGGTAAGGCTATTTGCAAAACAACTATGGGATAGCCTAGTCCTCTTTATTCTATATTATTTTTGTATAATTAATAAAAAGAAAATGTAGATCTCTTTAAGGCACAAAATTTATGTGAAATAACACTAAATCCTCCTTTAACAATTTCCGAGATATTGTTTATTAATTTTTAAATTTTCAAATACTTTGTACTTTACTCAACTGCAAATCGCTATTCGTTTTCTTTTTATTTTTTCGTGTTAATGCAAAGAGAACGGGATTTAAAAGTCATCATAAAGCGACCGGCTTTTAAATGATTTAACTACCGCTTTAGCTTCCCTTTTCTTCTACAGCTACAACCAAATGTGTAATGAAGCTTTTTTATATTAATAAAATGGTTGTAAAAAGAATTTCTGGAACTCTGAGTGGAGAAAGTCATGTGACTGCAACACATCAGCCTGTTAATTTAGTTGTGTTCAGCATCATGGGAACGCAGCACATCAAAGGGAAGGATGGCCTTTTTGGTTCCGTTTTATCAGGTTATTTTTGTGTCAATAAGAAACAGCCTAAACACAAGTAACAATGAAATTAATGTTTATGACACAAGGAGAATAATTTGCACACTAAAATTACCTTTATACCAAGTCAATACACACATTAGTATAGGGAACCCTATTCAAGTAGCATATTATCAATTTGACAGCGAAAATGTCGTAAAAGTAATTCAGTTGCAAAACAGGACACTGCTTTTATCATCCCCGATCATATGGAATAAAAAATGCATTTTAATCCCTGCACGGTAATTTATTACTAATACCCTTAAATGTGCAATTATACGACTAAATACATGAACTATATAGAATAAATGTAACAAAACCATCCAATTTCCCGTTACTGCCTACCGTCCGTTTATATCGTTATAGCTTTCTGCTGATTGGTTTTTTGTGGTGATTAATTTCATTACACATTTTTATTTTCTCGCTGCATACGTATAAGCCTATAAAGGCAAATATAATATTTCATAAGAGTATCGAAAATGTTACATCGGTTACGTTATGACATATTACTGCAATATTGATATGCAAGTTAGGTATTCCAAGTATTTGCGCGTGGATGTTGGTACATCCATCTGTGAAATTTTTAAACTATACAGTTTGAGTTACGGTAATGAAGGTTTAATGTAAATATTTTCACCAAATTTAATGCATATTTTAGGTTAGTCCCGGAGAGTTACATTTGTCTACCTTTTTTACTTAGTGGTAAAATTCCTCTAAATAATGCAACCACTTTTAGAAAAAAAAATGGTAAACTTAACTCTTCAATGCTGCATTGTAGAGTAAAATTTTTAATTCGACTATTTTGGGAGAAAATAAATGTCACACCTCAGGTTGTTGCTTAAAAATTTACATAATTTGAATATTATTCTTTAATAGCGTAACAACAAAGCATATTAACAAACACTTATCCGATTATTTCTTTATCCTGTTATTTATAAGCAGGTACACAACATTTCATTTTATACCGGAAAGTAGGTCGTGTGAAGCAATTTTAAAATGAGAACGTGCCGACAAATAAACCTCGACAAAAGAAAATTTAAAAATTATAACGCTAAAGTAACAACGGTACTGAATTTATGTCGTTTAAAAAGCATTTAATGCATATACAGGTTCCTCTTTGTTTCTTTCTGATCCTCTGCAGCTAATTCAGTATTTTTGCTAAAGTTTTATAGGAAGTTAGACTTACACGTACAAATATAAATCGCTATATGATATGCTTTACCAGCTACATAGAACTAAAGGAGGAGGATTGTCGTGTTTAATAACAGTAAAACCCATATTTATGCTTTTTTCAAAGAAATACAATAATCATTTCACTAGTAAACCGCAGTTTGCCTCCCAACAAACATTTATATGAGTGAGCTGAAAGCAACATCCCTTTCAGCGTAAAGTAAACTAGAGAATGTGAAGTAAAACACACTACGCTTGGAAAAATTAAAGAGAATTAGGAGCATTTAGAGAGAAAACATGTACAGAAACTCGGAGTTCAAAGGAAACCTCCGGAAAAAAGTGCTCTTTCGTAGCAGTATCTCTGAGTGTGTGGAAAAGCGAAGGCGTGTGTTAGAAAACATTTCTTTGAATTAAACAGGGAATACTTAGTCTGACAACGCATGCAGCATAAGACGACTGTTGCATGCGCGTTAAAAGTATTTGTGCAGCTGTATAAATATTTCGTTCACTTTGTTTGAATACGCAAACGAAATAACATCAAGTATGGTAAAATACCTCTGGGTTTTATTATTAAATTACATAGGATTTCTTCCTTCTGTTCGTTATTTTGTGTAAAAGCGTCCCGATATTGCTATTAGTGTCACCGCGTACTTGGTGTACTAACATTGGCTTATCTGATTATTCTGAACTAATCAACATACTGTTTGTGCATTATTATTTGTATACTCCATATGGCATATAATGTTTACAGTACGAATACTATAATAAAATTCCATAATGCATTACAATATACTACTGCTGCTGCTGCTAATAATTCCTTATGAGATGGGGAACGACGGAATTAGAGCGGCTATCGTCGATAGAGAAGATGAATGGAGTAATAGATACACGACGATCGAAATACGGGATGCGGCAAGGACAGTAGAATCCCCGCAAAAAAAAAAATAATAATAATACACCCAATCGTCATGAATCAGACATCTGGGGATTTACTGATAGGTAGCTTTGAACTACATATTCCCAGCCGTGCTTTCTGTACAAGTGGTCATTGCGGCGAGTGTTTTAATCTAGAAGTCCTGAGTTCGATTCCCCCTCCCGTCTACAGAGTTTTATATGTATATAACATACTGTACTACCTGTTTGAACAATAAGTACAGACACGAGGCAGAGGAAGCTCGCGTAGAAATATATTACAGACAGACCGTATTACGTCACCATTCTCGGTGCGCAACATGTACAGGTCTGCAGTAAGGAAATGCAGTTGAGCCTGTTAGTCACAGTGGACAGTAAACCATTCAAAATGCAAACACCGCCACGTAAGGTAATACATTCTAAAGTAGAAAAATAGTGTTCAATGCGTTATAGTTTTGTAAAGAAGAGAAACTGAAGATCTATCTATTCCGTTACGTACCCTGCATAAAATGTGGCTCATAATGGAACGGAGCTATTTGTGATGGTACTGATAAGATCCAGCCATATCCCATACCAGCATGACCATCTCTGTTTTTGTAACATAATTCTGGCCACTGATTTGGCAGGGTATTTTATCTCCCCCAAAGTGTGGCAGATCTGCCTATGGGTAACATTACAACTTAAACCTTATATTCTCATGCTACAGTCGTTTTCTTAATACCGGTTTTCCTATTGCCATTTAGTAGCGAAAACAACTTAAACCTCCATGTCGCTGATGAAAATATATGTAAATGCCGTAACTATCATTCGGTTTAACCTCAATCAAATGATTCTTAACCCTACTCTGGAGGGCCAAATTGGTTGTAATTAGTTGAGTCTTTCTTTGTGTACCAATCGTAACAAAACTCTTTCATAGAGATGCTATCCTAACCCCTCCATTTCACATAGATTATAAATCGTTCATTGGTTAGTATGTATATACCTGTTTTTCATGCCAGTCACATAGAGAACTATACCGGCTGGGTGAAGTCAAAAGATGGTTATCTGAAGGTGGAAAGCTTACGGAGAGAAAAACACTATGACGATGTATGAGAAATGGACCAGCTTTTAATCCACGACAGTGTACGTTGTGTTGATGTTCTGATGGTCTTGTTGATGTTCTTGTTCAGGCGTTATCCTTCATGTCTAAACCTAGCCATGGTACACTTGCGACCCCGCCTAAAAACTACATTCTTTCGTCGGACAGATAGTACTTTACGTATGTATGTTCAGAGTCACTGATTAGATTTATTACACCTGAAACCCCTGCAACATATAACCCACATTACTGGGCACAACTAAGAGATATAACTTCAAGAAGTGGATGGGGATTCGGGCCGTGTATAATAGTATTGTCTGTCTTCAATAAAAATGGAGAGAGCTTGCATGTTGAAATGCTGCTAAGAACTTCAAGCTGAAATACTGAAAATACTTCTCACAGAATCTGTACTGCTTTTCCATTTCCGAGCAGTTAAGGACTTGCTGTAAACATACGTTATTACTGTTTTTTTCTATTCTTGGTGTGAAACTAATAAAACAAATTCATTTTGTAAAAGCTCCTGATAGACTCAAGCCTTTGAGTGTCATGAACACAGTTGACGGCTGGATCCATTGCGAAATGTCAGCAGAAGATGCTGTCTACTATGTGTGGCGAGGACTCTGATTGGAACTGTCGTGTCGCTGATGTTGAATCTCGAGTTTTTGTACTAGCTGCTCTGTGTCAGGAGACATGGGCTTCGATCGATGTCTGCTATTGCACCTGGGCCTGTCGATAAGGGCGCTTCAATATTGTCATGTCTGAGAAATTCGCATACCTCAGCTTTTCGGCGAGACGAATTGGAGGATAAGCATAATATGTCGTGCATTTACGTGTGCATAACTCTTCAGCTGGGCCAAAGTGGAGCAGTGTGGGAACTCAACGGTACACACAATGTTTACAGAAGGCAATACATTTACTGCACAACGCATATCAGTGGAGAAGCAGAAAAAGAATAACATTTCAATCCTCATATAGCTTTTGGGAAAGTAAAGCAATAGAACTTGCTAAGGAAACTAAAGTTTCACGTTCAAATTTAATACAGGATTATACGTCCATAAGCGTTAAAAAATAGTGCCTCTTTGCACGTGCCCAGAATTTTTTGCAAATGCTAACAAATTATTTTTTACACTTTTATTTTAAGAAGTTAAACAAGATCCTCAATTTGATCATTACTTCACTTTTAGATGTGCTCGTTTTATTGACTTTAAATATTATAAATTTCGATACCTCTTTGAGACTCCATTAATTGTACATGTTTTATACATCATTTGAAATATATCAATAATACATATGTAAAACACATGTTATTCTAACTCCAATATGTAACACTTTATCTCTAGTTTCCGTTGAAATAGTATATTTTCGGAGGTTATCTGCACAAACCAGCCTTAACATAGAATCGATTTCTACCAAAGTTGGAATTTACAGCCATATTTTCCTCAAATTCAGATGCCGGTGCTCCCTTAGTTGTTTCATGCCTACAGTCAAATTGAGACCAGTAGCAGATGCAGGTAGCTAATATTATTCCAAAGATATACATACAGGTACATTCGTTTCCTGATGGAAATAATGCTCTTTCACGCTTAAATAATGACTACTAGTATATTTATGGCTATAAATGAAGCATTTCCCTCTCTCCCCCCATACACAAGTATTGTTACTCGCTCTGTGAGGTATGGTCCTGTAGAAAATTTTCTGCTCCTTCGGATGGGTACATAATTAAAAGTTTTAGGCCCAGAAGATTACTGTGACCAACTCGATTTTGGATGGCCTAAGACTTCTTTTGCCTCTGGCTATGTACTGTAGGACTTGCCTTGGCTATGCTGCTTTCAGGTTATCGGGTCAAGTGTTCTTTCTTTTGTTCTGTAATAACTTCTGAATCTTCATTAATCTCCTCTCGTTTAGCTGATAGCCTATCAGGGATCCAAGGAATTTCATTTCTGCTGCCTGAATACACCTCTCTTTATTAGGGTTCAATTTCGGATCCGTAAAGAAAAACAAGAACCGTCATAAATTTGTCAAATTTGAGAGGAATCTCCTTTCTGGCTTTCCCCTTCAATGTTCTGACAATAGTGTCACTATGTATTTTCCGCGGAGCTATCTCACTTGGTCAAACTACTCTTAAATTTTATCCAATTTCAACTAAATTGAAAAGACATTCTTCAAAGCCTTACTGTATATAATTTGAATCTCTACATAAATTTACACATTAATCCAGAAAGTACGGACTAGAGTAGTATACTAATCGAAAGTGCTTAATCTACAATGGCACAAATACATTAAATTCTAAAATTACTTCGTTAATTGCCAAAATATTTGCAAAAATAGACATCGATTTTACCACAATTGGCTGTTTTAAGTTCACGGCCACCTATTTTTGTTGGAATTAAACAAGAATACATTGATCACAGCGTTGGTAACCATGTCACAAAATGTATGTCTGCCAAAGAGAAGACGGTGCCACTGGCTTAAAACTAAATTATTTTGTTCTTTTCGTTTTATATATTGATTTATATCCTCTATATTTTAATATCAATTGAAGCTACTCAGTCTCTACAGTGTCGCAAAAATATTAAAGTCTAACTGATATGTTGATCACAGCGTTGGTACTCATGTCATTGAATGTTTATCCGTTAAAAAGAAGACGGTTCCACAAGCATAAAAGTGTTGTTATATTGTTTTGTTATGTTCGTTGTGTTGTATTGGCTTGTTTAAAAATGAGTCGTTTATGAGGGCATCCAAGACGGTTGGTGTAGTGCTAAAGGATTTCTTCACCAGCAAAAACCAGAAATATTTGTGAGACACGCAAGCTTCTTAGGCTGCAACACTATCCCAAATAAAAACTCTCTTTCAGAGTGGAAATTTACTCAAAATATAGTGTTTTAAGTTATTTTCGTTTAAGTGTATGAACATTCTTGACACATAGTTTCTACTTTTAAAATTTAGTCTTTATAATTCGTAGCTAAAGCTGCGACTAGCCACTAGTAAACTTTAAACTCTATCGAAGCAGCGGTTTCCTTGCATATAGATTGAAAAATTAGCGTACCTAATACTTTGTCAGAAGTAGAGTGATGCACTACGATGCACTAATAAACTTCTACCACCAACTAAGTACTATTTTTTACAAAAGCATTGGTAAGAAAAATGGGCGCCGTAGCTTGCCGTTGATCCTAGAACTGAGAAGAGAAATACAGAATATTGGAAAAACAGATGCCTACATGACCAAAGGAAAATTTGAAACGCAATTGATCAAAGCCAAGAAGGGACAGGAAGGACTAACGTTTATTAGTCAAGATTAATGAACCCTCCTTGGAATGGCTGACCAGTCCGCTAATATAGCTTTCATGTGGCAGGGGTCCTTGCAAATCCCGAAATATATCTTAAGGACAGTGGTGCATTTGAGCTTAGAGACCTATAGCGCCCCTAGACTGCCTTTATTAGATTTCCGTTCTGCATTCAATTCAGCACGTTATTTATTGCTTTATTAATTCTCCAAGAATTGTATTCAATCACTTGGATACACTGACTCCTTCACTTTTACGGTGTAGTACCTATTGAATATCGATACTGCTATAGCACCCTAGTGGTCAAAGGCTGCAAGTGATTTCCTTTCACCGTTTGGTAGCACTGATTGTGCAAGGTAATTACTCTCAGAGGGTAAATGAATAACAAATTGAAGCTAGATGAAATTAACTTAGCTTTTGGACATACAGTCTAAAAATAGAATAATGGTAGTACGTACACTGTCGGGCATAAAATGTTGTCCATTTCTCTAGATCAACATAGTGTTTTTCCCTTCGTAAGGTTTCCACCTTCAAGTAACCAACTTTTGTCTCTACCCACAATATCAGTTTTCTATGTGACTGGCCTGAAAAACAATTCAGGGACTTAAAAACTAAGCAATGAAGAATTTTTGTAATCTATATGGAATTAAGGTTTGGATACCACCTCTATGAAAGTTTCGCTACGATTGGTACACAAGGAAAGGCTACACCAATGGCAATATAATTCGGGCTTCTAGAGCAAGGGGTGATGGTTTATTTGCACGTGTAGTTAAACTGAATTACAGCTACATTTACAAACATAGAGCTTACATTAGCGACATGGGGACTAAGGTTAAGTTATTGTCGCTACTAAACGGCACTATGAATGAATGAATAATACTTATTTCTCAATACTGAAGATTACATAATTAAATTACATACATTTTAGGCTATGATAATAACATTTGAAAATATAGGCTATTTACGCTACAAATTCACTTCTGGTTGCTTGCCTATGCTAATCTACGTCTAAATCGACACTAAGAAAGCTGTAGTGCAGCATGATGATATAAGGTTTAAGTTGTAATGTTACCCTTCGGCAGTTCAGCCACACTTGGGGGAGGTAAAGTACCCTGGCAATCCGGTGGCTAAACTATGCTCGAAAAAAGGAATTGGCCCAGCTGGTAGAGGCCATATTATGGACCACATTTTATGCACGGCAGTAAACACCTTTTTTCCTAGATATTAATTTTACAGTACTTTGAAAATCTTCAGGGATATATGTCAGCTACTTAACCATGTCCTGTACCTGCAGGATTGTACTCTTTGTACTGAACAAGCCGAGCGTTCAGTATTACCGTACCATCAAATAAGCTTCACAACATAAATGCGACGTTGAACATCAGACACACCTAGTGTCGTTTTGTTTACATCTGACATGCCATAAATACCTTTCACAATCGGAGACTCTTAACATGACTAATTGAATGTTGACTCATGTAGAGCAATAAAATAGTTTCCGCGACCCCTTGTTCCTAACTTCAAAATGCTTATTTTGGTGTTGTCCTTCTGATCTACAATTTTGTGCGTATTTTTTTCTTTCGCACCCAGTATATCAATACCTTTAATTAATTTAGTTTTAAAAATCTTGTGTTGCGTTTACAGGAATTTCTCTGCTTACTCATCCACAAGTTATTGTTACAACAACGTATTCTTCTATCCACTTCTTGTTAATTCAAACAACTTTCAATTCATATTAATACATTTCATTGCAGGGTACGGCTGGTAAAGCGAAAGTCACATCTTTAAAGAGCATGTCGCTATGTGATGGATATGAAGTTCCATGTTCTTAGAAAAACCACGAAAAGGAAACGAATAAACGCTTCCCAGTTGAGAAAAAAAATTCAAACCAATAACAAGGAATATATTGGAAATAGTTGGTGCAAAAAAGTATATGACCTAAATTGTGTGCTCAACGAGATCTCATGTTTCTGTGGAGTAAGATTTTATCTATCTCTTACGGTTTACCAATTATAAAAGTCATTCAGAATGATGAAGACCTCAAAGGCTATTCCTACAAAACTGAAAATAAACATTAATGAAAATATCTTAAACACGTAGTATTATAATCAAAACCCTTAGTCACTTTTGAGATAATCAAAAGTTTTGAAAAATTGACCATGTAAAGGGTAGTTTGTGTTTGGGGAATTTCTTAGATCTTCTATTCGTATCCTTGGAAGACACTGAACTTAAACATAAAGTTTGGTATTTAACCGACCTTTCGTGTTTGAGTTATGCTGTTGACACACACAGATGTTTTCTTACTAAAACACTTTTGTTTTTTTATTTAGGGGGTATGAAATCTTTCGGTGAAGTCTTTGTATACAATTTTTGGGTGAAATACAATATTTCCTCTACATACTGTAAGTACGTAGCGAGGAGAAAGTAAAAATGATATACTCCTGATATATAAAATATCTACTATTAACATCAGCAATTTACTTGACTGAATTTGCCTAGTAAAACTTAAAAAAACATATAATGATTCGTGAAACTTTATTTTAATGGTTATTTGAAATATTATAAAATGAATTATCTCAATTGATATTGAGCTGAGCAATATTTTAACTTACTTAATAATAATATTAGTTGCATGTTACGTAGGTTACTGTAGAGAACATACGAACTCCAGAAATTTCAGAAAAGTATTTATAGAATTCTGATTCTTAGAAAATCAGCTCTGTTTATAGAATAATAACCTGTTACGTCTAAGGGACGTATCGGTATAATAATGTCTGTCCCGTGTTATTTCAATAGTTCTCTTAAACTTAAACAAATTCGTTAATAGTGCACGCTACCTACTATAATATCCAGGCAGTAAAAAACCCAAGTAACCTGAACCGGCAATCAAACGTCAAGATCCTTCTTAAAGAGATAATTTCGTAGCGATTTTATGGTGTTTCAAGAAAAACGATAATGTAATCCCTAGAATATAAATAGATTAGGCAGAAGAAAGAAAATCAAAGCACTCTAAGGAGCTAAATGTTCAATCGATAACTGTAATGTTCGATATCTCGCCAGAGGCAACGACTTTGATCTCATACGTGTATGTACCTTTTCGCTAATATCGGTATGGAGTTTACTTTTGCACATTACTCTACAGTATAATGGCTTTACATTGACGTCGTGCTCATATAATGTTAAAATACAATATCCATCTCTTGCTTCAGTGCTGTCGCGGCTATAAAATGAGGCAGCCCAGATTTTTGTTTTATGATACCCAGCGTGCCACATGCATTTATAACACCTCATTTTGAATGTTAATTTTGCCTGAGCAGTAATAAAATGTTATAATAGACTTTATGACATTAGTTAAGTCTGTTACGGACATAAAAACGAAACTAAATGTGTTTTATGCAGGAGAGAGTATCATAATATAATAATAAAGTTCCTAGCGCTTAGTTCTACGTGAATGCAACAGGTCACACTGAGGTCATAAAAGAAAAACAATGCCTAGATTCGACAAAAACGCCTTTAAAGCATATTGTAAATGAGATTAAGGGAAGATAATAAATGGCGCAAATTATATTTTTAGTTTTTATGCAGTATTATAAATTGGAATTTTCCCTTTAATTTGATATATGTTAACATTGTAGGCACACCACTTATACTTCAAATATATTTTTAAAAATGGTGTTGTTTTGTATTGCGAAGCGGAGAGTATTCGGCACCGATGCAGTTAATCCGAATATTGTGACGACGCCGCACGAGGGGACGCCCCCGGGAGGAAGGGATGAGGTGAAGGGAGATGCTGGGCGGCCGGAACCAGCAATGTCAGGGTCCCTACGGTTTCCAGATAGAGACACCTCGTCTGTCAGACAAGCAGATGGGGATCTCGCCTCAAACAAGATCCGTTGCCTCCCCAGGGGCTGTCCTATAACCCAGCAACCAGCCGAAGTCACAGAGAGCATCCTTTTTCCCTGTCACGCTGCGCCGAAACACCATCGCCGACACTTTCAACCCTGAAATAGACCAAATGGGGTGAAGTATGAATGAAATGATTAATGTAACGAAATGGAGGGACAGGAAATTTGGGAGACGAAAGAAACCACACTTGCATTCGTCTGACGACCCGGGAAAACCCCGAAAAAACCCATTGATCAGAGTAGGCGGTTGCCTGGGATGGGACCCCGGGCCACCCGAATGGATTAACTCCTGAGCCATACCGCTCGGTTAAAGTAATTGGTATACTATATCTGCCATTTTTTACAGTTTCTGCACCACTTTATAGAAAAGAAATCCTAATTCCTACACACTTTCGAGTATAGATATAAACTTAACCCACCTTTTAGACGGCTTGGCTCACAAATTGAGACTAGTATTAAATAATGATACCGTAATTTTTGACGGGAAGACATAGTTAAAAATAAAGAAATAATAGTAAGGTGAAGAATAATTTCAGTAAATAATGTCCGTATATTAAACCAACGTATAATATAATAAGCTTGGGTTCAAAAGTTTGTCCGAAGAAAAACGTAATTAGGAGTCATGTTAAGCAAAAGTCGTTAGTAATAGCGTGAGGAACGAAAGCATTATCTTAAAGATTCTTGGAATGCAGCTAGGCTATAAGTTCAGTATGTTTGAACAGTTACGTTGGTAGAAATTCTGAAAAAGACAAAGAAACTCAGAGTTAGGAGGTACGCTTAGTAATGGTGTCACATACGCATGCTTTATACTCACATGAAGTAACGTTGATGGGGACAGTAGTAGGCAGAGCTTAAGTAATAAGCTTTCGTGTACAGCCTGAGGGGCTTACAGTGTTTTACGGTGATCAGCAGTTCGTTGCGCCTAAGACCGCGTTGGGTTATCAGTTACTTAGCGGTAGCCGCGAGGGGTTTTGCCAATAAGCTTACGTTTCTAGCTCTTGTTATTGCAGAAACAGTTATTTCAAACCGTAAAATTGATACTGCAGGAGTCAGCAGATGTAATAATTCAGTTTTATAGTTTCGAGTGCTACGATTCATAATCCGTTTCGTTCTTTAATTTCAAGCGGTCGGTAACTCGCTTCAGTACGTGAAATAGATCATATTAAATTTCTCAGGCAATTTAAACTAGTGTTATCCTTTCACACGCGCCCACGCATACCCTGAGAGAAATATTTCCTAGCCAACCACTGTAGCAGCCGGCAGCAAAATCAACAGCAAATATTGAAACAAAGGGTACGGCTTTAAAAATTAACGACCAACGTGCGGCTTAAAAATTGGCGCCATTATGATGCAATCCGGCTTGAATATCGATGCTTCTGTGTGCATAGTGCATTTCTTTACTTGCAAATATGAGAGTTTGTTTTCTCTATTTTTGCTACGAACACTTTTTATGTGAACGATATTTTCTGGTATAATGACCCGTTTTCCCAGAAACTACTGAGGATACATAAACAACATTTGGGGATGATAGAATCCTCTAAATGTGGTTACGGATCTACTTTGGTCTGAAATGGTTTTAATATGTGGGTTGACATCACGATTGGTGTGGGATGATGAGGTGTCGTTGCTGTCTTCTGGTTGATGTTCTCTAAGCTTTCGATAATCTTGTATACTCGGTTGCTGTAAACTTTGAATTGCTCGATTTGAATTTACCGCACCATTCACACCCCATTCCAAGTTGGCAATACAAACGTGTCTGGCGTAGCAGAAGGCAATTTGTTGGCGGATATTTTCTTATTCTGTTATTGTTGAGAAGTAGCGTATGTTAACCGTAATAACTTCTCGTCCGCTTTCTTTTAAGATTTTCAAAATACTACTAGCTCAATTCGTAGCAATGATAATTCTTTCCTCGGGATATTTTCGTGTTTGGAAAGGTAAGACAGGTATTTAAATAGCAAATCCAATAAATTAGCTTTTACTAGAATGTGTGTTTTATTTCACTTCTGAGTGTGTTATCTAACGACGAACAATATATATATATATATATATATATATATTTCCTCCCAGGACCTTGTATCTTACAAGTACATGGACGGCGACCAAGGAGTTCCGAGTTGAGCTTGGTAATTCTTAAACTAACTTACACCAGACTCACTTTTCTCTTCTATACCACCGGACTATCTTGACCACTCATGACTTTTTGACACCCATGTCATCACCATTAGGGAGTCATTCCTTTTTCCTATACTTCTTTGCTAGTAAGGGATAGGATGCGAACTGGGAGTGCCAAATCCGAGTCTTGAGTGGAAGGTCAGCTACAGAGGAGGCTGATGTGAAGCAATTCTGCCGAGACTTGTGCTATCCCTTGCCCACCATTTTCTTCGGCCGTGCCAGGTGGTGTACCATGCATAGGCCTTTTCCACTACAAGCGAACTCCCAGGTTGTCGGTATATTGGGTTGGGAAGTACCCAACTCCTTGGCCTGGTTGAAAATATGAGAAGTGCGGGAACTCGGGTAGGATAAATATCCGGGGCATACCCGGTCACATCTCTGCCCGCTCTTTGCTACTCCAAGGATGCCAACACGTTAGGAATGTCATACAAAAATTCCATACAGCTTACTGAAGGTTCTAAATTTTCAGAAAATCCTACAGATATTGAAGAGACAATCAAGTTATCAGCAGTATCTGAACAGCTTACACGTACTGAAGCGACGCTTCTGTCAGCATCCTTTTCATGAAGGACAAATTCTCTCTGAAGAAGAAAAACTGCTGTTGGAGGAAATCAAAGGATCTTCCCCGACGAGATTGAAGCAGTCACTAAGAGAATGTCTACTCTCAAGATAAAAAAATTGACCACACGCGAAAAAAAAAGCCAAGTTGAAGGATAAACTTGCCGCTCAAGGAATACCTTAGGATTCCTCCAAGGGGAAAAAGAGAAAATCTAAAGGGTCTTTCTTGGTAGTGGGAGGAACAGAAACATCTGGAAGCACAAAGCGTAGCCTTCTGGAAAGCTCCACCCCTCCAGCAGTGAAAGAAACCCTAAAGAAACCTCGAAAGGAGTAAAAAACGACATCCACTTCTTCTACAAGCTAAAAAGACACCTTCCATCTACTAAGATGACAACAGTAACCGACAATTATCCAAACAGCAAGCTCACAAATGAGCAGGCAAAGAAAATTGAAACCGCCATTATAAAAAAAATGAAATTGAGTTTTATTTATGGACGTTCTTTAGCTGCTGTGGTCCTTAGTGTCCGATTCTATATTGGGTGTGAAAGACCGCTAATTTTGCTCAGAGGCCACTTTATTAGGTTTGAGGTTCTTTTTACGTGCCGTAAATCTACGGCACGGGACCACCGGCTTTGCTTCCTTTCCAAAGAAAGCCATTTACGCCCGAAAAAATCCATCGCCCTCCACTGGGTTTGGTTCTCTTTTAGCTTTTTTAATTATTCAAATCATAACAGGACTATTTTAGCGACCTCGGGAGCTAGAGGAACATGGTTACCACTACACCACGGAGGACGTCAATTTAATATTCTACCACATGGAGAATATTCCCAATTTATCTTGTCACACTTCGAAGCAGGAGCTTTTATCCTAACTGCGCGAACCCGGCAACTAAGATTGGGCTAAAGAAACTGTGCCAAAATTAAAACCTTGAGAAACGTGAAATTGCGGACAGGCGAACGAAAGCAGATCCTAAGGATGACTAAAATGCTTTTGAAAGCGCTCAATGTATATTGAAAGGATGAAAAATCCAAAATCCTGAACGTAATTAAGAAACAAAATGAGAATCTATATCACATCCGCATGGAAAGCTGCTAGCTCCAACAACAAACATCCATCAGGCAAATGATAGTTCCTCTAATTGGTGACACTTCACTTAAATCTCTTAAAGTTAAATGTATGAAAGCTTTTCTTGGATTAGGAAAAGTAAACTTCACCATCATTACAAAAGAAAAAAGAAAGATGGAGAAGATAACTCATCCGAATGAACCCACCTCACCGAAGGGCAGCTACGGCTTCCCTATGTAAGAAGTTCATAACAGATGACATAGACATAGCTCTAATACAAACATCGTGGACAGGAAATGGTAGAACTATGGGGCATGGAAATACTCCAGCTAAACTAGCTCTGTAAACAATTTGAGAACCTTGCAAATTCAGAAACATTAAAAGAACTGATTGACAATCCTATCATGAAACCTTAGCTGCAAGACTGGGTTACATGACTGGGAAAGTCAAGTTTTCGATTGATTTTGACTTTGTCACTTCTGACCGAAGCTATGATAGATTCATACCAGGAAAATTGCTCCATCCAAACTAAACCAAGTGTAGAGATGCAGTTTGGTAGAATAAAGAGCTAGAGCGAGCCAAACGGAAAGTTTGGCGCTCTTTCAACAAAGAAAAAAAGAAGGTAAGTGAGAGGATAATTATATCTTACGACTTACAGTACACTCATAAGGAATGCCAAACGAGCATCCTGAAAAAAATACTGTACAGAGATAAACTCTGTAAAAGTAACTTCGAGGGTTCAAAAATTATTAACTCTTGATCTAACGCCGTCTTTGGGAACTATAAAAGAGCCCGATGGTGAATGCACTACATCTAGTATAAGTATATGGAATTATTAGCAATGACTCATTTTCAGACTGCATTTTCGTTCGTGAAGAGAGCGCAAATACATTGAAATGGCCATGCTTTGAGAGCATCCAAAGAATATTGGAAAATAGCTCGCTCCATATCCAATATATGGAATATTAAAAGGTCCATAAATAAGTTTAAACCATTTAAGTCGCCCGGCGATAGTATTTACTCTCTTGTTTCAGACCGCCCCAGAACCACTGTTCCATACACTCTGTCCCATCTTTAGACATAGCTTGGCCTTTGGCTATATACAAAAGTCTGGAGAACTAGCAGAGTAGTATTCATTCCGAAACCAGGCAAAATGGACTATACAAATCCAAAAGCCTTTCAGCCAGTCTGTTTTTCCTCCTTCATTCTGAAAGTACTGGAAAGACTGATTCGCAAAAAAAAACCGCACACATACATACACATGGATGCTAACAAGAAACCCCCTACAAGAAAATTAGCATGCCTATTGTCCTGGCAGATCATGCGATGCAGCCTTACATCAACTGTCAACAGAATCAAAGAGTCGATACAGTCTAAAGAACTAGCACTAGGAGTCTTTTTAGACATTCAAGGTGCTTTTGGTGATGCTACCTATGATTAAATCAAAAGGAAAATTAAACAACGAAGTCTGCATGAAACCACATGTAAATGGTTAAATCCTCACTCTGTAACAGATTATCCCAAATAGATCATTTGGTGATAGATTTGAAGTGTCAGCAGTGAGGAATGCTCAAGAAGGAATCCTCTTGCCTACCCTATGGAACATAGTAGTCTTTAATTATAAAACTCTACACTAAGGAAGGGTATGTTCACCAAAGGCTATGGGGACAACATAGTCATATTAGTTAGAAAAATGTCGTCCTCCGTGGTCTAGGAGTACTATGCTAGACACCCTGTCCCGAGGTCGAGGATTCAAACCCGGCATAGGGCGATAGATTTTTTGGGCGTAAAAATCCTTAGCATGACTTCCTTTGGAAGGGAAGTAAAGCCCGTGGTTCCGTGTCGTAGATTTACGGCACGTAAAAAGCCTGAAGCCTGATAAAGAGGCATCTGAGCAAAATTTCCGGTCTTTCACGCCCAATATAGAATGGGACCCTACGAACCATAGTAGTTAAAGAGCGTCGTCCATAAATAAAACACAATTTTTTATTTATTTAGAAGAAAATTTTCTAATACAGATTCAGAAATCACAAATGAAGCTCCGGAAACTGTTTCTGACTGATGTAGAGAAGAGGATCTTGGCCTAAATCCCAAAAAGACTGTCATAGTACCCTTCACCAGCAAAAGAAATCTTTTGGGGTTTAAACAGTTTAAAAAATTGACAACATCAAGGTTGAAATCTCAGGAAAGTGAACTATTTAGGAGTTATTCTAGATGATAAGGTTACCTGGAATTCACACCTAGAAGAAATTACCTGTAAAGATAATTGGACACTTATGTCTGGAAAACGCTTAAAAGGTAAAACCTCGAGTCTATAAAGACTAACATGTACCAGTGGCTCTATGAGGTTGTGGTAAAACCACAAATTAGTTATGGAGCATTGTCATGGTGGCCAAAGACTCCACGAAATAAAACTAAAGAAAAACTAAATGGTCTCCAGAAATTGGTTAGTTTAGGCACATCTAAATCCTTTAGAAGCACACCGTCCTTTATTCTGGAAACTTTACTAGGTCTTACCCCTCTTCAATATATATCCAAGCTGAAGCTAGACTAGCAGCATACAGAATCATCCAGTTAGGAATGTGGAGAGAGAGCCGCTTAAAGCAGGCCACCCCTCCATCCTCATCAAAATGGAATATTGCGTATCAGTAATGAAATCATGTCAGAAGTAACTTCATTTTCCCAAACCTTCAAAGCAAGTATTGTTGATAGAAATGTGGAAGAAAAATCTCATTGAAGGCTTAAGAACCATTTGCTAACATATACTGATAGTTCGCGCATAGATGGGAAAATGGTGCACGTAATTATTGTGAATCAACGGGAAAATGCTATACAATACGCCTAAGAAGATTCGCTTCTATCTTCAGAAATGCTTGCTATACTTGAAATTGCACCCCTTTGCTGGAAAAAGAGAATTGTAGAGAAATATATCCTTAAAAACTCTGACGACCTCAGTTCCCATCATTTTAAATCACAATTGGTGTGGGAATGTTATAAAACCTTTCCACCAACAATTGCGGTGGGTACCTAGACACGCAGGTACCACGGGAAACGGAAAGGCATACTCCTTTCCAAAAGAGGTCGCATCTCTCCCTTTTATAGAACCAGAACCTATCTGTGGAATAAGCATGCTAAACGCGAAAAGCACAGACTTTGGGTTCGGAAAGTAATCCAAAAGAAATGGAAAAACATACCCAAAAACAAGCTCTACAAGCGATTAATTAATAAGCCTAGAGAAAAATTAAGTAACTTGCTTACTAAGCTTAATAAACCCTCACCCAAAAGATTTATAATCCTGATAACTGGACATGGAAGGTTCAGAAAATGGGATTGTACTATATGAACCAATTTGGCCTCTATGTCTACAAGCCGATGAAACGGTGAAACACATTCTACTAGAATGCAAAGCCACACAACGGACAAGATACCAAGTTCTTGCAGCTACCGGAAAATTTGAAACAGGCCCTAATTTAGTCAGACAAATGTTACGAATAACTAAAAATGTAAATATCGATCCCTAAATTAGAAACCAGGAAGTCAGTTAGGCTGAGGGGCTTAAACGGAAACTTACTACTACTACTACTACCACTACTACTACTACTACTACTACTACTACTACTACTACTACTACTACTACTACTACTACTACCACTACTACTACTACTACTACTACTACTACTACCACTACCACTACCACTACCACTACCACTACCACTACCACTACCACTACCACTACCACTATCACTACCACTATATATATATTTTAATAAAATATTTTATTTACATATTTGGTACGAATACTAGACGACTTTCTTTGTACTGCAATAATTAATTCTTTACTACGTTCTGTTTCTTATACTCAGAAATTGGCATGGCGAATTGATGTTGATTTTTTGTTATTCTTGTAAGCGTCTCCTTCCAGGGTGAAAATTTTTCTAACAATTTAAAAAAGGAATATTGTTTACCCAAGATTTGGGTGGTTGTAACGATAGTAAAACAAACACATTTAATTTAACAATTCCTGTCTTACATAAATAACATGTTTACAATTGTAATTTATATAAAACACATTTCTGCTTGAATTTTCTCTTCTGATTATGTATTTTATGATTTCACAATATTTATTTTATGGCGAATTCAATAATTTTCGTTCATTCTCTTTAATAGATTTTTAACGTTGTTCAACTTTTATTTCTCTTTCCTAGTAGCTAGAAATACAATTTTTAATCAATTGTTCAAAACCCACAAATTCTTTAGGCAACTTTTATGACGTAACTGGTATTTAAAACAATAATAATTAACTATTATAGTTCACAATGCATACCACAAAGCATTCATACATTATATGAAGGTTCAGAAAACACATGAATATTTTCATCCATTCCATTGGATTTTAGTTTTGTCATTGCTTAGACAGTTTGTAAATCACTTACCGTTTATACCTACTTCAGGCGTTAATAACACGAATATTTATTTTAAAAACTAATTGCGAATACATTTTAATCAAAGGATTGTATAATTGATAAAGAAAGTTCCAGCTTCCTTAAAAACGTATTAGATAAAAGCAGATCAGTAAACTAAGAAGGCATGCATCCACGTCCTGTAAAAATTTCATTTTGATCTCTAAATACTTTCTCGATAATGACTCATGAATTTGGCAAAGTAATAAATTGACGCTCCCCTAAAGAACGGTTGTTATTATTCCAGTATAAAAATGCTACTCGAATTTAAAAATTTGAGACTAGTTTACTTGGGAAAGCTCGCTTTGCGAACAGTATTCTCCAAGATTACTTCAGGGCAACAGTTATCACAAAATGTGACTCGGAACAATTAAGAAAGGAGAGCTAAATAAATAATCAGAATTGACTATAGTGCGTTGGTTTTGCTTCGGCAAATGCAGATAGCATGGGCATAATTAGCATCCATATTTGGGGGTTGGGCTAAAGGAAGGAAAAACCGAGCAACGAAGCGCATTATAAAATACGTGTTTAAAAATTTCAAAGTAGTTTTAAGTAGCTTTAAGTAGCTTTTTCGAGAAATAAAACATTGCTTAAAATAATAGTAATAATAATAATAATAATAATAATAATGATAATAATAGTGCAACAAAAACAGTTAAACATGCTCTATTCGATTAGCAAAATGATTTGTTTCCTCATTTCTATCAGTTGACACCCTTAATAAAAATCCGGATTGTAACAGTGTCTTGACTTTGTTTACATTTATTTTCATTTGTTTACATTTTTATTTTATATTAGATTATTCACAAGAAACTTTAGTTTTCTACTTCTGTAACTCATAAATATTCGCATGGTTTTCAATAATTAATACCACTTTGTTTGTTCCCTAAGGCTTAGAAAACCAGTCGATGTAATTATATCAGCCATGACGTTGCAAACGCTTTGTATGAGCATATGATAAATAAAATAAGCGCTAACTGTTGGTATGCAACCCTGTTTACCACCACTACGACATTGGTACTGCAGAACATCGCAAAAACACCGGAAATATGTACATTACTCCCAGCTTACTGAAAGGAAAACATACACTCACCGGCACTCATTTCTTGAGGGATCATAAGTGGCGTTGACTAAAAGTTGACTTTTAGGTAAAAGCTGCTCTGTTAATTTAAAACTAATATACGAGACAATGTTATGCCTTTACTTAAAGATAACTCAGCAATACAATGTAAGGTTGGAGGTATTATCCCTCGTCACCTAAGCTACACCTTAAACATTCAGATTGTTTAGCACAGTTAGCCGTTACATAGGCTCTAAGGTCCACGTCGCACCGGAAACTCACCCACCAACTCGCTCGCTCAATTCACAGTCGATTCGCTCGACTCGTACTGGCACGCACTCACCTCGCACTGACCAATTTGTCGCAATTGACTCGCTTTCAATTCTCGACTGGCAGATACTAAACTGCGCGAGAACACTCGCTTATACAGGCAGTGGAATCTTCCACAGAAGATTCTCGAACATTTTAGAACTATTTCGACACACTTTCTGACGGAGATGGAGATAAAGCTTCCAGAAAGTTATCTACCGATAACGCGCCCGGTGTTTATGCTGGGAAGCGGTCGTTATCGTTTTACTCAGACCGCTGGCGCCAACCTCTCAATGATAAAAGGGATTAGATTTTATCATTACATTTCTTGGCAGGTTAGGTGATCAGCCCAATGCTGGTGTGGCGGTGAAAACGATGGAAATGAAAGGGATTAAATAATTAATAATTTGTGATTTGTCTTTTTTCTGATAAGTCAGAGTATATTCCCGGTTTTCCAGGCAAATGCTGGGTTAGATAACTTGTTCCGCCAATTTTTCTATAATCCCTTATATCATTACATTTCATTTCCATCTTCTACACCGCCGTACACATTGGGCTGTCACCCAACCTGCATTTTCTGTGTTTCAAGAGTTTGCTTGCTCCTTGACGGGCTACTGACCTAAGATATTGAATTGTAGGTCCTTGAGGGTGTAAGTCCTACAAAGGGTAGGTTAATCCGTAGAAGCAGTTGTAGAATACAACCAAAGTTCTTAATACAAGAACATTTCTGAGTGAACGTTTGTAGTGAATAACGTGAAGTGAATGGCAAATCTCCTTTATATAGATACTAAATATGTTAAGGAAAAATTGTGGATTTATAAAAGGTAGAGAAAGGAATGTGGCTTTCGAATACAAATCAATGTTTTATTTGTTTCACTTTATATTTCTACATCTCTGTTGATCTTAAGAGAGTCCAACGTTTTATTTTAAATCAATGTTTTTAAATTAACACTAGTATTTTTTAAAACAAAGGGCAGCAGGAATGAAAATTCCTCCGCATTCTTAAGTATTATAAATTCGCAAAACCGATGAAATTCTTTTTGCATTCTAACCTCAAGTCACTAGCATCTGAGGAGGTCCTTGCAAGAAGCTCAGCTATAATCGATCATCCTATGCTTCATCACGCAAACACATGAGGCTAACTTGGCAGGCCGCACTTTGTTACATAAAGGAATTCTCACTTACAATGTAAGCGGCTAATTCCTGAGTTCGAGTGGCGCAGAGCCACTCAAAAAGCCAAGACGACCTAAGGAAATGAATACGGCGAAGACAGATTACATGTAGCTAACCCCGAGGGACAAGAAATGCTCTTAAGATAATAGATAGATGGATGTTTGTCTCTCAGGATGAGAAAGGGACTGGGTGGAAAGAAAAGGAAGCAAGCCGCAATAAGTAGTAGCAAAAAAGAGGATACATTGCTGCTTGTGCATGAAAGAAACGCAATCACCTCTTCCTTCTCTTTCATTGTGTTCTGAAAGAATCCAATTTATCCTTCCTTTAGCCCTCCCTCTCCTAACTACCAGGGTTATTCTGTGAACAATTAAGATTAATTAGTTGTGCGAAAACAGGGGTAAATAGCTAAAATGAGTTTGTTTCTTTAATTACACTTTCATTTATATCTCCCTCGTATTATCTTGTCCAGCTGTACATGCTTTCAAAAGTTTCTTGTAACTATAATTTGTCAGTCTTTCTTACATTGATGTACTACATGAGAGAAAAAGAGCATCTTGAGAATATAAAATGTAATTAATGGTGATATTTCAAGTACTTAGTATTACATTAATTGCTTAACAGAGCAGTATAGATCACAAGACCCTGCATCCTGTCTAGAAAAATACGTAGTTTGTAAACTTAACTTGCAGAATCGACCAGACACCCATTTTATATTCACAACACTATAAACATAAACATAAAACGAAAAATACTCTAAATCACACACATGCATATAAATGCCCAAATACCACACATGTTTGACCAACATTTATACACGGCTTATCCGTTGGTACACTTACTTCGATTAAGTGTGTGCTCAAACTTGGCCAGTTTTGGCTCTTTAGCATTAAGTCCCAGCATGCTGTTCCCTTTTTGTTGGAATCCAAAAATACTTACAATAATAAATTTTTTCATAGCACCCTCCGTCTGCACGCATGCTGCCGAAATATGCGTTCAGTCTTTTTGTTCCCTGCATAATGGGCACATCCCTTACCAGCATTGTCAACAATCTTACAAGCTTTCCACCCTCCCAATATAAGCCATGCTATTGCCGTAATCTGTTCCATATCCAATTCTAAAATATATATTTCCTTACCAAAACCAATTTTTATTTCATTTATACCTCAATGCTTTTCTTTGTTCACATTCAGATTCTGTTTCCTGCCTGTTTATATCACATAGTCGTCTTTTGTTTTTTTTCCCGGCACTGTATCTGTTTTCGTTAGCCTTTTGTCAGTTAACGTTTAAACCAAATTTAAACAGTTGACGCTGACCTCTAACGCATCTGTGTTGTTCCTGGCAGTTGCTTCAGTGGACTCAGAGTCCTGGGTTCGATGGTTGGATGGCAGGGATTTGGAATTTGTGTTTGATAGAGCTGAGGTTCTTGTTTTCAGGGGTGGTGACACTGCCTTGATGATATTAATAATTCTGCCGGCGAAGTTTGAGTGATTTCTTTATTTTGGTTACGAAGATTCCTATCTGGTCAACCCGCCACCTTCGTCGTCGAAACCACTGTTATCCTTATCACTTTCGAAGTCGCTACTTATATGTTTCTGCGACTAGCCCTCGAATTGCCTAGGTTTCATAACTTCATTTTTACACCATAAATTTCCTGATTATTTTCTTCTAATTTGTTTCGTCGACCGTCCTCGTGGTTAGTTTGTACCGGAATGTGTATCGGCGTTTCCTTTCCTCTTTCACGCCTTTCGCCAAACGTAGAATTTTCCCCCTCTCCCTTTCTTAAGTTTCGTTCTGTTTTAAGTTCAAACGTATCATGTGATGTATACGCGATCTTTCGATTGGCTATCATTTTGTTTCATGATTTTTATTATTGGCTACCCCCACTTGACAACTTTCACATCTGCTTCTTACAGCTTATTTTGAGTTTTAAAATCTTCCCACGAACATTCTTAGATCGTAGATAAGGCACATATACTTCCTCACCCTTTTAAGCTTTGAAACCGTTGTAAACCCTGTCCGAGCCAAAAGTATAAAAGCGAGACTTCCGGTATGCAGGTTCGTTGACCATCGCAGGTAAAATACCTCTGCTTCGAGGAAACAAACTTTGTTTCTCTGTCTTCCCTACAAAACCCATTCCTAATATGAATTCAGCACATTTTCGTCGCTATGTTCGATCGTATATTATTATTATTATTATCATTATTATTATTATTATTATTATTATTTCTCCTGGGTCTCGATAACCAGCTCCACAGTAAGTAGTGATATGTACATTGACATTGCCTTGCGGTGATACTGTATTTATGACGCTCTGGTATTTCTAATTTCATAACTTTTCTTGAGGAAAACTCTACACTCGGTTATGGGTAGGCAGATGCTTTAACATTCCCCGGATAACACAACATAGCAAACAATGGTAACAGAGGTTACGTGTCACATATTTAATTTCAATGAAATCCTCACTCCTATTATCAGAATAGTATAAAATACTCGTTAATTTAATAAATACATCCTCATGATACATACAGAAACAAATTATATAAACTCCGGTAACAATCGTGCCCATTAATAAATATCCCGAGAAACAGGTGAGGCAAATTTCAACGGAGAAAACACAGCAAAAAGTGGTAACAGGGCGATATGTATAACCCATTAGTTAATTTTTATGAAACCTTCACTCCTATGTGTAACTAAATACATTAGCAAAATATATAAACTTTGGCAACAATGGTGTCCATTAATTTCCCAAAAAAGCAGGTGAGACACGTTTCTCTTGTATTCATTATAGGACTTCGGTACCTTTGGTAAACAGTTTTTGCTTTCCTTTCCTTCTCTCTGAAACATAAGGTAGAACTTGTCTGGTTCTGAACTTTGACAGTTTCACTTCGCCTTCTTCGGGTTCCACAGGGCGGGTTTTTATCCCTAGAAGTGTGGAGATACTAGACGAGAGCTCTCGAGGCAAATTTTTTTGTACTCGTTCCTTGTGGTTAGCTAGCTTGAAACCAAGGTTTGATAAAATATTGCCTTTTCAGCCTCTATGCTTACGGAGTTTTCATTATCTAAAGAATAAACGCGTTTATGGTAGTTTGATCCAAAATGCCATAAAACCGGGCACATCGGCTATTGACGTTTAGCCCTTGAAACTATTAAGCGTGCATCATTTATTCAAATATATAGTGTTGTAGAATTCGATTATTTCATGTTATTGGAATTTTCATCTACATCGTAAACTATACATTGTGGGCAACAGAGTTACTGACTTACCCTCTTTTGGTGTAAATGAAACAAGGATTTTCTTCTGGTCGAATGAAAACTGCGATAAAACTTAGAAGGAAATTAGATGGAATCTCATCTTATTCTTGCGCATTGTACCAGTAATGGTTGTAATCATTCACAATTGTTTTGGCCTAACGGTACAGAAGTAACCCAACTGCCTACTGTAATATTTGACCTGAACCATGTATTTTTGTGGACAGCGTATTACATAACACGTAGATTAAGGTTCATTGAGGACGGACTTTCTTTTCCCACATTAGGGGTGATAATTAGGGGCATCACACATATCTAACAGTAATTCGCCACCAGAGGAACGCACCCAATAGGGGCTACAAGGTTTCCCACTGGCTTGTTCCCATTGAATTATTAAACTACCATCTTTTTTCCCCGACCAGAAGTCAATGTTACCAGCTCCAAGGTGAGTTAACATTCATCAAAGTACCTACTATGCATCCCTTCCCCTTCTTTCCCCTCCTTTTCCTCAATTGTTTTTGTAAAATTTACGAATGCGGCATATTCAATTAATTTTTGTTATTAATTATTATGGCGAAGCATAAGCATTCTTAAGCGATTGGCTTCAATTTATCTACACTCAATCATTACCACTACAAAGTATGCAAACAGCGGCCAGGGGTCACTGACGGGGAGGTAAAACCCGTACTATCAATGCAACATGCCTGCATGAATTAAAATGGCCCCGGCTGAAGCAGCCTGTCGGTTCTGCTGTTTTCTAGCGAGCGAGGATCGAAAAGAAGCTCTCCAGGCAATCTATGCCTATCTTTCTGCACAGACTTCCAAATCTCATAGTGGTTGCACTACTAATGACGGAGATTAAGTCATGAAAACAAGTGCCATAATCAGATATAGGAATTTCTAAGCATTAAAGTTAGATGGAAGGAGATAAGATTGAACTGTTGCTGGACTATGTATAGGCAAGGACATGGTAGGTAACAAACCTCACCCTCACATCCCTCGTACAGTCTTTTGGCGTTTGCAGACCTCTCTCTCTCTCTCTCTCTGGTGGTCATGCTAAGATCATAGCATTTCACAAGCATTACGTACATAGTGATCCGCTTTTTAAATATTTGACTATCCCTCAAGCCTACTGCATTCCTCTTGTGCCTAGAGCGAATTAGTGTACAATAAAAGAATTTTTTCAAAAGTTTATCCCGATTAACCAGAAGCACGAGTTCGAAGAGTAATCTTTTGTAAGAATTAAGAGTTGTAGAACTACCGTAGGCTACCATGAGTAAGCGTAACTTGTGGTATTTTTTCCTGGTAGAATTGGTCAGTTAAGATCCCACCCGCGTTATCTGTACGTTAGGTGTGTTGCATACCTATCGGGCGTTACCTCATATCGATCGCTTTGTTTACGTTTGAGGTCAGTGGTTTACCAGATTCCTCTAGAAACCGGAAGCGTTGAACATGGGACGATCCATAGTAAAATTAGAAACAGGATTTCTCCTGCAACATTCTGAAAAGTTAGTTTCCGTGCAGTGGAACTTGCGTTATATGGAAGACAATGAAGCTGTGTCTTCAAAAACTATTGGAAGCTCCTGAGTATACTACAGTTCAGATCGAAGACACTGATAGTGATCACGACTAATGTTTATTACCGTATCGTGGTTTTGGTAGAGTGAAACTCTAGCAAGAATAGTTTGTCAAAGAGTATGCAGAGGAAATCATGTGAATGTAACACATCAAAATTTTATTTTTCTCAGTGCATTATTTAAGTTTGAATACACTGATATCTTCAATAATGGTAATTCTAGTCGCAATGGGATAAAAATTAGATAATATTTCAATGTTCTTTGTTGTTAGCGATTCGGAATTTATTGCAGAATATGTTTCTGAGGAGCAAAACTTCACTAGAATCCAAAAGTTTCGGGGAAAAAATAAAAAGAACTACGATACTTTTAATACACATAGCACTCAAGTTGTCTAAGTTCCTTATTTTGATAAATTCTTGTTAAAGGAATAGCATATTCGTGGAAAAAGGCTAACTTTGCATTGTCAAATTAAGTGAGCTGTTTAATCTAACATTAATACTTTTTATATATGTATACATATATACACAAAGTAATATTTATATAATAAAGAAACCTATCATTTCGCATTTTTCTGTATGAGTCAATTAAAACTCATTTTTCAAGTTAATAGGTTATTATTATTATTATTATTATTATTATTATTATTATTGGTCATAGTAACTAAGTATATTATATTTCCTTACCGGTGAAAAACTAAATAATAATGGCTTTCTGACTACAAAAAGACTGATAATCTGTCTCCTTCCTTAATAGTGCACATGAAGGAATGTCAACAGAGATATTTGGTGGAGGTTATGACTGTTATGGTCTCGAATTTATTTCTTTGTACTGAGATTCCACTGTGTTAAGTTCTTTTGGCAACCGTTTTTGTTAATGCGTTTAAAAAAATCTCCTTTGTCAGTTATATGACGCATTTGCCTTTTTTCCTTTGTTTCACTGTTAAAACAGTTCTTATGGATGTTCTTTGATATGTTTAAGCGAAACTCTCCTCACTTTGTTGTGCAAAGTTGATGGATTTTACATTTTTTGTCCTTTATAGTCTCTCTGTAAAAACTGCAACATATTTAAGCAACTGAATGCAGTCTTTTTTATCTAGGAAATTGTTATTCTCCATTTTAAGAATTCATTTAATTAGAATAGTACCATTTCGTGTTTTTTCTGTATTGTTTAATGTACATTTTAACAACTGCATACTCTTTAATTCCACTTGGAGTGCATTTTATGTTACACTGAAATATTAAGAAAAGAAATATGCGGTTTCTTTCATGTAATTGAAAATTAACCGAGTATTTTCCTTAATGTTTCTATAGAACTAATGACAACGAAAATTATCCATTGTAACAAATTTTAATACCATTTTATTAATCAACTGTAATGACTTAATAATTAATTACTTCATAAATTAGTATACTGATTTATTTATTACCCGCTTTCTGTAAGAGCTTATTAAAAGTAAATAAAAAACTCAAAAGTATCTACACCAGACTGCGGACTTTTACTCGTTTTCCTGTATGAACCTACGGAATAGCAAGTAACATCGCCAGTCAGCGCATCGTGATATAAAATAAGCTATAGTAGCCTGAATAGTATGTCACTATATTCTGCTATTTATATTTTTCGAATATTTCAGAACGACCGCTGTTAAAGGACAAAAGTTTCACTTTAAGCCCTTTATAAATCTCATTTCCTATGAATTTTACAGCTAATGAATCGTAAATGTTAATATTTAAAGCACTCCTGAAATTCTAGGTAAGATTTTAAGTAATAAATGCTGATATAAGGTGTATGGATGTAAAATGTAAACATTTGTTGAATACACTGGAGAAAAAGTCAATAACGGTCTTGTTTATGTGTTTTAAACCATTAAAATATGGTTATCATTCTCATTTAAAACACGGTTCAGTTTCTTTGCGCGATCCGCCCATAAAACTAAGGAAACCGTTGCTTCCGAATCTCTTTGTTCTTACTGCAACTCTGTAACTGAGTACATGCTGGAGTAATCCTTCCGGTTACTCGTATTATGTACCTTATATTAATTGTGGTCCATTTGATCGCTATCGAGGAGACAATGCATGTTTTGATCCTTATGTTCTTCCAGCTGATGCAAGTTCAATTCGAAATACGTATAACAAAGTTGCAAACTAGTTCCTTAAGTTCTGCGAACACATCATTTGGCACAAAGATTCAGTTCGTTTTTAGTTGACTGTCACAGAATTCTCATGTCCCTTCTGGCTGAAACCTTCTGTACAGAGACTGAGCCGAGTAGAATAAACAGCAATACACCGCTGAAGCGAGCAATAGGGCACTATTTAGGTGAGGTGTGTAATGTTAAGTTTGAAATACTGTGCTATTCTAATTAACGCGAATCATATCATTTACATATTGGTACACTTTAGATCGTCTAGCCCGCTATGACAGTGCTGGTGTGACCGCGGCGCGAAGTTACCTGCGGGCCGGCGGTACGAGCGCATCCCGACTCGTTTACCTGGCTGGCTGGGTGCGGGTAACGAGCTCATTATGTGCCACTTCTCCGCAGTTTGGGTAATTACTGTTCCAGGAAATTCCTTTTCGCCGGCTCTAGTAACCTTCCTTTCTAGAACATTCCGCTTTCTATTACAGGCCTATATATTTGATTGCTCTTCTTTTAATTAGGAGTTCAGTTAAGTATGTAAGTTAAGAAGTTGAGTGAAAAGAGGACAGTGAAAGCGCACATTCCTGAGTGCTTAAGTGATAAATAAAGTGTGTTTCGCAGTAACTTGTTCTCATTTGTCAAAGTATAAAAACTTTGTTCTTTATTTTCTAGTAATCATGAGCGAACTATGAAATTCAGTGACACTGTCATTCATATTATGTTTTGTTTTCAGAAAATTAATAAAAAGGTGAACATTTGCATAAAAGTATTACGGTTTTCTTTTATCACCAAGGAGCCAATTCTAAGATTAAATTCACGGAGCAAAAAGCGAACACTCAAACGCACTCCCACATTCATACTTCCAGATTCTGTGGAGGGTACGGAATTATTCTAGTTAAGGTAAAATTTACCCACCTCAGCCGGAATCTAATCCTGGGATTCTAGGTTGAGGAGTCGGAGCTCTAATACTCAACTTCACGGCAACCCATTTTAAATGTTTTTGTAACATCCTGGCACTGTTTTTGGTGGAATTGAAGGATAGATAATGGGATTTGCTTTCGAATTGTTATATGTTGAACAATCCATAATGATTGCTTGTGCTGAACTTTTTCCAGCTTTCGCATAGGTTGTAGTGCTTTTTTGTATTTGGTTTACGTTTTGTACAATTCATAATACTATCCGCTTATATGGTTCCTTCTCCTAATCGTGCTTTTCCAATCCTTGGAAGTGAATCCTCTTTTTTTTCGAGGTCTACTATGGAATCCTCTACCAGTTGGAATATTGCCTTGCACATTTTTGTTGTCTCCTCACTCATTCTTGAAACAATGTTATTACAATCTTTTCTTCTTCTTCTCATCGTCATTCACTGTTGTAACTTTACGAACTGTTTCTCGTGTATGTACATTTATCCCTTATTCCGTCATATCTAAACTTATTTAGTACTATTTTTGCGAATGTTCTGATCTGTTTCCTATTATTATTATTATTATTATTATTATTATTATTATTATTATTATTTTGCTGATGCAGCTGTTGTTGCTACAACCAGACAGCCCTTATTTGGAAGCAAAGCTGAGGATAATTCGTTTCTTTAAAAGTGTTGGTAGCAAATTGACGCATTACAACTTTCAGATTTTATTTGATCCCCTTTTTATAAACATACAGACACTCCAAAAAGTATTTGACTCTACCTTAAAAATTGTAACATCCAAATTGTAATTCCAAACGCTGAGAAAAATATGACTATGTGAAATACTTCTTCCGTGTTTCCTGATTTTAAGTACACGTGCTGCGCATGAAAGGATAAAAAAAATCTTCATCGTTTCCCGAAGGCAATGTTATTTCATAGCGACTAAGATGTAAAGCAAGCTTAGAATGACATGTTAACATGGGAGGCAGGTAACTCTACTAGATCGCATTTTCACCCTACATATTAACGTCTGCCTTAATTGAGTTTCAGCTAACAATATCAGCTCAGAACGAGTTCTGGCAAGCTAACTAGAATTTACATGCATAAACTTTAGTAATATCAAACAATCTAGCTAGGTGCATTTAGAATAAATTTAATACGATGCTTTGCAGCTGGAAATTGTGATATATGACCAACATTCGCAATTAGTTACTATCCACCGAATATTAAACAAGCAGGGGAAGATACGGCTATCACGTTCAAGGTATCTCCATTCAAAATACATTATACAGAGATTTAGAATCAAACGTTCACCAGCTTCTGAATCTCAGCCATTTAAAGGGTAAAAATCGTTTTGAAATTAAGGATGGTGGTGTAAATGTTTACAAAAAGTTACCTACCGGGTGCAACTAGCGGATTTCCTTATATATCGAGGCACAGATCTGTTCCCTCTGATATCATATTTATTGACAGGAAGATAAAATAATTAAATAAAAATGGTATTAAGATAAACAAATAATTTGAATAAATAATTTTCGTATATTAAATCAATGTATAATGTAATAAGCTTGAGTTGAAAAGATTTGTCTGAGGAAAGGTCATTAGCATGTCATGTTAAGCAAAGTCATTAGCAACAGCGAGTATAGAATACATTAGCTTAAGGGTTCCTGGAATGCAGTTAAGGGTTAATTCATTACCTTTGAACAGTCACGTAGACAGAATTCTGTAAAAGGGACCGGTAAACGAATTTCTTAGATTCGGGGAGGTACCGCATGGAAACAATATCATATGCTCATACGTAGGATTTTAAATATGTGATCGCATGAGAAGGAACCCTGTTAGGGATATTGATATGTGGGCGGAGCTTAAGTTAAGAAAAGGGCGTGGATTCTAAATCAGAGTTACTTATTCACTTAATTCTGTGGCTTACTCAGTGACGACTCATGAGATTATTCCTGTGTTATTTTAAGCGCCTAGTGTCGCCTTGAAGGGGAAAGATTTAGCGTCTACTTAGAGGAATCTTTCCGTGTAACATTTCTGCGACTTAACAGTAACCGACGCTTTGCTTAATTATTGTTATAGTAGTAATTAATTGGTAAATTCAACAGTCGGCGACTCTTCTCAAACTGAACATTAAATTCCTCAGTCAGTTTAAACTCCTTTCAAAATATACTCACGCATACCCTGTAAGAAAGATCTCATTACCAACCACGTAGCAGCCGGCAGCAGGATCAGCAGTAGATATCGGAAATATCGGTCTAAATAATAAATACATATGTACCTGTATTCCAATTATTTTTTATTAATTTGGTAATATATATTATTAAATTTATTATTATATACTAAAGTATTTTACTTACAAGTAGATACATTCCATTTATAGACGTCAAAATGTGACCCGGGCGTACGGTTTCACTTCTTATGTGAAAACATTGGTTCCTCCGTATAGAATAACATATGTAATATACAGTGTAAGATGTAACGTGTGATTGTCGTATCCGGGAGGTCCTGAATTCGATTTCCGTCTGGTAGGCTACTTTAACCACGGATTTTTCTGACTTTCCTCTGATTGGTAGGCGTATGCTGGGGTGGTTCCATTGCTACCACAAATTTCCTATTATTTCGTGTCCCTGTCCTTTCGTCTGTATTGCCTCATCTGTTATGGGTTGTAGGACCAAGCAACGGCGGCTGCAGTGTTGCGGCAGGACGGTGAAACTTGAGCTTCGGAAGGATTTCTCCCTAGTGCTTGGCCTAGCTGCTGGCGTCCCATTCCTTCCTGGGAGTGTCTATTTTGAGGAGCCCCAGTGAAGTGGCTAAGGCAGGGCCAACCGGCGTCAGCATTGGTGCCACATTGGAATCGTTAGGGACCCGTCCTTGCTAGCGCACATCGTCGTTCACATCTGGTCGCACTTTGGATCTTCTCTTCCTCCTAGTGGTCACGTGGATATACGCTCTTTGCTGTGCTCCAGTTACTGGAGGGCCCTTCGTCTGACTGCTCCTAACTCCTAGTATGAAATGGAAATATAACTGTATTTTCCGATTAAAACTGAGGAGTATTACAGTTTCAAAATAAAAGAACATGATTATTATAAATTAAAGTGAGTCGTTGCATATTAATTCTCATCACAACGGCGCTTGGTGTTATCTGAGTAGCGCTTTCGGGAGACATGTTTCTCCATCTTCAGCTCAAGTCGACTGACTTCTCATTCACTCCCCTGACCCCCAAGAAATAATTCATTAGGTAATTTTTCTGCCCTCTGCTGGCAAAGGTTGTGATCTGGTGGTCTTGAGTTTGCTGCCGTCTGTAGTGAAGTTTGGGAACTCATATGTCTTCTTTCTTCTCTCTTGTAATTTGATTGGGTAAGCTGCATCTGTAGGCGGTATTTCAAAATTCAAAATATTCTTGATGTTAAGATGAATGAAAATCCTTTCCCAAATTTCCAGTTTTAAAGGAATCTGCATAGGTGTTAATAATTTTATCTCTTGTGCTACTGCATGGTTTTTACTCCACAACTGGTTGGCAACTGCTGATTTATCTATTTGTTTTAATTTTATATTTATATGCTGTTCAATCAAATGTATTTTTAAATTTCTTTTTGTTCTACCAATATATGAGCCTTAACAATCTTGACATTAAATCTGATAAATACCTGATTTTTTCAAATAATCTGTTGTGTTAGTCAAAGGTGTATTCAACATATTTCTCAATATATATATTGAGAAATATATATATATATATATATATATATATTCTAGGGCTCAAGTTGAATATAAATTTTCTGAATAATTTTTCAAAATATTTAAACTTCACAGGATAGTTTGTGAATTTCTTGTATATTAAATACCTTATATTAGGGTTCTGGAAGGTACTAGTTGTATATAAATTATGTTTCTTTTTGTATGTGATAATTAAATTATTAATGAGCTGTGGTTTGAAGCCATTTTCAATAGCTGTATTCTTAATGTATTTTAATTCAGTAACATAATCTTCTTTTTCGAAAGGAACACTTATCAATCTGTAGACTAAGCTTCTAAAAACATGTTGGTGTGAAGTAGGATTGTATAAAGCATTTTTTTATATAATTATACACATGAGTAGGTTTTCTGTAAATACAAAACTTTATATTACTGTCTTTTCTTTTTATAAGTGAATCCAGAAAAGGTAATGTGTTATTTGTTTCTATTTCCACAGTGAATTTAATATTTATGTCTTGTTTGTTTAAAATATCCAATACTGAATTTGTACAATGTTGAGAAATAATAGCAAAAATGGTATCTACATATCTATACCAAATCTTGAAAATATGTGGGTATAATGTAGTGACAGTTTTTTCCAAAGAGCTCATAATATGTTGGTGTGCAAGAAGAGAAGACAATGGATTACCAATTGCCAGGCCATGTGTTTGCTTATAAAATTCGTATTAAAGGTAAAGAAGCTTTGAGTGATACAGCAGGTTGTAAGTGCAATCATGCCATGAATATAATTATTGTAAGTTAAGTAATGAATAAAGATATAATGTCAAAGGACACTGATAAATCTTCTTTACTAATTGTGAAGTTCTGAATGTTATTAATTAATTCTGTGGAGTTCTTCATACTTAATGATGGAAATTTTTCTAAGGATGTGAATTCTTTTGTCAACCATTTAGCTAAGCTATAGCTGGGCGAACCTATATTATTAATGATGGGACGCATACTATTTCTGTCTTATGAGTTTTTGGTAAGCAGTATATCCTAGATAAGGTTGGATTGCTACTTTTAAGCTGTCGTTATTTATCAGCTGGTATTATGGTTGACTTGTGATAGAACTTGGTTCATCTGTTTTATACACAAATTCAAAGGATCTTTACTAATTGCCTCGTAGTCATCTTTTTTTTAAATTCTTTAAATCTATTATAGTAGTTTTCAGTATTTAAGATTACAATTTGGTTGCCTTTGTCTGCTTTTAAATATACAACAGGTTTTTCATTGAGATTTTTAATGGTTTTCTTTGTTAAAGTTGTTACTCATAGTGAAATCCATATTTTTAATAAGTTCTGTACATTGTAATTTTAAACTACTGATTGTAGCTGAATTTAAACCATAAGTGGATATTTCTGTATCTACTATATAATGTTAAATATTGTTGGCAAAAGAAATACAAGCTGTTAGTCCTTTTTCAAGTAATTGTAATCTCTCTAGATCCAAAAATTGATCAAACTGGTTAACTACTGTTTTGGGTTTACCTGTATTTTTTATCTTATTGTAATTCAATTAAGGCAGCTGTGATTCTTTTAAATAGTAAAGTTTTTTCTTTAGAATGTAAGTTTATTCTGCATAAAGTATTGAAATTGGGAATAACATCGGTCTTCAAAGTTATTCCACATTTGAGGCCCTAAAGCTTTTGTTAGCAATAAATGCTATTCATATAGTTGTAATTGAATACGATTGAGGTTACTGTAGTGTCTGAAAATTTCAGTTTTCAGTATACGAGCGATCATAAGTATCCAAGGTGACGAATGTGTGCACGAACGAATTTGTCTCAGATTAGATTACACCCTTCTTTAGAAAATTCCACCAAAGTTACTTAATACGCGGGTCCAATACTTTCTTTTATTTTACAGTTTATTGAAGGTTTTTTCCCCCTTACTTAATACTTAAGATCCTACGTGCCTCTCCTTGTTGCTATGGAGGCCTGGCTAAACTCTCGGAAATAGCTTTCACTTTGTTTTCAGAATTTTTGCCTACATGACTGTTCAAACGTACTGATCTTAACTCTAAACTGCCTTCCAAGAATCTGTAAGCTAATGCTTTCCTTCCTCGCTTTTGCTAATGACTTCTTAAAATGACTTGTTAATCGTTCAACTAAAGCTTATTGCACTATACATTGATTTAATATACGGGAATTATTTATTGCAATTATTTATCTATTTCCTTCATTTAATTGTTTACAACTTCCCGTCAATAATTATGGTATCAACTTGGTATTTTGGAAAATATTATTTTCATAGTGTATTGCAATTGAACCAAAAGTTATAAAATGTATAAGTTTTGGACACTCCTGTACATATGCAGCAAGCGTTGGAAATATGTATATTAAGTAATCGGGGTGGAAAAACATTTTCATTCTTAGAGGATTTTCCAGCAAGAATAGGAGCGTTACATAACTTCTAAACGAATCAGCACATCACACATCACACTTATTTGGAGCGGAAGCTGCAGTGTTGGGTGCAACTGCGTCAGGATTGACGATTTATTGGATATCACAGCGCCATTAATTACCACCGCTGGCACCATTCAGCGGGAAGAGGGCACGGCTATATTCCCCGGAGAAGCAGTTCAGATTAGTTCGCAACTTGTTAAAAGCGAAAAATTTCACACCCTCGTACTTTGTCTTCTTCGCGGTTTGTACTCCCAAGTGCATTCCACAGCCATAAAGAGTTTTGGGCAAATTTCTGCTTCGCGCTCTGATATTCAGAAACGAACACTTAAAAATGGTTTATCGTCAGAATATGTTTGCAAAAATATGCTTAATTTTACTGCAGCTTCTTTCAGTCAAGAAAATTTGATCAGGTTTAGATGTGAAATAATTAAGAGTTTGATATCATCTACATGTATATTTTAGGCTACATATCGTTTTCATTAAGTCAGCGTTTTAAACGTCCACCTGCTTACTTTAATTTTGTAGTGTATTACTTTGTTTTTAAATCATGTATCATTATTTGTATATGGGGTGTCAATTTTCCCTTTAGACCAAATTTTAACATTATGACATTACTTTCACTTATTTGCTTATGCCTTCACTCTTTATTTGAACCGTTGCCGTTATATTTGCTGTAGATCTTATAAAGTTTATTTTCATGTTCTTTTCTTTCTTGTTTGTTCATTTCTGGAGCCCCCTCTAACTGCTATGGATATATGGATATATGGATATATATATATATATATATATATATATATATATATAAAGATATTTTGGGAGTTATTATATTATTAATATTTTTGTCCCGGGATTTAATTGAAACATTTGATGGTGTTTTTCCCCTTGGAATCTTTAGTTCAAGTTATTTACTGTAGGTTTTTTCGTCGGTTTTAACTTCTTCACACGCACATTCCCTCTCACATCCACACTCCCAGTCTCTATGGAGGGTAGACAATAATTTTAATTGAAGAATTCCCAACCGGAATGGAATCCGGAATCTCCGGGTGAGAAGTCGGCTCAGCTCAGAAGTCTTATGTATGTTGTTCATTTATTTTTCTCATTATCAAGTTTTCAAATCCGAAAAGTCGCTAGTACAGAAATGGTTTGGTTAAACTTAAGAGTATTAGCTCATATGTTATTGTTAATACTCTGCTTATTGCACTACAGTTTTCCAAATTTACTTATTTTGTTATGCGTGTTTTTTGTTTTATTCTGTTTTCTGATTGGTGATTACTATATTGAAATTTTCGATAGAGGCTAGCACGTTTTATTGTATAAATATACTAAAATTAATGTTATTAAGAGCTTTATATAGACCAAAGGCTGTTCTTTATAATCGCATTCACTTTTTGTTGTTGTAATGTCTGAAAATTGGTTAGAAATGTTCGGAATTCATAATCAATAAAACTAATTTTATTCCTCCACCACATAACAATATCATCCAGGTACATAATAAGAAAAATGGTGACAAATTGCTGAGTTGCTTAATTTTTTTAATTTTTAGGAATGTTTTGCATGTCTTTTATCACTTTGAATTACCAAATTGGTTTATTTGCAGTGGGCTGCTTCTTAAGAAGCTCCAGTTTAGCTCACCTAACTTTATCGTGATCTTCCTACTCCGTTTGATATTCCTGTGCATTTCTAACTTCATATATTATAGGCTCTTCCTTTTTCAAAAACTATTTTCCCTTTAAGTAAGATACGTTTCCACAGTGTCTGGTACATGTTTTGAGATATAGTTACATAAACCGATTCCTTAATAATTAGATCATAGGTATCTCGTGCCCTTTCTTATTTATCTGAATACTGAGCGGGATAGTTCAGGCGGTTTCGTCTGTGGCCCGCATTTGAAAGGTCGTGGGCTCAATTCCTGTGGCCGAACTTCCTGACCCATGGATTTTTTTCGGGTGTTTTCCCGGGTCGACAGGCAAATGCTGAGAAGGAACCTCACCCCCCCGAATTTCTTGTCTCTCCAATCTCATTTCACTTCATCTTTCATCCGTTGGTCTCTTTCAGGATTGGAAGTGTTGGCGATTGTGTTTTGGTGCAGTGTGCCAGGGGAAAAGGATGCTCTCTATGAGTCTCTTCGTCACCCGGATTTCGGCTGGTTGCCGGGGTATCCGAACCCCTTTGAGGGGCGTTGGGCCCCTTTTTGCGGGATGGGGCCTGTTCCTCTGCCGGGGAATCTCTGTCTGGAAACTTAGGGACCCTGCCATTCCTGTGCCGTCAATGCTGGTTCCGGCCGCCCGGTGTCTCCTCTCGCCTCATCCTTCCTCCCAGGGACGCTCCCTTGTGGGGCGTAGGTAAAATATCCCCTATGTGGATCAGCGCTGAGTCCCTTCCATAGCCAATCCAGTCCAATGATTCGTACTGTTCAGCACTTAGCCATTCTTTTCAAGTCCTGCTGATTTTAAGTTCCTTCTTGAAATGTTCTGGAACGATTTTTAAGGCCAGCGTGTAGTGTCTAGTTCTTAAGCACTTGACTATCGCTATTCCCTTTATATCTATAACGATATGTGTAAGATAGTTATTTCCGGAAACGTTTATCTGGATTAAAAGAAGTAGATAGCAAGACAAGGTTTTGCAAGAATGGAATTAATTGTTTTTTCACACGAGCCGTGGTTGGACAAGGTTGGAAAGGTGGAATCAGACGACTGAGAAATTGAATGCCATAGCCGGGATATGAACTACGGATCTTCCTGTTTCCGTCCGGTTGCTCTGCCGGTACGAGATTAAACTCCCCAATTGATTCGCATTTTGTTCCGATAAATAAGAAGGAGAGCTCAAGATGTGTTGAGATGACATACCCCAATGGCGATCCATGGTAGCTCAGTGTTTAGAGCAACCGGACGGAAACCGGAAGATCCGTGGTTTAAGTCCTGGCGATGACATTGAATTTTTCAGTCGTCTGATTCTACCTTTCCAACCTTGTCAACAAACGGCTTGTGTGGAAGAAAATTAATTATATTAATTGCCCTAATAGTGGTCGAAACTATGAAGCCCGGGACTTAAAGTACTTGCAGCTCTGTAAGTCGCCATTGGGTATGTCATCTCAATACAATTTGAAATCTCCTTGTGGTGTATCAGGAAAAATGCGAGTCATTTGGGGCATCTTGCCATGGTAGCTCAGTGATTAGAGCAGCAGGACGGAAACCGGTAGTCACTGGTTCAGGTTCTTGCGATAGCATTGAATTTTTCAGTCTTCTGATTCTACATTTTAAATTTTGTAAGAATAATTTGTATTTCCACTAATAAGATACAGAAGGCAGAAAAAGTCATGTGAATGTAACACGCAGGATTTTTATATTTTCAAATGCATATTTTAACATTTCCAGATAATTTAAATATTTGTCCTTTTATTTTTACTCGCTGTGAAGCCCCATTAAATTCGCTACCTATAATTTCGGTGCTGTCCACTCTCTGTTTATTTAAGTTCCCTTTGCATTGTTAGTCATAAGTTCTGTAGTTTTGCACCCATTGATAGAATTTTCTAATAAAATTATTGTGTACTTCTTTTCTTTAACTGTTTTACTAGTGGTCTTTAATGCCTAATGTCCACACATGCAAAACTTTAGGTCAGTCATCCTCACTGCTCTACGCCACTTCATCTGTACATACTGATGGCTAGAAAAACTCACCAATCGCAAGAAGAAATACTCAGCATGGTCGAATTATTTTAAGAGAACTGATTACTTTATCATAATCACCTTCTTTCCACAAACTGCTTTATCACAGAATTTTCAAAATATATTACTTTACCTGCTAGATAGTAACTGGATGTAATCTTAAATTTCACGAAGTTCTTAGTAGGTAACGAATATATTAAATAAAGGAGCATTTGCCTATTATTGATGAACATTTCATTGTTGTTGTTGGGCTACCGGAGCCGGTGACTGTAAGTTAGCGTACATACCGTTTGTATCGCCGTTGGTAGAGGGGTCCACATCACCCATAAGAAACTTTAAGTTGTACTAAGTCCTTCAATTGATATAGTCTTTGAAGTTAATTTAATAATATTGGTCCAAATAATTTCGAAACATCAAATGTACTGAAAACTTAAATATTATTTATTTTTATTCTATTCGTTCCTTCCTTTCAAAATTAATTACTATTCGCATATTTGTTTCACGGCATTGATGGAAAATTGGTTTTGAGTAATTATAACGCAAATCAAACTTTAAAATTATTAAAATGAAATTAAATTCGAGAGAGTGAGTTCTGACTGTAGTTCAGAATCTGTTAAAACACGACTGTGCGAGGGAAAATTTATGGTAACGCCTCATTTTTTATGTGTGCAGCTGTCACCCATTCGTTAGCATTTGGCCCAGAAAATGAAATATGGTAGTCAGAGAAAGCTGCCTGGGGGCTTCTTTCTGCTTGCGGTGTTCCACTTGATGAGAGATGGAAGTGCACATATGTCACGCTCTCCACTGCACCATCACAAAGGGAAACCTCTCAGTTAAGAACAGCGCTTTAGTTATTTCATCTGGAATCCCGGTCTCTGTGTTGGATATTTCTATACCTGTCCAAGCCTCACGTAGTGTTCTGATTGGAAATACGAGAGCACGTTTTGTAAAGCAAATGGTAACAATATGAAAAAAAATGTTCATTTTATGAAACAATGCTGAAGACCACCTATATTTGTATAGTGGGGAACTAGATCCTTTACAACTTCTGAAATGGCTGCGGAAATATTTGTGTCTTCTGGTGTTTTTAATGTGCGTTTGGCAGGCGTGTTAATCCTCAAATACAGCCATGAACATGCATTTTCCTTATAACATCATGTGTACTGACCTGAATAAAAAGTGGTCCATAATCGAACACAACTGTTTCGTTAGTAGTGACAAATCTAGCCCCATCCACTGCCAGCGTGACTACCTCTCCTCTGTTCCTCACACATAATTTTGCTCACAGGATTGACGGGGTACTTTACCACCTCAAAATATGACAGAAGCTAGTTGTTCATGTTATCATTAGCGGAGTACCGTTAAGGCAATGCTTCATTGAATCTTGGCGCAAAATAAAACCTAATTAAAAATGTAGAAATAAACACGAATCACAAGACATGGTCCGCTAATGAAGACTAGAGATAATTATGTATGAAGACCATGATGGAGAGAATTTGCCAAAGTTAAAAACTTTTTTTTCCTTTTAATGCACCTAAAGCTTCTATTTTCATACTAAACTATCGTTTTCTTAATGGCTGTTTTCTTAATTGTGCTTTTCTTATTACCTTTCCATGGCGGCAATAACTTCAACGTCCATCCATGTCGCTGATGAAAGCTGGAATATAAATGTGTAGCTCTCGGCCATTTTAATAACCCATGCAAATAATTCTTCATCCCCTATTTAGAAGTCCGAATTATGTTGTAATGGTTTAGCCTTTCCTTGTGTACCAAACGTAGCGAAACACAGAACCATCCCTTCATTTCACTTAGATTATAACATTGTTCATTCGTTTATTCTTATTTCCCTGAATTGTTTCTCAGGGCAGGCATATAGATGACTGATATAGCTCGATAAGGTCAAAGGTTGGTTACCTGAAGGTGGAAAACTTATTACAGAAGGAGAAACATTATTGTGATCTAGAAGGAATGGGCAACCTTTTCTGGACGTTAGTGTACCTTGAGGCAGTATTTTATATCACAACACTGTGAATGCCAGAGTGATTGTAGTGTAAATTAACATTATTGTATGGCAATGATTTTAGATGTTTGTTAGCTATAAGCATTGTTAGCAAATAAGTTTACACGGCCTCACTGAAACTGACAATAGGAGTGGGTAACAATGAAGCGATTGGGTGAGTTGTTTATCACTAAGAAGAGAGAAACAAATGACGTCAGGGTAGCGTGCCTTTCTTTAGAAACGGAGGGAATATCTTTCCTTGAGCATATGTGTTAGTAATAGTGATTGGCTTACAAAACAGACGCTAATGTTGGCGCGATTTAGTAACCAATAGCAGCTCTATTATAATGTTTAGGCATATCGGGGTGAGGGAGTATAAACTCTTCGGCCAAAAGCAAGTATCGCCAGTTCTACAGAATCATTCACGGGGTGCACATTACGCAGTTCTCAGCAATCTCTCGCGAGGTACACATCACGCAGTTCTACAGAATCATTCACGAGGTACACATCGCGCAGTTCAAAAGAATCATTCGCGAGGTACACATCACGCAGTTCTACAGAATCATTCACGAGGTACACATCACGCAGTTCTACAGAATCATTCACGAGATACACGTCGCGCAGTTCTAAAGAATCATTCACAAGGTACACATAATACAGTTTGAAAGAATCTCTCGAGTCGTAAAGTTAGTTACAAAATGTGAAGTACGGGACAACTATTACGACAGTAATTACATTCGGAAATATAACAGTTTCAGTCAGGCGTGTATCAAGATAAAAGATGTGAAATTAATTAAGTGTGACGGAAATAAAAGTGTGAAAATATATTCTTTTATCAGTGTTATCTTTTAGTAACAACTCCTTTCCGTTTACCAGCCCTGCTTAGAGATATTTGCTCGACTGAGTAATAATAGCTAGCCGGAGGACAAAGAACCCAAATTTTAAAAAAATAAAAAATAAGATAACACGGACAGATTACTGCGACAACCTTCACATATTCCTGTATCACGGTGCATTGTTCCAACATATCTCTCCGTTTTGCTGCGGCGACACGGTTGTTTATTTATGTCTATTTCATCGATTTGGAGAGAGCATATGACATTAACCTCTGGACTGATATGAAGGATAATACTACTCGCCGAATTAATAATGGAGTATTACGTGCTTATGGAGGCATTAATTAGATTTACGGTATAAAATAGTCAACAAACCTTTAAAACAGGGTTGCTACATGGCTCGAACACATTTTAATTACTGTCTGAATGAGGTAATTGTGTTTTTATGTTATACGAATTTGCATTCACTGATATAATGTCTGGGTGTGTTAAATGTATCAATTATTTCTAATTCCATAACATTGAACTAACTAAGCCGGTGTGTATACGTTGTAACGGTACAAATGTTACATATGAATGTTTGTTTACATAACTTTAACTGCCCCACGTATGGGTGCCAATATGCTGCGGTATTAATGTTGTAATTATTTAACATTAATTGTAGCTCCGCGTTTGGAAGCCAATATGCGACGGTTGCTGCTTTACGTAATGTTGTTTACATCACGTGTGTTGAAGCCTCCTTGTGACGTCACTCCTTGTTTGGTTCGTAGCTTCCTCTGGCGTAGCAATTTGTATCATTTAGTTTCTGAAAGAATTTAAGGTTATGTATATTGTCCTCCGGCTAGCTATCATCTTTTCTTGGTAGAACTTGTATCTCTTGCAGGGTGTGAATCGGAAAGGAATCTTTTATCCAGAAATTATACTGACGAAGAAATTGGTTTTATAACTTTTATTGCTGAACACATTCACAAACACTTTTACAAATTAATCTGGATACTCGCCAAACTGAAACTGTTTGTAATAACTTCTTATCACTTTTAACTTGCATACTTCAACTTTATGTAGAATTAACTTTATAATAATTTAGATTATCGTAATTCTGCTGCGCGTAACTTGGCGAAATAAATGAACTGAGAGATCGACGTGGAGAATACGGAGAATTTTGTAGAACTGGGGGGCTGACGTGTAATGTGTTGAGAATCTTGTTGAACTGGGGGGAATGCTACCTCGTGCCTGCCTTATTTATAGGCCTGCCTTAAGATACGCCTAAAGATTATAAATGAACTGCTATTGGCTAATAAAACGCGCCAACATTAGCGTCTATTTTACTATCCAATGAAAACCACTAATACATATTTCTTTTAGGGAACATTCTAGAAGCTTTTTTTACCGAAAAGGCGCGAAACATTACGTAACTTCCTGGTTCCCGGTAATGATAAACAACTCACCCCCTTGCTGCATTATTGCGTTATTGTTGACAGTTTCAGTAAAGCCGTATATTATTATTTACCAATAATAATTACAATTAATAAACCTCTGAAATCAATGTCACATAAAAATACATATTCATATTACTATCATTAATTACATCTGAGTAATTTGTGATACAAATTACCGTATCAACGTATTTGTATATACCAGGTGAGACAGCTGCCCCTATTTATTATTTAATTTATGCAACATGCTAAACGACAAATGTGACTTACGCCTTTCTTGAATGCCTTCTAATGGCGGATTTGCATAACACTTTATAGAGGAGGGATACATAACTCAGTGCATAAGTGTTTTACGGGACAGAATGCCACGTATTCGATGAAAAAAACCTCCTACCCTGACACTTGGAGCTGCAGTAGCACTTTTAGCTGATTTTACAAACCTTTATTTTTTTGCATGCATTTATATACTTCTTTGAAGACGCCCCTGAAGGAACAACTTCTCACATGCATCGGTTGACAAAACCATTTGAAAACAAAATGGCAGATCTACGCATTGCGACCAATTGGTTTTAAGCCGTCAGCCAACAAAGGTCCGTTGTACAGCCTTTTCAAAAATGCTAAGTATTTTGTCGTTAATGGGCTTCTCACACAAACTATGGCGTATTTCAGTTCTTACAGTAATTGAAATGGTTGATGCAGTTTGTTTATTTGAGCTAAAACTATCAAAACGAGCCCCAAACACTGTATGAAGCTGCAAGAAGCGTGTGAAGATTCGAGGCGGGGTCTGAGTTCTGTGATTATTTATTTGTATAGGAACCCCAGCTGCCGAATGATATTATCATGGTTGCTTTACCACTGTGCACCTCAGTTCGAGTTGAAATCCTTCGTGCTAAATTCAAACCTTTCATTACCTTTTGTTTTATCTCTTCGGGACTATAATTTGATACTATGATACAAAGAACATTTTGATAACATTATAAGTGTGCACAGAGTAGAATAATCGCCATGTTTTCCACTGACAGGTGGATAATTTATACTTCGGAGTATGTATTTTATTGTGCTCGGTATTATGTTTGACCCATTCTACCAAGTTTAAAACACTTCACACATGCAAAGTGGCTTTAGTTATTTGTGCCTGCGTCAATGCTTGGTGGAAATAAACTCTCCATTATCTATTGAGTATTTGAAACATTTCTACGAGACACAGCAACTGTCAAAATGTATAAAAACGACGAGTACGTTAACATGCTGTTAATCTATGGAGAAATAAGTTGTAATGCACTGTAAGCAAAGCGCCTGTATGAAGAGCCGTTTCCAGGAAGGAGGGCACCTAGTGCAGACACTTTTCTAAGGGTTGAAAGACTCCTTTGTGAAACAGGATGATTTGGAAGAGCACCACCTGCTCGGGATGCACCATTAATCTCTGGAGGCAATGTGCGACGTTATTTTTTTGTATTTATTTGTATTTGTTGATTGAGCCCCACGTTTGGGAGCCAATTTGCGACAGTATTATTTATAATGTTTGTGTATTTGTGTTTACTTCACGTGGTGAAGCCATCTTGTGACGTGATTCATTTGTTAGGTTTGTTAGCTCCATCTGGTGTTAGCAATTTGCGGCAGTATTAGTTTTTGTTTGAAAGAATGCTACTGTTATTATATTTAATTTTTGTTCACTGTCCTCCGGCTAGCTATGATCTTTTGGTCAAGTACTTCTCTTTATACAGGTTGTGTAAACGGAAGGGAGTCTCGTATCCAAAGATAACACTGTTGAAAGAATTTGTTTTACACTTTTATTGTCGAACACATTTACTATCACATTTACACATTGATCTTGACACTCGCCAAACTGAAACTGTTATAATAACTTCTTACTGATCACTTTTAATTCGCGTACTTCAACCTTTTGTATAATTAACTTTACAACACTTGAGATTTTTCATAACTCTACTACGCGTAACCTATGAATTGATATCAGACGTGTACCGTACAAATATTTTCGACGAACTGACGGGGTCTTTACCTCTAACCTACCTTTTATACTCCTACACCCCGATATGCCTAAAGATTATAACTGAGCTGCTATTGGCTAATAAAACGCGCCAACATTAGCGTCTATTTTTATATCCAAAGAAAATTATGAACACATATGCTCTAGGAAAAATGTTCCAGCAAATTCTTAAGAAAAACGTGCCAACATTACGTAACTTCCTCGTCTCTAATAATGATAAACAGCTCACCCCCTCGCTGCATTATTGCACGCTATTATTGTCAGTTTCAGTAAGGCAGTATAAACTTACTTCTCAACAATATATACAATCAACAAACGTCTCATATCAATGTCACATAAAAATGCATATTCATACTATAATCACTCTTTACATTTAAATAATTTATGATACAAATTACTGCATCAAATGAAGAAGCTTTACGAAACGCAATAGAAAACAATCCACTATCAGTTCAAAGTCTATAGCACAAGATGTGGATAAGTTTAAGTCGGTCCTCAGTGATGCGCATATTGTACCGTAATAAATATCATCCCTACTATCTTCAACTACACCAGGATCTCCACAGACGCGACATTCAAGCGCGAGTATATATGCACAGTGGCTACAGCATCGAGCACAAATGGATGCAGAGGTTTTAGGAAATGTTCCCTTTAGTGATGAAACCACATTCTACAATAATGGAGCTGCTAACCGCCATAATATGCACTACTGGAGTATGGGCAATCCTCACTGGATGTGAGAAGCTGCATTCCAGAGTGGAGCATCAATGTTTGGTGCGGAATATTAGGTGACCAGCAAATTAGCCCGCACTTTTCTGAAGGCAACCTCACAGTACCTTGCATTTCTACAAGAAGAACTACCATTGCTACTAGAAGATGTGCCATTAGTAAACAGGACAGGAATATGGATTCAGCACGATGGAGCTCCGCCACACTGGTCACTGATTGTAAGGAATCACTTAGATGGAACATATCCTCAAAAATGGATTGGCCGAGGGGGTGCAATCGCATGGCCCCTTAGACCACTTGATCTCACCCTACTGAATTTCTTTCTGTGGGGTCATTTAAAGGAACGGGTGAAAGCTCAAGAAATGCAAAACCCAAATCATCTATGGGTACCCATACGTGAAGAATGCAGGCAGATTACATCGCGCATGTTACAGTATACAAGAAGGTTTTTCCGGCAACGTACCCAAATGTGCACTGATTAAGGGGATCGTCATTTTGAACATTTACTTCGTTGATGAAGTTCACGCTCTTTAACAATTTATTATTCTGTTTACACTCCACATTTACAACTCCTTTGTCTATAGAAAAAGCAAACAATAAGGTTTAAGCATAAAACAAAATGTATTATATTTAATAGCGTCAACATGCGCTAAAGAATGAAAGCTAACTACCTAATATGATTTACAGCACCAGATACGGTACAAATTATTAGGGTAAACATGATCCGCAATTGTTATCTGATTGTAATTCTTGTTTCTTTGGCTCACAGGAGAGCGAATAACAAAAATAAATAAACACAAGGAGAAAGAAAAAAGTAACGAAAACAATATGATGTAAGTATTAGATTCCAACCTGCGAAGCTAATCTCTGCTTCCCTACATTACGTCAGCTAATCCACTTGGCCAGAACGCATGCATTGTGTACCGTTCTTCGGGAGTACATTCCTCTACCTGCAAGCATTATACTCATGAAGAACAGTATTTTTTTAAAACTTTCGTAGCTCCTTGGTTCTCATTCAGTCCTTTAAGCATTAATGGTGGTTGGGTTTAGTACCGAATAGAAGGGCAGAACTTTGACAACAGTTTGTTTGCTTAAAAGGGTTAATATTTTCACATTAGGCTATAAACTGCGGGTTGCATAGATAAGAATACCTCGAGGCAGCTGACTCGTCTGGTATAACCCTTAACTGATAACGTGGTGTCTGACAGATTCCTCTAAATATAAAGATGTATACTTCTGAGACGACTTCCTCCACTGAGATCTTATGTAAACAGTACTTTCTTATCTCCATCTGAACAACATCTCATTCAATTATCTTCTGAGAGCAAGCTTGATTTTCGTAGTGGTTCCACATACACCATGTTACAACTTATGTAACTTCTTTTATAGCTGTAAAAAATATACAATAAGGAAAAGGTGATAATTTTCTTTTCTTGAACTCAAATAATGGCTGGTGTTGCTGGTCCATCTCGACCCGTTATACCAATGATTCTGACTTCGATCTTCATTTCTTTCAGGTGATAAAGACTAACAACTGAAAAGAGGCAAAACACTCAAGAGACGGTAACAAAGTAAACAGTTCCCTGCCATATAGTGTTGAGAGTTAGGAAATATTAGGGGTAAATTCATTTTAAAATCTAATCAGTGTTTAGTAAGAGATTTAAAGTGTTATTTGAATGCATGGTAATTATGTATGATTAATGCAATTTAGCCAATATTCTCAAAATTCCAATTTCTTGTTCCTTGAGTGAACATTAATAAAAAATTCTTTATCCTGAAGACTGATATCTAGAAAATCCAATTAAAATGTTGCTCTGTTCAACTTGTGCATATAATAAATCATACGGAACCTTTCCTAGAAGTGCTTATTCTTCGTCCTTAAATTTTGCATATACTGAATCATTTATTTATAAGTTTAGCTTTAGTGAGAGTTATAACGAAATACATTAAAACATCAGTTTAAATAGATTTGTTAATGTAAGATAACAAAACATCTTGACACAGCAATTATCGTTGTAGTTGTTAAATGTGTCGGACACCACAGCACCATCAATGTTTTAGTTTTCGCACGTCATCATTTAAGGATTGTGTGTGTGTGTGTGTGTGTGTGTGTGTGTGTGTGTGTAGGTGTGTGTGTGGTGAGGCGGGGTTGTTAACATTAGCTTCTTACATTTTAAATAAATTCACTCCAAAGGGGTTTTGTAGGTCGAAAAATCTATTTAGATAGGTAAATATATGTTATAATTAGAAACAACTGCCTCTCAGCTAAGTCATACCTGGCAATAAGTTCTTAAATATTAGAGATGGGTCCTTGATACCATGGACACCTCGATACTGCTTCGATACTTTTAAATTTTTAAGTTGTTCATTATTTAAAGCTGTTGCATTTAACTTTATGCTAAATAAGAAATGATTTGCTGGGCCATAGTTATTGATAGACCTTGACTGCGTTTCCTATGAGTGAATGAACGCAACATTTCACAGACTCTTGTGTCTAAAATAAAAGCATGCAAAACATTGGAAGAAGGTGTAGAGGTACTCGTGTAACATGCAGTGTTAACTGAGTTGCGAATGAAGCTGATCTACTTGACGCACTAAAGCTTGTTTCTGCAAAGGCCGGCTTGCTAACTCACTCTCTGCCATTATACGAGCTACCCCGGTGACCAAAATCTGTCGATCCAGCAGAAGCGCATGATAATATTTTTTCTCTCAGGAAAACTCGTGTTCTTAAACAAAAATATTTGTTTCATTTATATCTCTGCATTTCACATAATACTTCCTTGATTTCTTCTTCAAATTTTTTATTGTGCCTAATATGCCTTTGTATTAAACATGTGCATTCTAATGTATGCGGATGAGTAGTACAGAGGCTTAATCCACAAACGTACTATGTTTCAAAGTGTTATATGGCTAATTACTTACTACTGGATGAAAAAATACATATTTTATGTGATAGCTGAATAGTAGTAGAATACTGTAACGCACATTATTTTTAGTTGGGTTTCATGAAAATATATATTAGTTTATATTTTCAAGATTGTAGAATAACGAATAATTTCTAGTATTTGTTTTTCTATGGATAGTAAACCCTTTAAAAAAAGCTTCCAGCACCAAATATAGTCACATAAACAGGAAATCACAAAAGTGATAATTTTGTATTATTATTATTATTATTATTATTATTATTATTATTATTATTATTATTATTTATTACACTTGACTAACAGTAGGGGATATATAACCTGTGGAATTATGTGATTAAAAATTGCTGCCAATTGGAGAATGTCAAACAGGAACAATTTCGGAATTGGCATACAATACATAATTGGTTGCTTGCGTTTATACACAGAAAACAAGTTCTGTGAGCAAGCTATCGCCTTTACAGTTTTTTACAAAGTCAATATCGAGTATCGGTGCTCAGAAGTCAGTAGCGCTGTCGTCCTATCACTATTAAATATTAAAGGATACATTAGGTATAAATTGAATACCTAAACGACAATAATGGTAGTATTTAAATTAATATTTTAAAACATGATTTAATTACTGTACAGTTTTTCAGAAAAATGTATAACCGTTTAAGAAGCTATAATTATTTTTAACCTTAAGGTAATCGATTGAATATTCTTTATGCTGTACTAAATTGCTTTACTCTGTATGCTCTAGAGAAGGAGAGCCCAAGGGTATGTCCATATCGGACATTGATTAAGCTTTAGGATGTGATTTATTTCGGTTCAGCTGTAAGTTGATCTACATCGATCGTTGTTGAACTTACAGTTGACTTACAGCAATTCTGTAGTATTTACAATAATCTCTGTTACGGTTAACGATGGTATATTGCTCTTCACGGAACGGATTTATTTACAGAACCTTTTGTATTTAGTCCGTGCAAGGTTTTTGATTTTCTGTGAACTGCATAACTTGTTTTAAGACACTTATAATTACGTTGAGCTGTTAATTTACAACAAATGAGTAATCACATCGATATCGTGCAGTACGTTATTCCTAAAACGAAATCTAAACCAAGACCGCCTCATACTCCCATAAACTATAAAATTGGATCAGCTACACAGCTGACTGTCAGTATACTGCTAATCGTATACTAAAAGGATAAGAGGTTTCAGGTAAATAAATTAAGACGTGAATAAAAATGCATTCAGTCACGTAAAGTTACAAACTGCTAATTTAGGGAGGTACTAGCCCCACAAAACCCAACTTTTAAATACAGCGCAAACAACCTTAAAGCTGATACATCTACTTCATTAGGTTTCTGTACCGCAAAGAAATATATAGGATGAGCAGAATTCCACCGAGACAAAGTTTTAGAGGCTGTTCGTGAATACCTTCTCAGTATCTTGGTATGAAACCATAGTCTCCGGCGGCTCGTTGTGATTCTGATTTATTAGCTTTATTACCCCAACCGCCCTTGTTTCTGTGAAAATGTCTTCACAACATTGAAAAAGCCCGTATAATATTCAGTAACCAAAACGTACAATACAGAAGTAATGCGATATCTCGCAGAAGAAACACGTACACTTTTATCACAGTGTGTTCAATCTGATCTGTCTGTGTACAGTAGAGTACGTAACAGATGCAGAACTGCACCCTTACAGGTGTTGTTCAAAATGTGGTCCACCGTTATCGCGACAGAGTGTACAGCGACGCATCATCGACTGTCTTACACACTCAAGCATTCCAGGAGTTTGGTGTATTACTTCCGCGGCTGCGATAAGCAACCAGGTACATGCGAGTATTGACTGGCATCTAGTAAACTAGGCTCTTCACATGCCCTCATGCTGTTATGTCTGGTGACCGAGCTAGTCATAAAACAGGACCACCGCGACCAATCCATTGTCGCTTAAACTATACACTAATATCAATATGATACCTAACTTCGAGTATAAGGTGTGTCGGCGCCCCGACATGTTGAAACTACATAAGGTGTTGAATCCTTGGCGGCACATCTTCTAAGATCTGTGGGAGAACGTGTTGAAGGAACGCTTTGTACACGACTACGTTCAGTGTATCAGGAAGTACGTAAGATCCAGTCACAAAATCGTTGACAATACCAGCCCATAATTTAACAGAAAACTGCTGTTGACAGGATCGACCCACTAGTGCGTGTGGATTTTCGTAATCCCATACATGGCTATTCCTACTGTTGAACATGCCCTCTCTTGTAAACTTGGCCTCGTTTGTAAACAACGCCAAAACAGGAAAATTGTGTTTTTTTGCACATTGCTTTAGGTACCAATGTGCAAACTCCACTCGAAATGGGAAGCCTGCTTGGCTGCAACGACTGTACCATCTGTGGATGATACAGGTGCAATGATAGGATTGTCACCATTTGCGCCTAACAAATTCTCTTCCATATTGGGTGTTCTGGCATGCCTCGCACGGCCAGTATCTTCCTCCAACACGGAAGGATCCAGTTTCTCCTAGGCGCCTATGTACAGACGTAAATGTACTGTGATGTGGTTGCCGTCGTTGTGCCGCTCTTTCATTGCAGTCAGTGAACCCATGCATGAGGTGCAAATCGGTCAACTCTTCGTAAGTAAACCTATCTTTACTACTGTGTATCAATATTAACGCACAACTACCACTACCGGAAAAAACAAAACCCTAGTCAGAATCGAGCAGCACTGAATGCAAGCTTGATGGCAACGAGTTTGAGAGGGCATTGCTGTTGTCAACACCAGGTTCTGTGAGCGAATGGAAACAGTTCATTTACAAACAAGACACACAGCGCATAACTTAGACATTTGCGCTGTTGTGCAGTATTTACAGTGTAATACACATACGAAGCTAGTTGTTGCAAGAAACGAAACGAAATGCAATTACTCTGTAACGAGCCGCATTAGATAGTGAATCCCTTATACCAAAATACTCAGAAGGTATAACTGAGCAACCTCTAAAGGTTTGTCGGTGGGGTTCTGGTTCACCATGTATAATATATCATTCTAATGTTGATAGATACTAATTAAATAATATAATATAACTGATAAATTAGTAGAAGCTTCCGACTGCAAGGCCGTAGTCAATATGTAAACTTATTTATAAATGTCACCTCGTTGGCAGTCATTGTTAAGCTGCCCAAGGTATTATCCTTTGAAGATAGCAACCAAAGAGTTTACCAAAGTGTAAGGTTTGAGTAACTTATCAAATAGACTAGGACCTCCTACGCGAATGCTTAAGCTTCTACTAATTTATTAATTAACTCCGACTTTGAAAGCGTTAGCACGTGGTTAATGCCATCAAAGCTTTTCCTGGGTAAATTTTTAAGTAGTACAAATACCTATTTCCGTTTTGAAATACTGTTGATGTTCTTGAATTAACAGTAAAAAAAGTGCTCAAGTTCTCAAACTTATTTGTAATTTATAACAGGACGAGAACAACACCGCCACCATTAGTACATAAATATGCTTACCTACTTAGCCGACTTACCCTCCTTGTACGCAGGGCTTACATACCTAGGACTTACAACCGTCCGTAGGGTCAGAGGCCTGTAGAGTAGCAGACGAGCATTGAATCCGAGAATGAAGAACCTGAAATAGGGGATCGATCCGTGGCCAGGATGAGAGTGAGGAAGATGATGGTATGAAATTATGGCGAAATGAACAAAAGGAAAGATGATAGAGCTATCGGTGGAATGAATGATGGGAGAAACCAGATAACCCGGAGAAAACCCATTCAGACCCCGCTTCTTCCACCACAAATTCCACATGCGGGTCACTAGGATCGAACACGGGCCGCCTTGGTGTGAGGCAAGCGGTCCAACCACTCCACGGCGCTGTATGTGGTACATAAATATGTTATAAATTATGTATATTTTATGTTGATTACATAATTTCATAATTTCCATTCTTCAAGGATAAAATTACCTTCAGAAGGTAATTATATAGTAAAGAGATTATTAAATCAATGCAACATGAAAATATCAATAAAGAAAACTAAAACTATGACAGTTGTGAAAAGAACCAGTATAAGAATAATATTATTAAACGATATTATTTTAAAACAGGCACTAATGTATTTTATGCTTACGACAGAGAGATGTAAATTAAAATAAATGCTGCCATCTTTTCGGAACAGTAATCCGAAAACAGAAAGTCAGAAGAAAGGTTTTGTCGTAAGCAAGCAAGTCATAAATGACTATACTATGGAGATTGAATAACAGTGCTCTGTAGTCAGGAGGAAATGATTTGATTTTAGAGTATATTACTTGTTTTAAGCAGAGATTTTGTTACAGTGTTGATAGAAGCTATTCACAACATTAAAGTGAGTGCGTTTTTGATCCTACTGTTTTTCTCCTTTGCGTTCACCAAAGCTTCCCGCTCTCTAAGGACTTCAAGAGTCAAATAACTTTTCGGTATGACACAGTTTTGCTTGAAAAAAAGCTTGTGTAGCGCTATTGTGAAAAACTAAATTAAATTGGGTTTTATTTATGGACGCTCTGTAACTGCAATGTTCTTAAGAGTCCCATTATATAAGACCGTAAATGTTGCTTAAAGGCCTCTTTATCAGGCTTGAAGCTCTGTTATGTACCGCAAATCTACTACACGGGACCTCCGCTGTACTTCCCTTTTGAAGTAAGGGATTTTTACGCCCGAGAAAGTCCATCGCTTCCGCTGGGCTTGATACCGCGACCTTGGGAACTAGAGGTAGCCCTAGCCTTAGACCACGGAGGATGACGCTAGGGCTGATAACTAGGGCTGCGACAACAGAGTCGTTACGTTTGTTTAGAGCCATCCATCCTGTAGTCAACTGTTTACAGCGAGAGGCTTACCTGTACAGTTGAATCGAGTGTATCGAGGCACAGTGTTCACGTAGACGAAATGCCAAAGGAAAGGTTACGAAAGTTCACAATGTTGCAAAAGTATATGTTGAAGTATAGGAAAACATTTTCTCTATTATTAATGATAACGTTTATTGCATACCATGAAATAGCACAATTGATTGTGCGCACAACAAACCGAGTAATGTGCGAAGACACGTCAACGCATAAAACACGCAAGCGTTGTATTACAAAATGTGAGGATAAGCTGTAGCAAGAGTCACCTCCATCAAATCAAACGTGTAACGAAAAGTTGTGGGCGACATTTATTTCTGCCGATATTCCGTTATACACGATACAAAGTTGTGGGTTGTAATTCATGCATTAAATCGACATAGAATCTTATCCATGTGCACATTGTGACGTAGCGCTTTTCATTAATGATTTAATGAAGATGTTTCATTTATACAAGTCATCTGTATATATTATAAATAGTATTGCAGAAATAAAATAAATGTACATGAGACATACGTAATTCTTCTTGTAAAGACTGTATCGCGTGGGGGTCAATGTCAGCCTTATTGCCAGACCCTTACCTCCGTGTAGCGACTCGATGTCACAGCCTAGTGATAATCATTTATATTATAAGCATGTTTTCCCTTATAAGCAAGAATTCTGTTATTCTCCCTAATTTTGCCCTATTCTTCTTTATTATTTTAATCACTTTTCATATCACCATATTCTTCCTATTACTAATAACTTCCTTCCAGAAATTCTGACCCGCCTTCACAGCACGTTGCAAAATTCTTTGTATGTCTTTCTTTTGTACCTAAAATTATGAAAACCAAAAATGTGTGTGTAAATTATTTGGTTTTTGGCTTCTTACTGTAGTTTTCCATCTCCCGAAATTGATTTCCGAAAACTCCAATAAGCAATGTGGATTTTTATGTATGTACATCGAGTAATGCGCTCAATTTTGCTACTACTTCCTTAAACGCTGATTGTTGGTAATTTTAAGAGTATTTCCAAGGACATAGGGATCCGGCTATAAGTGCTGAAAGGAGGAGAGAAAGAAAGGGCAAACGAAATAGAAATAAAGAGAACTATAGGACAAGCAGCGTCAACGCGCGTATGTAAGAAGCGAGGGCAGAATATTGAAGAAGTAAAATATTGGCTTCTCGAGGACAGGACAAGCATTCCAGCTGCCTCTCTCTGGCATGAGGCTCGTTTTTCTTCAGGTTGAAAATGGATATGAATTGGAGTTTCCCCCTGCCTTTTTGACATAAGGTGCATATAATCAATGAAAATTCTTATATCTAAAGTTAAATGGCAGCTCAGTTAGAGAGAGGTCAAGCAAACTAAACCGCTGCCTTTATATTTTGCGATATTCAACCTGTAGTCTCAATTACAACTGTTATGAATAGCATTCTATTTATTCTTTCTTTACATTGGTCTATCTTTGTTATACACAGGATATTTTTGAACAATACTAAATTATTTTCAGGAATATATAGGAGTCTTGAACGCATGGAGCAAAAAGCACAGACATAAAATTTCGAATTTAATTGGAATTTGGTACTCCGAAATACGAGGTGTGATCAAAAAGTTTCCGGAATGGCTTCACAACAATGCTTACACTGAGATTTCTTTAATTCTTAACCAGACTGTACATGCAGTGTTCCTTCCCGGTAAAAATGAGAGGTCACGTGACTTCCTGTGACCATGCAGTGACGAGGTAGACGCTTTGAAGTGAACACGTGTTTTACATGTACTGCGATTTTTCGGCGTAGCAAAAATGTCAGATTAGGAATAACAAAGAACGAACATCAAATTTTGCTATAAACTCGGTAAACTCATAGGGAGAAGCCTATGAAATGTTACTAACAGCTTATGGGGAGGACTTTATGGGCAAAATTCAAGCATTTGAGTGGTTTTCAAAGTTTAAAAGTGGTGTGACATCAGTTAAAGATGCAGATCGTTCGGGGCGACCCTGATCCAGCACAACTGATGAAAATATCAATCAGGTGAGGGAAATGGTCTTAAATGATAGGCGCATTACAATAAGAGAACTTTCTGACTCATTAGGACTTTCCTTTGGAAGTGTTCAAAGCATTTTGAAAGACAATTTGGACTTGAGAAGAATTGCCGCCAAGTTCGTGCCCCGCCTGCTTTCAAATGACCAAAAGGAAAGCCCGTGTGATTGCCTGTACAGATCTTAAAGAACAGCTACAAAATGACCCATGTTTATGGAGAAAATTATTACTGGTGATGAAACATGGATTTATGGGTACTATCCAGAAACGAAGCAAAAATCTTACAATGGAAGAGTCCTTCATCTCCACGCCCAAAAAGGCCAGACAAGTTCGATCCAAAGTGAAGTCAATGATGATTTGTTTTTTGACATTAAAGGTATTGTACATAAGGAATTTTTGCCACTGGGTCAAACATTGAATCAAGTTTTCTACAAACAAGTGCTGAAAAGATTAAGTGAGAATGTGCGACGCAAACGGCTGGAGGAGTGGTGACTGGTTCCTGCATCATGACAATGCGCCCGCGCATAAAGCCCTATTTCTAGCTATTGTAAAGGGTTTTTATAACTTAGCGTTAAATACTTAGCTAAATTTCTGCTTTAAGTCACAGTTGCACACCACAGAATTAGTATTAATAGGCATTTGTAAGACCACAGGCAAAGAACATACTATGTCGCTATTTACTTTATTTTCCAAAATAAAATGCAATAAAGCAGTATTTTCTAACCACAGAAATTATGAGGTGAGAAGATAATAGGATTCCGGAAGATACTTCTACTAGGCTCATCTGTCATGTTTTTGTTGAAAAAATAATCTGGTGTGTTACCTCACATGACTTTCTCTATTCCTCTACAAGCTATTTTTACAAGCGCTTCTTCTCCGTCTACTTCATGTTAATCGAGATAAACTTTTGCGAAAACTATCTTATGGCTAATTTTCTTGTAGGTGCAAGAGAAAATGATAAGCTTTAAGAGATAGTCAAAACTTTTAAGACCTGATTCTATGTGGAGCATTTCATTCTCTTTGTACGTCCAGGACATTAAAAAACAGAAGCAGAGAAAGAAAGAGGAAGAATAACGAATTTCCTTTTCAGAAAAATTATTAGTTTTGGAAAATTCAAACAAATAATAAGGAATATCTGGGAATCGGTTCACTGCATAAAAATGTATATGACATAAATTGTGTGTTTTAAAGAAATCTACATTATTTATGTAGAAGAATTTTGTCTATCTCTTAAGGTTTTCCAGTTATGCAAAAGTCATTCAGAATGAAGAGGACTTTTAGGGACAGAAAACTCAAGATATAAATTTCATTTGTCATGAAAATATCCTAAATATATATTAGTTTAACCAAAATCGTTAGAGCCGTTTTTGAGAAAATCAAAATTTTCGAAAAATGTTCCAGTAAAGTGTAGTCTGGCGTGGGAGAATTTTCTTGAAAGATGCTGAAATACCAAGTTTGGTACTTATCCAACTCCAACTTTTCGTTTTTTAGTATAGCTGTTCACAGACACACATCCACATGGCTAAAAGGGACATACCCGTGTGTTGAGCATCCACAATTGCCGCTCGTCTGGAAATCCCAGGCGAACTAGGGGTGAAGGTCCACGAGAAGGGTAGATACCCGAGACCTTGTAGACAACAGGCTAGAGCTATTGTGCGGCTTGGAGGAGGATGCCCGTGGAAAGTTGCCATGAACGATGGTGCTGAAGGTGGACGGAGGCGAAGAAGCAGTTGGCTGTGGCGCTACAGAAGCAGCTAGTGCTAGCAGTAGAGATAGCAGAGCAGCGGTGTGAGGTTGCGCCGGTTGAGGTGGTAGTGCACCTACAGGAGTTGCGGAGGTGGCGTAGTGAGAGCTGGCGATACGCCGGAGATTAGCGCTGAGTGAGGTGTGACGGCGATCGGCGGTGAGGAGAGCTGGCAGTCGGCGATGGCGGAGGCGTGCTGGCGGTGCTGTGGCGACGGTCGGAGAATGTGCAGTTATTCTGATGGCCAGCGGGGACGATGCACTCTTCAGCAGCTGGCCGGCCCTCGCCCTTCTGACCATAGAAGCTCTCCCTACGATGCGTACTCTACTAAGGTCTGACGAGAACTCCCACGAGGACGCTTGGTTATATATAATAGCCGCTGGAGTTTTCGAGAGTTGTAGAACGTTCACGAGGGACGGAGTGAAAAAAGCTTCCAGAAGTATCTGGTCACCTCTCAATAGCGCTTTTCTGATATTTCGCTGAGTGGGAGCCCTATTGTGTATACTTATTTTCCCTTATCTCCTCATCGCCTTCCTCCCGGTAAACTTCTGCGATAGCTGCTGCGTCACAATATGTTGGTAACATAACATCCTTTCTATTAGTGCTCTTAGATTAGTATAAAATATGGTGTTGTTTATCTAATGTAAGCAGCAGTATGCTACTACTTAGGGTATTGTTTTGTACACGAGCGTCGAAATATGGTAGGAATTAAGCCCAATTCTGATTTATTCTCATAATGAACCAAATATACGTTTCTTCGTGTAAGAGCGCTTAGAAAGTGGAAAAGAAAAGTTTATTGAGGCTAAGTTATAACGCAGATCTAAACCTAGCCTGAAACACGAAGCATTCTGCATATTAACCGCAAACTTACAATCACATTCCCTTCCTCCTCCTGTGGTGGATAAATTCACTTCAGTTTCTAGACGCCTAAGTAAAGCGCTGGACAGCCTGGACTGACTAATAAAGCACTTCCATTCGACATGTGATGATGTGCCTTAACTTCTCTAAAAAGTTTATATATCTTTACGAGATTTCACCGGAAATACATGTTTTGAGACCCCCTGAATTGAAAAAAAGCATTTTTGGAAACATGTCCGTGTGTGTCTGTGTGTCTGTGAACAGCATAACTCAGAAACGAACAGTCGGATAAACACCAAACCTGGTATTTAGGTTCAGTATCTTCCAGAGATGCGACACGAAGGTTTTCAAGAAAATCCCCCACCCTATATTACCCTTTACATGGAACATTTTTCGAAAATTTTAATTTTCTCAAAAATGGCTCTAACGATTTTGATTAAAATATCATATATTTAAGATATTTTCATGACAAATAACATGTATATCTTGAATTTTCTGGGAATGTCTCCAAAAATATTCTTCATTGTGAACGACTTTTGCCTAACTGGTAAACCATAAGAGATAGACAAAATTTTACTACACAAAAAATGTAGATCGCGTTAAAATACACAATTTGTTATATACTTTTTGTTGTTGAGTGAACCATTTTCGAGATATTCCTTGTTATTCCCTTAAATTTTCCAATACTTATACTTTTTCTCAAATTCGTAATTCATTTTTACTTTCTCTACTACGTATAGTAAGTAGGGGAAGTATTGTATTCCACCCAAAAATTCGATATCGAGATTTCACCGGAAATATATGTTTTGAGACCCCCTGAATCCAAAAAAAGCATTTTTGGAAACATGTCCGTGTGTGTGTGTCTGTGTCTGTGTCTGTGTCTGTGTCTGTCTGTGAACAGCATAACTCAGAAACGAACAGTCCGATAAGCACCAAGCTTGGTTTTTAGGTTCAGTATCTTCCAAGAATGCGACACGAAGGTTTTCAAGAAAATCAACCCACCCCAGATTACCCTTTACGTGGAAGATTTTTCGAAAAGTTTAATTTTCTCAAAAATGGCTCTAACGATTTTGATTAAAATATCATATGTTTAAGATATTTCATAATAAATAAAATGTATATCTTGAATTTTCTGGGAATGTCTCCAAAAGTATTCTTCATTGTGAACGACGTTTGCATAACTGGTAAACCATAAGAGATAGACAAAATTTTACTACACAAAAAATGTAGATCGCGTTAAAATACACAATTTATGTCATATACATTTTTGTTGTTGAGTGAACCATTTTTGAGATATTGCTTCTTATTGCCTACATTTTTCAATACTTATTTTCTCAAATGGGAATTCGTTATTCATTTTTTTGTCTTGCATATGCAGAGTATTAATCTGTGGGAAAGGGAATGGTGCTGCACCTAGCAACCAGCTATTAAGAGATATGTATGTGCTTAAAGGCTACTGTATTTCCAAATTGCCCTTGTAAATATATTATCCCCTTACATCTATAAGAAAATTAGCAATAAGATAGAGTCTGCAAATGTTTATCTCGTGTAACATGAAGTAGATGGAGAATAAGCGTTTGTAAAAATAGTTTGTACAAGAGTAGAGAAAGACATGTGAGTGTAACACATCCGATTTTTTGTAAAGTAACGTTATATAGCTCCATTATTAATAATAATGCATGTTTTTGTTTTTTATTGCGGCGAAATTACACTCGTATTGCTTTCTGTTAAATCACATTATTTGAAAGTTTTGTACACTGAAAGCACTCTACATCGAGCCAATATCGTTGACAAAACTGTGCAGTTCTAAATAATGACGTAGAAGTTACACAATCCAGCAGTTACTCAAGATGGCAGTCATCAACTGCAACGCAAGGATTATTTCTGCGCATTGCACGCTTTATGTACCCTTGATGGATTTACAGTTCCATTACGGATCACTACATTCCTAGCAACATCGTTATTCACTACGCTATCTAAAGAACTAAGTCGAGATACTGGCGTACGCAATCATGAATTGTATTTACTCGTATATCCTAGCTAAAAAGAAAAGGATGGAAATAAACAAGTGAACAATAGCAACAGGAGTGTTCAGTCTTATCAAATGGAGAACGATTAAAGATCTAGATAACCTAATTAGTTGCGGCATGATTTTTGTTTCAACCTGTAACAGTTTTGATCAATGTATTCTGGCTGATTATCCTCTTCCTACGCTTCATGGACTAGACAAACTGATTGTTCAGCGATCGTATTTTTTGTTGCCAATTTCTCAGACATCTCTCCTCGAACTGGATTTAAATTATGTTACTTTACGCATTAAATTATATTTCCCTTAATTTTGTTTGATGTTTAGTTTTCTTTTTGTTTTGTTTTCATATTATCATCACGTCCAGAGTGCACAAAAGGTGTATTTAATTCAGAATCTGGCTTTTACTGCGCTCAGTCAGGTACGAAAGGATAAATATACTGATGGAGAAAGAGGAAGTGGAAGAAATCCTCAAAAGGGCTTAATGGAGTGAATAAATGACTTTTTGGATTATAAAGTGTTGGTAAGGGTTAAAGTTCAGCACTAATGCATCTAGGTTAGGAGTGTTCTATTTGATCTGGGCATGCAGTGAAAGAACCATAAAAACGATACATTGGAATTATGATGCTATAAAGCACATTATGGCATTTGGTAATTTCAGACCATGTACCTAGATAAAACATACTATTGATACCTCAGTTGGTCATTTTTATACCTCGGGTTTAAATGAATACAACTGATCTAATTTATTTATAGCTTCATTTAACTGATATTTTGATTTAAACGCACAACTAAGACAGCATTGATGTCCTTTAAACCTGGTTTATTAAACTCCCAAATTAATTTACTGGGAGAATTCCGTACTCCTCGCCTCATGTACGGAATCAATACATACGCCATGACCGCAGTTACCAGAGTCACTATCGTATTCATTTTTCAGGCAGTGGACCTGCAGGCAACAAAAACAAGTCAATTATGCAATGAAATAAAGCGGCTATATTCAGCAGTTAGCCAGAATAATGGCGGCTTTACAATTGCTTCTATATAAATTTATAAGCGCTGATGGTTTATGTTTATCAGTGACAGGCGTAGTATAGAATATTCTCTTTCATGTTAAAAAAAAGAAATTAAACATATAATATGCTTCAATCAGTTTTTGTAGTCTTTGAAGAGCTTATGATTGTTTAGTAATATAAAATAGCACATTGAATTAGCGTAGTAGGAACAATTTTTCAAACGTAAAACAGGTTGAACTTAGGGGGAACAAAAGCATCGTAAGTGCACACTTAGTGTTACGTTACAGTTGTGTTTGTCAGATTTTGTCTTCCATTCTTGACTGCATGGGACATTTTAGGGAAAAAGTTCCAAAAATCCCAACATTTTAGCATTCTACTCTAAATTTGAATATTTTTCAAACAAATTACGTACTTCAACGAACATGTTTCACTTACTTCAGGTTCTTTTAAAAACTCCAACGTAATCGATAAAATCTTTAAGGATATACATCGCTGCACAGTTGCATTTAATACGCAAATGACGTTAATGCTGTCTGTGTAATGCATTTTTCGAAAAGTTACATGTGCGTTACGCTAAAACGGAATTGGTGGCATGTATAACTTTGCTGAATGCAGCGGTAGTGAATAGCATTCATAGTCTATAATTCGCCACTCGCTTGTCTATTTAAGACTCAAAGTCCGCACTTAACCTACAAGAGGAGTCTGCATGACTTTGCTTTTGAGTCCTGCACACCAACATATATATTATACTGCTGAATATTAGCCATTTATTTTTCGGAATCAGTGCTTTTCTTTTCAGAGTAAAAAATCAGAAAACACTACTGGGATTGTATGCTTTAAAGCATCTAATATGTCAACAATAGTGAAAAACATTGATAAACACTGTGCAAAGTGATACAAAATTTGGATCTGTATCTGAATTGCAAAATATGCCTTCATTAAAAGACCAGACTTAAATGTGTTACATTACATGTCTATATTTTGGTAAAGTGAGTTTAATTTGAAGTAGCTTTTGCAGAATTTTTAAATTTTGGATTTTCTCGGTGATGAATGTTTCAATACGTAGCCTAGTATGTAATGAGAATTCTACTCCATTTTATCTATAACATAAGTTTATAATATTGTGATATCCAGACTGAGTGTCAAAAGTGAGTTATAGCGATAATTAGGTGCTATTTTGCGCATATGAACTAGCAGCTCGTGAAATGAAAGAGGCGTAGGAGTTCAGTTTACGCAGGTTGATTCTTTTTACTTCACTGTTCCTTCTCTCCTACACATGTATTTATAGTATTATTTGTGGCCATTACTGAAACATACACACTGGTGTGTATATTAGCGTATTTAGCAGCCTCCTGATGTTCTATATGCCAAGTAGTTCATACTGAGGGATATTAAACAACGGTTAGGTTATTTCTGCGTTCATTACGAGCGACAATTCCTCATAACACACAATAGCTGTGGGAGCAGAGTAATAGTAATCTGATCGATGCCGTTCGTTCATTGTGTTCATTGAAAATAACTTCCTTGTAATTTGACTTAAGTTGTCCTTTACTGAACGTGTCAGTGAACAAATGATCTACAAGAAAGATTTTGAAACGATTAATTCAAATAAGTAAGTCTAAATGGCACTGGATTGATACCTCCCTTACTTATATTAGAAAGTCTTTGTAAAACGATTATACCTCATCTGCCTAGTTCCAGAAAATTTAATTAACTAAACTGCTTAATTTGTGTAGCCCTACTCTGTCACCAGCAAGCTGCTGGAATGAAGAAATCCGTTCCATTTTGTTTAGGAAATGAAGGAAACATAACTGTAGTCCTTAAATCAAGGACAAGGCATATAAATAAGTTCGGAATCATTTGCAATTCAGATGGATATAGGAAAGAGAACTCTGCTCTCCGTCATGTTTTGGTAACATCTGGCAAAGTGCTTCCTCACATCCTTTTTCCCAAATCCCTTTTGTTTCTGGGAATGGTGCACACAGAGAGAAGCTTTTACGTCATCCACACTTAACAGCCCCTTACACTTCACAACCTGTTGCTATCCGTATTCTGATGCACTTGCGAAGGTTCCCAAACACACATAAAAGCAAAGAGGACAATGTTTGAAAACCTTAGGAATAAGAAAGCTTGGAAGATGCCGAAGAAAACTGATACAGAAATAAACATTGCTGTATTTCCAAGGAAAAATCCACCAGAATTAAATAAAACATCAAATCTCTACAGTAAATATTTCATGAGGTCATACATTTAGAAAGAGAAGATAATTATATCACTTATTTTAAACAGTCTGTTGCAGCTATGTTGCCTTTATTTATACGTGTAAGATAGAACACACATAAGCATTTTTGTTCTTCAAAATTGCAAAGCTTACATGCAGATCTCAAGTCAAGAATCATTAGAAAATGCCGATTAACAAGTTGAACCATATAAATGCATTTCATTGTACTGCGGATTGCAATGCAGTATGGGTCAAAATTTGTCAAGTGAGGTCAGTTACAACATCTTTCAGTGTATCCATAAGTTTTCTCAAGGTGATAATGCTTGGTTTCCATTCGGGGGTCGTGACCATAGAGTTAATGTGTTTTTGGCGGTATCAGGCAAATACATAATTAACTATAATGAGTTTATCGCTTCAGCATCTAAGGATCATGCTAAGCGGACAGCGTAGTGCAGCATCTGGCTTTCAAGTATGCTATGTGAAAGTTTCTAGCCCGAGTCTGTTTTATTTCGGAACCTCCGTGAGACTTTCCAAGGGAAAAGATAAACATTGACGGAAGTTCTGCTAGCCTAAGTGGAACCGCAAAGACAACTTTGTCGGAACGTTGCCCAAAGAGTTCGTCATATCACTGCTTCATCCTGGAGGCAAGTGAGCTATTCAAGGGCTCCTGTTCTTGAATTTACCTTCGTTCTTATATGTGTAAACCTTTACGTTTAGTATGTTAGTGGCTAATACACAGATTTGGATTTTCGAAGCCTCTGGGGTAAAGTGCCTTTTACAGTTTTAAATAAAATCTTCTGTGGTTGTATTTCGTTTTCGAACACAGATTCTGAAACGTGTTCACAGTAAAGCACCCTAGTGACGTTAATTTCCCAGACCGTCTATTGTCAACATGGGAATTGTTTCAATCAAAACAATTCCCACGACACCTATAGTCGGGAACGAGCTAGGAAGGAAAGTTAGCTTTCTTTGGGAGTTGTAAAAGAAAGAAAGAAAGGAAAACATACAAGTTATTGTGTTAACGTAAAATCGATTAATTCATTTATTCTGTTATTAGCATAAGTTATTCAGAAAAAATGCTTTCAGATTAGGTAATGCATGGCTATGTGCAAGTAGCGGAAAGAAAAGAACCTCAGCTTTTTATATCGCAACTCGTTCTATATTAATAACGAGCTTATGCATATAAAGCATAAAAAAGCAAAAACAAAACGAAAACAAAAAGTTTCAAAACTTCAAAGGTGTTCCGGTAGGTGAACGTCTACTTGGGGAAGTATAAATATACAAAACAAAACAAAAAAAATCGAATTGTCTTCATTTGAGAAGATGTTATTTGACAAAAATTGTGTATTTTAATAATTTTTCAGCCCTAAGTTTTGGTCCATCTCTTTTGTTTTAAAGCTATACAAAACCCGATGAGAAGGAAAAAAACTTCACAGGTTATCCACAGGAAATTAAAAATTTACATTTTGTAAAATATCTGATAAATGTTATTGTACTCCGGAAAAAATTTAAAAAAATAAAAAAAACAGAAGTTTCCCTTGTAAAATTTTGAGAAAGGAAAACCCTGACCTGATCTTGTGTGTAATTTAATAACGAAACTTGGTATTCTATATTTCTTTAATTATTTGTTCCCGCACGCTCTCCCTTTCTCTCTCTCTCTCTCTCTCTCTCTCTCTCTCACACACTCACACACACACATAAAGAGAGAAAGGCACTCACACATGGGGCCATTTCATCTAAAATGCCTCTTTTTATTCAGGTGATCTCACAACTCTACTTCTGATAATACCTATCTCAAATTTTATACTAGATAAACAGTATAGATAGTTTTCAAGCAGTTGGAATTAATTTTCTATCTTTAAACGATTTAACAAATGAATTTATTAATCAATTTAATAAAGTTTAAAAGGTCCACCTTTTGGGACAGGAACGGGCTTCGTAGTGGAAAGGGGAGGAAGGGATACTTAAGATCATGAATGGAACGATGAGTTCTCTATCTCAGGTCGTGGTGTTCCGATGTTCAACAAAGATGCCATTTATGCCCAAACAACTTTATTCGCCTCTTATGTGGTTGGCATGCTAACCTCAAAATCCAGAGGCCCGGGTTCGATTCCCGGCTGGAGGGTGGGAAATTTTCTTCAGTCAGGATTATTCCCTACCCTCTCTAGAGTCTGAAAGTATGAATGGGAGTGTGAATATGTGCATAATAACCGAAAAGCAATATCAACTCAAAGTTTAACACCACTGTAAAGCGAGTGAACATCACTGCCGATGAGCAATTTCCAAAGGCAAAGCCTCTGATATGACCAGAGATGTTAAAGGTGGCATATAAATTGATCAAAATGAAAAAGAAGAAAACTTTATTCTGCACACATTAGCTACTCTCGCAGTTCAACTCCCGTAGTTTGATTCTGGCAGTCCAAAACATTTATACAGTCGCATCAGCAGGTCTACCTCGCGAGCATTGCGTGATGAACTTCCTTTATCGTCACATTTCACTTTCACCAGCACCACATAGCATTGTGAGTAGTTACATGACAGACTTCACATGCTTCCAGCTTGTGAGCGATCTTACATATAGAAGATATCGATATATAATTTTACGTTCCTTCGACCAAGTTACGTGATAGTTTTCTTTAATACTACTTTGAAGGATTTCTTTATAGTAAATGTAATTTGAATGATAAGTATTACAGAAACTCCCCCTCCCCCACTTAGCTCTGTTATATGATTCTGAAGTGTAAAAGTTTCCTCTAAAACCTTATGTATGCACACATAATCTGATTCCGTAATTATTGACAGAAAGATATAAATAATTAAATAAATAAATAATAGATAGAGAAATAATTGCAATAAATAATTTATGGATATTAAATCAGTGCATTATGTAATAAGCCTGAGTTAAAAGATATGTCGGAGGAAAGGGTCATTAGTAACAGCCCGGTAGAGAAAACATTAGTATAAAAGTTTACTTCAGTACGTTTGCGAAGTCACGTAGGCAGGAATGCTGTAAATTAGACAGGGAAGAAAATTCTGAGATTCGAAGGAGGTACGACAAAGAAACAGTGTCATATATGCATACGTAGAGTATTAAGATTGAACCGCATGATTAGGAATGTTGGTAGGAGTAGCGATAGGTAGACGGAGCTTAAGTTACGAAAAGAGCGTGCATTCAAACTCCGACTTACTCACTCACTCACTCACTCACTCACTCACTCACTCACTCACTCACTCACTCACTCACTCACTCACTCACCCACCTACTAATTCATGTGACTTGCTATTGCGACTGTTCTTATGATTACTTGTGTGGTAGTTAGTTACATTTTAAGTTGTATAGTTAATAACACACTTGAGTGAGAAAGATTTAGCGGCAATTGTGAAGGATCTTTCTGAATAACATTTCTGCAACTTATAACTGATGATTCGCATGATTATTATTCTAAAAATAAGTCGGCGACTCTCTTCAGACAGAATATTTGAGTTAATATTAAAATTTATCAGCTAACAGCACTGATGTTATACTTTCACACCACACTCAAGTATACCATGAGATAAAGAACTCATAGCTATACCAGTGAAGTAGCTGGCGGATTTTACAACGCAGAACAGGATAGGAGATGACATCACAGAATCCAACAACAAAGCAGGTAACATTAAACGTTATGTAATGGATGCAACTTCGAGATAACAGCATCAAAATTTGAAGCAAAGGGTACGGCTTCATAATTGTCGCACGACGACCGACTTGAAACCCTAGGATTTATTGGCATAAGCACGTCTGTTTTGTTTATAAAGATTTTTACTGGAGACAGGTTGGAAAGTTTCTCTGTTGTGTAGCTAAAAGGTACGTTTCCCACTGAATGTGTATTTATATCCACGTGCACTGCCTTCTACACTATATCTGCTTTTTAAAATATTAACTCAGTATAAGAACACATAATACTTATTATAATTATTATTATACAATTATTTGATTCTGTACATAATCTACAGTTTCAAGCTTTATTTGGTAAATTACTTTAAATATCATTCATGATAAATATTCATAGCCACAAAGTAATATTGAATACTTTCAGTGTAAAGCAAAACTTACCATCAGCTCTTCTTAATCTAAATAAGCTCGAAGAAGCTCATTCGAGTCCAGTTTGGTCATGTTGCTTGCTTGGTGGACAAAACGCAAAAGTTTTGGACAAAGTTTATGCCGTATTACGCTGCCAACCACATAATTATATTAAGCACATGTGAGAGCGTAATGTAATTGTTTTTTTTTTTTTGTTTTGGCTTTTGATTTGGCTACTTCTGCTTCAGCTATTTTCCAAACACTCCTTTACTTCTTAGCATCAAACATGTACCAATTTGGGGTTATTGTAGGGAAGGGAAAATTGAATAGCCCAAAGTTGTATGTTACAGGTTATCATGTCTCTAGGGAGAGTTCATTCCGAAGTCTTTGTATCGAAAACTGGTGCTTTGCTCCATGATGTTGAGCCATTCTGGGGAGGGTAAGAGACTTGCTAGCTGGAGATAAGCCAGTAACTTTTCACTCTCCTGTGACTCCAAGCTTTCTTTACTAACGTGATCACGCTAGCACAAACCTTGTTCCAAAACAAGGTAACTACAAATAAAAGGCTACGAAAAATCATGTCCATAGAAAGTCCTCGATTAGGGCTCTACATATATACAACAGTACTACGTTAACAAAATTCATTCAGTATGAAGAGGAATCTACAGGCTATCTACAGTAAATTCCAGATATACATTTTATTTCTCCTATAAATATCTTAAACATATGGTACTTTAATCAGCATCACAGAGCCATTTTTGATAAGATAAAAAGATAGCGAAGCATTTTCCATGAAAAGGGTAGTATTGCATCCTTGGAGGATTCTAAACTTAAATAATAAGTATGATGTAATTATGACTTGTCGTTTTGGTGTTATTCTGCACACACACGCAGACGCACGTACATTTTGAGACTTTCCCTGCTTATTACCCTCGTAACGAAGTGTCGAAGGAGAGCATGTTTGCAGAAACGTTTGGAAAATAACGGTTTAAACGAGAAACAGGCTGCTGCGAGGTGAAAGTTTCCCTTGGAGTATCCGTTGTTGCTGACAGTTTTCTGATACTGTAACTTGAACGTTGCTTGGAGTAAATACGTACAGCCTAAAGTGAACGGATCAATAAGGTCATATTTACCCCTAGGTGCATGTCAGCACTGTGACATGCAGATAGCTAATGTTAACGACAAACTCCATACCTGAGCTAAAAGGTTGTACAGTCTTATTCAAGAACAGCAGCTTGTGATATTTATATATTCCAGTAGGACCAATGTTAATTATAAATTGTTGGTAATAGTAATGCATGCTAAATCCTTATTTTAAAAATCCCTAATTTTCAATCCCCATATTCAGCTCCTAACATTTAAATCAACGCTCTTTGGCATACCTAAACAAAGCTATGCACATTTATACGGTATAACCGTGAAACTTGTGGGCTACTTTACAGTTCTCAAAAGGTACCCACACGCATTTTAAACCCTTACGTAAATCTTTACTATTCAAACAATCTGATTAAAATGGTGGTTATATTGTAGCTTATCCCATCGTGATTTGTTGCATAAAGAGGCATGAACTGTGGTTTTGGAGTTATCTAGCGAGAGATCTGGAGGTAACGACAGAAGAGCTAGTTAGGGAAATTACCTGCATGATAATAATTAGTACACTTATATGTTTATTAGATATATTCAAACATTGCTGGTTTATCTGGATTAAACCAACACGTATCCAAGGCTCACATTCGTAAAACAACTACATGGGGACCTCATACCTTCACGCTCGAATTGCAGCTGTCTAAATAATGGCCATTCTCACGCCTCGCGCATGCGTAGTGTCTTATTCTGCATTCGAGGGACTCGAGAACTTTCCAAAGGAAAATTGTTTTCATTATAACAGTATATCTGGATATTTACCGTCATGATTCCTATTACTATGGCAAATTCATAGGTTATCTTAAAGCTTAAAGCCTATTCAACCCTTATTTTCCATCATATGGTACCTCGACTTTGTTTTAAAAACTATCCTTATCCTTTCAGTCCCTGTCAAACAAAACTACACTGCTTGGTAAATCAGGGTAGGAATTTGTCAACTTAGCTTGACGAAAGTTATAGGCTGCCTTAAAACCACAAAAAGAAAGAAAAAAACGAAAGTAAACATTTATTTTCATTATTTGAACAATCAGCTATAGTCTAATAGTACAATACACAAAGAAAACATACAATTATTTTATTTATAATATTTGAAAGCAAAAAATTATAAATAACAATCGATAAGACCTTCCAGATTTAGGCTATAAATCCGGCAATACCAATGCTGGCAGGGCAGCCAACATATTGTAAGTGTATTGTATTACGTAGATGGTGGAAATCATGAAATTCAAATCTACTGCTTCATTCAATATTGCTACATTTATAGTGCCGTGTATATGTTCTTTCAATTCCATTTCGATTGTTAATGGATGTATCCGGATTGCCTGCCCTACAGCTAATGTTCATGAATACAACTCTCCTCGTCTAAATGAAGCGCCGATGTTCAGTTGGTGCGTCATTTCAACTCATTTTGAGTAAAAGCCACGTCTGAATTTCTATAGAACCTCAGATGTCTTCCTTTTTCACTCCAGTTTGCAGAAAAAAATCAATATAGCATTCCAAAAAGAAACAGCCGCCAGATGATGGAGGGAGAAGAAGGATAGGTTTCAGAAAATGTTGTACGATTCCCCTTTCTGTGCAGTAATGGAAGACGTTTCGCACCTTTTTTCGCTCCTTAAAAAGTGTAGTTCCCGTGTAATGCAAACACAACAGCTATTGTTTTGTTTTTATTGAACCTTAGCGTCAGCGCACAATTGACAGTTTTGTAATCTGGTATGAGGATATTTGTAGGATAACTGTAGGACCTAACATAATGATAAAAATATATCTTAATTTTCGCCATAAACTCCCTCTATTACAGAAAAAATGTTTTGTACAATTGTATTAGAAACAGTCCTTTTCTGTTTTTCAAAATCCGAAAATTATACAAAAAATAAATTAACCTTCTGTTTCTTACTTCTTACACTGACCAGTACCTGCAGGGGAGGTAATAATACAATAAAACTGAAATGAGATATAACAAAGCAATTTAATAAAAATAAAACGATCAATGGAGTATATTAGAGAATAACGAATATATATTATTAGAGTTTTATAAACTAGTTTCATATATAAGCCAGAAGTACCATTTCATAAACTTCACTGATATTTTTATTTTCTGTCCATTTCAAAGATTTATTATACTCTCTACCGACCGAAATGGGTAGCTGAAGTCATTAAGGCACGGACTTCTGGACAGGAGTCCTCCTTAAAAAGCTTTTTTGAGATTTTCCTCAGTCCTTATAACTAGCAAATGCCGGAGAGGTACCCTGAACTGTGGCCTGTAACATTTTCTTCCCAAACTGCCTTTCCCGATAATAACTTCATTGCATGTATCATTAATGTCCGCCGCTTGTGGTGCTGTATGTAGTAGGAACGGGCATTAAGCTCTACTAAAAAAAACTCTGGTTTTTGACCTTGCACAGGATTTGTATGAAGTTAAAAGCAACCTCCGTTTTCCTCTTTGTTCAAAATTTTGTTCTGTAATCATGGAATTCTTTTAGCTGAAGAAGAAGCAAATGAAATAAATATGTCACCATTGAATCAACATATCACGACTAGCCTATAGACGGAAACAAACTTTCGCTTTCCGTTATAATCCAATTTTTTGTTATTGAAAATATTATATAAGTAATTTATTAACTACTAGTGTGCAGAACGCACAGCACTGTTCTCGTAATTTCTTAAATGCGGAAATGTTTGTTTCTCTATGTTCTTTACTTGCTTACCCACTGTTTCTGTCCTCCATCTCCGCCTTTCTCTCCGTTTGCCTATCTTATCCCTCTAATCTCTCTCTCGCTCCCATTCAAATCTCTTTCCCACTCTGTCCTCCTCTTCCAGCCTTCGTCTAACTTACATGGCATGTAATGCTTTGAAAATCAGCACCAAAACTACTCTTTTAACGTGTTAACAAAAATCAAAACGTAACAGATTTAATAGTACACAAATATGTGTTTTTTCAGTATGCTTACGATGTGTTTCTTATAGTTTACGTACACTAGTAATAGTAACTAAACGCTTTATAACTTGCTAAATATTCAAATTATGCAAATTTTGTAAGTATGATAACATGTTCGAAATATTAACCCTAGGTATAAAATTTAATGTACACTTTTTCAAAACATGAATATTATGCGACACATTTATACATTTTTATTTTACACCCCATTAGAAAGCCCCCATTTGTGGAAAGTAAGGTATTAAGTAAGCCATATTATGAATGTATCCTAAGGTGCATTATGTACCAACCTTGTGTGACCATTCTAGTGTGTACATACACACATATACGTGTGGACCATTTAAGTTGAGATGTTCAATATCTCCAAAACTAAGCGTTGTAGAAGACTAATGGAATTTGCTTTCAAGCAACTTTTATTAAAAAAATTTCTTTCTACAAGGCTTAGTTTTGGAGATATTGTACAGTCTCAACTTACATAGTACACCCTGTATACTCGCACAAACAAAACTTTTAGAATTAGATATTTTGCTTCACTGTAGTAGTGTTTATCGCCCGTTCTTACTACACAGGGCACCACAGTCAGTGGATACTGATGATACATGAAATAAAATGGTAATTGAGAAAGGAATCTTAAGAAGGAAACGTACCCAAAAGTTATGGCTACCTCCCAGGATTTGCCAATTGCTTCATTATAGCCATCGCATACGTTAAGTATGGATTATTTATAAAACATGGCTACGGTTTTGTTATACCAAGTTTATTTTCAATGACGAGACTAACAGTCCGCCGCTCTCACGGCAGTGTTACACAAATCCGTTCGTACAGTAGTGCCGGACCGGCCCGCCGTTTCTCACTTGGATAAAGCTAACGGCGTGAAGAAATATTTGCTCCAAATCACACCCCTCTGCATCTATAAATCTAACACCTGTGGGAAACATTGTTGAACATTCCACAAATTTCCGCAGTCGAAAAAAATGTTATACTGTCTTCTAAGTCCTCGAGTGTTTGGGGACTGTATTGCACTTGTGATTCCGTTTAAGAAAGCTTAACATACAACACGTTGTTCCAGTGTATGCACAATTATATCTACGCAACTTGAGCTGCCGTTGTTCCTACACACTATGCCAAACAAGATTAGGCTGAACTCCAAATGCGTTAGCCTCCGTAGGAGTGTGAGCTAGGCTAGCCGAGAGATTATTCAACCCTTGCCGGCCCTCGTAGCCGTGGTCGCTGAAGTGGTTGCTCCGGCGCTCCGCCAAGCTGAGGGTCGCGGGTTCGAGTCCCGCCACGGGCATGGGTGTTTGTGTGTGTATGTGTGTTACGGAAATAAGCGGTATAAAAACAGAAAAACACATTAGTAAAAACTGGGAACAACAAGGGAACATTTTAAAAAAAAAAAAAAAAAAAAAAAAACCCGATACTATGAGTCAGACTGGCGGCCGCCAATCGCGTCGTTGAAGATAAATTTATATGTAGATTAAGCACTAATGCACTTTTATTATGTTACAATGCTGTATACCATTCCAGCATTCATAAAAGTTATTAAATGTTAAGTGCACAGTGTATAATTATATTTCATAAAATAGGAAGTTAATTATATTGCATTATTTTTGTAAATAAATTAGGTATTTGCATGTTTATATCTATAAGAATATCCAATCCACTGGGTAGTGATTAGGTAGCATAAGAGACTAATTTATAGGATTGAAGTTGAACTTAAGGTTAATATTCCTAGATGTATTAATGTTTCTTTATATTCATATGACAATTTAAACTATACCCTCCAAATTAAATTCGTTTATTAAAATGACAGATATCCTTGAAAAATGTTAACATCAAACATAAAAATAAGCAATAACATTAACTTTAAATAACATATAAATTTGAAGAGATTTATAAATAATGAGCATAAATCATGATCATAGATCCTGAAAAAAGATCATAAATCGAATAGACTTGAGCACTTTCAAATAAAGACTGATCATTGGATTTGGATCTGTAATGTTTTTTTTTCCACATCGTGGAATAATGGTTATAATAATGGTTTGGATCGAGTACCAGTGTCGCTTCTGCGCGCATGGAACAAAGACACGAAACTTGAACTCATCTCTGTTAGGCTACGTTACGTTTCGTGAACTAAGCTTACCTTATTCAACTTGAGGTATAAAACCTCACTTTTTAAATGACCCCAGACAACCTCTGCGTGCAATGGGGTCTGGGGATAAGAGACACAAATTGGAATCAGGGGAAAAGTCAGATGTCATCTTGTCATCAATTTGGGAGGTGCCCGCCTACGGTGCGTCCTGAAGAAACCACTCTTCCAGAGCCGAGCATAGCTGAGAGGAAAGGATAAAAAGCGAGAGTAGAAAAGAAGGGGAGAAAAGATGGTTTCTGGAAGCGGAAATTGCGATCAATTTCATGGATGCTGTCACACGGAATAAGTGTGCGTGGGCGTCTCGTATTCATGCTGGCACATACTGTACATTATGGAAGAAGGAAAAGGTGTTTTGGAGAGTTGAATTATAGAAAGCAGCAGTAATGCGTGCTCAGATGCTTAAAAAATGCTTGAATGTTCCAAAAAATGTCACTTGCTATCAATGCACAGATTTTTCAGTTGGGCGCTTTTGAAAACCTGGCACAGATAACTCCTAGAAAAAGTAAACCAGATCCGCACAGCATCAAATGACTGGCTGAGAGCTCTTCTGCAACTGACTGAGAAGGAAAACATTTGCCATCAAAGAACTCCCTCTTTAGGTGTTTTGAAATGAATAGATGCTCAAAAAGGGATACATATGCTTTAATATCGGTTATCGATAAGGGGTAGCCAAGTGTGACTGACACATTACAACTAAACATTGTGTAGGTGTTTACGTATATCATGCAGAATTTCTTTTATTCTTTTGCTTTTCTGCGGAAAGAGTGTACTGTTTCCAAGTGAAGACCCAAGGACACTAAATTGTCCTGTTTGTGTTATTTTAAGCAACTGTTAATACCAAAAAAGGAAACACGCCAAAACTTGGCAGCAATGAATATATTACTTTGTTACTACATTTACAAATTCCCCATTTGGGGCACAGTTTAATTCAATATCCTTGTTTTATTTAATCGTATCCCTTAAACTTACAGAGAGGGACAGAGAAAGGTGAAATGGAAGTTTAACATCTCTTGTAACAAGACCATTCTACAGAGACGATAAATGCAATCCTGGTTTAAGTAAATAACTCGCCATTTTAACGTACAGGAAGTATTGTATATCACCCAGAACTGTGATATCAAGATATCTTCGGAATATTAGCTTTGGGTTTACACGAATACAAAACAAACAAAATAAAAAATCAAACATGTTTACAAAAACATAAGGGAGACAGAGAGACAGAGAGAAAGAGAGAGAGAACATCATATCTCACAATCAAATTTCGGATAAATACTAAACATCATAATCCAGTCCAACATATTCGAAAGACAAATACTTTCAAGAAAATTCACTAGACCATCTTTTGTATGGAAAATATGTTGTGAATTTTTCTTCTCAAAAATGGGTAACGATTTTTATCATCATATCGTGGCACAGCTACTATGGCCCAAGGTTGTCTGGAGCTCAACGTCAGGTAGTCGGAATAAACAGCGACAAGTACCGCTCGCCAGCGTAAACAGCGGGCGCGTTAACCAGAAACTTCGGAAAGTTTATTCTCTCGCCTCTAGAACGTGTGTCGAAATATTTATAGAACGTTATGTGAAAGATTCCACTGCGTATACAGGAAGCTTCAAAAATAGAGGGCATAACTTCAGGTACGTCTTCCCCTATATCAAAAAGTCCATTACAGAATGTGTCCGGAAATGCTTGGTTTCTGAGTTATGACCCTCAAAACACTGATATTCACCGGAACGTATTTCTTACTGCAGGTAGTTTTCTTTACAGAAGAGTTCAAAATATCCACCTCCAGCTTTAATACAGGCCTCACATTGACGTCTCATGGCCGTGCCAACACGATCCCAAATTCCAGGAGTATTGCGTATTTCTCACAACCTGCCACAATTGTATTCTGAAGGGATTCAATGTCAGGCACCGGAGACGATTACACCAACGCTTCTAAATGGTCCCACAAGTAGAAATCGACAGGTTCAAATCAGGTGAGCGTGGTGGTTCTACCTATCCATCGATCAGGAAACCTTTGATCACTATCAGCGAGCGGAACCTGAAGTGTGCAAGAGCTCCACCATGCAAGAAGTGAGCTTGTTAATGAATGTTCAGTGGAGCGTGTGCATACATATGAGGTATGCTATTTTTCCAGGAAGTTAATGTACGAGTACGCCTGCCGCGTAAGTTTGTTTACAAGTACATGGAGTCCAACTAACCGATCACCAATGATACCGATTCACATGTTGAGAGTGAACCGCAATTGGTGATGAGATGGAACAATTGCATGTGGGTTTTCATATGCTCTTACATACTGATTGTGGAAATTTGTAATGCCATCTCGTGTGAACTACGAGTGCTTCATCTGCAAACAATACTAAGGCAATAGATTTCAGATGTGTAGCACAATGCTACACGAACCACTGAAAGAAAATCAATCAAACAAGGTAATCTGCTGGTGATAAGTCCTGTGCAGGTTGCAAATCATAAGGATACAACTGTCGCTTTCTCAACAGTCTCCAGACAGTCGAATGAGGAACATTCACTTGCAACGCTAACCTTCATGTACTGATAGGAGGAGTCGTGTGCACAGAATCCAGAATGTTCTCCTCTACGTCTGGAGTTGTAGATCTTGGTCGTCCCCTCCCCAAACCATGAGATATAAACTTCCCATGAGCGTACAGACGGCGATGTAGGTGTTCAAATTCTTCCGATCTAGATATTTTTGCTGAAGGTACCTCTCTTGGTATAAACGACGAACCAGTGCAACATTGCCGTCCGCCTTACCATACATGAAGTGCAGTTCTGCCAGCTCCTGATTTAGTACATGTCCATCACTCGAAAGTCAAACCCAACAGTCAATGTACCCTCCGCCTCGGAATGAACTGTCAGAATGTCCTGATAACATCTTCCGTCACGGCAACTACCTGCGGGAAGAAAATGTACGCGTGAATATCACTTCTTGAAAGTCATAACTCAGAAACCAAGCATTTCTGGACACATGATGTAATGGACTTTTTTTGTTGCCCACATATTCGGAATGCATAGCTGAATTTATGGCCTCTATTTTTGAAACATTCTGTATAAGCGAGCGTGCCCGCGAGAGCAGTCAGTCGAGTCGTCATTGAGTGAGCAAGCGAGTTATGAGTGCGTTTCTGGTGCGACATCAAGAGCGGTTCTCCGAGCGATCTGTGACGTGCAGCGAATGCTGCTGCAGGAGGGATTGAACAGGTCTTGTATTCGACTTCCCAACAAGAGAAGCGCCCGGAAGAGGAGGTCACGTTACGAAGGACGTGAAGTGACGGAGATTTGAACGGGTTCCTATTAGTGAAGTGAACTTCCAGGACAAAGCCACAATATGTTTAAGGTACCTAATACTATTAAAACCTATATCTTTAGTTTTCTGCAAACAGGCTGTGAAACTATGAACAAATTTTGTTTGCTTAACTGGTAATCCATAAGAGGTAGAAAAAATATAGATTACTTTAAAAGAAACAATTCATAGTTTCTTTTCTTTATTCCAATGAACATTTCTAAGGGGTTGGTCGCTGTTGGGTCAATTTTTTCAATACTTTATCATATAAATTTTGAATTGTTAAGCTCCTATTCTTTTGTTTCTCGCGATGTTGTATAAAGAGTGGAATTTCCAACCCGATTTTTAAAGATTCACTAACGCTTAAGCTAACCTGTAACCCTTGTGCCTAAATCGAAATGTATGATGAAAGCATGGCTGCAGATGTTTATTTTCATTAACAAGAACGATATACCAAATTAAGGTTTTGTAATAATAGTTTGTAAAATACATATAAAGTAAACACTGGTTTGTAGAAAAGTCACGTTAAGGTAACACACCAGAGTTTTTAAATTACTAACGTAATACTTTCAGTATGCTCCAAATCATTAACGAAAGGTAAAAATTGTACAATATTTAAAACCAAGCGCGAAGAAACACAAGAACACATAAAATTCAGTAACTTTATACATAAAATACTTTTATGTATGAAAAACACAGTTCCTTCTGGATTCAACAATGATGTAAAACGCATTTACAAAACGGCATTTACACATATAGACAATTGGTCTTATCCATGGAATCTATTTTCTTCAGTTATCTCAAAACATAAAATGTAAAGTTATGTACAATTATACCTATGAAATGACAGAGTGCTCAAATGAGACCGGGCCCAAAGAGCCGGGGAATACCCAACATTCGTCTTTTCAGCACAGTTAAATCATCCCAAACCAGATTCCAATTGAATCCCGTGCTAAGCTTTCTTTGATCAAGTTCTCATATTTTAGAGGATAAAATTTTAGGAGCCATAATTTGGTTTAGTGACGACTTTGTCTTCTATAACACTGGACTTGCGAATATAAGAATACGATTATAATAAAAATTATAATATTCGCTTGGTGGTTTAACAGAGAAGAGATCATGTTGTCTTATGTTGAAATGTTAGGGGTAGAGAAACATTATTGATAAATAAACAAAGAGGAAAGAGAGGGGATAGCATGCAAGAATTGGAGTTTGAAAGTTAAAAGACCAAAAAAATTGTTCTATACAGGAGTAGTATCAATTATATGCAGGGGAAGAAGACCTATAACCTGTAGCGGGGATTTGGAAAATAGAACGATTTCTGATGTGTAGGAACTTGGCTTAGGGTTTTGGGTTCAGAAAGATTCTTGCTACTCAGGTAGAGGATAAGTGATGGTGGGATTCTTATCTCAGGGATTGTGTGGATGGGAGATGAATTATGCTCACAGCTCCTCTCAGTGGCCCATTTATTCTGATGATCCACACGTGTCGTCGTACCGAAGACCCTTTACACAAGACGCGTTCCTATCTGTTTTTCCCCGTTACAGTTTCCGTGCATCTACCCTAGATTTAATTCTCTTTCTATATTATACACAATATGACTTTTGTCATTCCTAGCTACCCTATCACTGTTATACTATGACGATTTCCTATCGTATATCTCTTTCCCTTGTGATAATATAAACTGTTACATGTTGCCTGTTTTCCCTATCTTTTACTACACGAAATATTTCATCTTCTTCTCCCTTGCTCTCCAAGACACAAAGTTTTTACATCCTCGCCCTAGCTCTTCACGACACAAAGTGTTCCATGTTTCGCGTGTCGAAAACTCGCTCCTGCTTCTAGACAAAATTCTATTTCACGCCTCTTTTCTAGTTTCATTCCCTTGCGTTACTATTCACGTGACTTTTATTATTCCTCATTGGCTATTTAGCTACTTTGCGTTTTTCCTACTATTGGTTAAATTTCAGCAACCTTATGCTCTGCGAGCGTCTCTTCTGTTTCACTTTGGCCAACTTTGGTTCCTGCAGCTGTAATTTTTTGATGTGTTCAACCTGTTTGGCAAGTTCACTACCTGAGTGTAATGAAGTTCTCAGAATTTTAATTTCCCTTATCCAATGTTGATTGTACAACTGGAAACTGGAGGGAAGAATTTCATAATAAGTGGTTTGTAAAAGACAGAAGATCGATTTTAAACAGAATATTTAGAGAATAAACAAGAGTGTGGGCCAAAGTTTAATAGTGTAAAAGGAAATGATGTGATACATTCAAATTACTTTCTCTATCCTCTATCTACATTTTAATCAAAATAAACCTTTGCAGAAATAGCTACATTACAAATTTCTTTATAGATACAAACAGAATAGCGATAATCAAATGTTCAAGAACTGGACGAATACACTGGCCTTAAAACTACATACTGTTTCCATGCAATTGCGTGAAGGAACTGAATGTTGACAGGACTTTAAGAGAATGGCCAATAAATGAACAATTCAAACCATTACTAACGAATATTCCAAAAATGGCGTCTGCCACAAACTACAGATTTGAAATAGATCGTTTGTTATACCGGTTGGTACACCCCCTTATCTTACACAAGTTACGAGACCTATAATCGCTGCGCAAGTGGTGGAAGCATGGTCTTCCCTGAGACGTTACTATTTTTATATCGAGACTCATGCTTCGAGACTCCGGATTGGCAGCCTGGTGGAACCTAGCGACAGCAGCGCCAACATCTAGCGGCGGCTCTGGTTCTTCCCCGGGGAGATAAACAAGCCAGTACACTTCTCTGCCTTGCTTCTCTGCTGTGCCGAGGCAAGTGCACTTTTAGACCATCAGTTCTGCGCGGCCAGACGACTAAGCTGCATTCGCGGCTCTTTTCGGCAGTTATTACAAATTACAATTACGCAAGTAAATTTCAATCTCGTGCCGTTGATAGTATTCACATATCGTTTGGAAAGGATATATGTAGGCGTTGGTTTGAAATACTTTTATTGCTTTGTTTAAATAGTAAATTTAACGAGACAGAAAGGACAAAATTCATACGATTGTTTTTTATTTTACTTGCTATTCAGAAAGAGTTCTGCAGTGAAAAGTTTAAAATTGTTTTGTTCATATTAATCGTTATGTAAACTTAGTTAAACTTAATAACTTAGGAGCACAAAGTTTTATACTTTTAAAATACTATCTTCCATTGTTCATTATTATCAATTGTTAATAAATTGCTTTATCACATCACTCTAAAGCTTTATCACATAAATCCTGTAGTCATACAAGATCCTATGGCAACGCCCAGTGCATTGTTTTAAGAGATCCACATTTTGTGTGTAATACGTTTTCGTTTATCAGTTAACGTTTACCAGTTATACAAGATTATACAAAATTCCTTCCGATTGAGGAGGACTTCATAGGCTATTCTTAGATAATTCAAGACAAACATTTTATTAATTTTCATGTAAATATCTTTAATATACGGCATTTTAATAAAAATCGCTAGAGCCATTTTTTAGAAAATATAAAGTTTCGAAAAATCTTCCATGTAAGGGGTAGTTTGGGGTTAGGGAGGTTTATTTGAAAAATATTCGTCTCTCATCTTTGAGAATTTGTATTTACCAAATTTTCTATTTATTCGACATTTCGTTTTTCAGCTATACTGTTCAAAGACACGCATTTTTAAAGGTTTTTTTTAAAATTTTGAAGCCCTCAAAACATGTAATTCCGTTGTAATCTTGGTATAGAATTTTTGGATGGAATGAAATACCTTTTCTACCTACTAGATACGTGGTAGAGAAGGTAAGAAGGGGAAATGATAGTTGAGAGAGAGAGAAAGACAATTTAAATATTGGTAATAATAATATTACTTCTTAAATTTGTATGAATTGTGGTAGATGCATACTGTGTGAGTGGCCAGGACCAAATTTCAGCAGACAAACTAGCTGTATTTTTTCTTAATACTTAATAAATAGAGCATTAAAGCTATATCAGTGGGTCAAGACAATTGAAATATTGTGAGAATGCCAAATCCCAGAACTAGGGGGCGATAGAGTGGACATACCTAGCCTTGTAAATACGACGTCAGTGACAGCTTAATGGGCCCAAGTTAATTGCCTAATCACTAGGAGATTAATCTAGTTGGGCTTGCATAAGGAATAAGATGCATTGTTAAGTGGGAGGAGCCGCAACTGACGCATTGAATTATTGTGATTACGTCACCACTCCCACTACATTTTAGATTCTGTTTCTGAGAATTCCATGAAGGTGCTGATAAGAAAGTAAAACTTTAATTGTAGGAAACTTTTATACTACCACTACATAATTCTGCTTAACGACAAAAATCCCACCCCTCCTACAGTACTTTAGTTCTTCACCTTCAGAATTGAAAGCTGGTTACCAAATGAAAATTCAAGAAGAGTAATGATCATCAGTGCTCGAAGATGACGGTTGTTAAGTGGTCGCATATATGGGGAACCTTTCAAGTATTTACAAGCAATCCTAACCCTCTCAGGAAGTTCATTTTATGAATTGCCTTCACGATTGTTTTCCAAAGCATTTGGGTGCAAAAGAAAACAACGTAGTAATGGTGAAGTTCTAAATATAGAAGTAAAGTTAATAATCCTGTGGAAAGGAGGAGGAAAGAATTCGCAGTAAGATAATGCAGAAACATAAACAGTAGGAATAGAGAAGACTTTAAATAGGTAGCCATTGAAAATCTTTTCTCTCAGTAGAAAATTTTAAACTATAAGGTTATATATTTTTGTAATTATACCACAAATTAAATAAACCAACGAGAGTTATACATTTTCGTCAAAATATATTCTATTGTTTTAAAATGATTACTTGTTAATTATTTTAACAAACAAAATCTACTCCACGATCAACAATTTATTTTATTAATTTGAATGCTTATTTTGATAAAGCTTAACTTTACAGAGATTTAGAAAACAATCTTAAATACACTTTTCGCCTTTAGAATAACACAATTATTAATGTTATAAACCCAGTTATTTTCTCTAGTTTTAGGATGTTAATTAATATACTGGAAAATAAACATTACAGAAAGCATTTACAGTATCTTTTCTTTTGCAGTGTTTAATGAATTGTCATAAGACATTGAAGAAACTTCAAATGTTTAACGTTCTGAAACCAGAAAGCAAATAAATAAAATAAATAAAGTGAGACAAAGTAAAATAAAAACGCTACTTTAACATACTGAAGAGCTACTTAGGCTCGTGCAATGGCACCATGAAAACTTCATGTTATATCTTTTCTACGCCTCAACGACAGATAAACACAAGAGTGTAAAACTAGAAGGTTCATACCTAATTATGGAAATACGAATAAAAAGAGATTTTTCAAAGAATTTTTCTGAATTTTACCTATGCATACCCTTTAATATGGGATATATCGTTTAGGTTGAAATCAAGAAAAATCACCAATACTTTGGTATAGCCGTTTGGAGGAATTTTGTCCCTAAAACTAATGAGCAAATGAAGAAGGATGTATGAGCCATTTATTTTCATGAACTCTCGGCTGAAAGCAGCCCGCAACATAGACCGTGACGTGAATTGTGTGGTAAGCTACCCAGATTAGAAGAAATACGTGTGCTTCCGTAAAGAAAACTCGTACATAAATTCTTAACTGACCCTACCCTGTTCACAAAATACTGCAATCGTATGTAACTATATTTAAAACCCTACCAAAACACAGAGCTATAGTGGAACCGCCTGAGGAATATTCACAGGAAGCAAACGATTAGTGCACGAAAAAATATTCAATTGAAATTTCAGTTGCGGCTAAAATCTGAATAGTATATAGAGTAATACATCAAAACAGGCACAAAAATAGCAACCGATGGGCCTTAGACTTGGCAGAGGATAAAAAAAGATGATAAAGGTCGTTTATGAAAATAGTTCTATAAGCTTCATGATTTTTGAAGGGCAACCTTATTGTTATACATTTTTTTGACGAGTTTTAGGAGCATGGTAAAATGGAGAGAGCAAAATGTTGCTTTAAAAACAGGGTTGCGTGTATGTTGGGCCATACTGGCAGGCAAATTTTCCTCCTTAAAGCGATAGAATAGGGGATAAAGAGATGTAAACAGAATTAAAAATGTTCTTTAATTGTGTGTTCTATATCTTTATTTCGTTTATTTAATCAGATATTTTATATATGTATATATAATATATATAATAATATGACAGATGTATCTTGAACTTGTTTCTTGCTGTTTAAGAAACATTATTATTACTATTATTATTATTATTATTATGATTATTATTATTATTATTATTATTATTATTATTATTATTATTATTATTATTTTATGTACCTTTTTATTCCCTCACTGATTGCAGTAAGTTCCCTTTTCTCTCTTCACTATCGCTATCTATTGTTCAAGTGTATGCGATCTGTTAGCCCAGCGATTATTCAGTCACTCCTTGTATGTTGTTAAAATGGGTGTAAATTTGTTCATTCACTATGCTGCAGAAGTTTACAATGTAGCATCCGGATTACATGCGATAGCAGGGCGTCGTTAAAGCCAATCCCAGATGCATCTGCAGCTTCTCTGAATGCTCTATGCGGACATAGGGTACATTAACTCATTAGGGAAGAAGGACCTTGATCAATCCCTTTTTATCGGACTGGAAGGCAAAGTGTAACATACAAAGCCAGTGGTAGGTTCGATAAAATAGCGCGCACTGAGAAGACATTGCACATCAACGTTTATAGTTTACTTAAGCTCTATTTTTAACAAAAACTATCCTTTTTATCAATATGAATGCTTTATGCGCTTAGATAATTTATCTTCGTAATAAATCTCTTTTTAGGAGCTTAAAATGAATTAGAGCAGTTTCAATTAACATATTTCTTCGATTTTATATAAGTGATATTTTTTGGGTTTCGTTACAATGTGTGCAATAATGTTTAACTGAGATTGCCAAAACATCACAGCTATTTTAGATGAAAATTTGCTTATGTAGTGGATGTAATTTTAATTCATTAAAACGCCTACAACAGAAAAAATGCATTTAAATTTTAGACATTTTAGCGAATTTTTGTCGCTCATAAGAATAGTTTCAAATGTTTTGTATATAACTGCTTGTTCTTGCTAGACTATACCTAGATTGTAATAAACTTGCCGCCATATGAGAAGTTTGGGCTGAAAATCTACTTTCAAGTTGGTCGCAGTGCTAAGGATTTTGGCTTTGGTATTCCGTCTTTTGGGGGGACTGTGGGTATGCTTTAGCGCGTATTTGTTTGTGTGTACTAAGAAGATTAAAAAATTAGAAAAACAACGAAACATCAAATGGAGGAAAAGGTTAATTCAAAATTTTATTAAAAAATCAAAATTTGCGTTGTATTATGTGCACAATTTGTGATTTCACACTCGCTTCTCAAAGATTACCTATTCACAGGACTAAATAAGATGAAATCATTTTACAACTTCAGAATTTTGTGATTTCAAACAATAAAACGTATATTTTGTTTGTTGATATGCTTCGTCGTTTTAGGTAAATGAGGCTCCGAAATAATCACATATAAGACATTTATCTGAAACGAAATGAATAGTTTATTGTTAGAGATGTTTCCAGATGACAGCAAACCTCCAAACGTAAGTTAAGGGGACAAGGTACTCTGGAATGGTCAAAAATCACATTTTTTGTTTTAGGCCCTAATAAAATCTCTATTATTTTCAGTTTCAGAAAATATATACTTTTGGTGGTTATGAGGTTTTTAAGGCATTTAAATACCATTTAAATGCTAGTCTGAATTACTTTAGAGCTGTCATGCAACGCCCCTTTTTAGAATATTTGTTATATCTTTCAACAATGAACTACTATATCATGCCCAGCAAGGAGTTCAGCAACTAACAAAAGAGGCCAGGACAAGAGAAGGCCATCAGAAAAGCTGAAGCAATCCAGGAATGAAGGTGCAGATGATTATGACCCTGGAATGTACTGAAGGGTGTCAGAATTTTAATGTTAAAACTTTAAATTCAGTTTTCTCGGAACAACATTTTTGGATACTTACGTACCTTTTTCTCAGAAAGTATGAGAGGTAGAGATCTGAAATTTTCAGTACATATAAACAACACATGGTTAAACGTTCCGAATTACAATCATAATTTTATAATGCACATTAGTGGTATTAAGAAAGCAAAAACGTTGCAAATTTTCAATATTTTTACCTAGCAAAAATTGTATTTGAATTTCTAGTGAACTGATATACATAACTAAATAATTGAGGTTCAGAAGATACCTGATTATACTAAGAACAAGCATTCAAAAGGGCGATTCTGTATTGTAAGTAGTATGAGTAAAAGGTACACGAATTCACATGTTTTAAGAGTAAATTTTATTATTTTTCTGCTGAATGAAATAATTTTTACGAACTCGAGTACACAAGCTCTCAATACAAACAACATCTTGAAATAACTGTCATTATTCATAGGATAATTCCAAAAAGGTCAGGAAAAACAATTGAAAACTTTAAGAATAGTGGTAATTTAACACACTTAAGGTGTAATTTGTTCAGACTACCTTTTCCTCCTAAACTCTACTTTCTAAAACTGGTTCTTTTAGTTAATGAGAAGATAATTTAGTTTTTTAAGTTGCTCACGTAGTATTCAACAAGCTTAGCTGTAGAACTCTCTTGTTGATTAAAAACGTGAATGTCGACATGTGTGCTCTAAGTTCAGTCTGTAGCTAAAGGGGCCACTCATATTTTTCCGAGTTAATAAATTAGATTAATGAAGTGCTCTTTTGTAACGAGCCCAGCTTAATAAGTAAAAAATAGCTTAACTGGGGCAACGCAATATTTTGCCGTCCCCTCTTAATGCGCCTCATTTGTTTTACCTCCATACCTTAATGCCGAGCGTAAATTGCCAACAGTTGGTGCTGGCGGGATGAAATTGTTTTAAAGTGTACCAAATTGCAGGATATAACATAACGGGTTCTTGACATAATTACTGATACTTTCGAGCAAATCACAATAGTTGCAATTGGTAGCTTAATTTTGAAACATTTCTGAAAAACAGACACCGCACCAGATATGTCGGTGAATAAATTTATAAAGATGAATGTATAAGATACACGGAAGTTTGTTATATGTATTTAAGGTGTATTTTCTTGTTTATCAAATACTCGGACCATATATTGAACTCAATAAAGCACATTTGTTTTTATTCCATTTGTATTGCTGTTACGTCTATATTTGGCATTCGTTTACTTTGTATACACGAAAATAATTATATATTGGATAATGTTAGTACAGAGGTGTAGCGTGACGGCAAATTGTTTAATAATAATAATCTGATAAGAGTGTCAGCTAAATAACAGCCAACCTTGTTTGGATCCAGTTGCAAACCGAATATTTGTAAAATTGTATGAACTTGTCAGAACTTAAGAATTAGTTAAGAAATAATTGATGTTTTAGCAAGCTAGACACATAATAGTTAGTTAAAACAGAGGAGCTTTAGCAACTACAGGGTCAAGTGTTCTAACACTTGGGAGTTATGCACTAATGCACTAAAGCTAATTTTGTAACTTCTGTATGGTATTTTGTCTACGTTTGGTATATTTTACGGATTAAATTTCAGAATTCATAAAATAAACTTATTATAAACTGCGTTTATCCGACTTGCCTCTGAAATTATATTACACGATAATAAATGTAACTATTGCGCAGATGCAGACCGTATGGGTTATGGTTTATTGTAGTAGCTCAGACAAACCCGCAGTAGGTGATGCCAACTATAAAAGGAAGGCCTTCTACGTCACAGAGCGTATTACAGCAGGGAGCTGTTGTGTCTATTGGCAACATGAGCACCAAAGCGCTCAATGTAACTGGATGGAGGAAGAAAATGGATGTAGGCAGCACTTTTCTTACTAGAAAGCGACGGCAATATAAATGTCTATCATTCCAAGCACAAGAAAGAATAAACACCATAGCTTTTAACTTTATTTTGAAGTACTTTTACTTGAAAACTATGAAATGTTTTTCCATAAATTTTTTTCAGTGGGAAACGTTGTGCACTTCTATGCCATTTTGGCTAACTTGAAAAGAAAAACGCTATACTTTCATAATTTGATTTTCCTGTGCTATTACTTCCATGCTTATCCTTGATATGCGTTTCAGTAAGAAACGACGTGTACTTCTATTATGCCATTTTGGTTAACTTTATGTAAATAAAGAGTGAGTTTTTAAGTCCACCATCCATTTCTCCGGAAATGCAGAGTTTCCACGTTAGATGACACTGACACATTCTCTCATAACGTGCAGTGTATGTTGCAGATAGTGTGATTTAAGCAACGTAGAAGCACAATGGTCCAGTAACAAGCCGAGATGGAGTTAGTTATGACCAAGCAGGTGGAAACGGTAGTGAGGCAGCACGAATGTGCCGAGCCACTTACCCTGACATTCAGCACCACCCACATTACACATTTTAAGCCATTTTCGGCATTTTTGTGAGCATGGGTCCTTTGAGACAGACGAACGTTCAGGACGGCCGCGGACTGTACGGAGACCGGATGTGGAGGAACATGTTTTCCGTGATATTCAGAACAACCCTGGTGCAACCCCGCGATTTGGCCGGCCAAAGGACGGTTATTTGTATCCTACATGCCAACCGCTGTTACCCCTATTACCTCCAACGTGTGCAGGTATTATCACAGGCGAATTTCCTTCCACGGGAAAGATTCTTTGCTGATTTGTGCAACAGGCCATGACCATTATAGGATTTATGTCTTCAGTCTTCTTCACCGATGAAGTGACCTTTGGTAGAGGTGGTATTATTAACCTGCACTATCGTCATATGTGGGCTACAGAATATCTTCACGGAAAGGTTGAAGTGTCTCATCAGCAGCGGTTCAGCATCAATGTTTGGGCAGGGATTATCGGCGACCGCTTACTTGGAGTAGTTCTGGACTTCCTGTAAAACACTCTACTTCCATTGCTGCAGAATGTGCTTTTGGCAATACAACAGGCAATGTGACTACAGCACGATGAAGAGCCAGCCCACTTTCGCATTAAGTTCATGAAACCTCAGCCTCTTCCCCAGACGTAGATAGGACGAGGCTCTGTTGCATGACCTGCTCGATCATCGGATTTAAACTCCCTGGATTTTTACTTGTGGGGACATCTGAAAAGCATTGTGTACGGTGAGCCTGTTCCTGATGTTCAGGTCCTTCAACAGCGTGTCCTATGACTATATTCGGACACCCCGAACATTCTAACGAGTGAGGTAATCTATGATGCGACGTGTGAACGCCTGCATTGCATCCCATGGAGGCCACTTTGAGCATCTGTTGTGACATGGATAGGATTCAGGCCATGTACCGTGTGACAGGACTCTTTGTTTGATGTCGCTCTTCAGTGTCATCTACCGTGTAAACTATGCATTTCCGCACACAAGGTGATATAGAACTTTTGTGCCCCATTTGCAATCAGGAATAACACCCTGAAGTTTGTCGGTGGACTTCAAACTCATCATTTGTACAGATATCATATCCGTCCAAGAACACACATATACGAATTCCCTTAATTTCCCTCCCTCTGCTCTCGCAAGCAAAAGTCAAAACTAATTTCACTGAAGCAATTTCACTTTATCCAGGTTACGCTGTAAAATATCGAATTTCTATTAGAACATTTGTCTGTGAAGCTGATATTATTTTCATTCCTGTAAGATATTAGGACGCGACAGTTCCATACTTCTCTTTGCGCTTTCTTTATGCTGTCATGCTTAATATACAATACCGGTACATAGTCTTCTCCGTTCTTTTATTTCATACATGCAATATACAAAAGCTACCAAATTTGATAATCGGCGATTTCCTTAAATTATGTTAGCGGAAGTAAATGTATATCTGCACGTCGGCATTTAAAACTCAAAACTACCACAAGTCGGGGTTTATTGCGAAAAGTTTTAAACTTAAAAAAATCCCTCGGCCATCCGGGAATCGAATATGGGAACTCTGATCAAGCCAAAACTCTGACTACTCGAGCACAGATACAATAGCAATAGCTTTGTTCTGTGCATAATGTGGAAAAGCTTTTTGACGTTTGGGGTTACATATACCCAAAATAGTAAGAAAATCAATTTTTTATTCTGTTCTTCTTAATGGTACCGTTATTATTTTTCTTTTAGTTATAAGCTCATCAAGGTGGCTTCGAGTTTGGAACAATTGTTAATTAGCAAAGACGTTGAGCAATAATTCTTGAAGGAAAAATTTCCACCTCCAGATGAAAAGCGGGATCTTTGGATTTATATACTAACCACTAGACCATAGAGACAGTCCGTTTTATATAATCTCGTATTGTTTCTAGCGTTCCTTTAAAAATACAGATCAAGATAGAAGCAGGATTTGTAAAGGTTCGTAATTATACTCGAGAAAACCTGAAGCTGGATTCACAGAGACAAGGACTCGTGTTATTCTCTATCTAGGACTGAAGATTATGTTTATCCGAGTGAAGCCGTGGTTCATCATCACTGATTTTGAAAGCCTGGGGAGCTTCCTTATTACAGGCAGGAACAGTGAATGTGCAGCGCGTTCTAAAGCAAGCACATTTCACTAAATCCACTGTACTCGTGAAGTAGATCCTTTTACATGTGTAAGAGTCCTTTTAGTTCATTAGCAGAACTACTTGTTTTGTCCCAGTTATCCTTAAAAGATATACATCCCAGTACTAAGAGCACTTGTAACACAGACGACATCTTTGTAAATACAATTACCTCGTGCCTGCTGTCTGAAATTTAATTAGGTGTCGTGGGATTTATTTGCAAGCCTATAAACTTTGTGTAGTTTCCTTTTTCATTCTGTTTTACGCTGTTAGAGCTAAGAGATTTTTATCACTATTGTACTAACGCAACAAGTATAAATTACTAGAACCAAGAATCTGAAGAGGCATACTATTCCACTAATGATGGCTCTACGGTTATCAGATAAGATGCAGGGAAGGTGCATTTCAGTTCGCTTCGTTTGAACGTGAATTATCTTACCTTGTTTTAAAGATGGTGTGGAACAATTAGCGCCTTAGTAATGGTCCGTTTAGTTCCTTACACCAGCACTCTTTCTTGAGTATCTGTTCTGATCCTGGCATCCGAATGTTGATTGGTTGCAATGAACTTCCTGGTATTAATGGAGCTATTTTTTGAATTCATAAAATAATAAAAACAATTTATTCAAGATAATCATTTTAACTACAGAGGGTAATTATCAATGAAAAGGTGCGGATACAATTTTTATTAAAATAGAAATTACAATTAAGGTATTTCACGTGTATGTATGCATCTTTCGCAGCGGGTCTTATTTCTGATCTGCGTGACTAAGTGCGATTTCTTCTTCCATCCCGAAAACATCTGTCTGCTCGGGAATATTTAGGGTTGTCTCATAAATTCGTTCGCTTTTCGTTACTTTTCAATCTCTGAGAACGCCTGGGAATACACCACACCCGCAGCATAGCTACGACAGAGTAATTGCCGAAATTTCCGTTTACAAACTTTAAACACAAGGTCGTTCAAAAGATAAATAACTACGGCAGTTTGGTTTTGTAAACAAACTATTTGTTTCCTGCAGTATACACCATTATTGTCGGCAGTATATTGCCAAGTTCCTGGCTACAGTAGCACGAGCTAAATTGAGCTCCAATAACAACACCCGAGTTGTAATTCTGGATTGCTGACTATCGTTCCATGAATTCTTTCCACGTCCGTAACCATTGGCCATCCAGACCGAGGTTTGTCTTTTAGGGAGAAATTCCCAGCTCGAAATCGACTAAACCACTTTTGACATGCTCGATTCGTTACTGCATCTTTCCCGTAGACAGCACAAGATTTAAAATTTTCTGCCGGCATTGTGAGGCGGTTTTCCCCTTACGATAATAAAACAGCATAAGATGTCAGAAATGTTCCCGTTTCTTTCCATAGTTTGTAAACACAAGTTCACGCCATTCTATCCAACGTCAGTCACAAATACACACTGACATATCCAATAGCGAGTCTGGTAGTTGTTCTCTAAGTCGTAGGGGTGGCAGGCAACTAGGATAGCTTGAGTGTACAGAGGGTTCAGGGTTTCCAGGCGCTATAGATGGAACTTGCGATCAAAGCGAACGAACTTGTGAGACAACCCAATATTTTCTCCCCTATGAGTGATTTGTGCACACAGCTTTGGAACTGGATTTGCATTACTTTCTCTACAACCTACCTGTAGTACGTAGAAGAAACACCCATTCAACCAAAAATTCGATATCGAGATTACAACGGAAATACCAGCTTTGAGGGCCCCTGGATAACAAAAAAAAGTATTTTATAAAACCCATGTGTATTTGAGACACAAAAAGAGAGAGAGGGAGCGAAACAGAAAGGGGGGAGAGAAAGAACAGCATAATAAACACCAAAGAAGAAAAGAAAATAAATGCTGATAAATACCAAACTTGGTACATAAGTTCAGCATTTTCCGAGGAGACGACACAAAGACTTTCAAGAAAGTCCACTAACCCCAAACCTCCTTTTGTTGGAATTGTTTATTTCCTATTTTTTCTAAAATGTCTTTAACAAGTTTGATTAAAATACCATATGTTTAGGACATCTACAAAGCAAATAAAGTGCATTTCTTAAAAAGTTATAGTTAGACGGAAAAAATCAATGCCATAGCCGGGATTTGAGCACAGATCTTCCGGTTTCCGTCTGGTTGGTCTAACCAACTGAGCTACCATGGCAACATGCGATACGATATCTTGAATTTACTGCGAATAATCTAAGAAGTACTATTCTTTCTGAATGAATTTTGTGTAAGTGATAAACCATAATAAATAGAACTTATTACACAACTGTTAAATGTAGCCGGGGACTTAATGGCACGAACTTATGAAGGAGGTCTGCAGTTCAAATCTTTTCAGGGCCGTCCTCCCTAACAGGCTTTTTCCAAGTTTTTCTCAGTCCACATAACTGGTTAATGCCCCGGAAATACCGCAAACTTAGGCCTGGAACGTTTCCTTCCCAAATGTTGTTTCCGAATTATCATTTAGTTCGTGCATCTCCCGTGTGACGCTATAGCAGTGATTTGCAGTTGGAAAAAGTATAAAGCATCTGAAAATTCAACCCACTAATTACGAATACCTCGGAAATGGTTAACGGCAAACAATTTTATTGGACAAATTGGTTCTTCAACGAGCTCTACATTTTTTGTGTAATAATATTGTGTTTCTCTTCCAGTTTACAAACTATGCAAAAGTGGATCAAATAAAGAGTACTTCAGAGGTTATTCCCAGAAAATTCAAGATATACATAGCATTTGTCATGAAAATAGCTTAAATATATATTTTAATCAAAATCGTTGCAGATATTTTTGAGAAAATTGAAAACTTCTAAGAATGTTTCACATATAAGGTAGTTTGGGGTAGGGGGATTTTCTTGAAAATCTTCGTGTCGCATCCTTGCAAAGTCCTAAACTTAAGTTTCGTATTTAACTTACTCTTCGTTTTTTAGTTATGCTATTCTCTCTCTCTCTCTCTCTATCTCACACACACGGATCTATTTCCAAAATGCTTTTTTGGAATTCAAAACACATATTCCGATGAAATTTTGACATCAAATTTATGGGTGCAATACAATACTTCCATTACTTACTGTAAGTGCGAAGTACAGAAAGTAAAATGTCTCAAATGTGAAATATAGCTCTGTATAAATAACAATTTCCGATGTATTTTTTGTTATTATTTTGAAATCTAATGCTAATCTGATATTAGTTTATTTTTCTGCCCCTCGTGGTCATGCAAAGAGTGGATTTTTAAACCTAGCATTTTGCTGGCTATCTCTTCAGACTCCTGTATCTCTCTTTTACTACCAAAGGATTGTGCAAGAAACAATTTCGGCAAACATTTCATCAGAGTTAACATGAAATAGATTGAAGATAAGCTTTTGTAAGAATAGTTGGTGGAGGAATGTGCAGAGAAGGACGTACAAATGTAACATGTAATATTTTTTTTTTATTTTGGATGCACAAAAGAGTTTGAATTTCGCTACTTGCATAGCAAATTGCACAGAATTGCTTATTTGGTTTGTTTACCGATAAGTATACTAGCTCTACTGAATTTTTACAAGACTACGAATGACTTTCTTTGATTGCCAAAGGAAACAAACAGAAGGCGCACTGTGCAAAACCAGGTAATTAGTATAAGCTTGCCTTCTCAAATCGCATTCAACATTCAGGGAGTACGACCGGCGCGGCAAAATCAGTACCAACCACTGGTCATTAGGTGCGAAGTACCAGTGAAACAGCTAACAAATAAGAATTGCTAGTTATCTATGACGTACAATAAATTCTTGTTTGCAGCAATTTAAATATCTTACTTCTTAGTTTTTTGTATTGTCTTCCAGTGTATCTTCCGAGTGGTTTGTAACGTTTTTACTTTCCATTCTTTACAGGGTAATGTGGCTTATCCTCTTTCACATTATCCATGACCACTCTTTCTCCAATATCCTCATGTCTTCCACGTTCTGTTCATATTATATGATACCTTTTGCGTTAAAAACTTAATTTTATTTACTTACAACCTACATGTTGTAATAACATTGATCGTTTATCTAATTAGGCTAATAGTAGTATGCCCATATCAGCATCTATTGAAATGTGTCCCAAAGCAAGTAAATCCAATGAAAAGAGGCTTTCTTATCTACGCACATTTAAATGCCGCCGTACCGGCCAGGAATGAACTCGTAACCTTGGGCACAGAAAAATGGCTCAACCACTCTTATCGTTCAGTGCAAAAATTGCATGTAATAACATAGGTGTTACTAACATCTCCGGGAGTTTCATTACTTTCTAACACCGTTTTTTCACAGCACTTCAGCATATTTAATATGTATTTAAACCAGCCACGGTAGGTCAACATTGATCAGATGAATATTGTTCTGCTGGTACTTCTTTGATAAAGTATTTTATAGTGAACGATATTATGGCGTACTTTATAATCTCAGGGATTTCATTACTCTTTTGATTCCGGAATTGACCATTTCGAAATAAATGCTAAACCCAAGCTGTAGAGGAACTTGCTACCGACCTGAGAGACTTACAATTGTCAAGAAGAGTTTAAGAAGTAGGTAGCTCCTCTAGGAACCAAATATGTATTAGATCCGCTCAAGATTTAAATTAACAATGCCGATATAAGAAGGCTTACAACCTTATTCTATGATGTAATACACTACGAAAATAATACATAACCTTGGGAGTATAATCGGATAGTTTTTGTTCTGAGCGCAGCGTTTTGGATGTTCCTTTCTACTTAAAGGATTCAAATAATGTATTCATACGACAGTCAGCGAAATTTCTGCACACTTGCGTGACTAGAGAAGCTTACATCTATCAACTTATTGGTAGGGGCTTTCGATTAGGTAGAGGCAATACGTCCTCTAATAGATTTGTTCAAAATGATAGTATTTGAATACCCGATTCGAGCAAATATGAGATTTTCATATATCAACTTAGACAGGAAAAGGATGGGTTATTCATTTGTATAAAAATATTCTATGTTCATGAGCAGCACACATTAAAATGACAGAAATATATAAGTTTTTTAAACACTGGAAATTCTTTACATTGCAGAAGTTGACTATCAAATGTAATTTCATTTATAAATCAAACATATATAATCCTTTATTTTAATAATAGATTTCAATATACTTTATGTGCATACTAATATACTTCTATATTCACCGGGAATAGAATATTACAATGCGGTGTTGAAGCACAGATTGTGTTCCTAGTAATTGTGCTCTGGGTATAAGAAAACTTCTCCGACATTCTAGAAATCTCATGAAAACAAAATAAGGATGCTCAGTCCTAGATGGAAATGATTCTCTTCTCTTTTAGTTGCCAGCTGGTGGGATCAGCAAAGCCGAGACCATTGATTGATTCCCTTTCAAATTCATTTTCGAATTTTTTGTTTAGGTTTCGGATTTACCTACCTATGAATGGCACCCTTTCAACTCAAATGTATTCATATCTGAAGATAATGATCCAGCAAGGAAAAGAAAATGTTCAGATTACCGTTTGATGATATTTTAAACCAAAAAAGTATATTCACAGTTTAAATAATTATACCAGTAAGAAAAGCTAAGCATAAACAATGAGCTCTTAACTTTAATTGAATTTTATTGTTTTATTCCTTGTATAGCCAGCTTCTCCAAATGCAAAGCGAATGCTTAAAAGATACAATATTATACCTTTAATATTTTAACGTCATAAATTTTGAATCTTTAATTATCTGTAGATAATCATCGCTTTCGAGCAATCAGGTAGGTATACGTATTTAAAAATAGCGCTTACGAAACAATTATTTAAAATACTATTTAATCGGTGTTTGTTTATTGGAACATCATAATATTGCTGACGTCAAGTCGCATTAAAATTAAGTATCTGGAAAATTGGATTCCTCTCCACTGTCTTCGGCATTTTGAACGGTAGCAGTTCGTCTTATCGCATTTGCAAGGTCATGTTCCGATTCATAAGCGGAACAAATTCAGGCAGCTCAGTTCAGCCTTTGCCTAATGCTAATCGCATTACAGATAATGCACAAGCTATATGCGGGATCGGTGGACCTTAGAACTTCGGTATTCCAACACAGAGCAGAAGCCTAAGTAGAGGCACTAAATCCATTTTACTCGAAGTATCATTTTAAGGTTATTTCCCATATATTTCAACACCAGAGTGCGATAATACTTTTGTCTGTCCCACACGCTTTACGAATTATACAAAATCATTCAAAATGAACAGGACTTTCGCAAACAAATCAAGATACACATTTTGTCATTCAAATATCCTAAAAGCATAGTATTTTAATAAAAATCGTTAAAGGAAATTTTGAAAGAATAAAGGACTCGAAAAAATTCCACATAAACGGTACTTTGGGATGGGGGACATCTTGAAAATGTTTGTGACACATTCTTGGAAAATGCTGAACTTGAATGCCCAATTTGGTAATTAACCGACCTTTTGTTTTTTAGTTACGTTGTTTCGGTATACAAATAGGGATAGTTGTTGCATTGGCCGCAAGTGAACAAGGAAAGAGGTTTGTCCTGAATAGTAGACGAGATGCAATTCAAAAAGCATATCAGCAGCAATCTTAACCAAGAATGGGAAAAGTAGGAGAAAAATAGTAGAAAACAGAGCTCACGTGTATTTTGTGGGTACGCAGGTATCTGCCAATTCTCAGCCTTGAAGTTAGTAAATCCTAAAATCATTGCTGCACGTCGTACTTATAACGAGAGAGCCACATTGTTGGCACCGTTGCGGCTTGCCGGAGGGATGGAGAGGTCACAATCTGACTGTGAAGAGAGATACAGTTGAGAAGATATGTGTGATATAACATTTATTTTCAATTAAGTCAAATACATTTTCCTCGCAATTACGATGAGAGGCGCACGCTGTTTTCTATACCCTTATGTTTGTGATTCAGAATTGAGACTGTTTCTTCCATACTTGGCACTTTGTCCCTTGCTCTTCACATTTCTATATTTCCAAATGATTGTTTCGGTTCCCACAAAAGGATTCGTCATTTTAAGAGTTTGATTTTATAAATAGTAGATGATGCTTAATCACAACTTACAAAACTGTCACAAAAGTTCGCTTATAAAACTCTCGTACACACCAAGAGTATTGAATTCTTGCCTTTGTCTCGTAGTAAACATAAACTCTGGATCTAGACTGAAAGCAAACTTCACTGGAGTCTTGAGAAAATAGTATAATCGTAAGGTTTCAGTCCAAATATTGAATATTATACTGTAGCCATATCATACCTGGCAGCTGATTTTAATAAAGTGTACAAAATATACATCAATTTAAAACCATCCTTTTTGTTTATTTATTTATTTATTTTATTTATTATTATTTTTGTATCGAAATTAGGATGCTTCATTCGGGTGGGATTTATGAGAGTTCCCATTAAACGAGATATTTATTTAAATGTTAGTTACCCAAACTTTATAAACCTGTTACCTGTAATTACACGTTTCCGTTAGAGGCAAGCACAGTGTTCGCTTTCTAACGATGTAGTGCTTCACTATAAAAAGACTATTTGCTTGGCTTTCTATGAAGGCTCTTGGGCTTCCCTTTGTGTGAATACTGACTGCTCTCCTTATACAGTCGGTAGAGCAACGGCCTACGTGCGAAGGGATGCAATTTTGGTTCAGGGTTTTTCCAGAAAATTTTCTTCAACTAAATTTTCTCAATATACCCAGTTATGAACTAGTAAATTCGCAGATTTCAAAAAAGAAATCAGTATTGCCGAAGAGTAGATACTTGAACATGCGCTGAGTCATATGGCAGCTTAATATGATAAGTTAGAATCAGCACAAGTATATAGTACCTTATTTGCCGCAACGTTTAAAAAAAGGAAAAAAAATGAGAAGAAATTGTTTATCATTAGCAGAATCCAAGCTATACTTGGGTCGTTTACATCAAGGTTATATTCTTCACTCACTCACTCACTCACTCACTCACTCACTCACTCACTCACTCACTCACTCACTCACTCACTCACTCACTCACTCACTCACTCACTCACTCACTCACTCACTCACTCTCCGTCTCTCTCTTCGCTCCCTTTTCTCTTCCCCTCTATTTATGTCGCCAAAATCCATTTTCTCTCCCCCTCTTTCGCTCTCTTTCTTATTTCTGTGGTTTTATTTTAGAAACATTTTAATAAAACTGCATTTTCTGTCTTGTTAATAAACATCAAAACATAAGTGGAATATTTAATCTGAAAAAGTTAATGCTTGTTATGGCATCGAAGCTGTGGGTTTTTTCGCTCCTTCTTTGTTTCATATTTAGCGCCCTTAATTTCTGTAGTCATATATTGGAGAATTTCACCTAAGAAAAAACTAGGTCGTTGTGATTTTGCTTTTGCTTTTACTAATTTTCATTAGAAAGAACGCTCACATTCATTCCACATTCATACTTTCAGATTCTGCGGGATTGTTTATCAAGATATTTGGTTTACACAAATGATAAAATAGTACACTTCTTACATATTCATTCTAGAGAAATTTTGTAAACAAAGAAAACCTTTTAGAATAATACCGTTATAAACCTTTATTTAATTTTCTTCAAAATATCTTAGTAACCAATGACGTTTAAAGTTTTGCTTTTATACTATTAGCCATTCATGAGTGAAGAGACAGAATACAGCACATGCTTCAAGGTAGACCGCTGTACACACATTATTGCAATATCAGTTATTCGCAAAAATTGAAAAATAGAAAAGGTGATTGATAAGCAGTGTGGGATCTCAATTCATTTGTAATGAAGGTCATGTATTTGTTTACCGGGACCAGTTGGTAACTGGTACTGCTGTAAGCACGACGTTTGCGGAGCCGTGCTGCCTGGTCACAGAAGTGAGCATTGCAACGAATTCCTCCCTGGTGTGGCTTTGAAGTTGCAACGGTTGAATGTGTAATGCGGACATGACATAAAATGAAAGATTCCCAGGATCCTGTACAGCAAAGACATCACAGGGATAACAGTACAGAGGATGAAAGAGTTTTGGCGACATTGCCAATCAAATGCTTTCTAGAAATCGCGTAAAACTGCGGCTTGAAGCTGAAGAATCTTTGAAATTCCGAAAGCAGGATATATAGCCTCAAAACGTCTTTTGAAGTTTGTGTTTACAGTACTATTAGCTGTTTGTTTTGGAACCTTACAGAAAAATCACTGCCTTATTTGCTTGTATGTAAATGTCATATTGATGAGAATTACATTCCAATCCTATGGGAATATTGACAGCCTGTATCCAGCGATATTCAAATACACTGGTTTTATTCCAGAAGAAATTCTAGTTAAACCATCCAAGGAAACTCTGAATAAATTAGTACTTGTTTAAAAGAATTGGTTTATAAAATTAAAATATTCTTTTTGGAAATTCTGAATATAGATTATACGAAGTAATATACTGAAACAACACAGGATAATTCATCAATCCATATCTATCTTGAATGTTTAGACATATGTCAAATTTCTTCCGCTTTAAAAGAACTGAACACAAAGAACCTGGAAAATATTTACTCTTTAACACCAGAGACTTCGAGTGTATTAGCTAAATACGAAGTTAATATATGCTAATTTAAAAGCGTCAAAGGATCCTTTCGAGGAACAAGACCTTAACATCAATTTCTGTTCTATCTTTCGTAGTTTTATAATTAATATCTTCTACTAAAATATGCTTCCTAGTGAGACTAATCAGTATATAATAACAGCTTGTATAATATAACAAGAGATGAAGCTTCCTAATAGATAACTACTCTAAATTTTCTCGGGTAGAAGACGAAGATGATGAACACCTTCGAAGCATCGATTTCAAACCATCTACCTATCTGGCTAGAAGTCCGAGCTTATATCATGTTTAATATATGTATAATTTGTCGCATATATAATAAACTGAGAAGTCAGTATTTTAATATTCTTGCAGTATAATACCAAGTATTTACAAAAACAGCTACATGCCCGGAAAGTTTAGTCGCGACTTGCACATTTACACGCAGCAACGGACAGAATTCCACACGTCGGTATCATGTTTCAAAATACATTCCCAGCGATAGTATGCCGAATTCACTGCATTTTATGTCATTTATTTATTTAAAAAAATATTAATACAATAATGGATTACCACAAATTTGTTCTGAAAATATTAGTATAGTGTTATAATTAAATTTTAAATTCACTGCACAAACTTCCTCACTGCAAAGTAGTGTTAGACCGCTTTTGGGAATTTTTATCACGAAAGCTTTCCCTTTGAAGGCATCCCTTTCGTTCTAACTAATTCAACTTTTATGAATATGTAATACATAATACATATATCGTAATACCAACATTTTAAAATTACTTAGCATATCAAGCATAGTAAACAAGAAATTCATACATGAACATCAAATAACCTAAACACCCTTAAGGGGAAGGTTTTCGGTGTTCTTTGCCCTTTCAAATTGCAGCAAACCTAACAATGAGACAATGGCAAAAAGTAAGTCTTACCCCTCAGTATGTGTAGGAAGTCCTTGTCGTGTTCATAATCCTCTCCACGATTTTAGCTACATTTTAATCAGGGTCTTTCATCCTGCCCTGTCAATCTTCTTCTCAAACATTGTATTAATTATCTTATTCTCGTATTAGTAAACATATTATACGTTTATTATTTTTCTGTCCTTGTACGTATTTATACTAGCTATCCTTACAATCCACTTCCCTCTTTCTTCACATTCATATTAACTACTTAGAATCTTTGTATAGAGGACCTACGAGTATATGCCTCCTATTGAACGAGAGATTCGTATTGCGCATAGAAGAATTACATTTTTATATATGCTACGTGTAAAATAAAGCTAACAAATCCTGCATGTGTTAGCATCATATTTTAAACAATTAATTGATAAAATCTAAGTAAATTTCTATAAAATATTGAATTTAATGAAACAAATATGTTATAGATTAACTAGATGAGAAAGCGTGAAACCACGATTGGAACAACTGATTCGTTTCTGTCTCCGAATCTTGCTTTCTTCTTCGTCTTCTCTAACTTCAAAGTATAGACAATAAATTACCTCTTTAAGGATTCTTCAGTCATCTATTTCTGCGTCTGCCTGTTGGACTGCGTTTCCATAATTGTTTCGGTATACTGTATCTGTCTCCTTTCTACGTGATCCTCTTACCATCGCTCAACATCTATCAGTTTGGTGTTCATATTAAAGATATGCAATTCTACTCTGATGTATTCATTTTTATGTATTAATTTTGCATATCTATTAACTCTCCTTGCTATTTAATTTTTGAAGCCTTTATTTTACATACTTTTTTCTTAGTTAATGTTAAGAGTTCACTTCCCTAAAACAGATAGGTAGAGTCATGACTCCGAAATTTTAGTTTTTCTTGTCTGAATACTTCGTTTCTAAAGTTCTACTGAGTGCTACATACATTGGACTTGTATAGTCTGTCAACATTATAATCTGTCATATCTCATGTTATTTCCTAAATAGCTAAAATGGCTTACCTGCTCTGTGGTTTGATTATAACCTTCGAAATTCCATTACTTTTGTTTTCGCAGTGGATACTTTCGTATTGTAATGTTCACAGATTTTATTAAGCTTGGAGATTGATTTTTGCTGGATACGCTCATTTTTAAGAACTCTAATAATAATTAATATCCGGGAGTTAAAGGCATGTTTAATAATATTTACTTCTAAGATATGTTTTATCTATTAGTAAACCTATTATTTATTTTATGTGTGCTTGCTTCATAAATAAATTTGCTCGACCTGGCCTTGGCACACAAGGAAAAATCCCATAGTTCTAACTGGTGGCTTAATGACGACTTTTACTTTATTTAACAAAAAATGTTATCGGCACGCTTTCGTTAAAATCACTTAACACAGCCCTGTGACCTCTCGAACTCTCCCCCACCAGATGAACGGAGTATAATACTCTCTTTGCACTTCGGGTCAATGAACAGAACATAATGTCCTCTAGAACAATGGGATCACTGGACAGGATTTACAAGTATTATCTAGTTATACCATGCGCTCCTAAATTCAAGTAAAAGAGAGGGCTTTCCCCGTTCTATAGGTGTGGAAGCAATAAACTTGAGGTTTACAAAACATCTCCGATATCTACTGCATTATAGTATCCAAATAATATATTCTGCCTATATTCTCTTACCATATTTGATCCTCTTTGTTCCTCTTAGTGACCTTTCTAAGAAATCTAAGTTATAATCGCTCCATATAATCAGGATGATCACTGTCTCTTACTTTAAAGGGACGCTCTTGGACGATTACATAATACCATGACGTCGGCGACAGCAGCCCTCCAGTTATGTGTTGCCAAAAACAGCTCTATGTTTCGGTGAAATTTGGTGAGAAAAGTAATATATTCAATTCTGCTTTTTAATTTATTATTAAGCCTGATTAGTAGCGTCGTTTCCGCATAAAAGTCTTTACTATCCAAGTGAAATTGAGTTATGTGAAGATTTAAATACCTCTGGCCGGAGATAGAACAATTGTAGTTTTCCTGAAGTCTGTTACATTGTTTTTGAATTTATTACAAGTGTTGTTGCAACGGTTAGATGTACACCTGTTAACCAGTTCCTAAATTGTGCCCTTTAAGTAAAGATTAAGCTATGTTGGAAACGTGCATAAGCAGAATTTTGAGTGAGTTAAGGTGTGCGAATTTTTAAATACGCTTTTCTCAATTGAGATATTTTAAGACCTTTTCAGCATTTAGAATGCTTCTTACAATGCAACATTTGTTATCAGAGTGAGCATATCCTCAAACATTCTAATTAAAACGTGCTATGTAGTCATGCATTTAATTACACCGAGCTCGCGAAAATACTGCCTCTGTGGTCCAGTGATCAGTGTTCTGTCCTTACAAAGCACAGTTCGATTCACTGCTGGGACAGGAAATTTGTCTTTAACTAGAATCATTCCTATCCTTCACAGTGTTCGAAAGTTTGAATGCACTACTGAATGCGATTATGGTTAAAAATTAATAACAATGCAGTATTACAGTTCAACGAGTGAAACGCAGCCCTCTAGCCGAAACCTTCGACATATGCATATTCTTTTCTTTTCATAAAACTAAAATTTACAATTGAGCAGAAACTAATATTATAATTTTAAAGGTTTATTTCATAGCAAAGTTATTTTATACCTTAATAAGTAAATAGATCTGAAATTTTGTTTAAAATTAGGGACATTCATAGTAAGCATGATTGTTTTATATAATAGCTTAAATTTACATAATCAAGCAGAAAATTTATATTGTAGTATCCCAAGGCTGAGAAAGAACCCCAGGTATTAGAGTGAGGCAAATCTCGAGGAAGTATTGAAACTAGGGTACGTGATGAATTATATTAACAGAACGCTGACACCTCACAGCGTAGAGTATCAAAAGCTGAGGTCACTGATTCTCGTCATGAAACATCTCCATGCCGGTCGTGGTCACAACGAGTATTTTTATTGCTTATGCATAAGAAGCAACTATACCACCAGCCAAATGTGTAATAAGCTGAGGTACTTACAGAGTAGGCCAAAGAATAAAGTGTTCAAGGCAATGGCAGTCTGTACCTGGAGTTATCATTGTCACCGGGATCTGCACCTCTTCTCCGCGCTTTCCCTAGGCGAGTCCCCTCTTCTAGTTAATCTGTCGTGCTACTCCCGGAACTCTACGGATTCGTTACAATATAATATGTGGAGCAATCGAGTACTTCAGTTTTGTAAAACTAAAAAATGGACCCCTTAGCAGATGAAATTGCTGACAACCTATGCTGCTGGAAATCATATCCCATATGCATTTCCCTTCTGTGCTCCTAATAATGTCATTTATAGTCCAGAAGAAACTCGGGTACGTCTTACTAACATGAGATCCAGCGTGGCGATTTCGTGAATACTCCTACAGCGACCTCACTGCTCCCACGCAAATTTCATGAATCAGCTATAATAAGCGTCCCTAGTACAGGCTTCAATCAGATTAGAAAAGCCACGGTACAAAACTTCGTCCTTGAACACAGGTTTCATACACTATGTTTCTTTTAATTAATTTATTTATTTATTTTTAATTTTTTTATTTATGAACGCTCTTTAACTACGGTTGTCCTTAGCGTCCCATTCTATATTGGGCGTGAAAGACCGGTAATTTTGCTCAGAGACCTCTACCGTAAATCTACGACACGGGACCACCGGCTTTACTTTCCTTCCGAAGAAAGGCATGCTAAGTATTTTATGCCCGAAAAAATCCATCGCCCTCCGCCGGGTTTGAACTCGCGACCTCGGGAACTAGAGGATAGCATAGTAATCACTACACCACGGAGATGTGATGGTGAAATTCTGCAATGCCGCTAGTTTCATGAACATTCTTTAGGTTCTTCCTAAAACCTGTACCTATTCCGCAGGATAGAAGAGCTCCACAAGTATCTAATAGGTAAGTATTGTTTCCCACACTATAAATAAAACTCAATTTTTACCTTACAAGTTTTCCTAACAGTCAGCTACAACCGAACAAAGAAATCTGTTGGCTGACAGAGTAAGCGATCTCCCTCTTTGCATATCTTTGGAATACATGGCGAATCGCTGTGAGAAAGACGACTGCAAATAAGTGTACATAAGGAGAAAGCTATTTCCACAGTTTTGTTAAATGAGTAACCATATCAGAATTTTGTTTTTATGCACTATTCCTATTAGACATAATGAAGAAACTTATCACTGATTCGTTACAGTTTCTCAAAAAATGTTTGCATTTATGATATTTGTAAAAAGTGTTCTATAACGGGACATTTAAAATATCAGGTGGCAAAAAGTTTTACTCAGGCTAAAGAAAGTTCTCAATGATTATGTCTCTCAATTGTTTGCTTTATTTTTGTATGCTACGTCTTAGATCAAATTAACTTTGGATTTGGGTTTCATTAAAAACTTCAAGGAATTAGTGATATGTTCCAAAACTCGCTTTAAAGAACGAATGGTTTGTATTTAAATAACTTCCTTAACCAGTTCCTTAAAATCATCACGGTTTAACATTTCAAAAAAACTGGGAATAACTTTGGGATATGTTTGATTTCCTCAATATTAATTCACTTGAAAAAAGAAACAGCACTTAGAAGGCTGTTAATTGCTAAAGATTCCAGCATAATAAAGTTAGATTTCGTAAAGAAATGACTTATTTGGGCAAATAAGTTGACGTTAAGTGTTAATTAAATGAGAATATGGTTACCGACTTTGATGAATACTGCTGTAAAACATGTAATGGTATATAAAAATATTTCGAGGTCTTATATCTGCTTACAGGTAAAGTGCATCAAAGCCATGAACAGAGCAGAAGAGCAGGAAGAGAAGAAGGAAGATGAGATAAGAAAATAAATAAATGGCGGCTTTGTCCTGTTAAAAGCTGTAATGTATTGCTTGCTGGATATCCTCCTTGTTCAAAACCGATAATGGGCGAGAGATACGGATCACACTGTAGGGTAAAACACGTAAAACTTGAGATTGTTTCTGTACCTGCGAAGAAACTTATTTGGAGCTACAGGAATAATGTTAACATAGCAACTGCAAGCATCTCGAGTGGCCACCTCATTATACATGGCATATGCAGTGCGTTAATTAAAAAGTTTCATCCAGACTCACATGCAGCAACTGTGTTGCTTCAACGCTTTTTATCTGAATAGCCCTAGGCACATATCTGTTCTCCCGGACTTATGCAAGAGGATCGCAGTGTTACATTTAATTAAATGTTTCATCCAAAATCCCCATTTTGATGTGAATGTATAACCAGGCGTTATATTTTGGTGACGGCACGGAGTAATTACACAGATTTTGTTATTAAACGTTAGCTCGGACGCGGACCAAGAGATTTACACGGGAATTGAATTCTTTATATAAAAACGAGGTTAGCGTCCTGCTGCTTTAGGATTTCTAGGTGTCCTCTAATTGTATTATCTGATAATATAGAAGTAAATATATGCATATTGTACGCAGTATAAATGTTAATCCCATCCATTCTCGATCACTTCTCAGTACAACATTGTAATAGTTCTCAGTACACGATTAACTTGTCATTCATGTATGTTGTAGGTAATCTCTTGGTTTATAAAGCCGATGAATAGCCAAGGGTTTTCAATATTAGAGTGATAAATATTACAGAAGGCTTGGCTGTAGCTTTAAGAAATTCTGGTGTGTATTGGGAATAATTACAATGTATTTTAAGTATGTTTTGTTTGAAGTTTAACTCCTAAAAAACCTGGTAGGTCATATCGAACGATCAATGAATGAAATGAGCTCCGGGTCCTTAGAGCTTAAAGTTATCCGACATCTGTCAACTCAGAATAAGGGAAAACTCCGAAAAATCCTTATTTGGATAACTCCTCCTAATCTAGATTCGAAATCGAAACCTCTTGAATGTGAGGTACTACACCACAGATGCGGACAAAATATGGTTTCATGTTACGTCTCGAGTAAACATTTTTTATAGATGGCTTCCAATTAAAATTGATGTGGAAGTAAATGTGAATAATATACCTCTACTATAAATCATTAACCTTTAAGTTCAGGTTATTTATTTAATGCAACAGATACCTGAAACTTAGCATATTAAATCAATAACAGCTCAAAAAGTATTGACGAAAGAAGAATTATTATTCACAAAACTGTAGCCGCGTAGCCCAACGCTGGAGTTTTGCGGCTATACTTGCCGTCCCGCCCGTTAGGTAGATGTGTTGGTGGATTTGGTTGACGCACCTTTATTGGCCACTGGAAGGTCTAGTGTTACACAACGTCCTTATCTCCGCAGGTCTCATCAATAGTAGATCTTCTAACTCGTGTTCGTTGATGTTATCTAGTTGACAAACCTAGTATGTTGTTTAGTTTCTGTGGTTGTTAGTATGTCATGCGTTATGAGTGTATTATTGCGTTGTAATGTTGGCACTGTAACTCAGGGAGGCACTTTTCTCTTCAGGGAGCGGTAAGAGACAGGAAACTAATTATTAATAATATACTGTAGTGAAGCTTTAGGTGGTATCCAGAACGAGTATATATTAGTGATTTTCACAAAATGATTACAGCTTTTAATTAGTCTGCTGATCGTTAGCGTTTCTTTTATATCTCTGTCCCTTCTAAACGTGAATAGAAAATTATAATTTTTTATATTTTCATGTTTATTCGTCTCAGAGCGTCTGCGTTAATCTTAGGTGGCTTTAATAAATGTTTTGTGATGTGTTTAGCGTATTTCATGTAGGCATTGTTTCACAACAATACACACGCACGTCTGCACACTGAGAGTAACCACGCCACAACAGCTAAAATATTTTTAAGTTTGTAGATCGTCGCTTCTACGTTTGCTGTTAAACATTTTACTTAAATGTGATTGGCTCTAGACGTGACGCATCATTCTACTTAGCCAATAACATCAATGTTTGTTCGATAACCTTCGACAGTTTGTCATGATTTTTTAACTGCCAACGAAATGTTTCGAAAGACTGCCTTTTTTATACCAAGCTTCAAAGATCTTGAATCGCCTTCGTATTCTCAGTTCTCCCTGAACCCTGTACTTGTGAAGAACAACTTCACGCTTTCACGGCTTACACGGGCTAGCTCATCCTAATACTTTTTAGACATATACAGAAACTAAATATGTTTTACATTGCAACTGTAAATACTGTTTTAATGTTACAGATTAATATCATTAGTATATAGGAAAGAATAACTGTGCTAGGGCGGCGTTACTAATTAATATTGTAATTAACAATTAATTATACATACCATAGTCCTATTAAAAAAACAGCAATTCAGAACTAATACCTATAATGGTTTCATCGAAGGCGGTCTCTGGCATCCCATTATCTTTACAAGTGCGCAGCACTGAATGCAACGTTTAGATGTGTTATATTAAAAATGTAATTCTATTACAAAGGCTACAAAATGACTCTTGTCACTGTGTCGGTGTCTTGCCTCTTGCCATTCTAAATTTGAATGTGTTGCTTCTTTGGCTAACCAGCAACATTTATTTTAGTTTGATCCACCGAGTTCCGTTCTTGTATCTCTCTTCAGAGGTGATGTCCGCGGGTTTTTATATGATACTCTCTTCTGTGTTATCGATATCCTGCTACGTTTGTACACTCGCACAAAAAGTAAAGACGAAAAATGAAGCCTTCAGCACATACCAGTTTCACAAATATGAGTGGAGGTTCATGTTCGCCGCTGGTCTTCCGAGGTTTCAGTAGTTAGTTACCATAACCTGCCACTCAAAGACAACAATTGAGAAACATTACACAAGTATAATTGTAGATACCTTAAGGTCTCCTTGTTTATTATTTTGTGCGAGTGTATCTGCCTTGACAATTTCGGTTATCTTCTTGTTACCTTCGATCCCACAAGGAAATGGAATCACCTCAGCATTGTTTAAGCTTAGGTTTCAATAGATTTATTGAATCTAGTAGATTTCATCATGCTTTGCAGAAACGTCATAGATTACCAAATATACATAAAGAGTAGAAAAGAAGGTGGATGGGGATGATCTGTCTCCCCTATAATCTAGAGGGCTGAGTTACAATCTCGATTGGTGTCGCTTGTCTTGGTGTCGCTCGAAAAATGAAGATTTTATGGAGCTTTTACTTATCCTCAGAAGACAAATTTGGGCGAACTTCCATCTCATTGGACTCCGGACTTTTAGAACAGAGTTCCCAGAAAATAAAAATATAAAAATGTATACGACCGGCATTGGTTACGCTAGTTCTCATGTGATGTCAAAGTACTTCTCAGCCTCATTTAGTAACAACTACTTAAGAGAACGCTTCAAATGACAAACAACAATTTTAGCATCGTTTTCTTTATAATTTCCATAGCAATTAAATGACAATGTGCGCATAAAAACTGAATATTTTAGAACACTGTGCCAGGAAATAACTGAGAGTTAAGACCGACAAACGTATGTAGAATTACTTATACCAAAAATACCCCACGGCATTATGAATCAAGTAGAATTAATTACCCTGACTGAAAAAAAAATTCCTACATATTACACTAGTCTGCACATCCTTTGTCTAGCTGTTCTATAAATTAAGAACTTGCATAATTAATGGGCGTATGTATATGTTGAAGTAGATTGTGATAAGAGTTCCTGATAGAGTATCTCCCTAAGGACGTATTGCTGGAATAAAACATTCTGACATTCCAAAGGTTTGTTGGTATAATATATTACTTACATACTTTTACTTTTTGCAGAAGGAACGGTAATTTATACTTGAAAAAAGAAGAGAAAAGCGTCACAGTGAGAAAAACATACCGAATATACTCTTCAGAGAATGAGAACCTTTAAATGCTAGCTCTAATCTGAAAGGGGATATACCAATGCACCACAATGTTTACACCAAACTTCAAGATTATTTTATATCTTCTTACGCTTATATACAGGTGAATCACCTAAATATTCCAGCGCAAATATCTCTGGGACAGAAATAGGAATTCAAAAACAACTTTCAATACGTTATATTAACATAATATGAATTGCGTGGCATAGAACCACATTAAAATGTGATCAAACGCAGCAACAGCTACAAGATCATAAAATTTCTGAAGATTCCACAAATCTCTTCGTGTATTCTTTCTCGGCGATGTAAACAATTTTGCGGATGCCTCTGGTGCACCTGCTTCGCTTCCCTACACACAGTTTATGTAGGTACTTAATGAGTACGCCTCAGCCTTAAATTCTGAACATTTCGTGAAGCATACCTTTAAAGAAATTGTACACACTAAAGACAACAGCCCTAACCTTACAGCTATATCCGCTGAATTCACAACCGAGTCGCTTAATCTTCTAGCAAGCGCGCTGTAAAAATTGCATCAGCAGTAGTTTTGCCTTGTCAAAGTTTTAACAATCTTTTAACCTTGCTATTGCGTCACTGTTGCATGAATTCCATTATTGATTCTTCCTCGGGAATGTGATGCTGATGACTAATGACAGTGCTGATTCTTTGCCTAAAATTCTCAGTTGTTTATTCTTTATATGGCTTTAATTAATTTATTTTTTGTACTGTATTCCAAGTAACGAGGTGTTGAATGTTGTAAAAAGCATAATAACGCGCTTCTCATGTAACGGATACGTGCTTGGTTCTAGGATTCGACATTATGCAGAAATAAGCATAATAATCATTAAAATGCACTTAATCATTGGTTTTCCAAGTATTATTCTGCGAAACTAATGACGTTAACCAACGTCGTGTATGGTTTTGTAGAGCTGAGTCAGGGGACTTTGAAAGGCTTTTCATGACGAGTTTGTAGCTGTATTAGAAGACCATATTTCTAAATTTATTTAGGACATGGAGAATTGCACGTATATAAAATAACTACAACATCAATGGATGTATTACTATAACTAAAAGTCCTCGTTTAAACATCACGAAAGATAACTATAAATTAATGGACCAACATTGGGTGTAAAAATATTATTCTTTTTTGTACTTGTTCAGGAAAATATCGCCTTTTATCTTAGCTGCTTGCTGCTTTTCTGAAATATAAAATACGTATGCTTGCACACGATATTGCAATTAGAGTTTTATCAGCGGCGAGATGTATTGTCCGTATGAGGCAACGCCGCACTGCTGCTATTCGTTAGTGCCGTATTTGTGAACCCGCCTCAAACATCAAGACATTTGGACCGCATAATAGAGGCCCGTACAGTAATGCATCTGTAGAAGGTGCACCATAAGAAAACGTAGCATTGATTTTAGATTTTATCATAACATATGTTGAGAATGATGTCCATCTTTCTGGATGCAAAGTTCACAGCGGTCTAGAAAATGTTGAAATACCTTCTGCAACTCACTATCTGTATTTCACTGGCCACTCTTCTGATTGACTTCTCAAGTTCATGAAGAGTGTGTGGATTGCTCATATTCACTTTCTGTTTTAAATTCCCCCACAGATAAACATGACGTAATTCTTTGCTACACACTACACTGTGCCATTGTAAACAAGAGATTTTCTGTAATTCGTTTGTTTTCAACAAGTTAAGTTATTCAACAGTGTTATAATGACACTGAGCGATCGCCGACCGGCCTGTGCAGCATACGTGGCGATTTATTTTCTTCCCCTGAGGGAGCGAACAGAAATGCCGCTAGAACACTGGTAGGTTTGAAATAGTTCGCTCTGGAACTTCGGTACAGATAATGTGAGGTTTAAGAGCTGTGAGTGTAGGATTGCCATGCATTGTCGGATGCGAAAAACAGGTTGTTGAAGCAATAATAGGCGTTGGGTAATAGGCGGTCATATCATTTGCATTGAGTTGATTTCTTAGTATTCAAACTTTAATGAGTAACGCCTTATATTTATCACCAACGGCAACTATGTTATGCCGCTTGCCATGTGTAGTTGCGACACGAAAAATTAAAGTTAAAGTTAATGTAAACGAAGATATTCGATATAAAGAGAGAAATGATTTTTAAAAGAATTATATTTTGTTGGAATGGAATGAATGTTGGAATGAACCATGTGTTAGGATCAAAAGATCCCGTTATCGGTATTATAATACTCAGCATGTTGCACTGTATTATGAGACGGGGCAATCAAGGATAACGGGATAGCATAATGGGGACTTTCCCCATCCTCTATATGAGGGTTATTGATTCCCATCCCGGCCATCTTCCAACATTAGTTGTGCCTCTGATGACCATGTAGGAGGGATTCTGTAGTTCCTGAAGACCGCATTTTCAAAATATGCTGTCTGTACAAGCAGCGAGAACTATGAGGCATTTTTGGATGTAATACATAAAATACAATAATTTACTTCATACAACAATAATTATATGTTAAATTACGCCTTTTATATAACTTTTTTATGATTTTAGTGATTGTTGGAGTTTAAACCTCCAAATACGAGAGAAGTATAATAAACCGTGTCCTCAAGTATCTTCAATAAGTACTGTTACATACGATACTTTCGAACACTCGTTAGTTCAGCTTAATGATTAACCTGGTAGTGCTGGGTCATTTCTGTTAGGGATATCAGACATTGACCTTAGCGTTTGGTCTATCGAGTTGGATGGTTCAGGCGATAATATCTGTGGCCTGCATTCGGGAGGTTGTGGATTCGATTCCCGCAGCCGAACCTTCCTGACCCATGGTTTTTCAAGATATTCAAGAATCCCCCCCACCCCAAGCTACCCTATAAACTGCATGGAACATTTTTATACATTTTTATGTCCTAAAATGGCTCTAACGGTTTTAGTTAAGTTCCATATATTTTACATGAGAAATAAAATGTACATTGAAATTTCTGGGTATAGCCTGTGAAGTCCACTTCATTCAGAATAAACTGTTAAACTTTAAGCGAAAGATGCACTACACAAAGATATTGGTATCTTTAACACACACAATTTATTCCATATAATTTTTTTGGGGTCGCCAGCCATTTATATATTCGTTATTAATCGTTCTGATTGTTCAATACTTAGCCATTCTTTTAAAGTCTTATCAACAGCCAGTTGTTCCTCAGTATTCATGGAAATAGCATGAAATTTTAAGGCCAGCATATAGCGTCCATTCTTAAAATTTGACTATCACTATTCTATTTGTGTCTTCAATGAAATGTGTAATGTAGCTATTTCTGCAAAAAAGTAGGTAGAAATATAAGGTTTAGTAAGAATAGTTTGTATACCCACTTATAAACCATAGAGGGTAGAGAAAGTCATGTGAATGTAACGCATCTTATTTCTTTTACTTACTTATTTTCAGTCCCTTTGAAACATAAAACAGTCTCAAATTCTATAAGCTAATGATAACAGTAACTAAAAGACTACGCCAACAAATACAAATATCATTAATAAGACAAAATGAATAGTTTGAACAAAACTGAGGAACACAAAACAAATTCAAGCTGGCATATCATTACACTAATATCAGTTAACTTGGAACTGGTAACTTTGGTACAATGAAGCAATAGTACTTAATCTAAATGAACATTAACACAAATGATTTAAATTCAGTTTTTTCAAGCGTGAGGCAGACACTTTAACCCCACACCATGGAGGTGGGCTAAAGAAGCTTCTTGAAAAGGAAAAATAAGCGTTATATACCCAATTCATAGCATATTTATACAGATAAACTGCAATAGAAAGAGAGTAGACCATAACACACAAGTGGTCTTTTCCCCCCTATACGAGTTAGTAGTCATTTGAAATTATGATGTTCTACAAAACTGTTTAGTTACTCAAAAATGAAAACAAGCTTAGCTGCCAATGATCGGAGGTGTAGTAAGCTAATTTCGAAACTCCCTATGTGCTCTATTACGTCAGAGTGACGTCACTAGTTCTGTATGGAGTACAAATTGGTCGGTTAATTAACTGGTAACGTACTCAAATCGAGAGAGGATGATGGAGCCAGGCATCTCTCTCTTTCCAGACACTCTCTCACTTGCTCTCATGTTCAATTGAACTTTGGTTGAAAGGCAACCAAATTAAGTTATGTCGCATTCCATCACCATCATGTCGGGCTTTCTGGGAACAGGTGACTTCTCACATCCTTCCAAAGGATAACCAAAATACAGTGAATCCCCATAAGAATTACCATCGGAATTTCAGATCCCACATTGCTACAGTGCAAGCTAATGAATGCTCTGAGTGCAACCAAAGTATTATAAAATCTTGTTACTTTCTCTACCACGTACATAGAACATAGACAACTTCTTGCATTCACCCAAAAATTTGATACCACCATTTCGCGAAATGCATGTTTTGAGGTCCCCAGCAAAAATCATTCTTTCTTTCTCCAATGTAGTAGATAGACACGTGTACAATCCACCCAAAAGTTCCATATCGAAATTTCACCGAAAATACACGCTTTGAAGCCGCTGAATATAAAAATCCTTTATAGAAAAGTGTCGTGTGTGTTACTTTCTGTCTGTACGTTTGTGTCTGTGAACAGCATAACTCAGAAATGGAATGCTGGATAAACACAAACCTTGGTATTTAACTTCAATACCTTCCAAAGATGCGACACGAAGATTTTGAAGAAAATCCCCCACCGAAAACCACCCTTTACATGGGACATTTTCTGAATTATTTTGATTTTCTATAAAATTCGCTAACGAATTTGATTAAAACATCTTGGATATTAAAGAATTTTATATGATAAATAAAATATATCTTGAATCTTGAAATAACTGTAAAGTTCTCATTAATCAAGGAATATTATATAATCTTTTTTACGAAAGTATGTAATCGCTTTAACATATTAGTTATATAGCGACTTTATAACTTCTTATAAAACAAAACTATTTAATAACAAAACAATGAGGTTATTTAACATACTAGCAATTTTGAACATCACAATGCACTAGTATAAAATTGTGACACTATATTAATAGAATTGATTGAACATTGTATAGTTTTATATAAATTTATGGTTTTAAAGTATTCAAATATCTTAGGGTGCATCATTGGCTATCTGGTAATGTTGTCTCCAGTGGACATTCCACGTGTGTTTCGTATGTTACACAGGTGGCAGATGCGTGATCTTGGTATGCTAGCTTCTTTTTCATGATTGAGATAACATCATGGGCTGTTGTAGTTATAGTTGGGTCACTTAGTGAATATTTAGTGGCTTCTTTTGCTGCCTGATCGGTCAATTCGTTACCTTGTAATCCAAGTATAACTAACAAACGTTAAGCGATAGACCAACACCTACCTGCTATACACAACATTTATATCTGTTTAAAATACACAATTTATTTCAAATAAATTTTGTGGCATCGGCCATTTTGGAGATATCCGTTATTAATAGTTCGAACTGTTCAATACTTACCCATTTTGAGGCCAGTAGAGGGTCCTGTTCCAAAACGTTCGACTATTATTATTCCCTTTGTATCTATAACAAAAGGTGTAATGCAGCTATTTCCGTAAAAGTTAATTTGGATTAAAATGAAGTAGATAGGTGGATTAACTTTCGTAAGAATAATTTTTATACCGACTAATAAGCGATAGAGGGTAGAGAAGGTCGTGTGAAGGAACATATCAGATTTTTAGAAAACAGTCATGGAAAGGGTATAGAATTTTAAGACCAGGTGTAGTATCCAGTTCTTAAACATTTGACAGCCGTTGTTGCCTTTGTGTCAAGAACGAAATGTAATGAATATATTTCTGCAAAGGCTTATCTAAATTAACATGAAGTGGATAGAAAATAAGCTTTCGTAAGGATAATTATTAGAAGCTGTATAAAAATGAACTATAATATGTAAACAAAATGATTTTTAAAAAGAGAAATAGGATTATTATTTAACTTTCCCTCATAATAATGCATATTTCGTTTGTGCATTATAAATAGGTTGCACAAGTTTATTTGTGTAAGAATCCAATTTGTAACACATAGCTTCTCTTATACCCCCATTAGCACCTTCCAGTCATTTTCTCACAGTTTTGAACCGTTTTTATGCGTATTTTAATAAATTATTCCCGCTTTATAAGCAGGTCGCTTGTAGTTTTTGTGGAACATTGTTTTTCCCAATTTCTCGTTCTGAAGACATACAGTTGTTTTTTTTTTAAATTGAGTTCTCTTTCGTAATTCCTTTTCCTTCTACTCTAGGACAGGCTGTAATGTTTTTGAAAACCTCTCCCTTCTTGTAGTTATATCTACGCACATGTCCCTCTTACTCTATTATATTTTCAAATATCCGTGTAAGTATAATGAATATTTTTTTCTAAATTGCTATAATATACTAGCTTCTAATCATGCTCCAAGTTTTCATTTAAAAATCTGAAACTTCTATCCACACTCTCATTATAAAAGAATACCTTAAGCAGCCCACACACAATTTTGTTTATATAATTATTTCTGTGTTAACATAATTTTCCTTAATTTACACCTGATAACTTTAGTTAAAGGAGAATACTAAGTTCTCTTAATCAGGTTTAATTTTATTTAGCATAATCAATTTTTACATAATTTCTCACAAAATTAAACTCTTAATTTTAAATAAAACTTTGGGAAGATTACTCAATTTAATATACATTTATAAATAATTAATTAAAAAAATATTATTAACCCAATTTTAACTTTCATTCTATCAAGTAGATGACTAAATCATTATACTTCATTATATTTTCCTATTTTTTCAATCTTTTTAGTTTTAAAGCTTTGTTCAGTATTTGAAATTTATTTTAGCAATATCAGGCATGGGGTAGCATTCTGTTGGCTACTGTTCACATCACGTCCTCATCTGTAGAGGAATGTCTTTCAAAGTTTAGAACTTTACTTAATACAAGTACCCCTAAAGGTCCTACGGGGCTTATAATAACAAGCAGGAGCTTAATGTGAGAGATGCTTAAAAATAACAAAACCATTAACATTTAGGGAATTTATATTGTTGTGTATCATTAAACTAAATTATCTAAATCTGTCATATCAGTTCATTTGTAATGCACTTTATTATCATATTTAGAGCTTACTTCTAACTTTTAAGAGTTTTTTTCTTATGTATGTTTACATTTTGCAGCATAGAAAGTACTAAGTTATAACCATAATTTATATGAGTGTTCTTAAAACAATAAGCATTATTTTCTACCAAAGGGCAACTTATTTAAGTTACAAAATAGGTTGAAAAAATGCAATTTCCAGAAACTTAAAGTAACAGTTATAAATAATTTATTCAACAATTCCATAACTATTCTGTGTATTTCAATATGTTGTAATTTATGTAATAGTGCTTAATAATCATATAAAGAAAACGCATTAAATTTTGAATCAGTATTTTTAAAGTTAATTAAGATAAGCTTTTTATTCTAAGTGAATAAAATAATAATAATAAGGGCGTTAACTTCTAAACCGGAAGAGATGAAATCACATTGAGATGACGTAACCGATTACTCCAAAATACATAACAAATCATACTTCCAGCTTAGTAACTCAAAATTGGCAATTTAGGTACAAAGTATGCCCTTTAATTACCGACTGAGATGGCTCAGGCGGTAACGTCTGTGGTCCGCATTCGGGAGGTTCCGAGTTCAATCCCCGGTGACCGCCCATTCTGACACATGGGTTTTTCATGGTTTCCTCGGAGTCGACAGTGAATGATGGGTTGGTTTATTCTCTACTAGGATTTTCTTTCCGTCATTTACCTTTCAGTCCATTTTCTTCTTATCTTTTACTTGTGCTTCTAGGTTTCATAGTGTATGACAGCGCTGGATGGATGCATGCTCACTGGAAATAATGTTGCCCGTGAACCCCAGTGGGCTGCTTGACTGATGGGTCGCTCATCGGTCCATCTCGGCGGCTCCAATAGTGGGACGGGTCTGCGAGTTCGGAAACGTTAGGGACTTCCGCACGTCTCCGCGGCCTGTAGCCTCCTGTGGGTCCCCCACTTCATCTCTTCCTCCTGGGTGGTGTTACGTACAATAGACTTATGTAGGTAGGCCGCGGTACACGAGGTGTTCCCTCAGTTCAACTATACCTATGCCCTTTATTTAGGAATGGAAGTACAAACCAAATGGAAGCTTCCTCCATTACCTTGTACAGCTAGGTTTTGATTTGCTCTTCCAGATAACTGTAAATTTATGGATCAGGAGAATGAAATCTGTAACTATATGAGCACATAGATGCTAGTCTTTCATAGTTCGATATCCTAACTGCAGCCACGATACACCATAGCCTTATCAACGACCGGACTCCACTAATCGTTTCATTCGCTATGTCAGTCGTTCACCGTTCCCGTTTAATTTGGTTTTCTGGAACGCACAGTTTTATGAACTCTCTGCAAATGTCGGACCCATCCAAAATTAACAAAACGGTGTGCTTCTATTGATGATCTGGAAGAGAGAAGTATCGCGAGAGGATCGGAGATTACCGATAAATTTACTAACGTTGACTACAACGTTCACTCACTAGAACGAATATTTCTGAAAAGCCCAGATCTCTGTGAAATTGTTAGAGTTATTTCATGAATGAAATGCAAATTTAAAAGGTTATTAAAATCTGCATCCTGGCAATGTTAAATCCGTTAAATTAAGTGTCAGGAAATTACTTTTTAATTGGTCATCCTGCTTATTAATACCAAAGTACATCCAAAAAGACACATAGAAGTATTTTTATTATGCTAAATTTAGCTTTGCTATATTCAACAGTTTCTGAGAAAACAGATAATTTATACGAGAAAATGTCGTTCATAGCAAAAGCTGTTCAGAGCAAAAATGCAGAAAACAAACTCGCACACACTTGCAAAGAAAGAAATCAGTTGAGTTGTGCACACAGAAGCTACTACACTTAGCATTGGTATCAATTTCTAGAGAAAAGTTTTCCCAAGGTTGGTATAAATTTACCTCTCTACTCCAAAGTATGTACGAGTTATGATTTTTTGTGTAAAGCATTCACAGTACAAAGTGGTAGAGGCAGTAGCATTTTTAAAAATAACGTTAAAATATAAGTATTGTGTCTACAATGATAAAATATAAGCAATTCTGAGCACATTGTTGAAAACCGCGTCGTTCTATGACCACTGCTTCATTCTGGAAGCACTTTAATGCTCACCTCGTGGTGACGTCATACGGTGAATTATGCCATGCTGCTCAGTCATTGCATTACTGTATGTGGAATCCATTTCAAAGAAAGTGATTTTAATGAGTAGGATGATGTAAAAATAAGAACAATGAAGAACGAGAAATTCAAAAGCCCTAGATTGAAAGTTCGTGCGGTGCCTTCGTGACTTTTAGGACGACTAGAAGAAGAACACTCCAAAAACTAAACTCAGATTTCTTTTAAAATAAAGCAAGTGCTACAGCTAGTCGATAACTCAATGAGCAGTTCGCAGCAAGAAAGTAAAGCTACACTAGTTTCTGAGTCTTTACAGTCTGGGTTGAAGATTGATGCTAAAACACAATTCGAGTTGGGAGCGAAAGTTTTAGTGCTATAAGTGATGCTAATCTGAACCAAAGCTTTAGTTATGAAAGAAGAAACTTCGCTGTAAATGATTAAAATTATAAACCGAATAAATATTTGAGGGTATCAGTGAAAATGAGGAAAAGGTGAAGCAGGAAATGTAGGTATGTCCAGAAAATATTATTTTGTGTTTGCATGTGTAAATGCTCTCCTTGCGCTATTTAGTGTTTTTGACGCGTGTGGCCTTACACGGATAGATAATGTAATACACGAGGGGCATTAGTGCAAAGTATAACTCTATGTGAATGGGCACACTTATTAGTGGTGCTCTGGAGGCGAAAGTGGAATTCTGAAAAGTAATGTGTGCATAGATTCAGCAATGTAACTTTGCGGAATGACGTTTAACGTTTATCGGTATTTTCAAAAGCAATAAAACTATGATTTTTATGAATAATTTTTATAGACTTGTTAAAAGTGTGTCTCCATTTTTGTACACAAAGCTTGTTTAAAGGAAAGTAATTATGCAATTGTCTTGAATGATTGATTAAAATTTATGTTTAGTGGAGATGGACAGTACGACTCCCCAGGATTTTGTACTAGATGTGTGACATCATCTATAATGAATTTGGCAACAAATTAACTTCATATTTGTACACAGAGAAACTGTAACTGGTGATATTGAGAAAGCTGCTTACGAAAATATACTGACTTCTATGAATGAAAACCTCTCACAAAATTTTTCCTGAGACACGCGACTATTAGAGCTTTGATAAATAAGAAATTTTCGCATATACATCAGGAATGTATGTATAACAAATCCATTGTGAAAATGTATAATAAGATTCCAAAATTATTGGTCTTTTGTGGATAGAAGCCTTCTATTTATAAATATCCATGGTGGGTATCTGCTACTTCTGAAAATGATAGTGTACTGCTAAAGGAAAAGCCTACGTTATTCTAAATCATATTACTAATGTCCACAGTTGGGTAGATTTTAACAAATTTCATTCATGTGTTGAGTGAAGAAAAAGATAAAACAGAAACTGTATGTAAGAATTCCACATGATGACTCATGCAGTATTATAGAGAATGAAAGGTTTTTAAGTGACATTCGTACATAAATCTTTTCATCATCAGGAAGCTTCAATTCTATCACTTTGAGTGCATGAAGTTGTTCCAAAACGAACAAATTTTTCATTTTTAGGCGTGTATGTCGGTTCAATAACTTCTCTAGATCATAATTTTCACTAAGGGAAAAAATAATGGCCAGTTCCGTGGAAAATTCTAAAACGGCTGGAGAATGGATGCATAAAAATAAGTATGAGAAAAAATGTATGAGCGGAGACAAAACCTTGTAATACAAATATGAGTGAATAAATGAACACAGTTTCAATACGAGTACCAGGAGTTACCGACCGTACGTTCCTTTAACTACTGGCTCACTCCAGAAAGTTAAACTTAATAAGCAGAAATGTAAGACCGGTATTTCTCTCGGTTTGGATTACCTTTGTGAGAAAACGGTGACGAAAAATAATAAAATATGTAAATAATGAGATAAATTCAAAGAAGTGAAACTTTAAACCATGTATATTCAATATACTACAGTGTCTATACATACATGTTAAAACTTAAACGCTATGAATGATCAGCTGCTCCGGCAGGAGATACGTGTTTCAAGAATGCTAGCTATATGACGTTACCACAGTGCGCTACCGATGTGGAAAATACCCTGTGGATCCTGATCATTGTTCATAGATTGTTCCAGTTTTCATCATTATTATGCGTAACCCAAGATCTTGTAGAATTTCAAATAAAATAGGAATGTGAATTTTTAGTTTAGCCTTCCTTTAAAGTTAAATAGGAGATTCCAATTTATAAAAGAATTATAAGCGTAATCTTTTTACTATTTTCCCTTAAATAAAATTTCCCTAAAATTCATTCACAAAATGTTAATCATTACATATTTGTGATTAATTTGCCTATTCAGCCATCTTGAGGCTGCATTAGATGAACAGCGGTCGATAATGCCAATAGAGAAAAACAAAATACGATGTGGAATTATACCACTATACTTCTGCACTTTAAAGCAACAAAACTAACCGGAAATTTTATAGTCGTATTCTCTTTGCATTTCTTGCATCCCTGGGGCTTTTGATTACCAACAGCAGTAAATGAGTTAAATTTACGTTTTTATCTAATATTTTTCTTGTATATTTTAACTGCTGTGTTTCGCATTGTTTCCAAGGAGTGCTTCTTGTATTCGTCTTCGTTGCATTTTCTCGTATTGATCGCCCAGTTTTTCAAAATTGTAACAAATATGAGTATCCCGGCAAGAAATCATATCTCCGTTCATCACATAAAAACCGTTTAAACTGTCACCCCACATTCGCTGTATTTCTGGTTGTGGTGTATGATTTCCATTATTCTATTTGACTGAATATCAAAACATTTCCAGATACGTCTATTTTGTATTATGGCTGTATCGGTTCTTGATGAACGTTTTACAGTAAAACGATTAATTAGATACGCTTAAAGAACAAAATAAGGAAGCTGCAATGATCTTAAAACAAAAGAATGACCCTGAAAAATGATCGAGAAGTGCGACTGTGATTGATTAATATTCAAATGGGATTTAATTTCGCTGGTAGAAATTTTGTTCCTTTATCTGTGCATCAGGGAACTCTTAGAAACCAATATAAACACGAATAAGAATCATTTTAGTACTCGAAAGCTATGAGTAGGAGCTCTACAGACTGTAAACTGAGTAAATTCTCTGAAATTAAGCTATAGCTAAGCAAACAATGAGTAAATTTGTCCCATATGTCAAAGCGTTTTATTCCTGGTTCGTATCTTGGGTGCACATTTTGTTTTTCCTTTTCCACTTCACTTGTTTTTAAATCTCCGTGTTATTTTCCCTACCGTGTACCTAATATGTACCTAGGCGCTATTACATTTGCATTCCATCCAAAAATACCACACCACATTTCATCGGACATACATGTGTTGAGGTATCTAAATAACAAGGCATTTGTGGAAATGTTTCGCTCTGTTTGTTTGTTTGTTTTTGTGTGCGTGAGTGCAAACAGCGTAACTCACAAACGAAATGTCGGTATATACCAAATCTCTTCCAAAATTTCGACATAAGATATTAAAGAAAATCCCCCAATCCATACTAAGCTTTACAAAGATATACTCTTTGTTATTTGTTCAAAATAGAACGAAATTTTAAAAGAATGTAGCATCCCATTTTTAAACATTTGACTATCCTTCAGCCTTCCTAATATATCGTATTTCTTACGTTATTTATTTCATCCTCCCCCCACAACAGAGGTGTAGATACACAGAATCTGTGCTCGAGGCGGGACTCGAACAGCAGCTCGTTACGCTGCGGAGAAACGCCTTAGAGATGTGCCAACGTGAATCGGTTCCTTTACTGAAGTACATTTTCACTCAGCAAATGTTTGAACAGATATCTGTTAAATGTGCATAGCTGTTTAACAAAGGCAGAAACGATAAACTTTATACTCTAAGAGGAAACCAGAAAAAGTGGGAATGGAGGATTATAAAAAGGGGGATATCTGTGCTAAAAGTGAATTGTTACTTTCTAGATAAATTGCATTGTTATGCACACACACACACGAACCCATACTCCAGTGGGAGAAACTGTTTCATTTGCAGCATGCAACAGATTAACTACTTAGATTGCTGAATACATGGAGTCATATTGCTCTCGTATCCCGATAATTAAACTCCTTTAGATGCGCGCTGTCCTGGTGTTTCTGTATTTCCACTGTTACAATTTCACTTTGCCGATTAGCTTTTATCTCGGCTTTCATTTTCAACCAGGCATATTTTTATTTCATTTTATGCGTTTCTCCATTTTTGCAATTCTCATTCTTTCTGGGTGTGTTCATTTCTGTAATTAACGGCAACTTAACAGACAAACGTAGCTGTACAATTGCATCATAATTATTATTTTGTCTATATCAAATGCGTAGTGGATGAAGAAAACAGGAGATAGTCCCTAATAAAGGGGAAGATTCTTATCATCACTGTGATGTAACTGACACGGATAACCGAATTCTTTGAGACGCGGACTCATAAACCATTCTTCCGGATGGAAGTTTTCTGCACATTTTCGTCGTCCTTACAAAAGGTTTAGACTTGAAACTTTGTTTCCCAGATTTCCTTTCCCATTTATTTCATTTAATATCATTGTAAGTCGCCTGTGGTGCCGTAAATGCAATAGGGTGGAAGATACATAAAAATAATTTTAATTGTGTTACATAAAATAATACCTGTAGTAAATTGTAGTCGAAACACCTAGGCATAGGCAGCAATGATGTCTTGTAGTAAACAAACACAAAAATTCCCGTCCTATTGAAAAGGGCAGAGTTGCTATGAACAGTTTATTTGGTTCCTTATTCAACGCTGGATACGTTGTATTCAGTTCCTACGTTGTTTATTTATTTATTTATTTATTTATGGACGCTCTTTAACTGCTGTGGTACTTAGCGCGTCCCATTCTATACTGGGCGTGAAAGTTCGAAAATTTTTCTCAGAGTCCTCTTTATGAGGCTTGAGGTTCCTTTACGTGCCGTAAATCTACGACATGGCACCACTGGCCTTACTTCCCTTCCGAAGGAAGCCACGCTAAGGATTTTTACGCTCGAAAAAATCCATCGCCGTCCGCCGGATTTAAACCCGTGACCTCAGGAACTAGGGGCTAGCATGGTAACCACTACGCCACGGAACACGACAGTCCTTATTTGCTTGAATAAAGAGGCGTGGAGCCTCACTACTGAATCTATTGCATTCGAGTTTGCCTTAGTTCATAAAGACTTCCTGAAATATTGTACATTTTTGCGTAAAGTTATTTTGCATCTAAATGCATGTTTTGATTACGTTTACGGTAGTTTAAATAACATTTCTTGCTATTTAATATAATTTTGCCTTCTATAATACTAAAAACAATATTTTAAAAAATAAATGTCCCTCTTTGACAATGTTTTAAGCTCTGATATGCCTTACGTAACATTAAAACGTAATTTCATTCTAAAGAGGTTATGTATTTACGTATTTTAGTAAACGGAGTTCTGTGAGTGATAGACATTGATTCATAACTGTGTGTGTTTTATTGCAATATTACGCAGTTAACGTTTTTCGGTTAGGGTGGTCAAGGTTTCTATAAATTATGCTTTTATACAACATACCTACCATAGACGTCATCTAATCCTACAAAATGTATACATTTTAAATTTATTTTGCACTGTTTTAAACAAAACATACATCTCGTGCCTTTGATTAAATGCTTCTCCAAAATCTACTACTGTCCACTTGAAGTGCCAACGTAAGGCACCTTAGCTCATGTGTTTACTCCTCGAAATCAGGCATTGAAAAGGATGAGCCGATCTCTTGTTTTAGTTACATCGAGCCACCAACGGTGACAATGACTGTGTATTGGGATGATCTGCTAAAAGTAAAGGCCATCGAGAATGCCACACGCGCCATTGCATCTGGAGGCGGCCTAGTGCACAGTTAAAGTAAAGAGTTTGTCTGTATATAAGGAGTTTTGACAGAAAATTTGGTCCTTCAAAGCGCCTGTATTATAGAAAAGACAACCTGACAGTACATGAGGTGTAATGTCCACTTCACGGGTCAGGTAGCGTGTCCGCTCTACTCTGGGCACCTCCTTCGACAGCAACCAACTCCAACGGACAACCTGGCGACATAACCGGCAGACCATGAGACAAACATGCCTTTACCATCGCAGCGTGCCATCCGGTCTACCCCATCAGACGCAACACCAGTTGCAGGAACTCGCCACCTCTCCCACCAACGCACGGCAGAAAAGGTTCGAGTTTGTGTGGTAGCTGCGAAAGATGCAATACTAGGTGACGCCTGGGTGACTCAACGTCCACGGCGCTGGCTCCTCAAGAAACTCATAGCCTCTTTAGTGGTCACACACAAGCACTCACGTGCGCAGCTAACATTTTTCGAAATAAAGTTTACGTTCTAACCCCCAGGGCACCAGTCAGGCTTCCGTCATTACTTGGTCTGGTAACTTCCTTCTATCCGCTCCTGCCTCTCGGCAGCAGTGCGATTCACAACTAAAATATCCGGGGTGCTCATGCGGAACCCTACGTATTCCCGCTACTTCCTTCCCTTCAAATCAGGCGTAATTTTCCAAAGAAAAAAACTAAAGCGGAAGGCCCAAACTAAAATCTCGATTCGAGTGAAATGCCTCTAGTATTTTTCCGAGGTTTTCCCTTATCTTGTAAGCTCAAGTACCGTGTAACTTAGCTCCTTAAACACCTTTGAGCATCCGTGAATCATCACTTTATTATTTCCTTAGAGTTGGTATTTCATAAAGGATCTTAAATGGTTTAAAATTACGTAAAACAGCAGGCAGTTTGAATTCAATTATTCCCTTCCTTCATTTTGCTTTGTTTGTAATGTGCAGGCAATTTGATAGTATCCTATAGTGTTCATAAAGTGGACATATTTCTCATTGCTATGATCCTGGTAACTGTGCTAGTAATCGTACTGGTTACCTTGTGAAGCTTGGCAGCCCTGTGATTGCAGTTAACTTCTACGAAGATCCCGAGGTCGCGGTTTTAAACCCGCGGAGGGCGATGGATTTTTTCGGACGTAAAATTCTTTAGCATTGTTTCCTTTGGAAGGGAAGTAAAGCCGGTGGTCCCGTGTCGTATATTTACTACACGTAAAGAACCTCAAGCCTGATACATGCCTCTGAGCAAAATATCCCATATATCACGCCCAATATAGAATGGGACGCTAAAGAACATAGTAGTTACAGTGAGTCCATAAATAAAAGAAAACTTAGCTTGCACGAAGCAGTAACAAAGAACAATCAGCCAGTAAAGGCCGGTTATGTTAAGTCTCCAGATTTCACTACAGACCTAATTCTGCAGAAAAAGAAGCTTCAGACAAAACAAACACTTCAATTGAACATATGGTGAGGTATTATTGCTCAAATTTTGCGTATTAGCTAAGAAAGAATCCGATCAGTGCAAGCAATTAATATGTAAGTAAATACTTCAATCGCTTCTTTAGTGAGTTGGCATCTAAGATCAAACATCAACGTCAATAAATGCAAGAGAGCCATCAGGTGAACGAAAAATGCCCATATCTTTGCCTTCACTACTACACCAGCATTATTACTTATCTTTAATGTAAGAAAATAAGCTCAAGTTTCTCATTAATAGCCCAAATGTTTATTGCAATTAATAAACTATTACATCTGCTGTAATACATGTAAGGAAATAATGTTTAAAATCTTGGATTTGGTTTTACTTTCTCTACTACGTACAGTAAGCAGAGGAAGTACACTATTCTACTAAGCATTACATGTTGAGATTTTACAGGAAATACATATTTTGAGGCCTCCTGAACTCAAAAAAGAATATTTTTAGAAAACGTTCCGCGCGCATGTGTGAAGCATCACCCAAAAAAATTAAAAGGAGGTTAAATACTGAAGCTGGCATTTAAGTTCAGCATCTTGTGAGGATCTGACACGAAGATTTTTAAAGAAAAGCTCTCCACCCCAAAGTATTCTTTATATGGAACATTTTTTGAAATTTTGATTTTCTGAAATATAGCTCTGACGATTTTAATTAAAATACCGTAAGTTTAATATATTTTCAAGGCAAATAAATGTACATCTTGAATTTTCTGGGAACAATCTCTGAAGAAGCTGTTCATTCTGAATGAATTTTGCATAAATGGTAAACCGTAAGAGAAGACAAAATCTTACTTCACAGAAAATGTAGATCTCGTTAAAGCACACAATTTATGTATAATAATTTGTTTTATGAAGTTAACCATCTCCAAGATATTCCTTGTTATTGGTTTAAATTTTCAAATACTCAAAATGTTCTCAAATGGTTGGTCATGAAAGGGAATGGAATTTCAGAGCCATCACATAGCGACCAGTTCTTAAAATATTTGACTGTCGCTTAAGTCTACTGTGTGCCCCATACCCATTGTGCTTACAAGTAAATATTGTCGCGGTAATCTGTTCATGTTATCTTATTTGCTGAGCGCCTGTTATTGTTTTACTATTTTGAATTTTGGGTTCTTTGTCCTCCGGCTAGCTATTATTACTCAGTCGAGCAAATATCTCTAAGCAGTTGTTACTAAAAGATAACACTGATAAAAGAATTTATTTTCACACTTTTATTGCCGTCACACTTAATTAATAGTTCACACCTTTAATCTTTTTACACGCCTGACTGAAACTGTTATATTTCCCAATGTAATTACTGTCGTAATAGTTGTCGCGTACCTCAGATTTTCTAACTAACTTTACGACGTGAGATATTCTGTAGAATTGCGTAATGTGTACCTCGCGAGAGATTGCTGAGAACTGCGTAATGTGTACCTCGCGAGAGATTGCTGAGAACTGCGTAATGTGTACCTCGCGAGAGATTCTGTAGAACTGCGCGACGTTTACCTCGTGAATGATTCTGTAGAACTGCGCGACGTTTACCTCGTGAATGATTCTGCAGAACTGCATAATGTGTACCTCGCGAGAGATTGCTGAGAACTGCGCGATGTTTACCTCTTGAATGATTCTGTAGAATTGCGCGATACTTGCTTTTGTCTCAAAAATTTATACTCCCTCACCCCGATATGCCTAAACATTATAATAGAGCTGCTATTGGTTACTAAATCGCGTCAACATTAGCGTCTGTTTTGTCAGCCAATCATAGTTACTAAAACATATGCTCTAGGGAAGATATTCCCTCCATTTCTAAAGAAAGGCACGCTACCCTGACGTCATTTGTTTGTCTCTTCTAAGTGATAAACAACTCACCCCATCGCTTCATTGTTACTGAAACGGCAACTCTAGGCCGAGCCCGAGAACTGTAATTATAGATAATTTATTAATTAATTTTTATTCATGTTAAAGCATACTATGTACATATCTTTTTCTTATACTGCTTGTATAGTTTAAGAAGGGTGATTTAATGTTATGTATGTATCTAGGTTACTAATATTAGAAGAGTTATAAATGGTTTAATGTAAATAATTTAAGCGTAATGTTAAAATACTGTCCACGACGAAATGTTTTAGCTACAGGAACAGTGTCTTCGAAGGCAGAAAATCTAGTTTTACGATGTCTCTCTGGTCGCAGGGGCATTATTCATACAGCGAGGGTGTAAAGTCTTTGTTCTTTTATTCGATAATTCGCCGTGATAAAGTGAGAGAGACAACTAGCTTAACGGTAAATTTAGGAAAACCCGCGATTTATGTTAAACTTGGACCAATGAGATCCCTGTAAGTTTATACGAAATAGTGAGACGCGTTGAGTGGCGCTAAAAATGGACCAATAGGAAAGGAAGCAGCCCCAGAAGCCTGCGACTATAAATCGATCTGTTAGGAGCAAATTCGAGGCATTTCATTTTGGCATTTTGTTCATGTGTGGGTCATTTGCCATGTAGTCAGGGAACATTTTGCTAAACTACAGGCAGGGAGAGATGCTGCAGGATGTTTGAGATATATCGCGCCAAAAGTGAATGAAGACAGTTTTCGAAACACACCGAGGAATCGCTACTCGTAAAGAGATAATAAGCATATTTAAACTTCGCGTCATATCCACGCCGTGTTTTAGCAGAGGTGGGCAGTATTTTAACGGCGGTAACATCAGTGTTGTGTACTACGCGAAGTAGTTAAATAAAGGAAATTGCAGTGTCATCTTTTTGTAACCAAAGCACGTCTATTTCTCCTGTTACCACGGCCCAGATCTACGCTTCCTTTACCAAGGATAAGTCCATGCTCCCACCTAGTTTTAAAGAAAATTACTGCAGCTAGATCTCGTTAAAGCACACAATTTATGTATAATAACACACTGCAAACATCTGGAGCTAACATGGAGGATGCAGCAAGGTAAGCCGTGAGCAACGGGCATCAACAAGAACCACGACATCGGGCAGGAGGTGACTGCCGCATTACCCACTCCTATTGTCAGTTTCAGTGAGGCTGTGTAAACTTATTTCATAACAATGCTTATAGCTAACAAACATCTAAAACCATTGTCATACAATAATGTTAATTTACACTACAATCACTCTACGTATAAAGCATAGTTTTAGATTAGGGTTTTAATAATTTAATACGATTGATTTTTAGAAAACTAAAACTGTCAAATGCTTCATTTTTTCCAACAAAGCTTTAATGTCCAACTAATTATTCTTTTGTTGTGAAGGAATATATTTGAGTGACAATATTTGCAAACTTTAAAACCATAAAGTTTTCAAATATTGATTACCTCGGATTTTACATGAGAATCGCTTTTGTAAAAATGTTTTCGGAAATTTAGATGCATTAAAATTAATTTTTTATTCCAGTTATGCCTAAAACAATTTAGTTGAAGTTTGTAGAAAATTAGCTATTTAGTGTCTCATCGAGTCCCATAATGGAAGATGAAATCATACATTATAAAATTCATCAAAATATAACATGAACGTCAGCTATGCGTTCCGTTAAACTTTCTTTAAGGCTTAATTACGATAAACTTAGTAAAACCTACCGGATGTAACGGAAGTTAAGAAATGCGCTAAACTTGCAGTATAATTAGGATATTTTTAACGTAACGGAAACTATTCTGATTTTTAGTTATTTTGTTACGCCATACCACTGCCTAATGCCGATTGGTTCGAATTAGTCACGTAACATCCAAACTTAAATTAACTGAAAGGAAAAGATTGAGCTTCACAAACACTTAAGTCCTGGCGTTGTCACGTTGCGTCAATACAGATAGCTCCATTTAATACATTACATTCGCGTTCCGTTATTTTATTGTGATCCAGGGTTTATAGTTATTAGTTCAGCTATAATATAATCTAGTATATACGAGTATAATTACATTCAACATAGATTTTTTATATTCTTTTGCTGCATTCTCTAACATTTTATGCACCTCGATTAAAGTAAATTATTTCGGGTTATTCTGAAAAAGTAATGTTTATCACATTGTTTTTGTAGATCCTTTCAAAAACCCTGTATCACTTGAATACTGTGAATACACTTATCGAAGTTTTAACTTCGTCCATAAATTTGATTAAGCTTTCTAATGCTTTAAACGACTTTGTTTAAATTTTTTTAAAGATCCCTTGTTGTATCCAGTTTATGCTACTGTGTTTTACTGTTTTCATACCGCTTATTTCCGCAACACACATACACAAACAAACACCCATGCCCGTGGCGGGAATCGAACCCGCGACCCTCAGCTTGGCGGAGCGCCGGAGCGAACACTCCAGCGACCACGGCTACGAGGGCCGGCAAGCTTAGAACAATACATTTTAGTTCCATTATGTTTCCATATATAGTTTTAACATTTAAGGTCATATTAGCTGCGTTTACATATGTAGCAATTTGCTAATCAGAAAGATATTATAATTTGGTTTTAATCGTTGAATTTCATAACTTTCGTCTTAAGCTTTAAAAAAAGATTTAAACAAGCATTCATATTTTCATTCACACTCTCCGTCTGTGGGGAGGGGTGAAAAGGAATAACTCTAGTTAAAGAAAAGTTCACAGTTGGGAATCAACTCCGGTACCTCTGCATTTAGACGTTATTAGGTTTACCACCATACACAGTACCGCTCGCTTATTATTCGCATAAAGCACTTAAAGCAGATAAAGCACTTAAGTCATCGCGAACATTTCTGAGCACTGGGGGGCGGTGAACTCCAGGTAGCAGATAGCCGCAAACACAGTAGAGGGACTTGTGGTAAGCAATATGAGAATTACTAAATGGATAAACCACATGCTTGTTTATTTACCCCCTTCTATTTGTTATTTGTGTAAATGTACCGTATTTAATCTTAAGCTGGCCCTAAAGCAAAAACATTGCTTATTATCGGTGTGTCACATAATATCTTGAACAGTAATAGATATTGCGAATCCGAACCTTTTCTGCATTTGGCATCAAATCATTCAGTTCTTTAACACCTCTTCCCCCCCCCCCCAAGAGCTTTCCCAGATGTTACATTTTGTTCCAGTTGCGATCCAAATATATTTTCTTGGAGGTTTAGACAACAGCGGCAAGGTGGTAACGGCAAAACCTTGTATCCGTATTTCAAAACTAACTGGAGTACCCCGAAAGTTGTTTCTTTATTTCGTTTACTGCATCTATTCAAAATTAGACGTGTGTTTAGGATTCTAAAGATTTATTTTCTATATACACTCTTGGATATCTGCTGAACTAACAGTATATATGTTCACGTTTACCTAAATCGTGGCAAAGAAAACTCGCGACTCGCTTGTAGGCTTAGTGCAGTCCAACAATACTGTATTTTACGTGCCATACGGACACGCTACCGTTGGACTGCCCTTTTACCCCTACCACTATCTCAGATATTTCTGCTGCTACTAAGTGCAAAATCATGAACCGCTGATGTTTATGGAAATTGTTTGCTCTAATAATAACAACAATAATAATACCTTCTTGGTCTTCGGTCCTCAAGAACTTGTTAGAGTATCATACTTCTTGCTTGTTTTGATGATTAATGTCCTTTAACCGGTTAGGTTAAACCGTTTACCCTAGTCATATCGGACCGTGAATGAACAAAATGGTCGAAATGAGGTTCAAATGAGTTGGGGATCATAGAACTTAAAGTTACTCGACATTCGTGTACTCAAGATAAGCGAAAACTCACTCTATCCGAGATTCGAACTCTGTACCTCTTGTATGTGAGGCGGATGCGCTACTTCTACACTACGAGGTGGGAACAAGTAATGCATTGAATGTCCACAGTTTACAATCTTGGAATCCTGAAGAGTTTTAGTTAAATGTCGTGTTTACCCCAGTACCCACTTAATAAATTTGAAAGCTTAATGAATACTACAATACAAAGTTAGATTAATTATTCCATATTTGTAAAAATGAAAAAAGTATAAATAATCTCATAATAGCGAGATTCTGTATTCATTATTAAATGAGATCCCAGTAGACTATGGCCCACAACCCTGGATAATACTTCATTTAGTAATGACACCAGTCGTGAAAGCCTACGAATTCTGATCTGTAGTCATTATTCATTTTCTTAGCTATTCTATAAACTTTTAATACATACAATTTTGCTTTCTTAGATAATTGTTCGCCGATACTTTAGAGATTCTACCGTAATGCACATTTATTCAAACTATCAAGGAAACAATAATAAGACATCCGCAAAGAATATGGAACTGGCTACTGCCACAAAAAATATCGCATTCTTTTCTTGCAGCAAGTCTACTCTTAGGCATCACAGCTCCATAATATTCAGCGGGAATGAAGAGGGCTTCACGGTATTTTTTTTTTTTTTTTTTTTTTGAGAATTCAGGATACATTTCATTCATAAAATATCTGATACTTTAGGATAATTTAATAAAAATAGATATATTTTAAGAAGTAAATAACATTTTAATATGTAATGGCTTAAATGTGGTAGAGATCCAAAATATTTTCTTTGAAACCCTAAAACTTAAAATTTAGTTATTGTGCTTTTTTGTTGCATTGAAAAACAAATACTTTTTTCGGTTGCAGAAGACTTCAAAACGTGAATTTCAAATGAAAATCATTCAAATATTTGCTTAGAAAGCAATAGTTGCTCTACTTTAGATAAGCGTTAGAGAAATCGATGAACTTATTTCGGTGAACTTACGGTCAGATTTTTGTTGTAACTGGTGACTCTAGGAGAAGGTAGAAGAGTGGGACAGATGCCAAATGAAGCACGGGCACCATCAATACGTTCATTTGGCTGAATGTTGATCTTTTAGCATAATGCAGCATGATTAAACAACCTTTATCGACTTTATATTCAAAATTTTCCTGTGTGTTAACATTGTTCATGTGACCTATCATTTATGTGAGGATAATTTGCATTTTCCACGCTGTGGTGGACACGAGCAGTTCACTTAAAAACAGCGATGCTGTTACAACAAAAATATGTGATCATAAATAAGGGTTATAGGCATTGTTACACTACCAAAAATGTCTCTTAAATAAATTTAACATGGATGACTACATATTACTCCACAAAACAACCACGACATATGCGGGACGGGATTTGGCTCGCTTAGAAGAACTTGGGGTAAAAGAGTTCCAAAGCATAAAAAGTAATCCTCTTTTGTTTGTAGCCGTTAAGTCTCTTACCGTTGCAGCCTAGTTAGGGCCGGATGTTTGTGGCTTTTATGTGCTGTTTACTTTGCGTGTATATTGCTTTGCGAGTACAAAATGTCTCACGAATTTCAACAGTCGCTGCGGCTTCGACATTTTAACACTAAAAGGCATCAAAGCAATACTATCTGTAAGAGCACCTATTTTTGAAACATAATAACACTCACATAATATTGTGACGGTTATATTTTTAGTTTTAAAACAATGTAGTAAACATGATTTTATAAAGTTTGAGATATTCAGGACGGAATTTGTTTAATTAAATCCAATAAATTGGCTTAGAAATTCTTGCGAGTTATTTCCATGATGCTGATGTAAGCAGGGTTTGTTGGTATGACTTTTAGGGGAAAGATCACCTGATGTCCGACATGTGGGTGAGTTATGTAATTTCTGTTAACATACTCTTACGTCAGTTACCAACTAGGTACTAGTCAGCATTCTTTCGGGTGTTTAAACTTATAGTTTTTTATCGGCTGTCTCTCGGCCTATCACTTGCCTGGCAGGACTCTGTGCTGATGGTTTCTTAAACTTATTTTGTTCTAATTTGTAACATCGACGTAGGTCTCAGGCACGACGAGGATGAAACGCCTGACTTTTCTGTCACCCAGGTAAACACACATGCTGGTTCTAACTCTCTCTTCCTCATGAAATATGGTTTAGTTAGTTTCTCTTCGGAACAGAATTATATGACTGATAGTGTCACCCTTTCACCAGCCGTCCAGGTACCGGAACCTATAACCCTCTCGATGTTAACCTGTGCTACGTCCACATCCTTGACTTACGTCTGGTGAAGGCATTGATGGCGTCGTCGCCATGGTTACGTCACAATATCCACCTTACCTTAAGAGGATATTACCGACACAAGTAGCTGAGGTTGTAAAGGCACGAACTCATGCACGGGACCTGGGTTAAGTCCCACCAACATCGTCCTCCCCGACTGAAGTGTTTTCCAGGTTTCCTCAGTCGTCATAACCGGCAAATGCCAGGAAGGGACCCTAATTACGTTGCTTTCCCAAAGTTTCTTTCCCAGTTATCACTTAATTTCATGTATCATCAGTGTACACCGTCTGTGGTGCCGTATGCAGTAAGAACCGGCCTTAAACACTACTAACAACTCTAAGGGAGATTAAAAGTCCTATCCTCCTAGCTTAAATCTGATGAATTCATTACTCATTATCTCAGAGCTATTTAAATATCTTCAGGATGAAGATGTGTGCCTTATAATTTCGGTAGTCTATTTTTATAAAATAAATTACTTAATAAGAAATATGATTATTTGCTTAACTGTACCATCTTTTTATTAACGTTTATCAGCAATGACTTTTTTAAATAGTTCAATCATGCTATTAACATCAGATCAAGAACAGTACTTAAGTGGTTGTTTTTATCATCCCAAAATTTAATTTAGTTATCTTCAGTAGTTTCTGAGAAAGTTGGTCGTTTATCCAGAAAATGTTATTCACAGAAAAAAATTGTTCAAAGCAAAACTACAAAACACCAGCTGTCATATATTAACAAAGAAACAACCCACATAGCTTGAATGCATAGAAGCTATCAAACTTAACAGGAGTATCAATTTGTAGAGAAAAATCTCCCCTAAAAAACGGACTAAAGTTTACCACTCCACTGCTGAGTATGTAGCAGTTGGGTATACATTTTTCTGTGAAGTGGCAAAATTCACAATGCAAAATGGAAGGTTCAGTCTTTAAAAGTATACTTCAAATGTAAGTGTTGTGCCTACAAGATAAAAGCGTATATAAAATAAAATTATAACATTTTTTATTTGCAGCCTTTTAAGACATAATGATATTTCCACTGCTTAAGATTTAGGTAAAAATCTTTTGGAGATATAAATGCTGTTTGAGAATGATTTTGAGGTAAGAATTAACATTTTTAAATTCATTCCATATCAATGACCACTTAATTAAGAATATCTCGCCTAAAGCAATAGAACACTCCGGTAACAGATTTGTTTTTAGTTGATTTCTCGCATCGCTTTGACTCTCATTGCTCCACCATAAATTTTAATGCAGTTGTGCAGAACTGGATATCGTAATATTTTACAGAACTAGTGTATTAATAAAGCTTAACGAAGCTAGATGACTGGATCTTATGTTAAAGACATCTTGTTCTCTTTGCTTCTGAAAGTTGGCCGATTTGAATGCCTATTATTTTATATTCTTTAATTATTAAAGAAAACATAATGTTTTACTATTACATTACTTTATCACCAACTCTTCTACAAATATTTTCAAAATTGTTGTTCCAGCTATTTCTTGTTAATTGAGATAAACTTTTTTCAGAAATACATTTATTATACATTTCGTTGCAGATACAAGGGAGATACAGTAGGCTGAAGCGACAACCGAATCTTTAAACAGCGGGTCGCTATGCGAAGGTTTTCAAATTCCACTCTTTGTTTATATCCTGAGAAAATGACAACTTCGCGCTGTAAAAATATGAAGTAATTGGAACATTAAATTAAAAAACAAAGAACATCTAGGAACGCCACAAAAGTTCACATAAAATCTATATTTTAATGGAACCTACATTTTTCTGTAGTAAGTTTTTGTCTATGTTAGGATTTACAAATTATAATAAATTTATTCCATTGAAGAGAACTTCATAGGCATTTTCTAGAAAAGCTGTGGCATCCTTGGAAGACGATAAAATTCAATACTAAATCTTTCTTTGTTTTTAATTTTCTTAGAAGTATTTCTAATGATTGTTTAAAATTCCATATTTTAATATATTTCCATAGCTTATTTAAATATTACATGTATAACCTGTGAAATCCCCTTAATTTTGAATGCACATTTTGTAATTCTGTGTCACTGATAAACTTACCACACACATTTTTGGATGTGGTTAAATCGGTAAAATTCATGTTATATTAATATTATTATTTATTAGTATTATTATTAACGTTTTGTGGCAGCAACAATTTTCAAGATATTGGTTCGAATTATTCAGTATTCATTTTTAAGTTCTAAATTAACATTCTTTCTTTCTCGTGGTCACACAAAGAGTGGGATTTCAAGCTCAGCTTATAACAACATGCCTTTTAAACATTTGAATAACATTTTATCCCCCCCCCGTATCCTGAAATGTACACTCTCGTGTATAAAAAGTGGCCCAATCCCACAGATCACCTCAGTGTACTTCTCTCCGTAAAATTCTTTTGACTCCGTAAGACCGGTATCAGCTCTCTATGTGACTGGCCTGAAAAACAATTCGTAAAAGCTAACCAACGGACGATGTTTATAACCTACGTGAATGGAGGTGTGACATACCATCACCTCTAAGAAAGATTTTCACTACGATTGATACACAAGGAAAGCCTAAACCAATTACGATATAATTCGGCCTCCTAGAGGAAGAGGTGAAGAATTGTTTGCATGTGAGGTTAAACTGGACGACAGCTACGACATTTACATATATGAAAGCCTTTATCACCCACTTGGAGACGAAGGTTAAAGTTTCCCTCGCTAGTAAACGGCAATATGAAAACCGGCATTAAGAAAACTGTAATGTAGCATGGACATAAAAGGTTTAAGTTGTAATGTTATCTTTCGGCAGTTCGGCCACACTTTGGTAGACGTAAAGTACCGTGTGGCTAGAATTATACTCGAAAAACAGATTGGTGATACGGGTGGTAGGTGGGGCTATGTTTTGTTAGTACCAACATACGATCCGTTCCATTATGGGCCACATTTTATGTACGTCAATATACCTACAACTAAATGTGTAATTAAATCATTTTGGTAAACCTGGGGTAACATGAAGTAGACAAAGAATAAAGTTGTGAGATAATAGTTTATAGAATAGGCATAAAAGTAAACGATGCTGTATAAAGTCACATGAAGGTTACACATCAGAGATTTATCCATCTACCAGATTCGTGTACTCTCCTAAAAGGGGTATATTCTGGATCCTCTCACCTGTGTACATGTATTTATTAAATAAAGCTATCACTGGTCTGCCTTTTATCATGCGCTATGCAGTGATATCAGTGACATGATTTTATATTCATATTTGCGCATAACGTAGCGCATGCTCCGAGCGCTTTTCATCATATGCTCATTATTTGTGTTTATTTCAGGGAATCAAGTTTCCCACCGCACTGACATATAGTTGATTACCATACAAGTCAGTGGGTATAAAAACCCTTATGAAACCCTGTAGGTCCGACGCTAGCTGGCGTCAGCTGTCCACCGTTGTAATAAGCTATTCAAAACAAAATTAAAGAAGTGAAATCGGAGGGATAAACTGATTAAGGCCTTTGACGCAATTATTCGGCTTGCAACGAAGCTGCGACATCATAATTAAATGGAGTTTTAATCAGACGGGCATTTGTTTTCCCGTCCTTCTAAACGAAAAATACGCTCTCTGATTTATTTACCTGTTTATTGCGTTAACCAAGTATGTAATAGAAAATAAAGTTGTGTCATAAAAGGGCGCAGAGCGTCAGGACGGCATTAGCAGTTCACTGAACTTCATTATTGTTCAACACAAGCTGAATATTTAAGGGTTCCAAATATTAACAACGCAAGCAATGAAAAGTATCTACGCAAATTATCTTTTGTTTATTCAACGCAACATTTTCACATTAATGTATCAATAAGACGCGCGTTTTTCGTTAAATATGCTCTGTGTTAAAGCTAATTGACAGCAGGCCGCCTGTTTTATTTTGAAGACAAAATCTACAGTGAACCTCCAAACCTTGATATCCAACTTTTGGATGGAATACAACTCATCTTCCTCCTAGAGATAGGTGCTAGAGAAAGTAAAATGATGTACCATAGTTGACTTTCTCTAGTTAACTAAAACTTCTATTCTGTGTGCCAATTATGGCGATAAAAATCTTTATTTTAGTTCTATTTTCTGTTTAAGATGATAAATGTTGTCCGCAGTGATATGTTTCAACGGACAGATTGTTGTGGCTACGCGGCTCTGCTGTAGTATTAAATCTTTGGGCAATTTCTTCATGCATCTATCCACAATGTTAAGCTCACGACAAGAAATGCATAATTGGAACATTTCAGTATCAGTGTTTTGGGAAGCTCCCTAAACATTAATACATGTATTTCCGTTCGAATACATCTTGAATCGTCAATGTATGACGTGTTTTTAAAGTATGTAACGATAATTTTGTGAAAAATAACAGAATATTATTTTCCAGATACTTTATTAGTGTTCATTACCTTACACCACTTCTCCACACAGTCACCGCCGTTATTCACGTACTTGTAACAACAAAACAGCTTTTATATGCCTTCATCAAAGAATGATGCCGCCTGTGATGAGAGCCAAGTCTGCACTTCTTGTTTCACATCATCGTCCTTGAAATGTTTTTCATCAAGGAATTTATACAGATGAAGAAACAAATGAAAATCACTTGATGCCAAATCCGACTGCAGGGAAGATGATCAAATTGATCCCAACCAAATTATGCGATCGGATCTTGAGTTCATTTGGCTATGTATGGCCGGGCATTGTCATGAACCAAAAGGATTCCACGCGAAAGCATTCCACCCCTTTTGTTCTGTATGCACGGCGGAGCTTTCGTAGCATCTCGCAATATACGTCTTTGTTAATTGTCGCATTCCTGGACAAGAATTAAACCAGCAAAACACCTTGGTTGTCCCAGAAAACCGTGTACATGATCTTTGCAGGTAGATATCATCTGTTTGAATTTCTTCTTCACAGGGGATGCTGTGTGCCTACACTCCATGGATTGTTGTTTGATTCAGGACTGATGTGAGACATGTCTCATCGCCTTCCTCAGTATATCGCGTGAGAAAAGTTAGTGAAGCGGCTGAACGCTTGTTCTTGTACTCATCAGTAAGATTTATGGGCACCCATCTTGAGCACAATTTCCGAAATCCTAAGCTTACCGTCACAATGTTGTAGAGGACTGACCTTGAAATTTGTGGAACGTGCGAAGACAACACCGATATGGTGAAACGTCTGTCCTCGCGAGTGTTTTCTTCCACAGCTTGCATCAAACCATTCGTGATCACAGAAGGTTGGTCGGTCCGTGGCTCATTGTGCGCATTTTCACAACCTTCGTTAAACTAACTCGCTTTTTCACCATTCCATTACTTATTACTGTTTCCCCATAAACCTCACACAATTGACGATGAATGTTTGCTGGCGTAACATTTCTCGCATTCAGAAACCGAATCACTGATCTGACTTCACAGTCGACGGATCGTTCGATTGTTTTGAACATTTCGAAACACTCTAACAGGAAAACACAAAGTGGCAATCGCTCACAGCTGCATCTGGCTTCCTAATGAACGAATGAAGCAAGGATCGCGCATGCTCAAAATTGCGACTACAGCCCTGCGGTAGCAAAGTATTAAACCGTTACTTTATAAACACGCCTCGTATAATTGGCGCAACAGTTCTAGACATGTAAAAATCTTAATGATAGATACGAAGCGAGTTACTTACCAGATCAGGAGGTGACCGGTCGTCTGCAGGAGTGCGTGGGACAGTCACTGTCAAATATCCGCACACCGGTTATGCACTGCACTACACTTATAAGTTATATCAGTATATTTAAATCCACCGCTGTAAAATGCCCTTAATATAAAAACACTGTCAACCATCTTCCTCCAGTTATTTCACACCTGCCAGCCCTTCCTCTTCTGCGGAATCATTCACATCATTGCCGCCATCATTGTTGTCGCTACTTTCTGCACCATTATCCTGGATAAAAATTCTTTATATTTGATTTTTTTGCAATTCCATATTTTTCGAAATAACGATTCTCAATTTATTCAACATGTTGACATACATTTTCCCATTCTGGCCTTCCAATTTTAACAAATCGCTGGCAAAATAACTGCTCCACATCTTTTAGTTTAAAAGTGATATTTCTGCAGGCCACCCATTTTTTGACATCAGCCCAGATTAATTGGATTGGGTGATACGGCGACAGTCTAAGTACATTATGGCGATGTTGTATTAATATCTGGCTAAGTATTATGACTTATGAAGGGGTTTGTTAGCTTTAGCTAAGTTATATTTGTTTTACTCATGCTTTCATCTAAAGCTATATTATGCCTAAGTAACCAGGCTCTCATTTCTTCTTTCAAGGAATTTAAGGTAGGTGGTTTGTCAATTTGAGTGTTGATGCATTGTCGATAACCAGAACAGACCCAGCAGGCATATTAGGTATCAACATATAAAATAAGTACTATTTAGGTACTCTTTGAAATTACAACCAGATGCGGACACTTTCTATGATGACTGTATGTGTCACGCATTGTTTAAGCAAATGTATTATATCGATTTCGTTGATTAAGCTAAACATAAACCATTCCTAGGCTCGGCAGCTGGGGTGGCAATCAAGGTCACGGTTCCAGAAGTTTTGCGCCAGCTATAAGTATAATTATGAAGTTTTTAGCAGCTTAAACACAAATCCCAATTTCTATTTATTTATAGACGTTCTTTTGCATTAAACTCTTAAAATACGCGGAATTAACCCATCATGCCGACATCTTTTAAAATCATTGGTCAGTAACTTTCACCTCTGACCTATGTACAAAATGTGGGTGGCTCTCTGGAGTGGAATATTGAAATTATTTGGCTACCTGGCAGTATTGGAGCCCTCATTATCAAATTCAAGATGAACCAGAGCACAAGCAATGACCTCGCTTGGCTACACTAATGTGGCGCAAGAGATTGCATTGCTGCTGCACAAACTTATCCCAGTTATGAAATTGTTTTTCCAGCAGTCACGCCGTATCTTACTCTTCGCCTTCATCTCGCCCTCCCTTTCTTCAATTATGTTTTGCCACGTCCTAGTTGTGTAGTTCAGCTGCCTAATCTGAAACCGCACTCCCAGAATAACCTCTCGGGATTATTTAATAGCTGCAAAGCTTATATAGTGCAAAACGCGTAGGATAATATGTTCTTGCATGTGCAGGACACCAACCTCATTCTTCTTGGGCGATAGTACTTCTATTTCTGCAATTAGCTTTTATTACTTTCTCTAACACGTACCTAGGTACAGGAAGTGTTGCATGAAACCAAAAACTCGATAGTGAGATTTCACTGAGATATGTATACTTTGAGGCATCCTGAATCCAAAAAAGGCATTTTTATAAAATATCCCTGGTGTGTGTGTGTGCGTGCGCGCGCGCGTGAACAGTTTAACCGAAATACGAAATGCCGTGTAACTACCAAACTTTGTATTTAAGTTCAGCGTCTTTCAAAAATGTGTCACAAAAGTTTTCAGAAAGTATCTCATCCCAAAATACCGTTTACATTTAGGACTCTTAACAATTCTGATTTAAATAACATACATTTGAGATATTAAATGGTAAATATCGTATCTTGAATTTTCTGAAAGTAGTCTCTGAAGTTCTTTTTATTTGGTTGGAATTTTATATAATTGTTATAGCTTGGGTATCATAAGAGATAGATAAGCACTAACTACACAAAAATGTTGGTCCCTTTGAAACATAATTTATTTCAAATAATGTATTTGTGCTACGAGTCTTTTCGTGATAACCGTTATTAGTTTTTTATGGGATGTCATGGAAAGAAAATGGAATTTCAAGGCCAGTATATAGAGCTACCTTTTAAACATTTGACTGTCGCTTTGGTCTGCTGAATTCCCTTGTGCCTATAACGAAATATGTGATGAAACTATTTGCAAACGTTTATATCAGGTAAACACGAAGAAGATAGAAAAATAAGATTTTGTAAAAATAGGTGGGAAAGGTCGAATCAGACTGAAAAATTCGATACTATAGGATTTGAACCAGACGTTTTTGCTTTCCGTGGGTTCCTCTAACCGAATTACCAGAAATCTGGTTTCTTACGGTTTGAATCCGTTAATATTATGCTGACTTTACCTGTTCATTGTTCTAAACCTCAAAATAAATTATAAAGGAAGTTGCAAATTTATATGTAGTAATTCCAAGAGTGGTTTTCAAATCATCGATAAATTCTCAAGTCACGAAGTCACGAGGGTGTTTATCTAGAGGATTTAGGAATCATGAGTGGCATTTAGTAAAACTATTTTACAAATAAAATGAAGTTTACCCAAAAATCATGATTATTATAATACGATAAAATATTTATATTTATTTACAATATAAGACGTTGTTTTCGAAAACAACTAGAATCGTATGATCACGTTTGGTTTGTTTGATCATGGAATGTGATCATATAGGTATTATATTCTGCCATGCAGCGTGCGGAACTTGCAGTAAGTATTAACTAAACTTTTATCTGTGATTGTAAGAATGCTCCTAGTAGAGACAATATGAAACAAATTAAACTTATATTATCAGCATTATAGGTTATGACTTGGATGCATGTTAAATCGTTTCATTACCTTGGTTTATTATGAACATTGTTTAAAAGCAGAATTGTCTCATTAATTTTATAGAGTATTCCTTATACTCTTCTCCGTTTTATTTCCTCATGATGCTATAAAAGCAATGTGGAATGTCACGCCAAAATGCTACTAAAATGTATTTTAAGGAATATCATGTAAAGTTCAGTTCATTTGAAGACCAGGAGTTTAAAGATGCGAGAAATGCAAGGAATACAAAAAGAGAACTGTTCCAAAACTTAACGGAAAAAAGAAAAGTTAGTATAGTGGTTTAAAGTCCCGAAGAATATAAAACAATGATAAATGTCTGTAATAACTGAAATTCAATTTTATTTATGGACGCTCTTTAACTGCTATGGCTCTTTGCGTCCCCTTCTATAGGTATTGGGCGTGAAAGACCGGTAATTTTGCTCAGATCCTCTTTATCAGGCTTGAGGTTCTTTTAAGTGCCGTAAATCTATGACACGCGACCACCAGCTTTACTTCCCTTCGAAGGAAGACGTGCTAAGGTTTGAAATCGCGACCTCGGGAACTGGAGGCTAGCATGGTGACCACTACACCACGGAGAACAACAATTTCTGTGATTATAATACCCCTGAATAATTACACACGAGGTTCTTCCTTATCGCTGCGCAAGAATTACTATGCCTAATTAATAATCCTCATTTGAAGCCTTGCCAAATACCGTTTCTGACATTTTTATGTGTAAACGTAGCGGCATTGATTGCTGGTAGCTGAGACGCTGGAAAATGATACTACAATCTCTTCAGAGTATTAAAACAAGGAAGTGCCCAAAGGAGGAGGAGATAAAGATATTTCGATAAACATTGAGTAGAATCATGACCGTGATTGGTCACATTCCTATAAACGTGTTTGATCATTGTCTCCCATTTGCGACGTCAGTGAAATGATCACAAAAGTAGTAAATAACTTTGCCTACTGCCTACTGAAATTTTTTGCATAGCATCATATCGTCTTCTATAACATAGGAAACAAAAAACAAAAAACATGTTTTTCCATGCCTAAAGATACAACATATTTGAAGATAAATGTGAACACGTATCCAAGCACCGATGTGGAAATAATTTTATGAGTGAAATCAAATAATACACTCACATACTTAATAGAGAAAAGAGGCCTAGGTTTTCCCTTCCCTGATTTTTATTGCCTATCCGCACTATGTTTAAGCACCTCCTGTATGAACGACCAGCTGTTGCAAACAGTTACATTGCTACTGTAATAGGTAATCAACCAGTATTGTATTGTACGTTCTCAGTATCTTGAATGATAAGGAGCATAATACTCATCAACACTACTACATACTACACAAAATACTGTGAAGAACAAGCGAAATTTCCAACAGCAGAAAAATTAAAGGTCTTGTTCTACCGAAAATTCGTCTGCAATTATGGGATACTAGATACGGGTGTCCTTTTAAACCTCGATAAAATTAATTTATTTGTTTCTCTGCTTATTCTTTATGAAATTATTGTACAATGATAAGAACGTTTAATTATAATCTCGCACAATGCGGTGATATTCCTACTAAATCATTAAAACTCCCCAGATATTCATGGAAATGGTTATGAAATATCGGTGGAAGTTATACCTCAGATTTCCTTGACCACCTCTCTCGAATAGTCATCCGATTTCTGTAAACGCTGTATAGTCTGTATCTTTTGAAGGGGAGGCAATTATTGGAGTTGTTTTCAAATAACTGCAGCAAGTGAACTTGCAACTGGTTTAAATAAATACTGTTATTTCAAGCACTCCCTATTCCTATGCGCTGTAAAATATCCAATAATATTTGTTATACTAACTTTACTGTTTTATTTAAAAGTGGTATAATTGAATACCTTTCGGTTATTATTTTAGGATGGTGATTCATTCTTCTTTTATTCAGTGAATGCCATAGGTACTGCAGTCTATTTGCCTTTAGTTCCCTGCTGAATATCGTATTAGTTATGTATTTGTCTCTTGCAAGTGATATTATAACCACGTAGTTCTGGCCTGGAAGAAAAGTTCTCAAGTGTACCAAGAAGCTGTAAACAGGAATACCAACATACCAACATTTGTTTAAAGCTTAGGAAATTTGGGTTAAGGTCATCTTTCATGGTGACCGAATAAATCAGTAATAATTATTTTGGTAAACTATTCAAAGTCCTGAGAACTTTGTATAGTTATGTTAAAAATATTTTTTTTTCATCTTTTAATTTCCGTTAAAGGATGGTAACAGCTATGACAAATGTGAAACATAAATGCTTTCAGGCATTGTGGTTCACTTCACGAACACGCATTTCATGTGCTGCAGCGCATAAACCGAAGAATTCGATGTTAAACAATATTCTGCTATTTATTAGACTTTATGTTGTAACATAAATGTCAACAACTGCTGTTAAGCACTTCGTACAAATTCCCAAAATAAAGGTAACGAAAACATGTATCGGATTGTAACCAAGCGTACATCAAAGTGCAGCATGCAAGGATCCACCTCTCTGAGAATGGGCCAACAATGAAGTTAATAACAAGTTTCTCTATGTTTAGTGCCGGTATTCAGACCTGAAAGCTTTTGCTTTTCCATCAACTTGCAAAAGTTCGTAACCACGAAACTGAAATAAAACTAGCATTCCTTTATTCGTTATCATAATCTTAATGGGTAGTCAAACGCGACTCCAGCGAATAAGACAAGGTATATTATATAAATAGAAAATGTATAATGCCCCTCGGTCATCCTCACCAAGTGAAGAAAGGAGACTTAGTTTAATTTCCATGAGGTTCGCATTATATTCATTTTCTTATGCTTCCAGCAGCGCTAACACCTCTAGCATTATTCCCGAGCACAACTGCAGACTTCTTTTTCCGCAGATTCTGCCGAGAAGATAAAATAACCTTAATTAGCTAGTACGGAATGTTTGGCTTATTAACTTTCTTATAAAAGGACATATTACTTCTGAAAGCCAGTGTAACACAGATTATTTAAGAAAATTTGTGCAAGCACGCCGAAGTTTTATATGGAGTTGAATAGAAGAAGAAAAGTTTTTATGTACTGCTGAAATACCTTGTATTTTAATGTTTTGAAGTGTTTTAATTGAGAGAAAGGAATCCATCTTCATTCTCAGATATTTCGGATTCCAAACATTACTTGCAATGGTTTTAATGAGAAAAACTGTAATTTAAGTTAGAACTAAAAGGAAAGTTTCTTCCGAGGACCAAGGAGGTTGTGCTAGACAGAACTTAAACTTAAAATTAGAAAGTAAAAGTCTAATTATCACTTTCTTCACCATTATCGCTTATTTTTATATAGTATCGACAAACTATTCTTATGAAACCTTATTTTTTTTAACTACTTCGTGCTAACTGAGATGAGCTTTTGAAGAATTAGTTTCACTGTACTTAGTTTCGTTGTAGGAACAAGGTGAATAGAGGAAAGTGAAACGATAGTCAGGTGTTTATAAGCCGGGTCGCCATATGCTGGCCTTAAAGTTCCATACTCTTTCTATGACATCGCGAAAAACTACTGAATAGCAACAGCACTTTAAAAATGACAAAGTATTGAAAAACTCGAACTAATAATAACGGATATCTCGTAAATGCAAAAAATATTGGAAAATAAGTTATGTATTTTAAAGAGTTCCACATTTTTGTCCATCTCTTATGGTTTACCAGTTATGCAAAATTATACAAAATTCTTTCCGAATGAAGAGGACTTCACAGGCTATTCCCAAAAAAATCAAGATATATAGTTTCTTTGACGTGTAAATATCTTAAATACATGGTGTTTTAATCAAAAGCGTTACAGCTAGTTTTGATAAAATCGAAAATATCGAAATATCTTGCGCGGAAGAATTTTCATGAACATCTTCGTGTTGCCTGTTTGGAAGATGCTGAATCTAAATATCATTCTGTTCACACACACACACACACACACACACACACACACACACAGGCACCTTTTCCTAAAATCAGAAGAAAAGAAGTTTGTTCTAAAAATAAAACAAAAATGGTTCTTAGATCCTCAGAATACGTATTTTCAGTGAAATATCAACATAGATTTTTGGGGTGGAACGCAATATTTCTTCTACTTACAACAAATACGTGATAAAGAAGGTAAACGTGTACTATCAATTAGAAAGATTTGATAAACTTACTAGTTAAAATAGCTTCAGATACTTGAATCTCTGAAAATTATTATATCTAAATAGAAGACTAAATTGTCTTGGGAGGTGTTTACGAGTTACAATAGTATAAATATACCAGAATATAAATATTTCCAATTATTTATCGTGATCACTATATTGTGTATGACTTTAGTGATAGGCTCCCTATGAATGCATCTATGAATAAATGAATCAATCAATCCTAATTTTTCTGTTCAAGGATAGCTTCTTCACTGGAAATTCTTCCTCCTCTATTCTTCCTTTTTAACTTTCTTCTTTGTCTTTGCAAATTGCTTCATCCCGTCAACTGTTTCTTACTACATCTCTCAGTAAGCATGACCATCTTATCCAAAAATCTCAACAAATTAATTTTGGTTTTCCTGATAAGCTTCTGCATTGTTCTATCTTGATACATTCTTCTTAAAACAGCCTCATCAATCTTATATGCTCCGTTCTACTCCATATTTCATTTGTAAAGCTTTCAATGGCTTATATTCACTTCGTTCAAAGTGAAAATTTTCGCACTGTAAAATGTCACACTCCACGCAAAGTAATCCACTAATTCCTTATTTATTCCTCAAGGGTTCACAGAATGTTATCAAACTGAGGCGTAGATGAACACCAAAGAACAATGCCTATATCCGTGATTGCCACTTAAAGCGTTAAAAGATCTGAAAATGGCATTAGTCGCTTATCTTGTGGTTGTATGCAAAATGAACAGCTCGATTCTGAAATTGTTTGTTACCTATTAAGTTTTTCATCTTTAACTGCTACCAAACCACAGCCTACCTACTTGCACTGTCTACAACACACTGTTGTCGTCCTCTATGATGTTAATGGTTACCATGCTGGCCTCCAGTTCCCGAGGTCGCAGGTTCAAACCCGGCGGAGGGCGATGAATTTTTTCGGGCGTAAGTTTGGAAGGGAAGTAAAGCCGGTGATCCCGTGTCGTAAACTTACGGCACGTAAAAAAACTTCAAGCCTGATAAAGAAGCCTCTGAACAAAATTACCGGTATTTCATGCTAATATAGAATGGGACGCTAAGGACCACAACAGTTAAGGAGCGTCCATAAATAAAATTCAATTTAATCACACTGCTGCCGCTCATCCCTCACTAGGAAGGTTAATTAATGAATGACATTCGCTTGCGGAGGTTTATGAGTCGTAAACAAGTATCCATCCTGTGAAAAAGAGTGCGTCTGGGTTAACATGGTCGGTAAGGCGTATCTCACTACCACTGAAATCCTATTGTATTCAAGTGCAATTTAAAAAACGAAATTACTGTTGCTTCCAGGTGAGCATTAATTTTGTTTACAACCTCAGTTATTATTATGAAACCCTTCAGTTCGTCAAAAGGTGTTTCAAATAACGTATACTGAAGTACATAAAATGTGGCCTACAATGTAGCGCAGCTATTCATTTTGGTACCTACAATCTAACCTTACCTTCTGCCAGCGTGACTTCCTCTGTTTCTTGATCAGAGTTCTGGCCGCTGGATTGGCAGGGCGCTTTACCTCTCCAAAAATAACATTACAAGCTAGTTGTCTATTTTCTCACTGGGGGAGTGCCATTAAAGCAATGGTTCGTTAATTTTGGCGCAAAAATAAAGTATAATATAATGTAAAAAAAAAACATACAAATAAATATTCGAAAGTTAAGAGCTTTGGTTTTTCTTTTTTGTTGTTGTTGATACACTTTAACTTTATATTTCTACTACCTTATTGCCGTTAAATGCCGGTAATAACTTTAATCTTCGTCTCTATGTCGTTGATGAAAGCTCTAATATAAATACGTATTTGTCGTTCACTGTAATGACACCAGCAAATAATTCTTCACCCCTTCTCCTAGAAGGCTAAATTAATTATGTTGTATTGGTTTAGCCTTTCGTTGTGTGCCAGTCGAAGCAAAACGATTTCACAGAGGCGGTATTCCAACCTACCCTTCATTTTACATCGATTATAACATCGTTCATTAGTTCGTGCTTGTATCCTTGAATTGTTTTTCAGACCAATCATAGATATCTGATACCATTGGGTGGAGTCAAAGGTTACCTGAATGCGGAAATCTTGGGGAGGGAAAAACACTATTACGATCTAGGAGAATGGGCCACTTATTGTGCACGTCAATGTACCTATGGATGGATTAAATTAGAAGCTTACAATATACTTATAGCTCTACCATGCTGCACTACTAAAATTTACTCAATAACTGTAGTATTCCATAGCACTCCATGACCTTAGCTTTTCATACTTGCATGCAAGTATTTGGTTTTATGTCATGCTAGTTTTGCACGTTACTATGATAAGAACCAGATTCAGGTTGGAAGCTAAAATTGTGTAATCTGAAATTTATTTCGGAGATATCGGAGAAATTTCTTTCCCCTCAAGGGAGCAGGTTACGTAAATGGACCAAGATTCGTAGTGGAAACCCTTTTCCATTATTTACCCTTAACTGTTAGATGGTGAGAGAACTGCTTTTTCCTTCAAATAAAGTCGGAAAATGTAAAATAATGGAACGGAAAAGTTTCTCAAGCATCCTTTAGTCCCTTCTCAGTGCTTATCGCATCTCAGATGCTATTAAAGTGCTTTCCATACTTAATAGCCTGCTTCCCAGTTTAATACCATAGATCAAGTATTTGTGGGCAGAAGTAAGGTATTTTCATGACAGTTTCTTTGAAGTTCCCTCTGAATACCCCCACTGAATTCAAGCATTGGGAGAAAATGTGAGAATAAATCGGATTTTAAGTTATCACAATCATAATGCATTCCAAGGGATTCTAACTTTTATTGCCTGCGAATTAGAGGAATTAAATATTATTTTGAATATTTTACTTGTCTTAATAGATTCTTGTACTTGCATATAAACATTTAGCATAAAATTTCAAATTATGATATGACTATTTTCTGGTGATTGAATGTTTTAATCTAATATGTGTCTTGAAGTACCTTCATTAGATCAGAGAGCGAAAAATCTTGAACTCTACATAGCAATCGCCGAACTCAAGCCTTGGCACGAGAAAGTTAAAACGGTAACAGCAACACTAGAGACGAAAAGACCTTATTAATTTCGTTTCATTGCGTTTTGAAATAATACTTTTACGTAAAACAGGCATTTAGTGTTGGAGTAAGTAAGAAAAATAATGCAGAAACGCTGGAATGAACATCCCCTTTAATTTTCCATCCTCGTATACCTACCACCTTTTGCTCTTTATTTTTCTGCATTTCCATATTGGGTAAATTCCATGCCATTATGTTTGACGTAAAACGTCATAAAGCGTTATGCGAACCATTGAGTAAACCGTCAATCAGTTTTAGAAATATCAATGTGCGACAAAGGAAGGTGACAGATAGCGAGTCATACTCATTATTTATGTAAACTGGCAGTGCGTTCTGGCAGAGTGCAGTTATTTGTTATACTGCTGCACGGATTTTTTTTCTCATACCGTGAAGCAAAGCACGTAATGTGCTTACATGTCGAATTCGAAACGATTTGAGTAGGTGTCCCATTCAAATTAATTAGAGCAACATGAACAGCTGTGGAATTAAATTGGATTCAGATTGGGATTGAGTTAATGTACACGCTTAATATGATGAATGCGGTAATTTACATATCCATTATTATCTTTTGTTCACGAATTCTACTCCATCCATATGCGTTAAGAACGGGAATCTTCCTTATGAATTCGTCTAAAACGTGCTCCCAAAGAGTTGAAGCATATTCAGTTTCTGTGTTTCACACTAACTTTGCTGAGTTCTAACAAACAAAGTACAAAATACAGTGATTTTACACTTTTTATACAGAATTAACTTGATATTAAATCCATGATAGGTGTCATTGGTTACTGTAGAATATTTGTTTTAGGCTTTGAAAATAATAATAATAATAATAATAATAATAATAATAATAATAATCAGCCATAGGTATTCTTAAGCAGCTGACTTCAAGTCAGCCGCACTCAAACCATATCAAAATAAAAGACGTAAACAACACAGGCCAAGGGTCACCGACGCCAGCTAAAACATCAACAAACAGTACGAGGGATGCATAGTGATTTGTTGTTTGCAACATCACTGCGTAAAGTCCAGTAACAGTTCATTCTTATTTCCTTTCGCCCTGGTTTAATGCTTCAGAATTACTATGCCTGATAACAATAACTGCTCTGACTGTACATTCCAGTATTTTCTAGGTGTTTCTTTCTCTTGGCAGCTTTAGGAAAAGGGCATTTTCTTTATCTTTCAATAATTTAGCTCTCTTCCTTTATTATCTTTTATTTTACTTCTTACATAATCTCGTCATAGTCCCTAACTCATAATAACGCTGTGATTTTTCGATTGATTTCTTGAGAATATACGTGTAAAGGAAACTATTGACAGAAACTAAAATAAGTGTTTGCTAAGCCATCTTTGAATAAAATTCCAAAACAGTATTCACGCTGTGTTACTATCAATGATGATGATGATGATGAAGCTTGCAGGTAGGCTCTTAGAACCCTTTGTGCCTTTTAAACTCGCCTTTCAATCAAATTCAACGGTCCCGATAAAACTTACCATTTTCTTGACATTTTCCCATCTTATATCTTCAGGTTCCAAGATAAAGAAGCCTGGAATGCATGCAGGCAGAACCTTCACACTGGCAAGTACGGAGAGTCCGAGTAACGTTTTGACCGAGAAAGGGGCCGAGAAGAAACCGATATAGCGCAGGTAAACAGCAGCATTCTAGTTGCGCCATTTGTCTTCAATGCTCGCGGACCCATATGTTTTCGGCAAAAGCTTAGTGCAGGTTAAGGTGTCAGCAATGGAACATGTGTTTGTGCGAGCTCTGTGTTACCGGTCGTTGCTTTGTACAGTTTGAAGTGTTAGAAGACTGGCTTTCTTGTGTACTTCTTTCGAATTACTTTTAAAGGCGTGTGCTATGCGTGCATTAAATTAGTTGTTTAGATATTGAAATCCCGGCTGAAAAATGCCCTCTACAATAACCCATATTTATGTACGAATCTTGTCTGAAAGCAGATTTATGCCGACAAGTATGTAGGCAATTTATAGACTATGGAAACACCCACACAGTGATCATGAACTGAAAGACAATATAAGAGTAGAAATCAGAAGGATTACAGCGGAAGAACTTTTGCGTGTGAATGCAAATTTCATGAAATTTCATGTCGGGAATGTATGAACGCTGAAGGACACGACTATGAGCAACTACTGTAACAGGTTAGTGAAAGAAAATGATTGTGTGCATGACATAGACTAATGAAAGTTAATGAGTAGAATAATCGTGGAAATTATGCATCTAGAATGCAGACCTTACGTCCTAGCGACCTTCACCCGCCCGCGTTCTCGGCTGAAGCGTAGCGCGTACTCTCTGTATACGCTGGAAGGTTTCATTTTCCCTTCCACATTGCCTGCATTAGGGGTCTTGTATAAGTCACATCATGTGTAAAGGTGTAGGCAGTGTGTTGCGGCCCTTAAGATAGTAACACCTCTGAGTTTAGATCTAGTTAATTTTAAACGAATCTTACTCTGCTTACCGGCTGATCCGAAATTTAATTCATGGGTTTGTATGACAGTAGTTTGTTTATTCCAACATTCAAGAGGAACCCTACTTGTAAGTTGGGTTATCTTATACTTGATACTTTTGGGAGACACGCCACAAAAAGACTCGGATGCTATGAAATTAAGACCTGAGTCCCTCTTTGCGAGCATGTCCGCCATCTCATTGTCTCTAATACCTGCATGCTCGGGAACCCAAACAAAGGTGACTGGGCCGCTGGCATATAGATGATGATCGATATCCTTTGGCATTGGAAAGGTAGAAACAGACGACTGAACAATTAAATGGCATAGCCGGGATTTGAACCATGGATCTCTCGGTTTCCGTCCGGTTGCTCTAACACTGAATTCTAACCATGTCCGTAGGACAGTAGATTTCCCAGCTGACTCGCATTTTTCCCGGTAAACCACAAGAAAGTGTCAAATTGTTTTGAGACGACATACCCCAATGGCGACTTACAATGCCGTTTATTTAAGTCCCGGGCTTCATAGTTTAGCCTCTATTATGTCAATTAATGAATTGAATTTTTCAGTCGTCTGATTTTACCTTTCCAACCTGTCCTACACACATGGCTAGTGTGGAAGAACGATAATTTCCTGCTTTGGCTTTATCAGACCCATCTGAATGTGGTTTTAAACGCCTTAAGGGTTCTTAAAGCTGCCCGGCTGTATGAGCAGATATTCACTCCCGCCCATTTGCCTGGCATATTTATGATATATAATGCACAGGTTAAGATTGCAAATATCTCAGTCTGGAAAACAGTGGTATATGTTTTCAGGGAAATGGCAAGCCTGGTTCTTTATTTGTAATAGACTTAGATATCTAATTTCATATAACGTAACGGCCTTTGCTTCAATTGAATACTGGTTTAAAACGACAGATGGATGCGATTGGTTAGTATTTAAGTCATTCTTTTCTGGGTTTGTCCTCAAATATTTCTTCCCAGATGCCTGAATTCGGTTTTCATGTTCTTAGAGTGAGTTCATGGTTTTTTCGTTAAATCGCACAAAAAATTGGTCTATCAGCCTCTACGTCAGTGGTATTTTGACTTCTTCAGCCAGAAATGTCGGAGTTGCTCCACACCTAGGAAGGGAATGGGAGTTTTCTTTAATTACAACAATTCCCACCTCTGCATTGGTTGTAAGCGTAAATAAAAGCAAGGTAGTACAAAGTAGTGTATTTCAAAGCTCTATATCTAGGACAGGAGAGGTGTAGATATCATCCTTAAAACCAGACATAGGTCCTGATGAGTACACCCGTGAACAAAAAAGACGAGTCATGCCTTGAACTCCAATTTTTTCTAAGTCCTACACGGCACAGCCCTTGTTTACAACAGTGTGTAGCCGCTGCAGCAAGTTGTTTGAACGGCATTACTAAACATGCTACCTTTCATATGGCTACTTATTTTGATTTGCTGCATTTCATACACAACATTCGGTAAATTTAATAGTAGAATTGTTGTAATTTTTTTTTAAAGTTTTATTCTACCTAACAGCAATATTCTGCATACGAAACCACATGACGCGCAGAAGGATAAGCAAACGAACCAGGCCCGAACAGGTTCTCTTTCAGTGAATCACACTACGTTGGACAATAGCAGAACGCGCACACAAAGACATATGCACAAGGAAGTCTCTCCTTGTACGAGTCGATGTAGCAGGCTTTTCTGCTCGTGAAGCTGCAGCTCTATTGGACTCCCTGCAATTGCAGCGCAGAGTTGGGTGAGATTATCCAGGGAAGGGATTGAACGCCGTCGTCCTGGTTCAGGAAGACGCCGGCCCTCGCAGCCGTGGTCGCTGGAGTCGTCGCTCCGCCAAGCTGAGGGTCGCGGGTTCGAGTCCCGCCACGGGCATGGGTGTTTGTGTGTATATGTGTGTTGCGGAAATAAGCGGGATGAAAATAGTAAAACGCAGTAGCATACACTGGGTACAACAAGGGAACTTTTTTAAAACAAAAAAAAGAAGTTTCCACTCCAGAATGATGCAGCTTTAATTGCAGCAACCGAGAGGAACCCTTTCGAAACTGCTTCTGAAATGAAGACACATTCAAAATTCCCTAGATCATCTTGAACAGTTCTAACGTCCAAAAGGGTCCCGATACGATGCAAAGTACGCGGCTTCACAAGTTCCTCATGGTGACGTATCTGTATCTTGTTGGGGCTGGATATCAAGGGACGCCTAGGTATATTGTGGCAGCTTGACGATACCCTGAACAGGGCGCAATACACGACAATACTTGAGAATATTTTGATTCTCTCTGTAGGATGAGATATACTGATAGAATTGTTCAATTCGTACAGGATGATCATCCTGTCAAAAGGTTTCAAATTGATTCTCAGAGAAGTAGGATATCAGTGACATATTGGCGTTCCTGTTCACTAGATTTCTACTCTATTGAAAATGTGTGAGCTGAGGTGAAAAGGGAGCTGCGCTTGAATTTTCCTGCAGATGCGCGATGGACAAAAGATAGCTTCTGGGCACAAATTCATAGTACCACTGTTATAGCTTCCTATGCACGTTACTGCGGGAATTTAATTTAATCTATGCCCCGAAAATTGAGGGTAGTTATACGTGCTGAACATTTATACAACTGATATTAATTTTGTTTATTTTTATGTTTTTTAGACCTAGAAGACAATAGTTTATTTGCATTTATTTCTTTAGTTATTTAAAACAAGTGTTTTAGAAGAATTATGTATTTTGTGCATAGATATGCCTAAAACGTCAAATGCTAAAGTTATATTAAAGCAATATTATGTTCTACACATTCAGTCATAAAATAAGCAACATAAAAATAACAACTAATGATTTGAACCGTAGCAGCATATGAGCCAAGCAAGTACCTTCTTAACCTCTCAGCCACCGTAACGTTATTCCGTGCTCTGTTTTCAGTAGCTTATAAGATGATCATTGCTCTCACAGGCGCAGAGTATTCTACAGTTCCTACATGTGCGTTGTGAACTGTTACAAAGCTACATGAAGCCCCCCGATCCGCATCCGCATACGGAATCTGGAAGTGACACTGTTTTTGAGGGTGGGGTTTCCAGGGTGTACATTCATGTTATTTATGAACACTTCTTCAAAATCATTGAAATATTCAGATTATGTTTTCAGTACTTCATACAATTATAAAAAAATCTTTTGGAACCTATTGACATTTTCTAATAGCGCTTGGGTGGGATAATCACTTGAGTATCAGATCGGACAGAGTAAAATGCGCGCTCTTTTTCCGAAGTAGTTGCGAACTCATTGCTGCATTACCTATACGTTATTAACTTATAGGGTAGTTTAATTCCCAATACAGTCTTTTCGTGTAATTTCAGCAAAGTATTTAATGTCCGATGAAAGTAATTGAAACAGACTGTCTTAAATTTGAATGAAGTAATGACCGAAAATAGATGTTCAGCCTGAGTTTTGCTTTTGCATTTTATGTCAAAAGCTTAGAAACTTTATAATTAGCAGATTTGAAAACGTTTAGGTGATTATCGAAGCATTCTGTCAGAATAAAAATAATTAAATTGTATTTTTATTTAATGTAATGAAACACAATACATGAAGAAAATGATTTGATTTTAAATATTTAGTAAAAGAGACTAGCATCCATACTGTCTTACTTTCATTTAAACTTTAAATAAACGGAAACTAAAATTACGTGCAACGTTGGTAACAAAGTTCATGCGTAGATAAAAATGCGCAACGCCCAACGAATGAGATGTATCAATGCTCTGTGAGTTGTATGTGGTCAGTTATTCAGCCCTTGTTGCGACCCCGAAGTCTAAATTACGATGTATGTAAACAAATTGTAAATTATTGGACATTAAGAGATACTGTAGATGATAAAGAAAGTAAATTGATTACCTTTCTCATACATATATTTCAATAAGATACTTCTTAATCATTCCATATACGTATTATAATGTGACGAAAAGTTTGTGAAACAAATGTCTCTGCTGAAATAAATGTTGAGACTATTATACTTTTTATTTCGTCTTTGTACATAAAATCATAACCTGAGAGAATGACATCTTTATCCCTTCCACACCATATATAATAAATACAATGTGCCACTGTCCTGATTGAGTGCTTTGACGTACATGCAAAAAAAGGCTCTGAAAGTTTCTGCACGTAAGATAAATCGAAATGATTGCGATAGAGCTGTCTCCAATATATTATTTGATTTGAGCTCTTTGCTTAGTGTGTCGGGAGCAATCCTAAGGAAAAGTATGTGTCACATTCACATTACTTTCTCTACTCACTCTTCTACAAATTGTTCTTACAAAGCTTATTATAATAGCTTACTTCTTGTTTATCCAGATAAACTTTCAATTCACATTATGCTGTAAGCTACAGGAGGTAAAACGATAATCAGATTTTTAGAAAGCGTGTCGCTATGCGATGGATTTTAAATTCCATGTTCTTTGCATGACTAAGAGAAAACAAACGAATCTTCCCATTTAAGAAGCGTAGAATTGTTTTAAAATTCAAACCAATAACTAGGAATGTTTTGGAAATTTTAAACTATAAAAAAGAAAGCAAAAAACTTTGTAGGACATAAATTGTGTACTTTGACGAGATCCCACATTTTTAATAATAAGTTTTTGTGCATCTCTTACGGTTCACCAGTTATGAAAAGTAATTCAGAATGAAGAGGACTTCGCAGGCTATTCGCAAAAAATTCAAGATATAACGCTTCATTTGTTGTGCATATAACTTAAACATATGGTATTTTAATCAAACATTTTAGAACCATTTTTGAGAAAATCCTAAGCAACGAAACTTTTTTCATATAATGGATAGTCGCATCCTTGGAATTTAAATATCAAGTTTAGTATTTGACCGACTTTTGTTTTTTAATTGTGCTGTTTACAGACACACACATTTGCAACCTTTTCTTCCTAAAAATGCTTTTCTATTTTGATTCAGAGAGTCTTAAAACATGTACTTCCGGTGATATCTAGGTATCGAATTCTTGTATGGCATATAATTCCTCTACTTACTATAGGTAAGCAGTAGAAGAAGTAAAAAACATGGTAAAATACTTCCTCAGACGTAGTTGGACAGCACCAGAGAAGTATCCATAATTGTAACATTACTGAATTCCATCAGGCTGCTAGAAACAATTCGAAATGTTCAGTATTGACGCTCGGAAGACATAAATGTAACAAGCAACACCTGTCGCATTCATTGTTTACAGCAAGGAATACCTTCTGCCACTGCCTGAAAGACTGGTCGATTAAAGGGAGTGCGTCTAAAACTTCCTGCACGCTGGTTTACTATCTGGATTGGAATCAGGGAAGCTCAACATCAATTCAGCGCAGCATAAATGCATCATTTTCAAGCGCCTTCTTAAACCGTAAATCATAAATTCTCCAAGTTTTACTTGTATCATATACATGTATCTCTATGGACATAATATGAAATACCCACTATCTATGAAGTAACATAGACTACAAACATTAATATACATAAGGCTCTAGAAGGCCTCCAGCGGTTTCAGTTTACGGACATGGGCGACTCCATGCTCGTTAAAGCACGAACAGAAGATCCGCGGTTCATATCTAGCCAGGACCGCCTGACTGAGGTTTCTTCCAGTCCTCATAACTAACAAATGACGGGGAGGTACCAGGCCGAAAGGTTTTTTTCCCAAACTTCCTTTTCTAATAATAATAATAATAATAATAATAATAATAATAATAATAATAATAATAATAATAATAATAATTTCATTTCATGTATCATCAGTGTCCACACCAAGTGCCAGAAATAGTCACTTAATATATTATTGTTGCGCAATGATTGTTAGTATGTTCAGCCTAAAATGTTGGGGGAATAAAGTTAACTCCTACAAATATTGTAAAGAATTGACTTTGTAGACAACTTCTATTTAAGGTTAATTCGGTAAATATAGGATATAAGTAAACCAATCCACCTATAATAACAAATACTACTGTTTTTGAAAGAACATATTGAAAATGGGTATTTAGAATGACCGAAGTTATCGTGTATAGAATTCAGGTCTGAGTCTGAGTAATTTTCAAAGAGAAAGGCGCACATAGTGCCACTGCAACATGACGTCCTGCGAAGCAAAAGTGGGCTTGCTACCAAACAATGATCCGTGCCCCTATAATCCTGGAGCAGTGATCCGCTGGTCGTTCATCAGACAGACTTTACCGTAAATGGCCACGGCAGTCGCGTGTTTATTTCTTTCGAACCGAACACACATCAAACTGAAAACCACGGCCGCCTACAATATCCACGGATCCATTACACCTCCCGAACAATGAACTGGCCTACGCTCTTTAAATAAATCCCACACCACAAGGTTGTCTTTTTTCAGTAGACGGTAACCCGGACACACCAGTGATTGCCCGTTGTTGGTTTTACAGGTCGAGCAGAAAAAAATCTGGGTATGGGGATTTATACCATTAAACTTTTTACTAATATGACTCAAAAAGGCCTAGATTACGTGCACTTGAATGTACATCAAGGTTATGCTTAGAAATATAGAAAAACGTAAAAACATTAAAGAGCTAACCAAGTTTGGCATAAATGAGAAGTATTGAATTTCGAAATTTATTCTTGTTATTTGAGTATGAATTCGAACGTTCATCCTTTTTTTCCAAAAGAAGAAGCGTGTTCCAGCTTCGAATAACAGTTGTTATTCGTACTATTTTATCTTTAGATTCGAATATGTTTGATTAAATGCGTGTCTTGATTTTTCGTTTAATCAGATATTATGTACTTAGCACTACTGTTAATGTTTACATTCGCTTACAATGGATGTAAGGAATCATTATATCTTCATGGTAGAAGGTTTCGACAAGGAAGGAAATTAAAATAATTAAAATGTTTCAGGCACAAGAAATCATAAAAATTAAGCGAAATTAAGCCAAAAAAAAACCGAGCTAACTAATTTCGGAAGGAATGACTGACAGTTGAGATGTATTCCCTGTTTTGTTTTCAGTAATTGCAGTTAATATTTTATAAAGCATTCAGTTATAAAATTGCAATCGTATTGCAGCGTTTGTAAGACGGCGGTCAAAATTACAACGCTATGCAAAATAAAAATAACGATGTAATTTGCCGCACTCAAGGAGAAGTTTTATAAGAAAAATGTACCATTAATTTGTATAATTTTATATTAATTAGCATATTTTACATAAATAGTGGTGTTCCCTATAATAAAAAAAAAGTTACACATTACATTGGATTCCATCCCGTTTCACCAACTCTGTTGATCAGTAGTAACACGTTTTAACAGCAGCTACAACGTGATGGTGATTAAGCATACGTTTGTAAGCAAAGCACCCAACACTGGAATCGTTTTCACTTTTTGTCCACTATTTAATCGAAACACAATAAGCTTCATATTTTGTATAGGTGCACTGAAGTTGAATATGCAATATTTGCGCGTTAGTTTACAATGATTGCTGGAATATTGCTTTTCAAAACTGCGAGGTGAGCGATGGCTGCCATGTATTGCACAGCAAGGAAGCATTTGACAAATTTCATTTCCATGTCATGTAGGAAGGAACGCCTGAGACTTAGGTGACCCTACGTGCAGGTCTCATTGGAATTGACCATTTAGTTTCGTGAAAGATAGTACACTTGGATGCAAAAAAAAAGCAAAAGCAAAACAGAAACGTGTCTATATAATGAACTGTGAATAAGTTGGTAAGCGATAAGTAATCGGTTCCTCCTACTCATAACTTCACCCTTACCTAGTTCTAGCAACCCAAGTTAACTGGCAGCTTTTGAATAGCATTGTTTTTTCTGCGATGGCGAACAAAATGCTAAGATCCGAAGTTCAGAAGACATAACAATTAGATTTTTAACTGTTTTTACGTAGGCTGGAATGATAGAATTTGAATGAAAAAGGTGTATAAGTGGACATTGGGGTATTTTATCTCAAGAGAAATTAAGGATTACTTGTGTTTTGCAAGGAAAATTCAAGTCGGGTGGAAAATTACATGAGGTATTATCATATCGACAGCGAAGCTCAGACGGCGGAGCAGCAGTATAGAAAGCTGAAAATCTGGGTTCGAATGACGACTATGACATTGAATTTTTCGTTCTGATTCTATCTTTCCATAGTTAATTCCATTTTAGAATTTTCGTAAATATATTTTATTAGCAGAATTTTGGAAGAAAAGGGATATAAAGAAATTTTCCAACCTTTTTCAAGTAATGCGAAAATGCTGTGTTTTGTGACTTTTTTGTATGCCTTTTGTTTCTACATGGTTTAGTTTGTATAGCTCAGTTCCTTACTATGTTTTTTTCTGATATTTTGTAATTCAGAATCAATATGTCTGTTGCTCCTGTTGCTTTGCAAACAACAATTATTATTAGTAGAAGCTAATAATAATAACAATAACAATAATACAACTCCATAATGTTCTAACCTATTAAATAAGTTAACCAAAGTAAAATACTTCTTTACCTCTCCTTAAAACTTTATTCATTAAACTGTTTTCTTTACATGCCTTTTAATTTTGCTTTGTATGCCGCTGTGATATGTTTTTGAAGCTTCTGGTACCATGCGGACTGCCTTATGCAGTTATAATTAAATATGCCACCTGGTTCGCGTGTCTAGTAACCACATTCGTGGTATTTCTCCACCTGTTTGACGCTGTCCTTGGGGGATACTCCATAATTATGCAGTCCTCCCCGCGCTATAACCTTGCTCATTGAGGGCTATGATTTTCGGTTTGTTGTCCATACTCTTTGTTCTTTTCAAATCACATAATATATATATTATGTGTGGTGTGTGTGTGAGTGTGTCTATGTATGTATAAAGAGGACAGTGTTTACAAGCCAATTTCATCCAACCACTTCACTTTATTAATTACTTTTGTAATTAAAGTGTCCCCTTATGATTTGTATGCAATTAATCTTAAGATGTTATCTTGTATAACGTATCTTATAGCTTATAAGCTCTACAAAATAAAAATAACTATCTATCACATAATGTTTGTCTTACCCCTCCCCCGACTTCCTTGGTTCCTGAGCCGGAAATCGACCACTGTTCATTGGTTAGCGTTTGAGTGCCAGACCTGTGACATCAAACCAATAAGAGACGGATAGATTTGGCGAGTGTCTGGCGAGTACCTTACAGCCATTCAGGTAAAATACTTCAGTTTCTTACCCCTTTCGCTGCTCAGTTGTTCATACAAATAAGCAATTAGCGCTTTGGATGGATGTGGAATACTACTGATAAAGAAATTCTAACAACAATAAAGAAAAACACTACAGGAAACCAAAAGCATCAGCATGTTTTTCTTCTCCGAACTGTACATCCGCGGAAAAAATTGAGTAATGCCCAGGTTCCATGTGACGATCGGAGCGCTTCGTGTGCCTTCGTAACATCTGTTCACAACGCACATACAGGAACTGCAGAATGGTCACTGCCCTGCGAGTGCAATGGTCACCTTATAACGGTGTTTCTCGATACTGAAAATTAGTTTTATTCATGGACGCTCTTTAACTGCAATGGTTCTTAGCGTCCTATTGTATATTGGGCGTGAAAGACCGTGCTCAAAGGCCTCTTATCAGGCTTGAGGTTCTTTTTCGTGCCGTAAATCTACGACAAGGGACCACCGGCTTTACTTTCCTTCCGAAGTAAGCCATGCTAAGGACTTTTACGCCCGAAAAAAATCTATCGACTTCCGCCGGGTTTGAACCCGCCACCTCGAGAACCAGCAGAGGCTAGCATGGTAACCACTACACCACGGAGGATGACGTATTTCTCAGTGGTGACGCTTATAAGCTTCTGAGAAGAAAACCCGGAAAAAAGTTTCGTTGGCCGAGAGGTTAAGCTGGTATCCTTGCGCTCATGAGTTCCTCGGTTCAAATCTTGATGAGTAATTGTTACTTTTTATACTGTTAATTTTATTACTGGATGTGTATAACATAATTAACTTTAACATTTTATGCTTTAGGCATATATATGCAAACAAAATACAATTCTACTAAAGTACTCCTTTTAAACACCTAAATAATTAACTGCAAATAAGCTATTATCTTCTGAAACCAAAACACAAAACAATTAATATCGGGTGTATGAAACCTAAGCACCTATAACTGCCCTCATTTTCGGGTTATACATTAAATTAAAACCTGTAGTGTCATGGACGAGAAGTTACAACATCCCAGGTTCTTGGATTTGTGCCCAGAATCCTGTACCAATTCACAACTCCATCAGGAAATTGTATCCTCACAGAGGGGATCAAAATATTTACAAGTGTTACCGTGTATTGCGCACTGTTCTGTGTATCGTCAAGCTGCCACAACACACCTAGACCGTCCTTTGATATCCAAAAATGATGCAGATATGCGATCATGATGAAATTGTCAAGCCATGTATTTTGTATCGTAATGGCTATTCTATTGTGAAATTTATCAAATGCCGCGTATGAAAGGGAGTACATCGAAAATAGTAGTCTCTATGTGTTGATTAAGTATTACTAACACAAGAAAAAAGTATTTGGTACATGCGAGAAGCGAGCCTACGATCTTAACCACAGATGTACCGTGCGGTTTGCCATAGCGCTACAGAGAAGACACATGGAATGTAGCATGTTTAATAATGCTGTACAACTTCCTGCGGCGGCTACACAACTGTACTGCGTATGGTGTAAAAATTAAATTAAAATTAGTTTTATTTATGGACGCTCTTTAACTGCTATGGTCTTTAGCGCCCCATTCTATATTGGGCGTGAAAGACCGAAAAAATCCATCACCCTCCGCGGTTTTTAACCCGCGACCTCGGGAACTAGAGGATAGCATGGTAACCACTACACCACGGAGGACGACGCGTATAGTGTAAACAAGGCACTGTGTCGTGTAGGACAACAACGCTAGAGCCAATGGACCGCCATTATCACACCAGAATATTCCATACAAAATGTATCGGAGGATTGATAGACAGTACCTAACATGTTTCCATAACATATTCAGCAAAGCAAGCTTTGACGCAGCGTATTCACAAAGCTCGTCCCAAGTTTGCTGTCATGATGTATGAGAGGCATGAAGCGGACGATCAGTGCTCAAATAGATGGATTTCCATGGACAAAGCCACATTTCATATGAGTGGCTGAGTCAACCAGCATAACTGCATTATTTGTAGAGAATCCACACGTCTCATATGACACGTTTCAGATACCATACGATACGCTAAGCACGTTGTCTCCTATGCACGATATTGCTACCATGCAACGCGGATGAAGTTTGAAACATCACTCATGGTTAACTTCCATCCTTTCCGCTTATATTACAGCAAACCTCTCGGAGGTGTGTGCATTAACCTCCTATATACGAGTATTACCTTTTACATTTCTGACATCTCAAACGGATCACCCTGTGTAATAGATGCTGATATTCTATCTCTGATGATAGCTCTAAACATTACATAGAGGGACTGGTTAAGCACTTATACCAGGGTGGTTTGATAGGTCTGGTATAAAAGTAATAAAACATGTTTTTCGTAAACAACTCGCCTTATTTCTCTACATAGTTTCCTTTGATGGCTATAAATGGTCCAGCGATCCTCCTGCCTTTTTATCCGGTCCGAAAAATAGGTTCTGTTCAAACTGTGAAGATTATCGTTGACGGCGACAATCACTTCCTCATTTGATGAAAATTTCTTCCCACCAAACCAACGTTTCAAAATAGGAAACAGGAAGAAGTCACTTGGACTAAATCTGGTGAATAGGGTGGATGGGAACCAATTCAAGGCCCAAATTCACTTTCGTCATTTTGGTCGCTGATGTGTGGGACGATGCATTATCCTGGTGAAGGAGAACCTTTTGAGTGTCAACCTTGGTCTTTTTTCAGTCAACGTAGATTTCAAAGATCCAAACATTAAGCATAATGAATGGTTCAGTTATGGTTCTGCCTTTTTCCAAATAATCTATGAGAACTATTCCTTCGGAATCCCCTATAAATAGTGGTCATCACCTTACCAACTGACAGAATGGTCTTTAACTCCTTCGGTGCACTTTCACTAGTCTTTGTCCATTATTTTGACTGCCATTTTGACTTCTGAAGTGTAACGGTGGATCTAATTTTATCAACCGTTACAAATCGTCGCAAAAGATCTTCCGGATTACGATTAAATAGCGCCAGACACTCTTTTAAAATGTTCTTCCGGATGCCCTTTTGGTTGACTGTGAGCAATTGCGGCACATACACGCACGCAACCCCCCCCCCCGCCTTCTTCATAGCCAATTCTCCGTGCAGAATATTGTGCACTCGCTCAGTTGAAATGCTTACAGGCTCGGCAATCTCACGAATTTTTATTCGGTGGTCTTGGATTACCATATTATGGTTTTTGTCAATGGTTTCCTGTGTAGTGACCTCAATTGGATGGCCGGACCATACTTCATGTTTGATGTTTGTCCGACCACGTTTAAATTCAATAATCCAAAAGTAAATAGTCTTCAATGATGGCGCAGAGTTCATGTGAACTTCATCCAGTTCTGTTTTGATTTGTGCGGCAGTCCAATCCTTCAAATGAAAATGTTTAATAACAGCACGAAACTCTGTTTTTTCCATTTTCAATCGCAGCACGCACATTGACCAATTCAGACAGCTGTCAATAATGGACTATACGCTGTGCATTGTTGAAATTTTTATACGATCCTTTGAATAATTAGGCCTATCAACCATGAAGCCTTAACCAAATTGTTCAATTCTTTCATGCAAATTTACCAGACTTTCCAAACCACCCTCGTAAGATTCTTTAATACAAGTTCTATAAATACTATGTAAAGACATGTTCAATTGCTTCCCTCTCTTCCCTTCCTTCTCTTTAGGAGATAAATACAATCCGTCCAAGATTTTCTGTTCAACTCATAAATATATATAAGATGTTCAGTTATTATCGATAATTCTTAAACTCATTCTTTTATTTTTTGGTTTTATGGAACAGGCGACAAAGGTTGCAAAATAGGCATGTAAACGAAATTAAGTCATATTTGTAGTCACAGTACTTATGAATTTAATATGTACGTTCTTTCACAGCGGCCATGTGAGGGACAATTGATCGAAAAGTTAAATTAGAATTGATAAACTAAGGCCTTAGATGAGTATTAAGCCACGAAATTCCATTACCTACGCGATACGCAATGGTGGTGCGTATATTGTGCGACGTTATTTCTTATAATGTTTATGTATTTGTGTTTACTCCGCGTGGTGAAGCCATGTTGTGACGTGATTCTTTATAATGTTTGTTAGCTCCATCTGGTGTTAGCAATTTGCGGCAGTATCAGTGCTTGTTTGAAAGAATACTACTGTTATTTTATTTAATTTTGGTTCTCTGTCCTCCGGCTAGCTATGATCTTTTTGGTCGAGCACTTCTCTTTATACAGGTTGTGTAAACGCAAAGGAATCTTTTATCCAAAGATAACACTGATGAAAGAATTTCTTTTATACTTTTATTGTCGAACACTTTCACTATCACATTTACACATTGATCTTGACACTCGCCAAACTGAAAGTGTTATAATAACTTCTTACTGATCACTTTTAATTCACGTACTTCAACCTTTTCTATAATTAACTTTACAACACTTGAGAATTGAGCTAACTCTGCTACGCGTAACTTGCGAATCGATAGCCGACGTATACTTTACAAATATTTCTGCTGGACTGAGGGCGACGTGTAGCATACAAATATTTTCGACGAACTGACGGGGTCTATCTCTAACCTAGCCCTTTTTATACTCCTACACCCCGATATGCCTAAAGATTATAACTGAATTGCTATTGGCTAATAAAACGCGCCAACATTAGCGTCAATTTTTATATCCAATGAAAATTATGAATACATATGCTCTAGGTTTAATGTTCCAGCAAATTCTAAGGAAAACGCGCCAACATTACGTAACTTCCTCATCTCCAATAATGATAAACAGCTCACCCCCTCGCTGCATTATTGCACGCTATTATTGTCAGTTTCAGTAAGGCAGTATAAACTTACTTCTCAACAATAATTACAATCAACAAACATCTCAAATCAATGTCACATAAAAATGCATATTCATATTATAATCATTCTTTACATTTAAATAATTTATGATACAAATTACTGCATCAATTCTTTTGTTTAAATTTTCGGGATTTTTTTTAAAATAAAACACAAGATAATGATTTGTAGTTGCCTCTTTCTTAAAATAATAAAGTCTGCACAAATGCTGGAGAATTAATTTATAATTTAATTACAACATAACTGGAGTTTTAATCCGCTAAAGTTTTTGGTCGTAGTATGATACTCAAACGTTTGATAATTACTATTACTTTATATTATGAATTTAGTGGGTTTTATTACTATTTATTCACTTTGTCCATAACAGAAAGAAGTATCACACATTAAATACAATAAAGCTAAATAATTAGGGTACATTAATAAGACATTCTTCCGTTGTATTTGTAGTGTTATGAGTTTGTTTTATTATTACAATAACAATTCACGATTTTGCAAGCACATTGTTAGTGGTGCATGACTTCTCACCACTTTCATGTTATGGAAGAAGAGATTTTAAGAATTTCAGCACATATGACGAATTTGAAAACTAATTCGTCTAGTGTGTTGTTGCTGTTTAGTGCGAGCTTTAAATTGGCTATGTTCATATTGAAAGTCAGATCCCAAATGTTTTCCATCTCCCTATTGCATGTGGGAAACTGTTCAGGTGTATTTGTGTGAGGGAACATAGCATATTCCCTCATGTGTTCCAGCACAAAAATATGGTACAGGTGTTTTAGGGAAGTAAATGAATTATTCAGTGGGTAAAACCTATATTTAGGTCCTCAAATATTTCGCCGCTGCTACACCAGGTGTCCCTTTAATCGAAAACAAAAGCGCTTATATGTTGATTGCCTTTTTATAGAATTTAAAGCTCTGGGAGTATCGATTGTAAACTAATGTCAGTAATTAAACGAAACTGGGCCTCACTTGTTAACGGTATCACTTCTTTATCGTCTTCAAATTAATCAGTTCGTTACTAGCCTTCTCTTTCCATCAGCGCTTTTATTTTTCTAATTGCTCAGAATCCATTCCCTATAGAACGTAATACTTTATGTACAGATATTAAATTCAATTAGTATCGAATAAATCCACATGAAACACTCGTTAATGATTTTCTGCCTCAGTTCTTAATGCATTTAGTCATTCTATAGGTAACAATTCCTGCAGTACCATTCGAGCGCCCAAATTAATTTTATATCCATTCCATGTAAATGTTATATATGCATGCGGATACTGAACACCGGTCATAATGCATTTCATCTTTACTACTTTAACCAGTGTATGGTAAACTAAACCTTTATCTCTTTACTTACCTTAAAGTTTTTGGGGCTAGGATAAATACTGGATTGTTATACACATGAATGTTTAAGAATACTATACTATACTCCTGCCTTAAAACTCCATACTCTATGACCGCGAGAAACAACTGAACATCGAAAGGACTTTTAAAAGAATGGTTGTGCATTGAGCAATATTGAACATTTCCAATATATCGAAAATAGCTGATGCTATAAAAAAGCTATTTGATATAAATTGTGTGTTTCAAAGATTTCTCAACATTTTGTTGAGCGTTTCCTCTATTGCTTAATGCTTACCAGTTATGCAAGATTATACATAATTCCTTCCGAATGAAAAGCACTTCAAAGGTTATTTCTAGAAAATTCAAGATATACATTTTATTTTTCATGTAAATATCTTCCATATATGTAGTATTTTCATTAAATTCCTTTGAGCAAGTATTTAGAAAATAAAAAATGTCAATACCTTTTTCATGTAAAGGCTAGTTTGGGGTGGAGACATTTTCTTTAGAATCTTCACGTCGCATCTTTGAAAGGTACTGAACTTAAATACCAAGTTTGTGTTGATCCGCGGTTTCGTTTTTGAGTTATGTTGTTCACATGCCGATAAACACACCACGGACCTTTTCTAAAAACGTTTGCAGGGACCTGAAACATGTATTTCCGATGAAATCTGATATCGAGTTTTTGGGTAAAATGCAACACCTTCTATACCTACTAGGTACTGCTACAGAAAATAACAAACAATCATATTAACACCAAAGTGGGTTTATAACAGCATTGAGATGTTTTTATTACGCTACAATTTAATGTAGCCATTTTCAGTAGCTTATGAGAAAACGAATCATTTAATTAAAAATTCCAAACGCAGAAAAAGTTGTTCTAAGTAAAAATGGAGAAAACAAAACCACATATATTTGAAAAGAAAGAGTACACATGGTTTGAGTACACAGAAATTGCTTACAGAACGGCAGTACCAATTTGTGAACCAAAACTTTCCGTAAAAGGTGGGCTAAAGTTTACCTCTTTACTCCAGGGCGTGTAGGAGTTAACGACTTTTGTTTCCGTGGAGTAGAGCATAATTCGCAGAACAAATATATGTGTGCGTGTGTGTATGTGTGATGGGACGATATTACTACTTCTCGATACCGATACTTGTTTTTGAGCACCGATACTCCATACCAACTTTACAAATCTTAAAGGCGATAGCTTGTTCACAGAATTATTTTCTTCATAATAGAAACCGATTTTGTATTGTGTGCCAATTCCGAAATTGTTCCAGTTTGACATTCTCCAATTGGCAGAAGAATCCTATATGTTACATACCCCTATTGTTAGTCAAGGATAATAATAATATTATTAAGAATAGTAATAATTATTATTGTATCACTCTGCTTCCTTTTTATGTAACTATATTTTGTGTTGAAAACTTTCTTATGAAGAAGTTTTTATCCTATTACGAAAATTAGTCATACGATATACTCATAAACCACGCTCGTAACCTAAGTTTGGGTTGCGTAAATCCAAACTAACAGATAGAAGGAAACAACAAATATTTGTTGACTCCGACCACCGCAGACACTGAATCACTTCACCCTGAAGATGCCAAGCGCTGTACTTGGCGAAACGTCGGTATCCACGATGCCTTCTAGACCACGGCCTACAAGCCCGGATAGTTGTAATTCATTTATTAGTTAATTCATGAAGTTTACCGAGCGCTTATATCGATATATATAAGCTATCTGCAATTATACTTTTCAAGTTGCTACTGGTTTAACATATTGTGACTGTCCACTTTTTCAACTTTCAATCAGTTCTCGTTGTCACTGTTTAGTGTTATGTAGCTCACCTTTACTGGGAGTTTATTTCACTAAGGTGAACAAGCTCAATCCTGTCACTTCACGGACTGTTCATTTCCCACGGGAGTCGTACACAAGACCTCCACAAACCGCCGTAGCACTCGCTGCACATCACAACAGCTGTCACCTACTCTCTTGGGGAATCGCTCTTAATATCGCCCTATAGTAGAAACGCAGTCGCTACTCGCTCGCACAGAACTCGACTCCACTTTGTCGCACTCGACTCGCAACTCAACACGCACTGCCTGACGGCCGACGACATATTGACAGACGGACGCGAGAGCGCTCACTTATATAGGTAGTGGAATCTTACACAGAAGTTTTAGAATATTCTAGAACTATTTCGACACAATTTCTGGGGGAGGGGGTGATAAAACTTTCAATTTATCTCCGGATAGCGCGTCCGGTGTTTACGCTGGCAAGCGACGTTATCATTGTTTACTCGGACGGCTCGTCGCCGACCTCCCAATATCCTTGGGCCATAGCGGCTGAGTCACAATATTGATGATATTGTATAATAATATAGCATAAATTTATTCTTTGACAGCTTCAATGCATTGAATCGGTTTATTTTATAAGCTAGCTTTTTTACAAAAGAAACTGTTGTAGTTGCTCAAAATATAACGAGGCGGTACTTCAGTAGTCTGATATTCTGTAGCTTGTATTTCCTCAGTTAGTGTTTTTTTCCCTTTATTACAAATATCACTAATAGTTGCCAGTCCTTTCCGGAGGGATAATGTCAGGACAGTGCAATTAATCACACTAGGATACCTGATATAAACAAAAACACCGGTAGCTATGTAGAAGAGGAAACAAAGCAAGAGGTATTCTCTGGTGATATTAAATTTGTCTGAATCAAATCAAAATGAGATTTATTCTGTTTTTAAAACATCTGAAGGTGATTAATTATCTTGAAGTTGCCATGGTACATGTGAGCGTTCTCTTTGTCCCTGAGGTAGAAATGCTAGAGAACCAGGTGCAGAAAATGACATTCACAACACCGAATTTATCAATATGCAAATATAGAGAGATACAAAGTATTCTAATAGTAGGGTAATCACTATGGGATGAGTGATGTACAAGCTAACATGACATGATGGATAATAGGCGACCTAACTCTTGTAAAAAGACGTTGGAGTTTGTTTAATGAATAACATCATCGATGAAGGATTAGACATTTCAGTCTGTCCCGGCTTCTAGAAATTGGTCATTCCACCTTCTCAGTGGTCTTCCGGTTTTTTCTACCTTTTGGCTTATAGTTAAAACTCGTTCTGGTTATTCTTCCCTCGGTCATTCTTAATATACGATTTTTTCTCTGTATTGCTTAATAATTTTATTTGTACTTTAAACTTTTAACCTTCTCCTAATTTCTTCACTACCAATGTGTTCTAGAAGTGTGTATCCAACTACAGTTCTAAGAAATTTGATTTCTGCTAACTTTATTCTTCTCTTTTGATATTTGGTTAATACACTCACAGCATTCACTCCCGTAAAGCCATTGTTTTATATAAATGAATTATAGTTTCTTTCCTAACATTATCTTTCAATGCAGTATTGCACCATAAAAATTACAACATCTATTTAGTTTTACTTCCAGATCATTATTTGGCGTTTGTTATTTTATAACCCGAGTAATTGAATGCATTAACCTGTTTTATTTCCTTATCAAGGACTATTTCTGCTCTTATTGCTTCATATCTTTTAAATGCAATGACCTTTGTTTTCTCTATAGATATTGTCATATTATATTGTTTAGCTATATCAATCAGTTTATACATTGCTTCTTGGACACCAGTCTCTGAAGAACCTATTATCACCTGGTCATCCATAAATAATAGTGTAGTAAAGTTTACATTATTTATCATAAGTTGTATATTTATAAAATGTTAGCCATTCATTTATAACTTCGTCCATATAGATATGAAATAAAACATTCTTCTCTTACCCCTTGATTGATACTTGCAGCCTCTATTCCATCTACTGTGCTTCTTATTTTAATTTTATCCTCTCTATACAAACTCTGAAAAGCTCTTCCTACATGTTTTGGTACTACCTTTTATTCAATATTTCACATAGTGGTATCCTATTGCTTTAACAAATGCCTTCTGGTTGTCAAAAAACAAATAGTAGGAGGTCGATTTTGTTCGCTTGCTTTCTGTGTTAATTGAGTAGTTGTAAATATGCAGTCACTAAAAGATCTTTTCGTAAATCCATGTTGGACTTCCAACGTTTTGCTTTCCATTATTGGTCTTAAATGCTATACTATGAGTTTAATAAACCTATTCCTTTATAGTTACTACACGACATTCTAATTCCCTTTTTATATATTGGAATAACATTGCTTAATTACATTCATTCGATACATAGCCTTCATGCTAGCTTACATTTATGAAGTCTAATAACCTCAATTTAAGCTCTGTATTTGCATAGTTTATGCATTCCATATTTAGGCCATCCGTGCCTCCAGATTTCTTATTTTTACTATCTTTGATCACTTCTTCAAGTTCTTGCATATCTATTTGGTCTACGTTACCGGCTTGTTCCATTGGTATTGCATTAATATCTTCATTAACCTCCTTAAATGTTTAGAATTATTCAGCAATTCCTTTTCTGTTATGGGATTAATCTTATGGTGTCCTTTTTCTCTTTATTTAACTCCTTAATAATTTTATAAGCTTTATTTTGTCTTCCGTACAAGACTTGTTCCAAATCGCTACATATCTCTCCCATTTTATTTCTCGGACTTTCTTTTCGCTAGAGCAGATTTTCTTTTATATTCGATTTTCAAGTCTATATTATTTGGTGCTTGTAGTGTTTTTAAATATGCTTATTTCTTTCCTTCAATAAGTTTCTTTATTTCTTCATCCCAAAATCTAATCCCTCTTCTTGTGTATTTCGTTTTCCTTTCACCTAATGATTCATATGCTGCCTTTGTCAAGGACTGTTTAATATTTATCCATTCTTCATTTATGTTATTACATATTGATATAGAGTGTAAGTGTGTATTCATTCTTATTTAATAGAGAATCCTAATACCCTGGTCTTGTAGGAGATGTAATTCGAATATTTCAGAATTTATCCTTGTCTTTGATTACTTATATAAATGTTACTTCAATGGTTGGAAGCGTTTTTATTAGAATGTTGTCACAGCTGGCAGGCATTAAAATATATATTAACGCTCTATTAATATTTATTCTTAACTTTTTCCAAAGTCTATCAATGCTGTAAGCATATCCAAACATTTATATTCAGGACTATATGTGTACGTATATTTAAATTAGTATTATAAAGAGTCTGAAGTGTTGCATTCACTTGAGTTTCTTTACCCATTAATCTTTGTTTTATATATCTTCTAGAATGTACAAAGAGATATTATTCTATGCCTATTTCATGTTGAACGAAATGACCTAGACACTTCGTTGCAGATACAATACGCAGGAGGCTGACGCGATAGTCAATTTTTTAAAATCGGGTCGCTATTTCCTGACTTTGAGATACTATACATTTGCACGATATGAAAAAACAAAACTTTAGCACTTCAAAAAGTGTAAATTTATTGTAAAATTAAAACCAATAGCAACAGATATCTCTGAAACTGTGGATACCACAGTGTGTGCAATTTTATGTCTTCTCTTATAGTTTGTATTTATAGAAAATCACATATAACTTTTTCAGAACAAAGAGGACTTCACACAATCTTCATTGAAAGTTCAAAATATTAGTTCAAGTTATTAGTAAAGTTCAAGTTTATTAGCCATACACTCATGTTAAACACATGCTATTGTAATCAAAACAATTGCAGGCAGTTTTTGAGAAAATAAAAGGTAAGAAAACATTTTCATGTGAATGGTAATTTGGGATTGTATCTTTTTAAGATGATGAACTTAAACATTATCTTCGGAAATTATCCAACTTTTTTTGAATACACACGCGTGCGCGCGCGCATAAAGCGTTTTCTAACCGTACTTTTCTTTATTCAAGGAGCATCAAAACAGTATTTCCAGTGAAAAGTCGATATCGAATTTATGTGCAAGATACAATAAATACTTCCTCTATCTGTCAGATAAAATAAAATTAAAATTAATTATTATAGATTAATTAAAATGCGTAAAATAAGTTTCACAAATATATACTTTTTATTCACTTAGCCCAAATTATTTTTGTTCCATGTATTGTTGCGAGTCAACTAACAATTTTAATACCTGTTGGAACAGCAATAATTATAGTTGCTCCTGTAAAATAGGCCCAAGTATCTACGTTTATTCCTACTGCAAATATATGGTGAGCTCATACAACAAAACCTATAAATGTTGTGTACTAACAAGCTTGTGTTGACACTTCAGGGTTAATGAACATTCTTAACTCAAGTTTTAGAGGTTAGAAATTAATTCCCATTCGGAGTTGCAACCGTTGTGTTAATTTATCTGAACGATGTAGATTCAATGGCGTCGCATTGTCATAGCTGGAGGGAGAAAAACGTACTTTTTGCATCCCAGTTTATAATCACAGAAACAGCAACATTTACAAGTGTGAAGACTTTTATGGGCGGAGTCAGTAGAGTAAATCTGAATTTCCGGACTTTATATCCATGACTGCTCTGAACAGTCACTAACTTGTGCTTGGAACAGTCTACCCACCACTGAAGACGATGACGTAGAAACGGTCAAAACGTTTGGAAGGGCAATCTCTGTTATACCACTAGCCCCGAAATTGAAATTTACTGTAACAACATATAACGTTCTTGAAAAGAAGGCCTGTTAGAGAGACAAGGATGGCAGCGACCTGATTAATTTTGAGAACACAGAAGTGATACCGTTAATAACTGAGAGCCCATTTGGTTTAGTTACTGACATTGTTTACAATCAATGCTTCCAACCCTTATGGGTTGACATCGAATGCTGTCTAAACAAATCACAACTAGATAGCAAAAACCACATGGATGTTTGCCATTTTTGTTGCTTAGTTAGCTGTCCCTCAATTTGACTGGGGTAGTTTGTTCGTTGGATTTGCAATCAATAACGTATTTTCATAGAAGTTTACGTGCAGCCTGAGCTATAGAAAACGCGACTGCTCCTGCTTGTAGAGTAAATGATATTAACGTAATCCATGAAGCAGAGTCGATCAATCAAGCGCAGATTTCATTACTGGTGCAACGGTCTGATCGAGTCAATCCTGTCACTCCGAGTGAACGTCATCGCTTGGCTCACAACGCAGATCGAACACGGAACCCTCGCGGTCAAATCTCATCGATTTCTCAAAGGCGTAGTTCCTTTGTATAGCTAAAAGCAAAAACTTGTGGTGCACTCACACGGCTTTCTTTAGCGATGGCACAAAAATGAAATTACATATAATTCATATTCATTTTTGTATATTATTTAATTTTACAGAATTTAATATCCATACAACAGCTATTAATAAGACAACCCCTCCAACTCGATTTGATAAAGCAGTCAATATTCCAGCATTATAAGACTAAGACTGACTGAAGTAGTTTTGTTCTTCAACTGTTGTAGTTTATTGTTGTTGAAGTTTTCACCACGCTTTGGGCGTTAATTTGAAGAAGACTGTTTGTTACGTAATATGCTGCTACGTATGTAAAGCTGTTTTGAAGATGTGTTTTTGTTCTTACGTTCCAAATGTAAAAAATAATATTAACTTTGTTATTAAACAGCTTCTATAGATAGTATTTATATTTATGTTTGCCTCGGCTGCGTCAGCATTGTTTTAGAGTCACGTATCTCTTAATCAGGGCGTGGTACGACAAGAATGTTGGCTTTCACAGATTTTAAGTTTAAATTCACTTCTTTTTATTAATCCTTGATACAAATTAAATAGCACTACACTGATATTAAGAACTGTGAGATTCTTTAATTTAAAACTTGCACTTTGTTATCACGTATACTTAATTTTCGTTACAACGAATACATAATATTTCTTTAGAGAATACATCTTCCATCCGGTCACTACCAAGGTCTGCCAGCAGCTGAACATATTTCAACCATATAAACTTTTACCTTTTTTGTATTTAAAGTCTCTGATCGGTTAGTCCAATAGAATACTTGCATTTAATTAAAGCTTTTTCTAGCTGTTGATTGGATAATTTTAAACTGCCACAAAATTTACGTTATCGTTGCTCTAATCATGACTAGTAGAATTTAAACTCTCAAACTCATTATTGCCTCAAGGTTACCTCATTGTTACCTCATTGTTAGCAACTTTAAACTTATTATTCTCACAGCTCTTACATTATTAAATTACATAATGCATTCACATAACATT